>JAQPPZ010001875.1:15158860-16448575 GCA_028583015.1 Wollemia nobilis
TTGGGTTCCTCTTCAACATGGAAGATATCTTGAGTTTGCCCTGAGGCGAAATGAAGCATCTTACCGAAAGGCCAGTACTCTGATGGGGATGGAGGTGAATTGATGTGATCCCAATCTATGGCATCTATGTCTAGATACAATGATTATGTTGGATCGGCCGGATTGTCTATGGGGGTGGTTAAGTCAATGGAGATCATGTTGATGAAATTATTTTGGTCTCCATTACCATGGGTGCGGTGACTCAAACATTTTGGATGTTCTCTGTGCTCCAGGTCTGGCTCTGGAGGTATTGGCATGAATGGATCGGCCCTATGTGTAGATAGGAAGATAGGGTATTCCCTCGGTACTGATGTCACTATAGGGTCTCTGGGCGGAAGATATTCTCCATATGCCCAAAGTGGTGGATTCAACACTTGTTCCCACCGTACTGGGTCTATGTACCACTCATGCCCTGGCACTATGTTTAGTTGTTCAAATATGTCATTAATCTCCAAGGGGTATTGTTGTTGTCGCATGTGATTAAGATACACCATTTCTGTTTCATCCTCATAATCACTGTCAGAGATCCAAAAGCCTTCGTTGGCTCCGACAACTATTTGCAACATTAATGGCTTATCTTGCTCAAGAAAATTGATCTAGCCCCATTGTGGTTGTTCCACTCTCCGTGGGGGGACCTGATTGTCTTGTGGTGGCACTTGCTCGATGGGAGCCACCAAAGGGAACATGGTCAAGAGGCTTTCTTGATAATCATCCATGGGGACCACTTGTGAGTGATTGCTATCTGATTCGAAGGGATCCCATGGTGCTACCTCATATTCTATCTCATCCTCTAAAGATCCTTCCTACTCTTGTCTATACCCCTCTTGTAGGTGTGTTCTTGAACTTTCTCCTCTTTTGAGTGAAGGGAAAGGGTTGTTGAGGTCAACAAGGTTGGTTTTCAACAATGGGAGATAGTCTCCTAGTGTATATGTCGTGTTAGGGTTGGCATATGGATCTAATGCCAATCCCCCCTTGTTGCCTATCCCTAGGCCTTGCATGTTCTCTACCAAGATGTCCAAGGGGAGGGGGTGGTTGAACCCTACTCCTGACTTGTCATATGGTATTTGGTATCTTGGTTGGCAAATAACGTGCACTCCTTGCTCATATCTACCTAACCCATATCCATGCCAATTGCATTGGCCAAGGTATCTCAAAGCGAAGTATGGGTTAGACAAATAGTTGACATCTTCTGCAAAGGGTTCTTCATCTTCATCCCCTTGCATGCATGGCTTAGTACCATGATCAAGGCCCCCATATACAGAGTTTGTCTGGTTCGGCGGGTAGCCTAGAGGAACAATGGTACCGATGGGGAGGCGAGGTCTCCCCATGTCCTGCATGGACTCTAGTGTGGGTGTTGCTACAATATTCTACACCAGATACTCCCCCAGGTCCATATTGGCCATTTCAACGATGATTGTTGGTGATTGAGGGGGAGGAAATAGGAGTTCTTCCAACGTCCACTCCATGTCAGGTGGACTAGGAGCCTCAACTTCCATTCTGCTAGGCATCTCCTTAGTAGAGATAGTTGATACTAATGGCGGTGCCTCTTCCAGGGGTTTCTTCCCTTTGTCCTTCTATGTGGCCACCGTAGGTGGTGTCGTTGGTGAAGGATCATACGATGAAGATGGACCCGACTATGGTTTTGATGGACTTGTCAACGGGGATGCCTGTGAAATCAGACCCTGTCTAGATGGATTCATCCAAATGCATGGATGGAAGGGTCGATTGCGGCATCAGCTGCACCGCATTGCAATACTTGAAGGGTTCTAAGTCCGTCGGGACTACATGTACCTCCCCTTCAAATGTATACTTTAAACACTGATGAGCTATCAAAGGGACACACTTCATGTCCCTAATCCATGGCTGACCCAGCAAGATGTTATAGGCCATCTCACCTTCCAAAATATGGCACAATGTAGGTATAGTCTTTTGTCCCACTTGGATGGGTAGGACAATTGTTCCAACTGTCGAGCATATCGCATCATTGAATGCTCGTAGAGTGTAGGTGGAAGCCATGATGTGAGATGCTGGAAACTTTAGATGTTTCAATGCCTCTATTGTGATGATATTACTGGATGAGCCAGTGTCTACCAACACCCTCTTATACGAAATCTCGTTGACCCATGCGATAACATGCAGGGGTGGATCCACCATGTCATCAGCCACCGATTTCACTTTGTCTTCTCGAAAAGTGATGACTGGCTCAGTGCATCATTTGACATGTCCCACAAAGTTGTTGAAAGAATTTGCTTCATGGGGCTACAACTCGATGGCTTTCAATATCTCCATTAGAGACTCCCGATGGGGCATTGATTATTGTATGAGCTCGTATATGGAGAGCCTAGCCGATGTGGTCCTCAAGCTCTGAGTGAGTTTGGTCCGAATTGTGGCCATGGGTCTAGGCGGAGGAGGTTGTGTAAGGTGCTATTGTGGTTGTGACATTGTTGGCACCTCACCTGTAGTCGTCATGGGGGCAGCTACACTCGGATACCTCCTGTTCCGAGTCACTATACTGATCATCCCTACATACCCCTGCATGGGGCAGTTCTGTGTGACCTCATTGACTTGTAGGGTCTTTGCCTATGCATCATGGGTAGGCAAGGGGTCCTTAAAGACCTCCATTTGTTGGTTTCTTGGTGCCATAGGATTATCCATTGCTAATGTCTTGTTATCAATTAGGTCTTGCACCAAGCCCTTAAACTTCCAATAGGCATTAAGGTCATGTCCCTTCCACCTATGGAACCTATAGTATAAATCCTCCCTGTAGCCCTTAGGTTTTGGCATGTTGGGATCTATGGGCTAAATCTCGGGTAGGTTGATCAAGTTTGCCGCTGACAAGCGGTCAAATAGGGAGTCTCTGGACTCTGTGTAAGGTGTGAATTATCATCGAGGGTGATGCTACTGATTTTGTTCTTGCCTCTGATTTTCTTGGTCATAGCTATTGAGAGGCACCGCCTGATAGTTAGCCTTTTGGGGCTGTGTTGCTTGTGCAGGCTTAGGGACATTGATAGCAACCTGATTGACCGCAGCGGGTTTCTGTTGCGTGGTCCCTATTTTGGTGTTTTTGGACCACTCTTTCTTCTTTGGCTTGGCTATCTCGCCATCCTGAATCTTGATCTCTTCAATGATTTTGGCTTGTGCCAGAGCTTCCTCTAAGGTGGCATATTGCTGCAGCTGCAATAGCATAGAGATCGATCTCAAATAACTTTTTGAGAACATTTGTGTGAGGTCGAACATAGGAGGGAGGTAGGGTAGCTTAGAAAGTAGAGTCCTCCATCGATTCCCATAGGCCACCATGGTTTCTTCCTCATACTTCCTGAGGCTGGCTAAGTCGCTTAGTGACACCTTCTTCTTGGTGTTGAAGGTGAAGCGTTCGAGGAATGCATCCACTAGCTGATCCAAGTTGCTAATGCTATGCTTTGGTAATTGAGTAAACCAATCCGAGGTAGGGCCTACGAATGTGGTGATGAATGTTCTCAACAACAAAGCATCATTATCCTGAATGCCAAAGCATTGGCTCAAGAATCTAGTCACATGCTCTTGGGCATCCTCCTCACCTCTAAAGATTGCCAACTGAGGCAACTTAAAGTGTTTGGGATAAGGGGGTGCAGGCACTGACGGATGCACAGGATGACTACGGAGTTGGCGTAACGTGGGCTTTTGGGGCCCAAAGGTCTTGGTTTCCATAGACTCCAAATGCTCTAGTAGCGCTTTATATGCATCGAAAGATTTAATCTCTTCCTCTTTAGTTTGCTCCCGTCGTGGGTTGTGGGAAACTTGAGGCCTATGGAGGGGTGGCCGGATAGCATCCCCTCCACCTTGGTAGGGCATTTCGGCCTGCTCTTCTTCTTGTTCATACTCCTCATAGGCTTCTTGAGGAGTTTTTGGCCGAGACCTATGACCATGGGTGGGTCCCCACGGAGGGAGCCCGTCGTTGTTCCTGGGAGTGGCCTCCCGCTCAGGTCTAGGAGGTCTTAGAGGTAGCACTTGGTAAGGTCGTGGGGACCTATCTCGTACCAAGGGGTTGCGCCTCTCATATGGTTTCGCTCTTTGGGTGCGAGGGGTTGGAACCCTCTCAGGCACCGTGTTATGGAGCAGCTCATCTGTTTGGCATCGAATGTGCTCTTTTCTAAGGCGATATAGATGCTCTAGCTACTGTTGGTCTTGCTCAAGCTATGTGATCTACGCTTGGCAGGCGGCATGTCTAGTGACTACCAGGTCGATTTGTTCTGCCATCTTGAGTCTGGGAGGCCTAGATGCCTCTCCTACACATTTATCTCGGTCGTGATGATCCGAGATCTCTATAGGCCACTTCCCTCTATCGAGGTTGGCGGCATTCACTCGAGGCTCTGGCCTCGATAGGTGACTTTGGTAAATAGCAGGTGCGGAGGCACATTGCTCTCACGTTGTGTATTGCTCTTGAGGAATATGATGGTCTTCCTCATGCTCCCTTTCATATATGTGAAAGGGGCGGGCAGAGTTGGCTCACCTTGCTTGAAGAGCCTTGTGCTCTGGATTTGGCTTATTATTCCTAATAATGATGGGGGGTAAATGAGGGATGACATAATCATGTGGCCTCTCCTCATAGACCCTATGCTACTCTAGCACTTCATCGTGTTGTGGCCACTCATATCGAGCTTCTAAGGGAGCCTTCCCATTTATATTGAGGGCCACGTGTAAGGACTCCTCCTGAAAGGGGCTATGATGGACGGGCGTGTCCCTCATAGGGGTGCCTCTATAGTCCCATTCTGAAATGGCATGATGTGGGCTCTCTTGTGGTCCCAGCTACCAAGGCGGTATGACCAAGTCCTTGGGGCTATAGTGGAGGTGACTTGTGCCCCCTTGTACACTCTCTATAGCTTTCGCCCTTGATTGGGCTTGGCTACGGGTGTACACCATGGTGGTCTTTTTGCTACCAGATGCATAGATTTTTATTTCTTGGCTAAGGGTGTACACCATGATTTTTATGCTACACTAAACAGAAAGGATCACACACGCAAAGCAGTGATTATCTCGTTTAAATATTAAAGGTGTGCCCTAAACCTGGTTTAGTGTGTTTTGATTTTGTTTTGAAAGCTTTTGTAAAGGACATTTAAATGCAATATGATGGCTCTTATGACTCCCAAAAATGGTCGCCCCTTCGATATACCATTGCCAGGCCGATATACCAACCTCTCTATATACCCGCCCTTACGTGAGGGAAACTGTTGGTACGTGAGAGCAGATGGTACGTGGAACGTAGGTGGTACGGAAGGGGGATCACCCTATTTTTGACACCTACCATAGAAGACTTATCCTCATGCACTGGGAATCACCCTAGCTACACTCGGTCAACTTTCATCAGGATTTACGTCTAGCAACAGTAGCGATCGGGGTTTATGAATGCAAAATTCAAGCCAAGGTGGTGATGAAATCCACCGTTGGTCTTGATCAAGGGTTGGGGTTTTATGACCAGCTCCTTGGTGTTTATGTTGCCACGTGATGTGTGGGGTTATTTTTACTTTGCACAAAAGGAAATAAACATGTAGCATAACTTTTCCTAAGCAAGCAAAGAACCAAAAAAATAGGAAACAAAAAATAGAAAATGACAGAAGGAGTTCAAGACCCTTACCTCTTCTCTGCCCAAATCTGTTGGTTCTGAGTTTCTATCCTGAAACTGCATAGACAGCTATTCATCCCGGGGAGGGATGAATTATAGGACTGTATTCATCATAGGGTGGGGCAAATGCCCATTCGTCCCTGGGTAAGATGAATTCAGGCTCTGCATTCGCCACAGGCTGGAACGAACAACAGTCCAGCATTGGAAAACTCGGTACCTGTAAGCAAAAACAATCAAATTTTGATCAGATTTCTGATCTTAGAAATAGAGGACAAGGGTCCCACCATGATCTCCACTGAAATCATGAGGATACGAAAGCAAAAAGGAAACTCCAAGTGCGATGCAAAACCGAACTAAACTTAACGCTAAATCCTATGAATTGAAAGTGCATGAAAAGAGGGAAAGCATGAATGAATCGAATAAAAAAAAAAAGCCAATAAGGAAGATAACCCTTTTTATTGATATGTTTTAGAACTCGGTTACAATGTGCCTCCTCCCCTTCTAAGGGCTAGGAGCGTTAAATATGCGTTCTTGTTACACCCATTGATGCTATTCCTTCTTCCGCGTGCCCACATGTAAAATGGGCGGACCAAACATCACCGCCGCTTGCGTTGATGAGTCTTGAATCCTTGATGCTCCTCTAATGTCTAGATCCTACATTCAAAGAAACAAGAAATAGTTAGTAGCACCTATGGATGAAATAAAACATGCAATCCCTATGCCTTCGATTAGTGCATGCAAGATATAAATAAAATGATAACTAACATATATCCAAATGATCTAAAAATTTGACAGGGGCATCAAGACCTCACAAAGAAAACACTACAAATGGAACAGTCAAGAAATTCCTCACAGATTTGAATTCGCTCTAGGGCGGGACGAATAGACCTGCAACAAAAATGTCGAAAGGCACTGTCCCAAATGTCACATCTCGGGATGCTCCAAATCACCTACAAAGTTGGGATTAGCTAATTGGGGGTGTTTTGGGAAGACCCAGATGGTCAGATTTCCCCAATTAGGCCTCTATCAATAGGAATTTTATGGGGGTAACCTACAAGTTAGTAGAGGCGAATGAAGATAGAAACATGATCAAAATTGTTCGAAACAAAGTGAAATTTAAATGGCAACCTATCTAAGCAGCATAGAATTGAATGCAAAAAATGATAGAAAGGAAATTTACCATAGATTTCCAATCACTCCAGAGCGGGGTGATTAGGACTGTAGTGGTGTGGGGGGGCACCCGAGGGCAGGCCGCCCGTCGTTTGGGGCCCGATTTTGGCACCAATCCACTTGGGATGGGTCCAAAACCTCTGTGGGATATTGTCAAAAAATTTGATGGGATATTGTGGCCAAATTTTGGGTTTTGGTTCCGGATTTGTGCTTCCAATAACCACCCTATGACCTCCTTTCCAAAAGAGATCAAGGATGTGAAAGGCACAACTCGAAAGGGTGTGGGTGTGAAAGTAAAATGACAGCACTTCATTGCTCCAAAATGCTCCTTCTCTCTATCTTTTGGGGTGAGAAGACTCACCATTTTATAGACCTGATGGTCTCTTTGGATGAGCATGCAGAGGTGCCACTTGGAAATCATGCCTCTCCAGGGGAGGGAAGATTCCTCCCTAATTAGGGGCTTCATGACTGCCCCTGTAACTGCCTCTAATGCTAAAAAACGCTCACTCACACTCCCATGCGATGAAGGAAGAATTAAGTGGTGGATCTGAGCTGCCATTTGTCAAGATTTGACTTTTTGCCCATCAAACCTGCTATTCACCCCACCCTGGAGCGAATATTGCTATTCATCCCTGGGTGGGGCGAATACCAGTTTGTAATCATCCCTGGGTGGAACGAGTATGGAGCAGAGTTCCTGAAGGTGCCAAATTGACTCCTGACCTTCCAAAACTATTGTGAGAGTGGTTAGGACCACTGTTTAACCTCTGGGGGCTGCCCTTGGGGCTGTGTGTGTCAATGCGATCAGTGTTTGTAGTCACATAATCGGATTGGTGCTATTTTGGTGTCTACACCTAGAAGCAATATTTCTCTTGCACTACTTACTAAAATAGATTCTTGACATCCTTCCTTTTGCCCTGCTCACTGAAACTGAATCTTGACATCAATGACAACAAAACCTGCTCATATTTCCAACACAAATATGACAACCATTTGTTATCTCTATGCAATGGAATATCAATTTGGATAGAAACACCAAATGGATGTTAAGAGCACCTTCTTACATGGTTATCTTAAGGAAGAGGTGTATATGGTTCAACCTGAATGTTTCATTATCGAAGGGTAAGAAAAAAAGTTTGTAAATTGACAATATATGTGTATAAATTAAAGCAAGCTCCTAGATCTTGGTACATCAAAATTGATAATCACCTATTATAGCACGAAGTCAAAATAATTCCCTTAGATGTAAATGTTAGGAACCCATCCTAACATTATTTTTGTAATTCTCAATTGATTATGTAATGACCCACGTCCAACGTGGGGACACCCTTATAATGTTATTTTGTAATACTTTTGTAATGATATGTGGTAAGTAAGGTGCCTAGACAAGTGGAGCCATTTAATGTAATCATTATCATGAATGTAATCGATGTTAGTAGAATATTCTAGCTTGAGTGGCATTTTGCATAAAAGTCAACTCTTGAGCTTAGGTTAGGGTTGCATGAAGTTGTTCTTTAAAATATATGAAGCCATGTATAAATGTATATCTTTGGAAGTTAATAAAATATTTAAGGAGGTTTCCCCCTTAAAGAGGCTTGCGATTTTGAGTTATTTTGTGAGATTGTTTCAATTTTACAATTACTTTATGCATAATGTTATTTTGTTATTTGATGTATTTAAGTTATTTTATAGTATTTTGTGTGCATCTATTTTCAATAGCGGGTTCATAAAAAGTGGTATCAGAGTGCTTTCCATGATCGTGTTCTGTTGTGACTATGGTAATTCTTGCACATGCACTCTAACTATTAGGTATAATTTTCTTGTATTTTTCATTTTTCATTTTTCATTTATATATAAAAAACAAACCAGCAAAAACCAAAAAAAACCAACAAAACAAAGAAAAATATAGTTTTTTTTACAATAGTTGAGTATATTACAAACCGTATACCGAGGGCTTTAAAATATTACATAGTATTTGTCATTATTAGCTAAGCTAGATAGCCCATAAAGTATCTAGTGAAGTGATATGTGATCAGGGTCCAATACCTAGGCCTTAGACAACACCTACACATAGAAATGAGCTCCCACATATTTTTGGGTATTTAGGGAGACCATCTAGGGTTATATAAAACTTTATCCATTAGGAAGTTTTTTCAGCCTTGTATTATCTATAGTACATGGGACACAAAATCCCAGAAGATTACCCTCTTGTATTGTTAGAGAGGTATATAGTGTGCTCAAGGGTATGTCTGGAATCCTCTTTGGGTAGTGGTCTGAAATATTGGTTTGGGCACTATTTTTCATCACTATGGTATAACAGAGGGCCTATGGGTATTACATGTTGGCAATTTGAGTTATTTTGTGTTGTCATTGATGTCACATGGATTACATTGAGCTTTGGTGGAAAAATCACTTTATAAATAATCATTTATGATATTTTGGAGAGCAAGGATATATACAAGGTTTTGTGGCACAAGAGGCATATAATATTTAAATTTTTAAATATTATATTAATGGTTTTTATTAAAACCAGTGGTAAAGGTTTTTATTAAAACCAATGACAAGGGTTTTTATTAAAACTGACGAAAAGGTTTTTTAATAAAACCTATGGAAATGGTTTTCATTAAAATCATTGGAAAGGGTTTTTCATTAAAAACACTATGCTAATACTTCTCCAAATTATGATGGATGAAAAGGTTTTCCAATAAAACCTAGGTGCAAAAAGTTTCATGGTGAAATTCAAAATAATGAAGGAGATATCCCAATTCAAAGTTAAGAGGTGAATTATTAAATTTTTATTTAATAATTCTAAGGTCTAAAGTTGAATTACATTATCCATCGACGTGCAAATGTTGGGGAGATTAATAAAGTTTACCGAAATCATTCGAAGGCATGGAGATGCATATATATAAAAGGTAAAAACCGTTGATTATTGAAGACTTGACATACCACATGAGAGAGAGTCGTCGAAAGGGGAGCAATGAAGAAAGAGGGATAAATAAATTTCAATTTGAGAGTAAGGTCAAGTGAAAAATGTGGGAAAGTGACGTCACGTAGGATCCTATAGCACAGTTGGTAGTGCATGAACTTTACACAAGGTAGGTTCGTTGTTCAAATCCTACCAGGGGCAAAGTATTTTGCTAAGGAAGGCAACTTAAGTTTTTTAGATTTGAGCGCAGGTGAAGTTGGGTGTTTGGGATTAAATCCCAATGTGGGTTGATGCCCACGTGGTAAGTGCCTCATAGTGCTAGGTGAGAGTAACAAATTTTGACTCCCATGAAGGTGTGAAGGCGCATTGATTTTTGGCAAGGCATTGACAATTTCGAAGGTGTGAAGGTGCATTGATTTTTGGCAAAGCATTAACGGTTTTGAATGTGGTGAAGGCGCATTAATTTTGGCAAGGGTATTTACAATTTTGAAGGTTACAAAGGCTACAATTTTTTGTAAAAAATTATTTATCTCTAGCGCATGATAATATTTGATATTGCCAAAGTTTTGGTGCATTGAAAATCATTTCTATTATAACTAGGGAGTCATAAGGTATTTAGTGAAAATAAATGATTGTTGTATGTGCTTAGGGAGATATAAGGTGTGGAAATAAATATTTGTGATTGTTGTATGTGGAGTTATAAGGTGTGGAATTAAAAATAAAAGCATAGGTGTGTGTTGTATGTGTTAATGAAATTAGGGAGTCAAGGTTGAAAAGTATTGAACTTGTTATATGTTCTAATGAATGATTTAATTATGAAATTAAACTAGGAACTTGAGACCTAGTTAATTGCTACCTTGAGTTAGAAGACATGCACATGAGTTAGGGTTTAAAGTTAAATACAAATTGCTTTATTATGTGCCTTGGCTATTGAGAGGAAGTTGATGGATTAGAAAATCAATTTTTTGGATAAAATTGATGCATGATTTCCATGATTGCTTTAGTGGAGTTCATTGAGAGTATTGCCATTATTGAGGAGGTTTTTGCGATTGCTTTAAGGAGATTATTTTTGGTTACTTATTAAGTCCATTTCCACTATTTGAAACCATTGAGGATATCATTTGGTAGTCACTTGTGGATACATTTGTATTTAATTTAAGGAGATCATTGTTGGCTATTTGAGAAATCTTTGCTTGAGGGAGTTGTGCTTATTTCTTGAGAGCTTATTGACATTGCATGTGGAAAATATTATTAAGAACCTATTCCTATCACTTATTGATATTTTCCTTGGCTGGTTGAAGTCCTCATTGTTATTACTTGGAGAGGTTTCCATTTGAGAGTACCTCATTGAGCATTTTTGTCATCCATTTGAGAGTACATTGTTGAGCATTGTTGTCATTCATTTGAAAGTACATTGTTGAGCATTGTTGTCATCCATTTGAGATATCATTTGTCATACATTATTGATATCATTGTGGATCATTGTTGTCATCCATTGAAGAGTACACTACCATTCATTTTTGAGCACATTATTGAGTATTATCATCATTCATTTGTTATCCATTATTGAGTTCATCATTGAGCCTTGCCTTCGTTGATTTGTGGTTGATATTTGAGTGCTACTTGAGAGTAATTGGTTGAGCCTTTTGTGAAAGCTTTGAGAATAGATTTGGGATAGCATTTGAGCAACATTGTTTGAGCCTTGTGTGAAGGCTTTGAGAATAGATTTGGGATAACATTTGAGCAGGATTGTTTGATCCTTGTGAGAATGCACTGAGTAAGATTTGTGAGCAGTGAAAGATACAAGACAAAAATAGAAAACACATAAACACCGGTTTCCTAGATGAATAGATCAGTGGATAGCCTAGCTGAGCAGATCAGTGGATAGCCTAGCTAAGTAGATCAGTGGATAGCCTAGATGAGCAGATCAATGGAGAGCCTAGATGAGCAGATCAGTGGATAGCCTAGATGAACATAGCAGTAGATAGCCTAGCTAAGAAAATTAGTGGAGAGCCTAGCTGAGCAGATCATTGGAGCTTACTTGAGTAGATCAGGACAACCTAACTTTGAGAAGATCAAAGTAATCATTTGTATTGGAATAAGGATCCCTAATTCTTTGTAAAATATTATAAGGAGAATATCTTGTGGACTACCCCACATTGGGGGAACCACGTTAAATCTTGTGTCTCAATTGTGTGTGATGATTTGTGCACTTTCTAACTATTGATATCTATGTTATTAATGCACACTACTATATTTAGTTATTGCAATTGAGGATACTAATTGATATTTATTTGGAAATAAAGTAAAAATTGGGCGCTATACTGTTCACCCACCCCCTCTTAGTATAAGCTTGTATTCTTCAATTGGTATTAGAGGGTTTGAAAAGGCTAACATCTTGAGGGTATATTCTAAAATAACACAGATGGATTCACAGAATGGATCATATACAAGTAAGGCTCCACTGTTTGATGGTAACAATTATGCTTTTTGGAGCATGAGAATGAAGAACTATTTGATATCACAAGGATGTGAGGTATGACAGATGGTTGCAAAAGAGTATAAAGTTTCAGGTGATCCTGTGATAGATAAGACTATCAGGAAATTGGTTGAGATCAATGTAAAGACAATGAATTTTATTCTGAGTGGGCTTCGTGAGACATATTTTGCAAAGGTCATGGTATGTAATTCAGCTAATGAAATGTAGACCAAGTTGCAGAATACCTATGAAGGAGATTCCAAGGTAAAGTTGGCAAAAATACAAAATCATAGAAAAATATTCAAAGAATTGAAAATGGAATATTCTAAAGATATTACAAAGTTCTTGCTTTGAGTTGATGAGATTGCTAACACCATGAGAGGCCTAGGATTTGAGATGAAAGAATCATATGTTACTCAAAAGGTTTTGAGATCACTTCCCATGAAGTATGATGCAAAAGTTTCAGTGATAGAAGAAACAATAAATATCAAAAAGCTAACAATAGGAAAACTACAATGAACTCTCACAACTTATGAGATGAGGATAGATAAGCATCAGGGTCCAAACAATGAAATTGCATTCAAATATTTAGAGAAAAAAAGGAAAATATCTAGAGACAGATAGAGATTCAGATAATGATGAGGAAGCTAACTTCATCAAAAGGAAAAAGGACTCAAGAAATTACAGGATATGAAGAAAGTCAAATGCTACAAGTGTGGTGATTATGGTCACTATGCAAACAAGTATCCACAAAAAAAATAGTGATGATGAAAAATAGGATCACAGAAGAAAATAAGAAGGAAAGCATAAGCATGAAAAAGATGAAATGTACAAGCAAAGCAAGCATGAGAAGAAGAAAAGTTTTTGTAAGACTAAGAAAAATTTCTACATTGAGGAAGCAAATGATGGCTCAGATCACAGTGATAGAGATCACTCAAATGATGAAAAGGAATACATCTATTCCTAGGAATAGAAGGTGAAAGAGAACAGTGCTTTGTGTGTGGTCAAAGAGATCACAGATCAGGATATTGCAATGGATTCAGTGATAGTGAAGATGAATTAACACATCAAGGAAATAGGCATAGTCAAAGAATTCATGAGATTTTGTTTGCTATAGAAGAAAATAATGATCTTAGTGACAGTTAATATGAAGAATATTGTACATTCTTTGGAATAAGTGAATAAATACAAGAATACCTACTCCTAGGTATTGAAGTTAAATAAGAGGACATATCTATCGAAGAATGACATGAAGAACTCGCTATAGCCATTGAGTAAGAAAACAGGTACAAGATGGGTCTAGGAATACTAAAATGCTTCATATACGAATACTTTGGGCATTTAGATGATGACTGCACCTACTATAACAATTTTGATAAGAAAAGTTTATTTATGGGAGAAGAAAGCAGTAGTTCCAGAAATAGTTCTAGCAACATTTCTAGTGACAGTGATGATGAAGAAGAGGGATCCACAAAACAAGAAAATAAAATAAAGATATTGAAAAGAAAAATCAAAAGGATTGAAAATAAAGTTCATGAAAATGAAAAGTTCAAATTAATGCTTAATCGACACAATCAAGGTTTGGAAAAAGAGCTTCAAGAAATAAAAGAGCTCGGTGTCACTATTTCTAAGCAATTGAAGAAGAAGAAAGAAAGTTGTTTCATACTTGAGAAGTTTGATTCATCACATGACTCAAAAGGTCAATATATTTGTGATGAGAAGGAAACATGTATTTCAGATACAATAGATATGGATGCCAGTTTACTATTTGACACAAATGAAGAGAAAAAAGAGGAAGGTTCCAAAGCACCAAAGGTCTCATATTTTAGGTTTGGGGAATCACACTCAAAAGGAAAGGAAATTCTAAAATATGAAAGCAAGGAAGCACCTAAGGTTCATGAAGAAAGTTCCAAAGCTCCTATGGATCCAAATATCTAGTTTGGATCTTGTTTTGAGATGGGTGAATCAAGTTCAAGAGTCAAAGAAATTCTTGAAGAAGAAAGCAAGGAAGAAGTTAAGGAAGAAGATTTGGATACCACAAATAAGGAACAAGGATACAATGCACAAGTCAAAGATGATCACAAGGATAAAGATCAAAAAAGGTATGGGGAACCAAGGCATGAACAAAGGGCTTTTTAAGGACGTTGTTTTTATTGTAATGGATTTGTACACAGAACTATACATTGTAGGGTCTATGGATCAAAGAAAAAGTTTTATTTCACTAGAAGAATCTTCAAAGGAAGAAGATATGGTTTTTAGGGACATTGCTTCTTATGCAACAGGATTGGTCATAGAGCTTCTCAGTGAAAATAAAATGAGCAACATGGTTTTAGTTTTAGAGCTACACATTTTAGAGGTCATGGTCATAATGATGGAAACAGAGCTTCACAATATAGGGTTCAGGAAAGGAATGGATATGGAAATGATTTCAAGAAAGAATTCAGGATATGGGCACCATCCAAAGGCTATAATATCAAGTGTTTTAATAACTTTGGACATATCCCGCCAGGGGCAAAGTGTTTTTCTAAGGAAGGCAAATTACGTTTTTCATATTTTAGCATATGTGTAGTTGGGTATTTGGAATTAAATTCCAATGTGGGATGATGCCCATGTGGTAAGTGCCTCATAGTTCTAGGCAAGAGGAACAAAGTTCAACTCCCGTGAAGGTGTGAAGGCGCATTGATTTTTGGCAAGGCTTTGACGATATCGAAGGTGTGAAGGTGCATTGATTTTTGGCCAAGAATTAACGATTTCGAATTTGTGTTATAGTGTGAATGCATCCAAATGCAAAGCTGCCAATAAATGTCATGCTCCAGTGTGAACGTGCATGGGGGCTTGAAAATGTCGACAAGGCTTTTTTGTTTTTTCTCTCCTCCTTCCCTATTTCTTCTCCTATATTCCCTCCCCTTATTCCTCCTTCCTATCCCCTTATCTCTCCTTCTTATCTCTTTCTCCTATCCCCTTATTCCTCCATCCGTTGCGTTATTTAGTTCAAGAATCCACTATATATATGTAGCCAAAGGTTTGTTTTTTTTAATTAAGAGGAAATAAAGTTTTATTGTTGCATTTGAATACTCCCCCTCATTCTGGTATCAGAGCACCAGGCAGTAAGGTTGTTCGAGGAAGAGCAGGCTAGCACGCTGCCCGAGAAATTGATGGGCACAAATTTTGAGGCCAAGGTGTTGATGGAGCGATAGGGTCGGTCGTGTGGCAAGGAAAGCTAGAGGACGCTGGAAACATGTAGATTGAGGCCACAGGTGCTGAGTTGGTAGATCGAGACCGCTGTTGAGGTGGTTGCATGCAGTTCGAGGTTGGTGATGTGGCAAACTAAGGGAACGACACATGGCGATAAAGGGTTGGCTAACGTGGATGCCTGCTGGGCAACTGTAGTCAGCAAAGGGTGCATGTGTGGTAGGTTCTAATTGGTTATCGCATGGCAAAAGGAGCGCGGCCGATTACCCGAAGGCAATCAACTTCTTTCATGCATGTAGGGACTTAAAAATTCTCGCGATTGCGTTATCCCAGTGCATGTGGGATAATCGTTTTTCATTTTTTTTAAAAAGCGACGAGTGCCGCAAGCTAAGTAGAAGGTCTTGTGCCTTCTATTCACAACGAACGTGTAGCCCACGTGGCTAAGTGCTTAGCCAGTGAAGGAGCAGGTCCCGGGTTCGAAACCCGTCGGGACAAACATTTTTCAAATTTTTTTGGTCGTCGCGAGTGATAGGGGTTTAAAGGCGACTTGGAGGTGGTCGTGTTCAAAGAAGCCGCAGGGGCGCATTGGCAAAGACTCTCGGCTAGGACGAAGGAGGTTGCGAGTTCGACTCGCTCGGCTGATTAAAGGTTCATTTTTTATTTAATTTGTTTTTTAAAGTTAATTTCAACTTTATTAAAGTATTTAATATTAATTTAATAATTAAAAAAATATTGCTTTATAATTCTTTTTAATTTTTTTAAATAGTTTTTAAAGCAATATTTTTTAATTATTAAATTAAAAAGTATTAAAATACTTTATAAAGATTGATTTTAAAACTTTAGAAAAATTTTGAACCTATTGTCCTAGAGGCAAATTGTAAAATCGCCCAAGGGGCTTAAAAAAAACCTTGCAAAATTGTGTAATAGCCTAAGAGGCAATCATTGTAAAAGAGAGGAAAAAAAGTGACGGGAAGCCTTCGGAGCGCCCGTTTAGCGCGCTGCCCCTTGGAACCCCATTCAAGTCTGAAAAATTATTTTGTAATAGCCTCAGCGGTTGTAAAGGAGTGAAATTTGTGAACCGTGAAGAGTGAAAATTGTAATCTTAGAGGCACTAAGGGAGTTTTTTGTATTGATGCGTAGATGATCAGATCTACCGGTTGTTATCATGCATTGTGTTCTCTTCTGCTGAGAGAGAACACCGAAACGTTTGATGAAAGAGTTCAGAGATACAGACTGCAAGTTGTGTTCAGCCAGTTATAGAACGTTGTCATAGCACATCAGAGACACCCTGATTCCGGTTACGAGGCATATTCTGAGGATAACATATTTGGACAATGAGTGGAGGAGTCAGATTCAGTGGAAATCGCACCCCAAGAACCAGCCAACGATAGTGATTCCCTTCAAATATTGGAGCCAGAGCCAGTTGAGCTAGTTGCCCCTGAAATCATCCTCATCAGCGACGACGAGGACTCGATCACCGACAACTTTGGGAATCCTGTGCTTGAAGATCCACAACAAGAAGATCAAGCAATCAGTGAGAGAGTAGAAAAAGCAAGATTTGATTTGAATTTGTAATTGCTTTTCATTGCTTGTACTAGACAAATCAAAGTTTGTTTCTAATCAGTAGCCATGGCCTCAAATACTAGTCTTCCAATTCCAGAATTCAATGGAAGTGACTATGAATATTGGTCCATAAAAATGAAAACCTTACTCATTGGTAAGGGTTTGTGGGATGTAGTCGAAGAGGGTTACATAGAACCCTCCCCTACTGACTGGACCACATTAAGTGTTGCTGATAAGAAAGCTAGGAAAGAAGCACAAAAAAATAATTCCTCTGCCCTGTATCATTTGCAAGCAGCCTTAGATAAAAGCATCTTTCCTAGAATAGCATCCTGTGTAACAGCTCAAGAGGCATGGAAGGCCTTGAAAGAAGGCTTCCAAGGGAGTGATCAAGTGAAGCAAGTCAGGCTTCAAACTTTGAAAAGAGATTTTGAGAATCTCAGGATGCAAGAAGACGAGAAAGTTGGTGACTATTGCATGCGAGTCAAAGCAGTAGTAGACAAAATGATCACTCTCGGAGATGAAATCAAGCCAGAGACTGTGGTGAAGAAAGTGTTAAGAACACTTCTTCCAAAGTGGAACCATGTTGCAATTATCATTGAAGAATCGAAGGATTTGTCTGCACTATCCTTTGATGCTTTAATTGGTTCTCTACTTTCACATGAAGAGAGATTGCAAGAATCTCCTTCAACCAGCTATGGAGGTGATGACAAAGCCTTCGCATCTCAAGAAGGAAGAGGCCAAGGTAGAGGTCAACGAAGAGGCAGAGGCAAGAGCAGCCCAAGAGGTGGAAATCCAAACAGAGGAGGATCTCCCAACAGAGGTGGAAGTCAAAATAGAGGCAATCAACAAAGCAGAGGAAGAAATCCAGGTCGAGGAAGAGGAAGTGACAAGTCAAAGAAGGTTTGTTTCAATTGTGGCAAACCAGGTCACTTTGCTCGTGACTATTGGTCCAAATCCTCACAAGGAAGCAGTAGTCAAAGCAGTCAGTATGGCCATTTTGGTGAAGAGGAAGGGGCATCTAATATCTTTCTCTCTTATGGCCAATCAGATCAAAATTTGAATGACACCTGGATCTTGGACACTGGGTGTTCCAATCATATGAGTGGCAAAGAAGAACTCTTTGCTACAATTGATTCCACCTACAAATCTCGCATCAAGCTGGGAGATGATAAGTCATTGTTAGTTGAAGGCATTGGAGCCATGGAGGTTCCAACACAAGAAGGCATCAAACAGGTGAATGATATCTATTACACCCCTCAACTCCAACATAATCTGCTTAGTGTTGGTCAAATGATGGAAAAGAATTACAAACTTGTTTTTGATGAGGGAAAATGTGTAATATTTGACAAGAATAATGGTAATAGAATCATCACACAGGTACCAATGACTAAGAATAGGTTATTTCCCCTAAATTTTGGCCAGCCAGGGGGAGCTCAACTGGTGAATATTGCTATTGTAAATCCAAGTGTGCTTTGGCACTTGAGATATGGTCACCTAAATTCTGCCAGTCTAAAATTGTTGACTTCTCAAGCGATGGTGACCGGACTTCCTAAAATTTAGGATCACAAGGAGGTCTGTGAAGGATGTGCTTTGGGAAAGCATGCCAGGGCCAAGTTTCCATGAGGACAAGCATGGAGGGCCAACTATCCACTTCAACTAGTGCATTCGGACATCTGTGGTCCAATGCAAACAAAAAGTCTTGGTAACAATTCTTACTTCCTTCTTTTCATAGATGATTTCTCTAGAATGTGTTGGGTTTATTTCCTAAAACACAAAGATGAAGTGTTTGATTGCTTCATTGATTTCAAAACAAATGTAGAGAAACAAAGTGGATATCATGTAAAATATCTCAGAACAGACAGAGGAGGAGAATACTCTTCCAAATAATTTTTGAAATTTTGTAAAGAAAATGGGATAAAAAGGCAGTTCACCACTGCCTATACTCCACAACAGAATGGTGTGGTAGAGAGGAAAAATCACACCATTGTAGAAATGGCCAGATCGATGCTTCAAACAAAGCATCTGAGCAACATGTATTGGGTTGATGCAGTTAGAACCAGTGTCTACATTTTGAATAGGAGTCCTACTTCAAGTCTGAAGGGGATCACTCCTTACCAAGCATGGTATGGCAAGAAACCAAATGTCAAACATTTTAGAGTTTTTGGTTCTTTGGCTTATGCACACATTCCTGATGAGAAGAGAAAGAAGCTTGATCCCAAGAGTCAAGCATGCATTTTTGTAGGGTATTGTGAGTCCACCAAAGCCTATAGACTCTACAATCCGAAGACCCAAAAGTTTGTTCTTTCCAGGGATGTGATTTTCGATGAAGGGGGAGAATGGGGACATCCAATATTTTTTATTGATGATGAGTCCCATGATGCAGGTTCTTCACAAATTCAGCAGGTGTCACCCAAGAAAGGCAAGGACACACCCCCTCCAAGCCCAAGCAGACGTTCTACTTCAAGTTCATCAACAACTTCTCCAAGTCCTTCTCCACAACGATCAATCAATTCTTCATCGATGGATATTGATTCTCCATCCAGAGGTAAGAGAACACTCCAACATCATCCATCTTATCAGATGTTGGATAAAAATTTTCAGAGAAGATATACTAGAAGTCAAGCTAGTGAAATGAGTTCAGTTTTGCAAAGACTTGAAAATATGCATTTGTATGGAGATGATGACTCCCAAGAACCTCGGGGAGATGTAGTCAACTATGCTTTGTTGACTAGTGCACAACTTGAACCTTCTAGTTATGAGAAGGCTTGTACTCAGAAGATATGGCAGGATGCCATGAAAGAGGAGATGACCTCTATAAAAAACAATGATACTTGGGAGCTGGTAGAGCTTCCTAAAGGGAAGAAATGTGTTGGATGTAAATGGGTCTTCAAGACCAAATTCAATGTTGATGGAAGCATTGAAAGACATAAAGCAAGATTGGTAGCAAAAGGCTTCACACAGAAGTATGGCATTGACTATGAGGAGACATTTGCTCCTGTAGCCAGACAGGAGACAATCAGAACAGTTCTTGCTTTAGCTGCCCACAAAGGATGGAAAATCCAACACATGGATGTAAAAAGTGCCTTTCTCAATGGGTATTTGATAGAGGAGGTTTATGTTGAACAACCTCAAGGTTTTCAAGAGCAAGGTAAGGAGCACCTTGTTTATAAACTGAAAAAAGCATTGTATGGCCTCAAGCAAGCACCACGAGCATGGTACTCTCGCATTGATGGCTATTTCAAGGAATATGGGTTCACCAGAAGCAAAAATGAACCCACTCTCTACTACCTAAAGGAAGGGAAAGACATCCTCATAGTTTGCTTATATGTGGATGATCTCATATTTATGGGTAGTAATGAAAAGTTGAATATGGAGTTCAAACACTCCATGATGAAGCAGTTTGAGATGAAAGATCTGGGTTTAATGCACTACTTCCTAGGCATGGAAGTTCATCAGACAGATATAGGGATCTTCATCTGTCAACACAAGTATGCTCAGGATATGATCAAGAAGTTTGCCATGGAGCATTGCAAAGCAGTTGCAACTCCAATTGGACATGGGATCCAATTGAGCAAAAATGATGGAGCACCAAAGGTTGACATGACCACTTTCAAGAGCATGGTTGGGAGTTTGATGTTTCTCACCAACACAAGACCTGACATTCAGTATGTTGTTTCTCTTGTCTCACGATTTATGGCTAATCCATCTGAGCTGCATTTGCAAGCAGCTAAAATAATTCTCAGATATGTAAAAGGTACATGGGATTTTGGAATCCATTACCACAAATGTAAGACTATCAAGCTAGTAGGCTTCAGTGATAGTGATTGGGGCAACAACATTGATGATAGGAAATCTACTTCAGGGAACTATTTTAGTCTAGGGTCAGGACTAATTACATGGAGTTCCAAAAAGCAGACTGTTGTAGCATTGTCCTCTACAGAAGCTGAGTATATAGCAGTCACATATGCTAGTACTCAAGCCCTATGGTTGAGAAAAGTGCTGGAAGAGATTGGAGAACAACAAAGTGGTCCGACCAGAATCTACTATGATAACATAAGTGCCATTCAGTTGGCATATAATCCAATCCACCATAGCAGAACAAAACACTTTGATATGAAGTATCACTTCATTCGAGACATGGTGGAGCAAGAGATTGTTGAGCTTAAATTTTGCCGCACTTTGGAGAACGTTGCAGACATCTTCACCAAAGGCATGGCTAAAGCTCAATTTATAAAGCTGAGAGACTATCTAGTCAGTCCTCTCAACTTTAAGGGGGAGAGTGTTACAGTGTGAATGCATCCAAATGCAAAGCTGCCAAGAAATGTCATGCTCCAATGTGAACGTGCATGGGGGCTTGAAAATGTCGGCAAGGCTTTTTTGTTTTTTCTCTCCTCCTTCCCTATTTCTTCTCCTATATTCCCTCCCCTTATTCCTCCTTCCTATCCCCTTATCTCTCCTTCTTATCTCTTTCTCCTATCCCCTTATTCCTCCATCCGTTGCGTTATTTAGTTCAAGAATCCACTATATATATATATGTAGCCAAAGGTTTGTTTTTTTTTAATTAAGAGGAAATAAAGTTTTATTGTTGCGTTTGAATACTCCCCCTCAAGGTGGTGAAGGCACATTAATTTTGGCAAAGGAATTTATGATTTCTAAGGTTGCGAAGGCTAAGAATTTCATAAAAAGGTATTTATCTCTAACGCATGGTAATATTTGATATTGCCAAAGTTCTTGTGCATTGAAAATCATTTCTATTATAACTAGGGAGTCATAAGGTATTTAGTGAAAATAAATTATTGTTGTATGTGCTTAAGGAGATATAAGGTGTGGAAATAAATATTTTCGATTGTTGTATGTGGAGTTATAAGGTGTGGAATTAAAAATAAAAGAATAGGTGCTTGTTGTATGTGTTAATGAAATTAAGGAGTCATAAGGTTGAAAAGTGTTGAACTTGTTATATGTCCTAATGCATGATTTAATTATGAAATTAAACTAGGAACTTGAGACCTAGTTAGTTGCTACCTTGAGTTAGAAGACATGCACATGAGTTAGGGTTTGAAGTTGAAGACAAATTGCTTGATTATGTGCCTTGGCTATTGAGAGGAAGTGGATGGATTAGAAAATCAATTTTATGGATAAAATTAATGCTTGAGTTCCATGATTGCTTTAGTGGAGTTCATTGATAGTATTGCCATTATTGAGGAGGTTTTTGCTATTGATTTGAGGAGATTATTGTTGGTTACTTGTTAAGTCCATTGTCACTATTTGAGACCAATGAGGAGATCATTTGCTACTCACTTGTGGATACATTTGTCTTTCATTTGAGGAGATCATTTTTGGCTATTTGAGAGCTCTTTTCTTGATGGAGTTGTGCTTGTTTATTGAGAGCTTCTTAAAATTGCATGAGGAAGATATTATTTAGAACCTATTGATATCACTTGTCGATATTTTCCTTAGTTGGTTGAAGTCATCATTGTTATTTCTTGGAGAGGTTTCAATTTGAGATATCATTTTTCATCCATTTGAGAGTATCTGTTGAGCATTGTTTTCATCCATTTGAGAGTACATTGTTGAGCATTGTTGTCATCCATTTGAAAGTACATTGTTGAGCATTGTTGTCATCTATTTGAGAGATAATTTGTCATTCATTGTTGAGATCATTTTGGATCATTGTTGTCATACATTGAAGAGTACATTACCATTCATTGTTGAGCACATTGTTGAGTATTGTACTCATTCATTTGTTATCCATTGTTGAGTTCATCATTGAGACTTACCTTCATTAATTTGTGGTTGAGATTTGAGTGCTACTTGAGAGTAATTGGTTGAGCCTTTTGTGAAGGATTTGAGAACAAATTTGGAACAATATTTGAGCAGGATTTTTTGAGCCTTTTGTGAAGGCTTTGAGGACATATTTGGGATAGCATTTGAGTAGGATTGTTTGAGCCTTGTGAGAAGGCATTGAGGCATATTTGTGAGTAGTGAAAGATATAGGACAGAAACAAAAAACACATCAACACCAGTTGCCTAGATGAGCATATTAGTGGATAGCCTGGTTGAGCATATCAGTGGATAGCCTAGCTAAGTAGATCAGTGGAGAGCCTAGCTGAGCAGATCAGTGGATAGCCTAGCTGAGCAGATCAATGGAGAGCCTAGCTGAGTAGATTAGTGGAGACTACCTAGGCATATTAGGACAACCTATATTTTAGTAGATCAAAGTAATCATTTGTATTGGGACAAGGATCCTTATTTATTTGTGAAATATTATAAGGATAATATCTTGTGGACTACCCACATTGGGGGAACCACATTAAATCTTGTGTCTCAATTGTGTGTGATTATGTGTGCACTTACTTACTATTGATATATATGTTATTAATGCACACTGCTATATTTGGTTATTTAAATTGAGGAAACTAATTGATATTGGTTTGGAAAGAAAGTAAAAAGTGGGTGTTATATTGTTCACCCCCTCTATTAGTATAAGTCCATATTATTCAATTGGTATCAAAGTAGTTTCCTTCAAAAAGGGTAACAACTACAAGTACGGATCCACTATTTGACGATAACAATTATGATTTTTGGAGCATGAGAATGAAGAACTATTTGATATCACAAGGATATGAGGTATGGTAGATGGTTGCAAAAGAGTATAAAGTTTAAGGTGATCCCAAGATAGATAAGACTATCAAGAAATTGATCGAGATCAATGCAAAGGCAATGAATTGTATTCTGAGTGGGCTTCATGAGATAGATTTTACAAAGGTCATGGTATGTAATTCAACTAATGAAATGTAGACCAATTTGTGGAATACCTATGAAGGATATTCCAAAGTAAAGTTGGCAAAACTATAAACTCATATAAAAATATTTGAAGAATTAAAATGGAAGATTCTGAAGATATTACAAAGTTCTTGCTTCGAGTTCATGACATTTCTAACACCATGAGAGGCCTAGGATTTGAGATGAAAGAATCAGATGTTACTCAAAAGGTTTTGAGATAACTTCACATGAAGTATGATGCAAAGGTTTTAGTGATAGAATAAACAATGAATATCGACAAGCTAACAATGGAAAAACTATAAGGAACTCTCATAACTTATGAGACGAGGATATATAATCATCAGGCTCCAAAGAAATAAATTACATTCAAAAATTTATAGAAAAATAAAGGGAAAGATCCAAAGATAGAAAGAGATTCAGATAATGATGAGGAAGCTAACTTCATCAAAAGGAAAAAGGACTCAAGAAATTATAGGGATATGAAGAAAGTCAAATGCTACAAGTGTGGTGATTATGGTCACTATGAAAACAAGTATCCACATGAAGAAAACAATGATGATGAAAAATAGGATCATAGAAGAAAAGAATAACGAAAGCATAAGCATGAAAAAGATGACAGGTACAAGAAAAGCAAGCATGAGAATAAGAAAAGTTTTCATAAGACTAAGAAAAATTTCTACATTAAGGAAGCAAATGATGGCTCAGATCACAGTGATAGAGATCACTTAGATGATGAAAAGGAAGAACATCTATTCCTAGGAAGAGAAGGTGAAAGATAACAGTGCTTTGTGTGTGGTCAAAGAGATCACAGATCAGGATATTGTAATGGCTTTAGTGATAGTGAAGATGAAACAACACATCAAAGGAAACAAGCATAGTCAAAGAATTTATGAGAGTTTGTTTGCTATAGAAGAATATAATGATCTCAGTGATAGTGAAGATGAATAAGATTGTAAATTATTTTGAATAAGTGAAGAAAGACAATAATGCCTACTCCTAGGCATTGAAGTTAAATAATAGGACATATCTATCGAAGAACGACATGAAGAACTCGTTATAGCCATTGAGAAAGAAAATAGGTACAAGACAGGTCTAGGAATACTAAAATGCTTCATATGTGGAGACTTTGGGTATTTAGATGATGACTGCACCTACTACAACAATTGTGATAAGAAAAGTTTATTTATGGAAGAAGAAAGCAGTAGTTCCAGCAATAGTAGCAGTTCTAGTGATAGTGATGATGAATAAGAGGAATCCACAAAACAAGAAAATAAAATCAAGATATTGAAAAGGAAAATAAAAATAATTGAAAATAAGGTTCATGAAAATAAAAATGTCAAAGTAATTCTTAATCGACCCATTCAAGGTTTGGAAAAAAATCTTAAAGAAACAAAAGAGCTTGGCGTCACTATTTTTGAGCAATTGAAGAAGAAGAATGAAATATGTTCCATACTTGAGAATTTTGATTCATCACACGTCTCAAAAGGTCAAGAAATTTGTGATGAGAAGGAAACATGTATTTTAGAGACAATAGAGATGGATTCCAATTTACTATTTGACATAAATGAAGAGAAAAAAGAGGAAGGTTCCAAAGCACCAAAGGTCTCATATTTTAGGTTTGGGGAATCACACTCAAAAGGAAAGGAAGTTCTAAAATATGAAATCAAGGAAGCACCTAAGGTTCATGAAGAAATTTCCAAAGCTCCTATGGCTCCAAATATCTAGTTTGGATCTTTTTTTGAGATAGGTGAATCAAGTTCAAGAGGCAAAGAAATTCTTGAAGAAGAAAGCAAGGAAGAAGTTAAGGAAGAAGATTTGGATACCACAAAGAAGGATCAAGGATACAATACACAAGTCAAATATGATCACAAGGATAATTATCAAGAAAGGTATTAGGAACCAAGGCATGAAAAAATGGCTTTTCAAGGACATTGTTTTTCTTGTAATGGATTTGGATACAAAACTATATATTGTAGGGTCTATGGATCAAATAAAAAGTTTGATTTCACTAGAAGAATCTTCAAAGGAAGAAGATATGTTTTTTAGGGACATTGCTTCTTATGAAAGAGGATTGGTCATAGAGCTTCTCAGTGCAAATAAAATGAGCATCATGGTTTTGGTTTTGGATCTACACAATTCATAGGTCATGGTCATAATGATTATGGAAATAAAACTTCACAATATAGGGTTCAAGAAAGGAATGGATATGGAAATGACTTCAAGAAATAATTCGGGATATGGGCACCATCCAAAGGCTACAATATCAAGTGTATTAATAGCTTTTTACATATCACAAGATGGTGTAGGACTCAATTCCAAACAGGTTCAAGGCAAGAAGGTCAAACAGGTTCAAGGCAAGAAGGTCAAACAGGTTTAAGACAAGAAGATCAAGCAACTTATCAAGAAAAGGAGACAATAAATATGTGGAAGGAAGTTGAAAAAGAAAAGGAACAATGTAATATGGGAGTAAATGTACTCCCACCCCAAAATTAATCACCTCAATAGAGAATGTGGTAGGGGGGCTAAACTTAAGAGTCATATATTCTAGCCCCATAGGTGTTCCTTTTGCCATTGATGCCAAAGGGGAGAGAATTAAGATAGGGGTATCAGCCTCCATAGAGAGTATTGAGTTAGGGGGAGCAACTTTGATTCTCAGAGATGGTTTCTTCAGTTATTGTGGTGATTTGCATTAGAGTTGTTGCCATCAATGACAAAGGGGGAGATTGTTGGCAATTTGAATTATTTTGTGTTGTCATTGATGTCACATGGATCACATTGAGTTTTGGTGGCAAAATAACTTCATAAATAATCATTTATGATATTTTGGAAAGCAAGGATATATATAGGGTTTTGTGGCATAAGAGGCATATAATATTTACTTTTTTAAATATTATATTAATGGGTTTTAGTAAAACCAATGGTAAAGGTTTTTATTAAAACCAACGACAAGGGTTTTTATTAAAATTGATGAAAAGGTTTTTTAATAAAACCTACGAAAAGGGTTTTCATAAAAACCATTGGAAAGGGTTTTTAATTAAAACCACTATGCTAAGACTTCTCCAAATTATGATGGATGAAAATGTTTTCCAATAAAATCTAGGTGCAAAATGTTTCATGGCGAAATTCAAAAGAATGAAGGAGATATCCCAATTCAAAGTTAAGAGGTGAATTATTAAATTTTTATTTAATAATTCTAAGGTCTAAAGTTGAATTACATTATCCGCCAATGTGTAAAGGTTGGGGAGATTAATAAATTTCACCTACGTCATTCAAAGACATGGAGGTGCATATAAATAAAAGGTAAAAACCTTTTTATTATTGAAGACTTTACATAGCGCATGAGAGAGAGTCGTCGAAAGGGAAGTAGCGATGAAAGAAGGATAAATAACTTTTGATTTGAGAGAAATTTCAAGTGAACAACGCGGGAAAGTGACGTCATGCATGAGCCTATAGCACAGTTGGTAGCACATGAAATTTGCACAAGGCAGGTTCGTTGTTCGAATCCCGCCAGGGGTAAAGTGTTTTGCTAAGGAAGGCAACTTAAGTTTTTTAGATTTGAGCATAGGTGAAGTTGGGTGTTTGGGATTAAATCCCAATGTGGGATGATGCCCACGTGGTAAGTGCCTCATAGTGCTAGGTGAGAGGAACATATTTTGACTCCCATGAAGGTGTGAAGGCACATTGATTTTTGGCAAGGCTTTGACGATTTCGAAGGTGTGAAGGCGCATTGATTTTTGACAAAGCATTAATGATTTTGAAGGTGGTGAAGGCGCAATAATTTTGGCAAAGGCATTTATGATTTTGAAGATTACAAAGGCTACAAATTTTGTAAAAATATATTTATCTCTAGCGCATGGTAATATTTGATATTGCCAAATTTTTGGTGCATTGAAAATCATTTCTATTATAACTAGGGATTCATAAGGTATTTAGTGAAAATAAATTATTGTTGTATGTGCTTAGGGAGATATAAGGTGTGGAAATAAATATTTGTGATTTTTGTATATGGATTTATAAGGTGTGGAATTAAAAATAAAAGCATAGGTGCTTGTTGTATGTGTTAATAAAATTAGGGAGTCATAACTTGAAAAGTGTTGAACTTGTTATATGTCCTAATGCATGATTTAATTATGAAATTAAACTATGAACTTGAGACCTACTTAATTTCTACCTTGAGTTAGAAGACATGCACATGAGTTAGGGTTTGAAGTTGAAGACAAATTGCTTTATTATGTGCCTTGGCTATTGAGAGGAAGTGGATGGATTAGAAAATCAATTTTATGGATAAAATTGATGCTTGAGTTCCATGATTGCTTTAGTGGAGTTCATTGAGAGTATTGCCATTATTGAGGAGGTTTTTGCTATTGCTTTGAGGATATTATTGTTGGTTACTTTTTAAGTCCATTGCCACTATTTGAGACCATTGAGGAGATCATTTGCTAGTCACTTGTGGATACATTTATCTTTAATTTGAGGAGATAATTGTTGGCTATTTGAGAGCTCTTTGCTTGAGGTAGTGCTTGTTTCTTGAGAGCTTATTGACATTACATGAGGGATATATTATTGAGAACCTATTGCTATCACTTGTCAAGATTGTCCTTGGTTGGTTGAAGTCCTCATTGTTATTGCTTGGAGAGGTTTCTATTTGAGATATCATTTGTCATCCATTTGAGAGTACCTTGTGTTGGCAATTTTGGGTACTTTGGGTACATTGCCTTTGCTCAAGTGTATAAGTTGTCATTGATGTCAAGAAGCTTTTGAAGGAATTTGATTTGATGTCAAATAATTTGTTTTGATGAAGGTTACGGCATGATAGTTTCAAAGGTCTTTTGCAAACCCCATGTTGATAGAGAAAAAGGCAAAGTGGAAAAACTGTCGCGATTTCACGACAAGTTCGAAGAAAGAGAACAAGTTGGAAAAGTGTCACGATTTCGTGACATATTGCAAAGAAGGTTGTACGGATGAAAAAGTGTCACGATTTCATGACATATTGCAAGGAAGTTTGTACGGAAGAAAAAGTGTCATGATTTCGCGACATGTTGCAGAAGAGAGAGTCCGAGAGAAAAAGTGTCACGATTTCGCGACATAATGCAGGAGAGAGAGTCCAATAGAAAAAGTGTCGTGATATCGCGACATGTCAGGTTTTCACGACCCGAAGAAAAGAAAAGAGCTAAGGAGGAAAAGTGTCGCGATATCGTGACATGTCGCATTTTCGCGACTTAAGCAGGAAAGTGAAAGCAAGGTAAAGTGTCACGATTTCGTGACATACTGTAGAATTCGAAGAGAGAACTGTTGTGATTTCACGACATGCTACAGAGTTCAGAATGGGAACTATCATGATTTCATGACATGCAGCAAAGGAAAGTGTTCCAAGTGAGAACTGTCGCGATTTCGCGACATGCAGAGGAAAGAGTTCGAAGTGAGAACTGTCGTGATTTCACGACAGGTTGAAGAGAAAGCTTACGATTGCAGAAAGTGTCATGATTTCATGACAGAAATAGAAAGCAGGTCTTCATAGAGAGAAGTGTCGTGATTTCACGACAAAAGTAGAAAGGAGGGCGACGAAGGGAGAAGTGTCGCGATATCGCGACAAAAGCAAAGTTGATGTCGACAAAGACAGAAGTGTCGCGATATCGCGACAAGAGCTTAGTTGAAGTCGACAAAGGCTGAAGTGTCGCGATATCATGACAAAAGCCAAAAGAAAGTGTACGGTTGCAAAGGTGTCACGATATCGCGACATGTTGTAGTTTCATGGTAGAAGCTACAGAAGAGTTATAGAGGCAGTGAAGCCGACAAAGTCAAATTTTAGCCGACGAAGATTAGGGCTTGCAGTCGACGAAGATTAGGGTTTGCATTTGGTATAACAACCGACTAAGATTAAAGTTTTCATTATGAAAATTTTGTTATAAAAGGAGGGCTGTTGGGAGAAGTTGAAGTGTGAATCATGTGTTGTTGAAGTGCGACGTTCGTAGATAGTGCGTAGAGCAAGAAGTTCGATCGTCGAGAGTAGAGTGCAAAATTTGATCGTAGTGTGCAGAGTGCATTTCGTCGAATCATTCTAAGTGTGAAAGATCGCAAAGGAAGTAGAGAGTGCGAAGACGGTGCCGCTGTGATTGCGCAGAGGTGCAAAGGTTGAAGTTCGACCAAGTGCGGCTATGATTGCGCAAAGAGAGCAGAGGGCGTAGAGAGCACAAAGGGCAAAGACGAATGTGAAGTGTTGTTGCTTGAGGACAAAGGTGCATTGGTTCTTTGAGAAGAACCTGAGGACAGATTTGGCAAGTCTTTGAGAAGGCTTGTGTGTAGAGGATTGATTTGTTCAAAGTTGGACAGATCTGACAGACAGAGGAAGACTTGTACTAGACCGACTGACTGTGTTTGGTACAGGTTGTTGAGCTGCTGTGGACGTGATCATAGAAGGCAGAGGTCTCTTAGGCTAAGCATTGAGGACAGGAGGTCTTCGATGGAAAGGAGTTCCACATGCTGGCAAGAGGTAGAGGCAGTTGATCTTCTGAGGGATCATTTCCAGAGTAGAGGGGAAGGTATCTCCTTTGAGCCGAGGCTCATAAACATTGTAATTGGGAAGGATTCCCAAAGAACTTTGAGATAACTTTTAGAGAAAAGTTTTGTGGACGTAGCCTAGCCATTCTGGGTGAACCACGTTAAAATTGATGTCACTTTGTGGATGATTTTGTGCATTGCTTTGATATTGCTTTGGGTATATTGCTTTACTATTTTGAAATATAAAGGAAAAAATAAAAAGAGGTCTTATACTGTTCACCCCCCCCTCTCAGTATAAGCTTGTGTTCTTCAATTGGTATCAGAGCAGGTGCCTTCGAAAAGTTTAACAGCTTGAAGGAAAAGCTAGTAAAGAACACAATGGATTATTCAAGTGGCAATGCAACACCTATTCTTGATGGGTCAGATTTTGGTCTTTGGAGTGCAAGGATGAAGGTTCATCTAATGGCACTTGGTAATGAGGTATGGGAAGTAATTGAAGATGAGTACACTATTCCTGTACATGGTCCAAATACTAAAGAAGAAAGGCTCCTACATCACAACAATTCAAAAGCAATGAATGCAATCCTGAAAGGCTTACATAAAGCAGATCTCACCAAAGTGATTCACTGCAAGACAACTAGTGAAATGTGGAAACAGTTGCAGGTGGTTCATACAGGTGATACAAATGTCAAAAAGGCCAAGTTGAGACACTTCAAAGGTATGTTTGAACAACTCAAGATGAATGATGATGAAAATATTAGTGACTACATGCTTCGTATGGATGAGGTTGTTAACTCCATGAAAGACTTAGGTCTTGAGCTTGCTGAAAATGATGTTTGTGATAAGATTTTAAGATCTCTTCCTAATAGATTTAGTGAAAATATTTCTGCTATTGAGGAAGCTAAAGATTTGGATAAGTTGAAAAAGGATGAGCTCCATAGTATACTTGCGGCATTTGAGTTGAGAACTCAAGTGAAGGTTGATGTCAAGAAAGAGGCAACTTTCAAGGCTACCAAGAAATCCAAGGGTAAACAACTTCAAGAGAGTGATGAGTCTTCTAGTGATGAAGAGGCATATTACAACAAGAAAGGCAAGTTCTCTAGAAAGCACAAAAGCATGAAAAATATAAGATGTTTCAATTGTGGAAAGTTTGGTCATTATGCTACTGATCGTACTGTTCCCAAGAATGAAAGTGATGAAGATAAACAGGATTCTAAGAGCAAGGATTCTGAAAAGCACAAGCATCATAGGAAGAACAAATATGAGCACAACAATCAAGGAAAGAGGTATTCTCACAAGCACAAGAAGAGTTTCTACCTAGACAAAGCAAGTAAGTGTTCTAGTAGTGATAGTGAAAGTTCTTCAAGTGATGATGAAAATGAGATGTTGTTCATATCAAAAAAAGAGGAAGAACCGAAACATAGATTCATTATCATGAAATGTCTTAGATGTGGAAATTTTGGTCACCTTGAGGATGATTGTACAAATAATGATTTGGTTTCTAGTATGTATGAGGATGCTTCAGAAAACTATAAGGAAGATGCTTGTATGGTTTTTGAAAAAGGTAGCACCTCTAGTGATAAGAAATCTAGAAAAGGCTTTGATGATTCAGAAAGCAAACAAATAAAGGATCTTGAAAGTGAACTTATTAATGCTCTTAGTGCTTTGAAAAAGGAAAGAAAGAAGAATGATAGACTCAAGGATAAGTTAGATGAATGTTGTATGGAGAGAGATGATCTTATAGAAAATCTTGATTTCTCTATAGCTAAGACACAAGAACTCAAGGATGAGTTAGAATCTAAGGTTCTTGAGTATAGTGAGTTAGAACAGAAAATGGCTTCTTTGAAAGAAGAAACTAAAGAGTACAAGGATAAGCTTTACAGGTTTCAAGATAGCTCCAAAAAGGTTAAGTCACTCATCAAAGGTCAAAGAAAAACAACAGATAAAACAGGCCTTGGTTTTGTTAAGCCACACAAGGAACAAGTTGGAGAGTCTAGTAAGAGACTCCAAAAGGAAGAGAGTTCTGATGAGGAAAGTATTTCAGATCATGAGTCCTTGAATGATAGATGCGCAAAAATAGAAAACAGATTTCAGAATGAGAAGAAGAAGTTTTCAGGACCCAAGAGGTCAAATAAAAGAAAATTTCAAGGTAGATGTTTTGCGTGTCACAGGTTTGGTCACATGGCTTCACATTGCATGGCTCAAGTGAAGAAGGTAAATGACAGTTTCAGAAGTGCTAGTTACTTTCAAGGGTATTGCTACTCTTGTCAATAGTTTGGGCACAAGGCGATTATTGCAAGGCAAATAACAGGAACAGTTTGGTCAAAAAGGTTTGGCCATAACAGGTTTGGTCAAAACTGGTGGATTCAAAGATCAGGTTTACCTCAGAGAAACAACATCATCAAGTGTTTCAAGTGCAACAATGAAGGTCACACAATCAGACAGTGTAGAGCTAAAATTCTAGAATACAAGAACAAGAACAGTGGCATGATCAGGTCCAAGGATCAAGGCATGAACAAGAACAGGGATGAGAACAAGAACAAGAACAAGAATAGTGACAAGAACAAGAATACGGGCAAAGAGTTCAAGAGAAGGCCCGACAAGGAAATTATAGACGCTGATGATGATCAATGCCTAATGGGAGTTTTACTCCCACCCCAAAATTAATCACCTCATCAGGAGGTGGGGGAGGGACTAAGCTAAGAGGCTCATTCTTAGTCCCGAGCCCCAAAGGTGACCCTTTGCCATTGATGACAAAGGGGGAGAGATATGAGTAAGGGGGAGAGCTTCAAGTGAAGAGGAAAGCTTCAAGTCAGGGGGAGCAAAACTTCAAAGGAAGATTCTCAGTTGTGGGCACAGTTTCTCGGTTGTTAGCACAGTTGGTTTCGATTTTGGCTCTTGAGACGTGTTTTCGAGTAAAGGTTTGCCATCAATGACAAAGGGGGAGATTGTTGGCAATTTTGGGTACTTTGGGTACATTGCATTTGCTCAAGTGTATAAGTTGTCATTGATGTCAAGAAGCTTTTGAAGGAATTTGATTTGATGTCAAATAATTTGTTTTGATGAAGGTTACGGCATGACAGTTTCAAAGGTCTTTTGCAAACCCCAGGTTGACAGAGAAAGGAAAGTGGGGGAAAACTGTCGCGATTTCGCGACAAGTTCGAAGAAAGAGAACAAGTTGGAAAAGTGTCGCGATTTCGTGACATGTCGCATTTTCGTGACTCAGAAAGTGTAGGAAGGCGAAGAAGGAAAAGTGTCATGATTTCGTGACATATTGCAAAGAAGGTTGTATGGACGAAAAAGTGTCACGATTTCGTGACATATTGCAAGGAAGTTTGTACGGAAGAAAAAGTGTCACGATTTCGCGACATGTTGCAGAAGAGAGAGTCCGAGAGAAAAAGTGTCATGATTTCATGACATAATGCAGGAGAGAGAGTCCGATAGAAAAAGTGTCACGATATCATGACATGTTCGGAAGAAAAGAAAAGAGCTAAGGAGGAAAAGTGTTGTGATATTGTGACATGTTGCATTTTCGTGACTTAAGCAAGAAAGTGAAAGCAAGGTAAAGTGTCACGATTTTGTGACATACTACAGAATTCGAAGAGAGAACTATCACGATTTCATGACATGCTACAGAGTTCGAAGTGAGAAGTGTCACGATTTCGTGACATGTTGAAGAGAAAGGTTCCAAGTGAGAAGGTGTCACGATTTCACGACATGAGAGAGGAAAGTTTTGAAGTGAGAAGTGTCACGATTTCACGACAAAAGAGAGAGGAAGGCTATGAGAGAAGTGTCATGATTTCATGACAGAAGTGAAAGCGAAGTCTTCAAGAGGAGAAGTGTCACGATTTCATGACAAAAGTAGAAAGGAGGTCGACGAAGGAAGAAGTGTCACGATATCGCGACAAAAGCAAAGTTGATGCTGACAAAGACAGAAGTGTCACGATATCGTGACAAGAGCTTAGTTGAAGTCGACAAAGGCTGAAGTGTCGCGATATCATGACAAAAGCCAAAAGAAAGTGTACGGTTGCAAAAGTGTCGCGATATCGCGACATGTTGTAGTTTCACGGCAGAAGCTACAGAAGAGTTATAGAGGCAGTGAAGCCGACAAAGTCAAATTTTAGCCGACGAAGATTAGGGCTTGCAGCCGACGAAGATTAGGGTTTGCATTTGGTATAACAGCCGACTAAGATTAAAGTTTTCATTATGAAAATTCTATTATAAAAGGAGGGCTGTTGGGAGAAGTTGAAGTGTGAATCATGTGTTGTTGAAGTGCGACGTTCGTAGATAGTGCATAGAGCAAGAAGTTCGATCGTCGAGAGCAGAGTGCAAAATTCGATCGTAGTGTGTAGAGTGCATTTCATCGAATCATTCTAAGTGTGAAAGATCACAAAGGAAGTAGAGAGTGCGAAGACGATGCCGCTGTGATTGCGTAGAGGTGCAAAGGTTGAAGTTCGACCAAGTGCGGCTGTGATTGCACAAAGAGAGCAGAGGGCGTAGAGAGCACAAAGGGCAAAGACGAATGCGAAGTGTTGCTGCTTGAGGACAGAGGTGCATTGGTTCTTTGAGAAGAACCTAAGGACAGATTTGGCAAGTCTTTGAGAAGGCTTGTGTGCAGAGGATTGATTTGTTCAAAGTTGGATAGATCTGACAGATAGAGGAAGACTTGTACTAGACCGACTGACTATGTTTGGTACAGGTTGCTGAGCTACTGTGGACGTGATCATAGAAGGTAGAGGTCTCTTAGGCTAAGCATTGAGGACAGGAGGTCTTCGGTGGAAAGGAGTTCCACGTGCTGGCAAGAGGTAGAGGCAGTTGATCTTCTGAGGGATCATTTCTAGAGCAGAGGGGAAGGTATCTCCTTTGAGCCGAGGCTCATAAACATTGTAATTGGGAAGGATTCCCAAAGAACTTTGAGATAACTTTTAGAGAAAAGTTTTGTGGACGTAGCCCGACCATTCTAGGGTGAACCACGTTAAAATTGATGTCACTTTGTGGATGGTTTTGTGCATTGCTTTGATATTGCTTTGGGTATATTGCTTTACTATTTTGAAATATAAAAGAAAAAGTAAAAAGAGGTCTTATACTGTTCACCCCCCCCCTCTCAGTATAAGCTTGTGTTCTTCACCTTGTTGAGCATTGTTGTCATCCATTTGAGAGTACATTGTTGAGCATTGTTGTCATCCATTGAAGAGTACATTACCATTCAATGTTGAGCACATTGTTGAGTATTGTCATCATTAATTTGTTATCCATTGTTGATTTCATCATTGATCCTTGCCTTCATTGATTTTTGGTTGATATTTGAGTGCTACTTGAGAGTCATTGGTTGAGCCTTTTGTGAAGGCTTTGAGAATAATTTTGGGACAACATTTGAGCAGGATTGTTTGAGCCTTTTGTGAAGGCTTTGAGAATAGATTTGGGATAACATTTGAGAAGGATTGTTTGAGACTTTTGTGAAGGTTTTGAGGATAGATTTGGGATAGTATTTGAGAATGATTATTTGAGCATTGTGAGAAGGAATTGAGGTAGATTTGTGAGCAGTGAAAGAGATAAGATAAAAATAGAAAACACATCAACACCAGTTGCCTAGCTGAGCATATCAGTGGATAGCCTAGCTGAGTAGATCAGTGGATAGCCTAGCTAAGTAGATCAATGGATAGCCTAGCTAAGTAGATTAGTGGATAGCCTAGCTAAGTAGATCAGTGAAGAGCCTAGCTGAGTAGATCAGTGGATAGCCTAGATGAGTAGATCAGTGGATAGCCTAGCTGAGCATATTAGTGGAGATCCTAGCTAAGCAGATATATGGATCCCACATGAGCATATCAAGACAACCTAGCTTTGAGAAGATCAAAGTAATTATTTGTATTGGTATAAGGATCCATATTTCTTTGTGAAAAATTATAAAGAAAATATCTTGTGGACTATCCCACATTGGGGGAACCATGTTAAATCTTGTGTCTCAATTATGTGTTTGTGCACTTGCTTACTATTTTATCTATGTGATTAATGCACACTGCTATATTTGGTTATTGCAATTGATGACACTAATTGATATTGGTTTGAAAAGAGAGTAAAAAGTGGGTGCTATATTTTTCACCCCCCACTGTCTCAGTATAAGCTTGTGTTCTTTATTACATGCTCCCTTGCCTAGCATACCTTGGTTTTGTCTAAGACTTCACCCTAAAAAAATCAAAGCCTTCTTGTTCTACTAAACCTATAAATTTTTCCCATAAAAGTGAGCATATAGAGGAGACTTAAAAATCATAAAAAAACCTACATGCATCAAATAGTCATGGTAGAGTTGGGTCAGTAATAGTAATAATCACATTAGTGATAGTAATAGTCATCTATAATAGTAAAAAATTATAGGGTGATCAGTGATAGAAATAAGACATTTGGTAATTTATCAGATTACATTTGGTATTCTTGAACTGTAGGAGTTTGTTTCAACTTTGTCAATGCTCCTGTAAAGTCATCATATTCATTAGGGCCAAATTGAGTGAGTAATTGAGACTCAAAGTCTTCCTAAGAAGTATAAGGAGTAGTATTTTGTAACCATTGGTACCACTGTAAAGCTTCAAATTCCAAGTTGAAGAAATCCATCTGAACCTGATAATATCTATGGATATTGTGGAGTTTAATAATTTGATCAATACAACACAACCACCCCTCTGCATCCTTCCCATTGAACTTAGGAAATTCCAATTTAAACATCTTAAAGGTAGGATCACTGTCATAGTGAGGGTAAGAGTTATTTGTTGTCGTACCTTTACCTTTATTAGATTGTTCAATATGGTACTCAAACTTGCTTGGACCGCCTTGCAATTTGGACTCAACATATGCAAGTTGTTATTCCAAGTGATTTTTGGAGGTATCGTAATCCTCTCTAAACCCTTGAAGCTCTTCCTTTATGGATTAATTTTCTTGGGTCATGTTACCAATGGATATTTTGAGTTATTTCAATAATGTGGTGGTTTGGTCTATCTCTTTTTGATACCCACGAGTGCTAGTAGCCATTTTGGAGAGTCTTGAACCGCTTTCACCAAATTACTAAAAATAGAAATGTAGTTACAAGAGTTACTATTTTTAGTAAGGAGTCTAAAAACATGCTTGAGTGTTATATATCAAACTAATTAGCTTAGAATAATTATCATAATGATCTATATATCTCAACATAATTTTTGGACACCCTAAGCTTATTTTTTCTATCCTTTATTTGATGAGTCTACTAGTGTGGTCAATTTTTTAATTTAGAGATTCGATTCAAAAGTTGGGTACTAGGTCAACTATCTTTGACTTGTATGTTTTGTCTAGTGACCACCTTTTAACTATCCTATCTCTGTCCCTATCACCTATATTGTATTTACTGATACTATTTACTTCATTGACCTCGATATTCTCTATACTATGTAGTTATTGACACTGATGGTTCGTTTTTGATGCTGATAACCTATAATTTTTGACTAGTATAGATGATTGTTACTACCACTATCGACCTAACTATTATTGTCATTAACCCAACTATTACTGCCACTAACTCGAATGGTATTGCAATATTTCTATCATAAAAACTTGTAGACTCTGTATTATCTATTTGGTGCATTCAAAACTTTGTTCTTCAATGATAGGGAAGTCCTTCTCCCTATGCTCACTTTTATGTATCGTAAATGTAAATTTAGAAAAATAAGAAGGTTTTGTTTTTGCAGGTTGAATTTTTTGATAAAAATAGGGTACTCTAGGAAAAGAAGTATGTAATACCCATAGGCCCTCTGTTATACCGAAATAACAAACAATAGTGATTGAACCAATATTTTAGGCCACAACCCAAGGAGGATTCCACACATACCCTTGAGCATACTATCTGCTTCTCTCACAATATGAAAGAGTAATCATCTAATATGCTATGTTCCATGGACTATGGATAATACAAGGATGAAAATATTCATATTGGATAAAAGTTTGTTTAAGCCTATCTCTCGATACACTCAAAGATTCATGGGAGATTAATTTCGTGCGTGAGTGTTGTCTAAGGCCTGGGTATTAGAGCCTAATAGGTCCTCACTTCACTAGACACTTTATGGGATATCTAGCTTAGCCAATAATGACAACTCCTTCATGATATTTTAAAACATCCAACACAAGGTTTCTAGTCTACTCAACTACTATAAAAAAGACTGCATTTTTTTGCTTTTTTTTCTTTTTTCTATTTTTTTAAATAAAAGAAAACAAAAATGAAAAACATTGGAAAAATATACCTAATAGGTGAAATTAGGTGGGCAAGAATTATTTTAGTTGTAGTAAAAATCGACCTTAGAAAGTGCTCTGATACCACTTGTTAGGAAGATACTATTAAAATAAATATTACTCACACAAAATACTATTAAATAACTGAAATACATCAAATAAGAGAATAACACTACATAGAAAGTAATTGTTGAATTGAAACAATATCACAAAATTACTTAGAATCATAGGCCTCTTCGAGGGGGCAATGTCCAATATTTCATTAACTTACAAAAATATACATTAGTACATGGCTCCATGTCATTTAAAGAGAAACTCCATGTAACCCTATCCTAAGGCTCAAGAGTTGGCTTACATGTAAAATGCCACTTGAGCTAGAATATTCTACCAAACATCGGTTACAATATTGATAATAGTTACATGAAATGGCCCCACTTGGCTAGGTACCTTACTTGCCACATACATTACAAACTATTAAAAAATAACATTATATATGGAATCCCCCACATTGGAAGTGGGTCATTACATAAGAAAATGAGAATTATAAAATAATGTTAGGATGAGATCCTAAAACAAGAGAGATTGAGAGGAGATAGTAAGATTTCATTTCCAAATTTTTTAGAATTTCTAGAATTGCTATTTGTCTAGATTCTTTCCACATGGTTGTAGAAAATCTCCTAAATACTAGGACTCAATACAATTCTCTTTTTCCACTAAATTTAAGGATAACTAGTGATGTTTATTGACTGATAAAGATCTAGATATTTGCATGGATTTAATTGATACTATCTAATTTTTTGTTGTAAAAAATTAGTTCTCAAAAGTTTAGAAGATTCCTACAATTGATAGATAAGAATTTCATCTTTGATTGCCTAAAATTATATGCTTTTCTTGTGCAGCAATTAGTTATTTATTTTAATAAATGTAGATGTTGAAGATTAAGGAGGTCCAAGAAAGAAGGCTCCATTGGATATTGGAGGTATAAGAGTGAAGACTCCATATTGAAGAAAGAGGAAACTCAATGAAAAGGTCCCCATTGGATATTGGAGATAGAATATTGAAAAATCCCAAGAAGGGGGTCTCCATAGAATATTGAAGACTACAAATTGAGAAGGAGGAGACCCAATAAAGAGGTTCCATTGAAGAACTTCTAGATTTGGAAGATTGAAGATTGAATATAGAGAAGTACTAGGAAAAATCCTAATGAATATTTGAGAAGTTGTAAAATTTGAAGAACCAAGAGAAGAGGTCTCAAACAAAATTGTAAGGAGAAAGAAGAATAAGGCTAGGAGAAGCTCTTGATAAAGGAGAATTTGGGACAATTTTCATCATTTGACAACAATCCTAAAAGAAAAAAGGATTTGGCAAGAAGTTTGCCAAATTTTGGAAAGGATTCTAGAAGACCTCAAAAAATTCAGATTCTTGAGAAGGAGGCCAAAAAGTAGGCCTAATTTGAAATAAAAATTTGACAAGGATATTGGAGGAGAAATCAGAGTTTTTCAGAGCAACAAATCAAGAGATTTGGACTGCAATATTAGGTAAAATTTGAAGGGGAAAATATAGCTACATTTTGGATAATTTTGAGGCAGATTTGCAAGGAGCATTGGACAACATTTGGTCAAAGAAAGGTGCTACAAATTTTAAAAGTTGATGAAACATATTGGACAATGTTATAGCTGCAAAATATACACCCTTGGACAACACAGTTGAAGGACAAAGAAGGCAATAATCAGAGCTTCAAATTTTATAGATTCAATGCAACAAATAGGTGAACCAAATCACCATGAAGACTAGCTATAGAGGAGGCCAAAAGGTATTCCACATTGGTGCTATAAAAGTTTATTATTTGAATATTCACATTAGTCTATTATAAACTTTTTTAAAGAATCATATTATAGTTATTAAAGGTAGAATAAAGATCTTACGTTAAAGGTATTCAAGACAAGAAATAAGGTAGCATTTTTATATTAGAACCTACCAAATACAAACAACGAAAGAGAGAGTTATAAGGAGAAATAAGGAGGAAGAAATATTAATAAAATGCTATTTTTTTATGTCTATGTAGTACAACAAGAGAAGGCTGAATAATTTTAAGGAAGCAAGATTTTTTAGAAGTATCTAAAGACACAAAAATTTGCATAGTAGAAGAAGAGAAGTGCCACCATGTTTGGACAAGTTAAGCCACCATTGAGAGGTGGAACCATCGATCCAACATGAAGAAGCCACAAAGTGAAGAGGAAAGATCCGAATAAGTTCTCAAATATAGCATACTCAAGGTTTCTAAAGATATCAAGTAAGGCACTAAAAATCCAAGAAGGTAGTGCCCATATTGGATTAAGACTTGCAACAAAAGAAAGAAGTTAAGGACAAATCCAAATCAAAGATAAAGGTACAAGTATTATGGAAGAGAAATATAGCAATAAACAAAGTTTTTACCCAAGTAAATATGTTTGTATATTAGGAAGAAATTTTTTGAGAAGCTATCAAGAAAAGTGGTGAAACAACCACCAAGGAGGAATTTTTGAAGTGCCACCAAAGGAGGACCCACCAATATAGAATATGAATATCCATTGAAGGAGAGAAGCCACCACAAAATGTTATAAATCACGAAGTACCACCAAAGGAGGAGCCACCAATGTAGAATAGGAGCATCCAAAGAAGGAGAAGAGCCACCACCAAATGTTATAAATTAAGAAGCACCAACAAGCATTAAAGAACAAATACCAAGCATCTTACAGTTGTGAAAGGAAGACCAAAAAATATCCATTTAAAGAAATATGTGTTGGCAAAATAGACTAAGAACGTTAAGGAAATGAAAGCAATATTGAGCACAAAATAAAAGTTAATAATTACATGCAAGTATTTAGAGAAGTGGATCCACCACTTGTCATGCTAGTTAAACAACTCATATACCACTAGGTACAGAATAAAAGAGCACCAATAGTTATTGAAAATGCTTCAAACCAATGCTTATTAAGAAAGGCACATGTCAAAGTAACGTCTATATTTTCATAACGACACCTAATTGAGTAAATCAACAAGAAGTAACTTCCAAATAATATGTTGAGTGCCATGTGGCACATAAGAAAAAATATATATTCAGGTTTGAAGAGACCAAAATAGAAACAACATGCATTCAAGGTCAGAGAATGTAGAGGAAGAATGAGGATAGTCAAAGTTAAAGAAAGTGCTATACACAAGGAAGAGAAATAAATGTAGTTCAATAACATCAAGTAAGAATTTGAATATTGAGAAGAGAACAATGCCTAATTAGAGATGCAAGTTGTATTCAAAGGAGTAGATGATCAATCAAAGATGAATTTTTTCTTTATCCATTGTAAGAAGCTTCTCAACTTCTAAGAACTAATTTTATACAACAAAAAATTAGATAGTAGCACTACATAAAGTTGTTGAAAAGTTGGAAACTACATTGAAATTAGTCTTTTGCTCAAATTAATGAGACATAAGGAATCCAACTCTAAAGTCTTGAAGATTTAAAATTTTATCAATTGAAAGTACATTAAAATTATCTTTAACTTTCTATTCACAAATAGGGAGAAATAAGGTGAAGAATAGTTGTTGAACATGAGGGAGATAAAAGGGACTCAATTCAAAGGAAAACTAAGAAATATACGCACTTTATAAAGATCACAATATATTAAAAACACTTGGGAGATACAAAGTATTCTACAAAACTTAAGAATTGGAAAGATCTTACCAAATTTGATCATACCTCAAAACTAGGGATTCATAAGGTAGTCAACCTCAAAGGTTTAGAGATTTTAAATTCTACCAAAAATTATTCTTTTTAAATCAAAGAGTTACAAGAAATATTACTTTAAAAATAACTATAGAAAAGCTTATTAAGTATACAAGATTCAATGAATCAAAATGGTTCAGAGACATACTTGATTCTAGAAATGATAATAAGAAAAATGCAATTAGAAGAGAAGAACCAATATGGCTTAGAAAGTTTTTTTAGAACTCACAAGTTAATAGTTTGGCAAAAGTAGATTCTATATAGACATATTCCAATGATATGACGAAAGAAATTAGTGAAAACTATATTAATGAGATAATGGAAATAAAATAAAAAACCATACTTAAAAGGTAGAAGAGATTATTAATAAAAAAGACATCTTACAAATATATGAAAGAAGTAAAGGTAGATTAGCTTCAGTTGTACAAAAATGGTTTTACCATTTTATCAAGGAAATGTATGAACTAGAATTTCCCAAGATAAATAACAAAGGAGTAGGGATATCTTTACAATGCACTTATTGCAAAAAGATAGGTCATAAAAAAGCAAATTGTTGGACTTTCCATCCATGTAAATATTATGGAGGAAAATCTCACTCATATTTTTTTTGTTACTATAAAGATAAGTACTATAGCAGATTTGAAGATATATTGATATTCAGATTAGATTATATTTTTCAAGTTCTATTTTTTGAAGCATATACTAATAATGAGTTCAATTTTGAATTTTTTGAAGAACAAGAAGAAAGGTCATCCAACCAACAAAAGGAAATAAAATGGATCAATTATGATCCACTTAGGACTTGAAAGATAATGAGATCTCTTGTTCATCAAAGATACTTGAATAAATTCAAGAACAAATATCTTATCAACCACTTTGAAATACATAGAAATGGTGAAATGAAGAATATAAGAAAATACAACATGAACTCCAAGAATAAAATGAAGACTGAACTAGTAGAAGGACATGAACTAGATCAAGTTGAAGAACATCTGAAAGATGAAGATCCATATTGAAGACTAAAGTCTTCAATAACCAAATAATGTAATATAGGGGGTGTTAGAATATATTACATTATTTAGTACCACCTTGGGTACATCATTAGATTAGGAATTTTGTTTTAGATTAGGATTTGAGTATTTATTTTATGCAATGTAATAAATGCACAAGTGTTAGAATGTGCAAAGTACTTGATTATGTAAATGTGCATGTAGTCCATGTGTACATGGGTCATAGAATAGGAATATGAATATTCATAGTTAGATGAAAGACAAAGAGATATACTTAATTATATATAGTCATTTGATAGATAAGAGAGTAGCAAGAGAAAGCATGGAGGATAGTAGAGAATAGATAGGAGAGTAGAATACAAGTTAGACACAATATAGAACTTGTATGAAGCATGGAGCATTTGAGATCTCCACATTTTGTATGAGCATCCTATTTTTGTGATATTTCATTAATGGTAGTTTTGAGTTATTAAAAAAAAATTATGAGTTTTTCCTACTTAGTATATTTCAATTTTCATATATTTAATATTGCATGCTCATTTTAGTTCTTGTGGTTACATGTCCTTAAATATATACCATCAAAAGCTAACATTTTTTTTACCGGCTAAACAACCAAATAATTTAAAATTATTAACATTAATTTTATTCTCATACCATGATTTATAAAGAATTATTTTTATCAAGATCAAGATAGATAATTAAAATTATTATATTATTTAGTTTAATTTAGAAACCTATGTAGATATTCCTTTAGAAGATAATATTATCTTAAGGCTCACATTGATAATATTGTGGGAGATAAAATTTTGCAAAATAATTTGACTAAGGTGTCAGTCACTGCCGAAAATGCACCCTTATAAGTCTTCCCCCATTGGTTTTGAAAAAAAATTATATCTCCCCTGTACGGGGTTCCAAGGGGCAGCTCCAGAAGGCTTTTTCCACTGGTTTGAAAAAAAATTACAATATTTGCCTCTTAGGCAGATTAGCACAAAAATGTCACCAAAAAAATCCCCCCTATGTGAAGTACTTCAAACAAAAAAAAATGTTTGCTATTTATGAAGCCTAAAAAATAGGTTTTGAGGTTTGATGATTGTATGCCTTGTTATTGCTTTGACAAGAAAAAAGTTTGATCTCCCTTATAAAGTGTGAGAAAGGTATAAAAATTTTGGTTTATAAATGCAAAAATAATTTTAATGAAAAAATTTGTTTTAACAAAAAAATATTAAAGTTTCTTAATTAAAAAATAATTAAGAAATAAAATATTTGAATGAAAACAAAATTGAAACATTAAAAAAAATTGCAAAATTATAAAAACCAAAAAATTAAAAAAAAAAGACCTTATAGACTTTTTATGCAAAATAATGTTTGCATCCGCGGGGGTTTGAACCTGTGACCCCGTGGTTGGCAACGTCATAAATCCTGATGGACGACCATACCAGCTACAAGTATGGTTGAGATCAACGGGGCAACACCCCGTGTTTATGCCTTCAATATCGGCGTGTTCTCCTCACGCCGCTCCTCCTTCCGAGCGGCGTGTCGGCACCGATCCACCGACGGTAATTCCTCGAAGCTTCATCGTGGGCATAAATCACCTCCTCCCTTCGATATTCGATGCTTCACTCTGGTGGCTGTGCTGAGAGGTGGCATTTTTCTCTAAACCTTCATTTTGCTAAAGAGTGACCAGGTATCTACTCAATGCGTCATCAGCATTGCTCTCCTCTACGATTCGACATTGTGCTTATCAAAAACATGTGCAAAAACATAGTGATGTCATCTGCATGGAATACATGTACTATCATGAACCTCCAATCAACCCACGAGAAACATGATGTCCGTTCAAATCTCCATGCACTAGAAATTTTCAAACAACACATTTGGTTGGCAATGATGTCGAGATCTCCTATAACAGTGCACGTGATGTGTCTGCTCGAAACAATCTGCTGCAAATATGAATCATTGAACATCATCCGCAAACAAGCTATTTCTTCCATGACATCTGCGTTCACAGTTGGAGCATCATAATCTTCAAAAAAAAATTGTGTTCTTTCCTTCAAGCCTACAATCGTGGTGATCGTTCTTGTCCAGATCTGATTGTGTTTCCCTTAGATCAGTTTTGATCGATCAGAGCAGATCGAGATCAATGGTGTCCCTGATCGTTGGAACGTCGGGGATGCAAAATATTATGAGAAATTATCCCACATGTGCCACAATATGGCACAAGCGAGGCTTCAAATTGAACAAACCTCAGTTAGTAAAACGCCTACCTTCGGGTAGACTAGCCCCTTAGCCGCCACCCTTCATGCGACCCCACACCTCTTGCGCCACGTGTTGAATCCAAACTTCGATCACGTCTAGTTTGCAGTCTAGGAGTCAGCGTCACATCGTCCAAGTTAGTGTCATGCATGTCAGGTCGGGCCTGTCAGAGGCTAGTCTCTGTCTTGGTCCTCATGTCAGTTGCCATTTCGGGTCCCTGCCTAGGTCGAGTTTGTCATCTTGTATTCGTTATCCTTCACCATGATAGTCCTGACTGTCACAACAGCCACGTGATGTCCTAAGGGTCTTAGGTCCGTCTATCTTTGGGTTGGTCCATGGTCCTCTATCTATGTATCTATTTCAGGATCGGTAGGCTCCCACGGTCCTCTATACACATGTCTATGTTAGGGGTCGGTAGGCTCCCACGCCATGAGTCGCTTGCTTCTCAGTGTCTAGTGCATCTGCCTAGGTTTAGTTTAGCCTAGTGTTAGGTCCAAGTCACACAAGTCACATCCAAGTGAATCTGTCAGTTAGATCTCAATCTGTGGGCCAGGTTGGTCCAGTTGCCTCAGAAATCGATTGACCTCAGGAATCATGCCCAAGTTAGTCAAACCACCCAGTCATCAAGCTACAAAAAATGAGCTTCGACTACATTGCACTCTGATACCATGTTAAGAAAGAAAATCACTATGCATTTGATAATAATCAAATAAATAGTACACTATCGCTTAGAATAGCCCGTAACAGATGGAGCTAATAATACGACTTAGGTAGATGTTACAACAACCTAAAAACTAACCTAATAATGGAATAACAACTATATGCTATCTACGCTAATAGTTATATGGTTGTTATGACTAGATGAGAATTTTTATAGTCTAATATTAGCCTATGTTGATGTATAAATTTTAATGATATTTTAAAAATAAATTGATTTGCTCTCTAACAATGGTGTCAAAACACGTTTTTCAAAGACCTAGTTAGATTATTTTATGGATGTAGTTGGAGCATGGTATAGGCGATCAACCTAGAGATAAATTAGTGTTGACAACCATACCAATATGTTTCTCGGGTTAATGAATCAATACATTACTCGAATAATGAAAGTTTGAGCAAGGTGTCTATGTTACCTTGTAATTATTGTAGTTGGATTGATAATCGACTACCACTTTGGTACCTTCTATTGACATGAGATAGTTGATAGACAAGCATTTATGTAAATTAAGTTGGGACAATTATGACTAGACATTGGTTGTGTTTCCTGGTAGAGTGTAATGATACATCAACACTGAGATAGTTGATTGGCACAATGAGCTGAGGTAGAAGTGAAGATGTGGCTCAAACACATGATAATTTTCTTTGTAATGATGAGGGAAAATGTGACCGTGCTTGGTGTGCATGTGGACATGAAATAAAATATTATTAAAATAATAACCCTACATAGAGACTCACATTGGAGAGATGGACAAGCTATGGAGGATCCACTTCTATGGATCTCTGATGGCAAAATATTTTCTAGGTAAAGTGGCTAAGAATGTAGTCAAGATTGAATCATATTTGAGGTGAACACAAAGCAAGAAGGTAGCTCAAATTTGTGTTGAGATTTTATGATCTGTAAGACAAAGAAACCATTTCAAATGAGATGGTGGATCGACTAAGCTCATGTATGGTAGAGCTAATGCCAATTGTGAAGAAGCTTCACTCAGGTGGAGCAACTAGGGATCAAACCTGCATTGAGTGGCTAGGGTGGAGTGGCGCTCTATGAATACTTTTTAACCACATATTTATCCCAAATTTGTGGGGAGTTTGCATATTCAAAGGTATAAATTGGCTTTGCTTCACATATAGCATCAAATGTTGTGAAAAATAAGTTCTAGTAGTTTTTCCAAACATGTTATTTTGTGGAATTACCTAGAAATTTCCTTTGTTTAAGAATACATGGAAATGACAATGGCAAAAGATATCTTGAGATGAGCACATGGGTTAAATAATGGACATGTGACAAAACAAAAATGAGTAAGACCTAATACCTTACCATTAGTTAATTAATTAATTAATTCACTACACCAAAAAAGGCTTTTAAGGGTAGATGAAAGATGGTGGTTTTTTACTATGATAAAATGTTGCCCTAATAGAACCTACGAGGGCAGTTTAAGACTATCCTTAAAACTCTACACCAAAAAAGGTGTTTTAGGGAAGCTAAAGATGATGTTTTTTACAATTATTTTAAACCATCCTAATAGAACCTAAGGGGGTGGTTTAAAACTGCCCTTAAAATACTACACAAAAAATCCTTTTAAGAGGAACTAAAAGACCCTAAGAGGGAGGTTTAAAAACACCCTTAAAACACTGCACAAAAATCCTTTTATGATGGTTTATAACTGTCCTAATAGACCATTAGTTAATTAATTAATTAATTCACTACACCAGAAAAGGTTTTTAAGGGTAGTTGAAATACAATGGATTTTTATTGCGATAAAAAATAGCCCTAATAGACCCTAAGAGGGTTATTTAAAATCATCCTTTAAAATTTGCACCAAAAAAGGCTTTTTAGGGTGGCCAAAGATGATGGTTTTTTATGGCAGTCTTAAATCACCCTAATAGACCCTAAGAGGGTGGTTTAAAACTACCCTTAAAACATTGCACAAAAAATCCTTTTAAGCATGGCTAAAAGACCCTAAGAGGGAAGTTTAAAACCACCCTTAAAACACTACACAAAAAAGCCTTTTACGATGGTTTATAACCACCCTAATAGACCCTATGAGGGTGGTTTAAAACTGACCTTAAAAATCAGCCTTATATATATATAAAGGATTCGTGGATATTTTGGTGTGCAAAAATTTTTGTTGCCTTAACCCTATCAAGCTCTATGTTCTAATCTTCCCACAACCTCAACCTTTTAAAAATGGTTTTGGTTGCCTTAACCATGTCAAGCTCTCTATTCTAATCTTCCCACGACCTCAACCTTTTAAAACTAGGAATACTCATCACTAGATGATTGCCTTAACCTTATCATGCTCTTTGTTGTAATATTCCCATGACCTCAAACTTTTCAAACTAATAATGCTCAGTACTGGATGATTGCATTAACCCTATCAAGCTCTCTATTCTAAGCTTCCCATGATCTCGACCTTTTCAAACTGGGAATGCTCAACACTCGACTGACCTTTTTAATTTAAAGAGAGGGGCTTGAGATGTGAGAGTGATTATCCTTTTTCAACCTTAGGGGAGAGGCAAGAGTGATTATTCCTCTTTATTGACCTCTTGAAAAGGAGGGGTGAGTGATATCTCATAAATAGGTGCACATTCCTTTGGAGAGTTTAGTATCAGGGTGTTTTTTAACCTATTAGAGAGTTCAAGTGGCATAAGTCTCGGGAGTTTTGAGGTGGTAATAGGTGAGTTATAGGTAAGATTTACGAATTTTTGGAATTTTCTATAAATCTACAAAAGCTTTGCCTTTATGGTTAAAATTGTGTAATATTGAGGGTTTTTGGAATTTTTACTAGGTCGAGAGTTAATCTTTATTAGCATCCATATAATAAATGTTTGTGCAGATAAAATATAGAGGGATTTTTCTTGTTGCATATCTAGCTACAACTGATTTATCATCTGAAATATTATTATATCCCCACCTACATTTATGAAATCTTGCATAGTTCAATCCAAATTAACATAGATCAGAAAGGGTGCATATTTAGAGTAGTAAATCCATATTAAATATACTAAATAAAAATATACTTTTACCTCTACCAAATAATTTTTCTTTCATGGAATACATTGGATTCTTCTCATAAATTTTATGCATCTAATTTTATTACACCCATCACAATGGACGTGATAGCAAGGCTGAAGTTCCAACTAGATCCATAGGCCATAGTTTTAAATTTTCATGATTCATCAATCTATTTAAATAAGGGGTCTTCCATATTTTTTGAGGTTCCCCTATTTAGATTATTTTTGCAGGCAATTAAATTACTGCTTGCAATAAACATAACCATTCCTCACATTTGAGGAAATGAGATGAATTCTTTTGATCTTCTAGCAAATAGATTTTTTCCCACTTGTAGTTATTATGGCTACTAATCTGTAGGGAGAATTTGCATCCCCTCCTTTCTACTAAATTGTATATTTAAGGTAAGATTACAACTCACATATGGAATTTTCAATACAAAGGACCTTAAATATGGAAACAAACACCATAGGTATGGAATAAAAAGGTAAATTACATGTTTAAAAATTCTGCTTATGCTATGATTTTTTATAAATATTTTAGGAACATTTGTGATACTATTTAGAATTACAAGTAAATTTCACAAAAAAACTTGCTTATATATTAATTTCACCAATGATTAAAAATATATAAGTAATGAGCTATGTATCAATTTTTGAAGCCTAGAAGCCGAGTTTATTATCTTACTTTATTTTTCACTATTTATCTTGTCTACTCTAACTATAGTATAAATACAGTCAAAGCATGAATTTCAACCTTTTATTTTTAAAAAAATGATTGAAGGTCCAAATATTTACCTAAACAATAAGTATAGCAATATATTAACCAAACTTGTAGTTGGTTCTCATTGGAATTCACTATAGCCTGGCCAACAAAGGTGAAATAACCATACAAAAAATGATCTATATTTATCAGTAATACATGTGAGCAAGATGGGCTTTGATTTTGACATTTATCAGAGATCTGTGGATCTTGAGTTTGAGTTGGTGAGTTGCAGACCTCATACTAATGTGCCCACTCATTAAGTTTTGATGGTCTAGAATGGCTTGAAATTTGCACGTTGGTCATTTTATTTTTTTAAAGGATAGAATTTTGTATGTCAAAGCCAAAAATTCACATGATATTCACCTTTAAAATCCATTAATATAAGCCTTATAAGTCTTAATAACAAAGCATTAGAGTGGATAGAAATTCCAACCATACAATATGCCAACATTACAAACATAGTGATACTACTAATGATCCTATCCCACTCATAGTTCATATAGACCCAAATAAATGAAGGTTCTCCGTAGTTAGTAATTATTTAGAATTTGATTTTAGCTTCATAAGAGATGCAAATATTGTCCCACAAAAAATACCACTTGATCATGCTACAATTAAAAATAGCTGGTCTTACTATGGGAAGTGGCCTTAAATTAGGATTCAACTGTAAACTCCCCAAGTAGGGGATAATAGAGGAAGTGGTACTACACCAAAAAGGGTGTTTAATGGCGGTTATTCAACTAATTTTTATGAGGACATCGTAAAAAGTTTGCATCAGATGATGGTGGTTAAAAACCACCTCAAAAAACTACCCTCTTAGGGTCTATTAGGGTGGTTAAAAACCACCTCAAAAAATGCCTTAAAAGACCCTAAGAGAGCTGTTTATAACCGCCTTCTTAGGGTCTATTAGGGTCATTTAAAACTGCCCTCTTAGGGTCTAAGAGGGTGGTTTTAAACCACCTGCTTATCCCTAAGAGGTCTTAGACCTAAGAGGGTGGTTTAAAATTGCCCTCTTAGGGCTAAGAGGACATTCTAATACCTCTTAGGGCTGAGTGTGGTTTAAAACTACCCTCTTAGTGTGGGTCTAAGAGGGTGGTTTAAAACTGTCCTCTTAGACCATAGCTGGTTAAAGCTTGTTTGTAAGTTGTTTTAGTTCAATTTTTAAATGGTTTGAAGTCTTATTAACTTTTTAATTATTTTCACCCAACAAACTAAATTTATGTAAAGAAAAAAAGTAGAATACACATCGATTTAATATAAAATTTAGATGCTACTTCTTATCCAATATTCAAATTTTACCTATTTTTTAAACATCAACAAACTCCCACACCATTAGGATTTACTACTTATCCAATATTCATATTTGTCTCATTTTTAAAACTTTGATGAAACCCCTCACCCCAAGTCTCATACAACATTGATATTTAAAAGTTTTTTCTTATTGAGGACCTCATTTAATAGTATTGTTTTGTTTTCTAGAAGGGAATTATATTAAAATTTAAACCCATATTAAACAAAAGTAAGTAATAACTTTAATTTAAAATATAAATATTAAACAAAATTAGAACTGAAAATACTTAATATATAGAGTTAATCAGGGATCCCCTACGAGGATGTGTCAGAGGAAACATGAATTAGTTCCTACCTAGAATATCTCCCCTAGGGTTGGTCTAAAATTATGAGTATAAACCTTCTCATACTCTAATTAATCTTGTCCTACATGGTTTAGATCAACCATGAGAAGAGAAGGTGCAACTTCAAAAACTTTCATGATAATAGCTAACATAGTTTCCTAGATTTTTATCTTGAAGTCTCTCCTCTTCATCTTTAAATCCAATTTCTTGAAATCTCCTCAAGTTTACAGATGATCTCAAATAGAAAAAAACTTGGACATAAACCTTAAATCATGGTGTTTTATTTCTCCTCCATGTTCAAAATAACTACAAGATCAAGTCTAGGACATAAATATATAGCTCGAATGCATTCAATATACTAGGTTTATGTTGTCACTGCTCTACTAAATCCTCATCATCAAAATCTACTCCCACATCCTCTAATTCTACTTCCCCCTCATCTATACTTGTTTTATAGTCCTCCAACAACCTGTAGATGCCATCTTTGAACCACTCATAGTCCATGAGTTCTTGAATGGTTATTCTCTTATGGGGATCTGGTTCTAACAATCTGTGCACCATATCTGTGACAATAGGAGAGAACCATGAAGGGAATTTAAATTTTCTAGTCTAGATTTTTCTATAAAGTTGACAAAGATTTGTATCATGAAATGGCAAGAATCCAATTAATAGAATGATCCAACATGACCAAAGATCCACCTTGGCTCCATCGTATCCTCTCTTAAGTAAAACTTCTAGTGCCATGTAGCTTGTAGTCTTGTAGGTAGTATAGAGGAGCCCATAATTCCTTACCTGCTAAGTTCAAGTGCCTTCCATATCTGTATTTAATCCTAGTGTCACTAGTCTCTCTAACTATTTACTCTATGGCATTACATCTGAAGGTATTCCAACTATTCCATATACAAACACAATCACCTCAATTCAGCCTCAATTTATCAATAGATGCAAGCAAGAAAAATATCTCAATTATAAAATTTGCATGAGAAATTAACCCGTGAATCTAAAAAATCAAAAAATCTTGCCCAAATATAAAAAATCAAAAATCATGCACGAATCTAAAAAATAAAAAATCCCACCCGAATCCTTCATAATTTTTTTCTAAGGTGATTTTTAAGGGCTAAGAGGGTGGTTTAAAACCACCCTCTTAGGGTGGGTCTAAGAGGGTGTTTTAATACCACTTTCTTAGGGTATAAGAGGGTGGTTTATAAGATTTTTAAAACCACACTCTTAGGTATATTAGGGTAGTTTTTTACCATCGTAAAAATCCGTCATCTTTTAGGCACCGTTAAAAGTTTTTTTGGTGAGGGTAGTTTAAAATTGTCCTCTTAGGGTCTATTATGGTGGTTTTTTACCATTGTAAAAAACTATCATATTTTAGCCACCCTTAAAAGCATTTTTTGGTATAGTGTGGAACTATTATCAAGTCAATAAAATTTGAAAGAGAATCTTTAGCTGCGTACTTATCGAAACTTCTTTCATCCTTAGGCACAAAATTCATATATATTACTTGTAAAAAAAAAAAATAACAAGTTACTTTTGCTAAATGTCAAAATATAAATTAGAGAGCCATGCCACAACCAAATTGAATAGCCACCTCTACAAAAATAACTTTCATCCCTTTATTATTAAAGATCTAACACTGGAGGGTGATTAAGAAGATAAAAATAATTGTAATTGAGTAAATTTTTTGTTACAAGGTGATCCAAATTTGAATAGGACAATCCTACCATGATGTCTTGACCTTTAAAATCAACAAAATTCTTCTCTCCTCTCATCCAGAATGGACAATAGGGCCAAGTGAGGGTTATCTTGTTGTATCATATGGATCCATGTTAAGACATTAGGATACACTATATTTTCCACCTCGATAGTCTTCATATGGGCAGATTAAGTGGTGTGCATATAGCCCACCAAACCATGAGAAGGGGAAATGTATGCTACTTCTACTCATGGGAAATGAGGAGAGTTTTTTTGTTGCTACTACTGAGAGTTGGGTAAAAAAATGCTTATGAGATTAGCAAGGAATGAAGAATAAGTACAAATTGTTGAGGGGATTTTTTCGCATATTTTAATAGTTCCAAGTACAATATAAATATTACATTGTGTCATATCAAGAAAATTTTAGGCATCAGAAGAGATACAGGTTGTGCAACCTAGACAACTTTGATTTTTCCCTAGCTATGGGTAGTTGGTAGCACCACTAAATATAGTGTTCCCTTATCCAAGCCACCCTTTCGAGATTAAAGGGATGTTTTTTTTATTAGGAACTTCTTAATTAAAGACATGGTGTATAGAAAACCATCTAAAGCTCATCATATCATTTGACTTGTTGGAAAAAATCATGATCTCAATATTTACAAGCATCTCATATATATACCAAGGTTGTTTACATGTTGAGTCTATGTCTTTATTATTATCATCACAAAGTTGTCACCTTATCTTTATTGTTATCTTCATAAATTTATCACCTCACAATCATATATTGGTATCAAAAAGTCTGAGATCAAATAGTTAGTTGGTGGCATGGACCATAAAGAGTCATGAGATTGAGAGGGCATTTATTCTTGACATAATCCTTACTGTTAAAATGTAATTGATTTGTATTTTAAATTACATTTCTTATACCTAGCTAAAAACAAGTTTTGGATACTTGGTTCGATAACCAATGTCACATGCAAACTCTCGTCCTACATATATATAACTTTATAATACTACAAGTGAATAAATAACAAGTAAAGTGAGTCATTGAAGACTCTTGGTAAATATTTTCATTAATGATCCACATTCGTAAAGTATAAAGTTATAAGTTCCACTCACACTAATTTTGGATGTCTTTACATTGCAACAAGCCTATCACAAGTCTAGGGTGTTTAAGGTCTAATATTGGGGTTTAATAGATAAACAATGAAATTATATTTATTTTAATTTACATTTGAGGCTTTAGTATCATTAAAAATTGACTTCTTTTTAGTCATAATTTACGGGTTCTCCAAGATATTCACCCTCAAAATTATAATATATATATCTATATTAAAAGTAAATAAATATACTTAAAAAATATAAGGGTGTTTGGGAATAAATCACAATAAAAGTGATAAATTTGCTTGTGAAAGTGGAACATTGTAGCAAGTGTATCAGGAGTTTGTAGGCATGTGAGAATAAACCACGAAAAAAAGTGGAACATTGGCTGAAGAGTTTGGCTTGGTCCTTTGATAAAGAAACATATCACAAGTGTGGAGTTAAAGTTCCATTCACATATACCTTTTATCAGTTCTCATCTATTTCCCCTTCGAAACAGATTGGCAAGACTCAATTTACTACAAGCTTGATCAAAGCTTTAGAAATTTAAAAAAAATACACATTGAACTACCCAAGTGAAAAAAAATCTTGCTCCTACAAGGGGTCTCACACATACCATATGTGTGGTATATTGGATGAACTTTACATTTTTATATTTATACAAGACACTAGGATGTAATCAAATTTAATTGGGTCTATGTATGTGCTATGAAGCAAACATGAATAAAGATACTAACATGTATGGAGAAGAAAAATAAAAAGGAAGAAATTACCAAAATACCAGTATGTCATTGGTGAAAGGAAACCTATGAGGCATGTGTACTGTTAAACAATAGAGAGTGGAGAAGGGCCAACAAAGAAATACATGTCCAAAACTCCTCCAATCACCTTGTATATCAAGTACCTACCTTCATACTCAATAGTCATGCCATTGCTATTCAGGAGCACAACTTCATGAGCAACACCCTCTACCCTCATATCCATGTAAAATGGGTGAGACCCATACAAATCCACATAAGTATTCATACTTTCAATGCATGAATTACAGAGAGTATAGTTACTTCCATTGTTGTCCAATCTAAATCTAGACCTAGTACTCTCTCCCATTCCATAAAGAGCAACACTAGAAGGAAGCACAATAGAGATCTCAAAGTATTGATATTTAAACACCATGTTCCCAAATGGGTACCCATTGCCTTGATTGGAATTGAACAGAATTTAACCAATTAAATTCCTTGTAACTGCAAAGACAAAGGTGCTATTGGTATAGGAAAACTATAGTTCATACCCCTAGGAATTGTTGATATCAACACTATTATTATTATATCTGGGCACCACTTCCAACTTTGTTTTACAACATAAGTGATGTAAAATATTAAGGTGTCACTAGTATCATACCTTGAAAAAATAAATAAATCCATGGTCATAACATTATTATATTTAAATCTCTAAAAATTATACTGAGGATTGAATATGGGTACCTAACCAATGTATTAAGTTGTTGGATATCTATACCATAAAGAGAATTATTGGCAATAAGCTGTAGTTGGTCTCTAAAGTATTTGTCATATTATTTTTGGGAGATCGAGGTGAGTGTTTAGCTTGTTCCAATACCTAGGTATACCTCTGCTATCAACAATACTGATAAATATTTTTCTAACAAAATTGAACTAAAAAGATTTTTTTTGCATTGAATTACATTTGATTCTCCAACATGTTTGTTATCCTCAATACAATTAGATATATAGAACAAGTTGGATTTGCCCATGCTTCCTATTATACCATTGTTCCTCTCTAGAAAAGAGGAAATATAAGGCTTGGAAACAAAATTTGTTTTGAAATTATCGTATCGAGGATAGTTTCATAAACACATGATGCACTAAAGATAATTATGAAGATTTTGCATCAAAATTAAATATGATATATAGTTTTATTTGGATTATATTTATAAATAACATACTTGCCAATTTTTTACATTATTAGATTTAGTTTCCAATTCATTCCAGAGCACCTTAGGGTATCCAATGTGACCATTTCATAAAATAGCCCATACATGTACCATGCTATTGATGGCAATGCATAGTTGTGAAAACCAACAATGAGATCCAAAAGGCTCTATAATAGAGTAAACAAATAAATATAACCTCAAATGTGAGCAATGACTCTATTGTATAATATCATTCCATCCACAACCACTCATGACTTGTTCACAATCCTGACATCCATACCTTTTGAAAGATACATCTCTTTTATACATATATACTCACTAGAATGAGAATCACTAAACTAATGAGAGGAAGACTCATAATTACAAACACACATGCAAGACAACTCAAAGTAACCAAGACCAACATAACAATATCTCTTGAATGTCACATGATGGAATACTCTGAATAACTAACCATGCACACAAAACCAAAGCACCTTAAGGTATTTAATGTGACCATTCCATAAAATAGCCCATACATGTACCAATCTATTGATGGCAATGCATAGCTGTGAAAACCAACAATGAGAGCTTTAATGGATAATATGTTAAAGTTGTAAGTACATATATTGCATAACCTAGATTGCATTTAGTTGATTCAAAGATAGTTTAAAGCGAGGAGGAAAGACATTTTTAAGAGGAGGAAATAAATTAGAAGAGGTAGAATTAACTAGAATATTATCCACTGGAAAATTTTATTTCAAGAAAGCAAAGGATAAAATGTTGTGTAAGCCATACATTGCTTTCATGATTCTTTATCATCTTCCTGCTCACTATGATTAATATTTGGATCAATATTCTCTCACATTTTAGACCTATAACATGGAATATAATGATGGTGTATCAAATAAATTGTCAATTTACATATGGGGTTGCATGCCAAAACAAAATTGAAAATGATTATGACCACAAGTAAAATGTAATATGTAGTACAAATATTGAATCGAAGATAAATTTTACATTATCTATGATGTGTCCAAGTATAAGGAGATATTCTATCAAGCATCATGGACAAATATTGGCTAGGAGCATCCAGTTATTTCAACTATGTTATCTCCATTAACGAAGAAAAGTTGTGCTTTTGATCAGATCTACCCATATTACTATACTTTTTTATTTTTTGGGGGTCTATTTGTAGAAATAGTGAGGACTATTATTGTGGGGTTCACCAATTCCTAGATTTTGCAATAAATAATTTAATGGACCCTAAAAGAACTAGATATCCATGTTTGAAGTGATAAAATATGGAAACTCTTGGTTTTTCGAAGGTTCATGACCACCTAATTTGGCACAAGATTGAAAAGACATATACCGAGTTTGTTTTGCATGGAGAAAAACCCTCTAATTTTGACAAATATGCATCAAACATGTGCTTTGCCACTGATGAGGTTCCAATTACCAAATATGTACAAGATGATATTAACAGAATGGTCAATGATGCATACATATTTTTCAATGTCAATTGCTCAAAGAGTGGACAAGAACAGTGATATAATGATGTCGAGTTTGAATCATCTTATGGAGTGGTTCTTGTTGATGAATATCATAGCTTGCTCGAAGATGCCAAATGACAATTATACCCAAGTTGTACAAAGTATAAATAGCTATTGACAATCACTAAATTTTAAAATATCAATGTAAAACATGGTTGGTTAGACAAAACCTTTGGTAACTTACTAGAGATGTTGAAATATATGCTTCCAATCGACAATAAAATTCCAGACTCCACATATGCAATAAATAAAATTATGAGGCCATTGGGATTATATTATGTAATGATACATGCATGCATCAATGACTATATTTTATATTGGAAAGATCATGAAAATAAGTAAGCTTACCCAACATGTGGTGAATCTTGATGGAAAGTTGATTTTCATTCACAAACGACATGTATTAATGTTCCTACAAAGGTATTGAGGTAGTTCCCCATTATACTAAAATTTAAGAGAATGTATAGGTAAGTGATTTTATTATATCATTAGCTCTATTGTGTTTGTTTCTTTCAATATTGTTAGACGTAACTGAAGTGAGTTGCTTTATTATGAAGAATATAAGATTATATTGAGAGGGGGGTGAAAAGTATAAGATGCAAATTTTCCTTCCAAATGATAAGAACAATAATATGAATGCAATAATAAATCAATGCATAATTTACATACACATAAGAGATAATGCTTTTACGTGGAAACACCATTTTGAGAGAAAACCATGAAAAACTATTGCTTATATTTTTCTTAAATAAATTTCATGGGAACCATCCCACATGAGACACAAATCCCCTATACAAGTTCATGGACACCAATACACAAGATACACCAATCCCCTATACAAGTTCGTGGACACCAATCCATAGGAGACACCAATACCCTATACAAGTTTGTGGACACCAATCCACAAGAGACACCAATACCTTATAAAAGTTTATGGATACCAATCCACAGGAGACACCAATCCCCTATACAAGTTTGTGGGCACCAACCCATAGGAGACACCAATCCCTTATACAAGTTTGTGGACACCAATCCATAGGAGACACCAATCCCCTTCTACAAGTTAGTGGGAACAAATCCATAGGAGACACCAATCTCCTACAATTTTATGGGCACCAACCCACAAGAGACACCAATCCCCTCTCACAAGTTTGTGGGAACCAACCCATAGGAGACACCAATCTCCTATACTCAAGTTTTGCTCAAAAATTGATCACAACCACTACTTAAATCTGCTCCCAAATCTACTCACAAATACTTCTCAAATCTACTCCTAAATCTACTCACAAACACTACTCAAATCTACTTTCAAATTTTCTCACAAACACTAATCAAATATGCTCCAAAATCTGATCCAAAATTCTACTCAAGTGTGCTCAACAATCTGATCCAAAACCCTGCTCTTACTCTTTAAATTTTTTCCTTTTCTTGAGTTTGCTTTCTTCAAACCAAAATATATTCTACCCATATTTTGTTTAACCTACTAAACATATAGATGATGTACTTGTGTAGGAAGATTCAAATGACCAAACTATTCTTTACATTCAACAATTCTATCACTTCCACATGTCTCACATTTATTACATTTTAAAGGTAGCTCTAGTCTAGCACTTGATAACTGACCTTGTAAATGTTGATTTGTAACTATCTTGTGCACCTTTCCTTCTTGTAGATAGCTAAAATGTCCTTCCTTTTCAATTGGATGCTTGGGTGAAGATGTGCATTAATCCTTTTACTATGTGACACCTTGACTTGTTCTTAGGTTCTAAAAAGAATTATTTGCTGCCCCCACATTCATTTGAAACTCCTCATGATAAGATAAGCATTAATTTTTTTGGATAATTCAATTCAACCTTTCATTGCAAATTCAAATTACTCCCAATAGCTTAGTGCAAATTCAAACTATTCCCAACGGCTAGTGCACTTTCAACTTTCTCCCAATGGCTAGTGCAAATTCAAATTTCTCTCAACCATTAGTGCAAACTCGAATTACTCCTAGTGGCTAGTGCAAAATTTTCACTACACATTCATATTACTCCCTATGGTATGTTTTGAATAGGCTCAATGGATAGTAGTGAGACAAGTAGACACACGACACAATTGTGAGGCAAGTAGACATGTGGCTCGACTTAGGTGGATACGTAGGCATGATACATGTGGACACACAAGCTCGATTGTGAGGTGAGTAGACAAGTGGGAACATCTATGAGATGAGTAGATATGTTGGCATGACACACGTAAACATGCGGTTACAGCACAAGTAGACATGTGGCATGACTATGAGACATACAACCATAGGATGGATGGCATATTCGATAGTTAGAGATAATGTGGACCTTTCATGAAAGGACACGTGATAGATTCAATAGCTAGGGATAGCGTGGAAATTTTACACTTGCAACGAATACCAAAAGGGGTCCTAATGTGACCATAGTCACATTTAAAACATAGTGCTTGGAAGTATATAAACTACAATGCGAAAGTGACATAGACAATGTGGGATTATGGGCTTTCCTTCAAAAATGAAGCTAGACATCAGATGGCCAAACCAAATATGTGTACCTTTATTTAATGGTGAGGTTTGTGCACTCCATGTATTTTATAAGCTTGCTCCCTTCATTATTTTGCTAGGTTTTAGAACAATGTTCGCTGGTCACTTTTGTTGGACATCACTTTGTTTTCTAACTTCAAACTGCACGTCAGTTGATGCTTTGATCAATGTTGGTCAAGTTTCTTTGTAATGCCTCCCACACAACCAGAGTAAAACTTCAACAAAATCACTTTTTGACCTCTCTTTGCTTCAATTCCCACCGCATGCCATTCTCTTCCACGAATCCATCACAAATCATACAAAACACACACGTTGTTTATGCAATTTGAGCTTTTTGATGATCTGATGATCCGAACACTTCAATGAAAATAATTTATCCCTTAACTTTACCTTTTTTGCTATCAATATTTATTATGTTCAAGCTCCCAAATAGACCAGGGTGCAGATCCAAATTACTCATGAATTTGAGGATGTTTGATTGATAATTTTTGTCATCTTAATCTCTTTCACTACTGCTCTAAACTCCTTCATCGCTGCCCTAATCTTTGCCACTATTCTAATATCCTTCGCCCCTGCCCTAATATCCTTCATCACTGCTCTAAACTCCTTCATTGTTGTCTTAATATCTACTGCTACTCTAAGCTCCTTCACTGCTACTCTAATCTCCTTCATCGTTGCACTAATCTTCTTCGCCGCTTAATGATATTTTTCGCTTGCACAAGTAACTTAAATGCATCCATTACTCAAATGAATTTCAACCTTTTATATATATACAACCTTTATTTATATGCACAAGGTCAACCTTTATTGATATTCCAAAACATTAACTTTATAATATTTAAATTTAATATTTAAATATTATAAGGTTTAACTTTGTAATAATATTTTTTATAACTTTAATATTTAAATATTAAAGCATATTCTTGTAATTCAAAACATGATATTGCCAAAACTCATGAGCATACTTATAATTAAATTATCCTTTCAATTTTACCTTTGACATCAATGACAACTCAACATTTCTAACATCTTCTTATAGATTTACAAAGGTTGCAAAGAATATGAGGTGGCATTTCCAACACGGAAGTTTAGATGGCATTATGTGACATCCAATCAAATCCTTAGTGTGGAAAACTATAAATGTTAAGTGGAAATATTTTTTTTATGATCCACATGATGTATGACTTGTAATGGAAACTGATGGGTTCAACCGTTTTGCTATCTTTAGTACTACTTATAGTTGTTGGACCATTGTGTTGGTCATTTACAACCTCCCACAATGGATGTGGATGAAGATGAAACATTCAATGCTCACATTTTTAATACCTATCCCCAAGCAACCAAATAATGATATTGATGTTTATCTACAATCGTTGGTTGACAATTTGCATGAACTATGGATTAAAGGGGTAGAAAAACATGATGCATTTTACAATACTACGTTCAATATGAGAGAAATAATGATGTGGGTCATCCATGACTTTCTTTCTTATGAAAACCTATCAGGATGTATGACAAAGGGAAAGGCAACATGTCCAATATGTGGTAAGAACACATGTGCAAAATATCTTAACTACAGTAGAAATATCACTTACATGGGCCACAAGATATTACTTCCTCCAGATAATTTTTTTCATCATCAAAGGACATCTTTCAATGGCAAACAAGAGCTCAATAAATCATCCAAACCTTTATATAGGATAAAAATACTAAAAATAGTACATGGAATTCCACTATATTGGGGAAAGAGCAACTCAAATAAAAGAAAACGTGACACGGATGATGATAGCATGTTTGTTCCTATAGTAGGATAGAATAAGAAATCTATATTCTTCAACATACCATATCAAGAGGTAGGAAATGCAACTTTCTTTCTGTATCTATTGATCTCTCTCAATGTCAAGTAATTTTAGTTTGATGTTGCTATTTATGAACAACATCTTCTATTTCATCAAAACTTGGATGTTATGCATGTGGAGAAAAATATCTACAAAATCCTATTTAGAACACTGCTAGGTATCGATGAAAATTCAAAGGATATAACAAAATCACATGAGGATTTAAAAAATATGGGTATTAGGGACACATTGTGGCTAGTAATGGATGGAAACAAGACATATCTTCCACCAGCACCCTATAATCTATTGAAGGTTGGGAAATAAAGTGTCTGTCATACACTATACAATATGAAAGTACTAGATGGATATAGTTTAAATATTAGAAAATGTATCTCTAGGAAAGAACTTAAGATCCAAGGCTTGAAATAACATGATTGTCATGTTCTCATACAACTTATTTTGGTAGTGCTATGATGTGTTCTTGATAAGCTAGTGTGACAAACAATTTGTCAGTTGTGCATGTTCTATAGGGATATATGTGCTAAAGTGGTGGATCCTATAAAAATAGAGAAATTATTGGTAGAGGTCATGGAGACATTATGTTTGCTTGAAAAGTACTTCCCCTTCATTTTTTGATATCATAGTGCACCTAACACTTGGTGCAAGAGGTATGTCTATGTAGAATTCTACAATATCGATAGATGTACCCTTTCAAGAGGTTTGTATGTACCATTTTTGTATAGCATCTAATCTATTCAAAATTTATTATTTACTTTCTCAAAATTATAAATATTTTTAAGGGCTATGTAAAGAACCAATTTTGGCCTGAAGGTTGTATTATTGAAAATTATCTTGTTGAGAAATTTGGTGCATTCTGTGTAGAGTACATGATAGGTACAAAAGCAATTGTCATAATGAGGTATGGAGTGAAAAAGAAAAAGAAACTATAATTGACTGAAGGCCTTTGTCTAGTAGTAAATACTTTGATTTGGATACAACTTCTCATGAGCAAGCTCATTGATGTGTTCTCTTTAACATGGATGAAGTTGAGCCTTAGGTAGAGTAAGTAGATGCTTATTTTTTGTTGTTATATATGGTTGAATACTATTTAGATCCAACTATTCTTGATAAAATTTGGGTCAATTTAGAAAGAACCTGAAGAGTATCAAGGAATCCAACTCTCATGTTGTGAGAGATGAAGGGGTGTTGCAAAAAATTCATAATTGAACATTCATCACTTGGCTACGAGATAAGATTATTTTTTGCTCTCTTGAATACGATCTTCAAAATTTATATATATCGTCATGTACTGAACATAATATAATGTTCTATAATCATATTTAAAACATTCTTCTTTATTTCATTTTCATGGCAATGGAATACAAAAAATTAAAATGACTCTAACACAATAAAATGGCTTGCATGTGATCCGAGGAAAGTTATGTTGGAAATTTGAGCATATTAGGTTGTCATTGATGTCAAAATGGCATGGGCTATGAAAGCACGACAAGGAAAAGTTTGAAGGCCAAGTTTGAAGACTATGTGCAAAAAGAGAGCAAGTGAAAAAGACTAATATTATAATATTATAATATCCGGCCAACAGGGCCTTTCAAAAGGAAAAGAAAGCAAGTTTAAAAGAAATAATATTATAATGATTTGCATTATAATATATGGGACAAAGGTTAAAATATTCATTAAATGGTGGCAAAGGTTAGCCTTAAGAAAAGGCCCAAAAATAATTTTGATATTTAAATTATAATATTTAAATTCATTGAATTTAAATTATTATAATTAAAATATAATATAAATCAAAAAGCCAAAGGTGGATTTTAAATGAGTCGATGTCACAATGTAACTCGAAGCACATATAAATATTCAAAGGTTTTGCATTGGTAAAAAAATATCATCTCACGAATTAAATCTCCTTCGCATGCGCTCGATTGACTTTCGAAAGGGAGAAGAAGACAAAGGTTTACGCTAACTTTGAGGTAGACGTTGTGGTGTAAAAGGAAATGATGATAGACTTAGATTCATCCATGTTGGCTAGCACAGATGGTAGTTGAGGCTTGGCTAAGGCATTCGTGGAGGTTGGTCTCGGTTTCGAATCCCATGCAGTTCGTTTTTGGTGAAGGAGGAAAGAGCTTTTCATTTTCGATGAACCTTGTGAGAAGCAGATATTGTATGGGAGAGAGTGCACTTTGGTTCTCGTGTGGGTGCATAGCGTAGGTGGTAGCCTAGCTTTGGCTAGGGTGTTGTGGTGGCTAAGGTCATGGTTTCGATTTTGATAGTGGTTGTTGATGCACGTGCAAACATTTTTGTGAAGTGGGCAAATTATTAAGGTATGCAATTTTTGAGTTAAATTTGTCAAAGGCTTTGGAAAACAAAAATTGTTTTGAGGCTACGTGATATTGAAAGGGCCAAGTGTGGAATTTTTTAGGGAGTCATAAGGTGTGTTAATTAAATATTTTATTTTGGGTGCTTAGGAAATAAATCAAGTATTGGAGATTATAAGGTGTAAACAAGGAACTTTATTTTTGATGTGTGTTGAATATTATTTTGAAAGTGAAGGAGATTATAAGGTGTAAACAAGGAACTTTATTTTTATATGTGTTGAATATTATTTTGAAAGCATTGGAGATTATAAGGTGTAAACAAGGAACTTTATTTTTAATGTGTGTTGAATATTATTTTAAAGAAGGAGTGATAAGGTGTATTTGTGACTTGACATTTTATTATATTTCTTGTATGGTGAAATATTTGTTGAGGTAAATATTCTTGTGGAGATTTTGAGATAGACTATTGCTATCTAACCTAGAATTGGAAAAAGGATTTGGTTGTGAGTAAAATAGGTTTTGAAGACATATCTCCATCAAAGAAAAGAGGTATGGGCACATCATCCTTTGTTTGAAATGTTGGAATGAATGTTGTGAAATATAAGGTGGAGTGAAAAGGATTGTTTGATAAGCATTGTTGGAAATATTTGAGTGAATTTTTATATGCTTCATTGGTGAATGTTTAGAGAACATTTGAGATAGATATTGAGGATTATTTAAGTTAGGGTTTGAGACCTATATTGTGCTTTTGTTTGAAGAAGTATGAAAATACTTGTTTAGGGTTTGTGAACAAGTTGTGTTTCATTGGTTGAATGAGTGAGCATATTTTTGTGAGCTATTTTGATGTTATTTGATTTTAAAGTTGTTTTAGAAGTTCTTAAGAGGACTTGAAGGTAGATTTGAGAAGTTTTGGGAAGACTTGAGAAAGTATTAGAGAGGATTGATTTATTCAAGCTTTGTGTTAAGGCTTGAGTATAGTTTTGTTTAGATTTTATTTGAGATAGATTTGTATTTGAGTAGATTTGTACAATTTGAGATAGAGTTTGGTGTAGATTTGAGATAGAGTTTAGAGCAAGATTTGGAGGTGATAGAGTAGAGGATAATAGTCTCTAGTGGATAGAGATCCATTAGCCAGGGTAGTGAGGATAGAGGTCTTCTATGGAGAGAGATCCACAAGCTAGAGTAGTGGGGGTAGAAGTCTTCTAGAAGATCATCAACTAGAGTAGAGGGGATAGAGTTCTCCTATGGATAGAGATCCATAAATCAGAGCAAGGGGATTGGTGTCTCCTTTGGATAGAAATCCATAAACATTGTAATAGGGAATTGATTCCCAAAATAATTCATTGAGAAAATTTATAAGGAATATTTTCTCCGTGGAGTAGCCCACATTGGGTGAACCACGTTAAATCATGTCTCTCATGTGTGTGATGATGTGTGCAATGTTTACTACTTTGATATTGTTGATGTTATCATATGGATTGAAAAGTAAAATTTTTTATCTTATACTGTTCACCCCCCTCTCAGTATAAGCTTATGTTCTTCAATTGGTATCAGAGTGGGTTCCTTCATAAAAAGCCTAACAACTTGAAGGAAGATCCCACAAGAACATACATGACCTCAAAAAATGGAGAAGAGGCCATGCTCGACATAAAAGAGGAATTATTTGCTGCTCTTAGAAACTTGGAAAAGGTTAGAAAGAAGAACTCAAGTTTGAAGGATCAAATTCAAGAAGATGAGGAAGCAAGAATGGAACTTCTACAAAATCTCACAGAACTCAAGATAAAAGTTGAAGAGGGAAAGAAAATTGAACAAGATATGATAGAACTATTAAAGGTAAGAGAAGTAGAATGTGAAATATTGGAATAAAAAATTGTCTCTCTAAGGAAGGAAGTTGAAAAGGCTAAGGGTAAATTACAGCAAGACATAAAATCAGGGAAACAGAAAGAGGAGTCAAGCTTCCAAGAAACAAAGACATCAAACGAAGAAGAGCCTATGACTTATGCTAATGCACTAAAAGGAAAAAGCATCAAGAAAGAAGAGGGCAAAGAAGATCCATGGACAAAATTAAATTACAAGAACAACAGAAGAAAAAGTACATGACCATATTATTCAAGGGACGCCAACAGGTTACAAAATTTCTTCCATGGCTATTGTTTTTCATGTAACAAATATGGTCATAGAGTTGTACATTGCACTAGTTATGTGAAAGATAATGTTGATAGAAATTTCAATTCTTTTGCACCTCTTATGGATGACAATATCATATGTTATAAATGCAATAATTTTGGGCACAAGGCAAAATGGTGTAAAATAGTATTTCCTGAATCAAGCAAAAAGAATACAACTTCAACAATTAGGAGAGAGAGAAAAGAGCAAAAGAAAGTTAAGTCAATGTTAGTACAAACAACTCTTCATGTACAAGATAAAGGAAAATAGTGGTTCCTTGATAGTGGTTGTTCTAGTCATATGACAAGAGACAAAAGTAAATTTCTTGTACTTAAAGAAATCAATGGAGGATCAGTTAAATTTGGTGACAATGGTTCAACAAAAATCTGTGGGAAAGGAACCTTAAGTTTAGATAATGGAAAAACAAGGATAGAGAATGTATTGTATGTCAAGGGATTGAGGCACAATTTACTAAGTGTAAGCCAACTCTGTGATCAGGGACACATAGTTACCTTTCATCCAAATAGATGTGAGATCAAAAAATCTAAAACTGGAAAGCTCATTGCAGATGCAAATAGAACTACAAACAATCTCTACATGCTAAGTGAGATTAAGGGAGAAAAGTGCTTCTTATCACAAGAAGATGAGATCTGGTTGTGGCATAGAAGAATGGGTCATTTGAACTTTGACAACATAGTAAAAATAAGCAACAAGCAAGTAGTTAGAGATTTACCCAAGATAAAAAGGCCACAAAACACAATTTGTGCACAATGTCAGCATGGGAAGCAAACTAGAACAAGTTTCAAGTCAAAAGGATTTATGTCATCTGAGCCATTGAAACTAGTGCACACTGACCTATGTGGTCCTACAAGGACAAAAAGTCTACAAGGTGAAAGTTACTTTATATTATTTATAGATGATTATTCCAGAATGATTTGGGTAGCCTTCCTAAAAGAAAAATCAGAAGCCCTTGAGAAGTTCAAAGCTTTTAAAGAATTAGTAGAAAATGAAATAGGTAGAAGGATTAAGGGTTTAAGATCAGATAGAGGAGGAGAATTTACCTCAAATGAATTCATAGACTTTTGTGAACAACATGGGATCAAAAGAGAATATTCAGAAGCAAGAACTCCTCAACAAAATGGGGTAGTTGAAAGGAAAAATAGGACTGTTGAAAATATGGCCAGAGCCATGTTAAATGAGTCTAAGATTTTAGATGGTTTTTGGAAAGAGGTAGTACATACAATAGTGTATATCATCAATAGAGCTCAAATGAGAGTAAATCACCACAAAACCCCATATGAGCTCTGGAAAGGGAGACCAGCCATAGTAAAATATTTCAAAATCTTTGGAAGCAAATGTTACATAAGATGAGAAGAGAAAAATTTGGGTAAGTTTGATTCAAGATGTGATGAGGGTATTTTCCTTGGCTATTCCACTAAGAGCAAAGCCTATAGATGCTATAATAAGAGGACACATACTATTATAGAAAGTATAAATGTGACAGTTGATGAACAGATAGGGTCAAAAGAACCAACAAGAGAAATTGTGTATGAAGAAGAAAGTTGCCAAGAAGAGTTAGGTGAAGAATCAGAAGAAGAAGAAACACAAAGACTACTACCCAAAACTCCATCCAGGTATGTGCAGAAAAATCATCCAGAAGATCTAATCATTGGAAATCCAAATGAGAGACAGACAAGGAGGAAGATAATAGGAACAAGTGAGCATGCAAATTTTTCCTTGTTATCTAAAATTGAGCCCAGATATTTCAATGAGGTAAGAGAAGATAAGTTTTGGATCAAGGCAATGAATGAGGAACTAGATCAAATAGAAAAAAGTGAGACTTGGGAACTTGTCCCATGACCAAAAGGTAAGAATGTGATTGGCACTAAATGGGTTTTCAGAAACAAGTTAAATGAAGATGGTCAGGTAGTCAGAAATAAAGCAAGATTAGTATGCAAAGGTTATGCATAGGTTGAAGGGATTGAATTTGATGAGACATTTTCTCCAGTTGCATGACTTGAGGCCATAAGGATATTTTTAGCTTTCTCAAGCTTCAAAAACTTCAAAGTATATCAAATGGATGTTAAATCAACCTTTCTCAATGGTGTCTTGGAAGAAGAGGTTTACATTGAGCAACCTGAGGGATTCAGCCTAACTGATAAACCAGACTATGTATGCAAATTAAAGAAGGCACTTTATGGACTAAAGCAAGCTCCTAGAGCTTGGTATTCAAGATTGGATAAGTATCTTCAGGAACAGGGTTTCAAGAAAGGAATAGTGGATAGTAACTTATACATCAAAAATGAAGGAAATGACTTACTAATTGTGGTTGTTTATGTGGATGATATCATTTTTGGAGGCAACAATGATAAGATGTGTCAGAAATTTGCAAAGAGCATGCAGAATGAATTTGAAATGTCAATGCTTGGTGAGTTGTCCTTCTTTCTTGGACTTCAGATTTCACAATCAGAGAAAGGTGTATTTCTCTCACAAACCAAGTATATAAAAGAGATGCTAAAGAAATTCAAGTTAGAAGATTGCAAACCAGTAAGTACCCCCATGATTATAGGATGCAAGTTAAGTAAAGATGATGAATCTCCTGAGGCAAATCAAAAATTGTATAGATCTATGATTGGCAGCTTACTATATGTCACAACTACAAGACCAGATATAATGCAGGTAGTGGGACTAGTGGCAAGGTTTCAAGAAGCACCAAAGGAAACACATGTAATGGCAGTAAAAAGGATTCTCAAGTATTTAAAAGGGACTATGGATTTTGGGCTCTAGTATCCCAAAAGTGATAATTTCACTCTCATAGCATATACAGATGCAGATTGGGCTGGCAGCATTGATGACAGAAAAAGCACAAGTGGAGGAGCATTCTTTCTTGGAGATTGTTTAGTCTCTTGGCTAAGCAAGAAATAGGCATCAATATCCTTATCCACAATAGAGGCAGAGTATATTGCAGTGGTTGCTTGTTGTACACAGGTGTTATGGATGAAGAGAACTCTAAAGGACTTTAAGATAGAGCATGATCATCCTATCTCCATACTATGTGATAATACAAGTGCTATAAACATTTCAAAGAATCCAATGATGCACTCCAGGACCAAGCACATTCTGATTAAATATCATTTTCTGAGAGAGCAGGTGATAGATAAGCAAGTCAGATTGGAATATGTTACTACAAAGGAGCAGATTGCGGACATCTTCACTAAGCCACTTCCAAAAGAGACTTTTGAGTATCTTAGAGGAAAATTGGGAGTAATTCTACTCCCACCCCAAAATTAATCACCTCAAGGAGAGGAGGTGGGGAGGGGGCTAAGCTAAGAGTCTTATATTTAGCCCCAAAGGAGTCCCTTTGCCATTGATGACAAAGGGGGAGAGATTTGAGTTAGGGGGAGAGCATTCAATCAGGGGGAGCAGTTTCTCAGGGGAGCAAATTTGAAATCAAGTGTTTTGGAAAGTGGTTGCCATCAATGACAAAGGGGGATATTGTTGGAAATTTGAGCATAATAGATTGTCATTGATGTCAAAATGGCATGGGCTATGAAAGCATGACAAGAAAAGTTTGAAGGCCAAGTTTGAAGACTATGTGCAAAAAGAGAGCAAGTGAAAAAGACTAATATTATAATATTTTAATATTATAATATCCAGCCAACAGGGCCTTTCAAAAGGAAAAGAAAGCAAGTTTAAAAGAAATAATATTATAATGATTTGCATTATAATATATGGGACAAAGGTTAAAATATTCATTAAATGGTGGCAAAGATTATCCTTAAGAAAAGACCCAAAAAGAATTTTGATATTTAAATTATAATATTTAAATTCATTGAATTTAAATTATTATAATTAAAATATAATATAAATCAAAAGCCAAAGGTGGATTTTAAATGAGTTGACGTCACAATATAACTCGAAGCACATATAAATATTTGAAGGTTTTGCATTGGCAAAGTAAAATCATCCCATGAATTAAATCTCCTTTGCATGCGCTCGATTGACTTTCGAAAGGGAGAAGAAGACAAAGGTTTGCACTAACTTTGAGGTAGATGTTGTAGTGTAAAAGGAAATGATGACAGACTTAGATTCATCCATGCTAGCTAGCACAGATGATAGTTGAGGCTTGGCTAAGGCATTCATGGAGGTTGGTCTCAGTTTCGAATCCCACATAGTTCATTTTTGTGAAGGAGGAAAGAGCTTTTCATTTTTGGTGAACTTTGTGAGAAGTAGACATTGTATAGGAGAGAGTGCACTTCGGTTCATATGTGGGCGCATAGCGCAGGTGGTAGCCTAGATTTGGCTAGGGTATTGTGGTGGCTAAGGTCATAGTTTCGATTTTAATTGTGGTTGTTGATGCACGTGCAAACATTTTTGTGAAGTGGGCAAATTATTAAGGTATGCAATTTTTGAGTTAAATTTATCAAAGGTTTTGGAAAACAAAAATTGTTTTGAGGCTAGGTGATATTGAAAGGGCCAAGTGTGGAATTGTTTAGGGAGTCATAAGGTGTGTTAATTAAATATTTTATTTTGGGTGCTTAGGAAATAAATCAAGTATTGGATATTATAAGGTGTAAACAAGGAACTTTATTTTTGATGTGTGTTGAATATTATTTTGAAAGTGAAGGAGATTATAAGGTGTAAACAAGGAACTTTATTTTTATATGTGTTGAATATTATTTTGAAAGGAAGGAGATTATAAGGTGTAAACAAGGAACTTTATTTTTAATGTATGTTGAATATTATTTTCAAAGGAGTGATAAGGTGTATTTGTGACTTAACATTTTATTGTATTTCTTGTATGGTGAAATATTTGTTGAGGTGAATATTCTTGTGGAGATTTTTGAGATAGACTATTGCTATCTAACCTAGAATTGGCAAAAGGATTTGGTTGTGAGTAAAACAAGTTTTGAAGACATATCTCCATCAAAGAAAAGAGGTATGGGCACATCATCCTTTGTTTGAAATGTTGGAATGAATGTTGTGAAATATAAGGTGGAGTGAAAAGGATTGTTTGATAAGCATTGTTGGAAATATTTGAGTGAATTTTTATATGCTTCATTGGTGAATGTTTAGAGAACATTTGAGATAGATATTGAGAATTATTTGAGTTAGGGTTTGAGACCTACATTGTGCTTTTGTTTGAAGAAGTATGAAAACACTTGTTTAGGGTTTGTGAACAAGTTGTGTTTCATTGGTTGAATGAGTGAGCATATTTTTGTGAGCTATTTTGAGCATGTGCTAGAGCATATTTGAGCAAGTCTTTGTGAAGACTTGAGAATAGATTGAGCAAGTTCTTGAGAGGACTTGAAGGTAGATTTGAGCAAGTCTTGGGAAGACTTGAAAAATATTAAGAGTATGATTGATTTATTCAAGCTTTGTGTTAAAGGCTTGAGTACAGATTTGAGACAGAGTTTGGTGCAAATTTGAGATAGATTTTGGTACAGATTTGAGATAAATTTTGGTATAAATTTGAGATAGAGTTTGGTACAAATTTGAGATAAATTTTGGTGTAGATTTGAGATAGAGATGAGAGCAATATTTGGAGGTGATAGAGCAGAGGATAATAGTCTCCAGTGGATAGAGATCCATTAGCCAGGGTAGTGAGGACAGAGGTCTTCTATGGAGAGAGATCCACAAGCCAGAGTAGTGGGGGTAGAAGTCTTCTAGAAGATCATCAGCTAGAGTAGAGGGGATAGAGTTCTCCTATGGATAGAGATCCATAAATTAGAGCAAGGGGATTGGTGTCTCCTTTGGATAGAGGTCCATAAACATTGTAATAGGGAATTGATTCCCAAAAGAATTCATTGAGAAAATTTATAAGGAATATTTTCTCCGTGGAGTAGCCCACATTGGGTGAACCACGTTAAATCATGTCTCTCATGTGTGTGATGATGTGTGCAATGTTTACTTCTTTGATATTGTTGATGTTATCATATGGATTGAAAAGTAAAATGTTTTATCTTATACTGTTCACCCCCCCTCTCAGTATAAGCTTATGTTCTTCAAGATACAACTAAATATTTAGGTTGTTTGATCAATAATTATAGATTTCATATCAAATACAAAGAGTAACAAAGAACAAATCAAAATAATGGTGTGTGTGTTTATGCTACTACTTTGTGCAGAGCAATTTAAAAGACACAAACTCAATGCTTCAAATAATCATATTACGATGTTATTAGGGAAATAATCTTGTTGGATTACTATTAGTTTTGATACCCCTATTCAAATGTGTTTGGGTGATTGTTCTTGATACGAGGAATGGGTGTAGAAAGGTGAAAATTGTATTTACACCGGTAAACATGGATAGATAACTTAGCCGAGATAGACTAAAATATAATCCATTATCCTAGCATTGTAAGCCAAACAAGTCTTTTATGTACAAGATACACTTGATACCAGCTGGTATGTGGATCTCACATCATCCCCAAGAGAGATCAAAGACAATGAAACATATGAGGAAGAATATATCAATGTCTCTATAGCAAAAAAAAAATTGGACCTAAAAATACACAAGATAAAAATGCAAACGATGACAAAATTCAATACGTCCATGAAGAATATGAGGTTACATGGCTGGAAGCATGAACTAGTAGGTTGGTTGGGAGCCTAATTACTATACTTCAAAATCAATTTCCCATCCATTATTCTATTTTTAATTTCAAGTATTTTTATGTTTTCTATGGTGAGTGGAATACTTGATCCCATTACCTTAATTTGGAGTACTACTTTTTAAATTTCTTTGCATATTATGGAAGTAGAGCTTGAGAATTTTATTGAAAATCTTACAACTTTCTCATTTATTTGGTATAATTGTTCTCACTTTATATTGGTTGTAATCTTCCCTCAACTGATGACAACACTCTCATAATACCACCATACAAGTCTATTTATATGAGCTTTAAAGTGGCAAAGATGATTTTATCCTCCTTGTTAAAGTGAGGAAATGACAATATAGACTTTAAAAGCCTCATCCAATGGAAAAAATGAATCTCTTTACTGATATTTTCTAGATTTGGGTGTTAGGAGTGTTTCTAGTTGATGTTATGCAAATAATTACTACATGTTAACTCTTTTAGAGCTTCTTTGTATGTCCTTTCATTTTAGCAACTCTTTATACTAGTTTCACTTTTTATTTTGATTTTTTTGTATTTTTGCTTCTTTATATTTCTTGTAAAGCTCACATTTTTGTGTCTATTATTTGTTTGTCCAATATTACTCTTTAGGGGTGCATCAACTATTACTATCATACAATCTATTCACTGTAATTTTATAGTCCTAGTAGCCATCTTGGCAATTAATGGATACTAATATAAGTGGATAAATAATACACTACACACTTTTTATTTTAGCATATGTATTGTTATTCTATATATTATTGTTATTCATAAGCATACATGTGGTTTCCTCGTGTTAAATTTTTACTACTAAGATCTTGTGACATATTGTAGGTACAATGGAAAGCCAAGCTAGGAGTGATGTGGATAGATATCTTAAGCATGAGGTTGGCCAATCAGATATTTATGTATCTGACAAAAGTCTTAGGATACCCTCTCACATCATCTCTAATGGTTGGGGTAGGTAGGGATGTGTAGATATTTATCCATTATATGGAGGGCTCAGGTTGCCAAAATGAGGATTGAAGCCTTGTGCTACATTTCAAAATACCTAAAGTGCGAAAAGCACCTTAGCACTAGACCTGTGCAGGGACCCTATAGTCAAAGGTGAGGATATTTATATCATATCCATTTTGCATTCTCTTAGTGGTATATGGTATCATGACAATATTTTATATTTTATGGTGTTATATTCAATGTTTAGACCAAGATATATATTCAATACTATGAGGATATTTGAGAGGCAGCCATGGATATAGATGAGAATCTCTCAAAATTGGGCAGCAATGGTGGCCATAAAAACCAAATGCAAACCATTCAGTCTCTCATAGCTCTAGCTAGGTAGAATATCAACAAAGGAAACCCATCTCAAGCCTTAAATGCTGTAAGTCCCTCTTCATACCCAATTTTATTTTGGGCTTTCTTGCTTATGGAGTAAGAGATATTTCATTTTATGTAATTTCATGTTACAAATTGGATGCCTCTATTGGTGAATTTGAAGATCTTAATCTAGATAACAAGCCTAATAGAGCTATGAGATTCCTTTGTTGCAATGATGGATACTTCATTTACCTTTTATATTGTTTAAGTTTTATACTTTCTAGGCTATGTTTTTTTGTCTCAATTTAAATCCCTTTGGTCTAAACATGGATCTTCTGTCTTACCTTCTTAATATTTTAGGTCTTAATTTAGCAAGCACACCTACTTTTAGGTCTTAATTTACCTTTATGTTTACCTTATAGTGGCTATCCTATAATTAATCTATTTTAACTCTAATAATATTGTATTTAACAATAGTGATATCATGTTTGTGAGGGCTAACTTTGAGTAAGAAGGGACAACAATTCTAACCACACATATCTTAATTTCTTAACATGATTCAGTGGAAGGAGTGAGCTAATCATTTTCAAAGGAATTTGAGTAATTTAAGTGATACATCGGTATGTTCTCATTTCCTCATATAGTTTTTCATGCTAATAGTCATTAACCAGCTTAATTTGAATGACTTGTCTTAAATAACTTATGGTACATATTTTTCAAACACCAATTGAATAGGATAGGTTAAGTAATGCATTATCATTCATTATTCCATATTTGTTGTAGAGGCAAGGCAATGGTGTGATAAATGATATATAGCATTCAAAGTATTCAAAGTTTTCTTATGGATGCAATGAACCAAGCAGTAATTTTGCATGTAAGTATGATGTTTAGGATTTCTTTTATAGTCTTGGGGGAAATGTTACCCTCATGTAAATGAAATATCCTTGTGTATAAAGTTTTGCATTTCCATGGCTCCTAATTGTTTTGAAAACTATAGAATTATCATATTTATTGTGTATAGTGCATACAAGAAATATTTCTTTGTAAGTGTATTAAATGACTTGTGCTATATAATGTTTATTTTATATGTAGCTGCAAAACCTAAGACTAGTGGTAATGGTTATTTGAATATTGCAACTAGTGGTGGGTTAAACCAACAAAGAACTGGAGTAAATATCTTCCCTCATTTTAGTGAAGTTTCTAATTAATAGAGTTCATGCTCAGGTTATAACTTTATGTATTTGTATGCACCCACCTATATATTAAAATTCATATTATTTTGTACTTGGTCAACATTATCTTTGAGTTTTTATGAATGTCATGGAAGGAGTGTACTATTGTGGTAGGGGTTGAAGCTCAAGAACAAAGATAACTATGTTGTATAGATATTGGAAATGTCATTAAACCATGATTTTTAGGTTTTGATTGACATGACTATTATGTTGAAGTTTTATATGAAGATATTTGAGTTGATCATACATATGCTTGTGTTACTATGTACCTATTCTCTTGTATTCATCTTATGTTCAATTTGATATTGATAATTATCATGGGCAAAAACTTATTTAAGTATAAGATAAGTTGTCTTCTAAACTTCAAAAAGTAGAAGGAATACTTATGATTTCAAAGTTTCAAATAATATTGAATTCTTGTAACTATTAGGTATTGGTTAATGAGGTAAACCTGAACTATAAGCATTTATGACTGATAAATGCATGGGTGCTTGATTTCTTATAGGTAAAATTATCTCTGTTAGCATGTAATAAATTTGATATTCCCATGAAATCATTGTTGGATATCTTCCATAAAAAAGAAGGGGTGATTCCCTCTCTCCAATATTTGATGAATCCAATGAACACATATTGAATACAATGTTGTATCTTAATATTTTTATTTTATTTTTAAAAAAGTAATAATATTAGGTCGATTATAAACTACCCTCTTAGTTTCTAAGAGGGTGGTTTATAATTTCTCTAATATACCGTAAGAGGGCGGTTATAAACAACCCTCTTAGGTTCTAAGAGGGCAGTTTATAACCGCTATAACATACCCTAAGAAGGCAGTTATAAACTTCCCTAAAATATCCTAAGAGGATGATTTTTAACCACCCTAATAGACCCTAAGAGGGAGATTTTTAACCACTCTCATAATGATAAACTAAGGCAGTTCTTGATGTGGTTTGTAATTGCACTAATAGACCCTAAGAGGGCAATTGTTTGATGCAATTTTAACTATTGTTGTATGATGCAGAATTTTTACGAAGCCCTCATAGGTTGTGGTTGAATAACCACCCTTAAAGGTCTTTAAGGGCGGTTAAAAACTACCCTTAAAGTCCCTTTTTGGTCTAGTGATTAGTTAAGTGATTAATTAATTATTTAATTAGTTAAGTGATTTAAGAGATATTGATATGAGCACATAGGCTAAGGAATGAACATGTGGTTAAGCAAAAATGAGTAAGACCTTACCATTATTTAAATTAGTTAAGGGATTAATTAAATTAATTTCTTTTTATTAAGGTTTATTTTTCAAATATTCACCATATGTTATTGCAAAATTGGCATTGTAAAAAGGTGTATTTTTGGTGGAAAAATACACATTTAAAATTTGTGGTCTTGAATGTGTGCATTAATTTATTTTGTAATGCATTTCATGTGAAAAAATAACAAACAGAAGACCCCAAATGTTATGTTATATTTGTGCAAATTGTACAAGGCAATGTTCTATATTTGTGATGCCTTTGACTCACATTTATAGGTAATGTTGTTATGCTTGAGCTACTATGTTTAATACCTAACATAACTACAACAATAAATTTTGGGGTCTATCCTCATAAACCTTTAGGGAGAAATAAATAAATACCATATTGTTTTTTAATCTGTGATTACCCTTATTCACTTCTATTGTTAGGCATAAATCTTGAAATTAAGTTCCTTCAAGTATTGAAGGGAAGTTAAACCCTATGTATATGGAGGTATAGAAGGTTTTAAATATAAAATGAATACCTTTAAGTACTACCTATGCACCACATATCATTTTGTTTCTAATACCTCAAGGTCTCTCTCATATACAACCACATATAACAAGAGGACTAGCTTCTTCCAAACAATAACGAGTATTTTTGAAGGGTAGGTATATCAGAAGGTTTAGAATATTGGACTACAAATATAAATAAAGGGGTGTATTTGTAGAGATAAGTAACCCTCATAACGTCCATTTATAAAGCCTATATCATAAACTCTTAGCTCTTAAGAGGTTCAAATTTTGCACCATGGAAGACAAATATTTAGACCATATTGCAGGTTTAAAAGCTATGGGATATTATGAGTGGCAAAGTCACATGACCTAAAATTTTGATGATGCTAAATAAATATATGATGATGCAAATACATAAGTGATCATGATCATCACACTTCCAAAAATTGATGAGATTCAACCTTATATTTGTGAAGCAAATATTACCAAATACGTATGGGATAAACTTGCCACTACTTATGAAGGGATGAATCAAGCAACTATTCTTAACCTTCAATCCCAAATTCATACTTTGAACACAAAAAATGGAGAAAGTATAGAAACATTTATTTGCAAAGTTGCTGACTTAAAAGTAAAATTGAATTCCATGGGAGAGAAAATGGAAGATAAACTCTTAGTCACCATTGTACTTAAAGGTTTACTAGATTCCTTTAGAGTGCTAATTACTTCCCTCCATAAAATAGACAAGTTTATTTTTTGGATTTTGTGAATCTGTTGCAACAAGAAGAAACCACCAACAACTAGAGATATTAATTGTCCAATAGTGCACTCATTTCCAAAAACAATTGGCAATAAGAAACCATCATTAGGTTCTTGCCAAAACACTTCTTCCTCCAAGGGCTCTATTGACTCAACCTCCTCATAGAAGAGACCTCAAAAAAAAAAAAAGGTATTGCCACATTTGTGAGGGAGAAGGTCATGATACCAAACAATGTTGGTATAATTCATCAACTAAAGGTAACAAAAATTTTCAACCACAAAATAAGAAGGTATAATACAAACCATGTCCCAAATACAAGCAACCAAAAGGACTAGTTTCTAGTGGAGACTTAGAATCATATTTGGAGTAGGTACACAAGGTTCTCATGACTAAGGCCAAAACCAAACAAAAGGACAATTTTTGGTACATTTATTTAGGTGCTAGTAAGCACATGATAGGGGACAATAAATGGTTTTATTTTTTAGATGCCAAAGAAGGAAAAATAGTGATAATCACTAATGATAAGACCTAGAAGTCAAAGGTGTAGGTGATGTATCCATTAATATTCTAGATGGTCAATGTTGCATTGAAAGGGTACTCTATGTACCCAAACTTGCAAATAATTTATTTTGTTAGTTCCTAAAATCCTAGATAAAAATATGGTGGTTGATTTCAGAGTTTTTGATGGACAAAAGACGTGCTTAATTACTAAAAATGGTAAAAACATAGTAGTTGGTTCATAAAACCATGATTTATTTTCTCTAGATACCCTAATGTCTCCTCATGTTGTTTTAGCTACCACTACCAAATAATCCATATCCTTGTGGCACATGAAATCGTGTTAGGATTTCCCAATATCTCACCAACTTTGATAGTTTTCTTGGATTGCTTACCACGGAAGCAAAATCGAGTCCCTTTTGAATTGAGCACTTATAGAGCTAAAGCCTTGTTGGAGTTTATACACACTGATCTATGTGAACCCATCCAAAATAGTTTTGATGACAAGAGATAATTATAGTTATTTATTGATGACTACTTTAGGAAAATATGGGTGACTTTTGTATTTTTAGTAGTTCAAGTAACATGTTGAAAAAGAGTCATAATTTTTTATTAAGACCCTCCACTAAAATCAAGGGGGGAATATGCCTCTTACACATCATGGGATAAAGATATGACTTACTACATATTATCCTCCATAACAAAATGGGGTTTCTAAAATGAGAAATCATTCCATCATAGAGATGGTCTATTGTATGCTCATTGGAGCTAAAATTGGGCTAAGGTTATCACCATGTAGTGTGTCTCCTCAATAAAGTACCCACAAAATCACTTCAAGGAGTTACACCTAAAGAATCCTAGTTTGGAAGCCATCCATTGCTCATCTAATAATATTTTGTAGAAAAGCATATATGCATATTTCTAATAAGAAAAGGACCAAATTAGATGAGAAGTCCTTATGATATATATTTCTTGGGCATGATGATGAATCCAAAGGATAGTGTTTGATTGACCCCATCACTAAGAAAATACATATTAGTAGAGTTGTGATACTTGATGAAGGAATTGCTCATAAGTCTAATATAGTAGATTCTAAAGATTCTAGCAATAATACATATCCTAGTATGAAATTGGAAATTGATGAAGTCCAATATGAAATTCATGAACTTGTAGATGATCCTGAAGTGATTGCTCCCCCACAATAAAGAGAAAAATTAAAATTATACAAAATTATTATGAGGGATGCTAAACTTGATGCACCTCCTAATATTACTTCCACTTGACCATGTACTCATAGTATAATAAATCAAGAAATAAATAAGGGATTGATGTATTTAGTCATGGAGCATACCGAACCTACATTAGTGAATGATACACTTAGCTTGCCTCAATGGAAGGAAGCTATGGAAATCAAATATAAATCTCTATCGAAAAATAATGCATGGGAGTTGGTTGATCTGCATAATGAAAAGAAGCCCATAGGCTACAAGTGGGTATTCAAAATCAAATATAAGGTAGACAGATCAATTGATAAAAACAAGTCCTGACTTGTTGTAAAGGGTTATGCTAAAAATAAGGTATTGACTATAAGGAAACATTTGCACCAATAGCAAAAATGACAACCATTCGTGTTATATATACAATGGTAGCTCAATTTGGCTAGAACCTACACCGAATGAATGTTAAGAGTGCCATATTAAATTATTATCTCAAGGAAGAGGTGTATATGGTTCAACCTGAATGTCTCATTATTGAAGGGTAAGAACAAAAAGTTTGTAAATTGAAAAAATATTTGTATAAATTAAAGAAAGCTTTGAGAGCTTGGTACATCAAAATTGACAATCACCTATTAATTAAAACATGGATCAAAATAATTCCCTCATATACAAATCTCTATTTCAAGAAAATTAGCTCTAAAATAGTGATACTTGTCTTGTATGTTGACGATCTGATCATCATTAGTGGTTTATATGAAATAGTGTATGCTATAAAAAGTGATTTGAAAAAGTCTTTTCATATGACATATCGAGGACTTTTACATTATTATCTTGGCTTGGAGGTCTAGCAAAGGAAGAATCACATTAGGATATCACAAAAAAATATGCCAAGACACTTATCAAAAAATATCAGATGACAAATTGTAAACCCAAGGCAACTCCAATGGAACTAGGGTTATAGTTGCCAAGATATGTCAAATCTCCTTAGGTATTTAGAACTCTCTATCATAAACTGATTGGGAGTATCATATACCTAACTAATACCAGGACATATATAGTATTTTTTGTAAGCTATATTTTGAGATTCTTATAGGGTCATAAGGCCAATCATTGGAAAGCAACAAAGAGGGTATTGCATTATATCCATGGAATACTATACTATGGCTTGGAAAATAAGAAGAATGACGAGTTCTTCTTACAAGGATACACAAAATTAGACTATGCAGGATCACCAGATGATAGGAAATCATCTAGGATTTGGACTTATCTTATGGTATAGAAAGAAGTAGTAGGTAGTTTCACTATCATCCACAGAGGTAGAATATCACATCATATGAGGAGTTGTGTGCTAAGAGATATGGATATGTCACATTATTTCAACTATAGGACTTTAGAAAAATATACTAATACACTTGAAATGCGATAATCAAGGTGTTCTAAAATTAGTCAAGAATCTAATGTTCCTTGAAATAATAGAGCACATTAAAGCTCAATGTCACTCAATTCAAGATGAAGTTGAAATACACAATATACGTCTCTAGTACATTCTCACTGACAAAAAAGTTGTAAATATTTTCACAAAGACAAGTTTGAGTTGTTTCACAACTCTTTTTTGTATTCCAAATAATGTAATAAGGGGGATTTTAGGATAATTAAAATTATTACATTGTTTAGTTTAATATAGAAACCTACGTATATATTCTTCTAGAAGATAAGATTATCTTAAAATTTACATTGATAATCTTGAGCTATTGTTAGGTTGTTGTTATGATTAGATGTGAATTATTACAAGCTAATGTTAGCCTATGTTGATGTATAAAATTTGATGAGGCTTGAATAAAAAAAAAATATTTTCTCTCTAATAGATCACTTATGGAAATATTATTAAGAATGTATATTGTTGTAGCAACTACATCATCCCTAAAACAAATTCTCATAGTATTGATTTGAAGTTGTAATGGCCCTCCTCGCACGATTTATGAAATATAGTAAAATATGTATATACTTACCTTTTTTCTATGAACCATGGTACTTCTGACAGCTTCTATGAGTGTAGGATAATTGCATGATGGTAATGAAAGGAAGATAGTCAGGGTATGAAAGAGAGTCAAAACTTTATACTGACTCTTAACCACCTGGTAGAGGTAAGAAAGTTAATGAAAAGCACTAGAAATGCTGCAAAATTACCCAAAAATAGCAAAAAAAGTCTCAAAAGGCCATTTTTTAGGCCAAATCATGGTCGTCCCACCCAAGGATGGCCCCCAAACTTGTGATCATCCCACTAAATGTGGTTTGTTTTGCCTGTGCTATTTTTTCTATATATGATTAAAAAATAATTGGGTGATCTGAAATGATGTTAGCCTCAATGTAAACTTTGAAATCTAGGAAAATATTTTAGTGTTAAGTGGTAAACTTTTTGAAAAAATATATTAGGTTTTTGTTTGATCTTTTTACCATGCAACCAAGTGAGTAGTTAGTTTGGTTTTTACATTTTTAGAATCAGTAATGAGGTGTGATTTGGGACATAACCTCTAGGTCATTTCTTGTGCGTAAAGTGATAAGTCCTTGCACTGCTTTTGAGTAGTAAGGGACTAGAATGACTAAGGAATTGGTCTAATCCATGACGATTGGTATAGGATAATTGATTGCGATTCAATAAAATTCAAGTATATCAAGTTCAAGATCAGGGTATTGACATTGCTCTAGTTGACTCCAGTAAAGAGGAACATCAACTAGACACTAGGCATATGTACTCTAATCCCTTGTATATGAAGTTTTGAACATGTCAACCAGTTAAGTCAAACTTCATTATGCTAAGGTATGGGAAGAGTATTCATCCACCCTCTAGGTGTTATGGGCCCTATAGGATAACCCTAGTGGTGGACCGATCCTCATGCCAAAATAATAGGAAGTTAAATGAGATAAATTGATTTCACAAAATGGCACAACTTATGGAATTTAGCCAATCTCTTCCACTTGGGAGACTATTTGCAACAGTATTGGTTCCAAAAAGTGGTATGATATACCTAAAATATTTGAAAATTTAGGTTAGTGAATCATTGGGTGAATAATATTTTCTATGAATATGAAGCCTCCTTTCTGGATAAACAATAAACTAAGGTAAAAAAAAATCCCCTTGAAAATTGCTTGGCTTATTTTGTGGTGCAACTAGGTGAGTACACTTGGGTTGTTACAATAAGAAATCAAATAAAATTCAATAATATGTTAAAATATGAATATAAATAACCTGAATCATTCATTTAATATGCTTGAAGAACAACTTACAATATTAATTCCTAAAAATGTATACAACCTTTATTACTCCTATTTCTCTTACAATTGTATATAATAATAATGATATCGATGCTTGTGATATCATCCTATAAAGTATTGGCTTTATAATATAGCCATAGTAGTGTGAGTTTTTGGATACTTGACTATTTCTCTTCATATGCCAAGTATAAATACTCTTGGCTTATCTACGTACCACTTGCATACTTGATGAACACTTGAATCTATAACATATGCACACCTATACAAGACTCTTACACTTATATTTGCACTCTCTAATATAGGATACTTGTGCAAATTTTTATATTACATATTTGTACTCTTACATATAAGACACTTTTGCACATAGACTCAACTTACACTTGCACTCTAAATCACATGACACTTGTGCATTTCCAACACATTACAACTTTATATGACACTTGTGCATTTTTACACATTACAACTTTACATGACACTTTTGCATTTCTTGTACAATCACACTTACATAAAAGGGAAAATATAAATCACACTCTAACTATGACTCAAACCTAATATATTATTTACAAATATACCATGAAGGTACCATGGGCATACATTAGCATGTACCAAATAATGTAATATACTCTAACTAGCATTTCTTTGTAGAGTTGTTGACTTGAAAGAAAAATTGAATGCCATGGGAGAGAAACTAAAAGTCAATCTCTTAGTCCCCATTATACATAGAGCTTTACCATATATCTTTATAATGCTAATTACTTCACTCCAAGTATCAAATAGACAAGTTTCTTTTGAGAAGTTGATAAATCTATTGTAATAAGAAGAAGCCTCTAGCAACTTGAAAGATCAATTGTCCAATAGCGCACTCATTTTAAAATAATTTGCAACAAGAAACACCATTAGGTTCTTGCCAAAAGGTTTCTCCCTCCAAGGGCTCTACCAAATGAACCTCCACATAAAAAAGACCTCAAAATCAAAATAGGTATTACCATATTTGTGAGAGAGGCCATGAGACCAAATAATATTGATATAATTCATCAATTAAAGGTAATAATAATTGTCAACCACAAACAAAGAGGCATAATACAAACCGTATCCGAAATACAAGAAACCAAAAGGACTTGTTCCTATTGAAGACTTAGAATTAGATATAGAGTAGGCGCACAAGGTGCTTAGGAATAAGGTCAAATCCAAACAAAAGGACAATATTTGGTACATTGATTTAAGTTCCAGTTGAAAGCACGAGGATATGGAAGCAAAAAGAAAACACCAAGTGCGATGCAAGCGAAGCCAAAGATAACGCTAAATCCTATGAATTGAAAATGCATGAAAGGAGAGAAACATAAACGAATCAAAACCAGATAGAAAGCAAATATGGAATACAACCCTTTTTATTAATTTGCTTTAAAGCTCGGTTACAACACGTCTCCTCCCTTTTCAGGGGCTAGGAGCGTTAAATAAGGTTTCGTTACACCATGGGTGGTATGCCTTCTTTCGCGTGCCCACATGTAAAATGGGCGGACCAAACATTGCCGTCGCTTGCGTGAAAGGGTCTTTGATTATTTGCTGCTCCTTCGATGTCGAGATCCTACGTTCAAGGAAACAAAAAACAATCAGTAGCACCTACGGATGAAATGAAACATGCAATCCCCAAGCCTACGATTAGTGCATGCAAAAAATAAATAAAATGACAACTAAAAGAGATCTAAATAAGCTAAAAACTTGATAGAGGCATGAGAACATCACCGGGAAGGCACTGCAAAAAGAACAGTCAAAAAATTCACCACGGATTTCTAATCGCTCCGGGGTGGGACGATTAGACCTGCAACAAAACGTCAGAAAGCACTCGTCCCAAATGTCCCATCCGGGAGGCTCCAAATCACCTACAAAGTTGGGGGTTAGGTAAAATGGGGTATTTTGGAAAGACCCAGAAGGTTAGATTTTGCCAATTCGGCCTCTATCACCGAGAATTTGATGATGCTACCTGCATGTTAGCGAAAGCGAGAAATAACAAAAACATGATCAAAACTGCTCAGAATTACATGAAATTTGAATGCAAGCCTATCTAAGCAACCTAGAATAAAATGCAAAAATAATAGAACTAAAATCTGCTACAGATTTCTAATCGCTCCGGGGTGGGGCGATTAGGACTGCAGTAGTGCGGGGGCGCCCGAGGGCAGGACGCCCGCCGTTTGGGGCCCAATTTCGGCACCAATCCACTTGGGATGGGTCCAAAACCTCTTGTGGGGTGTTGTAAAAAAATTTGGGTGGGATACTGTGGCCAAATGTCGGGTTTGGGGTCCGGATTGTGCTTCCAATAACCACCCAATGACCTCCCTTCCAAAAGAGAGATCAAGGATGTGAAAGGCACAATCAAAAGTGAGTATGCAAAATGGTAGCACTTCGTTGCTCAAAATGCTCCTTCTCTGTATATCTTTGGGGTGAGAAGACTCACCATTTTATAGACCTGACGGTCTCTGTGTATGAGCATGCAGAGGTGCCACTTGGCAATCATGCCTTTCCAGGGGGGAGAAGATTCCTCCCTGATTAAGGGCTCCATGACTGCCTCTGTAATTGCCTCTAGCGCTCCAAAATGCTCACTCGCACTCCCATGCAATGAAGGAGGAGTTAAGTGGTGGATCTGGGCTGCCATTTGTCGAGATTTGACCTTTTTCCCGTCAAACCTGCTATTCACCCCACCCTGGAGTGAATACTGCTAATCATCCCTGGGTGGAACGAATACCAGTTTGTAATCATCCCTGGGTGGAACGAATAAGGAGCAGAGTGCCTGAGAGGTGCCAAATCGATCTCTGACCTTCAAAAACTGCTGTGAGAGTGGTTAGGACCACTTTTTAACCTCTGGGGGCTGCCCTAGGGGCTGTGTGTGTCAATGCGATCAGCGTTTGTAGCCACATAATCGGATTGGTGTTGTTTTGGTGTCTATAGATGCCCCTTTTTGGGATGCGCTGTGCATGGCGCAGTGCTGAGCAAAAATAGATAACCAAAGCACTAATGATTAGGGTTTCTCAGTAACCTAACCAACTTTTGATGCCCCAAGTATGGAAAGGGCATGCATTCTTGAATCCTTGCTTTTGACGAGCTAAGGAACTCAATTCAAGTGTTAACCTTTTTCGGTGAGGTGTTACTTGATCTTGGACATTGATCAGTCATGAATAGGCAAAGGGCGCAACCTTTTGTCTGTGGGAACCTTGAGTTCATGATTCACGAATGCCAAGTGTTTGATCAGCTTGTGATTATTGCTTGTTTGCTGCCCCAAGCAGGGGCATGATTGTCTTTGTCAATGATTCTTCGAATGCATGCCATTTCCTTAATTGGGTGTGTATTTGTTGATTGGTGACTAAGTGTGACTACCCCCTCAAGCGACGAATCGATGAGGGAATGACCTACATGAGAAAAGCGACGAGTCACTTGACCCAAGATGACTTATGGTAAGGGTGCCTTTCAGTTGTTTATCCTTGAATGTTTGTAGTTTCCCAACATTTAGACCTATTTTTGGGTGGGTGTTAACCCTTTTGGTGACGCCATTTGGGGTTGAAATTGTCAAAAATCCGTCCTCCCGTGGAGCGGTCCGGCTATGGTAGCCTTCTTAGGGAGTAGGATAGTGAGGATTTGTGACCCCGACGTCTATTTTACATGCCAAGAATGTAGAGGCGCAAAGGCGCCTTGTTCGACAATTTTATTGTTATTTTTGGGTGGGTTTGGACCCTTTTTGGGACGCCGTTTGGGGATGAAATTCTTGAAAATCCGTCCTCCCGTGGAGTGGTCCGGCTATGGTAGCCTTCTTAGGGAGTAGGATAGTGAGGATTTGTGACCCCGACATCTATTTTGCATGCCAAGAATGTCAAGTGCAAAAGCACTCTTATTTGGCAATTTTATTGCTATTTTTGGGTGGGTTTTTGTGCATTTTGGTGCAGTTTTTGTTGTTTTTTATTTTTGTTTGTTTTTCTTGCTCTGTAATCATCCCGGGGTGGGACGAATGCCAGTTAGTAATCATCCCAGGGTGGGATGAGTGCTAACTAGAGTGCTCATCCTAGGGTGGAATGATTACAGGCCTAAGAGCCTATTTAAGGGCCAAAACTAGGGTTTGGGCTCATTTTCATTCGATTTTTCTGGCGATTTGGAGCTGTGAGGAGGAGGAGGTCGAGTCTGCAAAGCGAAGCACTGTCAAATTTTTCCTGACACCATGAGTTCATGAACCGGATCGAGCGGCGGAGCCGAAGTGAGACCGGTAAGTGCTCCTTCTCATTTAGTTAGCTTGTGTTTTATTTTATAGTTTTAAAATCGTAATTTATTTTGAATTTGTTTTTCCATTTAAACGAAGGTAAAACCCGAGGCTAAAAAGAAATGTTGTTTATTTTTTGTTTGTATTTTTGTTAAGGGTATAAGAAACCCTAGGTTTAAATGCGATGTTTTTATTGTTTTAAAACTAAAACCCTAGGTTAAACTGAGAGCAAACCCTAGCTTTAGAAAAATTGTTTTTATTCTGATTTTTCATTTGTGAACTTCAGTTATAAACCCGAGGTTAACGAAAAACTATTATTTTGATTTTGATTTTTTTGTTTTTATGTATCAGTTTAAACGTAGAGTTAAAAACCCTAGGTACTGACAAACTATTTTTGAATTTGTTTTGTTTTTTTTATTTATCTATCAGTTTTAAACTTAAAGTTAAAAACCCTAAGTGCTGACAAACTATTTTTGAATTTTTTTTTGTTATGAACAGGATAGAGGAGCTTGGGGAGGCTTTGCAGGAGAGGGATCTCCTACGGACTCAGTTGGTTGAGTGGGAGAACGCATTTGCTGCGTACCGCCGATGGGATGGGGACATAGATGCTGTGCGGGAGAGGGATCTCCTACGAACTCAGTTGGCGCAATGCGAGGATGTAGTGGTTGTGTACCATCGGTGGGAGGCAGAGTGGTTTTGACATCGGATGGATTTGGAGGGAGAGATTATCCGCCTCGGTGGGCGGTTACCTGAGCTCCCTAGAGGTGGGTCTTCGTGTCAGATGAGAGACAGCGATACTGAGCAGTCGACATCGTCTCATCGTAGGAAGTTGGATGAGGGGGCGCTAGTGGGCGTGATGCGGGGGCTAGCAACAGCCGCCCTGAGAGGTCGCATAGGACCCACACCACGGGGGGTAGTTCCCGTCGCATCGATCCTACGTGATCATGGTGGTCGATGCCCTAGGCTTGCGGGTTTTTGAACTTTTTCTTTTTTGTGAGGTCAGAGGACCGGTTTATTGTAGCCTATGGGCATTTTGATGATATATATACATGACTTTTCTTTTTGGTTATACACTTGTCATGATTTATTTTTTTTTTTATGCACATTTATTTATGATGATGTATGCATGTGGTATTATGAATGCGATGTTTCTAATTATATGATGTATGCATATGGAATGAATGAAATGAGTTGTTGATAACTCGTTGATGGCACCATAGACTGTACAAGATTTACTGGCTTTTTGTACTTATGTGATGGCTTTATGGAATGACTTTGCATGTATGAATTTTGTTTTGGTATTTTTCATATTTTTTGATGTTGATGTAAGTAATGAAATGTACCAGTTGTTTTAAAATGTAGTTAAGGTTTTCTGAGATTCAGATGTGTTAACTAACTAGCCAAGACTGTACATTTATTTCACAAGATTTTTTGAACAAGGTACGAATCAGACTTGAGTTTGACCAAGTTATTTCACATCCCTGTGTGTGCAATTGAATTCGTTTATGTGGTATTTGTCAGGATACCGCCAGTGCCAGATAGGCTATCAACCAAACCTGTACTGAGGATCCCCTAATTAGCTCCACTAACTCCTTTGTTGTATTTAGTCAGATTAATCTACGGTGCTATCTAGGATACCATGAGCTAGCTCATCCACATGCAAACATTGATCTGCACACAATTTAATGTGACAGATATATCGTCATGCGGGAGGTTTTGCCACCAGTGACCGATAGGCTATCCACCAAACCGGTACTGAGGTTCACCTCATGACCTTCTGAATGCTGAGAGTTCCAGGGATTCAAGTTTGACTCCCTTATTTTCTTCAATTGTATTGGGATACTTGCTCGTCTATAGTGATAAAAATCATTGTTTATTTTATTTTTTGTTTTTTCTTTTGAGCAAGGGATTTGAATATTGAGTGATGAGAATCACTATTGCTTGTGCCTTTTGATGTATGCACTTTGGTTTTGATGTCAAATTTTGGAGTTTTGACTTTTGCAAAAAAAAATTGTTTGATGTTTGCAACTTTTTGAGAACTTGGGATTCTTGGGGAATTGGGTAGGGAAGATGCTTGTCCTTTTGCCAACTCTCAGCATTCTTGGGGTCATTCGCACAGGGGGATGAGCAAGATAACCTTTTCACTAGATGGTATCCTGGATTGCTTTGCAGGTTTCATCTTTCGTTCACACAACTTGGGAATTTTTATGTGTTTTAACTTGTGTCGGGATGCTACGTAACGAGGTGTGATCCAAGTAGAACTCTACCTTTGTAAAATCTGTCTGACTTTGTACAATTTTTGGCTAGAAATTTAATGACAGCTGAATGACGAAAACTCTAGATACATTAGAAGACAACTGACTATGGTGTGGTGAAAAATATGTATGGCGTTTATGTTTGCTGCATTATTTTCAAAGTGGAACAAATATGGAGAATGATGGAATTGCCCGTAATTACAGTCTATGGTACCTTTGACTTGTATGATCAACAAATGTGCAATGTATGTATGCGATGTCTGATGCAGCTATATATATATATTTGTGTTTTGATTTGTAAGAGTATGCATGGGAGTGAGATGCAGTTTTTTTTGTTATTTTTGATTATCTGTTGTTTTTGTTTGTTTTTTAATGTTCTTTATGGTTGGTTCATTCGTGAGGGTTCTTTTGGATCCTTGGAGGTTTTGACCAAAGGGATTATGGGCACCTTTGGGGCATTTTAGGGTTGACCAAGCGATTGTGAGAATCCTTAGAGCTTTTTGGTTTGACCAAAGGGGTAATGGGCACCTTTGGGGCATTTTGGGATTGACCAAGCGATTGTGAGAATCCTTGGAGTTTTTGGTTTGACCAAAGGGGTTATGGGAACCTTTGGGGCATTTTGGGATTGACCAAGCGATAATGGGAATCCTTGGAGCTTTTTGTTTGACCAAAGGGATAATGGGCACCTTTGGGGCATTTTGGGATTGACCAAGTGATTGCAAGAATCCTTGGAGCTTTTCGGTTTGACCAAAGGGGTAATGGGCACCTTTGGGGCATTTTGGGATTGACCAAGTGATAATGGGAATCCTTGGAGCTTTTGGTTTGGGCTATGGCTCTTTTAAATATGGAATGGCCTCAAATGACTGATGTTCAAGGGTTCTAGTTCCTTGATTCCATCAAGAGAGGCTAGCCGGTATGTTCCAGGTCCTATTTTACTATCAATCACATACGGACCTAACCAATTTGTCGTGAACTTGTCCCTTAGATGGGGCGGCAAGTTAGAGTTTTGTTGGTTCTCTTTTAAGACCAAGTCACCAACCTAAAAGTCCCTAGGTGAACTTTCATGTTGTATGCTTTCTTAAGTCACTCTTGATAGATACGTAAATGCTCGAGAGCATTAACGCGTCATTCATCGAGCAACGTAAGTTGGTCTAATCGGGCCTATTGCGTAGTGTCATCATCGATGAACTCTTGCATTGATATGCGCAGGGAAGGTATTTCCAACTCGAGAGGCATGACTGCCTCGGAGCCATACACCAGCGAAAATGGAGTTGCCCCAGTGGGCATCCGGATGCTAGTGCGATAAGCCCATAGAGCAAGTGGGATTTGAATGTGCCAATCCTTATGACTATCTATGACTATATTTTTGAGGATGGCAACTAGCATTTTGTTTGACGCCTCTGCTTGCCCATTTGCCTACGGATAATAGGGTGTCGAAAAACTGTGCTGAATTTTGTACTTTGTGGTCAAAGCACGCACGTCTTTGTTCTTGAATGACGTCCCATTATCCGAGATTATCTTGGATGGAATACCAAAATGACATATGATGTTATGTAAAATAAACTCCGCAATGCGGGGTCCAGTCGTAGAGGTTAGCGAAATTGCTTCCACCCACTTGGTGAAGTACTCTGTGGCCGTTATGATGAACGTGTGATGACCCGACGATGCAGGGGAGATCTTTTTGATTAGATCTAAGCCCCACTACAAAAATGGCCAAGCCGATTGGATCGATTGCAAGGCCTGAGAAGGTACGTGTGTCAAATTAGCATGGTGTTGACACTTCACGCACTTCCTTACATATGCGCAACAATCTTGCTCTAAAGATGGCCAATAATAGCCCATGCGAAGAATGCGCTTTGTGATGGCCATACCGCTGAAGTGGCCACCGCATGTACCATCGTGCGCTTGGGTGATCACCCAAGTGGACTCCTGTTGGTCCAAGCAACGAAGGAGGATTCCTTCGTAGCTGCGACGGTACAAAATGTCTCCTAGCAAGACATGTTTAGCCACTTTCTGTTTAAATGATATTTTCGTGGCATGTGTCAATCCAAGTGGGAGGTTACCTAACTTAAGGTAATCTCTTATGGGTGTGTACCAATCCTGCTGATCAGAAACCTCGATGGTATGAACAGCCAATCCCTCTTGAAGTTCGTCCCTAGCAAAAGCTGAGCAGGAAAGAACTTGTAAGAATAGCGTTGTGTTGCTATTAAGGGGAGTAGGGGAGAATAAGGACCCCTAGTTGGCGTGATTCAGACAATCATGGATTCGAGAGAACTTGTCCGGGGATGGTTCAATCTGGATCAGGTGGATTCCTAGCGTTAAGTCAGAGCTTGCATGCTCCATCATGGATTGCGATAGTGTTTTGACTTGAATGGTTGTCATATCACCAGAAATGTCTTGCGGGATTAGTGACCCCAAGGAGGCCATAGTGTCCGCAAAATGATTCGATGATCGAGGGAGTGCCTCGATGTCGTACCATTCAAGCTTTGCCAGGAATTTGTCCACAAGGGCTTTGTAGGCCTGCAGAACTGGGCATTTACATTGGAATACCCCTTTGACTTGGTTGACAATTAACAGCGAATCACCAAAGATGTTCAAACGTTTGATGTTCATGGTGATTGTTGTCTGAAGACCTATGAGCAAGGCTTCATATTCGGCATTGTTGTTGGTGCACGGGAAATCTAGTTTAAATGATAGAGGCATTGGAGCCCCTTGCGGTGTGAAGAATACAATTCCCGTGCCACCCCCTTGCTCACATTTAGAACCATCAAAAAATAGGGTTATGTCGGCCTGTGACTCAGGCTCATCAAAATCTGGCGATTCTGAGACATGGAAGACCCCATCATCGGGTAGCTCTATGGTCAGAGGCTGATCATCTTCGAGAGGAGCCTCTGCTAGTTGATCGGCGATGACTTGACCTTTGATGGATTTCTGTCCAATGAACTCGATGTCAAACTCCGTCAACAACATGATCCATTTCGCCATGCGGCTACTATGATAAGTATGACTCATCATGTATCGCAATGGATTCTCCTTAGACACAACATACGTCGTGTTGCTCAGCATGTAATGGCATAGCTTTTTGGTAGCAAACACCACTGCCAAGCAGAGCTTCTCAACGTATGCATAGTTAAGTTCATAACTGACCAGGGTGCGGCTAAGATAGTAAGTAGCTTGTTCTTTGTGTAGTTCATTTTTTTGGGCTAGCATGGCGCCCAGTGCCACCTCAGTAGCTGAGATGTATAAGTAGAATGACACTCCTGGTCTAGGTGGTGCCAATACTGGTGGTGAAGCCAAGTATTGTTTAATATCGTCGAAGGCTGACTGGCACTCGTCATCCCAATGAAATGCTACCCCCTTGTGCAATAATTTATTCATGGGTCGGCACTTGTCAGATAGCTGCGCTATGAAGCGCTTGATTGATGCGACCTTTCCTTGCGGCTTACGATGCTTGATGGTAGTTGGGGGAAGCATTTCAAGGATTGCCTTGACTTTGTTTGGGTCTACCTCGATGCCTCACTTTGAGACTATGAAACCCAAGAGTTTTCTAGATGTGACGCCAAATACGCACTTCTTGGGGTTTAGTCCGACTTTATGTTCGATGAGGCGATCGAGGATCTTGCTTAAGTCATCGAGATGATCTGGGCGCAAAAGAGATTTGGCCAACAAATCATCCATGTAATCTTCCAAAGTTTTATGCATGTGATCATGGAAGATGTATGTCATGGCACGTTGGTAGGTGGCGCCAGCATTTTTAAGGCCAAAGGGCATGACCTTATAACAAAATGTCCCCCAAGGCGTTGTGAATGCCATTTTTAGTTGGTCCTCGGGATTGATACGAATTTGATTGTATCCCGAGAAACCATCCATGAGGGAAAGCATTTCGTGGCCTATTGTAGCATCTACCAATGCGTCGATGCTAGGCAAGGGGAAATCATCCTTAGGACTCGCTTTGTTTAGATCTCAAAAATTAGTGCATATGCGAATCCTCCCGTCAGGATTTTTGATGGGCACCATGTTGGACAACCATGGTGGGTAATCCACGCAGATGACAAACTGTGCATCCAACAGCTTTTGCAATTCATCTTTGACCATTAAGGCCACTGTTGGGTGCATCTTGCATAGTTTTTGCTTAACTGGCTTGATTGTCGGATCAAGCGTTAGATTATGCATGACTAGCTGCGGATCTAGCCCCGACATGTCTTTGTAGGACCATGCAAAAACCTCCTTCTTTTCTTTGAGAAGGGCAATGTAGTCGGCTTGCTCTTCGGGGGATAGACTTACCCCCAGCTTAATGATCTATGGATTCATTGGATCAGAGCCGATGTCTACGTCAGTCATCTCCTCGATCGACATGTGGGACCCATCCTCCAACTGGTGTGGAGTTGGGATCAAGTGGATATCATTCGCTGAATTTAGATCTACGTTAGGAACTTTGGGTTCCTCTTCAGCATGGAAGATATCCTGAGTTGGTCCTGGGGTGAAATGAAGCATCTCACCGCAAGGCCAGTACTACGATGGGGATGGTGGTGAATTGACGCGATCCCAGTCTATGGCATCTATGTCTAGATACAATGACTTTGTTGGATCGGATGGATTGTGGATGGGGGTGGTTAAGTCAATGGAGATCATGTTGATGAAATGATTTTGGTCTCCATTACCGTGGGTGTGGTGACTCGGACATCCTGGATGATTTTTGTGCTCCGGATCTGGCTCTGGAGGTATTGGCATGAATGGATCGGCCCTATGTGCGGAGAGGAGGACAGGGTCTACCCTTGGCACTGATATCGCTATAGGGTCTCTGGGCGAAAGGTGCTCTCTGTATGCCCAAAGTGGCGGATGCAGCACTTGGTCCAATTGTGTTGGGTTTAGGTGCCACCTATGCCTTGGCCCTATGTTTAGTTGTTCAAACATGTCATCAATGTCCATGGGGTATTGTTGTTGTCGCATATGATTGAGATAGGCCATCTTAGTTTCATCTTCATAATCACTGTCGGAGATCCAAAGGCCTTCATTGGTTCCAACAACTATTTGCGATATTTGAGGCTCGTCCTGCTCGAGCAAATTGATATGGTCCCATCGGGGTTGTTCCGCTCTCTGCAGGGGGACCTGATTTTCTTGGTGTGGTACTTGCTCGATTGGAGCATCCAAAGGGAACATTGCCAAGAGGCTTTCTTGGTAGTCATCCATGGGGGTCACTTGTGAGTGATTGCTATCCGATTCGAAAGGGTCCCATGGTGCTACCTCATACTCTGACTCGTCTTCCGAAGATCCTTCCTGACCTTGTCTATTTCCCCTTTGTAGGTGAGTTCTCAAACTTTCTCCTTTCTCGGTTAGAGGGAAGGGGTTGTTGAGGTCAACAAGGTTGGTCATCAACAATGGGAGGTAATCCCCCAATGTATATGTTGTGTTGGGGTTGGCATATGGATCTAATGCCAACCCATCCTTGTTGCCTATCCCTAGGCCTTGCATGTTCTCTACCAAGATGTCCAGGGGTAGGGGGTGGTTGAACCCTACTCCTGATTTGTCGTATGGCATCTGATATCTTGGTTGGCAAAGAACGTGCACTCCTTGCTCATATCTGCCCAACCCATATCCATGCCAATTGCATTGGCCAAGATATCTTAAAGCGAAGTCTGGGTTGGACAAATAGTTGACGTCCTCAGCGAAAGGCTCTTCATCTTCCTCTTCTTGCATGTAAGGTTCAATGCCATTATCAAGGCCCCCATATACAAAGTTTGTCTGGTTTGGCGGGTAGCCTAGAGGAACAATAGTGCCTATGGGGAGGCGAGGTCTCCCCATGTCCTGCATGGACTCCAGTGCGGGTGTTGCTACAATGTTGCGCACCAGATACTCCCCCAGGCCCGTGTTGGCCATCTCAACAGTGATTGTTGGCGGTTGAGGAGGAGGGAATGGGAGTTCTTCCTGAGTCCACTCCATGTTAGGTGAACTAGGTGCCTCGACTTCCACTCGGCTAGGCATCTCTTCGATAGAGATGGTTGAGACTGATGGCGGTGCCTCTTCCAAGGGTTTCTTCCCATTGTCCTTCGGTGTGGCCACCGTAGGTGGCATCATTGGTGAAGGACTAGATGATGAAGATGGACCCGACTGGGGATTTGATGGACTTAACAACGGGGATGCATGCAGAATCGGACCCTATTTAGATGGATTCAACTAAAAATCCAAATGTGTTGATGGAAGGGTCGATTGCGGCATCAGATGCACCGCATTGCAATACTTGAAGGGTTCTAAGTCCATCGGGACTACATGCACTTGCCCTTCGAATGTATACTTTAAGCATTGGTGGGCTATTGAAGGGACACACTTCATGTCCCTGATCCATGGCCGGCCCAGCAAAATGTTATAAGCCATCTCACCCTCCAAGATGTGGCACAATGTAGGAATAGTCTTTTGTCCCACTTGGATGGGTAGGACAATTGTGCCAACTATCGAGCATATCGCATCATTGAATGCTCGCAGAGTGTAGGTGGAGGCCACGATGTGAGATGTTGGCAACTTCAAATGTTTCAATGCCGCTGTTGTAATGATATTACTAGACGAGCCAGTGTCCACCAACACCCTCTTATACGGAATCCCGTTGACCCATGCAATGACGTGCAGGGGTGGATCCGCCATGTCACCAGTCACTGATTTCAATTCGTCCTCTCTAAAGGTGATAACTGGCTCGGTGCATCATTTGACATGTCCTACAAAGTTGTTGAAAGAGTTTGCTTCATGGGGCTGCAACTCGATGGCTTTAAGTATCTCCATTAGAGCTTCCCGATGGGGCGATGATTGTTGTATGAGCTCGTAAATGGAGAGCCTAGCCGACGTGGTCCTCAAACTTTGGGTGAGTTTGGTCCGAATTGTGGCCACTGGTCTAGGCGGAGGAGGTTGCGTAGGGTGTTGTTGCGGTTGTGACATTGTTGGCACCTCTCCTGTAGCCATCGTGGGGGCAGCTATGCTCGGGTACCTTTTGTTTCGAGTCACTATACTGATCATCCCTACATACCCCTGCATGGGGTAGTTCTGTGTCACCTCATTGACTTGTAGGGTCTTTTCCTGCGCATCATGGGTAGGCAGGGGGTCTTTGAAGACCTCCATCTGTTGGTTGTTTGGCGCTACTGGATTATCTACCACTAGCATCTTATTGTCGATTAGGTCTTGCACGAAGCTTTTAAACTTCCAACACGCATAGAGGTCATGTCCCTTCTATCGGTGAAACTTACAGTACAAGTCTTCCCTATAACCTTTGGGTTTCGGCGCGTTGGGGTCTACAGGTCGACTCTCTGGGAAGTTCATCAAGTTTGCCATGGTCAAACGGTCAAACAAAGAGTCTTTAGACTCTGTGAAGGGTGTGAATTGTCGCCTAGGGTGACGCTGCTAATTTTGATCTTGTCGATGATTTTCCCTTTCATAACTGTCAAGAGGGACCACCTGATAGTTAGCCTTTTGGGGTTGTGTTGCTTGTGCAGGCTTAGGTATGTTTATAGCAACTTGATTGACCGCAGTGGGTTTTGGTTGCGTGGTCCCTGTCTTGGCATTCTTAGACCATTCTTTCTTCTTTGGCTTGGCAATCTCGCCATCCTGAATCTTGATCTCCTCAATGATTCTGGCTTGTGCCAGAGCTTCCTCTAAAGTGGCATATTGCTGCAGCTACAATAGCACGGAGATCGATCTCAAACAGCTCTTTGAGAACATTTGGGTAAGGTCGGCCATAGGAGGGAGGTAGGGCAGCTTTGAAAGCAACGTCCTCCACCGATTTCCATAGGCCGCCATGGTTTCTTCCTCATACTACCTGAGGCTGGCTAGGTCGCTTAGTGATGCCTTCTTCTTGGTGTTGAAGGTGAAGCGCTCGAGGAACGCGTCCACTAGCTGATCTAAGTTACTGATGTTGTGCTTTGGCAATTGAGTGAACCAATCCGAGGTAGGGCCTGCGAACGTGGTTATAAATGTTCTTAGCAGCAAAGCATCATTGTCCTGAATGCCAAAGCATTGGCTCAGGAATCTAGTCACGTGCTCTTGGGCATCCTCCTCCCCTCTAAAGATTGCCAACTAGGGCAGCTTAAAGTGTTCAGGGTATGGGGGTGCTGGCACTGACGGATGCACTGGGTGACTACGGAGTTGGCGTAAAGTGGGCTTTTGGGGCCCAGAAGTCTTGGTCTCCATAGACTCTAAGCGCTCTAGCAGCGCTTTATATGCATCGAAAGATTTGATCTCTTCCTCCTTGGTTAGTTCCCGTTGTGGGTTGTGGGAAACTTGAGGCCTATGGAGGGGTGGCCGGATAGCACCCCCTCTGCCTTGGTAGGGCATTTCGGCCCGCTCTTCTTCTTGCTCATACTCCTCATAGGCTTCTTGAGGAGTTTCTGGGTGAGACCTATAAACATGGGTGGGTCCCCATGGAGGGTGCCCATCATTGTTCCTGGGAGTGGCCTCCCGCTCAGGTCTAGGAGGTCTCGGAGGCAACACTTGGTAAGGTCATGGGGACCTGTCTCGCACCAAGGGGTTGCGCCTCTCATATAGTTCTACTCTTTGGGTGCGAGGGGTTGGAACCCTCTCAGGCACAGTGTTATGGAGCAGCTCATCTGTTTGACGCCGAATGCGCTCTTTGCTAAGGCGATACAGGTGCTCCAACTGTTGTTGGTCTTGCTCAAGCTGCGTGATTTGCGCTTGGCGGGTGGCATGTTTGGCAAATGCCAAGTCAATTTGTTCCATCGTCTTAGGTCTAGGGGGCCTAGATGCCTCTCCTACGTATTTATCTCGGTCATGATGATCCGAGATCTCTATAGGTCGCTTTCCTCTATCGAGGTTGGTGGCATTCACCCGAGGTTCTGGCCTCAGTAGGTGATTCTGGTAGATAGCAAGTGCGGAGGCGCATTGCTCCCGTGCTGTGTATTGCTCTTGAGGAATGTGATGGTCTTCCTCATGCTCCCTTTCGTATATGTGAAAGGGGCGGGCAGAGTTGGCTCACCCTGTCTGAAGAGCCTTGTGCTCTGGATTTGGCTTGTTATTCCTAACAGTGATGAGGGGTAGAGGAGGGATGACATAATCATGTGGCCTCTCCTTATGGACCCTATGTTGTTCTAGCACTTCATTGCATGGTGGCCACTCATACCGAGCGTCTAAGGGAGCCTTCCCATTTATATTGAGTGCCACGTGTAGGGACTCCTCCTGAAAGGGTCTATGTTGAACGGGAGTGCCCCTCGAAGGGGTGCCTCTATAGTCCCATTCTGAAATGGCACGATGTGGACTATCTTGTGGGTCGGGCCGCCAAGGTGGTATGACCAAGTCCTTGGGGCTATAGCGGAGGTGACTTGTGCCCCCTTGTACACTCTTCGTAGCTCCTGCCCGTGATTGGGCTTGGCTACGGGTGTACACCATGGTGGTGTCTCTCTACAAGCTATGTAGGTTTTTATCTTTTTTTTATGATTTTTTTTTATGCTACACTAAACAAAAAAGAGCCACACAATCAAAGAAGTGATTATCTCGTTTATAGATTAAAGGTGTGCCCTAAATCTGGTTTAGTGTGTTTTGATTTTTGTTTTGAAAGCTTTGTAAAGAACGTGTTGTTGTATATGCAATATGATGTCTCTTATGTCTCCCAAAATGGTCGCCCCTTCGATATACCACTGCCGGGCCATTATACCAAACCTCTCAATATACCCGCCCTTACGTGAGGGAAACTATTGGTACGCGAGAGCAGAATGGTACGTGGAACATAGGTGGTACGGAAGGGGGATCACCCTATTTTTGACACCTACCATAGAAGACTTATCCTCATGCACTGGGAATCACCCCAGCTACACTCGGTCAGCTTTCGTCAGGATTTACGTCTAGCAACAGTAGCGATCGGGGTTATGGATGCAAAAATTCAAGCCAAGGTGGTGATGAAATCCATCGTTGGTCTTGATCAAGGGTTGGGGTTTTACGACCAACTCCTTGTTGTTTAAATTACCACGTGGTGTGTGGGGTTCTTTTTAATTTGCATAAATGAAGAAAACAAGCATTAAAAACTCTCCTATGCAAGCAAATAACCAAAAAATAGAAAATAGAAAGCAAAAAATGACAGAAGGTGTTTAGGACCCCTACCTCTTCTCTGCCCAAATCGGATGCCTCTGAGTTTCTACCCTGAAACTGCATAGAGAGCTATTCATCCCTGGGTGGGATGAATAACAGAACTGTATTCATCACAGGGTGGGGTGAATGCCCATTCATCCCTGGATAAGATGAATTCCAGCTCTGTACTCGTCACAGACTGGAACGAACAACAGTCCAGCGTTTGAAAACTTGGTACCTGCAAGCAAAAACAAGCAATTTTTGATCAGAAGTTTGATCTCAAAAATAGAGGATAGGGTCCCACCGTGATCGCCACTGAAAGCACGAGGATACGGAAGCAAAAAGGAAACACCAAGTGCGATGCAAGCGAAGCCAAAGATAACGCTAAATCCTATGAATTGAAAATGCATGAAAGGAGAGAAACATAAACGAATTGAAAACAAGATGGAAAGCAAATATGGAATACAACCCTTTTTATTAATTTTCTTTAAAGCTCGGTTACAACATGTCTCCTCCCTTTTCAGGGGCTAGGAGCGTTAAATAAGGTTTCGTTACACCATGGGTGGTATGCCTTCTTCCACGTGCCCACATGTAAAATGGGCGGACCAAACATTGTCACTCGCTTGCATGAAAGGGTCTTTGATTCTTTGCTGCTCCTCCGATGTCGAGATCCTACGTTCAAGGAAACAGAAAACAATCAGTAGCACCTACGGATGAAATGAAACATGCAATCCCCGAGCCTACGATTAGTGCATGCAAAAAAATAAATAAAATGACAACTAAAAGAGATCTAAATAAGCTAAAAACTTGACAGAGGCATGAGAATATCACCGGGAAGGCACTGCAAAAAGAACAGTCAAAAAATTTGCCATGGATTTCTAATCGCTCCGGGGTGGGACGATTAGACCTGCAACAAAATGTCAGAAAGCAATCGTCCCAAATGTCCCATCCGGGAGGCTCCAAATCACCTGCAAAGTTGGGGGTTAGGTAAAATGGGGTATTTTGGAAAGACCTAGAAGGTCATATTTTGCCAATTCGGCCTCTATCACCGGGAATTTGATGATGCTACCTGCATGTTAGCGAAAGCGAGAAATAACAAAAACATGATCAAAACTGCTCAGAATTACATGAAATTTGAATGCAAGCCTATCTAAGCAACCTAGAATAAAATGCAAAAATAACAGAACTGAAATATGCTACAGATTTCTAATCACTCCGGGGTGGGGCGATTAGGACTGCAGTAGTGCGGGGGCGCCGGGGGCAGGACGCCCATCGTTTGGGGCCCGATTTTGGCACCAATCCACTTGGGATGGGTCCAAAACCTCTTGTGGGGTGTTTTCGGAAAATTTGGGTGGGATACTGTGGCCAAATGTCGGGTTTGGGGTCCGGATTGTGCTTCCAATAACCACCCAATGACCTCCCTTCCAAAAGAGAGATCAAGGATGTGAAAGGCACAATCAAAAGTGAGTATGCAAAATGGCAGCACTTCATTGCTCAAAATGCTCCTTCTCTGTATATCTTTGGGGTGAGAAGACTCACCATTTTATAGACCTGACGGTCTCTGTGTATGAGCATGCAGAGGCGCCACTTGGCAATCATGCCTTTCCAGGGGGGAGAAGATTCCTCCCTGATTAAGGGCTCCATGACTGCCTCTGTAACTGCCTCTAGCGCTCCAAAATGCTCACTCGCACTCCCATGCAATGAAGGAGGAGTTAAGTGGTGGATATGGGCTGCCATTTGTCGAGATTTGACCTTTTTCCCGTCAAACCTGCTATTCGCCCCACCCTAGAGCGAATACTGCTAATCGTCCCTGGGTGGAACGAATACCAGTTTGTAATCATCCCTGGGTGGAACGAATAAGGAGCAGAGTGCCTGAGAGGTGCCAAATTGATCTTTGACCTTCAAAAACTGCTGTGAGAGTGGTTAGGACCACTGTTTAACCTCTAGGGGCTGCCCTGGGGGCTGTGTGTGTCAATGCGATCAGTGTTTGTAGCCACATAATCGGATTGGTGCTATTTTGGTGTCTACACTAGTAAGCACATAACATGGGACAATGAATGGTTTGATTCTTTAGATGCCAAAGAAGGAAAACTAGTGATAGTCACTAATTATAATACTTATCAAGTCATAGGTGTATGCAATATCTCTCGTACTCTTCTATATGGGCAATAACACATTGAAAGGGTACTCTATGTACCCAAACATGTAAATAATTTATTTTTAGTTCCTCAAATCTTGGATAAAAATATGATGGTTGATTTTAGAGTCGTTGATGGATAAAAGAGGTGCTTCATTATCAAAACCGGTAAAGATATAGCAATTGGTTCATACAACCATGACTTGTTTGCTCTAGATTCCCTAACTTCTCCTCATGTTGCTTTAACTACCACCACCAAAGAAGCCACCTCCTTGTGATATATGAAATGGTGTTAGGATTTTCCAACCTCTCATTGATATTGCTAGTGTGCTCATATTACTTAGCAGGGAAGCAACACCAAGTTATTTTTGAATTGAGCACTTCTATATTTAAAGTCTTGTTGGATTTTATACACATTCATCTATGTAAACCCATGCCAAATAGTTTTTATGGTAAAAGATGATTTTAGTTGTTTGTTGATGACTTCTCTAGTAAAATGTGAATGTTTTTTTTATAGTTGAAGTCTGATGTATTTTTCCATTTTCAGAAGTTCACGTAGCATATTGAAAAAGAGTCAAAAAAATTTATTAAGACCCTCTACTCAGATCAAGGGAGGAATATACCTCCAAAAAAATTATAACATTTCTTGGACATCATGGGATAAAGAGACAACTTACTATATCTTATACTACACAATAGAATGGGGTTTCTAAAAGGAGGAATAATTCCATAATGGAGATGGTTTATTGTATGCTTATTGGAGCTAAACTTGGGGAACAATATTGGGCTAAAGTTATCACCACATAGTGTGTCTCCTCAATAGATCATATAGAAAAGCACTTCAAAGAGTTGCACTTGAAGAATATTGGTCTATAAGGAAGCCATCCATTGCTCATCTAAGAATATTTGGTAAGAAAGCGTATATGCATATTCCTAAGAAGAAAATATTAGAAAATAAATTATTACATTATTTTATCTTCTAGAAACTATCTAGAAGATTAGTTGGTTAGTAAAGGCTCACACAATAGTTCTATTATTGAAGATAGAATATTGTGAGCTTAAGTTAGAGGAATGGTTGATAAGCAATCTTATTGCTTATCTAATTTAAGCTTGAAGGTATTGACTAATCTTAGCCATAAATATTATATAAAATACTACATTGCATATTGAATAAGATATTGAGATTCCAATAGAAACAGATCAAATTAGATGAGAAGTACCTACAATGTATATTTATTTGGTACAATGATAAATCCAAAGGATATTGTTTGATTGACCCCATCACCAAGAAAATACATATTAGTAGAGATGTGATATTTGATGAAGAAATTGCTCCCAAGTAAAATATAGTAGATTCTAAAGAGTCTAGCAATAACACATATTCCATTGTGAAATTGAAATTTGATGAAGTCCAAGATGACATTCATGCACTTGTAGTTGATCCTGGAGTTATTTCTCCCCCACAACAAAGAAAATTTTCAAAATGGTAAATAACTACTATGAGAGATGCCAAACTTGATACACATCCTGATCTTACTTCCACTTGGTCATGTACTCATAGTATGAAAAATAAAGAAATAAATAGGAGATTGATGTATTTAGTCATGAAGCATACAAAACCCACATTAGTGAAGGATGCACTTAGCTTACCTCAATAGAAGGAAGCTATGGAAATCAAATATAAGTCTCTATTGAAAAATAATACATGGGAGTTGTTTGATCTACCTAATGGATAGGCTACAAGTGGGTATTCAAAATCAAATATAAGGTATATGGATCAATTAATAAATACAAATTATGACTTGTTGTAAAGGGCTATGCTAAAAAAAAAGGTATTGACTATAAGGAAACATTTGCACCAGTAGCAAAGATGAAAACCATTCATGTTATCTATGAAATGGCAACTCAATTTTGTTGGAGGTTACACCAAATTCATGTCAAGAGTGCCTTATTAAATGGTGATCTTAAGGAAGAGGTGTATATGGGTCAACCTAAAGGTTTTGTTGTTGAAGATCAAGAACAAAATATTTGTAAATTAACAAAATATTTGTATATATTAAAGTAAGCTCCCAAATCTTGGTACATCAAAATTGACAATCACCTATTAAAACATGGATTCAAAAGAAGCCCCTCATATGCAAACATATATTTCAATAAAATTAGCTCTAAAATAGTGATACTTATCTTGTATGTTGATGATCTCATCATCATTGGTGGTTCAGATGAAATGGTGGATGCTATGAAAAGTGTTTTGAAAAAATATTTTGATATAATGGGTTTGGTATTTCTACATTATTATCTTGACTTGGAGGTCTGTCAAAGGAAGAATCACATTAGGATCTCACAAAAAATTTATGCCAAGACACTTATAAAAAAATATTTAATGATAGATTGTAAACGCAAGGTAACTCCAATGAAACCAATGTTACAATTGTTAAGATATGGAAAATTTCCTCAAGTAACTAGAACTCAATCATCAACTAACTAGAAATATCGATAGGTAGGTAAATCCATATTCCAAAAAAAGAAGCAAGAATAAAGTTTGGATTTGCATAGTCTTGAATAAAAATGTACAATTGGTGTAATTGTACAAGGGGCAAGTAAAATGTACAATTTGGTATAAATTGTACAATTGGCAAGCAAAACATACAATTGGGTGAAATTGTACAAATTAGAAAATAAATTAAAAAATAAATGTAAAATGCATGGGAAATTAAATGAAATGTAATGACATGCAGATGAAATGTAATTTGATAAAAAATACATTAAACCTTAGTAAGTATTAAATAATTATTAATGTAAGTGCGAGTAGTTGTAAATAATGAATTATCTCAGGAACCGCTTTGGAACGGCCTAGACAACCATTATAATCCCCCCATTCAAATTTTTGGGTTGTGGGTTGTCAGTTGATGGTTGGTTGTAGCTCAAGATTGTTGGTGGATTGTTATTGTTCATGGCTGCCCATTCATGTGCAGTTCATGGATTGTGAAGCATGGAGTAATGTTGCAATTTATTTATTGTTGTGTAATTCCGTACACTACTTGTGTACAACACCCATAATAATATAAATCCTTATTTTAGTTAGATTTGTATATGCATGTGTGTGGATCTGAGGGTAATCTCAATAATTATGTTGTTGGTGGATTTTTATTGATATTGCAGGTATTGGTGATTCCAAATCTGTGACAAAAGCGCATACCCAAAAAATGTACAACCATCTATGTGTTCTTGGGTGAATGCATAAGTAAAGAGAAAACAAGAATACTAGTTGTTATCCATTATTGGAAATGATGTTTTTGTCAATAATATGCAAATGGGTATTTTCTAAGTAAAGTTATTTGACAAAACGAGAGTTTCACCCAAACCATACAAGCAGTGTAACCAAACTATACAAGGGTTTGTAAATCCATAAATTTGTTGCGTTTTGACCTAAAAATGTATTTTTAAGCATTTTGAAGGTAGATCAAATGATTTCCATGTGAATCATTGAAAAGTGATTGAGATTTGAGCAATTCCAAGATTCTTGGAGGAAATGTACAAGTGCGTAGTTATAACTGTACAACTGTATGTTTTGGGGTTGTATAGTATTCACGTGTACATTTTAGAAAGTGTGCAGTTGTGAACCATACAACTGTACAAATCTAGCCAGATGAAGTGCAATTAGTAAAAATATCTCTCATCCCATCCCCCTTTGGGAATACTACACTCCACTTGTGCTACAATCTCATATATTTGACTAATACCATATCGTATATAAGCTTTATTGTGAGCTATATTTTGAGGTTCATGCAGGATCCTAAGTTCAATCATTGGAAAACAACAAAAAGAGTATTGCATTATTTCCATGGAATATTAGATTGTGTCTTGCAAAATAATAAGAATACCAAGTTATTTTTATAAGGATACATGCACCCAAACAATGCAGGATCACTAAATGGTAAGAAATCAATGTCTAGATGTATATTTCATCTAGGATTTGGACCTATCTTATGATATAATAAGAAGTAGTAGATAGTTGCACTATCATCCATAGAGGTGGAATATCACATTGCAAGAGGAGTTGTGTGCAAACCAATATGGCTATGCCACATTCTTTCAAGTATGAAACTTTAGAAAAATCTACTAATACACTTGAAATGTGATAATCAAGGTCTTCTAGAACTATTCAAGAATCCAATGTTCCATGATAGAATAAAGCACATTGAAGCTCAATGTCACATCATTCCAGATAAAGTTCAAAAGCACAAAATCCATCTCTAGTAATTTCCACAAACAAACAAGTTACAAATATTTTCTCAAAGGCACTAGTACATGTCAAGTTTGAGTTGTTTCACAACTCTTTTTTGTATTCCAAATAATATATTAATGGTGAATGTTAGGATAATTAAAATTATTACATTATTAAGTTTAATCTATAAACCTACATAGATATTCTTCTAAAAGATAATATTATTGGAAAGTTTACATTGATAATCTTGAGCTATAGTTAGGTGGTTATGATGATTAGATGTTTAATATTACAAGCTAAGCTTAGCCTATGTTGGTGTATAAAATTTGACGAATTTGAATAAAATATATTGATTTTATCTCTAACAGATTACTTGTGGGACTTCTATTAAGAATGTATATTATTGTATCAACTACATAAGCCCTAAAAAAATTTCTCATCCTATTGATTTGAAGCATACTTCATGTCATTTAAACTATAGTCCTACATTTTCAGCCACCCTATTTTTTTGAGTGTAGGAAGATATGAGTTACCTCTTGATTCCATTCTTATCACAAAACTATGTGAACAACATTTGACAATGCTCATCACCTTGATCAGTCCTTAAACACTTAATTTCTATAATTATTTAGTTTTCTACAAAAGCTATAAATATCTGAAAAAAATCTAAAGGCTTATCTTTATTCTTCAAAAAATATACCCTTCACTTTTTGGAAAAATTACCAATAAAAATAATAAAATGACTTACCTAAGATTTTTGTTTTTGTTGGGTCACAAATATCATAATGAACTAATTAGAGTGGATGTTGGGTCCTCCACACTTTTATTCTTGAAAACCTTTCTCGAGCATCCTTGCCTTTGACACATCCCTCACAAACGTCTTTGTGATTTTCAACTTTGGGCCAACCAAAAACTAACTCTTGAGAAGTCAACAAATTCAAACTTTGAAATTTTAACTAGACATACCTCAAATGTTATAACCAAGCCTTATAATCAATAGCAATGTTTGACAAGTTCTTGCCATTACCTCCAAACTTCAAAGCAAACATATATGATACATTGTTTATCTTAAAAAAAAACTTTGTAATTCTTTTCATAAAGTTGCCCAACACTCAATAAGTTATGCTTAATATAAGGAGTATAATAAATATCATCAATTTGTTTTATACCTTAGTATTTATGTCTATTACAACTTGTGTTTCCACCTTCAAAAACTTGTTATCATCAAGCTGATCTTGGTCTTAAATTTCTCATCCATAGTATCAAAAAACTCCTTGTTATGTATCATGTGGTTGGAACAACCAAAATCAAGATAGCAAGTCTCTTGAAGAGTTTTTCTAGCCTTATCACATGATAAAAATAAGCTGCTTAAAACTTCCTTATTCTCATTTTGATAATTTACATTTTTTATTTTTATTTTTATTTTTTTTTAAAAGAGGGTAAAAATTTATTAACTCAACAAAACATTCATGATACAAAGAAAAAGCAGAAGCTATTCAGACATATCAGCTCTCAATAAAGAAGAGAGAGATTGAGAGCAATCAGAAGAAAGTTGAGACCAATTTTGAACATCCCAACCATCTTGAAACTTAGAAGCCCATTTAGCTAACAAATCCGCTACCCTATTCCACTCCCGAGGAATATGCACAAAAGAAATGAATTCCAAGTGAGCAGAGATATTAAGAATTTGTCGAGCAACCCAACTCAACCGCCAACAACCATGAAGACTATCTCCGAATTTAACAAATTTATAACAATCTGAGAATCGGATTCACAAACAATCTGACGCCAACCCAAAGCATACCATTGCTCCAAAGCATATAAAATTGCGAGTGCTTCCATGAAGTTATTAGAATGATGTCCCTTAAAGCAAGAGAAAAAAAATTGGATAGTACCACTACTATCCCACCCCACACCACCAATACCAGCATTACCGGATTACCCCGGGAAGATCCATCCGTATTAATTTTCAGCACTCCCGGAGGAGGCGAATTCCATTTGCTAGCCCTCCGCACCCGATTATTCTGACCCATCCGTATGCAAGAGACATTAGGACCAGGACCATTAACCATCAAGCCTAATCTTTCCATGATCTGACGTTTCGCATGGTCCACGGGAGAAATAATCTGACATTTTGCAGACACAGTTTCCTGGATCATTTGCAAAATCCTTTTCCAGACCTGGGAAGTAGTTAACTCCTTACCTTGGAAAATCCGATGGTTTCGTTCAAGCCAAATCTGCAAAAAAATGCATGAAGGACCAATACTCCATCCAACTTGTAAAAAGAAAGCCGCTGCAGGAGGCCGCCCCATACTCCTCCAAAAATCAACTATTGATGAAACTTGCGAACAAGGGTGATTCCATACTCCCCACCAATAATGCCAGACTTGTCGAGCAAAGTCACATTGGAGAAGTAAATGCCCAACAGATTCTTTAGCCTTCCCACAGTTATAACATAAAGAGGGGCCAACAAACCCACGCTTTTGAAAATTATCCCAAGTGAGACAACGATTATGAGTAGCCTGCCACCCATAAAAAATACACTTCGGCCAAATAAAATTATTCCAAAATTGCTTCCACCACGGAACCTCCTCCTCACCAAACCGCTGCCGATCCAAAACACAATAACCAGCAGCAACCGAAAAAATCCCTCTATTATCTCTTCCCCAAGCTAGCACATCATCCCCAGGTAGAGAAGAGCAAGGACGACTAGCAAGAATACGGGCCAACTCTGCCCTCGCAGCCATAGTTCCACCAGTAGGCCATTCTCGAGGATCCTTCCACTGGAGACTAACCATCTGACCAAAGGACTTAACAGTTTTGAAATCTGCCACCTTCAACCATCCAGCATCCCAAAAGCATTGAGCAAGATCTTGAAGATGTGGAAACTCGCTAAGAAGAGGAGAAAAGCATTGAGAAAGATCTTGAAGATGTGGAAACTCGCTAAGAAGAGGAGCAAAGTCATCCCAAGAATCCTGCCAAAAAAGAGCCCGAGACCCAGTATAACAAATCCAGAATAACCCCTGCTTAACCAACTCTGCTCCCTTTTTCAAAGTATTCCAAACAAATGATCCTCGACCAGTCAAGCTGTATCGAGGAATCTCTGAACCTTCCACTCCCCTAAGATACTTGTGGGAGATAATCTTGGCCCAAGTTTGCTTCTGATTACTACCCCAATGCCAATACAGCTTAGCAGCCAAAGCAGTCATAGAAAGAGAGCTTAGACGAAGACCCAACCCCCCAGCTTGCTTTGGTCGACAAATAGTCTCCCATTTAACAAGACTTCATTTTGAGGAACCAAGATTGCCAGCCCATAGGAATTGTCTAGAAAGAGAATCCATGTCATGAAGAAAACTTGCTGGAGAAATCTGAATAAGGCATCTATACATCGGTAAAGCCTGCACAACTGACTTCAAAAGTAATACCCGACCAACAAAATTTAACCATCTATGAGTCCAATGACTAACTCGACTACGAAATTTGTCAAGTATGTTAGTCCAAACCGCCCTAGGTAGAGGACCAACAGAAATGGGAATCCCCAAGTATGTAAGAGGAAGAGTTCCAACCTGAAACCTGAGAATCTGAACAATTCTAGCTTGAACACTGGGATCTATATTGAAAAATAAAATAATAGACTTGTGCTCATTAATCTCCTGACCAGAGACAGCCAAATACAAGTCCAAAGCATGTCTAAAGTTGGTTGCTTCACAAATAGAGGCTACACCCAAGAGAGCAGTGTCATCAACAAACTAAAGATGGGAAATGGCTGGCCTACTATTCTCCCATTTCCATCCATGAATAAGACCCTGGTGAACCTGATCTTTAAGCCAGCGACCCAGACCTTCAGCCATAATTATAAACAAGTACGGAGATAAAGGATCCCCCTGCCGAAGACCCCGGGAAGCATGAAACAAAGGAGAGGGCTTTCCATTAATTAGGACAGAATATGAGGGAGTTGTAATACAACTCATAATCCACTCAATCCAAGAAGGATCAAATCCAAAGGCCAAGAGGATTTTGTGAAGAAAAGACCATTTCACCCTGTCATAAGCTTTCGCCATATCCAACTTCATAAACATAAACTTATTTTTTTTCTTTCTTTTTGCAACTTTTATTCTACATTTTTTTTCAAAATGTCCATAACTTTTGAACATTACTCTTGTCAAGTCTTCTTTAGTAACAGGTCCATCTATTCTTCCTTCTCTTTTTTTTATTTTTTATTTTATTTTATTTTATCTTTATTTTTTTCGTTGTCTATAATTGTTTATACTAGAACCATCAATCTTTAAAAGCAAAAACCTTTTCTTTACCTTCACCGAAACTGTCTTTTATTTTTTTTAATTGCTTATACTAAAACCATCAATCTTTGAAGCTCTTACCTTTACCTTTGAAGCAAAAACCTTCTCTTTACCTTCACCAAAGCTGTCTTTTAATGATATACGAGAACAAGATGGCAAAACTCTAATGGTCCGTTGCTGGAGAGAAAGCAGACAGTAAGTAACAATACATATATTATAGTGTTATTCTTAACTGAGAGGTCTATATTTTTTTTGGCACCGACTTTGTAGTTGGAAAATATTAATGTGTAATTTTTAAACTTATGCGGAGAATTACAATTTATTCGAAAACGTACGTGAATGCCAAGAAACTAATGGCCGGCTCAGTGCAGATTTTAAGCCCAACCGTTGTTCCCGGCGACAAGATTACTAGCGTTACGATTTTTTTATTTTTTTTCCAAGCCATTACACAGAAAAAGGAAGTGTAATATTTCATTGCATGAAAATTTCTTTGATTGTTAATTTGGTCGCTACCATTACATTATGTAACATACCTCCATGCCTGTGATGGATCGTGTAAAGTGTATCGAGTCGTTATCTTCAGATGAAAATCTGCACACCAAACACGAAATAAATTTTATTAACATTTATATCATATTATAAGAATCTTTATGGATTTTTATCACTCAAAATTTTACTACCAAAATAAATCAATCTTGACCATGAGAACTTTGCTGTCAAAACTTTAAACTACTAAATTTCATTTAACAAAAAAAAAAGGCCTCTAAAAGAGCGATTGGCATTAACCCTCTTGACGATGAGAACTTTACTGTTAAAACTTTAAACTAATAAATTTCATTTAAAAAAATAATAATAAGAGCCTCTAAAACAGCGATTGGCATTAACCCTCTATAGTATTAAATAATACTCATATGAAAAATTAATTATCGTGGTTAATATAAAGTCAAATTTTTAATAATTATAAGTGGTTTATGAGTTCCAACATTTGTCAAACTCTTTATCAATGGGATAGCAAGCTTAAAGATAGAAGCCCTTGGTCCTCCTTATGTGGAACTCCTCACCCTTACTAATATCGAGTATTTGACCCTCTTGCTTTATTACCCGTTTATGTAATGTTGTTCCTATACAAGCTATTTAGTTCAAGTGGTATATTCCTATGTTTTTATTTTGTTCCACTTTAATACATTAGTGGTATATTCCTATGTTTTTATTTTGTTCCACTTTAATACATTTTCTACTTAGTTAGTGTAGTGTGTTAATAATCTCACATTGATCATGTGGGACTTGAGTGGTTTAGGGACTTGAGTGGTTTATAATTCATCTCTAGTAATTTCTGAGAAACAAACAAGTTGCAAATATTTTCTCAAAGGCACTCATACATGTCAAGTTTGAGTTGTTTCACAATTGTTTTTTGTATTTCAAATAATGTATTAATGAGAAATGCTAGGATAATTAAAATTATTACATTTTTTAGTTTGATCTATAAACCTACCTATAGTAAAGTTTACATTGATAATATTGAATTATAGTTAGGTGGTTATTATAATTAGATGTTTACTATTACAAGCTAAGATAAGCTTAGCCTATGTTGATGTATAAACTTTGATGAAATTTGAATAAAATATATTGATTTTCTCTCTAACAGATCACTTGTAGGACTCCTATTAAGAATGTATACTATTGTATCAACTACATTAACCCTAAAAAAAATTCTAATCCTATTAATTTGAAGCATACTTCATGTCATTTAAACTATAGTCGTATATTTTCAGCCACCCTATTTTGTTGAGGAGTGTAGGAAGATATAAGTTACCTCTTGATTCCATTCTTATCATAAAACTATGTGAACAACCTTTGACAATACTCATAACCTCGATCAGTCCTTAAACACTTAATTCTATATTTATTTAGTTTTCTACAAAAGCTTTAAAGCTTTGGAAAACATCTAAAGCCTTATCTTTATTCTTCAAAAAATATACCCATCACTTTTTGAAAAAATCATCGGTAAAAATAATAAAATGACTTACCTAAGATTTTTGTTTGCATTGGGCCACAAATATCATAATGAACTAATTAGAGTGGATGTTGGATGTTGGGTCCTCCACACTTTTTTTCTTGAAAACCTTTCTCTAGCATCCTTCCCTTTGACACATCCCTCAAAAACGTCTTTGTTATTTTCAACTTTGGTCAATCAAAAACTAACTCTTGAGAAGTCAACAACTTCAAACATTGAAATTTTAAGTGGACATACCTCAAATGGCATAACCAAGACTTATAATCAATAGCAACTTTTGACAATTTCTTGCCAGTACCTCCAAACTTCAAAGGAAACATATATGATACATTGCTTATCATTAAAAAAAACTTTGTAATTATTTTCGTAAAGTTACCCAACACTAAATAAATTATACTTAAGATAATGAGTGTAATAAATATCATCAATTTTTTTATACCTTCCTTAGTATTTATGTTTATTACAACTTGTGTTGCCACCTTCAAAAAATTGTTATCATCAAGCTGATCTTTATCTTGAATTTCTCATCCGTAGTAGCAAACAACTCCTTGTTGTGTGTCATGTGGCTGGGACAACCAAAATCAAGATAGCAAGTCTCTTAAAGAGTCTTTTTAGCCTTGTCACGTGATAAAAACAAGCTTCTTGAAATTTCCTCATTCTCATTTTAGTAATTTACAGTTTTTTCTTTCATTTTCAACTTTTATTCTACATTCTTTTTCAAAATATCCATAACTTTTGGACATATCTCTTGTCAAGTCTTCTTTAATAACAAACCCATCTATTATTTCTTCTCTTTTCCTTATTTTTTTTTTTTTAATTTTATCTTTATTTTTTTCTTATCTATATTATTTATATTAGAACCCTCAATCTTTAAAAGCAAAAACCTTCTCTTTACCTTCACCAAAACTGTCTTTTAATTTTTTAATTGCTTATACTAAAACCATCAATCTTTGAAGCTCTTACCTGTGAAGCAAAAACCTTCTCTTTACCTTCACCACGAAAGCTTTACCTTCACCACGAAAGCTGTCTTTTAAATATACGAGAATCAACAAGATGACAAAACTCTAATGGTCCGTTGCTGGAGAGGAAGCAGCCAGTAAGTAACAATACATATATTATAGTGTTATTCTTAGCTGAGAGGTCTATATTTTTTTTGGCACCGACATTGTAGTTGGAAAATATTAATGTGTAATTTTTAAACTTATGCAGGGAATTACAATTTATTCGAAAACGTACGTGAATGCCACGAAACTAATGCCCGGCTCAGTCCAGATATTAAGCCCAGCCGTTGTTCCCGGCGACAAGATTACTAGCGTTACGATTTTTTATTTTTTTTCCCAAGCCATTACACAGAAAAAGGAAGTGTAATATTGCATTGCATGAGAATTCCTTTGATTGTTAATTTGGTCGACTACCATTACATTATGTAACATACCTCAATGCCTTTGATGGATTGTGTAAAGTGTATCGAGTCGTTATCTTCAGATGAAAATCTGCACACCAAACTCCAAATAAATTTTATTAACATTTGATATCATATTATAAGAATTTTTATGGATTTTTATCACTAAAAATTCTACTATCAAAACAAATCAATCTTGACAATCAGAACTTTACTGTCTAAACTTTAAACTACTAAATTTCATTTTAAAAAAAATAAGAGCCTCTAAAAGAGCGATTGGCATTAACCCTCTATAGTATTAAATAATACTGATATGAAAAATTAAGTATCCTTGTTAATATAGAGTCAAATTTTTAATAATTATATCCTTGTTAATATTGACATGGTTGAAAGATTTAAGTGGTTTATGAGCTTTAACATTTGTTAAACTCTTTGTCAATGGGATAGCAAGCTTAAATATGGAAGCCCTTGGTCCTCCTTATCTAAAACGCCTCACCCTTATTAACATCTAGTCAGGCAACACGTGGGGTAGTTGACCCTCTTGGTTTCTAACCGGTTCATGTAAGCTTGTTCTTATACAAGCTATTTATTTATTTCAAGTGGCATATTCCTATGTTTTTATTTTGTTCACTTTAATACTATTCCTATGTTTTTATTTTGTTCACTTTAATACATTTTCTACTTAATTAGTATTAATGTGTGTTAATAATCCCACATTAATAAAGTTGTGGGACTTGAGTGGTTTATGAGCCCCACACTTGCCAAACCCTTTGATACTATTCCTATGTTTTTATTTTGTTCACTTTAATACATTTTCTACTTAATTAGTATTAATATGTGTTAATAATCCCACATTAATAAAGTTGTGGGACTTGAGTGGTTTATGAACCCCACACTTACCAAACCCTTTGTCAATGAGATAGATAGAAACCCTTAATACTACATATGTAGGACTCCTTACCCTTTACCAATTACCAATAAAGTAGATAGAAACAATTAATACTACATACAACATATGTGGGACTCCTTACTTCTAAAAGATTCTAATAACAATAAACCCTAACATATTCTTCTAAAAGATTCATAATTCTTGACAATCAACCCTAACATAAAAATTCGTATAATTCTTAATAATCATCCAAAGATTCGTATAACAATCAACCCTAAAATATTCTTCCAAAAGATTCATAATTCTTGACAATCAACCCCAACATAAATGATTCGTACAATTCTTAATAATCATCCAAAGATTCGTATAACAATCAACCTTACCATATTCATAATTCTTGACAATCAACCCTATCATAAAAGATTCGTATAATTCTTAATAATCAACCCAACGCATCGATGTTTTCGTCTGTTCTTTGGATTACAATGATCAAATGATTGTCTTCTAAAAGAAAGTTAGCTGTACAATTGACAATTGACATCAGCATGTTGCCGTTTGTTCTTTGGGACGAAGCACCTTTCTGCACAAATGCCGTGATATAACTCTACGATATATTCTGTCAATTATCACGAGATTTATATACCCTTTCGACGGCTTTCGGTGCATAGAGATGCATCCATTGAAATGTTTTCTTGTGGCAAAAAATCTATTTTTTTTATAGCCGACGCTGCCTTTGACAGTGTTGTCAACAATGAACCCAATGTTTCGGATTGTCTCAGAGCGGAAGACGCCTTGATGCCAAGTCTAATCTCACTTTAAACACCCAATGTTTTGGATCAGCATAATCATCTCTTATCAATATATACAAATTCCCCAAGTTACAAGAACAGATAAAGAGCATTTACATATACAAGAATAATATAGGTTGCGGAGGTGAATTGATAATGATGAGAAACAAATAAACAAACAGGGTGCCGAATTTGTTAGAAAAATAAACCCAGATTTCACGCCTGTGCCCAACTGTGCTGCGAACCTTGGGCGAAACCGGACTGTGCTCCAGACATGGGCAAAGTCGGACTGCGCTGCCGCAGTTCGGGATCCCGGCAAAAGTGTGACATGACGTCGCACTTATCTTCTGACAGATTTGACACCTGACAGATCCGATCTCCGCAGGAGTTAATGCCAAGTCGGCGTTTGTCAGAAACCCTAGACGAGGGTCGGTCCGAGGATAACCCTTATCCGGAGCTGTCAGAGGATAAACCTTATCCTCCTCTCCCCGCGGCTATAAAAGGACGGTTCGGGTCTACAGACAAATTAGTGTGCGTAGAAGAAGGAAGCAGAGCGGGTGTGAGAGAAGTTCGTGAAAGTGAGCAGAGAAAGAAAGCAGAGCGATTCAGTGAGCAGTGTGGCTCAGCTGAGAAATGTCCGAGCAGCAGACTCGACATTTCCCTTGTTCAGTTTATCCTATAGCGCTACCTGCAGATGTTGTTACTTCCTCGGTTGAGGAATTCTGTAACCCTAGTTGTTCATATGAATAAAGTTTGTTTTTGTCTGTGGCATCTTTAGGGTTTGCAGTTGTTTAGGTGTTAACCTTGTTGTTCTCTGTTCCGGCGTCTCTCTCCTCTCTTCCGGGTCTTGCCAAGCCAGGCAAACCCAGCGGCAGCCGCGAAAGAAGAAAAAGTCGAAGGCCAGAGTGGCCAAGTCTGAAGCAGCTCGAGTGCGCGAGAGAAGAGTCGAAGTCGGCCGCAGTCCGCACTTCGCCCAGCGCAAGTCCGTCGGCTGACCAAAGTCTGCTTGCTTCCCGAAGTGCGAACTTCGCCCAAATTTCGGGCGAAGTCTGTCGCAGCCGCGAAGTTCGAACTTCGCCCAAAGTTCGAACTTCGCCCAAATTTCGGGCGAAGTCCGGCTGCGGCCCCGAAGTGCAAACTTCGCCCAGTTTCGGGCGAAGTCCGGCTGCGGCCCCGAAGTGCGAACTTCGCCCATTCTTGGGCGAAGTTCGCACTTCGGGGCCGCAGCCGGACTTCGCCCGAAACTGGGCGAGTTTGGGCGAAGTCCGGCTGCGCAGCCGAAGTGCGCACTTCGCCCATTCTTGGGCGAAGTCCGTCGGCGCGCGCGACTTGCGCACTGCGCTCTCCGGGCTGCAGCGCCGTGCAGACTTCGGCGACGTCCGGTTTCAGCGGCGAGAAGGAGAAAAAAGAAATTAAATTCCTTCAGAATTCTGGGAAAAAGGGGGCCGTGAATTCTGATGACTGGGATATAAATGAACAGATAGAGTGGATTAAAGTGGCAATAATATGATTAAGATGGCGATATAACTACAGAGATGGAAGTGGTAAACTCTGATGTCTTGTTAATTCTGATTAATTGTTACAGTTATCGTTGTATTGTGGCTTTCCGGTCAAAGCTGTACAGACAAAGATATAGGAAATTTTTTATTATCTGTAAAGATTTTGAAACTGTATAAAAAAATATAACCATATTCGAGTCAAATATACTAAAACATGATTGAATGTTAATAACTACTCAACTGTTTTGTACGAAGGCGTCAGCAGTTTTCCTCCGGATATGTATTTCTCGACTATATTCAATGTTTTGTTTGGTGAAACTGCAATATTACTTCGATCAAGATTGATTTATTTTGACAGTAGATTTTTGAGTGATGAAAATGCATAAAGATTCTTATAATATGATATCAAACGTTAATAAAATTTATTTGGTGTTTGGTGTGCAGACTTTTCATCTGAATATGGCAACTTGATACACAGTGGAGGGGGCGGATGGCTCTTTACACAATCCATCAAAGTCATTGAGGTATGTTACATAATGCAATGGTAGCCGAACAAAATAGCAATCAACTTAAAAGAAAGGAATTTTCATGCAATGCAATATTAGAGTTACATTTTCTGTTTAATGGGCTGGAAAAAAAAAATCGTAACGCTAGTAATCTTGTCGTTGGGAACAATGGTTGGGCTTAAAATCTGCACTGAGCCGGGCATTAGTTTCTTGCCATCCACGTACGTTTTCGATAAATAGTAATTCCTCACTATTTCGATAAGTTTAGAAATTACACATTGGTATTTTCCAACTACAAATACTGCTAAAAAAAAATGATAGACCTCTTACCTAAGAATAACCGAGATAACACTGCTATGTTATAATATATGTATTGTTATTTACTGACTGCGTCTGCTCCAACAACGGTGGAGAATTGCTATTCTGTGCTATAAAGGGTGTGCTATAAAAGGTGATAGACGCAGCCAGTTCTAGCCGGTCATTTTTAGGAATTCTTCCTCAAAGATATTTTATAGAAATGAAATAGTTCTACATGTCGAATCATTCTCTTTCATGATCCCTTAAATGATCTTACCATTATATGCTTCTTCATCGATAGACGGGTATTTTTACTGTCCAGTGTTATATACTATACAGTTAATAAATGGTGGTGGCCATTTCTCTTATATGCATAATGCATTACTTGGTTGATCAATAGTTTGTGTTGGAGCAAATGTTTTTTCTAACACTGAGCGCTAACGTGTGTTCCCATGCAGTAAATTCGCAAAAAGAAATAAGGATCATTCAATCAAATTTAGTTGGTGGACAGAAGGCCCACGATTATCTGAGAAAGGAGATTTTAGTCTTGGAGGCTGCCAGAATACTTTCAAACAGCTGAAGAATTTGAAGAGATCTTATTGTGGATGAAGCAATCATTTTCCATGAAATTTCACAGCCACAGAAACAGTGCTATGTGAGTAGCTCTGGCATTGCTTTAAGATTTGAAACAATTTTCTGCTTGTTAAATTTTGTGAGAAGCCCTTGCAAAGTAGGTCAGTCAAGAAAACTTTGGAGAATATAAAGCAATGGAGTTCTCCACAGTGTTAATGGTGTTTGGTGCCATAGTAGCATATATGGTATGGTTTAAAAAGTTTGCAGCTAGTTTGACTGGCCCGAAGGTATGGCCAGTGGTGGGAAGCCTACCAGGACTCTTACAAACCGCTCAAGAATGCATGATTGGATTTCAGATAACCTCAGACAGATGGGAGGAACATACCAAACCTGTATCTGTGCAATCCCATTTCTTACAAGGAAACATGGGCTTATTACTGTAACCTGCAGTTCAAAAACTCTAGAACATATTCTTAAGACCCGCTTTGATAACTATCCCAAAGGTCCACAGTGGCAGGCATCATTTCATGACCTTTTGGGGAATGGCATCTTCAACAGTGATGTAGAAATATGGTTAGTTCAAAGGAAGACTGCAGCCTTGGAGTTCACAACAAGGAGCCTCAGAAATGCCATGGCTAGATGGGTGAACAGATCAATCAGGGGTAGGCTGTGGCCAATTTTGGCAGAAGCTGAGAAGCTCCACAGTCCTGTGGACTTGCAGGACCTCCTTCTCAGGCTCACATTTGATAATATCTGTGGTCTAGCATTTGGCAGGGATCCACAGACCCTATCCCTAGGTCTCCCCATGAACCCCTTTGCCAATGCCTTTGACAGTGCTACTGAGGCCATTTTGCAGAGGCTCATATATCCAGAAGTGTTGTGGAAGCTTAACAAGTTTTTGGGTTTGGGAATGGAGATTGATCTTAGGAAGAGTGTTGCCAAGGTTGAAAGGTACTTAACTGAAATCATTGCTGCGCGGAAACAGGAATTGTCTGCTAAGGAAGGAGATAAAGAAAAACAACTACATGATGACTTGTTGTCAAGGTTTATAAGGAAGAAGGATGGAGATGGCAAGCCCTACTCAGATTCATTCCTACGAAATGTTGCACTGAATTTTATCCTTGCTGTTAGGGACACTTCTTCTGTGGCCTTAAGCTGGTTTTTCTGGCTGATCATGCAGCATCGGCAGGTTGAATACAAGGTTATTGCAGAAATGTGTGAGGTTTTAACCAAGAGCAGGGGTAACGATCCTTCAAAGTGGATTGAGGAGCCTCTGGTTTTTGAAGAGGTGGATGAGTTGGTTTACCTTAAGGCTGCACTTTCTGAGACTCTGAGGCTCTACCCCTCTGTTCCACAGGACTCCATGTATGTTTTGAAGGATGACACCCTGCCTGATGGCACATTTGTTCCGGGAGGATCCACTATAACCTACTCAATTTATTCAGTAGGGAGGCTGGAATCCCTTTGGGGACCTGATTGCTTTGAGTTCAAGCCAGAGAGATGGATACAGAATGGCAAGTTTGAACCACCCCAAGACTCCTACAAGTTTGTTGCATTCAATGGAGGACCTAGGATTTGTCTGGGGAAAGACCTGGCCTATTTGCAAATGAAATCCATTGTTGCAGGTATTCTACTGCGCTATCGTCTTTCTTTGTTTCCGGATCATCCAGTGGAGCAGAAAATGTCACTCACTTTGTTCATGAAACATGGCCTCAAAGTGATTGTTGAGCCAAGAAATCTGAGTGCTTTAGAAGGAAGGTGTTAGTTGCAAGTATAGAACAAATAGCTGTGAGGTTTCATATAATACTATTCAGACCGCTAAGATTGACGGCCATGGTTGGCTTGGAAGTGGTAAAAAGCCATTAAAAAAAATAGACCTAAAGATATAAAAAGATTGTCTATATTTAAGAAAAGCTATTGTAACGTTTTTATATAATTGTGTATTTTTATTAGTTAATTTATTCATCCATCCCACTTGGCTGCATCATCCTTAGTTATAAGGAAAAGAATCTTAAAAAGCAAAAAAAAAAAAAATGTCAAAGAAAGCAAAAAGATAAAAAGATAGATCTAAAGATATAAAAACATGGTTTATAGTTAAGAAAAACTATTGTAATGTTTTTATATATTTATGTATCCTCATTAGATAATCCATTCATCCATCCAATTTGGGTGGATCATCCTTAGTTATATGGAACAAACATTTAGGGTTTGCTGAATGATGTAGCAACATCATGATACAATGCATTGAGGTTTTTAATAAAAATAATTTTTAGTAGTATTTTATGTGTTTTGCAGTAGCAATTTGAGCAATATGTATCCTTGGATTTTTGTCTTGTGTTTTGTACTATTCTGCACAGTTTGTTTTCGATCCAACAAATGGTATCAGAGCCAGAGTTAGCATCAAAATCAAGAGTTGAAGTTAAGAGCCAATTTAAATCTCAGAGTTGGTGTTGAAGCTAGGAGTCCCAAGCACTTGCAATGTGGCTTAGGGAGAATGTTGGAGCAATGAATAAAACTCCTACATTCGAATTGTAGGCTGGTTCAAGGAGGAGCTAGAAGCTCATCGATGGAGCAACCTCAAGAGATGGAGGTCCTAGATTTGAGTCCTAGTTGCTTCATACTTTTAACAGGGTATGGAAGCTAAAGTAAACAAAGAAAAGAAGAAGAAAAGAAAAGCAAAGCAACAAAAGAAAAAAAAATTAAAGAGCACTGCAGTGTTTTGTGTGTGACTTCATTATTTGAATGTGAAGCTAAAGATGAAGTTGGTGATGCAAAATTAACAAAAAGCAAAAAAAAAACAAAAATCCCAAAAAGCAAAAAAAAATCCAAGAAAGCAAAAAGGATAAAAAGATAGATCTAAAGATATAAAAATATGGTCTATAGTTAAGAAAAGCTATTGTAATGATTCTATATATTTGTGTATCCTCATTAGTTAATCCATCCATCCATCCCACTTGGGTGGATCATCCTTAGTTATATGGAATAGGCATTTACAATTTGTTGAATGGTGCAGCAACATCATGATACAATGCATTGAAGTTTTTAATAGAAATAATTTTTAGCAGTATTTTATGTGTTTTGTTGTAACAATTTGAGCAATATGTATCCTTGGATTTTATCTTGTGTTTTGAACTATTCCGCACAATTTGTTTTTCGATCCAACAAATAGTATCAGAGCCAAAGTTAGCATCAAAATAAAGAGTTGAAGTTAAGAGTCAATTTAAAGCTCAAAGTTGGTGTTGAAGCTAGGAGTCCCAAGCACTTGCAATGTGGCTTAGGGAGAATGTTGGAGCAATGAATAAGACTCCTACATTTGAATCGTAGGTTGGTTCAAGGAGGATCCAGAAGCTCATCGATGGAGCAACCTCACGAGATGGAGGTCCTAGATTTGAGTCTTAGTTTCTTCATACTTTTAATAGGGTATGGAAGCTAAAGTAAACAAAGAAAAGAAGAAGAAAAGAAAAGCAGCAAAAGAAGAAAAGCAAAAGCATAAGCTATGTTGAAAGAGCAGTGCATAGTTTTGTGTGTGATTTCAGTATTTGAATGTGAAGCTAAATATGAAGTTGGACATTTCACCATTTTTGCATCAAAAGGTGGGAATGTTAGAGTTGGTGATGCAAAATTGCCAAAAAGCTAAAAAAGCAAAAAAAACAAAAAAAAGCCAAGAAAGCAAAAAGGATAAAAAGATAGATCTAAAGATATAAAAACATGGTCTATAGTTAAAAAAAAACTATTGTAATGATTCTATATATTTGTGTATCCTCATTAGTTAATCCATCCATCCATCCCACTTGGGTGGATCATCCTTAGTTATATGGAACAGGCATTTACGGTTTGTTGAATGGTGCAGCAACATCATGATACAATGCATTGAGGTTTTTAATAGAAATAATTTTCAGCAGTATTTTATGTGTTTTGCAGTAGCAATTTGAGCAATATGTATCCTTGGATTTTTGTCTTGTGTTTTGTACTATTCTGCACAGTTTGTTTTCGATCCAACAAATGGTATCAGTGCCAGAGTTAGCATCGAAATCAAGATTGACGGCCATAGTTGGCTATATTGTTGCAATGGGATACAAATTGGAAGTGGTAAAAAGTCTAAAAAATAAACCATACTCTTGTGTTCATGTACACCCATTTGTGATTCTGATGTCGCGGATTTGTGTGTGCATTTCACTCAGCATATTAATTGTATTTTAAAAATATAGATCATAAAATCATATAGATGCTAGAGAAGACCACATTCATAAGCTACAGAGTCAAAAAATTTGCAACAGTTTTGGGCACACCTTCTATAAGTTAGGATTAAGCATTAAGCATGCTATGTATCTTGCTATTCATATTGTTATAGGGTCACTGTGTAATAAAAGACGAATGCCAATTAACTATTCTCAAGTGAATACTAGCGAATTTCATATACATTGCAATTATTATGAATTGAGATTGTTCTTTATTCATGGATTGGATTTTGTAAGATTTGATCTTTCTTTCACCATGCTGTTTGAAAACTTCTTATTCATGGAAGTCACACGAAGTTTTCTTGAAGTCTGTCATTAATGTGTTGTTGACATGTTCCAAGTTATTTTAAAGATATCATTTATTTATATAAATTCCTCGTGTTACAAAACAAGTATTGACTAGTTCTAAGGCTGATGAACTTTTTTTGGTCTTAATACTTGTGATGGTTCTTGTTTATGTGCACACTGAATATAAATATAATATGCCTTAGGTAGACGTTATATTTTTTTTATGAATGCAACAGGTAAAGGTGATGGTGATTATTTTAGGCCACAGCCAAGGCAGCAGGCTTCTTGGAAGTATGAAAATCACAGGCCAATTCAGGAATAATTGTCTTGCACTCTTAAGCACTGGTGCCAATCAACTCTATATTAGAAATTTATAGAAACAACTCTTCCTAAAAAGGAGCAATCAAATTTGTAAAATGCATTATTGACAGTGTCTAAATGCAAACTTCCAGTATGGAGTTGTCATTGAAATCTTCAATATGGTTGATATCATTACCATATCAATCATATTCTAAATAGTCTCTTGAAACCTTGAATGCATTGACCTGTCATTGGCTTACTACATGTTTTTCATTTTTTTGGGTGAAAACCTCAATTGTGTGACATATAATTGCCGTTATATTTAAGTTCTACATGGCTTTCGTTTATAAATCCTTGACATAGTGGCATACCGTTGCCATGATAATCAAGTCTGAGATATTTTGGAAAACAGGTCTTGCATGAGAATGAAAACATTTTCATTGCAAGTTAGCAAAAGAATAATATAACCTTGAGATCAATACAAATTTTAAGGTGCATGGACCGAGCATGTATTGTGAATGTGATTCTTTTATATTTGTTTAATTATATAGGTTTTTCTGGCCTGCTTAAAGTTACATACAAATAAATACATGCAAATTGACCACAGCCCAAAATACTTGCTAATGAACTTTGTCCTTCAAATTTGCATAGGTAATGTGAGGCATTTCGAAGCAATTGCAATGAGACCACATCTAGTAAATGAAAGTTATAAATAAAAGTTTGTCTACAATCTGTGAGCATGATCTAAATTTTATCTATCATTTAGATTGTTCTAAAGGTGGGTAAAAGTTAACATACAACAAACTACTTTCCATTAAACCACATTAGAAAATGGGGTCTTTCGGCACAGAGCCTGATTTAACTGTCAGTGGGTCTAAATTTGCATTCTTGATATGGTACATTTTGTATATATTTTAATTTCAATTGTTTGTCTCGGAACAAAGAACTTGCATTCTTGATATAGCGCGTTTTGTAAATATTTAATTTCAATTGTTTGTGGTGGAATATAGTTGCATCCTGGAGATATTACAGGCAAATGAGTACATATGTGGATTGGAAAGTGTTAGGAGAAGGGACATAGGTTCAAACATGGGGTGCCATAGCAAAGGAATTTGAATCTTCTGAATAAGCACAAGACCCATAACCACAATACCCGTGGATTGGTAAGTGTTAGGAGAAGAGACATAGGTTCAAACTTGGGGTGCCATAACAAAGGAATTTGAATCCTCTGAATAAACACAAGATCCATGAAGACAATACCCGTGGATTGGTAAGTCTTAGGAGAAAATGTTGGAAATGTTAAATCCAACTTCGCGCCCGTAAGAGCTTCGGCGTGAAGCATCTCCGAAACGCCTTCGGAAAATGCTTCGGCGCGAAGCACTTCCGAAGCACTTCGGAAAATGCTTCGGCGCGAAGCACTTCCGAAACGGCTTCGGAAAATGCTTCACCGCGAAGCAAAATCAAATTGCCCTCCGAAGCAGAATTCAGCCGAAGCGAAAATCGGCCGAAGAAGAATTCAGGCACGCAGATCGGGGCATTTATTGTCCAAGCGTGCGAGTAGCTGGAGTGTTCGGCGATTTGTCAGGAACCACACTTCGGCATTTAACTCTTGTCAGTCGGTCGATGAAACTCTCCCACATTTTGTCCTCATCCCCCGCCTATAAATACCGGGGTCATTTTGTCATTTTGCAAGTAGGAAGAAGCAGAGAGAGGAGTGTTAAGAGCGGAAGGAGCAGAGTGCCCAGAACAGCCGCAGAGCTAGGGTTTCAACCAGCAGATTAGTAGAAGGGTGAAACCAGCAGTTGCCAACAGCCGGAGAGTGGAGCAGCAACCTCCAGATAAAACCCGTGTTTTTATCCTGCAAAAGTTTATCTTGCAGAAGTTTGTATTCGCTTTAGAAGGAAGCCCTTTGTAATCCGACATTATATTTAATATATAATATACTTATTCTGCAAATTCGGGTCTCCGCATATTTGTTCTCGGCCTCGAAGTATTGTCTTGTCCGTAGACATCTCTCAACTAGGGTTTGCCCCGAAGTGGCAAAATACCCGTTCGATCCAGAAAGGAGTCGGGTTTATTTGTTTGTGCCGAAGCACATTACGGCACTTCATTTCATCGAGTACTTCTTCAACCGAAGTGATTTCACTTCGGAAAACCGATGCGAAATAGTTGCTTCGCTGATTTCCCCAAGTAGTTTCACTTCGGAAGCTTCCTCCGAAGTACTTACTTCGGAGTCACTGTCCATTCCGAAGTAATTTTACTTCAGAGACTTTCTCCCGAAGTAGTTACTTCGGGTGAATTTTCCCCGAACCTTGTTCCCCGAAGTAGATTTGCTTCGGGACTTTATTCCCCAAAGAACTTACTTCGGGAGCTCTTCCGCCGAAGCTCCTCCCGAAGCCAAAATTTTGCGAAGCGTTATTGTTCGACGCAACGTGATTCAGACTGCGTTCCTTCCTTCAAATTGGTATCAGAGCCATTGGTGTCGTGACGCGGAGATAGAAGCATGGCTTCCGAAAGAAATTCCCTACAGTTGCAGATCCCATGATTTAACGACAAGAACTACGATTACTGGAGCATCCAGATGAAGATTCTCTTCGGGTCTCAAGATTTGTGGGACTTCGTCGAGAATGGTTACCCGGAACCGGCAGATGCAGCAGCACTAGCCGCCCTCTCCCAAGCTGACAAAGATCTTCTGAAGGAGAACCGGAAGAAAGACCAAAAGGCCTTGTTCTATATCATGCAAGCGGTTGAGGAGACCATCTTCCCGCGGATCGCATCAGCCACCAAGGCCAAGCAGGCCTGGGATATTTTGGCCAGTTCGTACCAGGGCACCAACAAAGTGAAGTTGGTAAAACTGCAGATGCTCAGGAGGGAGTTCGAGAACCTGCAGATGAGTGAGTCCGAGTCGATGAGCGACTTCTTCACCTGGACAACAGATGTCATCAACCAGATGCGGTTGAATGGTGAGATTGTGCAGAATCAAAGGATCGTGGAGAAAATTCTGCGAAGTCTGCCAGCGAAGTTTGATTTTGTGGTAATTGCAATAGAGGAGTCAAGGGATCTGACAACCCTCTCTGTGGATGAACTGATGGGTTCTCTGCAGACACATGAGCAGAGGCTGAGCCGCTCAACTCAGTCCTCTCTAGAGCAAGCATTCAAAGTGCAAGTCTCAGTCCGAGACAGCACAGACAAGACTCCCACCATAGCGCCTCTAGTTCTCAAGGTGGAAGAGGTAGAAGCAGGCGTGGGAGAAGTAACAAGCAAGGAGGGAGATCAAACCCTCATGTCAGTGAGACCAGCTGCAACTTTCATCAGCAAGGAGGAAGAGGCACTGGCAAAAACCAGCAAGGTAGCTCTCAGCAGAAGAAGGACATGTCAAAGGTCCAATGCTACTACTGCAAAAAGTTTGGCCATTACATCTCTCAGTGCAGAACGAGGATGGCGAACGAGAATCAGCAGCAAGCCCATTATACAGAGGAAGCTGGAAATGCGGCAGGAGGAAATGTGTTGCTGACTTGCAGTGTTGAAGAGGAGAGCAAGAAAAACATTTGGTATCTTGACAGTGGGTGCAGCAACCACATGACTGGGAACAGAGAGATGTTCTCACAATTGGACGAATCAGTCCAATCCGAAGTCAATATGGGGAACAACAACAAGGTTCCTGTGATGGGGAAAGGAAAGATCCTCATCCGCACCCGGCACGGAGAAAGAAAGCAAATTTGTGATGTTTATTATGTGCCTGGGTTGAAACACAACCTGCTAAGCGTTGGACAGCTTGTGCAGAAGGGACACACTGTGCAGTTCAAAGACGGTGTCTGTTCCATCAGAGACAAAGTGCATGGACAAATCGCAACCGTGTCCATGACGAAAAACAAAATGTTTTCGCTGCAGATTCAGAATGAATCTTTAATGTCTCTGAGTGCAGTTGTGAAGGATGCTACCTGGTTGTGGCATCTCAGATTCGGTCACTTGAGTTTCAGTGGCCTGAATTTGCTGCACAAGAAGCAGATGGTGAAGGGTTTACCCCTTATTGAGCAACCGAACCAAGTTTGTGAAGGTTGCCTAGTCGGAAAGTAGCACAGGGATGCATTCCCTGTAGGACAGTCTTGGAGAGCATCACGGCCATTGGAGCTGGTGCACTCAGACATTTGCGGTCCCATGCAGACCAGCTCATATGCCGACAACAAATACTTCCTGACCTTCATTGACGACTTTAGCCGGAAGACATGGGTTTATCCCATCAAGCTGAAGTCAGAGGCATTTGCGAAGTTTAGGGAGTTCAAGGCTCTGGTTGAGAAACAGAGCGGGTATTATGTGAAGACTCTCAGGAAAGATGGAGGTGGAGAATACATCTCCAATGAATTCCACAACTTCTGCAAGCAGCATGGAATTCGAAGGCAGTTCACTGCCAGATACACACCGCATCAGAATGGTGTAGCTGAGAGGAAGAATAGAACTATCATGGAGATGGCACGGAGCATGTTGAAGGCGAAAAGTTTGCCACATGAGTTTTGGGCAGAAGCTGTAAGTTGTGCAGTTTATCTGCTGAACCGATGTCCCACCAAGAGTGTGAAGGACAAAATTCCAGAGGAAGCCTGGAGCAATATGAAGCCAAGTGTGGCTCATTTGCGAGTTTTCGGGTGCATAGCATATGCACATGTTCCAGATGAGAAAAGACGGAAGCTGGATGACAAATCTAAAAAATGCATTTTCATGGGGTACAACGAACAAGCAAAGGCATACAGGCTGTACAATCCGATGACGAAGAAACTTGTCATCAACCGAGATGTGAAGTTCTTGGAGAACGAAGCCTGGAACTGGAAGTCAAAGACTGGTGAGCCTGAACCAACAACTGTTGAACCTGTAAACTTGGAGGAAGACAGTGTACAACCACCTGTACCTTCAAGCAGCAACAGTGGTGCCAGCAGCACACCCTCATCATCCCGGTCACCTCCACTTGCAAGCAGAATTCAAAATTTGAGGACACCTACGAAGACTCGGAGCTTGCAAGACATTTATGAGGTAACCCGTGATCAGTTAGATGAAGAATATTCTGACTTTGCTTTATTTATTGAATGTGATCCAGTGGAGTTTGAAGAAGCAAGTCAGAATCGCAAATGGGTGAATGCGATGGATGAGGAGATAGCAGCCATTGAGAAGAATGAGACATGGCAGCTGACAGATCTTCCAGTAGGGAAGAAGACCATTGGGGTCAAGTGGGTGTATAAAACAAAGTTTAACGCCCAAGGAGAAGTTGACAGGCATAAGGCCAGATTAGTGGCGAAAGGCTACAAGCAGAAGTCAGGAGTTGACTATCATGAGGTGTATGCACCTGTAGCCCGACTTGACACAGTCAGAATGATTCTGGCACTAGCAGCTCAAAAAGGATGGAGTGTGTACCAGATGGATGTCAAGTCTGCCTTCCTGAATGGAGTGTTGGAAGAAGAGGTCTACATAGACCAGCCACCCGGATATGAAATACAAGGACAAGAAGGCAAGGTCCTGAAGCTGAAGAAGGCCCTGTATGGGTTGAAGCAAGCACCCCGGGCATGGTACAACCGGATTGATGACTATTTTCAGGAGAATGGGTTTCAAAAATGCCCATATGAGCACTCCCTGTACATGAAGACAAATGAAGCAGGTGAGCTCATAATCGTCTGCCTGTATGTGGATGATTTGATATATACTGGCAATAGCAGCAACCTATTTGCGTAGTTTAGAACAGCCATGAAGACCGAGTTTGAAATGACAGACATGGGTCTGATGAAATATTTTCTTGGCATTGAAGTTGACCAATCAGCAGATGGCATCTTCATTTCTCAGGGCAAGTATGCAAAGGATGTCCTGAAGCATTTTAAGATGGAGGACAACAAACCTGCCATCACCCCGGTAGCCACTGGTTTGAAGTTGAGCAAGACAGACAACAGCAGAAGTGTTGATCCAACTCTCTATAAAAGGTTAGTTGGAAGCCTGATGTACTTGACTGCAACTCGGCCAGATCTAATGTTCGGAGTCAGTCTGATCAGCCATTTTATGGAGACTTCGAAAGACACTCACTGGCAAGTAGGCAAGAGAATCCTGCGATATGTCAATGGCACGAGGAACCACGGAATTCACTATGCCAGACAAGACCAGCTTGAGTTGATTGGCTACACCGACAGCGATTGGGCTGGTAGCGTAGATGATCGGAAGAGCACTTCGGGATATGCCTTCCATTTTGGATCCGGAGTTGTCTCTTGGTCCTCGAAGAAGCAACCAATTGTTGCTTTATCTACAACAGAAGCAGAGTACGTTGTTGCCACCTCAACCGCCTGCCAGGCAGTCTGGCTGAGAAGAGTTCTGTGTGAACTACATCATCCGCCCGAAGCAGCAACAACAATATTTTGCGACAATAACTCTGCCATCACGCTCTCGAAGGACCCAGTCTTCCACGGCCGGATGAAGCACATAGACATCCGGTATCATTTCATCAGAGAGCTGGTGAAATTCGGTGAAGTACAGTTGCAGTTTTGCAAGTCGAAGGAGCATCTAGCTGACATCTTCACAAAACCCTTGAAGGAGGAGGACTTCGCCAGATTGCGAGATATGCTGGGCGTTAGAGAACTCGTGAAGTTTGATTTAAAGGAGGGTGTTGGAAATATTAAATCCAACTTCACGCCCGTAAGAGCTTCGGCGCGAAGCATCTCCGAAATGCCTTCGAAAAATGCTTCGGCGCGAAGCACTTCGGAAAATGCTTCGGCACGAAGCACTTTCGAAATCTTCGGAAAATGCTTCGGCGCGAAGCACTTCCGAAACGGCTTCGGAAAATGCTTCGCCGCGAAGCAAAATCAAATTGCCCTCCGAAGCAGAATTCAGCCGAAGCGGAAATCGGCCGAAGAAGAATTAAGCACGAGAATCGGGGCATTTATTGTTCAAGCGTGCGAGTAGCTGGAGTGTTCGGCGATTTGTCAGAAAGCCATTCCGGCATTTAACTCTTGTCAGTCGGTCGATGAAACTCTCCCGCATTTTGTCCTCATCCCCCGCCTATAAATATCGGGGTCATTTTGTCATTTTGTAAGGAATAGGAAATGAGTGGTGTTAAGAGCGGAAGGAGCAGAGTAGCAGAGTGCCCAGAACAGCCACAGAGCTAGGGTTTCAACCAGCAGATTAGCAGAAGGGTGAAACCAGCAGCTGCCAACAACCGGAGAGTGGAGCGGCAGCCTCCAGATAAAACCCGTGTTTTTATCCTGCAAAAGTTTATCTTGCAGAAGTTTGTATTCGCTTCAGAAGGAAGCCCTTTGTAATCCGGCATTATATTTAATATATAATATACTTATTCTGCAAATTCGGGTCTCTGCATATTTGTTCTCGGCCTCGAAGTATTGTTTTGTCCGCAGACATCTCTCAAACTAGGGTTTGCCCCGAAGTGGCAAAATACCCGTTCGATCCAAAAAGGAGTCGGGTTTATTTGTTTGTGCCGAAGCACATTACGGCACTTCATTTCGCCGAAGTTGTCGCAAGCTGCAGAGCTTCACAGCATTCCTGCCCGAAGAAATCACTTCGGCACGAAATTCCCCGAAGTGATTTCACTTCGGAGCCAAACTGAGCGAAATAGTTGTTTCGCTGGGAAACCCCCGAAGTAGTTTTACTTCGGCAGCTCCCCCTCCGAAGTACTTACTTCGGGAGTCACTTTCCCGAAGTAGTTTCACTTCGGGTGTGCTTCCCCGAAGTAGTTTTACTTCGGCGAGATTCTCCCCGAAGTAGTTACTTCGGGTGAATTTTCCCCAAACCTTGCTCGCCGAAATAGATTTGCTTCGGGACTTTATTCCCCTAAGAACTTACTTCGGGAGCTCTTCCGCCGAACCTCTTCCCGAAGCCAAAATTTTGCGAAGCGTTATTGTTCGACGCAACGCGATTCGGACTGCGTTCCTTCCTTCAGAAAAGACATAAGTTCAAACTTGGGGTCCCATAGCAAAGGAATCTGAATCCTCTGAATAAGCACAAGACCCATGACAGACAATACCCAAACGAATAAAAGTTATAAGAAACAAACCCAAAATAAATAAAGACTGTGACTGTGTAAATTTTTTCCTTTTAAAAAAAAATTAAAAAGATAAAATTATCTTTTATAAAAATTTCAATTTAATTTTGCTTTATTCAAGTCAAATACCAATCAGTTTAAATATATAACTCTATTTACTTTTATAACTCTAATTCTCATATTAAGATTCCAAAGTCTTGTTTACAGATTACGAAGTTTATATTGTCGTCTTGACAGAATTAAGAGGAAAGCTGTCACTTGCATTATGAGTTTTGTTAGAGTTTTGCGACCAGTTCCAACTAAATGAATGCTGCCACTTGGACAAGCTCAGCATATCCAAATAGGCTAGACAACATAATTATTGTAAAATATATATAAAATAAACGGGTAAAAGCTGAAGATAAATATGGATGACCTCTCATAATTTTGAGGCTTTCGATTGCCATATCAGCTTTGCAAATTCCAGGTTGATGGACGGTGTTATAAATTAAAATCTGAAGCAAAGTCAGCGAATCCGATCATGACGGGACACGAGAGCCTCGACCTATATAAGTCAGAAGGAGCTTTAGAACTGTCCACCCGAGAGAATCTGTCGGTCAAGTATGACCCTTGCCTTAGAATCTAATTATATTTTCTTTGATGTTACATTTTATTACATTTTGATTATTCCAAAAGACTGAAATGACGTCTCACGTGGCAAGCACAATCAAATTGCCGTCTTGATGTAGCTACTAGAATTTGAGGCATAGTTATTAACTTATACGAAGACGACGTCTGAACATTGAAACGTTTAATCATTGCCTTGCAATCTAATTTTTCTTTATAATATTATATTTTATTAGATTTCGATGATTACGAACAACTGTAAACGACGTCTCACCGGGCACAAATTGAAATTATCGTCCTAAAACACAATAAAATTATCGTATTACGAACAACTGTAAACGACGTTTAAATGGCGTATCAAGTGGCAACCACTAAGAAATTATCGTCTTTCTTGGAGCTACGAGTCAATAGAACTCGAGGAATAGTTATTTGAAGAGGATGTTGATACCAATGGCCTCTTTACAGCAAATTTTAATGTGTTAATATTGAGGAATAGTTATTTGAAGAGGATGTTGATACCAATGACCTCTTTACAGCAAATTTTAATGTGTTAATCTTAATAAGATGACTTCTTTACAGCGAACGTCTCCTTTTTATAGCCCTTTTTCACCAAAGGATATACGTTCGATTTTATAGTGCCTCTTTAATTTCATTAAAAATATATATATTAAAAATATTCCTACGTTGGGTTGGTAATGTTGGAAAAGTAATGTTTAATGAGAAAAATCACATCCAACGAATTTGAAAAAATAAGAAAATCAAGAAAAGCAATTTTAAAAATAAAAAGTCAAGTGTATTTATAAATATATAAATATTGTAATAATTTTGATTTGGAAGTTGAATAGTTCAAAAAAAATACACATCAAGAAAGAAGTGGATATAATGTAAAGCACCAACAAAATAGTAATATCACTAAAATATAGAGAGATATTTGAGATAGCCCAAACATTCATAATGTTAAAATGTTTGTTTGGTTAGCAGGTCATACAAGAATTTTATCTTAGAATACCCTTATGAAAAGGGATTTCATGGCCCCTTTCAATGTGTTTTTTTTGTAAAAAGGAGGAGTAAAGTATTAGTCTGGAAACTATGGCAATGGCTTTTTAATATGTTTAGTAAATGCATGGTGATGAATGAAAAAATTGAAGATTGGTTAAAGTAATGGTAAAACACTTATAAAAGTGAGGCTTTACAATTAATATGGGGTATATCAAAAGACACAATACTTTGGACTATAAGGCTAGAAGGGAATAGACGAATATTTAAAGAAAAAGAAAGTAGTGTAGAGGTAATGCAAAGGAAGATATGTCTAGCCATATAGGAGTCTAAACCAACCCTATTAACTCACCCAGTCCCAAATCTAGAAGATATATGTCTCATTTCATGTCAAATCTTAAAAAAAACATTGACGAGTTGCAAAAGGTGTTTTTAGATATATCAAAGGTGCCAATGATTTTGATACACTATACCAACAATCAAATTATTTTTAGTTGGTTGGATACATAATGTAGATAAGGTAGGATTAATTGATGATCAAAAACATAGTTTTAGCTATATATTTTCTCTTAAGGGGCTATTTCTTGATAGAGTAAACTTCAACATACAATTTTTATCATCAATCGAAAGAGAATATAAGGTAACATGCAGTGCAAGTTGTGAAGCTATTTGATTATGATACATATTATACAGTCTTCAAATAGATCAAATGACATCAAATCCACTTCATTTTGATCATCCAAGTGTACATTTTTTTAATAAGGTTGGAAGAAGATTTTTTTGAAAGGGCCCCAACCCTTTTACATTGTCACACAACACATATATGCCTTGTTTTTAATGCAAAATGGGACAATACATAGGTCCTCCTATTCAAGGATACAACCCATATTAAACTATATGAACTATCCCAAATATCCTTAACTATATAAGATAATCTATTAGATACTTGGACACAAATATAACATCAACATCACTAAACAACCAAGACCAAGACTGTAGCAAAACATTGATGCAAGAAACTGAACACCATTAATGAAACCAAATAGACTAAACACCATATTGACCAACCCAATATGACATAGAACATTCATTTTGAGTGTTGTCCTTTCAACATGCATGAAGTTACAACCACCATCTATCAAATGACGCATTAGTTTCATATACAAAGAAAGCACCATCCTCTAGTCTATAACACCACCTATCAAATCCATCATGCCATCCCAACAACGATAAATGTTTGATATATTATTTTTCCATCATCGCCATTTACTAATTTTATAATATGTAAATATATTATCAAAATACATATCTAAATACGACTTCATTATACTTAAACTATTGACACTTACTTCAAACATATGCATTCTAAAATTCATTGTAGGTGATATCCATTAGTTCTTGAGGAAAATTGTCCTCCATCATAATATATCCTTCATTTTTAACACCAAAATTAGTTGCCCAATATTCTACTTCATCTACTTCATGGTGTATGTCTTTGATTTTAACATTTTCAAACTTCCCAACTAACCTCCTAATTTATTTTACTATATCATCTATTTTCTAGGGTGAATTTTGATTTTCTTGTATTAGATTGATGATATTTAGGGAATCCTTGTAACAACCCAAGTCTACTCAGCTAGTTGTACAACCCAATCTATCTCATTGGTTCTATATGGTGATTTCTTTGCTTTGTTTTTCTAAAAAGCTCATCCTAAAGGTAAATTTTTTTATTTAATAGGTTTGATGTACAGCCAATTTATTATGAGGTATATTCAGCCACATTTGGGTTTTAATCACTATAGATAATTTCCAAGTGGATGAGATTGGCCAAATCTAGTATAAAGTACCATTTTTTGTGGGTCTATCTTCTCATTTCTCATCCTCTTGTTTTGGAATGAGTGTAGATCCACAATTGGGGTTATACTCTAGGGTCCATGACACCTAGAGGGTGGACACATACTCTCCCCAACCCTTAACATTATAAACCTCTGCCCAAAACTAGTCAACTTATTCTTTAATTAGCATGCAAGGGGGTTAGCATAATTATGCCTAGTGCCTAGCTGACTGTCCACTCATCTAGAGTCAAATAGAGGTATATCATTACCCTAACTTTAATTTTGGTATCTCTTGATCATTTATGGCTCACTATAGATTATTCCATACTAATCATCATGGACTAGACTAGTTTCTTGGACATACTAGTCCTCTCTTAGTTATAAATGGTACAAGGACCTATCATTGTACTACTTGTACAATAACCTAGAGGAGACATCTCATAATACCCCTTATCACCTTCTTGTCTTGATTTGTATCATCAAAAAGTGGTCATTCTCAAGTCAAAGTGATTACCAACTTGTAATCACTGGTTTTGGTTGTTCATCCTTCTCGACGAGTAATTTAGGGTTAAGGTTTACAAAATTTCATCTAAGGTAATAGACAAAATATGTAACAATGCTCATAGTACAACTATTTATTATAGATGAAGTGACGAATTAGACTTACTCTTTATTCCTAGAATGTGGTATTGTTTATGTCTATTACGCATGTAATACCAGATACATTCTTTCAATGAATAGGACAAGGTCTATAAAAAAGGTAAGTGGGATTTAATGACAGTGTGAAAAATCTCCATAGTTTATAGGTTGCATCCATATAGACACATTTGAATGATTGTTTTGTATTGTGTATGTTTTTCCTACTGAATCAAACGTATATTTCATGCTTTCGAATAGTTGAATATCTAATGGTGACAATGAAAGTACCATGGGCATGTGAGCCATTTTGGTGATTTTTAAGAGAAAAATATAATACCTCTCTTGAGTTTATAAATAAAAATAAATTTTAGTAAATGAAATAATAGTAATAAGATAAATAAATAAATAATATATATATATATATATATATATATATATAACAATAATAAATTAATTAATCAGGGAGATTGACAAGTCTGATGGAGGGAGATCTTCAGATATTTTAGAAATTAGACAAAAGGTGGTGGATTGTTTTAGTTCGTTGTTGTGTTCCTTGACTCCCAGAGATCATGAGGCAGAAGTAAGTATGTTGGAGGTCATCCCCAGTCTTGTTATGGCTGAAATGAACAATTTTCTTCTAGCCCTGCTGATGGATGATGAGATTCTTACTACTACCAAGTCTTTGGGTTCGTTAAAGTCCCCTGGCCTGGATGGCTTCTCGCCTATTTTTTTCAAAAATTTGGCATATTTGTGGGAAGGATGTTTGTGATGCCATCCACCAAGTCCAATATTCGAGGACCTTTCCAAAGGCTTTGAACTCTACTTTTTTGGCTTTAATTCGTAAGGACTCTATGTCGTCGTTCAATGATTTCAGGCCAATAAGTCTATGTAATATAGTCTATAAAATTTTCTCCAAAGATATGGTCAACAGATTGAAACCTATCCTTTCGATCATTATTGACGCGACCCAAAGAGGTTTTATTTTGGGAAGACAAATCCTGGACAGTGCTATAGTAATTCATGAGCTTCTTTATTTGGCTCATAAATGTGGAAGGATGACTTTTTTCCTCAATCTGGATGTCAATAAAGCTTATGACAGGGTATCTTGGCCTTTATTATTTTTGGTTCTTAGAAAATTTGGTTTTAGTCATGTCTAGGTGAATCTTATGGAGGCTGCTATTTCCTCGACTTGGTTCTCGATTTTGATAAATGGATCCCCGACTAGTTTTTTCAACTCGCAAAGAGGTTTGCATTAGGGTGACCCTATCTCCCCCTTTCTCTTCATAATCATGGGAGAGGCTCTGGGGTGATCTATTAAATTATGGGGTATGGAGTTTGGAGTCAATTCTACTTTGCAGATCCCTCATATTTCTCATCATCAGTTTGCAGACGATACGATGCTTTCTTGTTTAGCATCTGTTTATCATGCTAGATATATTAAAGCTATTTTAAATTGTTATGGGAGAACCTCCGGAAAACTGATTAACTTCCTCAAAAGCAATATCTTTTCTACCAACACTCCTAAGGTTCATCAGCATAGGATTACTTCTTTGCTAAGATGTCGGATTGTTTCTCTTCCAGTAACGTACTTAGACCATCCTTTATTTTTTGGGCGCTTAAAAGATGACTTTTGGACTTCGGTTGTAGAGAGGGTGTAGAAAAAACTTTCTTTGTGGAAGGGTGCTCTTTTAAGCCAAGTTGGAAAAGCTATTCTTGTTCAGAGTACTCTTCAAAGAATTCAGTTTTACTTTATGTCGATTTTCAATGTCCCTGCTAAAGTGGCTGCTAAATTTGATAACATTTGCAAGGCTTTTCTATGGGTGGGGCCAGAGCTTAAAGGAAAAATTCATCTTTGTTCTTGGGACCAGGCATGTTTAAGGAAAAAATATGGAGGTCTTAATTTTAAAAGTGTAGCGTTGATGAATAGGGCCTTGGTTTCTAAAAAAGCGTGGAAAGTGGCCTTCGGTGTGGATATTCTTTGGTGCCACATTTTAGCGGCCAAATACCAGTTCAATAATTTTTTATCTGATCCACTCTCCTCGAAAGGTTCAACCTTTTGGAAAAGTATTATCAAATTCAGGGAGTTTATTAAATCCAATAGTTCTTGGGTGATTGGAAATGGTAGATCAATTTCTTTTTGGGATGAATCGTGGCTAAGAGATCATCCCTTGGTGGAGGAGCAATGTTTTAATGAATTTTGTGTGTTATCCAAGGAAGTTTATTATTTTAAAGTAGTAGATTTCATCCTTGTTCAGAATAATCGAAGGATTTGGTTGATGCCCCCCCTTTATCAGAACTAATCAGGACCTTCAGGTTTGGAACTCAATTATTTTGGAGCTTTGTCGTTATGTGTTGCGCAATGAGGAAGTGGGGAATAGGTTGGTGTGGAATGGTGATAGTGAGGGCAACTTCTCTTTTAAATCCACTTACTCTATTCTTTGCCCTCGTGGAAATGGAGTTTGGCCCTGGTCTAAAATATGGATGAAGAATCTTACTCCCAAAATTAACATTTTTTATTGGCTTTCTGTGCAGAAAAGTTCTAACAATTGACAATCTTCATAAGTGTGGTTTCAATTTGCTCAATCGTTGTTTTTATGCAAGCATGATTGGGATTCTACGTCCCATTTGTTTCTCAAATGTAGGGAATTTCAGAACATCTTTTATTTTTATCTTCAACAAATTGGGTTAACTTGGATATTACCAAATTCTATTCTTGACTTGGTCAATCAATGGTCATCTCCTTTCCGATCGCCACACATGAAATGTTTTTGGAAATTATTGTTGCTCCATATTCTACGGGGAGTGCGAAAGGAATGTAATGCACAAGTTTTCAAAAAAAAAGAGGGTGACCTGGCCCATTTGTGCAATATAATCCTTTGGAAAGTGGGTGAAAACGTGACCTATGCCTTGAAGGAGTCTCTTACATCTATCCCCAGGGACCATCCTGACTTTTCTATGGAACTTGCTCTGGGTTTTTTCCCAAATATGAGAGCACCACCGATGCCCAATATTCACAATATGGTGAAGTGGACCCCACCTCCTCTGAGTTGGTTAAAACTTAACTTCGATGGAGTGTCGAAAGGAAACATGAGCAAGGCTGGCACGGGTGGAATTATAAGAGATTATTTCGGTGACGTTGTTTTGGTTTATATCGAGGACCTGGGAGAGCAGTCTTCTCATTTTGCAGAATGTAGAGCTACTTTTTGGGGAATATAATTATTAAAAGATTTAGGAATCCACAGGGTCATTATTGAGGGTGATTCGCTAAATACTATGAATTTATTGAAAGGAGTTTGTAGAGAGGGTTGGCGTTTCTCAAATCTTATTGATGAATCCAGAGCCCACCTGTTTTGTTTCAAGGAATTCTCTATCAGCCAAGTGTATAGGGAAGGAAGTGGGGGATAGGTTGGTGTGAATGGTGATAGTGAGGGCAACTTCTATGTTAAATCCACTTACTCTATTCTTTGCCCTTGTGGAGACAGAGTTTGGCCCTAGTCTAAAATCTAGATGAAGAATCTTACTCCCAAAATTAACATTTTTATTGGCTTGTTGTGCAGAATAAAGTTCTAACAATTGACAATCTTCATAAGCGTGGTTTCCATTTGCTCAATCATTTTTTTTTTTATGCAAGCAGGATTGGGAGTGTACGTCTCATTTGTTTTTCAAATGTAGGGCGTTTCAGAACATCTTTTATTTTTGTCTTCAACAAATTGGGTTAACTTGGATATTACCAAATACTATTCTCAATTTGGTCAATCAATGGTCATGTCATGTCCTTTTCAATCGCCACACATGAAATGTTTTTGGAAATTCTTGTTGCCCCATATTCTATGGGGAGTGCAGAAGGAAAATAATGCACAAGTTTTCAAAAAAAAAGAGGGTGACCTGGACCATTTGTGCAATAGAATCCTTTTGAAAGTGGGTGAAAATGTGTCCTCTACCTTGAAGGAGTCTCTTCCATCTATCCCCAATGACCATCCTGACTTTTCTATGGAATTTGCTTTGGATTTTTGCCCAGATATGAGACCACCACTAATGCCTAATATTCGCAATATGGTGAAGTGGACCCCACCTCCTCTGAGGTGGTTAAAACTTAACTTCGACGGAGCATCGAAAGGAAACCCGGGTAAGGCTGGCACAAGTGGAATTATAAGAGATTATTTTGGTGATGTTGTTCTGGTTTATACCGAGGACCTGGAAGATCAGTCTTCTCATTTTGTAGAATGTAGAGCTACTTTTTTGGGAATACAATTATTAAAATATTTGGGAATCCATAGGGTCATTATTGAGGGCGATTCGCTACATACTGTGAATTTATTGAAAGGAGTTTGCAAAGATGGTTGGCGTTTCGCAAATATTATTGATGAATCCAAAGCCCACCTATCTTCTTTTGAGGAATTCTCTATCAGCCATGTGTATAGGGAAGGAAACACGACGACCGATTGTCTGGAAAATGTGGTTGTTGGTAGTCAGGGTCTCAAGGTGTTGCACTCTGACTTTCCTAGGGAGTTGATCAGAATTTTTAATGATGAGAAGCCATAATGATGGATGGGTTTTCCCTGGGTTTTTGCTGCTATTATGACTAATTTTCATGATTGGGATGATGGCAAAGAATATTTTATTAGATGGGACTCTTAGCCAAGATGTTTCTAGTGAGTACTTCGAGAAAATAGTGTCGTGCCAAATGACCTTTTTTCTCTTGGCAATTTTAAAAATTCAAATTCAAATTTTGAATCAATTTTTTGGGAAATGAATTTTGGTGGCTTCGATCAATTCTGTGGTAATGGGAGAGATCTACGCTTCAAAATTTAAATATTGCATCAGTCAGTCTCCCTGTAGGATTCAATGGTTCGTTTTAGACGATTTGCTCATTAATCTCATTAATTCTATAAGGTGGTAGGCATTGTATGGATTAATGGACGGTCCCATATGGCGATGTGGTTATTCAAAATTTGGGTCTTCATGGTCTCTCTATCCATTTTATTGGTGGTAGTTCTTTTTGGGTGATGTAACATTAGAAAGATTTTATTTTTCTTGGGAGGCTCTTTGTCCTTTCATTTCTAGAGGAAGTTTTCGTAATAGACGTTACTTCGGTATGTCGAATCTAGGTGGATATATGTATTTCATTTTCCTAGATCCTTGTCCAGGATTTATATGGTTTTTGGGATTTTTTTTTTGACGAATGGAAATTTTGTGATCCTGGGCTCATGGTGTTGTGTTAGTCACTCCTTTTTTGTAAAGGGATTTTTGTGGTCTATGTTGAGCGTCGATACTTTCTATATTGAAGATGTTGGGATCTTTCCAAGGGCGGTTCGAGGTGGCGTTTGGAAATATTCTTATTGTTCAGCCTTTTTGGAGAGTGCCTTACACCTGTCCCTCCCTTTTTCCTTGCTTGGACAGTTGGGCTCTATTACCTTGATTTTCTCTTCTTTCTCAAATGGCTTATGATTTCTTTGTGGTGGAGTTCTCTTCTTGCTTTGGGTTGGCATTCAAAATATTTTTTATGGTCTGGCTCCCATTGGGATTGTCTTTTTCATGGGTTTTATAGGCTAGTATAGAAATTTTATGTATTCTTTTCTGTCCTATCTCAGGATAGTTTTATTGTTGTTCCATAGCGTAGTGAGAAGATGTTTGGCGCTGTTGACTTTTAGATTTCGTTGGTGGCTCTTGTAAGTTGTTTTATTCCTTTTCTTGGGTTGGAGGTTGTCATGTTATCTTTGAAGGAGTGGAATTTAGCTATGAGGCCCTTTCCCAGTGTTTCTCGTTGTTCCTTGAGTGGGGCTTCTTTGCCCTTTTTTTTGGTTGGGAGGTTGATTTCTATGACCAGGTTCCAGTATTTGGGCGTTCGTAAGGCTCATTCTTGGTGCTATATGGTCCTTGGAAGTACCTCACTCTGGGTTTCTTCTATGGGGTCCGAGTCTATCATTTTTTGGTTTAGTTTTAGTATGGAGAAAGCTAAGATTTATCCTGCTAAGCCCAAATTGTGTAAATATCATTTGGAACCATTGTCGATTTCTTTTGATGATGAGGTTAAGTCCATTATTGTTGATGGAGGTCTCCTGGATTGTATTCTAAAATTACATGGGCATAACCCTTTGCTCACTAGTTGCATGGTTTCTTCTTGGAATGACGATTGGGTCAGTGTTGGTTCTTGGTCCTTACAAGTTACTATGGAACTTATTAGTAGAACCACTGGTCTAGATTTGGACGGTGCCTATCACAACCATGAAAGATATTCTTTGCTACAAGAAATAACTCTCTTTCTGGATAAGGAGGAGATTTTTTTGCGCATTCAAAACGGCTTCAGTACTACAACTTTGCCTCCTCCCTAAAACCGTGTAGTGAGGGTTATTATGGATTATTTTACCCTTGACCCTTCCTATGATATCATAAGGAGTTTTCATGCAATTTTTTTAAATCACCTTAGACGTAAATATTGTATGAACATTCCTTTATTTCTCTTTCAATCTATGCAAAAGTCCTTCCTCAATGTCCAAGTTGGTTGCGGTCAAGCCTCTATCCACAAAGGCTTGGCTCTGTTGGTTTTTGAATAGGCTACTATGGAGTGTGGATTTGATGCTAACGATTTGTTTAAGTCTTTTGCAGATCCTTATGTTCCTTTGGTTCGTGGTCCCAAGCTGAAGGTGGACTTCCCCTCTGTTGGTGGTGGTTCTCGGTTAGCCTCTAGAACTAACTTTGATGATAATGTGGACACTCTCTCTTTCAATTTTGGTGTTGGCCCAGAGAAATTTTTTAAAAATATCCAGATCTCTTCCAGAGGGGTTGGGGGGACCTGAAGGCGAATGAGGCTCAATCGTCGGGTCATATTGTTAATTTTGATTTGGCACCTAAGGTGAGTGTGGAAGATCTTAGAGTTTCTTATTTGAATTTGACTGGTGTCACTACTGTCGAGCATCGTATGTCTAAACGTATGTCTAAATATCTTCAAAGCAATTTGGAGGAATGTGACTCTCCCATTATCGTGGCCCTCTCGGATCTTGATGTTCTATTGAGGGATCTTCCCTGGGAGAAGTCTGTGGAGGAAATCTATTCTCCCAAAGCATCTGAGAATTTTAAAGATTTGGTTCTCTGATATTTAAAGCTTATTGATATGAACTAGCATAAAATATGGAGTACGTTGAAATTTACCCTCGACTTAACTAAAACTATTTCTAGCTTGGCGGCTAATGTAACTCAAGGTGTTCATAAGTTGGTTTAGAACTATCTCAGTTCTCCTTCCTTTGATGCCTTGTGCTTTGGTTTCTTTCTTTCCTTTTGGTTTACCTCTAGTTTTTTTTGAGGTTTGTTCTTTTTGTGTTGCCCTCGTGGCTTTCTTTGTAGTGGTTGTGGGATCCTATTAAAATCCTCTTCTTTTAATAGTACCAAAAATAATAAATTAATTAAAAGTAAATTAAATACTAATGGGCATAATGGTAATAAGGTGGGCATATTGAGTTGAATAATGGTAGATGAACTCTCATGATTACTCTAACCCCCTCCCATGACCTCAAGAAAAAAGGAAGAAATTCCATTGTGGGGAGAGCATTATTCATTTTACAATTGGTTTCAAAAATTATTATCTGGCTCATGTGTGTTGGTGCTAGGATGAAAAGTCTAGAAGGAATTAGATAGGAAGAAAATAAGAAATAGATTGTGTAATTGCAAGACTTACATGTTGGGTTCTTGTATTATAGTTATTTGAATTGTATGAAATAATGTTTGTGATAAACTAGATGTGCTTGGAAATCATGCTTGCATGTTATGATTATGATCCTATTAACATTCTAGGATGCAATTGAAATATGAAATTATTCACTTGACTATAATGGAATAATTTAGAGTACGGTGGTGCCTCCTTGTTAATTTTTTTATGCTTTTGAATTGCCATTACCTAAAATTTATTATTTTGTGGAAAGTCTTTTGTTCAAGTTGCATGTCATGAACAGGTGGAAATTTACTCACATGTGTGTTTTTAAAGCATTATCTAGGTGTTTTGTTATAATATTGTCATAAATCACCTGCATCAATAGTATTTTGTGTGTCCATTGCAGTTGGGAGCTCCATAGTTAGTGAAATACATATTTAAGGAAAATAATTTTTTTTGGCTTATATGTATGCATTATGGAATTGAAGGTAAGAGCTTAACATACAATTATTCTTATGCATTTATTGTAGTATGCATTTCATTTAGCATCGAGTTGTCTAATACCTATATGCAACCACTCAAGTCTTCTTCACAGGACATGATGGCGAAAGAGGAAGACATGAGTGGTGCATGTGTTACAGCCAACTATCTTCTAGGCAGATGAAAGAAGCCCTTGTTCAATTCCTCTTCCATGCTACAGGATTGAATGCTAGTAATTTTAATGCTTCTACCCCATTAGACATCCGAGAATTTATTGTGGATGAAGGTTTTTAGTGGCAACATGTTTATTGTCAAAAAGAAAAAATATTTTTTAGCTTCATTTGAATACATTGTGTATTTTACCTATATTGTAAAATGTTAATTACCTCAATAAAGGAGGGTTTTATTATTATTTTTCTAAGTAGACAAAGATAGGTATACCTAATCTGCATGATAGTGATAGATTAATCAAGAGTTTGAAATGAAACACTACATAGTGTTATTCCATCAATATGAAATGTTATTGCTTTATATGGTGATAATAATCCAAATGTTAATATAAGTCATGAAGGCACCCATCCATATTTTGGTAAGTATATTTATTAAATTGAAGGTGTGTTGTATATTCCTCTTATTATGAAAATAGCTAAAGTGTAATGGAAGGTATAAACATATCAAATAATTTATAACTTTTATTGGTGTATATTGAGATAGGCTTAGTATATGGACTTGGGTATTTACCACTAAAGCCTCTAACATAAACTGAAACAAGCATAACTCAATATATCAACATTTTTAGAATAAGATATGAAGATAATATGTAACTTGAGTTTAGTTTGTGGTCTTTAGGACCAATGGAAGCCTTCTAAGAAATTCAAAAATGTTAGACGTAAACTCTGTAAAACATCTTGATGTATTTCTATTACCAGAGTTTTATTGGACCATGGAAGAAATTTGAAGTTAGTTGTATTTTACAGATTAAACTAATAGTTTATATTTTTTTATTTAAAGTAAGGTTCTAAGGCACACCTTGTCGTGTTGACCAATTGTAAACAATATTATCCTCAGATTTATTAAAAGATGCTTACAATGAAATTTGAATATCATTCTTCTAAACCTTTTCCATAACCTTCTTATGATGTTAAGTGTTACCGACAATGAGGTATTAAGAAGAATAAATGTAGGATGTTAAATTAGGGAATTCCTTTGCTTCTATTATGAAATCTGATTTGTATTTAGAAAATACTTAAATTTAAATATTTTACCCAGAATACTTATTTGATATGCTTATTGCTGAAAGTGGATTTGTATGGCTTAATAGTAAGAAAAGTAACTTACTCAAACGAAAATAGATCTATGCTCTCGTAGATAAATTAATATAGAATATACCTTAGACTACCCTCATTTGCATTGAGGTGAATGTGAACTAGACAATTAATTGATTGTAGTTAAAGTATAGACAACCTCCTTAAAATCAATTTGAATGTTTATAAACTTACGTGCCTCATAAGCAAAGACTTACCTTTTTAAAATATTAATAGAAACAATTACATTCATCGAAGATAGTGATTAAGTAATAATCTAAACATCAACTTCATGACCCTTTTATTAAAGTAAGTCAATGGCTCAAACAAACCCCTTAAATAGGTTTCTTATTTATGTAGGTATTCAACAATATCTTGTAGGAAAGATATTTAAATTAAGTTTATCTATTACTTGGTAATAGTGAACAACATGGCTTCATATATTATATTTCGTTGTGTGTAGTGATAAAGGGGTAATTTTATGTGAAATAATAAATAAATACAACAACATATAAATATAAGGTAAAGAAGAGAAGGAACTCTATTTGTTTAGGTTAGACAAATATAAGTCTATAACCTTCCTAAAAAACCCTAAAATGTAATCCATATCATTAGGAAGGGATGTTTAACCTGATACACCCAATACCATTGGGATGCAAGTAAGCATTCAACATGATTCAAGAATGGTTGTTTTTTGACAGAATAGGTCGGAACAAGTGATATTGTTAGAACTAGTAATGAGGGACGGTATGGGATGTCACCTCTAGGTTGTTGTATAGGAAGTACAGTGATAAGTCCTTGTGCTATTTTTGACTAAGAAGGAACTAGTATGACCAAGAACTAGCCTAATCCATGATGATTGGTATGGTATAATCAGTCATGAAGTCATAAATGGCCAAGTGTACTAAGATTAGTGTCAGGGTAATGACATGACCCTAGCTAACTTTGGGTGAGTGGATAATCAGCTAGGTACTAGGCATATGCATGCTAACCCCTTGCATGTTAAGTCTTGAACAAGCCAACTAGTTAGATCAAGGTTCATCATGCTAAGGGATGGGGAGAGTATGCATCCACCCTCTAGGTGTTATGGGCCCTAGAGGATAACCTCAGTCATGGTTCTACACTTATGCCAAAATAAGAGGATGTTGAATAAAAAGGTAGCTCCACAAAATGACATTGTCTATGGGATTTGGTCAATCCCATCCACTTGAAAAATCATCTACAACAATTCTCAAACCCAAATATGGTTGAATATACCTCATACTTAAATGTGACCTTGCTTTGGGTGATAATTAAACTAGTTATCTTGAAAATTTAACCATAGGGTGAACCATATTATAGTTTGAAAAAAAAATTGTTACTAATGATTTAGAATGAATGGTACAACCAGGTGAGTAGACTTTGGTTGTTACATGTGGTATTAGAGCAAATGAGATCCTTATGTTGTAGGAATTTGTAAATTATTTTTAATAAAATTTAAGCCAAGCAATTAACATAGTTTCTTTAAAACAAGTGTGATGGCACATTTGTTACGAGGTCGTTCATATAGGAATACCATAGGAGTTGGGTGGGAAGGAGCCCCCATAAGACTAAAAAAAGGACCACGAATAGGAGCTACAAACAAAGGTACTCAAAGGGAAAGACAAATGAAACAACTTAATGAACCTCCAAAAAATGAATCTAACCAGGAGGATGAAAGTTTGGTAAAAGTAGTTCAATTGTTACAAACACATATGGAACAATAGAAAAGAGAAATGGAACAACAAAAAGCTTATATGGTCCAACAATAAAAATTGATAGAGGACTTAACCAGGGGTAGGGAGCCTGAAGTCAGACATGAGGAAGTGTGTAATGACACTACAGGGACTAGTAGGACGAGAGTGGGAGTTGAATTGGAAAAAAAAATTCAGAAGATTGATATTTCAAAATTTGATGGTATGCATGATGGAGATGCTACAAGAAATTGGTTGAGTGAAGTGGAAACCTATTTCTTTCTAAAACCCTTATCATCAGAATCTAAAACCATATGAGCTATCCTAGATTTAATAGGAATAAATTTAGACTGGTGGAAGACCTACACGAAAGGAAAGGATATTGAAGTCGTAGACCTCAAATGGGAAGATTTTGTAAAGAATTTAGGAAGAGGTTTCTGACTAAGCAGTACTATATAGATAAATTTTCTAAGTTTTCCATCCTATAATAGGAGATAATGATTGTCTAAGCATATCACCAAAATTTCATCCAACTACTAAAGTATGCACCCTAGTATGAGAATAATGAGGAAATGAAGGTTCAAAAGTTCATTTTTGGATTATACCTCAAGATTAGAACTGTATTCAATTTGCTTAAACTTGGAGATCTTCCAAAAAAAAATGATTTAGCCCATCAAGAAAGCAAACAATGAAGCCAAAAAGGTATATTTCAACTATTATAAGTTATTTGAAAAAGATAAGGATGAACTTAGAAAAATAAAGAGTGCTAGATTCATGAAATGGGAAAAAGAGCAGAACAAAAAGGCTAAAGGAGGGGATCAAACAAAGTTGGTGAACAAAAATTGAAATAATTTTGTAGTAAGTTTAGAAAGGATGGTAAAGGATATCCAAGAATAAAAGGATAGAGACCATCATATACGGAGAAGGTTAAGGATGTTATACTGTAGAATAAGAATGAATATGGTAACAAGAACATTATATACCTTCTAGATATTTGTTATGTTTATGAAGACCCCCACTTTACAAATAATTATCCTTAGAGAGCGGATCACAAGAAGGTTCCAGAGGAGACTACCCACCAAATATTTGCAGCTACAGGTAGTCCTATACTTGACGGGTAAGTTACTCATTTTTTTTAATGGTAAAATTTATGATAGACATGTAGGCATCCTAATTGATAGTGAAGCTACGAATAGTTTCATTTATACTAGTTTAGTGAGGGACATATCAGAAAAGCCTAGATTTTTAGCAAATGATTGGAAGGTAGAGTATGGGTTAGGGCAGACCTATTTAGTTAACCAATGTTTATTTGTCCCTCATATTACCTTACCCCATGGTAAAACCATTTGGCACTTGTATTTGGCTCGTCTACATGCCTTTGACATCATTATTGGTGTAGATTGGCTAAAATTTCATAAAGCCCTCCTAAATTTTGAAGATAGGTGGAGAGAGTTCACCAATGAATACAATCAATAAAATAGGATTCATTGTGACCATGGATTAGTTATACCACAATTATTGTTAGCTATGCAAGTGAAGAAAGCAATAAGGAAGAGAGGAATTATTTATGTGGTTAATATGAATAAGAAAGAAGAAACTAAAGCTGACTTAGACCTCTTCCAAAAGTACCCTATCCTAAGTGAATTTAAGGATGTTTTTCTTGAAGACTTACCAGGTCTACCTCCCCAAAGAGAATTTGACTTTTTAATTGAAATTTTACCTAAAGTTGTGCCAACTACTAGGTCACCATATAGGATGATCCCTATTGAGTTGTGAAAGCACGAGGATACGGAAGCAAAAAGGAAACTCCAAGTGCGATGCAAACCGAACTAAACTTAACGCTAAATCCTATGAATTGAAAGTGCATGAAAAGAGGGAAAGCATGAACGAATCGAATCGAAACAAAAGCCAATAAGGAAGACAACCCTTTTTATTGATATGTTTCAGAACCCGGTTACAATGCGCCTCCTCCCCTTCTAAGGGCTAGGAGCGTTAAATATGCGTTCTTGTTACACCCATGGATGCCATTCCTTCTTCCGCGTGCCCACATGTAAAATGGGCGGACCAAACATCGCCGTCGCTTGCGTTGATGAGTCTTGACTCCTTGCTGCTCCTCTAATGTCCAGATCCTACGTTCAAAGAAACAAGAAATAGTCAGTAGCACCTGTGGATGAAATAAAACATGCAATCCCCACGCCTTCGATTAGTGCATGCAAGATATAAATAAAATGATAACTAACATATATCCAAATGATCTGAAAATTTGACAGGGGCATCAAGACCTCACAAAGAAAACACTACAAATGGAACAGTCAGGAAATTCACCATAGATTTGTATTCGCTCCGGGGCGGGACGAATAGACCTGCAACAAAAATGTCAAAAGGCACTGTCCCAAATGTCACATCTGGGAAGCTCCAAATCACCTGCAAAGTTGGGATTAGCTAATTGGGGGTGTTTTGGGAAGACCCAGAAGGTCATATTTCCCCAATTTGGCCTCTATCACCAAGAATTTGATGATGCTACCTGCAAGTTAGTAAAAGCGAGAAATAATAGAAACATGATCAAAATTGCTCAAAACAAGGTGAAATTTAAATGGCAACCTATCTAAGCAGCATAGAATTAAATGCAAAAATAACAGAAAGGAAATCTACCATAGATTTCCAATCGCTCCGGAGCGGGGCGATTAGGACTGTAGCGGTGTGGGGGCGCCCGGGGCAGGCCGCCCACCGTTTGGGGCCCGATTTCAGCACCAATCCACTTGGGATGGGTCCAAAACCTCTTGTGGGGTATTGTCAAAAAATTTGATGGGATATTGTGGCCAAATGTCAGGTTTTGGTTCCAGATTTGTGCTTCCAATAACCACCCTATGACCTCCTTTCCAAAAGAGATCAAGGATGTGAAAGGCACAACTCGAAAGGGTGTGGGTGTGAAAGTAAAATGACAACACTTCGTTGCTCCAAAATGCTCCTTCTCTGTATATTTTGGGGTGAGAAGACTCACCATTTTATAGACCTGATGGTCTCTTTGGATGAGCATGCAGAGGCGCCACTTGGCAATCATGCCTCTCCAGGGGAGGGAAGATTCCTCCCTGATTAGGGGCTTCATGACTGCCCTTGTAACTGCCTCTAACGCTCGAAAATGCTCACTCACACTCCCATGCAATGAAGGAAGAATTAAGTGGTGGATCTGAGCTGCCATTTGTCAAGATTTGACTTTTTTCCCATCAAACCTGCTATTCGCCCCACCCTGGAGCGAATACTGCTATTCGTCCCTGGGTGGGGCGAATACCAGTTTGTAATCGTCCCTGGGTGGAACGAGTATGGAGCAGAGTGCCTGAAGGTGCCAAATTGACTCCTGACCTTCCAAAACTATTGTGAGAGTGGTTAGGACCATTGTTTAACCTCTAGGGGCTGCCCTTGGGGCTGTGTGTGTCAATGCGATCAGTGTTTGCAGTCACATAATCGGATTGGTGTTGTTTTGGTGTCTACAGATGCCCCTTTTTGGGAAGCGTTGTGCGTGGCGCAGTGTTGAGAAAAAATAGATAACCAAAGCACTAATGATTAGGGTTTCTCAGTAACCTAACCAAATTTTGATGCCCCAAGTATGGAAAGGGCATGCATTCTTGAATCCTTGCTTCTGACGAGCGAAGGAACTCAATTCAAGTGTTAACCTTTTTCGGTGAGGTGTTACTTGATCTTGGACATTGATCAGTCATGAATAGGCAAAGGGCGCAACCTTTTGTCTATGGGAACCTTGAGTTCATGATTCATGAATGCCAAGTGTTTGATCAACTTGTGATTATTGCTTGTTTGCTGCCCCAAGGAGGGGGATGGTTTTTTTCATGACAATGATTCTTTGAATGCATGCCATTTCCTTGATTGGGTGTGTATTTGTTGATTGGTGACTAAGTGTGACTACCCCCTCAAGCGACGAATCGATGAGGGAATGACCTACATGAGAAAAGCGACGAGTCGCTTGACCCAAGATGACTTGTGTAAGGGTGCCTTCAGATGTTTATCGTTGAATGTGTGTGCAGTTTTCTGACATTTAGACCTATTTTTGGTGGGTGTTAACCCTTTTTGGTAACGCCATTTGGGGATGAAATTCTCAAAAATCCGTCTTCCCATGGAGCGGTCCGGCTATGGTAGCCTTCTTAGGGAATAGGATAGTGAGGATTTGTGACCCCAACATCTATTTTGCATGCCCGAAATGTCAAGTGCAAAAGCACTCTCATCGGGCAAGTTTATTGCTTGTTTTTGGGTCATTTTGTTCATTTTTTGATGTTTTTGAAATTTTTGCCCTGTATTCATTCCTGGGTGGGACGAATACCAGTTTAGTATTCATCCCAGGGTGGGACGAGCGCTAACTAGAGCGCTCATCCCAAGGAAGAATGATTACAAGCTCAAAAAGCCTATTTAAAGGCCAAAACTGAGTTTTGGGCTCATTTGCACTTGTTTTTCTTGGCGATTTGGAGCTCTGAGGAGGAGGTTAATTCTACGAAGCGAAGCGCTACCGAATTTCTCTCGACACTATGAGTTCATGAACCGGATCGAGCGGTGGAGCCGAAGCGAGACCAGTAAGTGATCCTCCTCGTTATTGCTTGTATTTTGTTGTTACAGTTTTTAATACCGCAATTTATTTATTGTTGCTTTTGTAGTTTGTTCAAAATAAAAGCCTTAATTAAATGTATGTCATTATGCGTGACTTGTTGTCTTATGACTTCATGAAAACTTAGGTAAAAACCCTAGGTAGACAAAATACCGAGTTCAAAACTTTAGTTTAAAAATTTGTTTTTCTTTTTAGTTGGCTTCGTAAAAATGAAACCCTAGTTTACATGTATGTTAAAAAAGACGTGATAAAAGTCTAAAATTTGTTTCCTTTTTACAGTAAGGTAAACCTTAGGTAAAAGAAAAATTTTGTATTTTGTGATGTTTTTGTTACACGAAAACCTTAGGATAAACTGACCGCGAAACCCTAGTTTTTTAGGTTGAATTTGTCAGTTTTAAACTTAGAGTACAAAAACCCTAAGACTGACAAACTGTATTTGAAATTTTTTTTTTTGTTTTTTTTTTTTTTTATTGTCTGTCAGTTTTAAACTTAGAGTACAGAAACCCTAAGACTGACAAACTATGAATGTTTTGAATTTTTGTGAATTTTGTTGTTTTTAGCTTGTACATTGTTTTATGCATTGTTGTATATTCATGTTACTGTTATACAGTTTTTCATGATTTTAATGTTTTTGTGTTGTTTTCTTTTGTAGGTTGTGAAGAGCCGGTATCGTGTGCCTACTATTTTTACTGAAGCACGAGAGGCTGACTTTGGCTGACTAGGAGTGGCTTGATGCCCTTGGGCTCAAGCAGGTGACTCGACTGGAGCCTATGGTCGGGGATCGGGCCTATCTGATGGCCTTGATCAACTTGTGGGATCCCCAGACCAACACCTTCCATATCCCAATAGGGGAGATGACAATGACCTTGGAAGATGTCTATCGAATTCTACGGATTTCGATAGATGGATTGCCTATCAAGATGACGTCGCGTGATCAGCGGACAACAGTGCTAACACGATGCTTCGGGCATGGGGAGGAGGTGGGTGTGGATAGCCCAGTGGAGAGGGCAGAGGGTGACTGCCAGATTGGTGGGATTCTAGTTCGATGGTGGCTGGAGAAGGGGGTGTTGGGAGTGAGGCACGTAGTACTTATGGGCCTCATTTCCAACATGTTGCTACCTGACTCGTCAGGTGCGAGGTTCCCATGGAACCTGTTGGATGTGGTCTGTCGATTGGTGGAGTGTTCGACGCATGAGCCCTTGATCATGAGGTGGGGACAGACGCTGTTGGCATAGCTCTATGGTGAGTTGTACGAGGTCCACTATCGAAGGTAGAAGGGGATTGGCTACAGCTATCTATTGCAGAGCTAGGCTTGGCAGCACATAGCGGTGGAGAGGCCGATGGGGTTACCGTGGATTACTCGGGTAGAGATGGTGGATAAGGATATAGGTTACGTGGCTCTATGGTGGTGGTCTGAGGAGCAGGGATAGAGTCGATGGTGGGCAGGTGTCGTAGGGCACTATGCTGATGCCTTCGCTCGGCTTGCTCCAGGGGAGGTGTCTGGCGCCCCTACCGGGACTGTCTAGCCTGGACTGAGGCTAGAGAGTGGCTCCAAGGGTATGAGGGGCGGTGGCTGATTGGGTGGCATGGGACCGAGCAGGAGTTCTTCCCTTATAGCTGGGTGACATGATAGTTTGGGGTGCGCCAGGGGTTTCCTGGTGAGCCCGTGGTCTATCGACACCAGGGGGACGAGAGGACTCTGGACCGGCTAGTCATCGCACCACTTGGCGAGGATTCAGATGCGATGATTGACGTCCTGGATGTGGATGACGTCGGGACTACCATAGAGTATGACCAATGGTGGATACTATGGCGATGGTGGGGAGAGGGGCCACTGGGAGGGAAGGGGGAGAGGAGGGGGAGGGTGCAGAGGCACCAGGAGATGATTGGGGAGCTCCGCTGGAGGATGCGGACATGGTGGAGGTGGATGATGTGGATGTGGATTTTGGGGTTTCGGATCAGCCAGAGATGTAGGACGTCTCGGAATAGTGGGAGCCAGAGCAGGCTACTGTTCCAGAGATGCCAATGCCTCAGGAAGTCTTAGAGGACATGGAGGTAGGGTTACGCACTGAGAATGCATGATTGGAGGGGCTACTATGGAGGCACGATGAGGAGCTGGGGGATGCGCTACGAGAGAGGGATCTCCTAGCACGTAGCAGAGCGGGAGAACGCATGGGCTACGTACCATCGATAGGATGGGGATACCGATGCTGCATGGGAGAGGGATCTCCTACGGACGCAGCTAGCAGAGAGGGAGAGGGCCTTGGCGCAACGTGATGAGAACTTGGCTACGTATCGCCAATGGGAGATGGACTTGGTGCGGCATCGATTGGAGCTGGAGGTAGAGATTAGCCACCTCGATGGGTGGGTCCCTACGTTTAGTGAAGGTGGATCATCACGTCGCTCGAGAGGGAGCGATACTGAGCAGTCAACATCCTCTCGATGTAGGTGACTGGATGAGGGGGGCTCGAGTAGGCATGATGCGAGGGCTAGCAGTAGCCACCCTGAGGGGTCGCATAGGACCCACACCATAGGGGGTAGTTCCTCGTCGCACCGATCCTACGTGATCATGGTGGCCGATGCCCTAGGCTTGGGGTTTTTGAGCTTTTGGCTTTTTGTGGGGTCAGATGACCGGTTATTGTAGCCTACGAGCATTTTTGATGATATATATACAGATGACTTTATTTTATTTATACACATGTCAGCATTTGATGTTATGCTCCATGATTGTTGAATGTGTATGTATGCATGTTAATTGATGTTTGATGGATGCATATGTTATGATGAATGCAAATGTTTCTAATTTTTAGGATATGCAAATGTAATGGATGAATTGAACTTGTGTTGTTAGGTGAGGGCACCATAGACTATTTAGAACTTTATGGCTTTTTGTCTTAGGCGATTGTTGTGGTAAATGACTTTTGATGTATACATGCTATTTTTTGTATTTTTTGATGACAATGCGAGGATGAAAGATAGGCTAGTTGGTTTAGAATGTATGTTAAGGTTTTACGAGACTCAGATGTTTTAACTAACTAGCCATGACTGTACTTTATCTTACAAGACTTTTGAACAAGGTATGAATCGGACTTGTCTTTGACCAAGTTATTTCACATCCCTGTGTGTGCAATTGAGTTCGTTTATGTGGTATTTGTCAGGATACCGCCAGTGCCAGATAGGCTGTCAACCAAACCTGTACTGAGGATCACCTAATTAGCTCCACTAACTTCCTTTGTTGTATTTAGTCAGATTAATCTACGGTGCTATCTAGGATACCATAAGCTAGCTCATCCACATGCAAACATTGATCTGTACACGAGTTAATGTGACAGATATATCGTCATGCGGGAGGTTCACCACCAGTGACCGATAGGTTATCCACCAAACCGGTACTGAGGTTTACTTCATGACCTTCTGAATGCTGAGAGTTCCAGGGATTCAAGTTCGACTCCCTTCTTTTCTTCAATTATATTGGGATACTTGCTCTTATATAGTGATAAAAATCACTATTTATTTTTATATATATTTTTTCTTTTGAGCAAGGGATTTGAATTTCGAGTGATGAGAATCACTATTGTATGTGCCTTTTGATGTATGCACTTTGGTGGTGATGTCAAAATTTTTGGAGTTTTGACTTTTGCAAAATTTTATGATGTTTGCAACTTTTTGAGAACTTGGGATTCTTGGGGAATTGGGTAGGGAAGATGCTTGTCCTTTTGCCAACTCTCAGCATTCTTGGGGTCATTCGCATAGGGGGATGAGCAAGATAACCATTTCGCTTATGGTGACCTGGATTGCTTTGCAGGTTTCATCTTTCGTTCACACAACTTGGGAATTTTTATGTGTTTTAATTTGTGTTGGGATGCTACGTAACAAGGTGTGATCCAAGTAGAACTCTACCTTTGTAAAATCTGTTTGACTTTGTACAGTATTTGGCTAGAAAGCTAATGACGACTGAATGACGAAAACTCTTGATACATTTAGAAGACCACTGACTATGATATGGTAAAAAGAAGTGAATGGCATTTATTTTTGATGGACTGTTTATAGAATGGAGAAATGTGGAACAAGATGGATTGGCGAAGTAATTACAGTCTATGGTGCCTTGACCTGTATGACCACAAATATGCAATGTATGGATGTTATGCTTAATGCAGCTATTATTTTTGCATTTTTGATAGATTGATTTTTGTGAGTATGAAGATGAGATGCAAAAGAGCTCTTTATTGTTGTGATGAGTTTGAGCATGCCTGGAAATGAGATGCAAATTTTTGTTATTTTTGATGATTTTACTATTTTTGAATTTTCTTATTTTTGACCAAGCGATTGTGGGAATCCTTGGAGCTTTTTGGTTTGACCAAAGGGGTAATGGGCACCTTTGGGGCATTTTGGGGATGACCAAGCGATTGTGGGAATCCTTGGAGCTTTTTGGGTTTGGGCTATGGCTCTTTTAGATATGGAATGGCCACAAATGACTGATGTTCAAGGGTTCTAGTTCCTTGATTCCATCAAGAGAGGCTAGCCGGTATGTTCGAGGTCCTATTTTACTATCAATTACATAGGGACCTAACCAGTTTGCCATGAACTTGTCCCTTAGATGGGGCGGCAAGCTAGAGTTCTGTTGGTTCTCTTTTAAGACCAAGTCACCAACCTGAAAGTCCCTCAGGTGAACTTTCATGTTGTATGCTTTCTTAAGTCGCTCTTGATAGATACGTAAATGCTCGAGAGCATTAACGCGTCATTCATCGAGCAACGTAAGCTGGTCTAACCGGGCCTACCGCACAGTGTCATCATCGATGAACTCTTGCATTGATATGCGTAGGGAAGGAATTTCCAACTCGAGAGGCATGACAAGCCTCGGAGCCATACACGAGCGAAAATGGAGTTGCCCTAGTGGGTGTCCGAATGCTAGTGCGATAAGCCCATAGGGCAAGTGGGATCTGAATGTGCCAATCCTTATGACTATCTACGACTATATTTTTGAGGATGGCAACTAGCATTTTGTTTGATGCCTCTGCTTGCCCATTTGCCTGTGGATAATAGGGTGTCAAAAACTATGCTGAATTTTGTACTTTGTGGTCAAAGCATGCACGTCTTTGTTCTTGAATGACGTCCCATTATCCAAAATTATCTTGGATGGAATACCAAAATGACATATGATGTTATGTAAAATGAACTCCACAATGCGGGGTCCAGTCGTAGAGGTAAGCGGAATTGCTTCCACCCATTTGGTGAAGTACTCTGTGGCCGTTATGATAAACGTGTGATGACCTGACGATGCAGGGGAGATCTTTTCGATTAGATCTAAGCCCCACTATGAAAATGGCCAAGCCGATTGGATCGGCTGCAAGGCCTGGGAAGGTACGTGTGTCAAATTAGCATGGTGTTGACATTTCATGCACTTCCTTACATATGCGCAACAATCTCGCTCTAAATATGGCCAATAATAGCCCATGCGAAGAATGCACTTTACGATGGCCATACCACTAAAGTGGCCACCGCACGTACCATCGTGCGCTTGGGCGATCACCCAAGTGGACTCCTACTGGTCCAAGCAACGAAGGAGGATTCCTTCATAGCTATGATGGTACAAAATGTCTCCTAACAAGACATACTTTGCCACTTTCTGCTTGAATGCTCATTTTGTGGCATGCGTCAATCCAAGTGGGAGGTTACCTAACTTGAGGTAGTCCCTTATGGGTGAATACCAATCCTGCTGATCAGAAGCCTCGATGGTATGAACAGCCAATCCCTCTTGAAGTTCATCCCTAGCAAAAGTTGAGCGGGAGAGAACTTGTAAGAATAGCATTGTGTTGCTATTAAGGGGAGTAGGGGAGAACAAGGACCCCCAGTTGGCATGATTCAGATGATCATGGATTCGAGAGAACGTGTCCGGGGATGGTTCAATCTGGATCAAGTGGATTCCTGGCATCAAGTCAGAGCTTGCACGCTCCATCATGGATTGCGATAGTGTTTTGACTTGAATGGTTGTCATATCACCAGAAATGTCTTGCGGGATTAATGACCCCAAGGAGGCCATAGTGTCCGCAAAATGATTCGATGATCGAGGGAGTGCCTCGATGTCGTACCATTCAAGATTTGCCAAGAATTTGTCCACAAGGGCTTTGTAGGCCTATAGAACTGGGCATTTACATTGGAATACCCCTTTGACTTGGTTGACAATTAACAGTGAATCACCAAAGATGTTCAATCATTTGATGTTCATGGTGATTGTTGTCTGAAGACCTATGAGCAAGGCTTCATATTCGGCATTATTGTTGGTGCACGGGAAGTCTAATTTAAATGACAGAGGCATTGGAGCCCCTTGTGGTGTGAAGAATACAATTCCCGTGCCACCCCTTGCTCACATTTAGAACCATCAAAAAATAGGGTTATGTCGGGCTGTGACTCAGGCTCATCGAATCTGGTGATTCTGAGACATGGAAGACCCCATCATCGGGTAGTTCTATGACCAGAGGCTGATCATCTTCGAGAGGAGCCTCTGCTAGTTGATCGGCTATGACTTGTCCTTTGATGGATTTTTGTCCAATAAACTCTATGTCAAATTTCGTCAACAACATGATCCATTTCGTCGTGCGGCTACTATGATAAGTATGACTCATCATGTACCGCAATGGATTCTCCTTAGACACAACATACGTAGTGTTGCTCAGCATGTAGTGGCATAGCTTTTTGGTAGCAAACACCACTGCCAAGCAGAGTTTCTCAACGTATGCATAGTTAAGTTCATAACTGACCAGGGTGCGGCTAAGATAGTAAGTAGCCTATTCTTTGTGAAGTTCATTTTTCTAGGCTAGCATGGCGCCCAGTGCCACCTCAGTAGCTGAGATGTATAAGTAGAATGACACTCCTGGTCTAGGTGGTGCCAATACTAGTGGTGAAGCCAAGTATTGTTTAATGTCATCAAAGGTTGATTGGCACTCGTCATCCCAGTGAAATGCTACCCCCTTATGCAATAATTTGTTCATGGGTCGGCACTTGTCAGATAGCTGCGCTATGAAGCGCTTGATTGACGTGACCTTTCCCTGCAGGCTTCTGAGCTGCTTGATGGTAGTTGGGGGAAGCATTTCAAGGATTGCCTTGACTTTGTTTGGGTCCACCTCGATGCCTCGCTTTGAGACTATGAAACCCAAGAGTTTTCTAGATGTGATGCCAAATACGCACTTCTTGGGATTCGAGTCTGACTTTATGTTCCATGAGGCGATCGAGGATCTTGCTTAAGTCATCGAGATGATCTGGGCGCAAAAGAGATTTGGCCAACAAATCATCCATGTAATCTTCCAAAGTTTTATGCATGTAATCATGGAAGATGTACGTCATGGCACGTTGGTAGGTGGCGCCAGCATTTTTAAGGCCAAAAGGCATGACCTTATAACAAAATGTCCCCCAAGGCATTGTGAACGCCATTTTTAGTTGGTCCTCGAGATTGATACGAATCTGATTGTATCCCGAGAAACCATCCATGAGGGAAAGCATTTCATGGCCTACTGTAGCGTCTACCAATGCGTCGATGCTCGGCAAGGGGAAATCATCCTTAGGACTCGCTTTGTTTAGATCTCAAAAATTAGTGCATATGTGAATCCTCCCATCAAGCTTCTTGATGGGCACCATGTTGGACAACCATGGTGGGTAATCCATGCAGATGACAAACTGTGCATCCAACAGCTTTTGCAATTCATCTTTGACCATCAAGGCCACTGTTGGGTGCATCTTACATAGTTTTTGCTTAACTGGCTTGACTGTCGGATCAAGCGTTAGATTATGCATGACTAGCTATGGATCTAGCCTCGACATGTCTCTGTAGGACCATGCAAAAACCTCCTTCTTCTCTTTGAGAAGGGTAATGTAGTCGGCTTGCTCTTCGGGGGATAAGCTTACCCCGAGCTTGATAATCTATGGATTCATTGGATCAGAGCCGATGTCTACGTCAGTCATCTCCTCGACCGACATGTGGGATCCATCCTCCAACTGGTGTGGAGTTGGGATCAAATGGATATCATTTGCTGAGTTTAAATCTGCGTTGGGAACCTCGGGTTCCTCTTCAGCATGGAAGATATCCTGAGTTGGCCCTGGGGTAAAATGAAGCATTTTACCGAAAGGCTAGTACTCTGATGGGGATGGAGGTGAATTGACATGATCCCAGTCTATGGCATCTATGTCTAGATACAATGACTATGCTGGATCGGTCGAGTTATGGATGGGGGTGGTTAAGTCAATGGAGATCATGTTGATGAAATGATTTTGGTCTCCATTACCATGGGTGTGGTGACTCGAACATTCTGGATGTTCTCTATGCTCCGGGTCTAGCTCTAGAGGTATTGGCATGAATGGATCGGCCCTATGTGTGGATAGGAAGATAGGGTCTACCCTCGGCACTGATATCGCTATAGGGTCTCTGGGTGGAAGGTATTCTTCATATGCCCAAAGTGGTGGATTCAACACTTGTTCCCACCGTGTTGGGTCTACGTACCACTCATGCCCTGGCACTATGTTTAGTTGTTCAAATATGTCATTAATCTCTAAGGGGTATTGTTGTTGTCGCATATGATTGAGATAGGCCATCTCAGTTTCATCTTCATAATCATTGTCGGAGATCCAAAGGCCTTCATTGGCTCCAACAACTATTTGCGACATTAGAGGCTCGTCTTGCTCGAGCAAATTGATCTGGCCCCATTGGGGTTGTTCCGCTCTCTATGGTGGGGCCTGATTGTCTTGTGGTGGCACTTGCTCGATGGGAGCCACCAAAGGGAACATTGCCAAGAGGCTTTCCTGATAATCATCCATGGGGGTCACTTGTGAGTGATTGCTATCTGATTCGAAGGGATCCCATGGTGCTACCTCATATTCTGACTCATCCTCTGAAGATCCTTCTTGACCTTGTCTACACCTCTCTTGTAGGTGTGTTCTTGAACTTTCTCCTCTTTCGAGCGAAGGGAAAGGGTTGTTGAGGTCAACAAGGTTGGTTGTCAACAATGGGAGATAATCTCCCAATGTATATGTCATGTTAGGGTTGGCATATGGATCTAATGCCAATCCCCCCTTGTTGCCTATCCCTAGGCCTTGCATGTTCTCTACCAAGATGTCCAAGGGGAGGGGGTGGTTGAACCCTACTCCTGACTTGTCATATGGCATTTGGTATCTTGGTTGGCAAAGAACACGCACTCCTTGCTCATATCTGCCTAACCCATATCCATGCCAATTGCATTGGCCAAGGTATCTCAAAGCGAAGTCTGGGTTAGACAAATAGTTGACATCTTCTACAAAGGGCTCTTCATCTTCATCCTCTTGCATGTATGGTTCAGTACCATGATCAAGGCCCCCATACACAAAGTTTGTCTGATTCGGTGGGTAGCCTAGAGGAACAATGGTACCGATGGGGAGGCGAGGTCTCCCCATGTCCTGCATGGACTCTAGTGTGGGTGTTGCTACAATATTCCACACCAGATACTCCCCTAGGCCCGTATTGGCCATTTCAATGGTGATTGTTGGTGATTGAGGGGGAGGGAACGGAAGTTCTTTCGAAGTCCACTCCATGTCGGGTGGACTAGGAGCCTCGACTTCCATTCTGCTAGGCATCTCCTCAGTAGAGATAGTTGATACTGATGGTGATGCCTCTTCCAAGGGTTTCTTCCCTTTGTCCTTCTATGTGGCCATCGTAGGTGGCATCGTTGGTGAAGGACCAGACGATGAAGATGGACCCGACTATGGTTTTGATGGACTTGTCAATGGGGATGCCTATGGAATCGGACCCTGTCTAGATGGATTCAACTAAAAATCCAAATGCATTGATGGAAGGGTCGATTGCGGCATCGTGCACCGCATTGCAATACTTGAAGGGTTCTAAGTCCATCGGGACTACATGTACCTCCCCTTCAAATGTATACTTTAAACACTGATGAGCTATCGAAGGGACACACTTCATGTCCCTGATCCATGGCCGACCCAACAAGATGTTATAGGCCATCTCACCTTCCAAAATATGGCACAATGTAGGTATAGTCTTTTGTCCCACCTGGATGGGTAGGACAATTGTGCCAACTATCGAGCATATCGCATCATTGAATGCTCGTAGAGTGTAGGTGGAAGCCGTGATGTGAGATGCTGGCAACTTCAGATGTTTCAATGCCGTTATTGTGATGATATTACTGGACGAGCCAGTGTCTACCAACACCCTCTTATACGAAATCCCATTGACCCACACGATAACGTGTAGGGGTGGATCCGCCATATCATCAGCCACTGATTTCACTTCGTCTTCTCGAAAAGTGATGACTGGCTCAGTGCATCATTTGACATGTCCCACAAAGTTGTTGAAAGAATTTGCTTCATGGGGCTGCAACTCGATGGCTTTCAATATCTCCATTAGAGCCTCCCGATGGGGCGTTGATTGTTGTATGAGCTCATATATGGAGAGCCTAGCCGACGTGGTCCTCAAGCTCTGAGTGAGTTTGGTCTGAATTATGGCCATGGGTCTAGGCGGAGGAGGTTGTGTAAGGTGTTATTGTGGTTGTGACATTGTTGGCACCTCACCTGTAGTTGCCGCGGGGGCAGCTACACTCGGATACCTCCTATTTCGAGTCACTATACTGATCATCCCTACATACCCTTGCATGGGGCAGTTCTGTGTGACCTCATTGACTTGTAGGGTCTTTGCCTATGCATCATGGGCAGGCAAGGGGTCCTTAAAGACCTCCATTTGTTGGTTGCTTGGTGCCACGAGATTATCCACCGCTAATGTCTTGTTATCAATTAGGTCTTGCACCAAGCCCTTAAACTTCCAACATGCATTAAGGTCATGTCCCTTCCACCTATGGAACCTACAGTACAAATCTTCCCTATAGCCCTTAGGTTTTGGCATGTTGGGATCTATGGGTTGAATCTCGGGTAGGTTGATCAAGTTTGCCACTGACAAGCGGTCAAACAAGGAGTCTCTGGACTCTGTGTAAGGTGTGAATTGTCGCCTAGGGTGACGCTACTGATTTTGTTCTTGCCTCTAATTTTCTCGGTCATAACTATTAAGAGGCACCACCTGATAGTTAGCCTTTTGGGGCTGTGTTGCTTGTGTAGGCTTAGGGACGTTGATAGCAACCTGATTGACCACAATGGGTTTCTGTTGCGTGGTCCCTATTTTGGTGTTCTTAGACCATTCTTTCTTCTTTGGCTTGGCTATCTCGCCATCCTAAATCTTGATCTCTTCAATGATTCTGGCTTGTGCCAGAGCTTCCTCTAAGGTGGCATATTGTTGCAGCTGCAATAGCATAGAGATCGATCTCAAACAGCTCTTTGAGAACATTTGTGTGAGGTCGGACATAGGAGGGAGGTAGGGTAGCTTAGAAAGTAGAGTCCTCCACCGATTCCCATAGGCCGCCATGGTTTCTTCCTCATACTGCCTGAGGCTGGCTAAGTCGCTTAGTGATGCCTTCTTCTTGGTGTTGAAGGTGAAGCGTTCGAGGAACGCATCCACTAGCTGATCTAAGTTGCTAATGCTATGCTTTGGTAATTGAGTAAACCAATCCGAGGTAGGGCCTACGAACGTGGTGATGAATGTTCTTAACAACAAAGCATCATTATCCTGAATGCCAAAGCATTGGCTCAGGAATCTAGTCACATGCTCTTGGGCATCCTCCTCACCTCTAAAGATTGCCAACTGAGGTAGCTTAAAGTGTTCAGGGTAAGGGGGTGCTGGCACTGACGGATGCATAGGATGACTACGGAGTTGGCATAACGTGGGATTTTGGGGCCCAGAAGTCTTGGTTTCCATAGACTCCAAATGCTCTAGCAGCGCTTTATATGCATCGAAAGATTTAATCTCTTCCTCTTTAGTTTGCTCCCATTGTGGGTTGTGGGAAACTTGAGGCCTATGGAGGGGTGGCCGGATAGCAGCCCCTCCACCTTGGTAGGGCATTTCGGCCCGCTCTTCTTCTTGTTCATACTCCTCATAGGCTTCTTGAGGAGTTTCTGGATGAGACCTATGACCATGGGTGGGTCCCCACGGAGGGAGCCCATCGTTGTTCCTGGGAGTGGTCTCCCGCTCAGGTCTAGGAGGTCTCGGAGGCAGCACTTGGTAAGGTCATGGGGACCTGTCTCGCACCAAGGGGTTGCGCCTCTCATATGGTTCTGCTCTTTGGGTGTGAGGGGTTGGAACCCTCTCAGGCACCGTGTTATGGAGCAGCTCATCTATTTGGCGTCGAATGCGCTCTTTGCTAAGGTGATATAGATGCTCTAGCTGTTGTTGGTCTTGCTCAAGCTGCGTGATCTACGCTTGGTGGGTGGCATGTCTGGCGACTGCTAGGTCGATTTGTTCCACCATATTGAGTCTAGGAGGCCTAGATGCCTCTCCTACACATTTATCTCGGTCATGATGATCCGAGATCTCTATAGGTCGCTTCCCTCTATCGAGGTTGGTGGCATTCACTCGAGGCTCTGGCCTCGATAGGTGACTCTAGTAAATAGTAGGTGTGGAGGTGCATTGCTCTCATGTTATGTATTGCTCTTGAGGAATGTAATGGTCTTCCTCATGCTCCCTTTCATATATGTGAAAGGGTGGGCAGAGTTGGCTCGCCCTGCTTGAAGAGCCTTGTGCTCTAGATTTGGCTTTTTATTCCTAACAATTATGGGGGGTAAAGGAGGGATGACATAATCATGTGGCCTCTCCTCATGGACCCTATGCTGCTCTAGCACTTCATCACGTGGTGGCCACTCATACCGAGCTTCTAAGGGAGCCTTCCTATTTATATTGAGTGCCACATGTAAGGACTCCTCCTGAAAGGGGCTATGATGGATGGGAGTGTCCCTCAAAGGGGTGCCTCTATAGTCCCATTCTGAAATGGCATGATGTGGACTCTCTTGTGGGTCAGGCCGCCAAGGCGGTATGACCAAGTCCTTGGGGCTATAGCGGAGGTGACTTGTGCCCCCTTGTACACTCTTCGTAGCTTCCGCCCTTGATTGGGCTTGGCTATGGGTGTACACCATGGTGGTGCTTTCCTACAAGATGCATAGATTTTTATTTCTTTTTATGATTTTTATGCTACACTAAACAGAAAATATCACACACGCAAAGCAATGATTATCTCATTTAAATATTAAAGGTGTGCCCTAAACCTGGTTTAGTGTGTTTTGATTTTGTTTTGAAAGATTTTGTAAAGGATGTTTAAATGCAATATGATGGCTCTTATGACTCCCAAAAATGGTCGCCCCTTCGATATACCATTGCCAGGCCGATATACCAACCTCTCTATATACCCGCCCTTACGTGAGGGAAACTATTGGTACGTGAGAGCAGATGGTACGTGGAACGTAGGCGGTACGGAAGGGGGATCACCCTATTTTTGACACCTACCATAGAAGACTTATCCTCATGCACTGGGAATCACCCCAGCTACACTCGGTCAGCTTTCATCAGGATTTACGTCTAGCAATAGTAGCGATCGGGGTTTATGAATGCAAAATTCAAGCCAAGGTGGTGATGAAATCCACCGTTGGTCTTGATCAAGGGCTGGGGTTTTATGACCAGCTCCTTGGTGTTTATGTTGCCACGTGATGTGTGGGGTTCTTTTTACTTTGCATGAAAGGAAATAAACATGCAGTACAACTTTTCCTAAGCAAGCAAAGAACCAAAAAATAGGAAACAGAAAACAGAAAATGACAGAAGGAGTTCAAGACCCTTACCTCTTCTCTGCCCAAATCTGGTTCTGAGTTTCTATCCTGAAACTGCACAGATAACTATTCATCCCAGGGAGGAATGAATTATAGGACTGTATTCATCATAGGGTGGGGCAAATTCCCATTCATCCCTGGGTAAGACGAATTCCAGCTCTGTATTCGCCAGGCTGGAACGAACAACAGTCCAACATTTGAAAACTCGGTACCTGCAAGCAAAAACAACCAAGTTTTGATCAGATTTCTGATATTAAAAATAGAGGACAAGGTCCCACCATGATCGCCACTGAAAGCATGAGGATACGGAAGCAAAAAGGAAACTCCAAGTGCGATGCAAACTGAACTAAACTTAACGCTAAATCCTATGAATTGAAAGTGCATGAAAAGAGGGAAAGCATGAACGAATCAAATCAAAAAAAAAGCCAATAAGGAAGACAACCCTTTTTATTGATATGTTTCAGAACTCGGTTACAATGTGCCTCCTCCCCTTCTAAGGGCTAGGAGCGTTAAATATGTGTTCTTGTTACACCCATGGATGCTATTCCTTCTTTCGCGTGCCCACATGTAAAATGGGCGGACCAAACATCACCGCCACTTGCATTGATGAGTCTTGAATCCTTGCTGCTCCTCTAATGTCTAGATCCTATATTCAAAGAAACAAGAAATAGTCAGTAGCACCTGTGGATGAAATAAAACATGCAATCCCCACGCCTTCGATTAGTGCATGCAAGATATAAATAAAATGATAACTAAAATAGATCCAAATGAACTAAAAATTTGATAGGGGCATCAAAACATCACAAAGAAAACACTACAAATGGAACAGTCAGAAAATTCACCATAGATTTGTATTCGCTCCGGGCGGGACGAATAGACCTGCAACAAAATGTCAAAAGGCACTGTCCCAAATGTCACATCCGGGAAGCTCCAAATCACCTACAAAGTTGGGGATTAGCTAATTGGGGGTATTTTGGGAAGACCCAGATGGTCATATTTTCCCAATTTGGCCTCTATCAATGGGAATTTGATGATGCTACCTGCATGTTAGCAAAAGCGAGAAATAATAGAAACATGATCAAAATTGCTCAGAACGAGGTGAAATTTGAATGACAACCTATCTAAGCAGCATAGAATTAAATGCAAAAATAATAGAAAAGAAATCTGCCATAGATTTCCAATCGCTCCGGAGCGGGGCGATTAGGACTGTAGCAGTGTGGGGGCGCCCGGGGGCAGGCCGCCCACCGTTTGGGGCCCGATTTCGGCACCAATCCACTTGGGATGGGTCCAAAACCTCTTGTGGGGTATTTTCGAAAAATTTGGTGGGATATTGTGGCCAAATGTCGGGTTTTGGTTCCGGATTTGTGCTTCCAATAACCACCCTATGACCTCCTTTCCAAAAGAGATCAAGGATGTGAAAGGCACAACTCAAAAGGGTGTGGGTGTGAAAGTAAAATGACAGCACTTCGTTGCTCCAAAATGCTCCTTCTCTCTATATTTTGGGGTGAGAAGACTCACCATTTTATAGACCTGATGGTCTCTTTGGATGAGCATGCAGAGGCGCCACTTGGCAATCATGCCTCTCCAGGGGAGGGAAGATTCCTCCCTGATTAGGGGCTTCATGACTGCCCCTGTAACTGCCTCTAACGCTCGAAAATGCTCACTCACACTCCCATGCAATGAAGGAAGAATTAAGTGGCGGATCTGAGCTGCCATTTGTCAAGATTTGACTTTTTGCCCGTCAAACCTGCTATTCGCCCCACCCTGGAGTGAATACTGCTATTCGTCCCTGGGTGGGGCGAATACCAATTTGTAATCGTCCCTGGGTGGAACGAGTATGGAGCAGAGTGCTTGAAGGTGCCAAATTGACTCCTGACCTTCCAAAACTATTGTGAGAGTGGTTAGGACCACTGTTTAACCTCTGGGGGCTGCCCTTGGGGCTGTGTGTGTCAATGCGATCAGTGTTTGCAGTCACATAATCGGATTGGTGTTGTTTTGGTGTCTACAAGTTGTAGTATTTCAAGACACAATTTTATGATTTGTTAGAGAAAGGACTTATTAATCCCAATGTGTCACTGTGGGGTGCTCTTGTTCTATTTTTTAATAAATAAATATGGATCCTTAAGGTTGTGCATAGACTATCTAATGCTCAATAATATTACCATAAAAAACAATATTCCTTACCTAGAAGAGATGATCTTTTTGACCAGTTGAATGGAGCTACCATTTTCACAAAAAAATAATATTATATTGGGTTATCATCAACTAAGAATCCATGAGGAAGACACTCATAAGACTACTTTTAGAACAGGTTATGAACATTATAAGTTTACAGTCCTACATTTTGGGTTGACTAATGCCCTAGTTGCATTTTTGAACCTCATGAGTAGTGTTTTTAGGAGCATCTAGATCGCTTTGTGTGCATATTCTTTGATGGCATACTAATCTACTCTTGGAACAAGGAAGAGCATGATTTACATATGAGAATTGCACTTGAGATCCTTAGGAGAAATTAGTTTTATGTGAAGCTTTCAAAATGTAAATTCTAAAAACCTCAGGTACAATATTTGGGGTATACAATGTCTACTGAAGGGATTGTTATTGATCCCAAGAAGATTTAAGCTATTATTAACTGACCTACACACACCAATGTAAATGAGGTACATAATTTCATGGGATTGGTCGGATATTATAGACATTTTGTTAGGGGTTTCTCAAAAAAATCTCAACCTATCACAAATATCTAGAGAAAAGGAAAGACTTTTAAGTGGTTAGATCAGTGTGAGGAAGTATTTCAAATTTTGAAAGAGAGGTTAACGACTACACTAATTTTATGGTTATCTAATTCTTCCAAGAGATTCATAGTGTTTACCAATGCATCTATTGAGGGATTAGGAGTCCTTACCCAAGATAAAGTGGTAATTACCTTCAAATCATGAAAAATTAAGAGACATGAGGTAAACTATGCTAATCATGACTTAGAGTTGGCAATGGTTGTGCATGATCTTACAATTTGGAGGTATTATTTATTTGGAAAACCTTTTGAACTCAATATAGACAATCAAAGTTTAAAGTACATATTTACTCAACCCTTGTTGAATGCTAGACAACATCAGTGGATGGAGTTTTTGGAAAAGTATGATTTTGGCATCGAATATATCAAGGGTGAGGAGAAAAAGAAAGTAGATGCCTTGAGCAGGAGAAGACATATCACTGCAATGACACAACGTCATTATGATATGGTGGATTAGGTTATGAAAATGCAACAGAAGGATGCTTTTTGTAAGAAATATCAAGCTCATATTGCATAGGAATACGAAAGGGATATAGCTTTTGTACATAAAAATGATTTATTTTACTTCAAAAATAGATTAGTTGCTCCGAATTTGGGTGGACTAAGAGAAACTATCCTAAATGAGGTACATAATACTCCTTATTCTACACACCTAGGTGGGGCAAATATGTGAGAGAATATCAAGAAGGTCTTTTACTAGCTAGGAATGAATAAAGATACTAATTATTTTATGGCTAGGTGTTTGGATTGTCAAAAAGTAAAAGTAGAACATTTACATCCAGTAGGTCATTTGCACACTTTTGAAATTACCACATAGGAGTTGAAGGTTGTGTCGATGGACTTTATGGTTGGATTACCTAAGACTATATTTATGCATGATGCAATACTATTTGTAGTAGATAAATTAACCAAGGTTGTAAATTTTATACCTGGGAATGTGTAGGATGATGCACCCGCCATAGAAAGTAATTTTTCCAGGGAGATAATGTGACTACATGGGTTTCCAAAAGTTATAATCTCAGACAGGGATTCCTGCTTTACTTTAGAATTTTGGCAAGATCTACATCAATTTTTGGGTACCAAACTTAATATCAGTTCTTCTTATTACCCTGACATAGATGGACAAATTAAAATGGTGAATTGATGAGTGTCATCAAATCTTCATCATTTAATCATTATGTTTCAATCCAGGGTGGTGTCCAAGGATATATACGAAAGCAGGGGTTAACAGACTGATGTTTAGTTCATCTAGATCATGGCCTTATTCATGGAACAGTTATTGCTTTGGGGGTGTTATGTGTCCTATTTAATCTCCTAGAAACTAAAACTGAGTACCTACTTATCCTTGCATAATTTTAAATTCACACAGTTGCAGGAAAAGCAAATCTGAACTATTGCAGAATTTAAAAATGGTAGAATTTAGTTGACAGAATTTAAAATAACAAAAATGGAAATCACATAAATAAATTATAACAACAATAAAATTAAAACTTTACACCTGCAAAAAATGAAACCTAAGACAATGATGAAATTCAAAGGTTTAAAAGCAAATATTGCAAATCTATAGCAAACTGAATTAACCAAAAATTCTCTGATGCAAACTGGAAATGTTGAAGCTAAAATAGAAAATTTTATGCTATAAAATATATTCTAGATGAGTTACCTACCATGCATTAAAATTCCACATTATCCTAATCACTAACCATACAAAACTGTCAAATCTCTTCTGATCTACTGCAACCAAAAATAGCAAAATTATGTCAGGTAAAAACCCTCCTATGGGCCTGGAAGTGGCCCTTGCTTCCTGAACCAAAGGAGATGAGTGAGATTTCTCTAAAATAAGAAGTTCTCACACTTAATTCAAAATGAAACATGAATCATAATATTGCACCTTTTTATTTCATATTAGCAACATCACAACAATGTAGGAAGAGACCTGTAGAATACTGTATTACTGCAATAAATACAAATTCAGAACACCTAATATATGCTATAACTATATTCAGCTACCTATTCTCCTATATTCTCAACTAGATGGGAGCATTTTATTTATACAAAATAGAATGCATTACAGATAAGGTTTACTGCTATTACCTGGGACTATTATAGCAGTTTCAGACTAGGTCTTCCACAAATGCAGAGTTTTGACTCTTCTGTCCCTATCCACTCTAAGTGTTGGCATCCAAAGTGAGGAACAAGTGTGAGTTTGGATAAGGTGTCTTATGATATGACTTTAGTCACCATTTACTCCTTTTCAAAAATGCCTTTAAGTAGTTCCAAACTATCTACGCTAATTCTAAAATTGCTCTGAAATATCAGGCAGCAGAACAGGAAGATTGCTATTTCATCAACAAAAGTTTATGCAATCGGTTGTGGCAGTAGGTATTGTTGAGCAAGGTGCAAGAACAATATTGTCATTGTTGTCAACACAGTCAGACAGATCGGTTGATGCAGTGGATAGGAGTTCAGTGATGTAGTGGACAGGAGTTAAGAGGTTCTACAGAGTATGTACAGTGGTTTTCCAAAAGATAGAAGTGGCCCATATACTAAAAATCAAAAGAAAATCACAAGGCAGAAAACTGTCGCGATATCACGACATGTTGAGCAAAAAGAAAAACTGTCGCGATATCACGACATGTTGAGCAAGAAGGAAAAATTGTCACGATTTCGCGACATGTTGGAAGAGAGAGAAGAAGAAATAAAACTGTCACGATATCGCGACATGTTGAGAAGAAAGAAAAACTATCACGATTTCTCGACATGTTCGAAGAGAAAGCGCAAGCAAGAAAAACTATCACAATTTCGTGACATGTTCGGAGAGAAAGCGCAAGCAAGCAAAACTATCATGATTTCGTGACATGTTCGGAGAGAAAGCACAAGCAAGCAAAACTGTCACGATTTCATGACATGTTCGGAGAGAAAGCGCAAGCAAGCAAAACTGTCACGATTTCGCGACATGTTGGAAGAGAGAAAGGCAAGTAGAAAAAGTGTCGCGATTTCGTGACATATTGCAAGGAAGGTTGTACGGACAAAAAAGTGTCACGATTTCACGACATATTGCAAGGAAGGTTGTACGGACAAAAAAGTGTCACGATTTCGTGACATATTGCAAGGAAGGTTGTACGGACGAAAAAGTGTCACGATTTCGCAACATATTGCAAGGAAGGTTGTACAGACAAAAAAGTGTCACGATTTCGGGACATATTGCAAGGAAGGTTGTACAGACGAAAAAGTGTCGCGATTTCGCGACATATTGCAAGGAAGGTTGTACGGATGAAAAAGTGTCATGATTTCGTGACATATTGCAAGGAAGGTTGTACGAAAGAAAAAGTGTCACGATTTCGCGACATATTGCAAGGAAGGTTATATGGATGAAAAAGTTTCACGATTTCGCAACATGTTGCAGGAGAGAGAGTTTGAAAGAAAAAGTGTCACGATTTTGTGACATGTTGCAGGAGAGAGAGTCCGAGAGAAGATGTCGCGATATCGCGACATGTCGAGTTTTCGTGACCCGAAGGCAAGAGAAAGAGCAAAGGAGAGAAAGTGTCACGATATCACGACATGTCGCATTTTCGCGACTAAAGGAGGAGAGAGAAAGTAAGAAGGCAGAAGTGTCGTGATATCGTGACAAAAGTAAAGAGGAAGAGCAAGGAGGGAAAGTGTCGCGATATCGCGACATGTTATGTTTTCACGGGTTGAAGCCAAGAAGAGTAGCAAGGAGGAGAAAGTGTCACGATATCGTGACATGAGTTTTCACGGGTTGAAGCCGAGAAGAGTAGCAAGGAGGCGAAAGTGTCGCGATATCGCGACATGTTGTGTTTTCATGGGTTGAAGCCAAGAAGAGTAGCAAGGAGGCAAAAGTGTCACGATATCGCGACATGTTGTGTTTTCATGGGTTGAAGCCAAGAAGAGTAGCAAGGAGGCAAAAGTGTCGCGATATCACGACATGATGTGTTTTCGTGGGTGAAAGCCGAGAAGAGGACAAAGAGGCAGAAGTGTCACGATTTTGCGATAGGTCACTTTGGCATGAGCGAAGAAGAGAACCCAATCGAAATAAGATATGTGATAGTTAACTGAAGTTATACGGTAGTTACAGGTGCAGTTGTAGAAGAAATTCATGCAGATAAAATAAGAAGAGTTAACTGAAGTCGTTACGTCAGTTACAGGTGCAGTTACAGTGAAAACGCATGCATGCACAGAAAAGAAAGCGAACAGTCACTAAGGAGAATACGAACAGTCATGACCAAGAAGACGAATAGTCATGGTAAAGGTATATGTGTCAATTCATTGCATGTAACGTGTTTAACGAAATGCCTACTCTATATATACAAAAGGAGTTACATATAAAAGGCGTTACAATTGACAAGTGGCATATGTGAAATGAAAGGAGTTACAACTGGAGTTACAAAGAGACAATTTTGTTATAAAAGGAGGTCTGCATGGAGAATTAAAGTGCTGCTAAGATAGAGGGAAAAAGTGCTACCGAAAAGAGTGAAAGTGCTGCAAAAAGGAGAGTCGAAAGAGTGCAGTAAGAAGCGCAACAAGAGGGCTGTAAGAGGGCCGTAAAAGTGCAGTAAGCAGAGCCGTAAGAGTGTGTGCTATTTTGGTGAATAGCAAGAGAGGTTGGGTTAGCAATAGACCAGTCAAGGTCTTGTATAAGAGAAGGCATCTTTATGTCAAAATTATAGTTTCAAAATTGCAGTCCAAGTTGGTGCTTGGAATTAGGGGTTGGTGCTCCTTTCTGTTGGTGCAGATAAATTAGGGGTTGGTGCTCCTTTCTATTGGTGCAGATAAATTAGGGGTTGGTGCTCCTTTCTGTTGGTGCAGATAAATTAGGGGTTGGTGCTCCTTTCTGTTGGTGTAGATAAATCAGGGGTTGGTGCTCCTTCTAGTGGGTGCTGGTAAATTGATTGTAAAATTGATATTTTGCAAAGGCTGGATTTGGATGGGAGTCCAAGCAGTCATTTTTGAGGAGTAGCCAAAACTGGTGAACCTCGTTACATCTTGTGTTGTGTGATGCTCTCTTGTGATACTTGCATTATCTGATTTAAATCTTTCATTGTTTTGGCTATTAAGAGTTGTAGATTTTAATTTTAAATAGCTACACTGATTCACCCCCCTCTCAGTGTCATTGTGAGACTAACAATTGGTATCAGAGCCAAGTTCCTGAACAAAGCTTAACCAGCTAGGGTGATCTTGGATTAGTACGCAATGGCAGGTGGTGAAGGCTTCTCATCAAACAAAGCACCATTGTTGGACGGAACTAATTACTCATTTTGGAAACTCAGGATGTAGACATATCTTTGTGCTTTGGGATATGACATTTGGGATTCGATAGACAGTGGATACACAATACCCACCACTCCTCCAACCGATGTTGCTGATAAGAAACTATTTGAGAATAACTCTAAAGCAAAGAATGCTATCATGTGCGGTTTAGTGGACAACGAACTGATAAATATTATGAGTTGTAAAATGGCAAAAGACATGTGGGACAAACTAAGGAGCATTCATGAAGGAGACGACAAGATCAAGGAGGCCAAGTTACAAACGCATCGAGCTCAGTTCGAAGCATTAAATATGAATGACGATGAGAACATAGAGGCATACATGCTGAGAGTTAATGGAATCATTAATGCGATTAGAGGACTCGACGAGGAAATGGAAGATGTTGTCATCATGAAAAAGGTACTAAGATCTCTTCCCCAAAGATTTGATTCTAAAGTTTCAGCAATAGAAGAAGCTAAAGATCTAAATACTTTTAGTATGGATGAGATGCATGGTTCTTTGACTGCATATGAGATGAGAATAGGAAAAACTAAACCCACAGACAGAGAAGCTACTTTTAAAGCACATAGAAATATAAAAGCAAAACAAGAATCCGAGGAAGAAGAGACATCAGATGAAACGGAAGCAAACTTTGTTCGAAAACTAATAAGGGGAAAAGGAAAATACAGAGGAAAGCTACCGCTTAAATGTTTCAACTGTGGAGGCATTGGGCATTTTGCGACTAACTGTCCACTTAATGAGAAGGACAAAAATAATGAAGGATCGCACCAAGAAAGAAGTGACTGGAAGAAGAAAACAAATTTTAGAAAAGGCAACTTCAAGAAGAAAAGTTTCATCTCCAAGAATGTCAGTTCATCAGAAGACAGCTGCAGTGAGGATTCTGAAGAGGAAACAGGTGAAGCTCTTTTCATGGCATTTGAAGAAGTAGAATCAAAAAAGGAAGAAGAAGTGAACTCTGAAGTATGTGGTGAAAACTTTGAGGCTGAAGTAGATCTAGAAGGTGAGTTGATCTCTGCACTTGAAGAGTTGGGTTTAGAAAGGAAAAAGAACAAAATATTGTCCAAGAAGTTGGAAGAATATGAGGGTAATATTGAAGATCTCTTCTTACAAATTCACAAAGCCAAGAAAATAGAAGAAGCCTTGAAGTCACGGATCAATGAGAAAGAGATTGTTTGTCTGCAAACAAGAAGAGGAGATTGTGTTATTGAGGAAACAACTAGAAGAGGCCAATACAAATCTCAAATTTGAGAAGAGCACAGAGCTGCTAGATAAAATGATAAGGCAACAAAGAAGCCCCATGTGCAAGCTTGGTCTTGGATATGAAGTTGAACAACCTTCATCGTCTAAATCTGCAGAGAAGAAGAAGTCCACTGTTGAAGGATCAAAGCAAGAAAATCCTGAAGCTGAATCCTCAAAAGGAAGAAAATCTCAAAGGAGATCTACAGCAAAGCAACCACAACAAAAGAGGTTCTATCACTCTCACTTTATTCATAATAATGCTTTTAATGGCAATTGTTTTAGATGCAACCATTATGGTCACAAGGCAATTTATTGTGGACAGAATAATAGATCAAAGAGGTATGCTAGTAGAAATACATCTGTTATTCCGGTTGAACACCATGTGCAATGTTTTAAATGTAATGGTCATGGGCACATAGCAAGGTCTTGTCCAAATCTAAGGCAAGACAGTAGATTTCATCAGACACAAAGAATGCAACACAGACAGGGAAGAAATCATGTGCATCAAAGAAAGGAAAAGAATCATCCATCAAGGATGTACAAGAGACAACCACCCAAGAGAAATGTTCAAGTTCACGAAAAGGTTCAAAATAGGGATGCAAGTGAAAACCTTCAACCTAAGTTCAAGAAAGACTGGAGAAAGAAAGAAGAGAGGAAATCGTGTCTCCTTGGATAGAAGGAGATTACTCCTCTATTGCACTAAGCAGCTCCAGGTAGCACATCCTCAGGGGGAGCAATGTTAAAGTTTATTTTAATGCTCCTATGTATTTGTGTAATTATTTGAGGATGAAAGGAAAGTAGTCGGGGAGTTGTTGTATAGCTTTCAAAGTGTGTTTTTTGTTCATGCAGTTGTTTGTGGTAGTGCCGTGAAGGGTGGTGATTAAATTGAGAGTTGTCATTATTGGTAGTATTGCTATATGTCATTGTTGTACTGGTGATGGTTCTTACTGCCACTGTCCAAAGTTAAGGATTATAACAGTTCAGATAATTTGGTTAATGAAAGAATGTTGCCCTAGTCGCATATATGTGTTTCGATAAAAGTAGTGTGTATTTGAACTACACATTGACGTGAAGATTGTTAGATCTATCATGACGCTGTGGTGAAAAAATATTGAAGTCTGATTATTGATTCATGTTTAGATCATCAAGATGAGCAACTTTGCTTTGTGAATCATACCTATCCGAGGTCCAGAAGTATGAGTTTGAGTAAGGTGCACTATAGTTGGCCGTGAAGTGTTTGACAAAATGTTGTCTCCTGATTCGAATAGTTGAAAGTAAGGTGTGACCAGTGGTGACTGTAGAAAACATAGACCAAGTTGAAAATGTAAAAAGTGATTGGTTGAGTTGTGTTGAGATTGGGATTTGAGTATAGAACATATTGAGTCTCTAACAATTCTCTTTATGATTCTATAAGATTGGATAGATTCTGTGTGAGCCTATTGACAGGATACAGAGGACAGAGTCTCAATGGATAGAGATCCAGTAGCCAACACAGTTGAAGATAGATCTGAGTGAGGGACCACATTCTCAGGGGGAGCATTTATATATTTGATTATCTTTTTTGCTCATGTCTATAATTTTTGCTAACTGTATTAATTTGTGCCTGAGAATGCTGTGCATGGACTCAGGGGGAGTCTGCAGTAGCCCTTTGGTATTATTGTCAAAGGGGGAGAAGAATTATAGGAAATTGCATGTGTGTTGCCAACAATTCCAAAGGGGGAGATTGTTGAGCAAGGTGCGGGAACAATATTGTCATTGTTGTCAACACAGTCAGACAGATCGGTTGATGCAGTGGACAGGAGTTCAGTGATGCAGTGGATAGGAGTTAAGAGGTTCTTCAGAGTATGTATAGTGGTTTTCCAAAAGATAGAAGTGGCCCATATACTAAAAATCAAAAGAAAATCACAAGGCAGAAAACTATCGCGATATCGCGACATGTTGAGCCAGAAAGAAAAACTATCGCGATATCGCGACATGTTGAGCAAGAAGGAAAAACTGTCGTGATTTCGTGACATGTTGGAAGAGAGAGAAGAAGAAAGAAAAACTGTCGTGATATCGTGACATGTTGAGAAGAAAGAAAAACTGTCACGATTTCGTGACATGTTCGGAGAGAAAGCGCAAGCAAGAAAACTGTCACGATTTCATGACATGTTGGAGAAAAGACAAGCAAGCAAAACTATCACGATTTCGTGACATGTTGGAGAGAAAGAGCAAGCAAGAAAACTGTCATGATTTCGTGACATGTTTGGAGAGAAAGAGCAAGCAAGAAAAACTGTCATGATTTCGTGACATGTTGGAAGAGAGAAAGGCAAGTAGAAAAAGTGTCACGATTTCATGACATATTGCAAGGAAGGTTGTACGGAAGAAAAAGTGTCACGATTTCATGACATATTGCAAGGAAGGTTGTACGGAAGAAAAAGTGTCACGATTTTGCAACATATTGCAAGGAAGGTTGTACGGACGAAAAAGTGTCACGATTTCGTGACATATTGCAAGGAAGGTTGTACGGACGAAAAAGTGTCGTGATTTCACGACATATTGCAAGGAAGGTTGTACGGACGAAAAAGTGTCGCGATTTCGTGACATATTGCAAGGAAGGTTGTACGAAGAAAAAGTGTCATGATTTCGTGACATATTGCAAGGAAGGTTGTACGGAGAAAAAGTGTCACGATTTCGCGACATGCTACAGAAGAAAGAGTGAGAAAGAAAAAGTGTCACGATTTCGTGACATGTTGCATGGAGAGAGAGTCCAAGAGAAAAGTGTCATGATATCGCGACATGTCGAGTTTTCGTGACCAAGGCAAGAGAAAGAGCAAGGAGAAAAAGTGTCATGATTTCGCGACATGTCGCATTTTCGCGACTAAAGGAGGAGAGAGAGTGTAAGAAAAGTGTCGCGATATCACGACATTGAAGTAAAGAGGAAGAGCAAGGAGGAAAAGTGTCGCGATATCACGACATTGTGTTTTCGGTGAAGAGAGAAGAGTAGCAAGGAGGTGAAAGTGTCACGATATCGTGACATGTTGAGTTTTCGTGGGTTGAAGCCGAGAAGAGTAGCGAGGAGGCAAAAGTGTCGCGATATCGTGACATGTTGTGTTTTCGCGGGTTGAAGCCAAGAAGAGTGCAAGGAGGAAAGTGTCGCGATATCGTGACATGTTGTTTTCAGGTTGAAGCCAAGAAGAGTAGCAAGGAGGCGAAAGTGTCGCGATATCGTGACATGTTGTGTTTTCACGGGCGAAAGCCGAGAAGAGGACAAAGAGGTAGAAGTGTCATGATTTCGCGATAGGTCACTTTGACGCAAGTGAAGAAGAGAACCCAACCAAAATAAGATATGTGATAGTTAACTGAAGTTATACGGCAGTTACAGGTGCAATTGTAGAAGAAATTCATGCAGATAAAATAAGAAGAGTTAACTGAAGTCGTTACGTCAGTTATAGGTGCAGTTACAATGAAAATGCATGCATGCACAGAAAATAAAGTGAACAGTCACTAAGGAGAATATGAACAGTCATGACCAAGAAGACGAACAGTCATGGTAAAGGTATATGTGTCAATTCATTGCATGTAACGTGTTTAACGAAATGCCTACTCTATATATACAAAAGGAGTTACATATAAAAGGCGTTACAATTGACAAGTGGCATATGTGAAATGAAAGGAGTTACAACTGGAGTTACAAAGAGATAATTTTGTTATAAAAGGAGGTCTGCATGGAGAATTAAAGTGTTGTTGAGATAGATGGAAAAAGCTCTGCCGAAAGAGTGAAAGTGCTGCAAAAAGGAGAGCCGAAAGAGTGCAGTAAGAAGCGCAGCAAGAGGGCTGTAAGAGGGCCGTAAAAGTGCAGTAAGCAGAGCCGTAAGAGTGTGTGCTATTTTGGTGAATAGCAAGAGAGGTTGGGTTAGCAATAGACCATTCAGGGTCTTGTATAAGAGAAGGCATATTTATGTCAAAATTATAGTTTCAAAATTGCAGTCCAAGTTGGTGCTTGGAATTAGGGGTTGGTGCTCCTTTCTGTTGGTGCAGATAAATTAGGGGTTGGTGCTCCTTTCTGTTGGTGCAGATAAATTAGGGGTTGGTGCTCCTTTCTATTGGTGCAGATAAATTAGGGGTTGGTGCTCCTTTCTGTTGGTGCAGATAAATCAGGGGTTGGTGCTCCTTCCAGTGGGTGCTGGTAAATTGATTGTAAAATTGATATTTTGCAAAGGCTGGATTTGGACGGGAGTCCAAGCAGTCATTTTTGAGGAGTAGCCAAAACTGGTGAACCTCGTTACATCTTGTGTTGTGTGATGCTCTCTTGTGATACTTGCATTATCTGATTTAAATCTTCATTGTTTTAGTATTAAGAGTTGTAGATTTGAATTTAAATAGCTACACTGATTCACCCCCCCTCTCAGTGTCATTGTGAGACTAACAGGTATGGTCTCCTTAGGCATCTAGAGGACTAGTTCCATCCTTGACTTGGGCTGGGACGGACAAATTCCATGCCATGTTGTAGATGTACGATTGGATGGAATTTGTATGACAAAGTCCGGTTTTCCTGCACAGTCAACAACTTGACAGCTTTTTTGTGCCTAAAAGTTAATTTAAAAGTGAGCAATTGTGGCATATATTTTTGGATGGATGGTAAACTTTATACATAGATTGCTTACATATGATAACTCTTAAATTAATGCATAATTATAGAAATAAATAGCCAAAACACTGAAGAAAATATGGATAAATTAGTAAAAATAGAGCATATGCATTTTCTCTATCTTAACATGCAAATATCATCACACAATGCATAATATCCTATAATTAACATAAAATCACATCACAAATAATTCCATATGAGTCTTAAAAGTTTATAAAAGAAGTCTTTAAATGAGGCAATCTCCTGCCTCATCATTTTCCCCCCAGCCTATTCTAATGCATGTCCTCATGCATTATGCTCTGCAACAATGGCACAAATGTCCAACTCTAGATATCATTCATCATACTTCCATAGTCTACTTCCAATTTGGAATTGGTCTTCTGGCTGAGCATCATTGTAAAAGAAGTGTGGAACATGAGTTATGATAGTAGGCATCCTGTACCTGAGCCCAATCCATCATTCTTTGGCCTCAAGTATAGTTTGATACACCTGTAGCCCTTCCCTAAGACCAGATCAAGTTATTAGGCGAGATAGGTTCTATTTTTTGTAATGATATGGGTAGTTCACCACATCTGTTTCTACAGGCTGACAAGGCATTAGCAAAGGAGGCTGCACAAAATGTTTGGAACCCATCTATATATACTTGAATATGTCCCAAGTACATTCTCCTTACTTTTTCATTCTTAATGAGAGCATAATATTGATTTGTAGAGGTCCTGTGATTCAGGTGCACAGGCTTGATTAGTAAAATAGCTTGAGTCTCTAAAGACTTACTATTTCTCTATTGTTGTTTCCAATAGAGTTGGTTCTGCAGTACTGACTGAAATGTTCTGAGTTGAATGTCACCAGTAAATATGTGAGGAAGAAATAGAAATTTAGTTGGTAAAAAGAATTTATGAAGGAATAATTCACATAATAGATTTTGATCTTCCACAGAGCTCTTCCAAAAAGCCTCTAAAAACTCCCCTGGTGTCTCAAAAGTATGGGTAATACCAGAGGCAATCCTCATGGTCTACCACCAGAGGTATTTTTCCTTCAGAATTAGGCTATAAAACCTAGCAGACCTCTTGCATTGAACCATACACTCAGAAATTTGACATACATTTTAAATTTTCTCCTTTAAGTCTTTAATTTCATAATCTTTCTTTTTTATCTCCTCCTTTAATTTTTTTTGTGATGAAACCTTCTCTTCCAACTATTGGCATCTAGCTACCCAAAAGGTTACATCCTCATTATATTTCACAAGTGAAACTGTATCAGGTGGTCTAATAATAGGCTACATTTGAGGAACTATTTCCACCTAGACACCAACATCTACTGTCTCTACTACAAAATTTTCTATTTGCACTTCAGGCCTCAATCACTTCAATTTTAGGAATGACAATATGTGGGGGTGATTTAAAAATTACCTATTTTGGAAGTACCATGCTTGCCTCTGTTGGTGGAGTTGTTGCATCAGTTTCTTGCTGAGGTTCCTTAGACACTTGCATGAGTGCCCCTGCCTGTCCATCCTTTGAATCCTATTATTTCTGTTGTGGTATCTCTGATTCTTCTAGTGTAACTCTATAAACAGAACCTCTCTCTGTATTCCCTGCTTCTTCATATCCTGAATCTATGTGATAGGGTTGTTGCTCCAAAAGTGTAAGCCTATTTTTCATAGTTTCAATCTCTTGCCACAGTTTGGCAATAATATCATTTTTTTTCTTTAAATTGGTTTCATTCTTTTCAATCCAACTGATATGGGTTTTAATTACACTTTTGGTTGCATGGAGTTGAGTTTCAACATCAATTTCTTCCTCCTCCCCTAAACTTGAATTATCTATTTCTTCTATTCCTACTTCATCAGAGTTAGGATAATCAACAAGGGACTCCAGCTGACTGGTAGCAATTGTATCCTTTTGTGCTTCTCTTGTTTTAGTCCACTCCTCAGAATCAGAGGAATAATTAAAATAAAAGGAAGGTACTAATTATATTAAAACATCTTCATGATGAACATCAACATTGACTTCCTCATTGGTAACATTTTCAACTCCTTCAAGCTCTTCATCTTGTCCACCAATATCAACATTTTGTGCCATTCTTTCCTCTATTTGCACATTCCCTTCATCAGTAGCTCTCTGTAATCTTGAAGACCTCCTTAGTTCTAAAACAGATGGCCCTCTGTGCCTTTTAGTTCTAGCCTCAAATATTCTAATTATCAGGGTAGATATTTTCCTCTATCTCAAAAATGTGAGGTGGTTGTGGTTCTGCTACAAAGGTAACTTTTAATTTTTGCCCAGAACCAGCATGTTGTTGTGTTCTCATTTTTGATGAAGGAGGCCCTTCAGGAAATGAAGGAGCTGCTCTAGTAGAAGTCTTAAGTGTAGGTGTAGGATTAGGATTAATTTCCTCAGTAAATTCATCCTATGTTTGGAAGAAACGGGCAAAATTCCTGGAATTGCCCCTGAAATGATGTCTACAAATAACCTTAATTAATCCATGATGCTTAGGATAACCTTTTCCTACTTGGTACTTTTTGGACATGTTGGCCAAGTCTTGGTGCAAGTACAAGGGTACATTAAATCTTAGTTCAGGGTTTTCATGGCCCTAACGAAGGTGAGTCAAAATTATCATATGGTGGCCAGAGAGAACAGGGAATTGACCATCGCAGGTAAGAAACCTAATTACCCAAACAACAACTTCATCCCTTGGTTTCTGTAAACTATTTTTCTAAACACCCTTACAGATATTATTACTCATTATATACTCAATTGGTCTATCATTTTTACCCCTAAATTGATTAACCAACTCTTTTAAGGTGTTCTTTCTAGACTTTCCTATATGAATTCCTTGTAAAGGTAATTCTGTAATTTCACTGAGGATTTGTGGACTTACTTGGATGGTCATTCCACTAATCTACACCTTGTTCTCTCAAAAAATTTGTGCAAATTTTGCTGCTAGCCCTTCTGAATGCCCTTCGAAATTTCACAAGAAAGGTAGGAAAACTGCCTTCGATGAAAATCCACAGACAATCTGAATCCCTTTGCAAATACTCAATATTCTCTGGTTCAATTATATTTTTCTATCCTCCCATGGTTCAATTTGAGATCCTTAGGTTTTTTTTTCCACCGACTCTGTTCTGTTCTTAGCTCTATGAGAATTTGCTGCCAATGTCATGTTTACTCATTCTAGAATGGAAAGAACAAAGTTTTTTAAGGATAGTAAACACATGCACAGTACTGAAATGATGAATATGCGTGCAGACTTGAGAGGTGGTAGCATTCAATTAATTTGGAACCTTTTTTTCCTCGCATGTAGTTTAATGTTATGAAGTTTGTAGTGACATTAATTTTCTTACTTGAAACATGTGCCAACCAATCACATGCAGTGAATTAATAGAAGGTCCATGCCTATTAAAACTTTGTAGAGTGGCACAACTTCTGAATTTTATTAGCATGATTTCTATGTGTGGACGGAGATTACATTGATTTCAAGCCTATGCCACATGGATCCGAAGTTAAAATGAATTAACACAGTCAAGGTGCAATGACAGTATTGTCATTTTTGTCAACACAGTCAGATAGATCTGTTGATGCAGTGGATAGGAAGTTCAAAGGCTAGTCAGATGCAGAAGACAGGAGTTCAAAGGTTACTCAGAGTATGTACAGTGATTTTCCAAGAAGACCGAAGTGGACCACTTGCAAAAGATCAAAGAAAAATACAAGTAAGAAAAGTATCGCGATATATACAGCAGGCAAGAAAAACTGTCACGATTTCGTGACATGTTGGAAGAGAGAGAAGAAGAAAGAAAAACTGTCATGATTTTGCGACATGTTGGAAAAGAAAAAAGACAAGTGGAAAAACTGTCGCGATATCGCGACATGTTGGCAAAAAAGAAAAATTGTCACGATATCGCGACAAGTTGGCAAGAAAGAAAAATTGTTGCGATATCGTGACATGTTGAGAAGAAAGCAAAACTATCGCGATTTCGTGACATGTTCGGAGAGAAAGCGCAAGCAGGAAAAACTATCACAATTTTGTGACATGTTCGAAGAAACAGCGAAAGCAAGCAAAACTGTCACGATTTCGCGACATGTTGGAAGAAATAAAGGCAAGTAGAAAAAGTGTCATGATTTCGCGACATATTGCAAGGAAGGTTGTACGAACAAAAAAGTGTCACAATTTCGTGACATATTGCAAGGAAGGTTGTACAGACGAAAAAGTGTCACGATTTCGTGACATATTGCAAGGAAGGTTGTATGGATGAAAAAGTGTCACGATTTCGTGACATGTTGTAGGAGAGAGAGTCCGAGATAAAAAGTGTTGCGATTTCACGACATGTTGCAGGAGAGAGAGTCCGAAAGAAAAAGTGTCACGATTTTGCGACATGTTGCAGGAGAGAGAGTCCGAGAGAAAAAGTGTCATGATTTCGCGACATGTTGCAGGAGAGAGAGTCCGAGAGAAAAAGTGTCACGATATCGTGACATGTCGCGTTTTCCCGACCCGAAGGCAAGAAAAAGCACTAAGGAGAAAAAGTGTCGCGATATCGCGACATGTCGCATTTTCACGACCCGAAGGCAAGAAAAAGCACTAAGGAGAAAAAGTGTTGCGATATCGCAACATGTCACGTTTTCATGACCCGAAGGCAAGAAAAAGCGCCAAGGAGAAAAAGTTTCGCAATATCGCGACATGTCACATTTTTGTGACCCAAAGGCAAGATAAAGCGCTAAGGAGAAAAAGTGTCGCGATATCGTGACATGTTGCATTTTCGTGACCCAAAGGCAAGATATAGCGCTAAGGAGAAAAAGTGTCGTGATATCACGACATGTCACATTTTCATGACTAAAGGAGGAGAGAGAAAGTAAGAAGGCAGAAGTGTCACGATTTCACGACAAAAGTAAAGGAGAGTACGAAAGAAAAAGTGTAGCGATATCGCTACATGTTGTATTCTTGCGGGCCAAAGCTAAGAGAAAGCGTATGGAGGAAAAAGTGTAGTGATATCGCTACATGTTGTATTCTCGCGGGCCAAAGCTAAGAGAAAGCATACGGAAGAAAAAGTGTAGTGATATCGCTACATGTTGTATTCTCACGGGCCAAAGCTAAGAGAAAGCGTGCGGAGGTGAAAGTGTCACGATATCACGACATGTGTTTTCATGGCAACAGCAACAGAAGAGTTACAGGGGCAGTTGAATCCGACGAAGACTGATGTAAGCCGATGAAGATTAGGGTTTGTAGCCGACGAAGACTAGGGTTTGCAGCCGACTAAGAGTAGGGTTTACAGCCGACTGAGATTAGAGTTTTCATCATGAAAAATATTGTTATAAAAGGAAGGTTGTTTGAAGAGTTTCTTGTGTTGAGATGTGCGAAGTTTGGAGACAGTGTGTAGAGTGTGAAGTTTGGTTATAGTGAGCAGTGTGCAAGTCGTCGAATCTTTCTAAGTGTGAAGATCACAAAGGAAGCAGAGTGCACAAAGGGGAGAAGACGATCGTTCGACAGTGAAGCAGCAGATTGTGCGAAGTGATAGCACAGAGAAAGCATAGTGCACAGAGGACGAAAAAGTGAAGCAGACCAGTCAAGGTCTTGTAAAAGCAAAGGTATCTTACTATCATTCTTCTAGTTTCAAAATTAGAGTCCAAGTTGGTGCTTGGCATAAGGGGTTGGTGCTCCTTCCAGTTGGTGCTTGGAAAATCGGGGGTTGGTGCTCCTTTCTGTTGGTACAGATAAATTAGGGGTTGGTGCTCCTTCCAGTGGGTGTTGGTAAACTGTTTGTAAAAGTTGTTACTTTGCAAAGGCTGGATTTGGATGGTAGTCTAAGCAGTCATTTTTGAGGAGTAGCCACATTGGTGAACCTCGTTAAATCTTGTTTTGTGTGATGTTCTCTTGTTGTACTTGTTGTATCTGTTTATAATTTTTAACTGTTGTTGTTTTAAGAGCTGTTAATTCATGATTAAAGAGCTACACTGATTCACCCCCCCTCTTAGTGCCATTGTAAGTCTAACATGTTTTTCCACCGACTCTGTTCTGTTCTTAGCTCTATGAGAATTTGCTGCCAATGTCATGTTTACTCATTCTAGAATGGAAAGAACAAAGTTTTTTAAGGATAGTAAACACATGCACAGTACCGAAATGATGAATATGCGTGCAGACTTGAGAGGTGGTAGCATTCAATTAATTTGGAGCCTTTTTTTCCTCGCATGTAGTTTAATGTTATGAAGTTTGTGGTGACATTACTTTTCTTACTTGAAACATGTGCCAACCAATCACATGCAGTGAATTAATTTAGAAGGTCCATGCCTATTAAAACTTTGTAGAGTGGCACAACTTCCGAATTTTATTAGCATGATTTCCATGTGTGCACGGATATTACGTTGATTTCAAGCCTATGCCACGTGGATCCGGAGTTAAAATGAATTAACCATTTGTTAATTCATTCTTAACTCTTATCTTTATTCCATTCCGGAGCATAATAGTTTCTAGAGCTGTCTTTTGTGTAGGGCCTTCGTTCTGAGCAGAATGATTAACCAACTATATTTCTAGAGCAGGCTTCATTTATTCTTTTGAAAACTTATCTAGAACTAAATGCATGTATTTATGCTAATTAAATATTTTATGCATCATATAATACATATTTACAATATTAAAATGGAAAAAGACACATACCTAAAAAAAAATTTCTATCCATATTTTGTACCAATGTTGTTTTTGGCTGATTCTGCGCTAACTCTTTACATGGTGCAATCTGAAATATAGTGAAACATAGGGGAAAATGAGTGGAAAAAACATTAACAATGATGGAGTGAAGTGAAAATGAATGGACCAAAGGTGAGTAATAGTGAGAGTGAATGGAATAATGGAATGATGAAGAGTGAATGGAATAATGGAATGATGAAGAGTGAATGGAATAATGGAATGATGAAGAGTGAATGGAACAATGGTGGAGAGTGAGGCAAACATGTCAAAAAAATTGGTTTTCATGTAAGCCCAATTTAGATGTGCCTCAAAGAGGTTTTCACATTCTGAATTATTATTATTTTTTATATATTTATTTTTATTTTTATTTTTTCATTCATTTTTTTTTATATATTTTGGTTCATGTCACTTGATTGAGTCCATCTTGGAAGAAGTGGTTTCCTTCCAATATTGATACATCCAAGTTTCCTACTTGCTTGAGAAACTCCTCCTTGGTTAACGGTTTGTGATATATCCGAATATGATGAGCGTTAACCACCATTTTCCTTCTTGAATCATCTATTGGTGAAAGACGTACAGATCCATTTGCAAACACTTCCTTAATATGATATGGTCCAATCCACCTAGTCTGTAATTTTCCAGGATAGTCTTCATAACGTGAGTCAAACAACAAAGCCCAGTTGCCTTGCTAAAACTTTCTTTGCTAAATGTGACTATCATGTCACAATTTTTACTGTGCTTGGATTAGCTCAGTCTGGTGTAATGCATCCCTCCGTAGCTCATCCAATGCATTGAGCTGTAGAATCTGATCCATCTGTTCCTGTGATAAATCAATATCAACTTCCAAACCAGTTCAAAGAGTTACTAATTCAAACTCAATAGGAAAAAGAGGCTTTTTACCATAAACCAATTTATAGGGAGTAAATCCAGTAGTGGATTTCCAAGTGGTGTTATAAGCCCAAATTGCTTCAGGTAACTTCTCCACCCAATTCCTCCTATGGGCTGCTACAATTTTGCTTAAGACCCTCTATAATTCCCTATTTGTCACTTCAACTTGGCCATTGGCTTGCGGATGGTAAGGTGAGGATTTTTGGTGTTTGATTTCATACAGCTTTGTAAAGGCTTCAACAACTTTTGATGTAAACTGAGGTCCTTGATCAGTGGTGATAGAATGTGGGGCTCCAAATCATAGAAATATTTGTGAATACAGGAAATCAACAACTTTCTCTTCTCGGGCATGCTTAAAAGTATGGGCTTCTACCCACTTGGTTACATAATCAGTACATATCAATATATACACTTTCCCTTGGGAAGGTGGATCAATGGGTCCTACAAAATCTAGCCCCCACCTTTCAAATGGTTATGTACCTAATTGAGGTTGTAAAGGCATTTCACTAGTAAAAGTAGGCTTACCCATACTTTGGCATGCATCACAATTTCTGACATACCTTTTGACATCTTTGTGCAAGGATGGCCAGTAGTAACCAGTACCCAAAATATTTTGAATGGTACTTTTCACTTAATAATGTCCTCATGATGGTTCATCATGACATGTTCGTAGGATGTCATATACCTCATCCTTGTGAACACATCTATGCAAAACATGGTCAAGACTGCATTTAAACAATAAACCTCCTATCCATTCAAAAGAAGAACTTTGCTTGATCAACTGTTTCTTTTGTTTAGGAGTAAAGTGAAGAGGAATCTTCCTTGTAACTAAATAATTAGCTATATCTACAAACCATGGATATTTTATAGAAACAACAAACAACTTCTCATCAAGAAACACATCTTCAACCAATTCCTCCATATCTGCATTTGATAATCTTGACAAGAAATCTGCCACTACATTAGCTTTCCCTGGTTTATTAACTATAGTGATATCAAATTCTTGCAATAATATTAACCAACAAATAATTCTTGCACTAACCAGAGGTTTATTCATCAGGTATTTAATGGTAGTATGATCTGTATGAATGAATACCTGATATCCTATGATATAGTGTCAGAATTTGTTAATAGCATACACCACAACTAAAAATTCCTTCTCGGTTGTGGTGTAATTATTTTTAGCTCCAATCAAATTTTTACTAATGTAGTATATGACATAGTGTTGTCCATTTTCAGTCTTCCCTAATGCAGCTCCAATAGCAGTATTGGAAGCATCATTTTGAATATGGAAGGGTAACTCCCAATTAGGACCTCTCAATACAAGTGGAGTTGTTAACTTTTCCTTTAAAACTTCAAAGGATTGTTGACACCCAGTAGACCAAACAAATTCAGAATCCTTTGTTAACAATGCGAACATTGGATTAGCAATGGTACTGAAATTAGCAATAAATCTGTGATAAAAGCCAATATGTCCTAAGAAAATACGGACATCAGTTTGAATTTTTGGAGGAGGAAGGTTCTTGATGACCTCTACCTATTTAGGATCAACTAGCAGAAATATGATGTCCAAGGACAATTCCTTCTTCCATCATCAAGAAACATTTATCAAGATTCAGAGAAAAATGATATGTTTCACAACGTATTAAAACTTTTTCAAGTTGTTCTAAAGTATATTCAAATGTATCTCCAAACACTGTGAAGTCATCCATATAAATATCTACACTTTCATTTGTTAGATCAGAAAAATAGCCAAAATAGCTCTCTGAAATGTTGTTGGTGGATTGCACAAACCGAACGGTAATACTCTGTAAGCAAATGTTCCCCAAGGACATGTGAAAGTTGTATTTTAGTGGTCTTCTGGTGCAACCTGGATCTAATTATAACCACTAAAACCATCAAGGAAACAGAAAAATTTCTTACCAGCAAGGGTGTCCAACACTTGATCTATAAATGGTAATGGAAAGTGATCTTTATGTGTGACCTTATTCAATTCCCTGTAGTCCACACATACTCTCATCTTCCCATTTTTCTTTGGAACAATGACCAATGGTGAAACCCACCTACTATTTGAAATTGGATAAATGAATCCTACATCCAATAGTTTTTCAATTTCTTCCTTAAAAATATCCTTCAGAGCGGGATTCAGACGCCTTTGTGGTTGTCTTACTAGTTTGACATCTTCTATGTATATCTTATGTGTACACACTTCAGGGTGAATTCCAGTCATGTCCTTATAACTCCAAGAAAAATCTTGAACATGTCTCTGTAAAACATAAAATAATTTGGCTTCTTGCTCATCAGTCAGCCAGCTATTAATGTTCAAAAAATTTCTTGGTTGTATCTCAATCTGCTTAATCCCTGGATAAACTGAGTTGACAGCCTCATATTTATTGATTAAAGCATTTAAGGTATAATAATGTGGTTGTAGAGTATGAAATACTCTTTATTCTGGTGTAAATGTGATACTTTATGGGATCATTTGCATGGGACAGATGAAAGAAGTCAGAAGATGATGATGCCATCCATGTGGCAATGTGAAGGAGCTTTCTTGTAGTGGAATATATGATAGATGTTCAACAATTTGTTCTTCATATTTCCATAAAAAATGATGGACAAGAATTTTATCATCCCTAAGGCCTTCTTCTTGCAATTTTTTCACCAAAATTGTTTCATGTTCAAAGATTTCTCTTTCTGATGAATTAAGTTATTCAATATGTTCTTTTACTACAACGGTGGCCAAGGTGACAGTAGTTTCTTGTTCTTCATCAGACTCAGGATACCATATCTATCCAAAAAATTTGGCTGAAGGTTGGGCTGGTGGATACAAGGAAATATTTTTTAGGTCTACACCATTTGAAATGGTCATCTCACCTGACCTGCAGTCTATAAATGCAGCTATAGTGACAAGCCAAGGTCGTCATAGAATAATAGGATAGTCATTAGCTGAGTTTCTAAGATGCAATACTAAGAAATCTATAGGGTATTCCCAAGAAGATACTTCAATGGCAACATCCTCCAGAATTCCTTTTGATTTAGCCACTGACCTATCTGCCATTTCCAAAACTGTGGTAGTACGACTAAGGTTATTGAGCTGCAATTTCTGCATGGTTTCCTTAGTCATCACGTTGATTGCAGCTCTTAAATCAATAAGTACATTTGAAATTTGAACTAACCCAACAATAATTGTAACTACTGGACTCCCTAGATCACCATATTTAGGGGGCACTAATTTTCTAGAAAGTATGTCAGCCAAATTACCTTCTACTTGTACAGTATTAGGAAAGGTTTTCTTCTTCCTGCCAGGTTTCCTTATACACAACTCCTGAATGGTTTTTCTAATCAGAGGTACATACTTTATTTATTGCAACATAGGGAGTGAGATATACATTTTCCTCAATTATGTGATTAATTTTGATTCATGAGGAGTGATAGTGTGGTCAAACCTTTCAGGATACGATAGGTCTGTCGAGGCAGGTTCAATTTTTCCTTGTAAACTTTCTATTTTTTCCCCTTTTTTCTTTGTTTATGGTTTTTATGGACTTGAAAATTCTTGATTTCCATCAATTTATTTAGTAGTGGGTGGTGTAGGGTCAGGTAAAACCTTCCCTGAACGTAACTGGATGTTACTACAATCAAGGACATGTACTGCAGTAGTCTCTTCAGACTCAGCTCCATAAACAGGGGCTGCTTGTCTGTTGTTATTGGGGTTAGCCATAGGCTGAGCTGGAAGTGAAGGCTGCTTGACTGGATGTGTTTTCTACGGTTGAACTCTTCCCTAAAAATTTTGATTAGGGGATGGTAGCAAGTGTTGGTTTGGTGGTTGATACCTCTGCTGCCCTTGATAGGATGGGTATTGTTGCCCCCATCTTTGCCCTGACTGATTTGGTACCCAAGATGGATTAACTGGATTCCATGGCTGATTGCAACTAGAATATGACCAATCTTGAGGATTTTCCCAAGTTTTATTCCAAGGTTGATGAGGAGGTTCTGTGTACCCCCATGGCATATTCCAAGGATTTTATCTCCAATTTGAAGAAAAACGAGGGACATTTTGGTTTTGTATGAAGTTGCCTCCTAGCATTTGCCCAATAGCATGAAGTTCTTCAACTTGGTTTTCTATAGCACTCCTAAGATGGGGCAAAAGGTGAAATTTATCATTTTTATGCTCCTTTGATAAAATACCATAGATTGCTAATATTGAGGTCTTTTCCAAAGGACAATCTTGCAGAGCATGCTTATTTCTACACCTAAGACAATAGATAGACAGGGGTGGTGAAGAATTGGCTCTTGTATTCCTTTCTCCTAAAGCAGTGTTTAGTTGAACAAGTATATCAATTTTCATATTAGCCATTTCTTCCATCAATTCTTTGATGTCTACATTATTAGGACTTTTATTTTTTCTTTTGTCCCTATTTCTAGAATAATTTGTGCACAACTCTATAATGTCAGTAATCTCAAGTTGGTGTACATCTCCCATTCCCATTATATCCAGTACTTCATTGGATTCATCTTGTAATCCCCTTAGAAAGATAGATTTTAACAATTTTCCTTCTACACGACCAACTCTTTTCTGGATAAAAGCAAATCTATCAACATAATCTTCCAAATTTTCATCTTCTTCTTGTTTAATTCAAAATAACTCATCCTTCCTATTACGTACCCTACAATACTCCTAATATTTGTCTAAAAATGTAGTTTCCATTTCATCCCAGGTATGAATGGAATTTGAGTCAAGGCTCATGAACCAATGTAAAGTTGCATCTTTAAGTGTGGAAGGGAATAATTTCAGATTTTTATTATCAGTCACATAATCATATGTTTGACACAAAATATTAAACTCAAATAGAAACTGGTCAGGATCTTTAGACACTGTTCCCCTAAATATTGGCAACACTGAGGGAGAAATGGTTTTCATAGGAGCTTGCTATCTAGCAGTTAATTGTATAGGGTACTCAAAAGTTCTAGTAGGAGGTGGTGGTTGTGCTATGTTTTCCTCCTCTGATTTAACTAATTTAGCTTTTTTTGTTTGTTCTAATAATGGATCAGGAACAGAAGAATGTCTAGTAGCAAGTATTTTAAGAAGTTCTTCCTCAAAAGGTTCTGCAGATGGTTCAACTGATGAAGAAGATGATTCTCTTTTTACTCTATCAAGATAATCATAAACAGGAAAATCTTCTCCTGTACGGGAAGAACGCCTTTATGGGAAGGAACTGGTTCTAATAAAACTCCCTCTCTCGTCTCTTGGCCTATGCATTCATGCCTATTTACTAAATAAACTAAACCTCAAGTTTCCAAAAATAATTTCCTAAAATAGGATAGTTTCTGGACTGCTAGACCTCTCCTAACAACACCTAATTTTCCCCAAAAATGGTGCCAAAAATGATGAGTGTCATCAAATCTTCATCATTTAATCATTATGTGTCAATCCAGGGCGGTGTCCAAGGCTATATACGAAAGTAGGGGTTAATAGACTGATGTTTAGTTCATCTAGATCATGGCATTATTCATGGAATAGTTAGTATTTTTGGTGTTTCATGTGTCCCGTTTAATCTCCTAGAAACTAAAATTGAGTGCCTACTTATCCTTGCATAATTTGAAATTCACACAATTGCACAAAAAATAAATCTGAACTATTGCAGAATTTAAAAATGATAGAATTTAATTGATAAAATTTAAAATAACAAAAATGGAAATCACATAAATAACTTATAACAACAATGAAACTAAAACTTCACACCTGTAGAAAATGAAACCTAAGACAATGATGAAATTCAAAGGTTGGAAAGCAAATATTGCAAATCTATAGCAAACTGAATTAACCAGAAATTCTCTGATGCAAACTGGAAATACAGACTGGAAATGTTGAAGCTGAAACAAAAAATGTTATGCTATAAAATCTATTCTAGATGAGTTACCTACCATGCATTCAAATGCCACATTATCCTAATCACTAACCATGCAAAAACTATCAGATCTCTTCTGACCTGTTGCAGCCAGAAATAGCAGAATTCTATCGGTAAAAACCCTCCTCTAGGCCTGGAAGTGGGCCTTGCTTCCTGAACCAAAGGAGGTGAGTGAGATTTATCTAAACTAATAAGTTCTCACACTTAATTAAAAATGAAACATGAATCATAATATTGCACCCTTCTATTTCATATTAGCAACATCACAACAATGCAGGAAGAGACCTATAGAATATTGTATTGTTGCAGTAAATACAGATTCAGAACACCTAATATATGCTATAACTATATTTAGCTACCTATTATCCTATATTCTCAACCATATGGGAGCATTTTATTTATACAAAATATAATGCATTACAGATAAGGTTTACTGCTATTATCTGGGACTATTACAGCAGTTTCAGTCTAGGTCTTCCATAAATGCAGAGTTTCGACTCTTCTATCCCTATCCACTCTAAGTGTTGGTATCCAAAGTGAAGAACAAGTGTGAGTTTGGATAAGGTGTCTTCTGAGATGAATTTAGTCACCATTTACTCCTTTTCAAGAATTCCTTTAAGCAGTTCCAAACTATCTGTGCTCATTTTTGAATTGCTTCGGAATATCAAGCAGCGAAACAGGAAGACTGCTATTTCATTAGCATAAGTTTATGCAATCATTTGTGGCGGCAGGTATGGTCTCCTTAGGCATCCAGAGGACTAGTTCCATCATTGACTTGGGCTGGAATGGATAAATTCCACATCATGCTATAGATGTACAGCTGGCTGGAATTTGTATGACAAAGTCCAGTTTTCCTGCACAGTCACCAAATTGATAGCTTTTTGATGCCTAAAAGTTAATTTAAAAGTGAGCAAACAGTGGAATATATTTGTGGATGGATGGTAAATCTTATACATATATTGCATACATATGATAACACTTAAATTAATGCATAATTACAAGAATAAATAGCCAAAACACTAAAGAAAATATGGATAAATTAGTAAAAACAGAGCATATGCATTTTCCCTATCTTAACATGCAAATGTCATCACACAATGCATAATATCCTATAATTAACATAAAATCACATCACAAATAGTTCCATATGAGTCTTAAAAGTTTATAAAATAAGTCTTTAAATGAGGCAATCTCCTACCTCATCATGAATCAGGTCCTAGAAGATATGTTGAGAATATATTGTATGGACCAACACACCAAATGGAAAGATTATTTGTACCTAGTTGAATTTACTTACAATAACAACTATCATGCTTCCCTAGGTATATCCCCATTTTAAGCCCTATATGGGAGAATGTGGAGGACTCCTTTGTCTTGGTACAATCTAGAGGATCGAGTAGTGATCAGGTTAGAAATTGTGAAAGAAATGGAGGAGCAATAAAGAAAATTTCCAAAATCTTAAGGAGGTCGTCGATCGCCACAATATTTATGTGGACCTCAAAATGACACTGAGAAAATTCTTTGTGGGTGATATAGTGTTCTTAAGGGTGAAACTTACAAATATTTCAATTAAATCCTCCAAAATTGACCCTAGATTTGTGGGTCCATTTGAAATTATAGGTAAAATAAGTCTTGTTGCCTACAAACTTGCTCTACCACCTAGTTTATCAAAAATCCATGATGTCTTCCATGTGTTCCTCCTTAGGAAATACATTGCTAAACCTACTCATATTTGGGATGTTTCTAATTTACAGATGTCAAACCCCTACAAATTGAAATTCATCTAGTGAGAATTTTTGTTGAGGAGGAGGAACATTGATCAATGTTGGGTCCAATGGGACCAATACTTAAATATAAATACCACATGGAAGAATGTGGTTGATATGAAGAAACAATTTCCTTTCCTATTTGAGTAAACATGAACATTTTAAAATTTCTATGTGGATTTATGGATGTATATGTAAATATGTGTGGATGTCTATTTGGACTACTTAATAGAGTTGTTTTAGAAATATGTTTTGGTAGATGTATGTACCTATAGTTAAATGCAAACATGAAATACTAAGTGGAATTAATTATATGAACATGATTGAATTATTGAATGATTTATGTGTGGACATATATATGCATATTGATGGATCCTTGATTGTATATATATATATGTTTTGACTTGTTTAAAAATGCATTAAAATATAAGGACTATGTTTATTTCTAGAGGGGGAGGATGTAACAACCCTCCTAGTATGACTATTGATTACAAATGAATTGATGAATTATACTTACCTTTTATTCCTAGAATGTGGTACTATTGATGGTTGTTGTGCATGTAGGACCAAATACATTCCTCCAACTGATAGGACAAGGTTGATGGAAAAAGGTAAGTGGGATATGATGATGGTGTGAAATATCACCATGACTCCTAGGTTGCATCCATATAGGCATATTTGAATGATTAATTTGCATTATGTGTATGTTTTTCCTACTGAATTGGATGTTGTATATTTCATGCTTTCGAATAGTTAATATCTAAAATTTTTATGGCAATGAAAGTGCCATAGGCATGAGAGCCTTTTGGTGATTTTTAAGAGAAAATATAACACCTCTTTTGAGTTTATAAAGCAAAATAAAATTTAGTAAATGAAATAATAGTAATAATATTATATATATAATAATTAATTAATTAGAAGTAAATTAAATACTAATGGACATAATGGTATTATTGAGGGCATCCCGAGTTGAATAATGGTAGGTGAACTCTCATGATTGGTCTAACCCCCTCCCATCACTACAAGAAAAAATAAAGTTCGCTATTGGGAGAGCATTATTCATTTTACAATTGGATTCAAAAATAATTATCAAGTATTTGGATATTCTATGTTGGTTCTAGGATGAAAAGTCTATAAGGGATTAGATAGGAAGAAAAGAAGAAACAGACTATGTAACCATAGGACTTACAGGTCGGGTTCTTGTATTCTAGTTATTTGAATTGTATGAAATAATGTTTGTGATGAACTCTATGTAATTGGAAATCATGCTTGCATGTTATGATTATGATCGTATTTACATTCTGGGATGCAATTGAAATATGAAATTTGTTCACTTGGTAGTAATGGAATAATTTCGAGTATGGCACTGCCTCCTTGTTATTTGTTTTATGCTTTTGAATTGCCATGCCTAAAATTTTATTATTCTATGGAAAGCCTTTTGTTCAAGTTGCATGCCATGAACAAGTGTAAATTTACTCACATGTGTGTGTGTTTAAAGCATTCTCTAGGTGTTTCATAATGATATTACCAAAAATCACCTATTTTAATAGTAGTTTATGTGGCAATTATAGTTGGGAGCTCCATAGTTAGTGAAATTCAAGTTTAAGAAAAATAACTTTTGTTGCCTTATATGTATGCATTATGGAAATGAAAGCAGGAGCTTAACATGCAATTATTCTTATGCATTTATCATAGTATGCATTGAGTCATCCGATATCTAAATGCAACTACTTGAGTCTTCTTCATCAGATATAATGACGAAAGAGGAAGACATGAGTGATGCATGTGTTACAACAAAATACCTTCTAGGTAGATGAAAAAAGCCCTTGTTCAATTCCTCTTCCATGCTATAATATTGATTACTATTAATTTTAATACATCTATTGCACTGGGTGCCTAAGTAGTCGATGCGGATGAAGGTTTTTAGTGGCAATGTGTTTATTGTCAAAAATAAAAATATTCTTTAGCTTCATCTGAATATATCGTGTATTTTACCTATATTGTAAAACATTAATTATCTCAGTAAAGGAGAGTTTTATTATTATTTGTCTATGTAGACAAAGAGAGGCATGCCTAATATACATGACAATGAAAGATTAATCAATAGCTTGAAATGAAATACTATATAGTGTTCTTCTATCAATATGAAATGTTATTGCTTTATATGGTGATAATAATCCAAATGTTAATATAAGTCATGAAGACACCCATAACCGCAAATTCTGGTAAAGTATATTTATTAAATTGAAGGTGTGTTGCCTATTCCTTTTATTATAAAAATAGCTAAAGTGTAATGGAAGGTATAAATGTATCAAATAATTTATAGTTGTTATTGGTGTGTATTGAGATAGACTCAGTATATGGACTTGGGTATTTACCACTGAATATTGTAACATAAACTAAAACAAGCATAACTGAATATATCAACATTGCTAGAATGAAATATGAATATAATAGGTAACCTAAGTTTATTTTATGGTCTTTAGGACCAATGGAAGACTTCTAATTAATTCAAAAATGTTAGATGTAAACTCTATAAAACATCTTGATGTATTGGTGTAGACACTAAAATTACATAAATCCAATTAGACTTCCAAGACACACTCTTATAAACACCATATGGCCTTCTTAGGTAACCCTTAGGGGTTAAATAGTGGTCCTTACTACTTTTGGGAAGTTTTGCCACACTTTTGAGAAGTTTTGGGCCATGCAGCCATGGCCATCCCACCCTAGGATGAACATCAGTTCATGGTCATACCACCCAGGAATGGCCACCCACAACCATCCCTAGGTGGTATGGTCACCAACAGCCATCCCTGGGTGGGACGACCAAGCCCTTGGACTCTCAAAAAATCAAGGTTAGGACAAATGGAAATCAAATTCTACTATTTATCCCATCCATTTAGGGTGCATCAAATCTATCACAAACTACAAATTGGAGGCCCAAATTGGATATTTCTCCTACCCAATGCATGACAAGGTTTTGATATATGGTGGCACTTTCACTGCATGCCATAACTTATACATTTAACCTTGTGCTCTCTTGAGCTATAAAATTGAGTTAATCCACCCAATTCAAAAGAGAGAGTATTTGCAATATTTCATAATGAAGTGCTACTGAGATTCAATCAAAATTTCACCCATTTTTTTGCCCTTGAAATATCCATCAATCTAAGGAGGATTCTAATTGATACCAAATACGTTAACCCATTCCAAAAACCACCCATTTCAGTGAATCAAATCATAAAATTCATCGACAGCACCCTTAGGAATAGTTTGAACCAGATCCTAGAGGAATTGATGGCAAAAACCACTAGATTTGGTGGTCTCCCCACTTGGGATGGTTAACAGCACAATTGGAACACCTAGGGATGGCCATGACCTTTGCATACAATTTCATTTCTATTTTAGCATAGATCATTTCTAGAGTAGATTATATGCACTATGCTAAGTTTTGGTGCCATTTTGAATAGTTTTACACCTTCTATTAGGCTTTCACCATAGCAGTACCAATTGGAACCTATAGGTATGGCTATGAATCTACATATAATTTCATCTCTATTTTAGCATAGATCATTTCTAAACTATAATATATGCATCATACTAAAATTTGGTGTAATTTTTAGTAGTTTTGCACCTTCTATCATGATTTTCACTTCTAGCCTCCATAACCATAACCTCTGCATCCATTTTAATTTCTATTTTAATATAGATCATTTCTAGAGTATATTGTATGCACTATGCTAAGTTTTGGAATCATTTTGAGTAGTTTTGCACCTTATATTAGGTTGTTCACTTTAATAGTCACAATTGGAACACCCAGAGATGGTCATGGATTCTACATATAATCTCACATCTATTTTAGCATAGATAATTTCTAGATTATAATATATGTACTGTACTAAGTTTTGATATAATTTGGAGTAGTTTTTCATCATCTATTATGTTGTTTTCTCTTCATATTCACTATTACATGTATCTTGTTTATTTCCTTTCAATTTGCATATGCTATTAACCAATATAAGTTCTTTGTGTGTAGATACAGGTATCTCAATGCACAAGGAAGGAGCTACAAGTTCGAATATAGATATATCATCATAGTGGTATCAAAAACCCACTCTTCAATTCATGAGGGTGAGGAAGACCTTGAAGTGCATCTTGAGTATTTGAAAGGATTAGATCCTTTTGACACCTTGTAATGATTGTATCAATTTAGAGCCCTCAAGGGGATGCATTATAACCATGGATTCTATAAATTGATTAATATAAAGAGGACCTCCATTTCTTTTACTTATTTGTTATCATGCTTACATTGAATGTATTTTTTTAGTGCTTAGATTAATAGATGCATTTTATTTCCCTTTGCTAGGTATGTTTTTTTCCCCTCTACAATTGCTATTACCAGATTTTTCCCACCCTAGGATGACCACCAAATAGGGAGCATGCATCTCAAATTTACAAAAACAACAACATATTAGGCTTTCAATATGAGTATCTGGACCTTACTTTGCATTCTTACTATTTAAATAAAGTTATATTTAGCTTTTATTTCTTTCCCTTGTTTTCTTGAAAAATAGATTTTGCTTTTTATTAATCTTAAAAACAACAAAAAGAAGAAAAAACAAGAAAATAACCAAGTAGGAATGCATTTGTGTGGTTTGATTGCTTGTGACCTACATAATGGTTAGGTTGACATATAGGGTATGCATTTTGTAGGTTCCATAATTTATTCAATACTTCTGAAAGTGAAACGTTATTTTGCATTTAGTGAAGTTATCATTGAGTGCTCTTTGGTTTTATTTTTTGTAAGTATAAAAGGAACCACACACACCATGTCACATTTGAACATTAGTGAGTTGGAACTTCATACCCAACCACTAATTGAAACCAATGACGGTGGGCTTCATCTCCACCCATTGGCTCGCATGATATGAACCCTATTATTTAGCCAAAGTTGTCTCCAAAAACCATATTAGCCATCGAAAATAGCACGCATTCCTCTTTGAAGGGTGTATCACTGCCTACAATCAATATGGGTGAGGACAGGTAGGACCTTTGCTCCCTGATCGGATATGAGTTTCATCTCCATATTTCAGTGGGTATGACTTCCTAGACTTCATCACCAGGTTTTATCACTGTGAGTATACAATTGAAATCCTTTTAACATTGAGAATATCATCCAACAAAATAAAAACACATGAAAAAAGATCTCTTTGCAAAAAAAAATAAAAACACACCAAATAGTTTTAGGGAACACATATAAAATATTTCAAAGAGATAAACACTTGTATTATTGTATGTTTCCATTCTTGTGTGTTGCATCATTATAATTTGTAAAAGTGATAATCATGTAGGGTTTGGAACTAAGTAGCTATGGTATGCACCCATAGACAATCCCATTCAAGGGTTGATGCTACATAGAGTAGTCAAGGAGACATATACCATCTCCAATTTGACCCTAAGTATGTGATTATACATAATTGGTGGCCTCCTACTCACCCAAGTTCTAGAATTTCAAATCAAGAAACTAACCTAAAAGGGACTCCCATGTGGGACACCCCTACAGGTCTTGGTCATAATCGAAGAACATACTTTCTAGATATAGACACTTCACACACCTTCTATCAAGAATGGCAACTATTTATTGAGGCATAAACAAATAGATAAATACCATGTATCCATGTGCCTCCTCGTTCTACCTCACACACCTACATGCAAGATCAATATTACACACAATGGGTAGGTTCAAACTATCAAACTATACCCTTAAACTACCCTAATAGGTCTCAGTAATATAAGTACCAAGATGAGTATGATACTCATCGCCCTGGATGAGAAATTTCAGCCCTTTCCTTCCTCATTTATGAAGGAAGACCCTAGGATAATCTTTATTATCCTCAGTCTCATTATTCCATGCAAGCACGATGTGCTTATGTTCCAGTTGAGTATAAAGAACATCTATTTAGGATTGGGACTTAAGTGAACATGACCTCTCTCAATAGAGGGAAGCTCATAGTCAACCTTTGAAATCATCTTGAACAAGATAGGTCTCATGGTAATATTGCTAGGGCTAATAGACCTTTCACAACTAATCAAAAAAACCAAGTTGTTAAACAATATGTTGACCACCAAGATCAATTCAATTAGATTCAGTTGGATAAACAACGTTTCACCAGCATTAGTTAGAAAAGCAAATAATTGAATAGAAAACACATGAGCTATTTCAAGAGACCTTACATAATGGGGTCCCTACTCCAAGTACTCATCGACAAGGGGTTCATCAAAGGCAGCCTATGTTTAATCATAATAGGATTACTAGGCCTAACCAAATGTTGTATATTCGAGATCATAGGCCTAATCGATACTTGCCTCCTAGGCTAAACATAGATATCATTTCACCAATGTTTGTTCCTCCTTGTAGGTCAATTTAGGAAACACCTTACAAAGCCTATGATGATCTGGAACTAGAAGAGGAATATTTGGAAGCACCTTATGGAGGTATGGTTAATTATACTCAACCACCATGCCATATGCTTAACACTCTTTGTCCTCCCGTGTGGGTCCAAAGCAAAGAAGAGGAGATCAAATCCTCTGATGCATATAAAGTATTGCTTGAATGTATGGAAACAATAGAAAATAAGACCTTTGGATCCGGGATTCAAAAGCCCACTTTGTGCCAACTTCACAGTCAACTACTTCACCCATAAATACCTTCCCCTCCATACCTAGAGCATTTCAAAATGCCCAAGCTGGATATATTCAAAGCAGAGGAAGATGCACAAGAGCATGTTACTAGGTTTATGAATCAATGCTTCTATATCTAGGATAATTATGCCTTACTTCTAAGAACATTTCTTATTACCCTCTCTATACCAACCTTAGAATGGTACAATAAACTCCCAAGACACAGTGTCCATAGCTTTAAACAATTTGTGGATGCATTCCTAGAAGATTTCACTTTTGACACTAAGAAAAAGGTGGATTTGACAAACCTCACAGGTTTGAAGCCATATGATGACGAGTCAATCACAAATTATGGTAATAGATGGTGAATGCTTCTCACTAAGCTACCATACCTACTACCAATTTCTAAGTTGACTCGTATGTTTTCCAATATTTATTTAAAGTTAATTTCATTATTGCTACAACTCCAAAATTACCAAAATCTTGAAGATGCTCTAGCACAGGTTAGAACAATCGAAAAAAACAAAATTCAAGAGGGGGAGATCATAATTCCCCATAAAAAGGAGTGGAATAAGAACACAAAAGTAAATCAACACAATAAAATCTGACAATAGTTAATCAAGTTACCATTAGCATTTTAGGGCCTATGCAACCAACACCACCTCAGAAGGTAAACTATCAGGCCCAACATCATCCTACAAATTACAATAACAATACTTAGATGAATCAAGGGTAAAACCAACAACGTCATCCTCTGTGACAATTTATGTCATTCATTGATTCTATGGATTCCCTATTTGATCATCTATGTGTGGCCCAAGTAATTACTCTACCTAATATTTGATCTATAGATTCGAGTAAACCAAAGTTCATGGGACATCATGAATATCTATATTGTAAATACCATAGGCATAATGGGTATGATGTGAAAACGTGATACTCATTCAAACACCTAGTACAAGGCATGATTAATATAAATGATCTTCAAGTTGATAACCCTCTTACAACAAGTAATTAACAGATGGGTATATTTCAAGACTCATTGCCCACTCACAAGCTATAGGAAAATCAAGCAAAATAGGTAAATGAGGTCCATATGACACCCCCTTGATGAGGCAGGAGATTGCCTCATTTAAAGACTTCTTTTATAAACTTTTAAGACTCATATGGAACTATTTGTGATGTGATTTTATGTTAATTATATGATATTATGCATTGTGTGATGATATTTGCATGTTAAGATAGGGAAAGTGCATATGCTCTATTTTTACTGATTTATCCATATTTTCTTCAATATTTTGGCTATTTATTCCTGTAATTCTGCATTAATTTAAGTGTTATCATATGTAAGAAATATATGTATAAGGTTTACCATACATCCACAAATATATGCCACCATTTTCTCACTTTTAAATTAACTTTTAGGTGCCAAAAAGTTGTCAAGTTGTTGACTATGCAGGAAAACTGGACTTTGTCATACAAATTCCAGCCAATTGTACATCTATAGCATGGCATGGAATTTGTCCATCCCAGCCCAATTCAAGTATGGAACTAGTCCTCTGGATGCCTAAGGAGACCATACCTACCGCCACAACTGATTGCATAAACTTCTGCTGATGAAATAGTAGTCTTCTTGTTCTATTGCCTGATATTCCCGAGCAATTTTGGAATGAGTGCAGACAGTTTGGAACTTCTTAAAGGCATTTTTTAAAAGGAGTAAATGGTGACTAAAGTCATCTCAGAAGACATATTATCAAAACTCACACTTGTTCCTCACTTTGGATGGATAGGGACAAAAAAGTAAAATCTCTACATTTGTGGAAGACCTGGATTGAAATTGTTGTAACAGTCCTAGATAATAGCAGTAAACCTTATCTGTAATGCATTCTATTTTATATAAATAAAATTCTCCCATATAGTTGAGCATATAGGAGAATAGGTAGCTGAAGATAGTTATAGCATGCATTAGGTGTTCTGAATATGTATTTACTGCAGCAATACAGTATTATGTAGGTCTCTTCCTGCATTGTTGTGATGTTGCTAATATGAAATAAAAGGGTGCAATATTATGATTCATGTTTCATTTTGAATTAAGTGTGAGAACTTATTAGTTTATATCAATCTCACTCACCTCCTTTGGTTTAGGAATCAAGGGCCACTTCTAGGCCCAGAGGAGGATTTTTCCCCCGTTATAATTCTGCTTATTCTGGCTGCAACAGGGCAACAAAAGACTGACAGTTTTTGTAGAGTTTTTGGTTGATACATAGGTCAATACTTATTTATTAGTAGTTGCAAGTTAGTTGTTAATTTTAGTTTCACATTTCCAGAATTTAGCACAGTATTTTCAGCTTTCTATTTTATGCACTATTTCTAGAATTTGTATTAGAATAAAGTTGTTACAGATTTTGCACATTCAGTTGTCAGTTTTTGATATTTCAAGTTTTGTCATTTTATATGAAGTATGTTGTGATATTTTCCTTTTAGAAGTTTCATTTTTTGCAACAGTTCATTATCAGTTTACTGCAACTTATTTCTTGTCAATTGAATTCTACAACAGTTTTACTTTTCTGAATAATGTGGATTTGATTCATGCAATTTCTAGTTTTCAATAGTTTAGTTTCATTTTCTTTGTCAAAGGAAGTATTTTAGCATTTCTAGGATGTTAGAAGGAGTACCAAACACCCCAAGACACTAACTGCCTCACCATCAAAGCCCTGAGTTAAATGAACTAAACCTATAATCTGCTACACCCTGCTCTCGTATATAGCCTTGGACACCGCCCTAGACTGACATATATTGATTAAATGGTGAAGTATAAATGACACTCATCACCCCTCAAAAAGGGATCATCGATATGGTTAGCATCATGACAAGGAATAGGTATTATCCAAGGTTATGCATAGTCATTATTTATAGCCAATTGGCTAAAATTTGGATTTTCAAAATTTGGAATTGGCTAATATTTGGGACCCTTGACCAAGGCCCATTAGCCAAAAATTTTTGGGTGCAATATTTTTTGGGGGGTTGATTCACCCTAATTTTATAATAATTTGACCATTTTAAGTTTAAATTTCCAACATTACCCCTAATAATAGTTAACCTTCTACATGCGTTTCGATACTATTCACCTAGATTTTGAAACTAATTCACCAAATTTTTATAACTACATTTTGGGGCTGACCCCTTATGCATAATCCTAGTATTATCCAAATCAAGTTGCACCACCTAAAAATTCAAATTACATTCCCTCCATGTCATAGCCTCTATCACATCCAGTGCAAAGCCTTCCACCTCGTCCAACGGTCACCATAAAAAGTAAGCTTGCTCAAATATTGCGAACAACATCAACTCGACTCTCTATATATGAGCTTATCCAACAGTCTCCACCTCATCGAGAAGCTCTTATGGAGATTCTTAAGTCAATTTAATTATAGCTCTAGGATTCTAACTTCTTTATAAATTTTTTATGGCACGTTCAGTAGTGCAAAGAGCCAGTAATCACATTTTCTGAACATGAAATTAAACCAATATCAAATTATGGGGTTGTTCCACCCTTACACATCATTGCATGTGTAAATGGAACTGTTGGAATTTTTGCCGCATTTGATTTTGATTAAAGTATTAATGCTTATGTTGTTGCAGATCTGACCTTTGATATCAGCTTTGATGCAGCTTTGGCAAAAAATGGAGAAAAAATGAGCAAAAAATGACTAAGTCTAAAAGCTGCAGCGATTCGCTGACATGTCGCGAAATCGCGGTCAACGCAGTCAACGCAGGCAGGTTGGGCGGAACCGTCACGATATCGCGACGTGTTCCAGAATCGCGTCGGTCGGCTTCAAAGACTCAAGTTGAAAAATTGTAGCGCATCGCTGACAGGTTCCAAAATCGCGACGTCGGGAGCTTCGAGGACTAAGGTGCAAAAATTGCAGCGACGCGCTGACATCTTATTTTCGTGATGCAGTTGTTTCAAAAGGCTAAGGTGCAAAAAGTGCAGCGATTCGTTGACGTTCCGAAATCATGCGGTGATTGGCATGCAAAGGGCAAGAAGTGTTCCATTTTCACGGACCGTCAGCAAGGCTGTACAAGGTGCCCGAAACATGTAGCGAAATCGCTACATGTTCCATTTTCGTGGGGCAGAGCGCAGGGAAGAGCCAACGACAGAAACATGTAGCGAAATCGCTACATGTTCCGTTTTCACGGAACAAGCTAGCGATGGAGAAAAGGAAGCCGAAGACGTAGCGATATCGCTACAGGTCCCATTTTCGTGGGTTAACAGCGGCCAGGGTGTACGGCGTAAAAGACGTCGCGATTTCGCGACCCGTCGCGTTTTCGCGACCTGCAACTGTTTTCCCGCCAAGTGCAGTATGAACGGCCGAGGAGATATTTTTGGTTTTCGATGATTTAATGCTGACCCGAATTAAATATTTTGTGGATTTCCAAAGCAGTCAAGGTCGAAGAAGCACCCAGGCCACCAAAATTAAAGTTTTATTTATTCAAAGCTGTTGTTCGTGGATTAATTCAACGGGTTTCATGCATATTGTCAAAAACAAATTTAATGAAGGACCGCGAACGTTTCATCGCATTTAATTTTTGCTGTAATCAAGGGATCGTGTATGTAATTTCCAATGCACAATTGTAGATCACGAGAGGGGTGGTGGCGCATTTTTAATACTGCAAAGAGGACGGACCTCTATAAAAACCAATGTAATTCTCATTTCAAAGGGTTGGAAAAACTTGCTGCTAGAGACTGGAATCGTATTTGCGGGAATAAAAGGATCGACTTCTAATTTTTCAAGCGTTGCATGGATGAATTTCTTTTCTATTTCTCTGCATTTCTAATAGCATTCATACTCCTGCATTGCTGTTACATTTAAATTCTTCTTCTGGATTTAAACATTGCGGTCAGGGTACGATTTCTGGAATGTGAGTTTGGAGGGATTTGCTACATGTGATTGTGCGAGGATTAAGCTGATTTCTTATGTTACTTGTTGTTGTTGCGTTTGTAGTTTCCTGCTGTTGTTTTTTCGATCCCATCACTTCGGCCTGTGGCCATATTTCCCATTTCTTTTTGCAACTTTTCAATCCCTTTCCAGCAACCCTTATCTTAAACCAATTTTAGAATAGTAGAGGGAACCAGCCCACTCTGGAGATTGGTATGGGAGCCATTTCTTGCTTCCAGCCTTTCAATGTTGGCCAGGTCTAGGGTGCATTTGTAAAATCCTTTCCTGTGGCAGATTTTGGACCAACAGTTTTTGGCACGCCCGGTGGGACAGACTGTTTCTGTCTCCAAGAATTCATAATCGGTGGGATACGCATAATTTTCCAAAGTGATAACCCCACCGGTGCCAACAGTTTTGGCACGCTTTTAACACCCGGAGGTCTCAAGATTTGATGAGCTGTCTTGGCCTCACAGCGGATATTTGGAAGTTCATCTGGCGACTTTGCTGAGTTGAAGATCTGTTCGTGGACGCCTTTTTTTTTTTAAAATTAAGTTCAAAGAATGTTCATCTGGCGACTCTGACTTAATGGCGATGGCCGTGATTCCGCAGACCACTGCCACAAAGGTGAGGGTTTTTTCTAGATGGGATGATCCTGGCCCTATGAATCTCCAAGTTCGGCATGAAATTCCCGAAGGTGCCCTGAAGAACCTGGAAAAATATGATGGTACCGTAGGCATGGCTCTGACACATGTTGAAGACGTTGCTACTCTGTCCATGATCCATGTCATAGAATACGAAGATATCATGATCCGACTTCTGGTTCAGTCTTTGGAAGGAAGAGCGTTGCAGTGGTACAGATTGCTCAAACGTCAAAGCATCAGTTCATGGGATGATCTCGCGGGAGCACTGATCAAAAGATTTGACAAAGATCCTTTCTACAGTTCTTTGGATCTCTACCAATTTTTCATGTACATCAAGAGAGCACCTCAAGAGAGCATCACGGACTTCAATGTCCGATTCTTGATAAGTTGGAAGAGAATTCCAGAGAAGATCCGTCCATCACCCACCCAAGCCCACCTCTTTTATGTTCGAGCTTTTAATTCTGACATAGGTCTATTTTTGCTGCAGTCAGGTGAACAACGGTTCCCACAAATCTTTGAGGAAGCAGTGCGAGCGGAACATCTGTTGCTCTTATCAAGAAAGTTACCGTGGGGAGAAACTCCATTACCTTCTCCGGTGGTTGCTGCTCCTGTCTACCATGCACAGTACTTTTCATGCCAGATCCCTTATACTGAGCGAGAACACCGAGATGCGATCATGTGGAGTTCAAGGGACAGATCTCGTCCAAAGTCAAGGATTGGAACATGCAAGCACTTTTCCAACAATGAACAATATGGTTGCTTGCAGTTTTCATCAAGAGATGGGCCAAGTAGAAGAACAAGTTCAAATTCCAGAGCTTGAGGAGATCCCAGAATCAGATTTCTCACTTGAAGAGCCCTGTGATCACATCAAGGAGTTAGAGGAGCCTGTACTCAACCCACAGCCAGTAAAGTCTACAAAGTGGTGGTGTTGGTTCCAGCCACTACATCCGGTACCTGAAGAAGTCCTCCATATGGGTACTAGTAAGAAGGATAATTTGTCGCATTGCATCCTATTCGCACCATGGAGAACTTCAGGAAGGAGCCAGCCCAATTTCAAGGACCGACTTAAGTATGATCAGATCTGGTCGGGACATTGCAGATTTACCGGATAACATTATGAGATTGGGTGTCTGGTGGCGACATGCCAATCATGTCGTGAACTATTGTATATAGTATTTTGAAAAAACAAAAAAAAAATAGAAAAAAGAGAAAAAAAAAAGAGAGGTATGGTTAGTACTGTTCATCTCAGCTCTTTTGTTGTCTGCGAGCTGTAGGTGCTTGTTTTTTTTCTTTCTTTTGTCTCTTCCTTTCCCGGCAGTTGGTGGCTCTCAGAAAATTCTTCTTTTCCCTTCCCCGTTTCCTCTCTTTCCTTTCTTCATCTTCTTTCTTCTTTTTCCTCTGCATTAAAACAAAATAAGCCACAGCTGTTGTTTCTTTTCCCTTTTTCTGTTTTTCCCCGTCCCTTCTTATCCCTTTCCTCTAAGTTCAGTCTTTTATGCATTTATTTCGTAGTCTAGTTCATTTCATTTCACAGCCTTCATACTTTTATTCCCACTCCATAACTTCGTTCATTTTCATTTCATCATTCCATTGCAGTCACCGCTTGCGCAATCGCAAGAGCTCACTCCATCATCGCGTTCCATTAGTCATTTCATAATCAGTTATATGCAGGTTTTTCCAGTTTCAATTTTTCAGCAGAACATGTATTGCAGCAGCCCGCCTTCTGTTCGGATATGACTCTGTGCCCAATGGACTAAGGCCTAGATTCTTGCATACAGCAAGCTGTATACCCCGCGAGCCACCAAGAATGTTGGCATTTTTGCCACATTTGATTTTGATTAAAGTATTAATGCTTATGTTGTTGCAGATCTGACCTTTGATATCAGATTTGATGTAGCTTTGGCGAAAAAATGAGAAAAAATGAGCAAAAAATGATAGTCTAAAAACTGCAGCGATCCGCTGACATGTCACGAAATCGCGGTCAACGCAGTCAATGCAGGCAGGTTGGGCGGAACCGTCGCGATATCGCGACGTGTTCCAGAATCGCGCGTCGGTCGGCTTCAAAGACTCAAGTTGAAAACTTGCAGCGCATCGCTGACAGGTTCCAGAATCGCGACGTCGGGAGCTTCGAGGACTAAGGTGCAAAAATTGCAGCGACGCGCTGACGTCTTATTTTCGCGATGCAGTTGTTTCAAAAGGCTAAGGTGCAAAAAGTGCAGCGATTCGCTGACGTTCCGAAATCGTGCGGTGATTGGCATGCAAAGGGCAAGAAGTGTTCCATTTTCGCGGACCGTCAGTAAGGCCGTACAAGGTGCCCAAAACATGTAGCGAAATCACTACATGTTTCATTTTCATGGGGCAGAGCGCAGGGAAGAGCCAATGACAGAAACATGTAGCGAAATCGCTACATGTTCCGTTTTCGCGGAACAAGCTAGCGATGGAGAAAAGGAAGCCGAAGACGTAGCGATATCGCTACAGGTCCCATTTTTGCGGGTTAAAAGCGGCCAGGGTGTACGACGTAAAAGACGTCGCGATTTCGTGACCCGTCGCATTTTCGCGACCTGCAACTGTTTTCCCACCAAGTGCAGTATGAACGGCCGAGGAGATATTTTTGGTTTTCGATGATTTAATGCTGACCCGAATTAAATATTTTGTGGATTTCCAAAGCAGTCAAGGTCGAAGAAGCACCCAGGCCACCAAAATTAAAGTTTTATTTATTCAAAGCTGTTGTTCGTGGATTAAATCAACGGGTTTCATGCATATTGTCAAAAAAAAAATTAATGAAGGACCGCGAACGTTTCATCGCATTTAATTTTTGCTGTAATCAAGGGATCGTGTATGTAATTTCCAATGCACAATTGTAGATCACGAGAGGGGTGGTGGCGCATTTTTAATACTGCAAAGAGGACGGACCTCTATAAAAACCAATGTAATTCTCATTTCAAAGGGTTGGAAAAACTTGCTGCTAGAGACTGGAAGTGCATTTGCAGTAATAAAAGACTTGACTTCTAATTTTTCAAGCGTTGCATGGATGAATTTCTTTTTTGTTTCTCTGCATTTCTAATAGCATTCATACTCCTGCATTGCTGTTACATTTAAATTCTGCTTCTAGATTTAAACATTGCGGTCAGGGTACGATTTCTGGAATGTGAGTTTGGAGGGATTTGCTGCATGTGATTGTGTGAGGATTAAGCTGATTTCTTATGTTACTTGTTGTTGTTGCATTTGTAGTTTCCTGCTGTTGTTTTTCCGATCCCATCACTTCGGCCTGTGGCCATATTTCCCATTTCTTTCTGCAACTTTTCAATCCCTTTCCAGCAACCCTTATCTTAAACCAATTTTAGAATAGTAGAGGGAACCAGCCCACTCTGAAGATTTGTCTGGGAGCCATTTCTTGTTTCCAGCCTTTCAATGTTGGCCAGGTCTAGGGTGCATTTGTAAAATCCTTTCCTGTGGCAGATTTTGGACCAACAGGAACACATTACAAAAGAGTTCTAATTGATACTGGTTCTTCAAGAAATATCATCACCACAAATGCTCTCCAACATCTAGGTCTTTCAACATCCCATATTGTTGCATCCACATATACCCTTCAAGCATTCAACGATACTCTATGCTCAATGGTTGGCACTATAGTCTTACCTATTCAGGTGGTATGCAAAACTATATAAAATTTGTGTCACGTATTAGAGGGTGTAATGGCTTATAATATCTTGTTGTTCAGACCATGGATTAGATACATGAAGTCCGTACCATCCATAGCTCACCAATTTTTGAAGTATACTCACGAAGAGCAAGTACATATTGTCTCTTTAGACCTTGAGCCCTTCAAATACTACAACTTGGTACAACTCATCCTCGAGTCAACCTTACCATCAACTCATTTGGACTTCCAACCAAATACGTCCATTCAAGGTCTGACTTCTTCATTATTTCCTTCCATTGATCCATTACCATATTCTTCTATACCATCATCATAATTGGAACCTTTAGATATACTTTCATCATCATCAAATCCTCCAAAGAGAAACATGTCAAAGAGGCCTATTGATGAGATCCCTACAATCATATCTACCATTTCCATGAAAGAGATTCCTAGTATAGCAGATGAGGAACCACCTCATGAGGTTAGCATTGAGTCATCTCAAGCCTTGCTTATGTCTCCTGCATCCTCACCATCATAGGTCACAACCCATATGGCTACTAAGGGTTTAGGATAATGCTTAGTAAGGAATATTACAACAACTCCAGCCATTGACATAGTATAGAATATGGGACAACCTCACCTTCCCATAGGTACCATCGTACCTCTAGGTATACCTCCAAATAAAAAAAAAAACTTCATATATGAGGGTATTGAATATGGCACAAAATCATATCCTCAGCAAGAAGAGGATGAAGAACCCTTTTTTGAGGACATAAATTATATGTCAAATCTTGACTATGCCATGCGATATCTCCATCGTTGCCATTGGCATGGCTATGGTTTGGCATTGTATGAACAAGGCACTCGCGTTCCTTGTCATTCATAATATAAAATACCATATGATAAATTTGGCTTAGGATACAATAAGCCTATGCCTCTCCACGTCCTTATATATAGTTTAGAGTGTCTGGGTATGAATTATAGAGATGAGCTTGCACATGATCCTTACGCTAATACTAATCATGTCCACTCTTTGAGGAATTATCTTCCTATAAATATGATAGATCAAAATATATCTCATGATTTCATCTAATCCTATGAAGAAGGTGAAGGTTTGCATACTCTTCCATATGAAAATGAGGAAGAGAATCAAGGTCCTCCTTATGAATGGACAATTGATGATTATTCAGATTACAACGTAGCACCTATTAACTCCCCTAGTTCATATGAAGAGTATGAATAGATAGTCCCATTGTATGATGAATAATAGTTCTATCTACGGGTGTTCCCATTACCACATCCTATCTAGCAATGTCTTTTGCTATTCAAGGAGTAGGCTCACCCCCTTCCACATCGACCACCTTCGATCGTTCCACCTCCATTGCAACCACCTCCATAAGTCTTGCGACAACCTCTTATCAATAGGCCCAATCGCCCATCCAATGGAGATCATCCATACATCCATATTATTTCCATATATCTTACCATGCCCTACCAAAAAGCCCCAAAAATATCCATAAATCCTTTGGTCATCCAAAAAGCCCCAAAGGTACCCATAAACCCTTTGGTCACCCAAAAAGCCCCAAAGGTACCCATAAACCCTTTGTTCACCCAAAAACCCCCAAAGGTACCCATAAACTCTTTGGTTGCCCAAAAATCCCCAAAGGTACCCATAAATCCTTTGGCGACCCAAAAAGCCCCAAAGATACCCATAAATCCTTTGGTCACCCAAAAATCCTTAAAGGTACCCATAAATCCTTTGATCACCCAAAAAACCCCAAAGGTATCTATAAACCCTTTGGTCACCCAAAAAGCCCCAGTGGTATCCATACACCCTTTTGTCACCCAAAAAGCCCCAAAGGTACCCATAAACCCTTTGGTCACCCAAAAAATCCCCAAAGGTACCCATAAACCCTTTGGTCACCCAAAAATCCCCAAAGGTACCCATAAACCCTTTGGTCACCCAAAATTCCCTAGTGGCATCCACTAAGCCCATTGGTCAAATATTTATATATTAATAAAAATCCAAAAACCTCATTAAAATAACATAAATACAAAAATATTATATTACATTTCATATTTTAGTAGTATACAATCACTTTCATTAAGCATGCCCATCATTACAGTTTGCATTCTAGAGTTGCTAATACATGTCTAGCACCAGGTTTGTATACTAGCCATCCTTCAAAATCAACTTTGTCAAAATTCATTATTAACATCCATCTACATTACAATTATCATTTCCATATGCATTCCCCACCTTTTCATATTTGTGTCTATTTCCCTTCACCTAGTCATTTGTTATAACGTATCTTTAGGTTTTTCGGTCACTCAACCGTCTCTAGTTTTCTATTCAAATTTTGTAGAATTCTATCCTAATTTTTAGAAGGTAGAGTCTTGCTTTTATTATACCTTGTATACATCATAATATCAACACATTTTCACACTAATAATTCCAAGTTTTGCACAAGGAAATATGAAACCTACAAGTGGTCCTTGTTACCTTAAGCGAAAATTTTTACCTTGCTCATCCCTCTATGCGCATAGTTCAAAAATGCTGAGAATTGACAAAAGGACAAGCTCCTCCCTATCTAAAGCAATAAAAATGCCTTACCCCACACAAAATATAGGAAAGTATCCAAAGATCAACAAATACAAAAGCAAAAATCCCCAAAAGAAAAAGTGGTTTTTACCACTAACAAAAGCAAAAAGTAAATTAAATAGTGGTTCTCACCACTACCAAAATCCCTTTCTCACAAAAACAAAAATGAGAAAATTATTGGAGAAATTCAAAAATAAAATAAAATAAGGTAGTACTGAACTTGAATCCTTGGTATTCTCATCATTTGACAACCATGAGGTGATCCTCATTGCAGGTTGGGTGGCATCAAGCCTGCCTAAAAATGGTGGTATTCTTACGCATGATGATATATCTGTCATATTAGTGACTTTTTTTTGTATAGACCAATGTCATCTTTTGGATGAACTACCTTTTGGTAGCTTGTATTACCTATGGTCTAATCCAACTACGTACAAAACTTAGGATCATGATACTCGCAGGGTGATTTTCAGTACATATGGGCTGCATAAATCTTGTTTGGCATTGGGGTAACTTTATGCATTATTATAGCAATGAACTCACATGCACACACATGGATTTTGAATATATTGGTAATCCTAACATATTTATACCTTGCCAAAAGCCTTGCATAGTTAATATATAAATTTTGATTAGTTCACTAGAGTGTTTGAGTCTCATGAAAACCTCAAGGACATTCTATAACATCTTACTATGCATTCCATGCCATACTACTTTATCACATGTTTTTCAGTTTACATTTTTGCAATCCATCACCGTATTATGATAACGTTAAAAATGAATCGATGAATTTTATACAGTATATGGTGCTAACATAGTGTGACAAATAGTATTTATAATTTATTAGTACAGATTAACAAATCATCCATTTCATTATGCATATAAATATATACCTATCATCAACCAACATCATATTACAATACATGCATCCATGATAAGCATCCATAAAAGCATTAGCAAAGTAAACATAAGCATATCATACATCTAATAAAGTAGTAAGGAAGCACATAATGATAACAAAAAAACTCATATAAATATGGGGCAAAAATATACATCATAATCTAAAAACTGCCCACAGGCTACAATCAAGTGGCTCCTCAAACCTCACACTCCAAAAATCTAAAAATAACCATAAAGTATCAAAATACATGGTCATGCAAGAATGGCACCATGAATCTCACCACCACCCACAATCGTCACTCATCGAGAGCTCCTATATTTTCTACACCCTACCCTATCTGATCTCCTTATGGAGCTAGGATCCTCCATCCTCATAGACAACTACCCCGTACCACTCCTCCTACTCTATTGGGACCCACTAGTAGAAGGATGAGCTGATAAGCACCCTCTAAGGCATGCTACATCATCCTCCAAATCCCATGTGTATGATAGCTCCTCTCCATGATGAACTTGTTAGTCATCCAATAAAGTCTATAGTTGGGTAACCTCCCTCCGTAGCCTAGCTATCTCATCACTATCCAATGCATCCTGGCTTGAGCACCCTATTATAATATATGACCTAAGAGTAGCTAGCTCTACCACCTACTCCTCAATCACTATTGTATACATCTTAATATTTGCCTCAGTAATCTGCACCTATACCTATAGGAGAGCCCTCTACTCTATTTAGTCCCTCCACTCTTATCTCCCTTTGATTAGATTGCCCTATAGCTCATAAATGGTGGCACACCATGCTATAAAATTTACCTACAATTCCTGCTCATTAAAAGCATCCTAATAATAATCCTCCTATTGACCCTCCATATCCATGCTATCCATCCACTCATCATCTATACAGTGATGACATGTTGCTCCCCCGAGTTTATCTCCTCATCATGTCACTTACCTAAGTCTGGATCCTCCTAATCGTGAGCCTCATCTGGATCCTCCTCATTAGCCTCCTCTATCATCGCATTTGTACCACCTCCTAGTGGTCCCTCCCCTCACCACTAGGCTGATGTGGTCCCTAAATCATCTAGCTTAGAGATACCCTCCATAGTATTTGAATCCTCTCCAACTACCTCCACTATAGGCCAAGTAAGTTTCCTCTCATTTGTAAAGTGTTGGTAGATCACTCTCTCACTAGGCAACACTTGGCATAGCCCAAACTACCGTATCACTCAAGCATATAAGAAATAATCTCACTTGGTCCCTTGTTGACCCACTAACCATATCCCTTGCCATACCCATCAAAGTTGCACCTCAACCTCAGGCCATGTTGGACAATCTATGTATGGTCTCCAGGTAAGCTCTTAGACCTTGAGCCATGCAAATGAATCTGTATAGTGATCAATCATACCTGCATAAGCATGTCCTACTACCATAGGTTTCCATATCCTATCTCCACATCCATGAGTTATGCTTGCATCATCTAGGGTAGTCCTCATGATTGATCCATAGCAATGTGTTGCCATCCCCACACTTGTAATAGAAATCTATAGCCCAATCCTTTTCACCCATGGCAATGGTCTCGTACAACTCATCATAAAGCTATGCTATAAAATTAGTGCTTCATGCCATCACTAACAACCTCTCTATGGTGCACTCCACCAATGAAAACACCAACTCCAAAAGGTTCCAGGGGAACCTAGCTCTTGACGAGTCTGGCAGCAACATATTGGATATAAGCATCATCAACAAGGCATGTCTCATAGTCAAAACCTATGTCTCATACTATAGCTCCACTAGGATACCTCCACTAGGAAAGTCTCGTAATGCCTCACACCAGTTCTATATGAAGTATCTCTACAAAATTATATCTCTCAGATATTTATGAGTAGACATAATAGGATAACCTCTATCAAAATATGCAAAATCTGATAGACGTCCTCTAATTTCACTAAAATCTCCCTAGTCAGCAAATGGAAGGTGTTGGTGAGAGGGTCCCACAGATATATCAAAGCCATCAGGTAGGCTCGATATCCCATCATTGGCTCTAACCATATCACTTGTTTGATACCAATGGCATCAAGCCATTTCTAGTCATCCTCTATTAGTAAGTCCCTAGTAGCCTGAAAGAAAGTAGAAAATCGATACTAGATCTTGAACACTTGGAAGGGGCAAGCAAGTTAAAAAAAAAAAACATTTTTTTCCTTCAAAATCATGGTTGTCCCACCCAAGGATGACCACCAAATTGGCAGTCATCCCAGCCAGGGACAACCCCCAAAAATGTTAAAAAATGGCCTCCTCAGCCACCAAAAACAAGCAAAAAATCTCATAAAAACACAAAAAAATACAACAAAATTAAACAAAAACAACAACTAACAACACAAAATAATAAATTCTACCACTAATAAGGTTCATTTACCAAGATTTAGTGTGTTTCATTGGCAAATGCAAAAATAATTACATTTCCAAATTTAACATAGTCTAGTAGCAAATTCAGCCCTTACCCATCTCAAGTCGTCTTCTTCACTCATCAAGTCTATACGCTAGATCATGGTGATTATGGGATGGTTTTAGTAGTGCTCCACTTCCAAAAATCACTCTCCTACTCCTCACCTCTCAATATACCAAGTTAGAAGTGTGCAAATGAGCTCATTTTGCCAATTTTAAGTTTAAAAAGACCTAGAATAAGCATGGTCGTCCCAGGGTGGTACAGTAAAAAATTTAGCGACCATCCCACCTAGGGATGACCATGAAATTTTCAGCCATCCCACCCTAGGATGGCCACCAAAAAACACCAAAAAAATAGAAGAAAAGGTAAATAAAAAGGCCTCAAAACCACCAAAAACATAACAAAACTAATAAAATTCACAATGGGTAAATATTGAACCAAATTGTTCATTGATGAATTGAAAAGTCTCTACTTAAATCCCCAATAATGCCAATGCGGTTGGAATTCTCCATAGGAACGATGTATTCATTTCCTTTATTCCATGAAATATCCTTAAAACCATCAAAATCCTAACAAAATTGTTAAATTTTACAATGGGTAAATCTGAAGGAACCCTAATCAAGTCATATTCTTCAAGAAACTCACTATTTTCATCATTGGTTATTCTATAATTGACTCATCGCTTGAGGGGGTAGTCATAATTATGAATTCATAATAAAAATCAACACTCAAACACTCAAAAGTGCAACTTGCATACATTCAAAATAATTATTGCCAAAGATAATTTCAAGCCCACACTAAGGCATATAATTTAGCACCAATTCAAAAAAATAAAGTCTTGGTATCCTTGAAGCCTTGGGATACTTATCCAAGAATAGTCTTATAAGTGAAACAAGGAACCAATACCAAGTATGCCCTAATCCCCAAAAACTATCCTTAGAGTGCGGTTGAAAGGTATACTAAAAACAAATCCTTCAAATATATCAAAAGCAAGGATTCCAAGAATGTATGCTCCTTCCACAACAAAGGTATCTAAAGTTGGTTAGGTTACTGAATAGCCTTAATCAGTTGAAAATTTAGTCATCTACTTTTGCTTCATGCTTTGTTTGACACAATGCATCCCAAAAAGTGGCACCTGTAGAAACTAAAATCATGTCCATCCAATTAGAATGCCAAGACATGCTCTTATAAACACCATATGGCCTCCTTAGGAAACCCTCAGGGGTTCAATAGTGGTCCTTACTACTTTTGGGAAGTTTTGCCCCACTTTTGTGAAGTTTTGGGCCATACAGCCATGGCCATACCACCCTAGGATGGCCACCAGTTCATGGTCATCCCACCTAAGGACGACCACCCACAATTATCCTTGTTGGGAAAAACATTGGTTAGTTTTCTATAGTTTAATTAATTACCTCCATTTAATTGTCAACCCGAGACATCTCCTAAACTTATGAGTGTCAAGAATAGTATATGCCTATAGTGTAAGGAATGAGTCCCTCTATTCCTATTGGTTTAGGGGGTGTTGGTGTTTCGTTGAAGTTCTGATTTAGTTTCCAAACCACTAATATATCCTACATAAACTAAAAATTGCACACTTGCTAGAAATTACATAAAATAGGGGAAATTGTAGAAATTAAACTAAGTTATAGAAAATAGAAAAATAAATTAAATAATAGAAAAACAAAGAAAAAGTGGGAGGTGTATTGTTGAGAGTGGGCCCAAGCTCAAACAGTCTTTCACTCAATCAATTCATTCACCAGACACTAGTTTGATATTAATTAAAACACTCATGAATATATGCAGTTTCAAAAAATTACAAAATAATTCTCATATCCAAGATATCTTTATCAGGGGTGCATATTTATATGATATGCGGCCATGTCCAATTAAATTTGAGAGCAAACCAATTTACGATTTTCTAGTTACAACAAATACGTAGAAATAGGAAGATAAGAAAATAAATTTAATTTAGACTGATTTAACGTATTCTATTTTTATCAAAATAGAATACGTCTGATTTTTTGCTTTATCTATTTGCATTAATATTTGTTGGGCACTGAATTGCGTTTAAGATTTACTCAACATTGTAGCTGTCTATCTTCCAATTTTTTGTCCAGGCATGCACTCGCTAGCTACAACTCAACACTCAACATTGGTATAAACCAGAACAAGAGTTCCCGATCTAACCTCCAGAGTAGGTTGGCTCCTCGTCAACTTTGATAGGATGTTGACACTATTATGCTCACTTAGGGTTTTGAGATTAGGGTTAAATAAGGGAATAGAGTTAGAATAAGTGAACAACAGTTGGATGGATAGGTTAACAACATTGACAATAGTGTAAACGATTTCCAAAAAAACTACACAAGATCACAATACTACAATCAACATTATCCTAAATCTTGAGATCTTCATACATCAAAGTATAGCAAAAAAAAGTGATGCTATAGGGAAATTCCAACATCTGAATAATGACAATCCAAAATATAGAATTAATCAAAATCTAGCTTTAACAGAAATAAACCCTAGCATCACAGAACTAATCCTGAAAATAGATTCCAATTACTCTGGTAACTAGTAAGCCAATCAAACTAATTCACATAGTACTAGCAGAAATGCAGTTTCAGAATTTGAACTTTCAACACAAAAGATACGAAGACACAATTTTTGGGGCGAAGATCAATGTAATGCTCCTTCCATTAATTTCTAGAAAATTCACAGTGTTACAGGCAAATACACTAGAGCCGACCCTTAAAAAATGAGGGTTCGATCCCTATTTATAGTATATAAAATCAAAATTCTATGGAACATTACAAAGATATATTTTTATCAAAATTAAACATAAAGAATCCAGCTGGTAGCCCCTTACTAGTTTGATTCTTGGAAATCCCACTGTGAATAGTTGGCCATGGCAACCAGAACTCTACAACTTGCTGATCATAGGCTCAAACTGGAGTTCTGTTAACTGGTCATCATATTTCCGCCGTTGATCTTTCTTGGTAGCCTTTGATCACCGTAGATCTACCACTGCTTTTTGTTCCTTGGTTCTTGAAAACCCTCAATGCTTCAGCTTCTCTCCTTCTTTTCCTCAATCTGGCGAAGATCAATTTATCTCTTTTACTTTCCTTTGATCAATCCTGATCGTTGATCTTTCTTCATCATGCGGTTGAGAATAGATTGATCTGCCTTTAAAAACTTTGATGATGTCACTATTTAAATGCCATAGAAACACAGAGTTCTAATCCGCTTTTGAAATGCTTTGTCAGAAATCCGAAACCAAATCCGCATCTTTCTGCTTATAATTCTTCATAGGCATCAATATTGGAATGAATCCGCACAAAAATTGTGATGACATCACTATTCCTTGCAAAACTTTATGGATCCCATTCTGGGCATGCACCTCTTCTTCATTGGGCCTCCATTCTGGATCAAGGATAGACCATTAATAGTGTTATCCTTCATTCCAGGTGAGATTAAGACTAAAACCGCCCTGTTTCACAAATCTGCACCTTCTTGGCCCTTCTAACACCTTGTGTCGCCATTCCGGGCATAAGATAAGCTTATAGACCCTCTCCGGAATCCTTTCAACACTTAGTCAATTTTTGGGTGCAAAAATTATAGAAGTTGTCGCTAATCCACAACTTTTTTCAGCTGATGTCATCATTTCCCAAAAATTTATGCGGATTCACACACCTTTGTTACCATTATGGGTCAAAAAGCAAAGAAATCAATGCGGATTATTTTTGGGTGCAAAACAATGACTAAGTGCCGACGAATTTTCTCCTTTGCCTCTAATCTACTTCAAAATACACTATAATGGGTGCGGAATAGAATCCTCATGCCTCCTCATGCCTTAGAAAAAATTTCAAAAAAAATCTTCTCAGTTCATGTAGCCATTTTGGGCATACATTCTGGCACCTCCCAGGTGGATTTGCTTGCTAAGCCATCGAACTCAGAACCTTATCCACTGGGCCATGGAGTCAAAAAATATACAATTTATCATGCTTTAGAGAATAGTTTCCATATAAACTCTACCCTCTGGAAATTTATCAATATTCTTAGAGGGTAGAGGCTCATATGTAAATCATGCCAAAAACATACTGCCCTGCTCTAGCTATCTTCAAAAAAATAGGTTCTATTATGCGTACTGGGCCTACTTCTACTTTTAATAAGGCCCTATCACTGGAATGCCTTTACACAAAAATATAACTCTCATGCTTATCAGCCCTCATACTTTTATTACTTATCTGACACGGTCAGAACAATACAAAAATGCAAAAATTATGATTATACATAATACAAAAGAAATGAATTAAGTGTGACCCTCCTCTGGGTCAGAAATGGTTTTGTGTTGCTCATCCTCCTTTTGAACCTCTTCTTGTTCTTCTTCAACATTGATATCATCTTGCTCTTCTTCTTCCTCTACATCTTCCCGTCCTTCTTCCTCCTCTAAATTTGAAGGAGTTATCTCTTTGTTTTCATCTCTAATATTGTCACCAATTACTTGAACCATCATATCCAGAGTCTGTAAAGCCTGTCTCCAGGCTGTATCAGAGGGATTTGAAATTTCCTTCAGCTGTTTATATACATATTCCAATTCTCCGATATCTTCATAATTGACAACATCTCCCCTGTTAACCAAATCTTCCATGAGATCCTTCAATCTTGTTAGGTCACTGATGAACTGTGCAGCTTGCTCTTGGTTTATTGGCTCCTCTAGGGTATCAATCTCTGATTCATCTTTGATATTCTCATCCATACTCCCCTGGATCTCTTCTATTGACAACAAACTATTATCTTCTCTCCATAAACTATTAAATCCAACATGCACCATTTCTTTATTAATGTCAACTATATGTTTAATGACCATTTCAATACGGTCAAATAGCAGCCATGCTCTTTGATTTGCCTTATGCCTTTTGACCACTATTCTTGAAACCACTCTAACCAAATTCAATTCTTTACTTGAGATAGGCTTAGTTGCATCAGTGAGTCTGGAATCTACCAATTTATACATTTGAAAAGCAGGCATCGTCAAGGGCTGCAACTCTGCTATGAATTTATCCAAATATTCTTGTACTCCTTGGAGAAGAGTACTGGCATCATTTAGAAAATCAATAATATACTACAGGCCTGGGCATTTTTCTTGTACCTCCATGAGCAATTCCTTTCTAATATTCTTCAAACCATCCTTGGAGAAACCAGAAGATTTGGCTTTCTCAATTTGTAGTTGTTGCTTCAGGCTTTGAATTTCTTTTGCCTATTCTTCATTCAATTTTTTCTGCTCTACCACTTGATCCTTGAGTTTCTTGGTTTCCACGGACTTCTCTTGCCAGCTCTTTACCTCTTTCTTTAAAGCCTTCTCTTTTTCCTTATAATTATTCATAGTTTTATTGAGCTTTTCAATTTGCTTTTCAAGTTTGCCACCCTTTCTCTAAAGATATCATTCTTCACATAAAAGGTGTCCAAGTGAGCCTTGGAAATTACTATCTCATCTTCCTCTGGTATCTTTTCAATGTCCTCTGTGATTTCTTCCACTTTATAGTCTTGGACAGTCATCTCAGTTTCAGGCTTGCTAACAAGGGGAATCATAGATCTTGAAATTCTCTGCCTTGAAATGTGGTCAACATACATACTCTTTCTTCTCACAACCATCCTACTAGAAGGCTTAGAGAGCTTATCTACCCATAAGTCATTTATCTTTTGAGTGGCGGCCATCACTTTAGGCATAGCCATCTGACTTGCATAATTATAGGACAAAGGTGATGAAGACACTAGAAATGAAAGTGTTGAACTAGATGAGGATGATGGGGGTGCTTGAGTTGCTATAGCAGTGTCCATTACAATGGTAGACTCTATGATTACTATTGTGGTTGACATAGGTAAACTTACAGGAGTAGACACAAAACTAGAAGTAGTATGAATGGGTGTGCTTGGAACAATTTGCTCCTTAGATGGTGGAGATGACAATGGAGAAGAAGAAAAAATAGGAGATGATGAAATGGGAATTTGAGAGAGTGAGGGTATAGATGTTACAAAGGCAACTTGAGATGAAGTGGGGGTGAAAGTACAGTTTGAACCTCAGTGCTAATTGTCGAAACCTGAGATGAACTCAGGGGTGGTGAAGGTCCTATTGGAATTTCTTGAGCAACAAAATGGGGAGGATATTTTATTGGGGAACCATGAGAAGTACAAGGAGAAGAGGGATGAGAGAACATACCTTCACCTACAGATGTAGGGCTCTCTTGTTCAATCTCTGTGTCCAACTGCTCTTGTTGAATCATCTCTTCAGAAGTTGAAACAACTACTTTATCAGATGGAGATCCAGGATCTGTCTTTTGTTTCTTTGACACCTCTGTTTCTTCTCTTTCAAGGGCCCTTTTATTTTTCCTTAGAACCAATTGACTAGCAACCAACTCACTTTCAGATGGTTCCTCCTCAGATATATTCCCCAAAAGTGTTTGCTCAACAATAGGATTTATTTCTACTGATGTTGCGGCTGCAAAGGAAAGAGGGGTGAACCTGAAACTCTCATATTTCTTTTGCCAATCAATGGTTGTGAGTGGAGGTTGTCCCCCCAAACCTAAATGTTTAGGCCAAGTTCTTGCTTCAATCACTAGAGTGCTAACAACCTTCTCACTTGCATATTGCATTTTTCTCATCATTTGGGCTCCCTTAGGAAATTTTTGAGCTTGTTCAATGGAAGGATGAAATGGTTTTAAGACCTCAGTAGCTGTTAAGGGTGCTTATTATTCTTCATCCTAAGTGTCTGGGTCTGTGGGTGGAGAAAGGGATTCTGAGCCCACCTGGGACTTGTCTACAGTTAGTACAATTCTCCCAACATCCTTAGGCTTCCAGGTTTTAATTTTCTCATCATAAATATTAGAAAATTGTTGATCAATATTCATTCCAAATTTGGATTTAGGATAAAATTTACCAATCTCTACCCTCATTCTCCACCAATCTGAAATCTTTGCCACATTCCAAGATTCTCCATTTTTCTCTATCTCTTCCTCAGGAGGGGTATCTTCTTCTGGCTGGGTGTCCTTTCTCTTTCCAGTATTACCTTCTATTTCACCAATAATAGCCTCAGTAAGTCGGTGCTTGGGTTTCTTATTAGGGTCATAATCATTAATATGCTCATAGAAATCAAGCCATGGTGGCAACTGTACCATATTTGAGACATTCCATTCTAGAAGAGAAGACTCATTGTTATTTCTACCTCATTCAAAATGGGGCCTATGTTTCTTCTCAAACTTATAAGCTTTATCTCCATTTAGGGTTATATTTCTAGCAGTAAAAATGCCATCAGGGTCATAGCTCCATCTCTGTGGAATGTAAAATAGACCTAGTCCATCAAGGTACTGCTCTATTTGTTCATTTTACCCTTTTCTAGTGATAGTTATATCATCCAGAGTACGGTAAGTCAAAAGAGATTTCCTCTTTCTTCCTGATCCATAGTTCAAATCAATATATTCAGCCTGCCTCAAGTACTCTAGGGCAAACAACTTGTCTATCACAAAATGTGGCAAGAGGAAGGGTTTTCCCATAAAACCATATAATCTGATAACAGTGCCCTCAGTTAGAAAATACCAATCCCCTTCTTCTGCACCTTCAGTTCTTAGGGTCTTTTTAGCCAAAGGGGGCAACCTAGGGCATTCTCCATACATTATTTTTAGGGCAGGCCCTAGAAATTCAATATTAAATCTATAAAAAGACTCATTACTTCTCAAGTGACTGGTCCAGAAGTAAACAGGTTGGGTTCCTCCATCATTGGTCTTATCCTTGACTAGAATCCAGGGCATCCTATCCCTCACAGTAGCATAGAACATCCATACCAGGCTTGAACAGTGCCTGAAACTATTAGAGTCAGAGCTCTTTTTCATGCTTACAAGTTGCTCATGAATTCTCTGAGCTAGAAAAGTAGGCCAATCGAAATAGATTACCCTAGTACCCCTCTCTGCGGCTCCTTCTTCATACATTTTCTCATTAGCAATACAATAAGTTGCTGTAATTTTCCAACCTTGTACTTCTTCATCTGAGTCCATCCCATCCATACAGGCCAGCATGGAATATATTACAGAGTTGGAAAATTTTTTGATGTTGATGGGGACTTTGGGCAATTTTGGTCTAGGGTTGAGATTGAGTTGTTTATACACCCATTTTTTAAAGGATTCTCCATCATTGGCCCTTTTCTCTGTAGTATAGAACCCGGCTTGGGTGACAACTTTAAACTCTCTAGGTGTTACAGGAGGGTTAGGTCCTAGGGAAAACAACTCATGGCACTTGGTGGTAGTGATTCTAAATAGGGTTTTCCCCTTGTAGGTCTTAACAGATTTGGCCAAAGGATCATAAAATTTGACTATGGCAGCTATTAATTCAGGACAAGGATGCACAGGATCATAGATGTAAAAGGAAAGGTATGAGAGTACAGTGCACCTACCTTCCACTGACATAGGAGCTCTCTTCTTGAATCTATCACACACGATCCTCCTAAGCCTTGTCCTCTCGATTAGAACTAGTTTTGTATCACCAATGGCTTCTTCTTTATCAATGAATGAGCTCATTGTCCCCCTCTCTGAGGTTTCCACTTCCTGAGTTTGTTCGGCAGCCATAATTTTGATTCTCTGAGCTATCTTGGCATATTTTATAGACTTCTCTTCACCTTCATGCTTTCTCTCCCTTTTCCAGATAAATTTTGTATGCATTATGATGAAGAAGCCAAAAATTTGGGTACTTAAACCTTTGGTGAATGCATGATTTCGCTATTAATGCGGTCGTGTGCATTTCGTCCATTGGCACACTTATCAATTTTCATTACTAACTTTTAGCGGTTCAAAATCTGCAGTTCAAATTTTACTAGATGAATTCCAGCTGGCGCTGCCACCTCATCATAGCATTTTACCGGCTAACTGCTTTAAATGTGGCTTTTGTAATTAAATGTGACTTGACTTGTCTTTTCTTGATCCCACTCCGCGCCTTCTTAGGCTTTGAAATACCTAGATTAAATAGGCTTTTATTTCCATTACTTCTTACTCTGTGTGACTCCCAGATGGGAAACATCTAAAAGCATTACAACCCTTGGTTACTCATGACGGGCAAAAAAATAACACCTATGCCATTCCACTACTGCTTTAGTGTTTTTCGGTGCGGATTCGTATGGTCTCCAATCCGGTCCTTAATAAGTGTATTTTGGTGCGGAATGAGACTTCATCGTTCCCCTTGTCAAAACTTAGTCATTTTTCACTTAACAATACAAAGTGCAAAAAGAAAAATAAAGTAGGAATAAAATGCAGAAAGAAGAATAAAATTATGTTACAATCATGAATATGTACATATGTTACAATGGGCTCCAAAATTTAAACATAATAAAGTTTGATATGGAAACCGTTCACTAGGATTGGCTGTACATTTCCATTTGGATCTTCAAGCTGGAATACATTGGACTCTTTGGCCTCCACTATCTTGAAAGGACCATCCCAAAAAGAATCAAACTTCTCATGTTTGCCAGGTTTCGCCCTGTTAACATTCCACTTGAGAAATAAGTCTCACACTTGGAATTTTTTGAATCTAGCCTTTTTATCAAACCAAGCCTTCATCTCCGAACCATGTTTCTGAAAGTTCTCATATGCTTGAGTTCTACTTTCCTCCAACTATAACAAATGAGTCAATCTGGTTTCTATTGGACTTCCTTCTAACTCTTCATCTCCAACTGCCAATTTAAGGGTTGGGATCTCTAGGTGCACAGGTAGCACAACTTCCTTGCCATATACTAGAGCGTAAGGGGAAGTCTTGATGGACTTATTTATAGTGATCCTGTCAGCCCACAAAACTTGGTTGAGGAGTAGGTGCCAACTTCTTTTATTACCTACGAGTGATCTTCTAAGCATCCTTAACAGGTTCTTGTTAGTGGATTCGGCAAGTCCATTTCCTTGAGGATAGTAATTTGAAGTGTTCTTGAGAGTGATTCCATATTTGCTGGCAAACTCAATGTATTTGGCCCCTATGAAAGCTGGGCCATTGTCACTGACTAGAGCTTCTGGAACTCTGAACCTCGAGATTAATCCTTCCATAAAACTGATTATTGTTTCTTGATCCGATCTCTTAGTGGGAATAGCCTCCACCCACCTTGTAAAGTAATTTGTGGTAGTCAAAATATATTTGTGCTCTGCTGATGAGTTGGGATTAATGATTCCTATAAAGTCCAGCCCCCATTGTTGAAAAGGTTCTTCAACTTGTATTGGTCTGAGGGGAAATGTAGGATTCCTCACCTTCCCAACGTATCTTTGACATTTGTCATAGGCTCTGGTAATCTTATAAGTGTCTGCAAACACTGTAGGCCAAAAATAACCTGCTCTTATAATTTTTAATGTTGTAACCCTACCTGAACTATGACCTCCAGCTGATCCTCCATGAAACTATTCAATGACTTTCTTTTGTTGATCATCCCTTAAGCATTTTAGTAGAACTCCATATAAATTTCTCCTGTACAAACCCTCTGGTAGTAATACATATTTTAGAGCATGAAGTCTGTATCTCCTTCTTTGAGATGAATTTAGACTCTTGGGATAGACCCCTATTTGAAAGTATTTTGTCATCTGGTCAATCCAATCAGAACTATCCATTCCTTGTACTTCCTCCTGCTCTTCGTCTTCCCTATGGCTAGTTGTTATCTCTGCTGCTACTGTTGCTTCTTTTAGGCCTTGGCATAGAGCTCTACCTCTTACCAACTTGGTGGGATGTATCTCTATATCATATTCTTAAATCTTGGTAATCCATCCAACTCTCTTATCACCTAGGTCCCCTTGTAGAATGAAGCTCCTTACATCCGGCTGTACCACATATACCAGAGTTTTACCTTGCACCAAATACTGCCTAAATTTCTTTAAGGACTTCATTACAGCAAACACTTGCCTTTCAATAAAGTTATATTTGATCTGATAATCATGGAGTGTTTGACTCCAAAATAATATGGGATGTTCTTCACCTTGATTATCCTTTTGAGTAAGTACTATTGCATAACTTTCTTCAGCTCCATAAGCATAGAGGATAAAATATTTACTAAAATCTAGATTCACCAGTACTAGAGCCATTGCAATAGACTGCTTGATTATTTCAAAGGCTTGCTTTCTCATTTCAGTCCATTTGAATTCTGCATTTTTCTTGAGTAACTCAGATATGGGTCTTACTTTCTGTGCAAAATTAGAAATGAATTTTTTGACAAAGTTGATTTGACCCAAGAAATATTGCAAGGCTTTCTTGTTTGTAGGTAGTGGTAGGGCAAGGATGGATTTAACTCTCTCTGGATCAATAGCCATACCTTCTTTTGAGACCACATGACCTAGAATTTTCCCTTCGTGAACACCAAAGAATGATTTCTTAGGATTCAGGGAGATACCAAATTCTCTACACTTTTGAAAAACTTGTTCGAGATGTTCTAGGTGATCATGTTTATTGTGTGAAAACACAGTCATATCGTCTAAATAGATCAAAATGACTTTATTGATTAGCTCCCCAAAATCATAATCCATGGCTCTCTGGAAGGTAGCCCCTACATTTGACAGTCCAAAAGGCATCCTATGGTAGGCAAATGTACCCCATTTTGTGGTGAATGTTGTTTTATGTTGATCCTCATATTTCACCCAAATCTGGTTATACCCAGAGAAACCATCTAGCAGGGAAAACATTTCTGCCCCTGCCACCATCTATAAAATCTGATCAATTTGTGGGAGGGGGTAATGATCCTTGAGGGATGCTTGGTTGAGATTCTTGAAATCAACACAGAGGCGTATATCTCCATTCTTCTTTCTTATTGGTACCAAATTGGCTACCCAAGTTGAATGTTTAATTGGGTAAATGATCTTGGCCTTTAACAACTTTAAGAGCTCTTCTCTCATGATGGCCTCAATCCTTGGGTTGACTGGCCTTTGCTTCTGCCTAAAAGGCTTGGCATTTGGCTCTAGCTCAATAGTATGTTGGATAACCTTTTTATCATATACCTTTAGATCTTCATATGTCCAGGCCACAATGTCCTGATATTTAAGGCATAAAACCTTAATATCTTCTACTTCTTTTGGAGAACATTTAATCCCAATATTGAGCTTCTTTTCTATTCCAACTTCAACTTCTTTATAGATTTTCTCACTGACTTTCATAGTCTTGATCTTCTTTCTATCTTCATTATCAAACAGGCTTTCCAATGTGACCAATCCCCTAGGGATATGATTATTCCTTAGTTGAATTACATCCCGCTGATTTATCTCATCAGGCTTATCCTCAAGGACATTACCAAGACATGCTTCTCTAACTAGAAAGTCAATTATTTGTTCATCACTTTCAAACACCTGCCATAAAATCTGCTTGTCTGGTACTGCAGGTCTAAAAATCATTTTGACCCCCTTGGCCTTCTTGCTCCCGTAGTCATCAGAAGGGTTGAAGTTGGCACCTTTGGTTGCTAGAGAGTCTGCCAGAGTATTCTTCCCTCTGGGGACAAATCTTATGTTCAGGGCATTGAAGGATTCCATCAAATCCCATACCCTATTCTTGTATGCTCTTAGGTAATGGTGTTTTCTATTGCACTTGCCTCTCACCTGATTTATGATTAGCTCAGAATCACCATATATATCTAGCATTTTAATGCCCATACTTTTTTCTTGCATTAACCCAAGATACAAAGCCTCATATTCTGCAACATTATTTGTGCATGACCATGTCAATCTATAAGCGAAACCCTTTGCTTCTTCTGATGGGGATTGAAATATCACGCCGACCCCTACACCATTTTGGCACTTAGCACCATCAAAGTGCATTGTCCATGTTTCTTTTTCTCTCAAAGTCTGATTAGATATGGTAGGGATCTTATTTTTTGATTCTTCTGAGATACTGTATGTTCCCATACCAGTCCCAAACTGACTGTAATCTTCTCTGAAAGGTAATTCATATTCAATGTCTAAACCCTTAAAATCTTCAACTATTTTAGGCTCTTCCATAGGGGTGAGATTACACATATCTTCTTCAATTCTTTCAATATGATAAGCCACAGGTTTTTCAGGTGTTATCTGGATCCTCTTTCCTTTGAAATGGATTACCATGCTAGAATAATCCATGTACATGCATCCTCCAAATTTTGCAGTAAATTCTCTTGAGAGACATAAACCAAAGTAAGGCTCCAAATCCACAACTATAATTTATTGTACTACTATTATATTAGGGGCTCTATGCAATCTCATTAAGACATATTTTATGACTCCCATTGTTTTAACTGGTGTCCCATCTAACTGCAACACTCCAGGGCAATATCGGGTATACTCCATACCCATTTCTTCATAGACTGCTTTAGGCATAACTGTGGTAGATGCTCCTGAATCTATCATGCAATTTTTGACTACCCATCCCTCCATCCTTAGAGATATATAAAATGGGGGGGTTTGTTTTTTAATTCAGTAGGAGACATTTCCCTTTTCTTTGGGGGTATACTCAATATTGTAGTGGTTTGCTTATCTTGTGGGTATTTGTTGAGGGAGGCTTTAAGTAAATAAATTTGTCTTGGGATGAACAGAGTATCATACAAACTGGCCTTTGATGGGATATTTTTCATCTCTTCAACAATATTGTATTCAGATCTGGCCAGGGTAGACTTTCTAGCCCCCCTTTTTGGCTCACCATACTTTCTTTTATACTGTTGGGTGGCTTCTATTCTTTACCTTTTGGTGATAGAGGGGAACCTAAGCCTTTCTTGAGCTTCATCCTTAGATCTCCTCTGATCTTCTTTAGTTTTCTTTTCCAACCTCCTAGGCAGACTATTTGTCTTTTCTTGCTCTTTCTCTCTAAGGATAGGTTGACCATCCTTTCTTTGGGAAGGCACTTGAAACTGCCCCATATTTTGAGGCTCAACTTGTAGATTTTTCTTTCTAGACCTCGTCATGACAGCTATTGGGATGTCTTCCTCCAATTATTTCCTAGTCATGATCTGATTTTGTTGCCATAGCATATTTACTCTTCCCTTTTGATTTTTCTTAGCCTGCTCCATTGTCGTTTGGACATGATGTTGATACAAGACACAGGACTGAGAGTCATGTAGGTCATTGTAGACCAAAAACCATACATTTGCAAGAGTGGTATCCTAGGAGTATTTTGGTTCTTCATATATTGCATTGACCTTTACTCCAGAATTATTACTAGGTCCAAATTTTTGATCCTTATTTATATAGGGAAACCTTCTCTACTGAGACCTCTCCATCTCTCTTTTTTCCATAGAATTCATTTTGTTACTCAGGGACTTTGTATTGCTCCAAATTTTTTGCATCCTTACCTTCAGGCTATAGGATCCGCGCCCGAAAGGGGGATGCAAGAAGGATAGGACAATACCTCAGACTGAGAGGCCCTTTGAAGGTTGCGCCTCTCGGGGGAGGGGTATAAGGGTGAATTTTTGATGGATGGTGGGTTCACCAGGAAACTTTTGAGTGGCAGTTTCCACACCTAGGTTGAAAATGGGTTTGATGTGTTCATTTTGTACTTTAATCATTCATATCCTAGGTTTGGCCAAGATGAATCTAAGTTATTCTATATGCCAATGCTGATTTATATGGATACAAAAAACATGAACAAGTGCTAAACATAGAAAGTGTGCTAAATAAGACAGAATGTACCTGATTTCGGATGTCTGATGAAGATTCTGAGGTTTGTAGAAGTCCAGATCATCTCAAATCTTACATAATCATCTTCAATTGCACAAAATTGTCTCAGATCACAGTCGGTCATATGAGATCAGACGATATCATCGTCGACCTGACGAATTCGTCAGACAAATTCATCAAAAACCTGCAATCACAGAAACAGATACCAAAGACCAAAAATGCAACTACAAAAGTAAGGGGAAATGATAGAAATAATAGTAAACCTACCTAAATGATAGATCCAGATAACATTTAAAGGAAATGCATTAATTTAATAATTTATTTTAACTTTATCATGCATCTATGCTAAATGAGGTGAACTCCAAAATGCAGAAATAGAATAAGCTAATTTAATGCATAAGGAAATAAAGAGAGAAGATAAAATAATGCAAACTCCAGGCTCTGATTACCCCCAATATGAACTATAGTCGAGATCACCTCAAATCGTACGAGATCGTCGCCGATCTGCGATAGGATCATCCGAAATCGTTTGGAATCATTAGCGACGATCCGAGCTTGCTCCGACTGAAAAACAGTAAAATTCCTACAAGAAAACTTGAAATACACAATGCAAACGAAGGTGTGAAGGTGTTCTAATGCACAAAAAATTAAAGTTGCAGGGAAATTAGTCAGCCAGGAGGATAAACTGAGAAAATCCCAGTTTATATAGGATTAGGGGGAGGTTAGGAGGTTAGAGATCATCCCAATTTGGGATATCTCCAACGTGGGAGACTCTAACCGCGTAGACACACTTTCTGCCCAAGTTAGAGAAGCTGTTCAAATAGAAGCTAATTATGAAAATAAATTTTGGGATGAAATCGTCTGGACGTTCTGTTCCAGACGAATTCGTCAGATCTAGGACGATTTCGTCTGATCGTCGACGATATTGTCCAACGGTTAAAACAAATCCTAAAAATGACACGAAAAACAAGGGGACCGGGTAACGAGCGATTTTGGGGTTAAAATTCAAATTTTTATCTTTTTACTAAGGTTTAACTGCGTCAATTTTAGGGTGCTACAGACTTCAAGGTATTTTGGATATCTAGGATAATAGAGCTTTCTTGAGTAATTTGAGTGGGAAGTGAAGGAAAAGGGGTGGGTGTGGATTTTCGCTGGGGAATGGAAGCCATTTGTGGGAATGGAGATGATAATGGAGGTGGATCCATATAATTAGCAGCTACTACCTGCCCTTTGAAATTGCTTGTTTCTTGATCATAAGGTAAAACATCTTTAGGGGGTAGTCTTCCCACATTTATTAGGATATTTTCTGCATGAACTACATCATTATATACTCGAGGAAAATCTTCTATTCTAGGTTTTTGAGTTTGTAAGCCTAGCTCTGATACGAGAGCTCTAATATAATACATATATGCTAAACTTGAAGTTGGTCTAGCCATAGGGGGAATTCATTTCCAAGTTCTACTGAAACTAAGATTAAAATCTTAAATTGATTCTTGAGGTCCCTTCTGCATATAAGTAAAATTATTTAGCAAGGATAAGGGATCAGCAGACTCGTTGAATTCCTCTATAAATGGCTCAACTAATGAAATCCATGAGGTAATGGAACCATCCTCTAAGGGAGAACAAGAGTCGTGCTATAATTTTACATCAATGAGAGTCAGGCTATAATTATGCGTCGATGATAATTAGGCGCTATAATGGGAATCATGCGCTAATACGGGAGTCAAGTACCTAATGGGAAGGAGGTGCCTAATGGGAAGCAAGCACTCGTTAGTCAAGTTCCGAACATAATTTGGGCACTTCAAAAGGAATCGAGCGCTAGACTTAGCACTTCACACCGGTGTACTGTAGATGTTTTGCATTCATCAAATTGAAAGTGCCAGGTCCAAATTGGACCTTGACATAATCATGCTAAAATACCGTAAAAACCATTAAATCTGCACATTATTCACTTATAAACAAATATTATATAATATACGTAATTTACTATCTTTTTTTTTTTACATGGTGGAATCTGTAGCCGCCACGAATCAGAGCAGACTGTCCGGGTTTTTTTGGCTGCCACAGTATTCTATGATGTTCACCCTAGAAGATGCCACACAGATCTTCGTGCAGTCCACCCCTATAACCACCATGCCACAATCATTTTAAACCTTTTACGTTGCTAAAAGCACCAGGAAAGGGACAAGCATTCAGTCCGACGATATACGTAATTTACTATTAAATATATATATAAAAATTTCATAAAATATACATTTTATAATAATAACATTGTATAATATGTTAGAAATCCATGTAAAAATATGAGCATTTTTGGTACTCATCATCCCCCCAATGCTTAAAAGAGTGGCATGTCCTCATGACAACCCCCATGCTTAAAGAGTGGCATGCCCTTGTGACACCCAATGCTTATAATTTCTATTTTTAGCAATGGTTGTCCATTAGGTTCTGTTCTTACTTCTCCTCTTTCTGGTTGTGGTAGCTCTTTCTTTTTGGACAAATGATTTGTGGATTTTTCCCGTTTTTTTCTTTTTTTAATCCAAAAACTCTGTTATTTTTAAAGCATGTGCCAGATTTGTAAGTGGATGATAACCATGAGTGTTCTCCCAATATAATATTAGCATGTGGAAAAAATACCAAATGGAACTAAATGGTTGGATGGACATTTTAATGGGGATTGTGCTAGCACTATTTTATAAAAATATATTTCTATGAATATTATATATATATATATATATAATAGAAAATTAGGTACACATATATTATGTTTCATACATGTATAATGCATAGACATTCATGGTGCACTTGTATTGGTTATTTTATGATGACCATGTGTACCGAAACAAAGAATGATGACGCATTTCTCATGGAAAATTTTTCTCCATATGACTGGTTCTTGATTACTGTAATTTATTCATTTGAGGTTTTCTACAAAAATTCAAGAAACTAAAAAAACATGTCTTCACAAGATGACAAACATCCCATCCTCGTAAGTTGGTTGATGTCAACTTTTAATTTCGTTCGTGATAGATTTGACTTTGCACGTGAGTGGGGTGCTAACGTGGCTCGGGCCACTTTCCCAATGCTGAATTTTTATTCTTACAAGGTAGAGATGGCCATGAAAATAAAAAGCAAGTGCCTTTTTGTGTGGAAATCAGGTACCTAACTTATTTGAATTATAGCACACAGGTGCCTCAGAAATAGAAAGCAAGCACCTTAGCAATTAGGCGCTATGCTTAACATGGAAAGAAAACACCTTAGAAATCGAGCACTATACTTAACATGGAAATACAACACCTTAGAAATCAAGCACTATACTTAACATGGAAAGCAGACACCTTAGCTGACTTTCGGGTATTGTACTTTCAAAGCAAACTTTATACAAAATCATTTTTTTTAAACCATGTTTAGGAGATTTGGTGTTACTTTACCAAAAATGGAAGTTGGATGCCCTCTTCTTCGAGAAGCCAGGAATAAAGCATCGATCTACAATAATATGGGACACAAATACCATATTCTTAACATAATGGGAGTCATGTGCCTTGTACCATATAAATGGGAATCAGGTACCTTCTATCGTATAAATGAGAATCAGGCACCACCTTCCTAAAATATGGGAATCAGGTACCTTTCCTATCATAAAATAGAAAACAAGCATTACTAATTTATAGCAACACCCGCTTGACGTGCCCACTTATATATGCTTAAGGTTGATCAGGCCTTTTAGCACTCTGGTTGAAAAACAGAGATAAAATCAGCATTCACCCCTGAACCAATAGTTGAGTGTTTTATTGTCCATAAAGACCAATCCAAGCACTCTTGTGCAGATTCAAGTATAGTATTCCCCCTATGAGTGGGTATGAGCTACTCCTACTCCTAAAATGTTGGAAATGCACAGGTTCATGGATCATGTGCCTATTAGGCCTAGGTTTCCCAAGCTGCCTAATGATTGCACTAAGGGCATCATTCTTGTAAAATAAAAATTTAAAGTAGTAAAACATAAGCTCATAGAGTCTATGCCTAATAGGCCTAGGTTTCCTAGGTTACCTACAGATTGCATTCAGAGTACGATACTTGTAAAATAAAAACATAAATAAAAGAAAAACTATGTTAAGCAAAAGAGGTTCCATATCATCTTTCCTTTTTTTGTTATGATGAATACGTGAACATTCGTCAAATGGCTAGTATGGATTTAAAAAGATGGATTCTCCCCCATGCTTGCATTTGATTCAATCTCACAAATGTGAGGTGCATGGCAAGGCTATAAATGGATCCCACTAGATATTACTCATATTATTTCATCATGTGTTGTTATGGACTCCCCGTAAAAACCTTTCACTTTGTGAAAACTTCATAGCCAATTTTTTTTTTTTTATTTCACGTATTTGTTTTTAAGCACAAAGTTCTATGAACCAATTTGAGCCCATATTTTATCCATCACAGCTAGTTTTACCATGGTCTAGTGTTGCACATTTGCCTGTGGTGCCAAACCATATGTAACATATGTGTTTTATTGAGTGCCTAGTAGCAGATCCCATAAAAAATCTAAAGTTAAGCATTATGGCATGGAGTAGAATTGGGATGGGTGACCACATAGGAAGTCCCAAGAACTACACCCTTCTTGATTTTTTTTTAAGGAAGATATAATAGAGCGACACATGTTGGTAGGTTGGATTGCCTTGGATGCCTATGATCTACACCGAGCCTTTTGCTATATGCAAAACATAACAAAATAAAAATAAAAACCTAAACTAATGGAATTAAAGAAAACTCTATTTTTTTTTTAATTGAACGTTGTAATAGCATTCATCATGTTGTGGATGATAACATTGAAGGTGGGGTCTCCCCCATGCTTATAATCGAGCAAGCCTCTGGAATTTGGGGCTTGTGATAATATCTTAATTTTTATCTAAAATTTGATACAATTAAGACTTCATTTATTCCATCCCCTTATTTATTTAGTTCTATGATACATTGCAGCATGGGAAGAGAATCTTCCTGGATTACCTCAAAACTAGATTCATCCAACTCATTGGCAGATTGTGCAGGTAGGTGGATGACTATTGTTTTTACAGTTTTTTCATTAACTGTCATTTTTCTTACTCTCCAACTAATATTAACATTAAAATTTACAGAAGTGTTAAAAAAATTTACGCCTAAAATTTTTATCATTAAAGTTGGGCCTTTAAGACATGTTGACCTATCATATTCATTGTTTTTTACCGTGGTTCCCATATTGGTTTTTTAAGGCAAAAATCCCTAATGGCTTCTATGCAAATAGGCACATCCTTGATAGTTTAAGAAATGATATCAGTAATATTTCTTAACTGTTCCATAATATCAAACTTAGATGGTGTCAGTTATCTGGTTTTTCACAACCTTTCAGGATACGGTGGAAGTCTTTCATTACTTAATTTTTTAGCATCACGATTTATTTCTACACTATTATGACACATCAGGTTTATTCTCGTAACTCCCTAATAAGCTAGTGAATTTAAACAATTGCTACTGGGATTTGACTTTGGTGGTGCCAATAACTATTTTGGATTGGTATAAGGTGAAATTGGTAAGCTAGAATTTTCTAATGGTTGTGTTTGTGGAGATTGATCCACAAAGTTTCTACTTCTTCTGGATTTTCTTTTATTATTTTTGGACACAATCTAGTCTGATGATCCAAGTGATATTTTTCATAAAATTCTATTGTATTCTCCAAATATTTATTTTTTTCATGATTTTATCTACACCTTGAATAGAAAAAGGTAAACATTGCTTCATATTTTTGCTTCTTCTTCGGTAATGTGTCTGATTATAAAGAAAGAGATAAAATTTCACTATTCACACCATTAAACAATGTTCCTATTTCTATTTTAATTATGGAGGCTATTCTTCGTATTGGCAAATTTTCATTTTTACTGGAATACTTTTGGAATAATTGTTGAATTTTTCCCATCCTGGTCACTAAAATATTATGTATAATGAGTTTTTGTGATGACTCAAATGGATGGTATTTTCTCTTTAATAACTATTTCCAGAATATTCTAAGCTTGAGGTGTTTTCTATTTTTTCAATAAATGATTCGTTGGATTTTTTAGGCTCTTGGTGGACTCATGCTTCACAGGTAGAGGATTTATAGGTAAGGAAATATGAAGCTAATTTTCAAACTCACTGACCTATGGATCATACACTATAGTTTTGACACGCCCTGGCAATGGCACCAAAATTTTGGGTAAAAAATTGGTTAGTTTTCTACAATTCAATTAATTACCTTCATTTAATTGTCAACCCGGGATAACTTGTAAACTTGTGAGTGTCAAGCATAGTATATGCCTGTAGTGCGGGGAATGAGTCCCTCTATGCCTATTGGTTTGGGGGTGTTGGTGTTTCGTTGAAGTTTTGATTTAATTTCCAAACCACTAATCTATCCTACATAATCTAAGATATGACTAAATTATATTCAAAAACTAAAAATTGCACTCTTGCTAGAAATTACAGAAAACAAGGGAAATTGCAAAAATTAAACTAAGTTACAAAAAATAGAAAAATAAATTAAATAACAGAAAAACATGGAAAAAGTGGGAGGAGTAGTGTTGAGAGTGGGCCCAAGCTCCAAAAATCTTTCTCCTGATCAATTCATTCACTGGATGTTATTTTGAGATTAATAAAAACACTCAATTGAATATATTTGCAGCTTTAGAAAATTACAGAATAATTCTCATTTCTAGGATATCTTTATCAGGGGTGGCCTGCATATTTATAATATATATGACCATGCCTTATTACATTTGATATTAAATCAATTTTTTATTTTCTAGTTACAACAAATACGCATAAATAAGGAGATAATGTAAATAAATTTAATTTAGATTGATTTAACGTATTATGTTTTTATCATAACAGAATACGTCTTATTTTATGATTTATCTATTTGCACTGATATTTATGTATTTACTAGAAAATAGATGACATGGTTTTTGACTTTGTTCTTCATCCACATATTTGTTGAAATATCATCCTCATCCATCGCTAAAATTCCTATTTTTTTCTACTAACAACAGGAGTTGCGCTGTAATTTGACATCAACGAGAGTCAGGCTATAATTTTGCATCAACGTGAATGAGGTACCATAATGGAAATAAAGCACTAATATAGGATTCAGGTGCCTAACAGGAAGCAGGCATCCGTCAGTCAAGTGCTGAACAAAATTTGGGTACTTCAAAGGGAATTAAGTGCTAGACTTAGCACTTCACACTAGTGTACTATAGATTTTTTGCCTTCATCAAATTGAAAGTTCCAGGTCCAAATGATACCTTTACGTAAACATGCTAAAATACCGTAAAAACCACTAAATCTACACACAATTCACTTAAAAAAATTAGATAATATACGTAATTTACTATTAAATATATATAAAGACTTTCATAAAATATACATTTTATAATAATAATGTCATATAATATGTTAGAAATCCATGTAAAAATATGAGCATTTTTTGTGCTCATCAATCCATGGGTGGGATGACCACCAACAGCCATCCCAAGGTGGGATAGCCAAGCCCTTGGACTCTCAAAAATTCAAGGGTAGGAGGAATGGGAATCAAATTCTACCATTTATCTCGCCCATTTATTTATGATAGATTTAGGGCACGTAAAATCTATCACAAACTACAAATTGGAGGCCCAAATTAGATATGTCGCCCACCCAATGCATGGCAATATTTTGACAAATGGCGGCACATGCCCTGCATGCCATAACTTGCCCATTTTACCTTGTGCTCTCTTGAGCTATAAAATGGAGTCAATCCACCCAATTCAAAAGAGGAGTCTTCACAATATTTCACAATGAAGTGCTACTGAGATTCAATCAAACTTTCACCCATGTATTTGCCCTTGAAATCTCCATCAATTGAAGGAGGTTTCTAAGTGATCCCAAATATGCAAACCCATTCCAAAACCCATCCATTTTAGTGAATCAAATCATAAAATTTTATGACACCACCCCTAGGAATAGTTTGAACTAGGCCCTAGAGGAATTGGTGGTAAAAACCACCAGGTTTGGTGGCCATCCCCACCTGGTATGGTTAATAGTCACAATTGGAACACCCAAGTATGGTCATGACCTCTACATTCAATTTCATTTCTACTTTAGCATAGATCATTTCTAGAGTATATTATATGTACTATGCTAAGTTTTGGTGGCATTTTGAATAGTTTCACACCTTCTATTAGGCTTTTCACCACAATAGTCCCAATTGGATCACCCAAGTATGGCCATGAATATACATCTAATTTCATCTCTATTTTAGCATAGATCATTTCTAAACTAGAATATATGCATCATACTAATATTTGGTGCAATTTTGAGTAGTTTTGCACCTTCTATAATGCTTTTCACTTCTAACAGTCCCAATTGGAACACCCAGGGATGACCATGAATTTTGAATCCATTTTCATTTCTATTTTAGTATATATGATTTCTAGAGTTGATTATATGCACTATGCTATGTTTTGGTATCATTTTGAGTAGTTTTGCACCTTCTATTAGACTTTTCACTTTAACAGTCATAATTGGAACACCTAGGGATGGCCATGGATTTTACATATAATCTCACCTCTGTTTTAGCATAGATAATTTCTAGAGTAGAATATATGCACTATACTAAGTTTTGGTATAATTTGGAGTAGTTTTGCATTGTCTATTATGCTTTTTGCTCTTCATATTCACTATTGCATGCATCTCATTGATTTTATTTCACTTCGCATATGCTATTAACCAATCTAAGTTATTTGCATGTAGATCCAGGTATATCAGTGTGCAAGGAAGGAGATACTAGTTTAAATATGGATAGATCATCCTAGTGGTATCAAAAACCTGCTCTTCAATTTATGAGTGTGAGGAAGGCCTTGAAGCGCATCTTGAGTCTTTGAAAGGATTAGATCCTTTCGATACCTTGTAATGATTGTATCAATTTAGAGCCCTCAAGGGGATGCATTGTAACCATGGATTCTACAAATTGATTAATATAAATAGGACCCCCATTTCTTTTACTTATTTTTTATCATGCTTACATTAATATATCTTGTTAGTACTTATATTAATAGATGCATTTTATTTCCCTTTGCTAGGTATGTTGTTTTCCCCTCCACAATTGCTATTACCAGATTTTTATTGGATCGTGGAAGAAATTTGAAGTTAGCTGTATTTTATAGATTAAACTACTAGTTTATATTTTTATTTAATGTAAGATTCTAAGGCACACCTTGCAATGTTGACCAATTGTAAACAATATTGTCCTCGGATTTATTAAATGATGCTTACAATAAAATATGAATGTCATTCTTCTAAACCTTTGTTAAAATCTTCTTATGATGTTAAGTGTTGAGGGCAATGAGGTATTAGGAAGAACAAATGTAGGCTATTAAATTAGGAAATGTCTTTGCTTGTATTATGGAATCTAACTTGTATTTAGAAAAAAAAAAAAATTAAATGGTTTACCTAGAAATTAGAATACTCAGTTGATATGCTTATTGTTCAAATTTGATGCGCAGGACTTAATAGTAAGAAAAAAATTACTCTCAAACAAAAATAGATTTATGCTCTTGTAGATAAAGTAATATAGAATAATGCTTATAATTCCCTCTTTTGCATTGATGTGAATGTGAAATAAACAATTAACTGATAGTATTTAAAGTATAGACAACCTCCTTAAAATCAATCTGAATATTTATAAACTTACATGCCTCATAAGCAAAGACTTACCTTTTTAAAATATTAATAGAAACGATTGCATTCATCAAATATAGTGATTAATTATTAATATAAACATTGACTTCATGACATTTTTGTTGAAGTAAGTAAATTTCTTAAAAAAAACCCTTAAATAGGCTTCTTATTTATGGAGGTATTCAAAAAAATCTTGTAGGAAAGATAAAAAAGTTAAGTTTTATCTATTACTTGGTAATAGTGAACAACATGGTTTCATGAATTATATTTCATTGTGTGTAGTGATAAAGGAGTAAATACAACAACATATAAATATATGCTAAAGAAGAGAAGGAACTTTATTTTTTTAGGTTAGACAAATATAAGTCTAGAACTTCCTTAAAAATCCCTAAATCGTAAGACATATCATTGGGAAAGGATGATTAACCTGATACACCCAATACCAATGGGATGCATGTAAGCATTCAATATAATTTGAGAATGGTTATTTTCTGGCATAATAGGTCAAAACAAATGACCTTTTTTAAACTTTGTAATGAGAGGTGATATGGAATGTCACCTCTAGGTCATTGCTCAGGAAGTACAGTGATAAGTACTTGTGCTATTTTAGACTAATAAGGGACTAGGATGACCAAAAGACTAGCCTAATCCATGATGATTGGTATGGGATAATTAATCATGAATTCATAAATAACCAAGTGTACAAATATCAATTTCAAGATAATGACATAACCCTAACTGACTTTGGGTGACTGGATAATCAACTAGGCACTAAGTATATGCATGCTAACCCCTTGCATGCTAAGTCTTAAATAAGTCGACTAGTTAGATCGAGGTTCATCATGCTAAGGTATGGGGAGAGTATGCATCCACCCTCTAGGTGTTATAGGTCCTAAAGGATAACCCTAACCGTGGTTCTACACTACTGAAACAAGAGGATGATAAATGAGAAGGTAGCTGCACAAAATGGTACTCTCTACAAGATTTGGCCAATATCATCCACTTGGGTAATTGTTTGTAGTGATTCTTAAATCTAAATGTGGTTGAATATAATGCATACTTAGATATTTTGTTGCTTTGGGTGATATTTAAACCAGTTATCTTGAAAACATAACCATAGGGTGAACCATGTTATAGTTTAAAAAGAATTTTTTACGGATGAGTTAGAATGAATGGTACAACCAGGCGAGTAGACTTGGGTTGTTACAAAATCATACAACTCATTATTGGGTTACTATTTAATAATGATTGATAAGTCGTATATGCCTTTTTTAGGTTCAAGGTTTCTCTAAGGAAGGTTTACCTTATTTTTTTATCTATCTTCCTATAAGATATTCATGAAAATAATTGCTTCACTTATCTATTTTTATAATATATATTTATATCCTTACGAACTAAATAGACTTTCATAATTCTCTATTTCAAAAGAAACTAATTATTAAGAACCAATTTAAAGGTAAACTTGTTTCATTTAATAAAATAATTTTTTTAAAAGGAACTATTTAATTCAAAATAAATTAAATCAAATAAAACTAAATAATAACATCTTGTTAATGTGGATTATCTCATTCAATAGAGTTTACCTAGATTCTAGATAGCGGTCTCCAAGCCATAAATCAATTATTGAAATTGATAAAGGGTGAGTTAACCATTTTTTAATGCATTTTAAGATGATGGAGTATTCAAGTTTACCTCACTTTATCCTAACATCTATTTTTTTTTAAATAATACCTTTTAAAAGAGTGAGAATGACTCAAGCAGTATAATATTAGAAAGGATCTTCGGTTAAAATTTGACTTTACATTACTACGTTTAAGGTTTTATTTTACTTCCTTACACGCATTAATAGAGATTTAGAAACTCAAATGTCCCACATTTTCTTACTTTGGATAACAATTCTCCAGATTTTTTAAGTTATCAAAATATAGAGTCAGATCACTAATAGTCATTTCTAAAGAAAAGACATGTAAGATTTAATTAACATAAGAGAGCATCATAAGTTTCTCAAAGCTATGAATTATTTCCAATACATATAATGCTATCATAAATTTTTTTTTAGCAAAATAATATGTTTTCAATAATATCGTTTCAACATACGGTTATAGTCTTCATTAATAAATCCCCTAATCATTATATTGGACTTGCTTAAACACACTCTCATATTACCTATAAAGTAATTGAAATTAAAATTAAATAAAAATAACCAGATGTATTCAACTTAATAAAACTATCATGCTACACTTTTATAGCATTAAAATTAAAGAAAAAATAATGAGACGTATTCAACTTAATAAAACTATCAAGCTACAATTTTATAGCATTAAAATTAAAGGAAAAATAACGAGACGTATTCAACTTAATAAAACTACCATGCTAAGGGTATACAGTTACGGATTTCTCCAAATAATATACCAACAACTTAGACCACTAATACTTCATGAAGTGATTATAATCTGTCTTAAAAGAAAAAACACCATATAAACTCTTTATTTTATGCTCCTCTAAAATGTAACATTACCGTACATAGAACACATAAATAAATAATATTATTCTCAAATCTATCAAGTACAAGTAAATGGTAGCCGAAACTCTCTATAGTTGAGACAATTCAATACCACGGTACAAATATTGTAATTACACTTCAGCTATTGTTTATTTTAATATTGAAGGACATTTCACTTCCCAAATGATCATAATTCAATCAAGCTAAAGATGTTTATTTGTTGTGGTTCAACCGATGCACGACACAACAATTTAGTTTAGACCACCAACAACCTATCCTTTGGTTTGAAAGATGAAATTGAACAGTGGAACCTGTCATTGATGTAAGGAGAAGTTTACTGAATTGGATGCTCTGTTCGAATGCTTCTCTTTCACCATCACATCCAATGATCAAAGACTTAGAGAGTGCCAAATTAGGAATCATATGACTCATATGCAATTGTAATGCATGCTAACATGAATACAGTTGAATATCTAAAAATAAAAAAAATGTTTCATCTCTTCTAAAAGATGCATAATAGACAAGCAAGAAATTTTTAACCTATGCTATCTTTATCTCCATGCACATTTTTACCATAAAGAAATTTTATTTAATAAATAACATACGTTCCAATCTTAATAAAATAGAATAATTGTTCATAAAATAATCATTTAGCTTTGCTCATTTTGATCAAAATCAACTAGGTAAATAATGCATAACCTGAATGATCTAAAACATAGACAAACGTCTACTCATTTGTCTATCATTTTTTTTAGGGCAAAGCATATTAAGTATCACATAGTGAGAACATTTCAAATAGCACCAATTCAATGAATATAGAGTCAAAGACACAAGAAAACAAGGAGATAAAATTGTGGCATTGCATGCAGTCCAAGTCAACACAGTCGGACAAAAGAAAGAAATACTCAATATCAACAAAACGATATGTAAGCTATATTGTTAAAGGGGTAAGTAAACATTATTTCATATTCTTTTCATCAATAGATAATAGGATTTCTAGTTCATGTTAATAGCACAGAACATAACCAATTCACTTCAGCATTTATGATTCAACTCAACAACACATACATCAAATTTTATAAAAGCAATCAATTAGAAGCAAAAGATCCAACCTGTAAAATTTTTTGTTTGTTAGTGTCTGTTATTTCTTCTTTCTCCTAATTCCAGACTCTCAAGACATGCGTTTGAAAGCAAGATATCATCTCCCCATTTTTCCCCATGCAAGATATTAAAAAAATACCCCTTAACTTCCCTTCCATCAATTTTGCTTTTCCTCCTATCCTAGGAATGATTAAAATGTGTGGTTTTATATGTAAATTATCCACCTCGTGATATTACTAGCTGGTAATTCCCTTATGCCCATTAACAATGTATTATTTTTATTTCTTACAATTTTATTTATTAATTATTATTCTTATTTATTAATTCTTACTTTATATTTTATATTATGAAATAAAAAATAAGCATCAATTAAATTTTAAATCATTAACACGGTTTTTAACTCCAAGTCTTCTTCCCTATTGGCAACTTGATGTATCCATATGCCATAAGAGAATAGATCTCATACCTTGGCACTTAACTTGCTATCAAAGGTTTAGATATTCATTTATTCAAAGGCATAGAATATATAACATGCAATAAAACAAATAAGGCATACACATAATGCAAGTCAAACATTCAAAATGCACCTATATGAATGCAATTGTGTGAGCTTCCATGTACTCACAAGTTGTGGTGATATTTTAGACTGTCATCATATCCCCTTTACCTATTACATTTGACCTTTATCTACCTGTCGAAGGGGTATACCTGATCTAGCAAGCACAATAGCCATTAGCAATACCACATTCTAGGAATAAAAAAATTATAGATCATCAATTCATATATAAATAATAGTTGTGTAGGCAGCAAATCCACCTACCAGAAGAAGAAGAAGTGATTTGCTCAATTTTGACAGTTTTGTGACAATAAGCTCAAGTTTTTTAAACCGTACAGTGGGGAGAAAATCGTATTGTCAAAGGAAAAATCATACAGATGGATTGGAAAATCATATAGGGCACTAGAAAATTGTACAGGACACATTGGAATTCACTCAAATGCAAAGGAGATGTAATTTCAAGATGAAATGACACATGGATTTGCTAACTAAGGTGTTAAACTTAGGAAAAATGCCAAAATAATACATTCAGTTGTACATGGGCAGTTTTGAATAACGGATTGTCTTAGGAACCACTTTGGAATGACCTGGAAAACATTATATAAGGTCCCATGTTCAATTTTGTGGGCCTGGCTACTAGTTTACTGGTTACTGGTTGCTAGAATAGAGAGTTAAGTACTTATAGTTGTTATTCATGAGTTATTGCAATTACATTGAGATAGTTTTCCACATTGTAATAGAATATACATAAATTAATGAGCATAAGTACATTTTGGATGACTGTGTACGATATTGATAATTATGGATAGTGAATTGTGGATTGATATTGTGTAATTGTGTTTTCTATCTTATTGTTATATGTTAGTTTTATGCATTGTTGCAACTTGTTTAGTAAGATTGGCACTAGTGAATCATGGAGAATGATTCAAGAGCATGAGGGCATTCATAAAGATGTATTCAAGAGCATTGTATGATTTTTGGGCGTAGACAAGCATATGGAATCTCTCACCAGCCTGGTTAGGATATTTTGCCTATGAAGGAGATTGCATTGTTTGGGCTGTTAAACCATTAAAAAACATCCCAGAGAGAGATTGGAGCAGTAAAGCATCTCAAATAATGTTATGTTGTACCAATATTTCATACATATTATATATCGACTTCCGTACAAATCGTACAAAGCCCCTTTTCCTGATTTGGTAAATTAGGCGATCGATAGAAACTTACCCGATTTAGCAATTTAGGGAATTGACTTGATCGATTACAAAAATATGTATGACAACCTCCAAAACAACAATTTTTAGTTTTTTTGAGTACAATATCGTACCATATTAACATTGTATGATTAGTTATCATACATTGTAGGTAATTAAGGGTCGTAAAAGGAGATCATAGTTTGTATAAGGGTAGTTTGAGTGAGCATGAGACCATACGATTTGGTAAGTGAGTTGGATTTAGCCTACTAATCATTTTGACCTCTGGAAAAAACCTCCCTACCGGTAATACTCCACCGTTGTGCTCCATTTGGCACTATTGCCTTATCAAATCTGGCAATTTTGTTAAAAATGGGTCAAATTTGGACAAAGTTGAATACTAAGACTAGAGGTAATTTTTTTTATGATGAACACCAGTACACGAAGCTGTGGGATATGAGAACCATGATAAAACATCCCAGTAAGAAGGAGCATGAGGATTTCTCAAAGAGGAAACACGAGTAACTCAAATCAGAGTACACATGAACCAGAGATAGAACAAGTTTAGACAACCAAAGAAGGAGACTTTGAGGTATTGCTGGTTGAAACAGAAGATGAGGATATAGAACCACCAAGCGTAGAGGAGAAGGTTGATAAAGAAAAAGTGAAATATAATGGATATTAGATGTTAAGGCCTAATGAAGTGACAAAAGGGTTGCAAGACGGTGCAAAGGATGGAAGTTAGGCACTAGAGCAATAGGACACGAGGACTCAGGAGGACAGACCAAGACCATATCCATCACACCAGCGAAGGAGGTCATAAATTTAAGATGCACAAGAATTTTGTCATCAAGTGGTGGGACAAAACAAGATACCTTGAATTGAAACTTCTGATGATAACATGAGTAAGACACCTCCAAGGAGTAATCCGACAAAGATTCCATGAGATACCTCAAGTGAGAGTGATGACTCACCTAAAATGGCTAATAGAGCAGCCAAAAAAAGATGTCCACCATTCTAATGAGGGTAAGGAAGACCCCACATGATATATAGGGACTTGCATAACCATTTGGAGAGCAAATGGTGTAGACAGATCATAGGATTGGGTAATCCTATTTCTTGCTACCTTGTGAGGATTGGCAATAGATTGGTACCTGAAGAGAGAAAATAATGTTGATTTTTAGACTTGGAATCAGATAAAAGAGAATTTCATCGAAGAATTTTGACCTTTAAAATATGATGGAGACATTGTTACTGAGCTTTGCGTGAAAAAATAGAAATATGATGAGGATGTGAAATCCTACAATCATCGACTGAAGCAATTAGTCGATAAGATGCAAATACCTTTGGCAGATGTTCTAGTAAAATAGTGGTTTGTAGATGGGTTACTACCAAAATATAATAAAAATATGAAGGCAGTACCATCTAAAACATATGAGGAAGCACTTAAACACGCAAAGAACTTTGAGAGTGAATCAAAACAGACATATACAAGAATCTTGTCTCATCCCAAGTTGAGGGATTTAGATAGTGAAGAAGATGACACTATACAAAGGATGGTATAATCGTTCTGCAAATAATTTGATAATATGGTAAAATAACAAAAGATCAAGTCGAACAAGAATGAGTTGTGGTGCACAAAATGTAAAACAGAGGGACATACAAATATGAAATGTTTGAAGAACGACTATTGCCATATTTGTAACGTTATGGGCCATGAGGTAACAATCTATCCCTATAATGCAAGGGTACACCCACAGGTACTGTCAATCCAAGAGTAGGAAGAGAAACAAAAGGCCCAAGGAGGCGGGCAACAAGAAACAAGTGGTGGTTACAGAAATAGTAGACAAGGTGGGAGACAAAACCAAGGTAATCGACAAGGAGTACAAAGTCATTTACAGTATGACTTGGAAGGTAGACCGGTCATACAATATCGTAATTGCCAAGAGTGGGGGAATTTTGTAAAAAATTGTCCTGCACCTCTAACACAAGGGACATCACAAACAAGCATTACACACATGTGTAGATGGTGTGGTTCGGGGAACCATAAAGAAGAGAATTATCCAAAGCAGGCGAGTTCAAGAAGATGAGAAAACTAAACCAAAAGAATCAAGAATAGGAAAGGAATATAGAAAACCATTAGATCAGGAGACAGTTGTGCAAAATATGGCATCACAAGTTTTGGATACCATAGTGGAACTTAAAGTATCCAACTTGCTATAAGCTATCCTAGAATTGCAGAAGGAAATTGTGGAAGAATTACAACCATAGAAGGTGATGGAGGTATAGAGCCAACCAATCTAGGAAGAAGAATGTAAAGATCAATTTATGGATCTTATAGTATTGATGATTGATGTGGGAAAGAAACCCGCATTACTACATATAAAGATCTTAGGACATAAATTTACACAAGTTATCGTGTATGGAGGATCCAACGTTAATGTGTTACCTGAGAGAACTTGGCTAGAACTAGGTGCTCCATTTCTATGGGCACCGAGATTCCGATTATATGGGGTTGACCAGAATGGTATTGAAATAAAGGGAGTCTCAACAAAACAACAAGTAATGATAGTTGAACAAGAATTTGTCTTGGATTGTTGTGATTACAATGTAGAAACTTGCATATGATGCTCTACTAGGGAGAGGTTGGCTACGATTAGCCAAAGTTAATCACAATTGGAGAAAGAATCATATCACTTTTAAGAAAGGATAACATAAATACATGATTAATATAGCTAATCAAAGAGTTAGTGAAGACGTAGCTACAACCGATGAATAAAAAAACTCCTTAGGGAATGAAGGGCATGAACCTAATGGAGATGGAATTTTGTACCTAGATGAATGTAGTGAATATGAATTTTGATCTAATAGTGTACTACTTCATTGGCAAATGGAAGAGTACAAAATGTTTCAGCACAACTACCTCTGTATTGAGTCAGAGGAGATCAAAGAAAAACAAGACAAACCTAAAGTCAGTAGAGAAACTAAGAGGGAAACGGAAGAGAAGTAGACATTTCCAAAAATCTTTGTGGAGTATACAGTAGGAGATGTAGAGATTGATACAAGACTGACACACCTTGAGAATGTAACAAAAGCTACGAGTGAGCTAGAAAATATCAAGTATGAAGGACCTAAGATAGTGGACATCAATCTAGGAAAGGAGGAGGAACCTAGGATGGTCCATTGTGGTGATGATTGGAATCCAGTATTGAAGGCAACAAATTTCAAGATATTCTTGGAGTATAAGGATGTCTTCGCATGGACATATAAGGATTTGAAAGGAATCCCATAATATCACACTAATTCCTGGCGCTCAACCTATAATGATAAGTCCATATAGAATGAACCCAAAGTACACAGCATTAGTAAACACGAAGATAGAAAATATGTTGGAAGCAAGAATCATATTTAGGATGACAAACAGTGAATGGGGTTCACCTATAGTTATCACCTTGAAGAAGGAAGTAGATAATATTAGGATATGCGTAGACTTGAGGAGTATAAAAGTAGTGACCATTAAGGATCCCTTCCCATTCTCTTCATATATTCTATCTTGGAAGAAGTTGTAGGACATGATATCTATTCGTTTCTGGATGGTTTCTCAAGATACAACCAAATCAACATCGTCAAGGAGGATAATCTGAAGACCACATTTATTGTGGATAATGGCATCTACGTATATAATTGAATATCATTTGGGCTCTGTAATGCCCTAGATACATTTCAAAGTATCATACTGTATATATTTGATCAGCTGGCAACGAGGAACTTCAAAGAATTTTTGGATGATTGGTACATCTATGGGAATATCAAGGAGCATCTTCTTGCCCTTAGTGAATGTATGAGTAGGTGCAGAAATGCGCAGATATCATTAAACCCAACAAAATATTTTCTGATGGTACCATATGAGAAATTATTAGGACACATTGTGTGCAGTGAAGTATTGAAGACAAATCCTGATAAAATTCATGTGAAATTGTACATGGAAGAACCCTTTGATGTGAGTTCACTCAAAACATTCCTTGGTTCGATAGGATATTACCGAATATTTATAAAAAATTATGCCCATGTATCCTATCCGTTAGATTCTTTGACAAAATAGAATATTCCTTTCAAATGGACAAAGAAGCACCAAGGAACCTTCAAGGAGTTAAAGGCTAAATTGGTGAGTAATCTGATTTTTATGTTTCCTAGTTGGGATAAGGAATTCCATGTCCATATTGATGCATTAATTTTTTTAATTGGATGTGCGTTAGCACAGGAAGGACAATTTAAGATGGATCAACCGATTTTCTTTGCTAGTCACATTTTTTCAAGGCTAGAAAGAAACTATAGTACAATAGAAAGGGAAGCCTTGGGGAGGGTATATGCAGTCTAAAATTTTAGGTATTACCTGCTGGCAAACCCATTTGCGTTCTACATTGATCATCAAGCTCTATTTTACTTAATAAATAAACCAGTAATACAAGGACAAGTTAGTAGGTGGATCGTCACCCTCCAAGAGTTCGTATTTTGAGTAGTGGTAAGACCTGGTAAGAAGCACGTGATTGCAGAATAATTATAATGGATACGATTAGGGGAGCCAGTAGGAACAGGAGTTCCTGATGAATTTCTATATGTGCAACTATTTGCCATCAATGTTGTTCCATCATGGTACAAGTTGGTTGGCCAATATCTATCCACAGGTGATTTGCCACAAGATATGACAGTAACCAAAAATAAGAAAATAATTATGAAGTCAACACCCTTCCAAATAATAGCAGGATTACTATACAATATGGGAAGTGATGGTATCTTGCGCAGATGTGTAATGGAGGAAGAATTCAAGGTGACATTGAAAGAAGACCACACAGGCTTAGCAAGGGGACATATGGGACCAGATGCGACTGCACGAAAAATATTGTTAGCAGGTCTATGGTGGCCCACACTGTATAATGATGCAAAAGAACATGTGAAAGCTTGTGATACTTGCCAAAGAGGAGGTAAACCGGTCAAGAGGAACCTTATGCCTTACACCCATCACAACCACAGGAGTTGTTCGAATGTTGGGGCTTGGACTTTGTAGAACCATTAAAGACATCTCAGATATGGAAGTGGAAATATATCATAGTGGCAACGGAATACCTAACAAAATGGGTAGACGTAAGAGTATTACCTAATAATTCAGCCCAAAGTATAGTGAGATTTTTGTATGAGCAAGTAATCACAAGATTCGGTATTCTGCTACGAATAATGAGTGACCACAGAGGACACTTTGTTAATGACATTATCAAGACACTAACAACAGAGTTTAGGATTTTACACTCATTGTCTAGTCCGTACTACCCTATAGCAAATGGGCAAGCAGAAGCAACCAATAAAGTCTTAGTATCTACTCTATATAAAACCTATGGAATAGAAGGGGCATACTAGGAGGAAAGGTTACCATCTATTTTGTGGGCATATAGAACATTTAAATCAACAACAGAACATACACCTTTCCAATTGATGTATGGACAAGAAGCAGTGGTGCCAATCGAGTTCTTGATACCAAGTTTGAGAGTCGCAATAGAGCATCGCTTGGGGGATCAAGAAAGTTTAGAGGAACGACTGATAATGTTGACCAAGTTAGATGAAATAAGATTCATGGCACAATGGGCAATTGAGATAGCTTAGAAAATATGAAATGCGTGGCATGAAAAGCATTTGAGGAAGTTAGAAATTAGTCCGGGGGACTTGGTTCTAAAGTTTAATGGAAAGATAGAAATCAAGCCAGGTAAGCTGAAGATGTTATGGCTTGGTCCTTATAAATTTATTGAAGTAATGAGTAATGGAGCAGTTAGGCTACATAACTTGAATGGGACGGAGGTACCCGACACTGTAAATGGCTCAAAGTTGAATCCTTATAAAGTAGAGTGTTTATTCATTGCTTCAGAAGAGATTGAATGAAGAAGACGAATGGAAGATCAATACGAGGCTCATCGTGAGCTAAGTCAATCGCAGGAAAAGCCTGATTTGGAACTCACACATTTATTTGTATAAGGGGAGGAAACGCAACCAATAATTGAACAATAAGAGTTGGCACCTAGACCTGGTGAAAGAAGAAGGTTGTGAGTACACATCAGAAGGGCTTATGGGACCATACAAGAAGGAGAGGAGTGGATTTCTCCAGCACCAAGCGGCTATCAGGAGATGGCATTATTACCAAGAGCTCTGAATATGAGGTACCCAAAAATAGAACATAGGAAACTACCTTGACGGTTGAAAGGACAAATAAGGATAAGGTTAACAATGCACAATGAAGATAGAGTGGACACGTTTGAGATGGAAATTATAGAGGATTATAGGGAGGAGATGATAAATTAGGAACTAGAAGAACTTTCCCCATTGGCTCAGATAGGGCTATTACAACAAAGGATGAGGACACCAAATCAATAACTACAAGAAGAGTATCAAACATTACGGAGTCATAATGTGAGGTTGAGAGCACAAGTCATCCAAGAGTTGGATGGTACCATACAAAGACTATATGAATAGAGGGCAACTATACTACAAGATATTGGAAGTGAACCTAAGGAGGTTGAAGACTTAACTCCAATAAATTGTGGAGGAAATGAAGGTGCAAGCACAAGTCCAATGATAAACGAGGGTGCAGAAGTACTTTGGTGAGACATAGAGGATACCACCACATCACCTGAATCTCAATGCAACATATTAGATATGATGGATTCTAGTAATGAAGGAATGTCATGGTTGGTAGGAGAGCCTAGTACATATGATGATGAACCAAAGAATCCCCATAATCCTTAGAGAGATCATAATATTTCGATCAGAGCATTGAGACCAAGGCAAGCCGGAAGAATGCAAGAGGACAGACTCGATAGTGATACACAAGAATATATAATAGCTCACCAAAAGCTGAGAAGATAAAGAAGGGAAGTTTGACGATTGGAGAGAGTGATAAATTTTCCAACCAATTAGGCAAAACAAAGGGAAAAAGGTCAGACCGATTCTAGCTCTAATATAGACTTTTTTGATGAATATAGAGAAGTATTGGAATATTCATCCCCCTAGAGATCCTTTGAGGAAAGAAGATGGAGGTATCGCTTGGTATGATCTGACATAAGAATCAGAACCTTGAGGTAGTTGTCACCTAACTAGAGTCCACTAGCTAATATTGAGTTGGTAGAAATTACCCCTGATAATCAAGGAACAAGAGGGAGAATTGAACAAGGACCTCTGAGACTCCAACAAGGAAGAGGAAGAGGTAGACGATCAAATAATAATCGAAACCTTGGTGATGTTGCAATTAAAGGAGGTAGAGGACGTGGAATATTTTGATCGCCTACTCCTAGATGTCCAGGAGATAGTCTGTTAGCAAGTATGAATTGGGCATGGAACCAAAGAGATATACCCAGAATAAGAGGTATGTTACGAAACTTGGTAAGAAGACGCACAAGGGGGCAACCACCCTTAATCAGTTAAGGACCCCAATGAGAGGAGGGTAATTGGTGATTACTCCAAGTAAGAGAGGAATCACCAATAGTGTGGGGAAGTTTCATACCAAGAGTAAATGGAATGGGAAGATACCCACATGGTCGAAATCTTACTAGAAGAGGAAGGGTACACTTCGTAGAAGATAGAAACCTAGGCCAAAAATGAACCCGATCACCAAGTTTGGAGCCAGAAATGATCCATGGAGATAGGTGAAGAAGTCGCTCAAATAGTAGTAGAGTGGTGAGGATACCACCACCACGGGATCAATTACTTGCACGACGAGAAGAAGGCCTACCAGGAGAAGAGACTCCAACTTGCCATTGTACAATTCTGAATTGTACACATTGTAGGAGAGGAACTAAATAGGCAACAAAATCATAGGCAGAGACAAGCCAAACAAGGGAACGTGATGTATAGGAGGATACCACTAACCAAAATGTTATGGTTGAACCTTGAGGTCAATATTTAGTTGGGATCGTACAAGTGAATGTCATTGTACGGTTACCAAGACAGTAAGTGTAAACAAACTAGGTGAAAAAAAAGAGAAAAGAAAAAGAAAAAAAAATGGAAATTGAAAAAAAAGTGTGCCTTAGTTGTGAAAATCCCTTGGGATGCAATTAATAAGGGCGATGTTGAAAACCAAAAATGACAGCCTCTCCAAAGAAAAAGAAAGACAAATTTTCTAAGTATAAGGATCGTACAAGTGGAAAAATTATGATTGGAAATTGGAAAATTTGGAAAATCATACAATTAACATGGAAAAAATGACAAGGGAAATAGTCCAAGAATCCACATTGTATGATTTGGATCGTACATTGTATGATTTGACCCATGTTGTATGATTTTAAACTACCCATTTAATGCGGAATGCGCGGGAGAAAACAACGGTTGGAGGAAAAAGCGGGGGAAGAAGATTAAAAATTTAAAACCAACTGCTGAGTTGGCAATAATCTAATGGTGGAGATGAAAAAGCATGCAATATGGCACCATTTTATATTTTCTTGACGGTTAGTGTTTCAGTTAGGGTTTTAAAAACTCCTTTAAAAGGAAAGAAGATTAACAATTTCACAATTACCAAGCAGAATTCGAATTTTTTCAGGATATTGAAGGGGAAAATCATACAATTTATGAAAGAAGACTATATGGATGATAAATATTCACCAGTACTCTAAAATTGATGACCCATTTTAAATTTTGTACCAGGGAGTCTTTTTAGCTTCAAGAAGTTGACCCGATAGAGAGGAATTAGGGTTTTTCTCCATCAAAAGGGGGAAATTCAAAATTTTCAAAGAATAACAGCAAAAATACATTAGAATACATAATTTTATAAATCCAGGAGTGGAATATTGTTGTTAGAGCTAGAAAAAGTAGAAATTGGTGGTCAAATTTTTGAAATTGCAAAAGAATGGAAGGTTAGAACCCTAAAATTATAAGTAATATGGAAAAAAGTGAGCTGAGAACCATGGGGGAAGGAAAATAAAGTCTGTATAACCATAAAATATAGCCATAATTTTGTCAAGTTAAAGAAAATTGCACCAGGTTTGAAGGATTTGAGGAATTGCTGTCGAAAAGCACTAGAAGAGTAGATCAGGGCAATTCGGCAAATGGGTCGGTGAAGGATTCGACAAATAAGATCAAAATTTTGAATTTTACATCACTTGGGATTGAAAAAGTCGTACTGTACAATTTTGGGAGTAGTCGGTATGATTTCCAAAAAGAATAGTGCAGTTCAGAGGTTTTCTTTCCATTTTTGGAATTTTCAAAGGATCATACAGAATTGTATAGAATCGTACAAATTGTAAAGGGGGGGCATCTAGAAAGTGACATCGTACGGAGTACTATCACCCTATACAATCTCAGGTTGCATCTGTACATTTTGAAGAAAGTATAACAGTTTGAATACTGACGGGTTAGAAAAGAACTGCAGAACATTGTACGATCCAGGAGCAAACAGAGGAAGGTAAAATCATACATTATACGATTTTACAAGAGGCTATACGATTTTTGGTACGCTTTTTATTACAAGAGGAGGTTGAGCTAATTAGTGAGATGTTGAAGAAATGATCTCAACGAAAGAATTTGGATGTCGGTTAAGGTGGATTACAACTAATCGGGTGGAGAGATCACCAGGTCCACTGCACAAGAGAGCGGCATACCCATGGTAGCACCAAGGGTATCAGTTTTAATCCCACAAAATGTGTGGTAATCATCCTTGGAGAAGAGGACATAGGCCATGGAGGGGATAGCGACATTGGCAGGCACACCTGGATAGAACACCACCAAGGCATAAAGAGGGAAGAATAGCCTAATAAGTAATCTCACAGAGGGAATTGAGGAGTGAGGTGCATGTGCAAGAATAGGAAGAACACCTGAGCAGTGGACATGAGGAATGCTAGGTAGAATTTTTAAAAATTACATTTGTACAGCATAGAGCAGATACGTGTAGGAAGTGGTGGAATGAGGAGAAGAACATGGGTCATTCCTAGATTAAGACATTCGAGGATGCACATGTGGCGATTATTGCACAGAGCCCACCATTCCATTGGGAATTCTTCCAGAGCTATCTATTACAAATAGTTTAGGCATATAATGCAGCAACCCGAGTGGCCTACGTCACTGTGGGCAAGAGGTTTGTTAGAGTAGAAATTTTGGTAGAGGCTTTCTGAAAAATATTTATATTGTTAGAAGATGGTATGGAGAGTGAAAAATATGGTAGATCCAATAGAGGTATACCATATTTTTACCACTATGACCACTGTCAAATCATTGACAAAGGTAAATATTTTAAGCGTAGGGATGCGTAGAATCAAACAGAGCTAGTTGCGAGGAGAACATTGGACATGTGCAATGAATACATTTATGGCTCAACTATCAGGGGATATAAGGGCGATGGAGATGCCAATGTGGATGGCATAATATGTTGAAGGTATCACCAAGGGAATTCAGTATGATTAGGGTACCTATCTAGAAAGAAGAATGCACGAGGCACTGACCAAAAGACTAAATAATTTCAATATGGCCTTCCATGCAATTGGATTGCTACTGAATGTAGTCACAACAGCGGGAATGCAATTCCTAGGGTTGATGCCACCTAGAGAAATCAGGCCGGACCAACCGATGATATTAAAGTGGGTTAAGGTCGTACCATTAGTAAAGGCTACCTCGGAGAAAACACGAACAAGGAGTGAGCGATATCGGAGTGAACCTCAAGGAGACACATCTCTAGATGAGGATGTCGATGTACACCATCAGAGGAAAAATTCTAGATGGCTGGAGCCGAAACTAGAACAAGTACTAGCACAAAGGAAGCAGAAGCAACCTCTCATTCAGGAAAGGGAGAGCAGTCCCATACAAATAATTATGAGAAGGCAATGGGAAAGAAGGGCAAGAAAACCAATTTTATAAGTATAGGAGAAGGAATAGTCAAACTCAGAGGTGATGAAATTGGATGAGTTGTACTGGACAGAGGCAGAGAGAATAGTGAAATCCCCAAAAATATTTTCACAGTTTGAGAATATGGATGCCTCTGATTTCTTTAAGGGAATTGAGGTAGGGCAAGATGGTATAGCCACTACCCAAGATGAAGTGATAGTAGGAATAATTACCACAGAGGGAGAGCCCAAGAAGAAGCCTCATTACAATATTGTAACAAGAATCTCCAATAAGAAAGATGTTCCAGAGAACACCTAAGTCCAGTAAGAAATATGTTCTAGAGAACACATAAATGCCACTGGAGAAAGAAGCACTTGTTGCTCAACAAGTCGCAACAAGAGATGCACAAAAAATCCAAGAATAATAAGTGACATAGGAATAATAGGTGGGCAACACGAAATAGGAAGTATCCTAAGAAAATACGGAGGAGCAACAGGGGGGCTCGATCGAAGCGAAAAAGGTTCAAAAACAAGTTGAATAGTAGCAATATCAGAAGGAGATTATGAATATTATGGATAGCGAGGAGGAGAAAGTTGTAAAACAATCCCCACATTGGGAAAAGATAGATACAGAGGGAGCACTTCGAGAGCTGGGATGAAGCTCTAGCCACATTAGGGAGGAAGAAGATTTAAGAACGCCTATAGAAGAACTGTGAGGCATGCAATCCAGTTACCTTCTGTAAATACCATGATTCCAAAGAGTTATAATGAAATAGGAGGCACGTGGAGTAGAAGATAAGGTGAAACACTTCTTTACTCAGTTAGGCCATGTGATGAATAGTACCATATTGGAATTTAGCATCGACCATGTGGGAGAACTGAAGTTGTGGGAAGAACAAGTGTCTCTCGAATTGGAGAAGATAATCGAATGGGTGAATAGTGCAAATCGCATAAGGAAGATAACATACATTCATGCAAAGCATCCATGGAGGTTACCCAAGGAAGAGGTACCGATAATATTTGGAAGAGAATACTTTCCAGAAGGAGTGGTCACGAATTACAGGAAGGAACCGCGGATATATTTGGATATAATTAGTTATCCAACCTGCCCCACCAATACGATAGAAGTTGAGTACAAGAGGGTCGCTACCAAAGTGAACATCACCCTAAGGAAGTTCAACTTCCTAACACATTGGATAGAGTGGTTGAGCATTGTATTAGAACAAATTCATCAGCTCAAATAGGAGAAGAAGGAAGAGACTGCAGCCACTCAAAAGGAATTGGCCGCAATGGAAGAAGAAATGCAGAAGAGTCAAACTGTGGCGGAAGAGAGAATAAATAAGTTGGAGGAGGATCTATTAGGCCTCAGAACTGAGTCTAAATCTAGGATTATCATGATTGAATAGGAGAAGTGATGGATCTCACAAAAAACAAGGGATAGAATCAAGGAGTTGGAGGCACAACTCAAAGCAAGGTATGAGCAAATTAAAGCTCAGTTGGCCAAAAGGAATGATAAAATAGCTACATAAACCAAGCATATAGAGGAGCTAACAAGGAATAGTAAGAATCTAAATGAGATGGTCTTAGAGAATCAATCTCATATGAAGATCAAAGAAGACTAGGTTTAAGCTTTGGAAGCAGATATTAAACACCACCTAGAGACCATTGATGAAAAGAATGAAGAACTCCAGGCGACTATCAGAGCAGAAGCTCATTGGAAGGAGAAGTTGAAGAATATTACATCTGAATGAGAAAATTAGATTATGGACTTCATAAAATTTTACGAGGATAAGGCTAACCTTCATAGAGCCAAAGACGTTGAAATGGGAAGCTATGCAACCAAGATGAAGAATGAACGAGAGATGTACAAGTCACAGGTTAAGGACTTAACAGCTATAGTAGAAGAATATGAAGTAGATAGGAAAAATTAGAACAAGTCGGTGAGGACACCGATCAAAGTAAATGGGAGGGTAGATGTAGGCAGAAAATCCACCTCCCAGAAGAAGAAGTGATTTGCTCAATTTTGACAATTTTTTGACAATTTGCTCAAGTTTTGTAAACAATATAGTGGGGAGAAAATCGTACAGTGATGGGAAAAATCATACAAATGGATTGGAAAATCGTATAGGGCACTATAAAATTGTACAGGGTGCAATGGAATTCACTCAAATATAAAGGAGATGTAATTTCAATATGAAATGGCGCATGGATTTGCTAACTAAGGTGTTAAACTTTGGAAAAATATCAAAATAATGCATTCAGTTGTACATGGGCAGTTGTGAATAATGAATTGTCTTAGGAAACACTTTGGAATGGCCTGGAAAACATTATATAAGTCCTCATTTTTAATTTTATGGGTCTGGCTACTAGTTTACTAGTTGTTGGTTGCTATAATAGAGAGTTAAGTACTTATAGTTGTAAATCCTGAGTTATTGCAATTACATTGAGATAGTTTTCCACATTGTAATCGAATCTACAAAAATTAATGAGCATAAGTAAGTTTTGGATGACTGTGTACAATCCTGATAATGATGGATAATGAATTATGGATTGATATTTTGTAATTGTGTTTCTATCTTACTGTTATATGTTAGTTTTATGCATTGTTGCAACTTGTTTAGGAAGATTGATATTGGTGAATCATGGAGAATGATTCAAGAGAATGAGGTCATTGATAAATATGTATTCAAGAGCATTGTATGATTTTTGAGTGTAGACAAGCATATGGAATATCTCACCAGCCTGGTTAGGATGTTTTGCTTATGAAGGAGATTGCATTGTTTGGGCTATTAAACCATTACAAAACATCCCAGAGAGATATTGGAGCAGTAAAGCATATCAAATAATGCCATGTTGTACCAATAGTTTTTATAGACATACATCGACTTCCATACAAATCATACAAATCCCCTTTTCCCGATTTGGTAAATTAGGCGATCGATAGAAACTTACCCGATTTAGCAGTTTTGGGGAATCGACTTGATCGATTACAAAATAGTGTACGAAAGCCTCCAAAACAACAATTTTTAGTTTTTTCGAGTACAAGATCGTACCATCTTGACACTGTACAATTTGTGATCGTACATTGTAGTTAATTAAGGGTCATACAAGGAGATCACAGTTTGTACAAGGGTAGTTTGAGTGAGCATGAGACCGTATGATTTGGTAAGTGAGTTGGGTTTAGCCTACTAATCATTATGACCTCTGGAAAACACCTCCCTACCAGGAATACTCCATCGTTGTGCTACAAGTTGTTCTAGGGGGTTGTTATATTTTTCCCCACTAGAAATTACATAGTCCTTGTATTTTAATACATGTTTATACAAACTAAAACACATGCACACACATATATTCATTCATAAAACTGTACAATATATATGTACTTTTCAAAAATACATACAATATTCCAAAATGTTCATGTAAGCAGCCCCACACAATATTTCATGAATATACATTCATACATATTTACATATACATCCATAAATCAATACAATAATTAAAATGTTTATGTTCATTCAAAAAGAAAAGAAAATTGTTTTTTCATGTTATCCACATTCTCCCATGTGGTATTTTTTTTAGTACTAGTCCCATTGGACCCTACATTGATCAATATTTCTTTTCCTCAAACTCTTGGTCATAAAACCAAGTATCTTTATTGGATGGACCTCAATGTGCAGGGGATATGACATCTGCAAATTAGAAATATTTCAAATGTGGGTAGGGTCAGCAACATATTTCCTAAGGAGGAACACATGGAAGGTATCATGGATTTTCAACACACTAGATAGTAGAGAAAGTCTATAGGCAACAAGATAGACTTTGCCAATAATCACAAATGGTTCCACAAATATAGGAACAATTTTTGAAGATTTTATGGAACTCTTGGTAGGTTTCACCCTTAATAAGACTCTATCTCCTATATAGAAGTCCCTCGATGTCCTTTTACAATAAGCATAGATCTTTTGGGGATCCGAGGACTCTTTGAGCTTTTGGAGAATTAGTTTTTAACTGTTCCTCCATCTCTTTACAGTATCTAACCCGATCAGTACTATATCCTTTGGATTATCCCAAGATAGAGGAGTCTTATACCTTATACCATATAGGGATTCAAATGGGGCCATACCTAATGAAGCATGATAGCTATTATTGTAAGCAAATTCAACTAGGTATAGATAATCTTCCCATTTTGTGTTTTTTTCCATACAATACATACACAATATATCTTCTAGGACCTAATTCACCCTTTTAGTTTGTCCATCTATTTCAATATGATAAGCAGATTTGATGTTGAGCTTAGTACCCAAATCTTGATGTAACACTTACCAAAATTTTGATGTAAAGTGGGAATCCCAATCTAATATAATAACTTCTAGAAAGCCATGCAATCATACTATCTCTCTAGAAAACTTATTTGCAATGGTAGGTGTATCATCCTGTACATTTCTAAGTATGAAGTGTGCAACCTTGGTTAATATATCCACAACAAGAAGTATTACATCATGTCAAAATCCAATCTTGGGTAAACCAACCACAAATTCCATCAAGATAGCCTACCATTTCTATGTGGGAATATCGTATGGGTACAATTTATCAGTTGGATGTAAATATTTTTCTTTGACCTTTTGATATTCCAAAAATCTAGCCATAAAGTTGTTAATATCCTCATTCATCCTCGACCAATAAAAGGTCTTCCTTAAATTCTCTCGCATTTTTACCCCACCTAGGTGTGCAAAGTAAGGAGTGTAATGTGCCTCCTTAAGGATTGTGTCTCATAATCCACCTAAATATAGAATGACTAATCTATTTCTAAAGTATAGAAAATCATACCTAAGTACCAAACATGTGTCCTTATCAGGTTCTTGCTCAGTCAGAGCTTGACATTTCTTAATGAAATCATCCCTTTGTTATAATTCTTTAACTTGGTAGACTAAATCATATTGATATTTAGATATAGTGGTTATGTGTCCCCTTCTGTTTAAGGCATATGCTATCTTTTTTCCTTACCCTTGATGTATTCAATTCCAAAGTCATACTTTTCTAGGAACTGTGTACATTGATGTTATCTAGAATTTAATAAGGGTTGTGTAAAAATATATCTTAAACTTTGATGGTCATTTTTGAGCTCAAAGGGTTTTCCAAGCAAATAATACCTCCAATTCTAGAGTGCATGTACGATATTCATAAACTCTAGGTCATGAGTAGTGTAATTTACTTCATGCCTCTTATGTTTTCATGATTTTTAGGCAATGACCACTTCATCTTGAGTACGAAATCCTTCTAATACTTCAATAGAAGCATAAATGCAAATTGTGAATTTCTTAAAAGGATCAAATATTTTTAGAATTGGAGTGATCTTTATTTTCTCCTTCAAATTTTTGAATGCTTCCTCACACTGACCAGTCCATTTGAAAGCCTTCCCTTTTCTTTGGAGATTTGTTATGGGTTGACCAATTTTTGAAAAATCCATTACAAAACATCTAATGTAACCTACCATTTCCATAAAACTATGTACTTTAGTTTTTTTTTAAATAAAGGGTTAAAAATTTATTGATAAAAATTCTGGATTACAGAGTACAACTGAGCTTCCAACCAGGACTCAAATAAACAACAAAACATGCTAAAACCACTAGACTAGAATGACACCTGGAAAAGACAACAAGAAAAAACCACATTAAGTTTGTACATACTTGTGGATCAACTCCCATAGGTTTTGAGAGTCCCAGGACGGGAGACTCTCCCAATTATCGATACTCTAAGGATCCAACAGCTCAGAAGCCCTTTTGGCCAGTTAATCAGCAACCACATTCCATTCCATTGGAATGTGCACAAAGGATATAAATTCACACTCTTCACTCATTTTGAGAATCTGAATAGCTACAGAGACCAACTACTAATTAACTTCCTCCACCCTTTTATTATTTAAAATATTAACCATAATTTGAGAGTCAGACTCGTAGATAATCCTATGCCAACCAAGAGAAAACCCCATCTATAAGGCCTCAAGAATTGCAAGAGCTTCCATAAAATTGTTGGAGTGAACACCTTTATAAATGGAAAAGAAAAAACTGACACCACCAGTAGAATCTCTCCCAACATCGCCAATGCCAGCATGTCTAGGATTACCCCTGGACGATCCATCAATATTAATTTTTAAAACTCCTCTAGGGAGTGGCATCCACATACAATCTCTCCTAACCTTCTTTCTGAGCTAAGGAACCCTACTAGGGCTAGAATAGTTCACACCATCCCCAAAGAGACCAAGGGCTTGTTGTACCTTCTCCTCAATAGAATCCAAAAGAGGGTCCAAATCACATTTTCTATGGATGGTTTCCTAAACCATATACAGGATCCTTTTCCAGATCTGTTGAATAGACAAATAACTGCCCTGAAATATGCGCTAGTTTTGTTCAAGCCAAATTTACCAGATGATGCAAGAAGGGCCCAAATTCCAAGCCACCCTAAGGAAGGGGGCCTTAGCCGGAGGTCTGCCTAGACTACTCCAAAACTCCACCAGGGACAACACATGAAAACATGGATGGTTTCAAGTGCTCCACCAATGGTGCCAAATTTCTCTGGCAAAGGAGCATTGGAAAAATAAATGAGAAGAGTCATCCTCATTCTTACCGCAAAGGACACAAAAAGAGGGACCCTAAAATCCCCTCTTCCTCACATTATCCCAAGTGAGGCATTTATTACGAGCTACCACCCAGAGAAATAAGTTACATTATGGCCAAGAAAATTTGTTCCACACCTTTTTCCACCAAGTGATAGGAAGACTCCCATAGTTTTGCTTATCAAGAACCTGATAACCATAGGCTACCAAGTAAGTTCCCTTAGGATCAGGGTTCCAAGCCAGAATATATTTACCCCTCAATGAAGAACAAGGCCTCCCCATAATAATAAGAGCAAGCACCTCTTTGTCCTTGGCCAATCCCCCCTAGGGCCATTCTTGTGGATATTTCCACCTGTACATCTCCATATTTCCAAAAGACTAGATTTTTTTAAAGTCCTCCACACGAGACCAACCTGCTTCAAAGAAAAAAATGCTTAGGGAACGTAACCTAGGATATTGATTCAAGATAGGAGGGTGACCATCCTAAGAATCCTCCCAAAAAAGAGCATTTGATCCTTGGTTGCAAATCCAGAACAAACCCTACTTGATTAAATTAGCTCCTCTTTTAAGAGTGTACCCGATAACTAAACCTTTCCCAACCAAGCTGACTCTAGGGGTCTCAACCTCAGAAATACCTCTCAAGTATTTATAAGATAATTTTTTAGCACAAATATGATCTTGAGAGGTACACCATCTCTAATAAATTTTTGCAGCCAAAGCCTGTCCAAAAAGAGTTGTCTATCGCAACCCAAGGCCTCCCTCTTGCACCGACCTACATATAGAATCCCACCTAACCAAACTCCATTTATATTGATCAAGTTTTCCAGACCATAAAAACTGTCTTGACAAAGCATCCATGTCCTTGATGAAGTGAGAGGGAGCTATTTGTACAAAACATCTATAAATGGGTAAATCTTGAACAACATATTTTAAAAGCAACACTCTACCTTCAGTGGATAGCCATCTAAAAGTCTAGCGATTCACCTTCTTCTAAACTTATCAATCATAGACTGCCAAGAAGATCTAGGTAGAGGATGAGATGAAATTGCAATACCAAGATAAATGAAGGGGGGAGTCCCAACCTAGAATATTAGAATGTGAGCAATCCTAGATTGAATAAGAGGAGGGGTATTGAAGAAGAAAATAGAAGACTTGTCCTCATTAATCAACTATCCAAAAGCACCAAGATATATGTCAAGATACTATCTAATATTGCCAACTTCCCTGATAGTGGCAACTCCCAACAAAGCAATATCATCAACAAATTGAAGGTGGGAAAGAGGTGGCAAACTACTATCCCACTTCCACCCCTGAATGAGACCCTGCATGACTTGAGACTTGAGCAATCTTCCCAACCCTTCCACCATAATTATAAACAAATAAGGAGATAAAGGATCTCCTTGCCTCAATCCCCTTGAGGCCTCAAACAACTCTGATGGCTCATTATTAACAAGAACAGAGAATTAGAAAGAAGAAACACTACTCATCACCCATCTAATCCATTCCTCCTCAAATCCAAAAGCAGAAAGAACTTTCTAAAGAAAGGACCATTTGACCCGATCATAGGCTTTGGCCATGTCCAACTTAATGAACATATATTTCTCCTTAGAAGTTTCCATCAAGTGAATAGCTTCTATAGCAATAACAACCCCATACAAGATTGGTTGGCCAACAACAAACCCTCTTAGCTCCTCAGAGATGATTTTGCTCAACCATATATTCAACCTCTCAGCAATAATTTATGTGATGATCTTATACGCAACATTGCAGAGAGCAATAGGCCTGAACATATCCAAGGAATTTGCTCCCTCTTTTTTGGGTATAAGCACCACAAAGGTAGCATTTAGGGCCCTTAGCATATGTTTGTTCTTTTGGGACTCATGGACCACCTCCAAAAGATCAAATTTGATTAAATTCTAAAACTCCTGATAAAACTCAATTTGGAATCCATCTGGGCCTGGTGCTTTTCCTTTTTCATCTTGAATACAATATTTTCCAACTCTTCAAGGGAAATTGGACCCATCAAGTGCTCATTCATCTCTCTAGAAATAATCTCTGGAATACATTTTAGAATAAGCTTTTCATTCTCATCATCTGATAGGAAGTCCTCCTTGAAGAGAGAGGAAAAATACCTCTTAGTCTCTTCTAAAATATCCTTGAAAGAAGAGAGCAGGGCACCCTAAGAATTCACAAGAGAGGTAATCAAGTTACCATTACAATGACCCTTAACTGAGTTATAAAAGAATATTGTGTTCCTATCCCTTCCTAAAGCCAATCTACTCGAGCTTTTTGTTTCCAAAAAATTTCTTCCCTTAATTCCCATTCAGCAAGGTCTTTCGCAACCTCAGATTCCTCAACAAGAAGCTCCTTCATGAATCCCTAATCTATAATATTCATTGAAGCTTCTTCCATCCTCCTAAGATATGCCAGCTTAGCCAAGGAAAGGTTCCCAAAATTCAGTCTATTCCATCTCTTCAATTTATGTTTTACAAATTGTAGTCGCTTCATAAAGGAATACATAGCGGTGCCATGAGGAGGTTTACCAGTGGTCCACTAGCCTCACATGAAATCATGAAGCTTAGGATCACGAAGCCACATAAGTTGAAACTTAAAGGAGGGATTATTTTTTAGCCCTAAATCCAAAGCAAAGAGTTTGATAGGCCAATTATCAGATCTCCTACCCTCCAGAATCATAGAACTAGCACTTCTATTATTACCCATCCAATAACTGGATATCAAAAACCTATCTAGTCTCTCTGATATGGAAGTTTCCCCACACCTTCTATTGTGCCAAGTAAATATCCCATTATATTGCTTGATGTCAACCAATTTTAGGGCCTAGATATGAGCACTAAAGACAAAATAAAAAGGCTCGAGATGGTCCACCCCACCACGTTTCTCCTCCAGACAAGTGATAGAGTTGAAGTCTCCAACCAAAATCCATGGGTACAGGGGAACCAAACTTCTCACAAAGCAAATGTGCTCCCATAAATTCACTTTACCATTGTAATCAACAGGAGCATACACATTTGTAAGTAGGATGGTTTCACCAGATTCATTATCATGCCCGACCATCGAAATAGACCATCTGCTAGAAATCTAAGTAAGAGGGGATATCTTAATAGGATCCCATAAACAAGCAACACCACCAACATATCCACATGCACCAATACATTGGCATTGCCCCCTTCTCCACAACTTGGGAGTAATATTGAACATACTATCAATAGCCAATTTAGTCTCCTAAATAAACACCACATCCGGAGAATGCACACGAACCAAATCACGAACAAATTTTTGTCTGGAGATGTTGTTCAACCCCCTTACATTCCATGAGAGGATAATCATTTTTGGGGGTTATAAAAATGGGAGTCCAATGTTCTCACCAAGACTGACTCAACCAAAGTCTCCCCCATTAACTTAATTTTATCCTGGTCCTTCTTCCGACCCACCTTCATATTCTTATCCGAAAAACTTTTTTTAATTATTTTTTGTTGCAATCCCAACACTGTAGGAGTTTTGCAGTCCAAGGATGACTGCATTAGTGCTTGAGTAGGAGAGGGCATAACTAAATTTGTACCACTTTCCAAAATAGTTTCCATTATAGGGCTATACCCAACCATGTCCCCTATACTCAAATCCAAAGCCCTTTGTTCTTCATTTAAACCCCCTAGATCTGATTCCTTAAGTTCCCCCTCAAGAAGAGACATCTGATTTGGCCTTGTTATATTTGCATAAGGTAGCAACGTTTAAGGTATCTCCATGCACTGATCAATATCATCTAATATTTCAAAACGACTGAGTAGAGCATCTGGCTGGCTATCCTTAAGGTCTTTGTTTGTCCTTCATCCTCTATTTCGGGCTCTTACTGGAACAAAACCTTCCTTATCCCATTCCTCTTCCTTTATCGGGGATTTTCCTTTATCCAAATTTTTTCTAGACGGAGAGGGCCCAGGATTTGAAGCCACAGGCGGGACAAACTTAGGGCATTTTCTTTGCAGGTGGCCATATTCATGACAAATCTGACAACGAAATGTAAGAGCTTCATACTCAATTTTTTGAACCCATGTAGTTGATCCAAATTGTATTTCAATAGATTCTGGAATGGGATTATTTAAGTCAATTTCAACACAAATACGAGCAACAAAGATTACCTTTTTATCCATTGTCTTTTGTGATGGTCCAATCGACTTCCCAAGCAGAAGGGCAATCTTATGCAAGATATCAATTCTCCAGAATTCCAATGGGAGCCATGGAAGCCGCACCCATACTAGAACCCGTGACGGCTACTCCTTTGATGGGTTGAAACCTACATGCCAGGGTTTAAGAAAGAGTCTCACTTGGTTATAGAAATAAGGACCCCCTTCAAATGCTTTGTTACGATCTGTAATACAAGAGAAAACCACCATAAAATAGTTGTTCGCACTCAGCATCACCTCCACATCGCCTTCAGGATTCCAAGTCTTCTCCCAAGCCTCCACAAAATGGAGAGAAATTCGAATGCCCAAAAAAATTCCAATAAGGGCATGTTTGGTTAGATACTTCACATCTTCCACCACTGCGTCTGGTTGAACCACTAGAACTATCCTAGCTTCACATCTTTCCAAACATCCATTGTTCTTTAACAAGCGGTTCCCAACATGCATTGGAAAATCCTATTCCTTCCAGTCATTTTTAGATGAAAAAACATCACGAGCATGCACTCTCTGTGCTGGACCCGATGCCATCACAACATTCCTCCAATTTTTTAGACCTCCTTCGAAAGCTACTGCCATCCTCGTAGAGCAGTTTTTCTTCATCAAACCCTAGCAGAGTAGTTTTTCTTAAATATTCATTAATTAACATAATAGATACCATGTAATTTAGTTATGTTAGTGGGTGTAGAACAATTAAAAATAGCTTCAATTTTATTGGGATCCACATCAATTCCATCAATAGAGACTATATGCCCCAGATATTGTACTTGAGGAGTTTAGAACTCATATTTTGATAGCTTCTCATACAAATAGTTTTTCCTAAGGGTCTCATGTATAATTTCCATGTGTTGGTCATTCTCTTCCTTGGTCTAGGAGTAAATTACTATATCATCAAGGAATACTAGTATAAAACAATCTAGTTGCTCCCAAAAAACACTATTCATGAGGTTCATAAAGGCAATCAGGGTATTAATCAAGCCAAAATGCAGGACCATGAACTCATAGTGTCCATAACTTGTACTAAAGGTAATATTGTGTGCATTTTACTCTTGAATTATCAGTCGGTGGTATCTTGACCTAAGATCAATCTTGGAAAAGATAGTAGCTTCTTTCAATTGATAAAAAAGATCATCAATTCTAGGAAAGGAGTATCAGTTTTTATGGTAACCTTGTTGAGCATTTGGTAGTCTATGCACAACCTTAAAGATATTTTTTTTTAACAAAAATATTAATGAGAGCATCCCATGGTGACACACTAGGATTGATGAGTCCCTTTTCTAGTAAGTCCTGAAGTTGTATCTTGAGTTAGGGGTCATCCTATATGGAAACCTGGCAATTGGAGCATCTCTAGGAAAAAGTTTTATAGAGAAATAAAATTCTCATTGTGGAGGAATACCTAGAAATTTTTCAAGGAAAACATCCTTAAACTCAATCATTATTGGGTACTTCTGGAAGAGGTTTGAGTTAGCTTCAATTTCTTCCTTTATATTCATCTTGACCACATAAATCATTCGTCCTCTTTTTACAGCTCTCCTAACTTGCATGGATAACAACAAATATGGTCTAAATGAATCACGATCACAATGGATCATAATTCATTGATTAGATTCATCTATGAATTCTATACATCTATCTTTAAAATTAAGGAGGACCTTGTCAGCTCTAAGCCAATCTACACCAATAATGATATCAAGGGCATGTATGGGAGCTACATATAAGTATTAGCTGGTTTTACCTTCAGGTAAGGTAATATGAGGGTCAAATAGATATTGATTAACTAAATAGGTCTGTCTTGACCCATATTGTACCTTTCATCCATTTACCAAATATCTAGGTATTTCAGCAATACCCCTCACTAAACTAGTAGAAATAAAATTATTTGTAGCTCCACTATCAATTAAAATACACACATTCCTATCATAGATTTTACCATTCAAAATAAAAGGTGTAGCTTACCCATTGAGTGTAGAATTACCTATTTCTACATAGATTTTATGGGTAGATTATTCAGGTGCCTACTTTCTATCCGCTCTCTAAGGGTATTTGTTCGCAAAGTGAGCACCACTACAAACATAACAACCAACTGTAGGAGACTTCCTACAAGAAAGTTAATAGAAGTATCTTCTTGAGAATAAATTCAGCACCTAAATCAAAAGATATTGGGAGAAGATCTTGATATTAAAAAAACCATAGAAGCCTTGATACTGAAAATGCCATAGAAGCCTTAATACTAAAAAGGCCACAAAAGCCTAGATACTAAGAAATGCCACAGAAGCCTTGATCCTAAAGAAGAATTCAAAAAGAATATCTAATTTAGAAGTTGATTAAAGATCTCAGTATTAATTTTTGTGTTGTAGGAAAAGAAGATTTAGTGAGTTGGGAGACTTCCTACAAGAAAGTTAATAGGAGTATCTTCTTGAGAATCAATTCAAAACCTAAATCAAAAGAGATTAGGAGAATATCTCATCGAAGGACTTCTAGAATTAGAATAAGGACTAAGAGATTCCTACTCGAATATAGAAGCATCAAAATCAGATATCCAGAAGCAGATCTCACCACCAAACAGAGTTATGCATAGCAGCAAATATTCGCCATTGGAGGAGGTGAAAGAGGGGCTTGAACATGGTTGTTATTGTTTTCGTTATTCCCATCCACTCATTCTATGAATTGTTCTTCTTCTTGGTCCACTAGTGTCTTAAATATCTCATAACTATTGGAGGGTCTGAGTTGGGTTTGCTCTTTACCATATTTTTTCTTTTGCCTTCTTCTTTTGGGTTGTTCAAAATCATCTCCATGTGCTTCATTATATTGAGAAATGTTGGTTGTTTCTAATGTTTGTTGTTTCTTTATTGATTTTTGACTTAACCTCTTTAAGAATATTTGATATTATGAGAGGAGCCTCCATATTTATGTTCATATTGTTTGGGCAAGATCCGGCCAAATGCCCATATTTGTGGCAAACTCTGCACTTGAAGGGCAATGCCTCATAATACAGTTGTTGAATCTAAGATAGTCCTACAAGTCTGAGTTCAACCTCTATCGACAAAGGTTGGCTAAGATCAATTTCCCTACATAATCTACCATAAACGGTTGTGTTTCCTTCCATTGTGTCTTTTAAAACTCCCAAATGTCTTCCAAGGGAATTGCTAATAATTTCCAACACCTGCTCACTCCAAAAATCCAATGGAAGTGCATACAAATGAATCCAAACTAGGACAGTAGTGGGTTCAATTCAAGGATCAAATCCCACTCTCCAAGGCTGAACAAATAATCTTGCCAAACCATGATTCCTCTTTTCTGATTTGAAAGCCCTATTTATATCGGCAAGTGAAGAAAAATTAACAATAAAATATCCATTGCTAATAAACCACAAAGAATACTCACCAAGAGGCTCCTAGTTTTTCCAGACCCAAGAATACAAAAAAAAATTAGGGTAGGGCGAATACCCATGAATTTATAGATCAAATCATGATTGAATCTATATAAAACTATTTTTTCTACCATCCTTTGCCCAATGAAAATCTCTGGCCTTGATTATGACTATGACAAGCATCCATTTTTATTTTTTTAAGCGAAAAACCCCTTATGGGGCCGCCTTGGTCTGAGAGACCGCGAACAGGGGGTTCTACACCGTCAAAGTCACCAAGGAGTCGCACCCAACCCTGCCCGCACCAACATTATCAATTGGATTTTGGATACCCAATTCAGATTTTTGGTAGGGTGGAGATTTGAACCTGGGACCTCCCTTGGATGATTGCCCTCTCCTCTCCAACTCACCTACAACACCTAGGTGTCATGAAAAGCATCCATTAACTCGTTGAGATGTTGATCTATTTCCAGCAGTTGTAAAGAGCATTTTTAATGCAGTTTTTTTTGCTTTTGCAGTATTTGTTGGAGATTTATCCTTTAACAAATCTGCAAAAGAACTATGTCTTCCTAAAAAAGGATATGGAGATGTCCCCATTGGGCCATACTGGGGCAATAATAATTTTTTTTTTTATTTGTGGAAAACATCCCAAAAGGGATGCCACTTTCGGGTAAGACCCAAGGAGGCAGGGGTATCCATTCCGCCAAAAACGCCCAGGACTCGGACCTGGCCTACCACCTTTGACATACTCAAGGAGCAAACAAACACACAAAACCAATTTAAAAATAAGTAAATAACAACAAAAATAATAAAATAAAATAAAAAACATGCTCCTTGAGTGTGTCAAAAACAAAAGCACAACCAAACACGCACAATAAGATAAAAGAAACCACAACACAAACCACATAGAAAAACACAAGAACCACATAACAAAACACAAACAAGACAAAAACAACAGAACACTACAAAGACATAACCCAAAAAAAAACATGAAAAATAAACACAACCAAAACCTAAAAAATTAAAATAAAATAAAATAAAAATAAAAATAAAAAACAACCAACAATAGACAATAAACAAAAACAAAAAACATAGAAAACACTCACACATAAAAACACGAATTAACACAAACAAAGAGAAACCCAAGAACAAGAACGAAAAAAACACAAGAACAATAACAAAAAACATTAAAAAAAAAACACAAAACAACAAAAACACATGAACAACAAAAAACAACACAAAGAACACAAAAACAAAACAAAACAAAAGAACCCACCCACCTTAAAAAACTAAACAAAAAAAAAAAGAAAAAGAAAAAAAATTGAACATAACAATGACCTATCTAGACCAGAAGACTAATAAGGCAAGAATCAACAGAGGAAACAAAATAAAGAATAGAATGAGCTAGGGAACTAAAAAAAACTGAATGAACCAAAGAGAAGCAAAAAAAAAAACAAGAAGAAACTAGGTACCTTCAGAACTGGAGCCATCCAAAGAAATGATAGAAAGAAGAGCTTCCCTAATTTGAGAAGCCCACCATATAGGAGGGTGGCCATAACAAGTAAGATCACCTTTATCCAAAGCCCAATTAGCTAAAGCATCAACACTCTTGTTTTGATCTCCCGACCACATGATTGTAATCAACTTTCAAAAATCCCATCTGGATTAATTGAATCTTCTCAATAATTCTTTTTATTCTCCAATCCACCTTATGATTCTTAGAAGGAGTCTTCAAGAGATTAATCATAAGTTGAGAGTCAGACTCAACTAACACCTTTTCCCATCCAACCTTAGTAGCCTCCTGAAGGCCTCTCGAGGATACCATACCCCTCAAGCAAGGTTATTGGAAAGAATACCCAAATTCTCAAGCAAAAGTAAAAACCAGGGAGCCATCTGAAAGTCTACCAATTCCTCCCACACTGGCTTTTCCAGGGTTCCCTCTAGAGGCTCCATCAAGTATTGACTTTTCCAAAATCCTTAGGAGGAGGTTGCCAATTTCTAGTCCTATCCATCTTACTAATACTCACATTCCCTTTAAGTTGGTTGCCCTTAGAAGATTTAATCTTCAATATTTGCATCACTTGATCCCATCTTTGGTGGGAGTTTTGGGGGTGATTAAGGAGTTGATGGACTGATTCAACTAAGTTGGCTATGGTCTTTTGCCAAATATAGTGAATATCCTTCCTATCTTGATTAAAAATTTGATTGTTCCTTTCATTCCAAATATTCCAAAGAAGAATGGTAGAACCCATCCAAACTAACTCCCTAATAAAATGATCAACACCCTCTTGATTAGGCCAATCCCTCCAAAGTTGTTCAAAAGTAAAAAAATTGGACCACTGTAAGCCAAGTAAAGTGGCCATTCTCCTCCATAGCTCAGAGGCTAAAGTACACTCAATAAAAATATGGTTGAGAGTTTCTACATTCTCTTCACACATTTCACATCTAAAAGGGCCATGAAAACCACGCTTCATAAGTTGCTCACCAATAAGCACCCTACGATGCAATAAAAGCCAATTAAAGAACCTCACCTTAGGCCAGAGCTTTTGAGCCCACAATCGAGAAAATATGTTAGAAGAATGGTTGGGATTATTATGGCATAAGGTCAAATAACCTTGAGCAACCGAATACTCACCCTTAGTAGTGTTGTTCCATCCAAAACAATCTTTTTCATGGGACCAAGAGAGGGATCTCATATGAAGGATGCCTTGGATATCTTGTCTTTGCCTTTCTGGGATTTGAATAGGCCAGTCCTCAATAGGGATCCAATATCTACCAACCTTTGAATTACCAAGATGGTACCGATAGTAATTAGCCACCTTTATCCAATTAGCTCGGTGAAGCTCCTCCATCCAAGGCCTCCAATCGGGAAACCGAGTTATCAAAGGCTTGTGACCATCCCAAGAATCTGTCCAAAAATTTGCCTGTTGACCATTATGAATGATCCAAAATAATTTTTTCTTTATCAAATCCTCACCAGTCTTAAGAACTCGCTAAAATGGGAGAACCTTTGGTAGGAAGTTGATAGCGAACAAGGTCTTCAGGACTTTTGTTCTCAACATATTTAGCACGGAGATTATTGGCCCAAAGAGCATTGGGGTTATGCAACATCCTCCAATATAATTTAGCAGCTAAAGCTTTGTTGTTATTAATAGAAGACCGGAATCCTAACCCCCCTTCACTCTTAGGAAGACATAAAGTATCCCATTTCACCAAGGCCCATTTTCTTTTCTCCTTAGTACCACTCCAAAGGAAACGATGACTCGATTTGATCCAATTCTCGAAGAACAACCTTTGGGATATTCAAAATGGAAGAAACATAAATAGGAATAGCTTGAAGGACTGATTTTACCAAGGTGATTCTACCCCCATAAGAAAGCCACCTGTTGGTCCACTTTCCAATTTTCTTCTTGACTTTGTCCAACAACCAATTCCAATCTTTATTTTTCTGCCTTTGAATATTTATGGGAATACCTAAATAAGTGATTGGAAGGGAGGTCTTCTTATATCTTAATTTATCCAAGACCATGGATTCCTGTCTAGCAGAGCAGTGAAAGAAAATAACTTTAGATTTGTCTTCATTGATCAACTGCCCAGTAGCCTTAGAAAAACAGCTAATGATTTGCTTAATATTAGAAGCTTCCTTAACCGTAGCTTTACCTAAAAGAGTAGAGTCATCCACAAATTGAAGATGAGAGATAGGTCTAGCTCCATGAGCAATGTTAACTCCCTCAAGGGTTTTGTTTTCCCTCTTTTTGGTTATAGTCCTACCCAAGCATTCAACAAGAATGATGAATAAATAAGGGGATAGCGGGTCACCTTGCCTAATACCTCTGGAAGCTGGGAATGACCGAGAAGGCCTGCCATTGATAAGAACTAAGTAGGAAACTGAAGAGATACATCCCATAATCCAATCCATCCAATCCTTAGAGAAACCAAATTGCCTCAAAACTTTGATAAGGAAGTGCCAATCCACTCTGTCATAAGCTTTGGATAAGTCTAACCGAATGAACATGGAAGGAGATTTTTGCATATCCATGGAATGGATGGCTTCCTGAGCAAGAACTATCTCATCTACTATTTGACGTCCTTCCACATAACCCCCTTGCTCTGGGGAAATAATCTTATGCAAAAGAGGCTTCAACCTTTCTGCCATTATTTTAGTAATGATTTTGAGAAGAACATTACATAAAGCAATAGGTCTAAAAGCTGAGATATGATCAACCTCTTGAGCTTTTGGAACAAGAGTAATATAAGTTTTATTGATAACCTTCAAAATTTCTTTGGCTTTCCTGGCTTCTTCCACCACCTCTAATAAATCAACATGAAGGATATCCCAGAACTCTTGGTAGAACTCAATGGGAAAACCATCAGGACCTGGGGTTTTCCCTTTTTGCATTTTAAAAACTACTTGTTGAAGCTCATTGATAGTAATAGGAGCAGTCAAAATAGAGTTCTCCTCAGAAGTGATAAGAGAAGGGATTGCTTGAAGAACATTTTGTTGTGAAGCTGAGTCAAGAGGAGTAGCAACAAAAATATTGGAAAAGTAATCAACAACAATAGAGTTCATGCCATCCCAAGTATAAACAACATCTCCAGAATCTGATTTTAAGGAAGAAATAAAGTTGTGAGATCTTCGAGCTAGAAGAGATTTGTGGAAGAAATTTGTGTTTCGATCTCCTTCTTTGAGCCATTGAATTCTAGATTTTTGCTTCCATAAGATTTCTTCTCTTTTTTCCCATTCCTCTAACCGAGTTGTGAGTTTAATTTCATCCGCACTTCTCTTCTCCGTGAGGCCATCTAAACGGATTTTCTTATTCAAATTTTCAAGATGAGCAATAACTTCATGTTTTTTTTTGAACATCCCCAAACTCTCTTCCGGTTCCAAGTCTTGATTTTGGATTTAATGTATTGCTATATTTTGGCAAAATAGAACATCTTAGTCCCATGCCTAGGTTTACCTTCCTTCCACCATTGTTGCACATGAGGTCTGAAGGAAATGTCTCTAAGCCACATTAATTGAAAACGAAAAGGAGAGAAACTCACATTGGTTTTCCACATTTCCACCATGCAGCCAATGATCCGAACCAACATTATTAAGAGTCTTCACTTTAGGAATGTGACCATGGATTAAGAAATTTTCAGAGAGCAAAAACCTATCCAATCTCTCCATTATACAAGCTAAGCCTTGCCTTCTGTTAGACCAAGTCATAAGGCCATTATCTCGGTTGGATATCCACAAGATGGAGGTTTGCAATATATTCGCTCATGAGGTCGGTGCTTTTGTCCAAATTTCTATTTCCCCCCTTTTCTCATCCAGAGAGAGGATGGTATTGAAATCTCCTCCGATCAAGATCCAAGCTTCAGGAAAATGAGAGATAATATGAGTAATATCCTTCCACTGTCTTCTTTTTTCCTCCAAAGAAGTCGGAGCATAAACAATAATGCAGAGCATAATCTGGTTGGAATGTCTACTTTGAATAGCTATAGCCAACAAACCCCAACTGCCAACCATATGGTGAATAACTACCTCTTTTGGGTTCCAAAGACAAGCAATGCCACCCGAAGTCCCTTGGGAACTGAGGGAAACCACTTTTCCAGCTGGCCAAATTTTACTGGCAATTGAGTCCATATCCTCCATTGACATCTTTGTTTCTTGAAGGAAAACAAGATGTGGATGATTTATCCGAATCATTCTTCTAATTTCATTTTGTTTTGAAAGACTCCCTTTGAGTCCTCTAATATTCCAAGTGATGATCTTCATTAATACCAGGGCTAAAAAATTTGGGAAGGGCATTAATCTTACCTTCCTCTACAAGCTTTTCACCTTCTTTTACCATATGATATTGATTGGTCTTGCGACCTGCTTTTTGATTAGAATCCATCTTCAATTTTTTTTCCCTTTTTCTTGACTTATTCCAATTGAATCTGAGATGGCTTCTAACCTTGAAGAATGCTCGTACACAGCCAAAATTTTACTAGATGGTTCAACGGAGTCTATATTGGGACCTGCATTATTTGAAGTTTTGACATTTGAAAGATTGTTTTTCTTGTGTAAATTTTCTCCCTTTTTTTCTGTTGAAAACCTTTGATTTGTTGGTTTGTCTCTCGAGTTCTTCCCTTCATATTTAAATTGTGTTTCTAAGATTTCAGTTTCCATTATTTCCTCTTCCTCACTTGGGACATCATTTGTGGAAAGGATTTCAAACATATTAGCAGATGACTTTGATTGATCCTTCATAACTGGTTTTTTCTGAGTGTTCTTCTTCTTAGGTATTTGGAAACCTGCTGAGTTTATATCTTCTTTCTTTTGATCAGGAATTTTATTTGGGCAAGCACTGGCCAAATGACCATATTCATGGCAAATTCTACAACGAAAAGGAATGTTCTCATAGTCCACTACTTGCTCCCAAGTGTCTTCCCCAAATTGTAATGTGATATTTTTAGGTAGGGGTTTGTCAAAATCCATTAAAACACAAATCCGAGCATAAATAATATGTTCAAAATTTTGAGTACAATCAGCAGTCATCATAAAAGTTCCTAAAGAGTTTCCAATTGAAGAAAAAATAGTAGGATTCCAAAATTCAATAGGGAGGCCAAAGAGTCTAACCCACACGGGAGCTATAGAAGGCATCTCTTCTTCGACTTTAAATTTAGTATGCCAGGGCTTCATGAAAAGCCCCGCCCTTCCAAAAAACCAAGGACCCCCTTGAAAAGTTTTCTCTCTATCTTCATTATTAGCAAATAAAACAAGAAAATAACCATTTGGATAAATAGAGATTTGTAACTCACCTTTAGTTTTCCAGCTTTTTGCAGCCCATACTTTGAAAGCAGATAGACTCGGACGAAAACCCACGAACCGACAAATTAGTCCTCTTTTTTCCAAATCTTCAATACCAGTCTGAATGTTACCCATATCAAGCTTAACAATAGGAGTTCCATCAGCTGCTTTAAGACATCCTGACTCCATTTTCCTGGGATCAATCTTAGGCATTCTTAGAGGTTTATGGGAAGCCCTAAGATTGATATTAGCATTGGGCTGAGGCTGTCCACCACGAAGGGCATCCCTAAAATTCATTTTTGGGACTGAGTCTTCAAAATTCTTACCCTTGACAGGGGTTTTCACAGTAGAATTATTTTGTGGGTGCACCTTAGCACCAGATTCACTTGAGATATGAGCCATTTTTTGATCAACTGCTTGAAACTTGTTTCGTGATCTCTTTAATCCTTGCCCTAGACGCCGTGGAAAGGTATGGTTTTCACTTTTCTTTTGTGCAACAAATTGGAAGCCGTTGTCACTCAAGTTCACAGTATGATCTGTTGAAAGACAAATTTCTAACCCATCTTGGATCCCCTGCAACATTTCCTGATAAAATATTGAGCATAAACCACAAAAATATTGGCCGCTAGGGCCCGAAGGCCCTAAAAACCAACCTCTGGAGCTGCTTGCACTCAACCCAGATGAAACCCTCGCATAGCCGCTTGCCAAATATCTCGTTCACACATAGGGATGCGCTAGGATCTGTGTTGCTCCAAATGATATGAAAATTGGTGGAGACGTTCTAGGGTTTTTCAGGCATCTACCCTCAAAATTTCAGCTCAATCCGAGTCCGGATGAGTGAGATATGGCCGAAACGAGTTCGGTAGTTTGGGCAGTCCTACGAAAAACGTCCCTCCCTGAGACTTCTTATATTATCTTTTATTTCAGTCCAAGAATCCCTGGGGCAACGATCTTGTCTTCAATTCCACTGCAACTAAAAATCTCTTCGACTACCCAGCTAATGCCCTAGATTTCTCCTCCTGATCATGCTCACAATTAGTAGACAAACATTTATTTTAAACTTCTATTTACTAGATGTTGTCTCATCGCAATTGCTTCAAAATTCCTCACATTACAAAATTCCTCACATTATCTATGCAAATTTGAAGGACAATGTTCATTAGCAAGTAATTTGGGCTGTGGTCTAGTTGCATGTATTTCTTTGTATGTAACTTTAAGCAAGCAAGAAAAACATCTATAATTATAGAATATGTATTTCTTTATATGTAACTTTAAGAAAACCAGAAAAACATCTATAATTATAGAAATATAAAAGAATCACATTCACAATACAAGCTCTGTCTGTGCACCTTCTAATTGACTTGTATTGATCTCAACGTTATATTATTCTTTTGCTAACTTGCAATGAAAATGTTTTCATTCCTAGGCAATATCTGTTTTCCAAAATATCTCAAACTTGATTATCATGGCAACGATATGCCACTATGTCAAGGATTTAAAAAAGAAAGCCATGTAGAAATTAAATTGTAACAGCAATTATGTGTCACAGCATTGACGATTTCACACACAAAAAATAAATAAATAAATAAAACATGTAACAAGCCAATGACAGGTCTGCATTCAAGGTTTCAAGAGACTATTTAGAACATGATTGTTATGGTAATGATATCAACCATATTGAATATTTCAATGACAACTCCATACTGGAAGTTTGCATTTAGACACTGGCAAATAATGCATTTTACAAATTTGATGGCTCTTGTTTAGTAAGAGTTGTTTCTATAATTTTATGTTATAGAGTTGGTTGGCACCAGTGCTTAAGAGTGCAAGATAATCATTTCTGACTTGACCTGTGGTTTTCATAATTCCAAGAAGCCTGTTGCCTTGGCTGTGGCCTAAAATAATCACCGCCACCTTTACCTTGTTACATTCATGAAAAAATATAACCTTTAATTAAGGCATATTATATTTATATTCAGAGTGCACAGAAACAAGAACCATCACAAGTAGTAAGACTAAATAAAGTTCATCAGCCTTAGAACTAGTATTTTTTTGCTAACACAAGGCATTAATATAAATAAATGATATTTTCTTTTAAACTTGGAACATGTCAACAACCCATTAATGACAGACTTCAAGAAAACTCTTGAATAAGAAGTTTTCAAACAACAGGCGAAATAAGAGATTAAAACTTCCAAAATCCAATCCATAAATACATAACAATCTTAATCCAGAATAATTGCAATGTATGTGAAATTTGCTAGTATTCACTTGAGAATTCAGAATACTTAACTTCGTCTTTTATTACACAGTGACCTACAACAGTATGGATGGCAAGATACATAGCGTGCTTAATGCTTAATTCTAACTTATAGAAGGTGTGCCCATAACAGTTTCAAACTTTTCGACTCTGAAGCTTAACGAGGCGGTCTTCTCTGGCATCTATATGGTTTATTTTTATCTATATTGTTAATCTGATACAATTATTATGCTGAGTAAAATGCATATATTGTTAATCTGATACAATTATTATGCTGAGTAAAATGCACACAAATATGCAGCATCAGAATTGCAGATGGGTGTAAATGGACACAAGAATATGGTTTATGTTTTTAGACTTTTATACAACTTCCAATTTGTAGCAACAATATAACCATGGCCGTCAATCTTAGCGGTCTGAATAGTTCTATATCAAATTTCACAGCTATTTGTGCCATACTTGCAACTAACACCTTCCTTCTTGCACTCAGATTTCTTGGCTCAACAATCACTTTGAGGCCATGTTTCATGAACAGAGTGAGTTGTTAGAAAAATTAACCCAGATTTCACGCCTGTGCCCAACTGCGCTCCGAACCTTGGGCGAAACCGGATTGCGCTCCAGACATGGGCGAAGTCGGACTGCGCTGCCGCAGTCCGGGATCCCGGCAAAGGGCTGACATGACGCCGCACCTACCCTCTGACAGATGTGACGCTAGTGCGGCGATTGGTCAAAAACCCTAGTTGAGGGCCTGTCAGAACCTGTCAGAGGACAAACCCCAATCCTCCTCTTCCCGCGGCTATATAAGGCGTCTCGGGTATTTCAGATTGGAGAAGAAGAAGAGAGGAGGAAGAGCAGTGCAAGAGGAGCAAGAGGCAAAGAAAAGTATCTCAGCGAGCAGTTTGACTCAGCTGATTAATGTCTGAGCAGCCGACTCGACATTTTGTCTGTTTAACTTATCCTGCAGTGCAGCCTGCAGATGATTGTAATTTCCTCGGTTGAGGAACTCTGTAACCCCCGTTTAATATAAATAAAGTTTGTTGTTTGTTTCCGGCATCTTTTAGGGTTTGCAGTTTGTTGCTCTCTGTTCCGGCGTCTCTCTCTTCTCATACAGGTGTTGCCAAGCCAGGCAAACCCAGCGGCAGCCGCGGAAGAAGAACAAGTCTAAAGCGGCTTTCCAAGTTTGCTTCCAAAGTTCGCGGCTAAGACTGGAGCAGCTCGAGTGCACGAGAAGTCCGAAGTTGGCCTCAGTCCCCTCTTCACCCTGCACAGTTCGTTGGCTGCCCGAAGTTCGAACTTCGCCCAAATTTCGGGCGAAGTCCGTCGCAGCCGCGAAGTTCGAACTTCGCCCAAATTTCGGGCGAAGTCCGTCGCAGCCGCGAAGTGCGAACTTCGCCGTCGGGCGAAGTCCGGCGCGGCCCCGAAGTGCGAACTTCGCCCAAGTTCGGGCGAAGTCCGGCTGCGGCCGAAGTGCGAACTTCGCCCAATTTCGGGCGAAGTCCGTCGGCGCGGCCGAAGTTCGAACTTCGCCCTAGTTCGGGCGAAGTCCGTCGGCGTGGCCGACGTTCGCACTTCGCCCTAGTTTGGGCGAAGTCCGTCGGGCCCCGACTTGCGCATCCCTTGCGCTCTGTTCGGACTTCGCGCCGTGCAGACTTCGGCGTGGTTTAAAAAAAAATTAAATTTAATTCTTCAAATTGGTATCAGAGTTGATAGTGCCGTGACACGGAGATAGAAGCATGGCTTCCGAGAGAAACTCGCTGCAGTTGCAGATCCCACGATTTAACGGCAAGAACTACGATTACTGGAGCATCCAAATGAAGATCCTGTTCGGATCTCAGGAGCTATGGGAGTTAGTCGAGAACGGCTACCCAAAACCGGCAGATGCAGCAGCACTGGCCGCCCTCTCTCAGGCAGACAAGGATCTGTTGAAAGAGCACAAGAAGAAGGACCAGAAGGCCCTCTTCTACATCATGCAAGCGGTTGAGGAGACCATCTTCCCGCGGATTGCATCAGCCACCAAGGCCAAGCAGGCCTGGGAAACCCTAGCAAGTTCGTATCAGGGCACCGACAAAGTGAAGTTGGTGAAACTGCAGATGCTCAGGAGACAGTTTGAGAACCTGCAGATGAGCGAGTCCGAGTCGATGAGCGACTTCTTCACCCGGACGACTGACATTATCAACCAGATGCGGTTGAATGGAGAAAATGTCCAGAGCCAGAGAATCGTGGAGAAGATTCTCAGAAGTCTCGCTCGCGAAGTTCGACTCGGTTGTGATAGCAATCGAAGAGTCGAGGGATCTGACAACCCTCTCGACAGACGAACTCATGGGTTCATTGCAGACCCATGAACAGAGGCTGAGCCGTTCATCTCAGACCTCTCTGGAGCAAGCATTTCGGGCTCAAGCCTCAGTCCGAGACAGCGACAGACAAGACTCCCACCACAGCGCTTCTAGTTCTCAAGGAGGGAGAGGCAGAAGTAGGCGTGGGAGAAGTAACAAGCAAGGAGGGAGATCAAACCCTCATGACGCTGAGCCAAGTTGCAACTTTCATCAGCAAGGAGGAAGAGGCACTGGCAGAAATCAGCAAGGAAGCTCTCAGCAGAAGAAGGACATGTCAAAGGTCCAATGCTACTACTGCAGCAAGTTCGGCCATTATGCCTCACAATGCAAGAAGAAGATGGCGAACGAGAATCAGCAGCAAGCCCATTATACGGAGGAACCCGAAAATGCGGCAGGAGGAAATGTATTGTTGACTTGCAGTATTGAAGAGGAGAGCAAGAAAAACATCTGGTATCTTGACAGTGGTTGCAGCAACCACATGACTGGGAACAGAGAGATGTTCTCACAACTGGATGAAACAGTCCAGTCCGAAGTCAAGATGGGGAACAACAACAAAGTTCCTGTGATGGGGAAAGGAAAGATCCTCATCCGCACCCGGCACGGTGAAAGAAAAACAATTCAAGATGTTTTTTATGTGCCTGGGTTGAAGCACAATCTGTTAAGTGTTGGACAGCTTGTGCAAAAGGGGCACACTGTACTGTTTAAAGACGGTGTCTGTTCCATCAGAGACAAAGTCCATGGACAAATTGCAACTGTGTCCATGACGAAAAACAAAATGTTTCCGCTGCAGATTCGTAATGAATCATTGATGTCTCTGAGTGCAGTTGAGAAAGATGCTACCTGGCTGTGGCATCTCATATTCGGTCACCTGAGCTTCAGTGGCCTGAATCAACTGCACAAGATGCGAATGGTGAAGGGTCTACCCCTGATAGAGCAACCGAACCAAGTGTGTGAAGGTTGCCTAGTCGAAAAGCAAAGACAGAGGATGCATTCCCTGTAGGACAGTCTTGGAGAGCATCACGGCCATTGGAGCTGGTGCACTCAGACATTTGCGGTCCGATGCAGACCACCACGTTTGCCGGCAACAAATACTTCTTGACATTCATAGATGACTTCAACCGGAAGACTTGGATTTATGCCATCAAGCTGAAGTCAGAGGCATTTGCCAGATTCAAGGAGTTCAAGGCTCTAGTGGAGAAACAGAGCGGTTATTATGTGAAGACTCTCAGAACTGATGGAGGTGGAGAGTACATCTCCAACGAATTCCACAACTTTTGCAAGCAGCACGGAATTCGAAGGCAGTTCACTGCCAGATACACGCCACAGCAGAATGGCGTAGCTGAGAGGAAGAACCGAACCATCATGGAAATGGCACGAAGCATGATGAAGGCGAAGGGATTGTCGCATGAATTTTGGGCAGAGGCTGTAACATGTGCGCCTACTTGCCGAACAGATGTCCCACCAAAAGCGTGAAGGACAAAATCCCTCAGGAGGCCTGGAGCGGAGTGAAGCCAAGTGTGGCTCACTTGCGTGTGTTCGGGTGCATTGCATATGCACATGTTCCAGAAGAGAAGCGGCAGAAGTTGGATGATCGAGCCGAGAAATGCATTTTCACAGGGTACAAGTGAGCAGTGCGAAGGCATATAGGCCGTACAACCCCGTGACGAAGAAGCTCATCATCAACCGTGATGTGAAATTTCTTGAAGATCAATCTTGGAACGGGAAGTCCGAGACTGGCCAGTTAAAGCCAGCAGAAGTTCAGTCTGTTGACTTGGAAGAAGGAAGTGTGCAGCCACCTGCAACTTCCAGCATCAACAGCGGTGCCAGCAGTAGCACAACCACTCCATCACGGTCACCTCCACTTGCAAGCAGAATTCAAAACCTGAGGACACCTGCGAAGACTCGGAGCTTGCAAGACATTTACGAGGCAACCCAAACCCACATAGATGAAGAGCACCCTGACTTTGCATTCTTTACTGAAGTTGATCCAGTAGAGTTCGAAGATGCAAGTCAGAATCAGAAGTGGGTGCAGGCGATGGATGAAGAGATAGCAGCCATTGAAAAGAATGAAACATGGCAGCTGACTGATCTTCCAGCAGGGAAGAAGACCATTGGGGTCAAGTGGGTGTATAAGACAAAGTTCAACGCCCAAGGAGACATTGACAAGCACAAAGCCAGATTGGTGGCGAAGGGTTACAAGCAGAAGTCGGGCATCGATTACCATGAGGTATATGCGCTCGTAGCCCGACTTGACACAATCAGGATGATCCCGGCATTGGCAGCCCAACAAGGTTGGAAGATGTACCAGATGGATGTCAAGTCAGCCTTCCTCAACGGAGTGTTGGAGGAAGAGGTCTACATAGACCAGCCACCAGGTTACGAAATTGAAGGCCAGGAGGGCAAAGTCCTGAAGCCGAAGAAGGCCCTGTACGGTTTGAAGCAGGCGCCCCGAGCTTGGTACAGCCGGATTGACAGCTATTTTTAGGAGAATGGGTTTCAGAAATGCCCATATGAGCACACCCTGTACATGAAGACAAATGCAGCAGGTGAGCTCATTATCGTCTGCCTGTATGTGGACGATCTGATTTATACTGGCAACAACAATGTCCTGTTCGACCAGTTTCATAACAGCCATGAAGAAGGAGTTCGAGATGACGGACTTAGGGCCGATGAAGTATTTTCTCGGCATTGAAGTTGACCAATCGGCAGATGGCATCTTCATTTCTCAGGGCAAGTATGCGAAGGATGTCCTGAAGCGCTTCAAGATGGAGGACAGTAAACCTGCCATCACACCTGCAGCCACAGGTTTGAAGCTGAGCAAGTTGGATACAGGGAGGAATGTCGACCCAACCTTGTTCAAGAGGCTAGTTGGCGGTCTGATGTATTTGACTGCAACTCGGCCAGATCTGATGTTCGGAGTCAGTCTGATCAGCCGTTTCATGGAGACTCCGAAGGACACGCACTGGCAAGCAGGCAAGAGGATCTTGCGCTATGTCAACGGGACACGAAACCATGGCCTATTTTACGCCAGACAAGACCAGTTGGAGCTAGTGGGCTTCACGGACAGTGACTGGGCTGGCAAGATCGACGATCGAAAGAGCACCTCCGGGTATGCTTTCCATCTCGGATCAGGGGCAGTATCATGGGCGTCCAAGAAACAACCCATCGTTGCGTTGTCCACAGCCGAAGCAGAATATGTCGCCGCCACGTCAGCCGCATGCCAGGCAGTTTGGCTGCGAAGAGTTCTGAGTGAACTGAACTTTCCTCCGGATGGTGCGACAACAATTTTCTGTGATAACAATTCGGCCATTGCACTCTCAAAGGATCCCGTGTTCCATGGCCGGACGAAGCACATAGACATCCGGTATCATTTCATCAGAGAGCTGGTGAAATTTGGCGAAGTACAACTGCAGTTTTGCAGGTCCAAGGAGCAGCTGGCTGACATCTTCACGAAGCCTTTGAAGGAGGAAGACTTCAGCAGATTGCGAGAGCAGCTTGGAGTCAAAGCGCTCGTGAAATCAGGCTTAAAGGAGGGTGTTAGAAAAATTAACCCAGATTTCACGCCTGTGCCCAACTGCGCTCCGAACCTTGGGCGAAACCGGATTGCGCTCCAGACATGGGCGAAGTCGGACTGCGCTGCCGCAGTCCGGGATCCCGGCAAAGGGCTGACATGACGCCGCACCTACCCTCTGACAGATGTGACGCTAGTGCGGCGATTGGTCAGAAACCCTAGTTGAGGGCCTGTCAGAACCTGTCAGAGGACAAACCCCAATCCTCCTCTTCCCGCGGCTATATAAGGCGTCTCGGGTATTTCAGATTTTAAGAGAAGAAGAAGAGAGGAGGAAGAGCAGTGCAAGAGGAGCAGAGGCAAAGAAAAGTATCTCAGCGAGCAGTTTGACTCAGCTGATTAATGTCTGAGCAGCCGACTCGACATTTTGTCTGTTTAGCTTATCCTGCAGTGCAGCCTGCAGATGATTGTAATTTCCTCGGTTGAGGAACTCTGTAACCCCCGTTTAATATAAATAAAGTTTGCTGTTTGTTTCCGGCATCTTTTAGGGTTTGCAGTTTGTTGCTCTCTGTTCCGGCGTCTCTCTCTTCTCATACAGGTGTTGCCAAGCCAGGCAAACCCAGCGGCAGCCGCGGAAGAAGAACAAGTCTAAAGCGGCTTTCCAAGTTTGCTTCCGAAGTTCGCGGCTAAGACTGGAGCAGCTCGAGTGCACGAGAAGTCCGAAGTTGGCCTCAGTCCCCTCTTCACCCTGCACAGTTCGTTGGCTGCCCGAAGTTCGAACTTCGCCCAAATTTCGGGCGAAGTCCGTCGCAGCCGCGAGTTCGAACTTCGCCCAATTTCGGGCGAAGTCCGTCGCAGCCGCGAAGTGCGAACTTCGCCCAGTTTCGGGCGAAGTCCGGCTGCGGCTCCGAAGTGCGAACTTCGCCCAATTTCGGGCGAAGTCCGTCGGCGCGGCCGAAGTTCGAACTTCGCCCTAGTTCGGGCGAAGTCCGTCGGCGCGGCCGACGTTCGCACTTCGCCCTAGTTTGGGCGAAGTCCGTCGGGCCCCCGACTTCCGCACTGCGCTGTCTGCGCTGCGGCGTTCGGACTTCGGCGACAGACAGACTTCGGCGTGGTTTAAAAAAAAAAAATTAAATTTAATTCTTCATGAGTGACATCTTCTGCTCCACTGGATGACCCAGAAACAAAGAAAGACGATAGCGCAGCAGAATACCTGCAACAATGGATTTCATTTGCAAATAGGCCAGGTCCTTTCCCAGACAAATCCTAGGCCCTCCATTGAATGCAACAAACTTGTAGGAGTCTTGGGGTGGTTCAAACTTGCCATTCTGTATCCATCTCTCTGGCTTGAACTCAAAGCAATCAGGTCCCCAGAGGGATTCCAGCCTCCCTACTGAATAAATTGAGTAGGTTATAGTGGTTCCTCCCGGAGCAAATGTGCCATCAGGCAGGGTATCATCCTTCAAAACATACTTGGAGTCCTGTGGAACAGAGGGATAGAGCCTCAGAGTCTCAGAGAGTGCAGCCTTAAGGTAAACCAACTCATCCAACTCTTCAAAAACCAGAGGCTCCTCAATCCACTTTGAAGGATCGTTACCCCTGCTCTTGGTTAAAACCTCACAGATTTCTGCAATAACCTTGTCTTCAACCTGCCGATGCTGCATGATCAGCGTGAAAAACCAGCATAAGGCCACAGAAAAAGTATCCCTACCAGCAAGGATAAAATTCAGTGCGACATTTCGTAGGAATGTATCTGAGTAGGGCTTGCCATCTCCGTCCTTCTTGCTTATAAACCTTGACAACAAGTCATCATGTGGCTGTTTTTCTTTATCTCCTTCCTTAAGTCCGGCAGACATAGCAGACAATTCCTGTTTCCGCGCAGCAATGATTTCAGTTAAGTACCTTTCAACCTTGGCAACACTTTTCCTAAGATCAATCTCCATTCCCAAACCCAAAAACTTGTTAAGCTTCCACAACACTTCTGGATATATGAGCCTCTGCAAAGTGGCCTCAGTAGCACTGTCAAAGGCATTGGCAAAGGTGTTCATGAGGAGACATGGGGATAGGGTCTCTGGATCCCTGCCAAATGCTAGACCACAGATATTATCAAATGTGAGCCTGAGAAGGAGGTCCTGCAAGTCCACAGGACTGTGGAGCTTCTCAGCTGCTGCCAAAATGGGCCACAGCCTACCCCTGATTGATCTGTTCAGCCATGGCATTTCTCAGGGTCCTTGTTGTGAACTCCAAGGCTGCAGTCTTCCTTTGAACTAACCATATTTTTCCATCACTGTTGAAGATGCCATTCCCCAAAAGGTCATGAAATGCTGCCTGCCACTGTGGACCTTTGGGATACTTATCAAAGCGGGTCTTAAGAATATGCTCTAGATTTTTTGAACTGCAGGTTACAGTAATAAGCCCATGTTTTCTTGCAAGAAATGGGATTGCACAGATACAGGTTTGGTATGTTCCTCCCATCTGTATGAGGTTATCTGAAATCCAATCATGCATTCTTGAGCGGTTTTGTAAGAGTCCTGGTAGGCTTCCTACCACTGGCCATACCTTCGGGCCAGTGAAACTTGCTGCAAATGTTTTAAACCATACCATATATGCTACTATGGCACCGAGCACCAATAACACTGTGGAGAACTCCATTGCTTTATATTCTCCAGAAGTTTTCTTGACTGGCCTACTTTGCAAGGGCTTCTCACAAAATTCAACAAGCAGAAAATTGTTTCAAATATTAAAGCATTGCCAGAGCTACTCACATATCACTGTTTCTGTGGCTGTGAAATTTCATGAGATGATTGCTTCATCCACCATAAGATCTCTACAAATTCTTCTGCTGCTTGAAAGTATTCTGGCAGCCTCCAAGTCCTAAATCTGTCCAAAATCTCCTTTCTCAGATAATCGTGGGCCTCCTGTTCACGAACTAAATTTCAGCTCTCTATAGTCTGTTTGAAACTATTGATCAACCAAGTACTGCATATAAAACAAATGGCCACCACCCATGATTTCAGAGTTGATTTGACATGAATGCACCAAGACCCATTTATATGGTTCAGGGCATCACTCGTACAAACAGGTTGGAAAAAGTATTAACACTATATTATTTTAATATTCATAAAAAAATCATCGATAATGATAAATATCAGGCCCAATTCGTGATTGCCTATGCCAGACTTCGGCACCCCATTTATTGATTTATTTCTCATCATTTTCAATTCACTACCGCAACCTATAATATTTCTTTATTTATAATTGCGCATTATCTATTCTTAGACTATGTCCTCTTTTTGTTCTTTTTGTTTTATATTGATATGAGATGGTTCGCTTTATAATTACAGGTTAAGTGTGAGATTCAGCTTGGCATCAAGGGGTCTACCGCTCTGAGACATGGTTCATGGCGGCGCCACCTATAGAAGTTTGTAGATCAAGACATTTCTTTACGTGTATCCCTATGCACCAAAGGCCCTCCTCGTATTTTACAAACCAAAGGGTATATGTTTTTTTGGTTACATCTTAGCATTATTATTTAATATTATTAATCATTTAATTATTATATTATTAATTTATTTATATTGTGAATCATTACTTTTTCACCAATGTAGTTTTAGAATAGATATAGATTTAGGAATGGGCAAAAAGAACTTAGAGCATTAGGAAGGTAAATAAATTTAGTTTTTAAGTTTACAATAGAGCCCCTTGGCAATGGTTTGCAATGCAATGGTCTGCAATTCAGAAGGGGGCACCTTCAAAGTGGCTTATTATTTTTGGTCATTTATTATTTAATCTTTGCAATTTTTGGTTGTTATATTTATTAAATTTTTAATTAAAAGATCAGGGTTTTATCATTTGGTATCAGAGCAATTTTTTTTTGAAGCTACGATAAATATTTTAGGTCTGAGAATTACATAATTAATTGTTGTCTAAAAAACATTGTTGAATATACACAGATTATTCTACACAGAAACCTATATCTAAATTGTCACACCGATAATACACATAGCAATTCTAAGCAACAGCACCGCAGCATTCACAGGCGAACGACGGATACCAGTGATGCTAGTTACCCGACGGAGTTCCAAAAATTCTACACTAGCATAGGAAACGTTTATTTATTCTGTTTTTCTACCATACTTCGCACGTTTCCAGCCAGGAGAGTAGTGACAAAACATAAGATGGAGTGTTACAAATTGTTGTAATAAATTAAGTCTGATCGGATGTTGCGTAGCTTCGACCGAACGAAATTTGGAGTTTTGCGGACTTATTGTTCATATTTCACTGAGATTATTGCAAAAATATTAAAATCTCTCCTCGACGAAATTATCGCAGAAATATTAAACCTAAACTATTTTTAAGAATTTATTCGGTACGGCGAAATTATTTTTCACACCCATTATAGCTGATCGTAGGCATTATAGCTGAACCCAGACGTACTACGCAGCGCTGATAATTGACGATATAAACAAACATGTATCCTTGTCCTTAGGTCTAGATCGCCAGTCACATACAAGAAAGGAGAAACCCTAATTGCTCTTCGATTCAATTTTAACCACGTGGAAGTGACACTATCTCTAGCATGCTCGCAAGTTTTCCAAGATGAAATTTTTTTTCACACCCATTATAGCTGAACCCAGACGTACTACGCAGCGCTGATAATTGACGATATAAACAAACAGGTATCCTTGTCCTTAGGTCTAGATCGCCAGTCACATACAAGAAAGGAGAAACCCTAATTGCTTTTCGATTCAATTTTAACCACGTGGAAGTGACACTATCTCTAGCATGCTCGCAAGTTTTCCAAGATGAAATTAATTTTTTCCCTTGACGATATTGTTTATTCCTCAAACGACAACTAGAATCATCTGGTAATCGTGTCGATTAAATCCAGCAACAATTATAATTATTGCAACCTTTACAAGTGGTATCATAAGATAGCTTACGATAGTAATTGGCACATTAAGATTCATAAAATCGTATTTAAATTGAGCGTCGTGTTGCACGAACTAGATCGCACATTTTTATTAAGGGATTAAAATCCCACATTCATCATTCTAGCTTATTAGCACCGAAATGCGCTATAGATCTTGACCACCACCCGGTGGTCACACCTTCCCCCTCGTGCATTCACGTTGCTCGCTGCCCACTACGTGTGTCTACATTATTCCTCGCGCGTTCATGTCACTCTTCCTTTTGCTTTGTGCCCTCCACGTGCTTCTAGATCCACCTACCTATCGCTCCTCGTTCCCTGCTTATTCCTCGTTCACTATTAGTTTTCTCTCGTTAGTATCACGTTAGTCAGTCTTTTCAGTCATGTGTTCGATCCTGCCTCATCTCGCATCGTGTCTATCCTCATGTTCTGTCGTATCTCTCATCAGCAATCTTCCACGTTAGTTGTTGTGTAGCATCATGTCCACTTCCTCGTCACCTCTAATGTCAGTCGTTCTTGTTGTTCGGCTCATCTATCATTGTCCTTGTCAGTCCCTCGTGTCTGTCATGTCCCCACAATCCTTGATTTCTATGTCGTCATGTCAGTCCTCTTGGTCAGTCTGTCATGTCGTCACCAAGTTGAAAAACAATTTTTTGATGCAAAGCTTCAAAACAAATTTTTGGCGCAAAGATTAAACACAAATTTTTTATGCAAGCTTAAACACAATTTTTTTACGCACAATTGCTCAATTTTTTGTAACAAAATTCTGCAAAAGTGATCCTATTGTTCACCAATTTTTACCACATTCACCAACCTTTTTGGTATCCTTTTCCACCCAAATTATACAAATGGTTGAAGGAAGAAGATCTCACGACCCTAGTTTAGAAAAAATAGATCATGATATTCAACAAATTATGGACCTATTTTTACAGGTTAATCTCACCCAACTACATCAAATCACTTCAGTGATGGAATATCAAACTCAGATCGAGAAACTCGCAACTCGCATTGAGGGTTTGGATGAATCATTTTTCATAAGTTGCTTCGTCAAAGGATTGAAAGAAGAAATTAAAGTAGAGGTGGAGATGTTCAATCCTCGCACCATGATGGCGACCATTGTATTAGCCAAGTTAGTCGAAGATAAATTCGATGCTCAACATTGACACGAGAAAAAACCTATTGAACAATCACTTTTCATGCACACTACCCCATAACCTAACCAGCTCTTGTTGGTTGAGCAGCTTAGCCCGAAGGAAATGAAGGAACAATGGGTGAAAGACCTCTGCTATAATTATGATAAGCAATATGGGCCAATCATAGATGCGCTACACAAAAGTTGTATTTGTTGAATGTAGTTGATCCTTGTCACTCAACAGAGGAAGAAGATGAGTTAGAAGTGGAAGAAGTGACCGATGCACCTGATAACAACACGGAAGAAATCACCGAAATTTTTGTTAATGCTCTCGCAGGTTTTTCTTCTCAAAAAACTATGAAATTTCGAGGGTACTTCAAATAGCAAAATATCATCTTGTTCATTGGTTCAAGAAGTACCCATAATTTCATTGATCCAAACGTGATGAAATAAGCTAATTGTTATATACGACCTTGTCATAGCTTTGATGAGGTGATTGGTACTAGGTGTTAGATTGCCTATAAAGGAAAGTGTCAAATTGTCAAGCTCCCCCTAGGTGACTACATCCTAAAAAGTGACATGTATGTGCTTTCATTGGGTAGAAGTGGTATTGTTTTGGGGGCTCAATGGTTATGAATGCTCGAAGTAATACTATGGGATTTTGCAACATTGTAGATGCAATTCACAGTTAAAGGCCATAATACACTTTAAAAGGACTACAAGCAAGTTCCGCCCAACTAATTGCATGGAAAAACTTATTCAAAAAGGAGGTAAAGGGGTAATTGCACAATGATTTTTCATTCAAACTATAAGGGAAGAACATGATGAAGTGGAAGAGTTACAACAACTTTTGACACATCACTCCAGAGTAATTGAAGCACCACAATGGTTTCCCCCTACCATCATCACGATTCTACTATTATTTCTGGCAATCCACCACCAAATATTCGACCTTACAGATACCCCTGCTTACAGAAAAGTGACATTTAGAAAGTTTTGCAAGAACTTGTGCAGATGCTACTTGGGAAGTGATTCATCAATTTCAACAACAATTTTCTCAGTCTGAACTTTGAGGACAAAACTTTTTCCAGGAGTAGCATGTTAGGATTCTACACCCTAACATTATTATTTAATATTATTAATCATTTAATTATTATATTATTAATTCATAACGTGAACCATCACATCTTCACCAACATAGCTTTAGGATAGATATAAATTTAAGAATGCCCAAAGAACTTAAGGCATTAAGAAGAGAAATAAATTTAGTTTTAAAATCTAGGAAGGAGCCCCCTAGAAGTGGCCTGTGATTAAAAAAAAGAACCTTATTAATATAACCAGCAATTCTTGATCATTTATTATTTAATCTTTGTAATTTTTTATTATTATATTTATTAAATTTTTTATTAGAACATTAGGGTTCTATCACTATTTTACATGTTTTAAGTATTGGCGTTTTAATCAACCGAAATTATCTTGAAATTATATCAAGTTATCTGTGCTGTCATGGTGACATGTCCATAAAGAAGAGACCGCAAGATGCTGCTATCAATTTGGACAAGTAAATGTCAAGGATTATGCCAATGTTTTAAAAGAATTTGGTAAAGGCTTTGCACGAAGGAAAATGTCGTGACAATACCACATGATGAGGAGGAATGTGTTGACTTTTTAGGAACAAATATAATTCACATAAAAAATATACAAGGTTCATTCACATAAATATAACATTATGAAATATAACAATATATATATAATATTATTAATAAATTAAATATATAATTTTTTTTATTATAATATTTTTAGATCCTTTCTTCATAATATAACCTTAAAAGTAACTCTTAAATATTTTATCTATCTTTACCTATTTTAGGTATAAGGCAAACGTCTAATGTCTATTAATTTTAAAATTAAAATATTTAAAAAATAACACCATTGAAATGTTTTGAACAAATTTAATTGTTAAAAATTATATAGTTATAATTTAATTAAAATAAAATTTCCATCAAAGTTAAATTTTTTAAGAATGTCGTCATGGAGGGGATTGGGCCTCTCGCTCGTCCTCCTTCACGATTCTTCCTCTAAACTAGAGGTCCTTGTACTTCTTGGTTTTTCGTCTGGTTGTCCTTCATAGTCAATCTGTTTAGCTCTGGTGGTGGTTGACAGTGTCTTTTGTTGGTCGGGTATCTTACCAGTTTTCTCTGAATCTCTTGTGGATGCGGTAAAACATTGAAAATCTGGCTCCTTAGCAGGCCACCAGGTGGAAAAAGCCACTTGTCGGGCCAACCTATGGGGGTGATTTTGGGCTCTGGTTGCTGTGCAGTTGGTTTTGGTTGGTGGCCCCCTGTTTGGTTCTTGACCTGCCTAGCTTGGTGTGTGTCGTTTCCTTTTGGGTTGGTTGCTTACCGGGGATTATGGTCATTTGACTCTGCTTTTCTTCTGGGTTTCGGTATGCTACTGAATATCCGGTCGGGGTCCCTGTGGAAGGGGATTGGACCAAAGACCGAACCAAACCTGCTGGGGTGAATGTGGGTTGTTGCTGTTGCAGTAGCTTTTGGATGTTTCCTTGGTTAGTTCCAAGTCAAGGTTCTGATGCTCTGGTGGTTGGTTGGTGGTTTTGGCTACATAGTTCATTTACCCAGATTTTGTGGAAGTAATGCCCTTATGGTTCCCCAACTGGGTTGGGTGTTTTCGTAGCAAGGGTGGGTTCTTATTTTACCCTACTGTTTGTCCTCCAGGTTCATGGTGGCTCCTGGTTTTGTTTCCTTCCTTTCTATCAACAACTATTTTTTCCTTCTTGTTTGAGGATTTGGTTGTTCTCGCGGTAGTTTGGCTCCTTTCGGAGCCTTTGTTGGTTGTTGTCTTTGTTGGCTGTTGCTGTACAAAGGTGTTGCTTTTCCTGCAGGGGTCCCCATTTCTGGGGTTCTTTCTTCTTCACCGTGGGCTTCAGCTTCGTTTTTCATGGGGACGTTGTCTCTCTCGTCGGCTTCCTCTGCAAGGATTTTCTGCCTCTGGTGGTCTGTTTGGCTTTGCAGGGTTCTCAGTGATGTTCCTCTTCCAACGGGTTTGCTTTAGTTGGGGCGAGCGTATTTTGGTGAGTCTCTCTACGGAGTTTCTGGGGATCCTTGTGTTGGTGGTTTTCTTCAGAGGATGGCGGTTTCTGGTTTTGTGCAGGAATAGTTTCAAATTTCAAATTTCATACCGCTTTTGTCATGTGTTTTTTGTTTCCTTCGGAGGATGGTTTCTTTTGTTCGTTCGTTTCATCTTGTGGTGGTGTATTTTGACGTTGTCTTAACTCGGGTTAGAGTTGGTGGAGGTTTATGCTTGTCGTCTTGTATGTAAATTTTTTCCATTTATGTTTGCCGGTAGTTGGTTGTTCTTCATATGGAGATGTTATTTATTGTTTATGTATTGTGCTCCATAGTGTTGTTTTCCAAGGTTGTGGGATTCCTTTCAAAACCCTCCTTGTTAAGTTGTGTGTTGTGCTCCTCCTTAGAGCAGTTGTATAAGGTTGTGGGAGGCCTTTCAAAATCCTTTTTTTCTCTTAATATTACCCAAAAAAATATTGTTCAAAGAATGGCTTATTTGGTTGTATGAATAAAAGTAGAAGATGAAGCTGGAATTGTTTTTAATTATATATGCAAAAGAAAATATTAGTAAAATGATGGACCAATAAAATAATAAGTGAAGGCGTTGGCTGTAGAAAGGTAAAGGTTAGAGACCTTGACCTCAGCTCTCTCATTAAAAAAAACTAGTAAAACAGTTACAGTGACATCAGTCAACAATTGAGTGATAGTAATACCAGTCAAATTGTTGATAACAAATCGAAATTTGAAAAGTTAGTAATCTTAAATGAAGAGGTACTGCTCAGCTGTGAGTCCTATTGTAGGGTGAGTTACTTGTGACGTTTTAGACTCGGTTAGATCTTTTGACGACAATTTTAAAGGAATATTTTCAGAACAATAGGACTGTTTGCAACTTTTCACTACGCTGCAGATAAACTATACAAAGAAAGACATGTATATGAAGTAGTGAAGTTGCTCATACACAAAGTCTTATGTTGCGTTGATTGTTAAATCCTAAAGTCTTATGTTAGAGTTAAGTTAGAGGTCTGCCCAACTAAACGAGTGCTATCACTTGGACTATCTCAGCATATCCACATAGGCTAGGACAACATTGTTAAATATATAAAAAATAAATTGGTAAAAGCTGAAGATAAATATGGATGACCTTTCTTCATGTTGTGGTTTTCCATGACCATATCCAGCTTTACAAATTCCAGGTGGATCTAAGGGACCAAGCGAACAAAACATGGTTTGGCGTAAATTGATATAGAACTGATCTCTGGAGGTAAATTATGAAGGATTTAAATTGAAATGTGTCGAAGCTGCGTCTCACAAGACGGAAGCCCAAAATCTAGAGTTCGCATGACAAAGGTGCGAGACTGAGGTTCGCACGAAGAAGACAGCGAGACGAAAGCTCGCAATGCAGGAGATGCGATGCTCAGGTTCGCTCAAGTGACGAGCGAGACTGAGATTCACTCATCAAATGGAGCGAAAAGAAATTCGCTCGAGTTTCGGGCGAGATGGAGGTTCGCTCTCGAAATGAGCGAGACTGAGCTTCGCTCGCAAAAGAGAGCGATACGGGGTTTCGCGGGAGGAACGGGCGAGAAAGGTTTAAAACCGTAGCGTTGTTAAACTTTGTTGAATATAGTTGAAACTTGGAATCACCGTGCGGGAGACGTGAAGCTAGTCTTCGCTGCAAAAGAGAGCAATTCTCGTCTTCGCTTTTGAGAGGGAGCGAAGCTTGTCTTTGCTCAACCTCTCGACGAAGATTAGGGCTCCGCTTAGAAGAGAGCGAAGCTTGTGCTTCACTCAAATAGAACAACAAACCTTATCTTTACCCAAAACAAAAGCAAAGCTTGGGCTTCACTCAAGGAGGAAACAAAATGGGAAAATCGCTCAAGTAAGCTAGGACTTAGACGTTTTGCTCAAGATAGTTGCAATGCTCGTGTTCGGAGGAAATAACGATGAAACTCAGATTTGGGAGAGAAGAAGTGAGGCTTAACACACTAAAAAAAAATTTATTTATCAGATGAGGATTACAATGCTTCTCTTCGAAAGCTTTACAAACATTTACAACCTAGTTGCAGGATAAACATCAAACAGAAAATTTTGGAAAGTTGCTGCTCTGATTTCTACTTATGCTCCCCATTCTACTCTCTCTTTCTGCCACACTACAAAATGCCAACTGCACTGATATTTATAGCTATACTTGGAGGACAAGGGTGGGAAAGGCTCACCGAATGACTTTAATGCGAAAGTAGGTTTTTTGACCAATTGTCGAACAACTGCAACTACCTCCATGCTTGAAATTGCAGTGATCAGATGTAAGAGATACAATCTATTAGAGAACCTTTCAAGCGTCAAATCTAGTTTAATTTTCTAACACCCTCCTTTAAACCAGATTTCACAAAGACTTTGATGCCCAACATTTCCCGCAATTTGTTGAAGTCCTCCTCCTTCAAAGGTTTTGTGAAAATATTAGCTACCTGCTCCTTGGACCTGCAAAACAATAACTAAATTTCGTTAAATTTCACTAGCTCTTTGATGAAATGATACCGGATGTTAATGTGCTTCGTCCTGCCATGAAACACTGGATCCTTCAACAGTGCTATGGTGGAATTGTTGTCACAAAATATGGTTATCGTCCCTTTCGATGGATGATTCAGCTCACCCAAAACTCTTTGCAGCCATACTACCTGGCATGCGGTTGACGTGGTAGCAACATATTTTGCCTCAGTAGTGGACAACACAACTATAGGTTGATTCTTGGATGACCATGAAACTGCTCCCGAACCAATATGGAAAGCATAGCCAAAAGTGCTCTTTCAATCATCAATGCTACTAGCCCAATCTCTATCTATGTAGCCAACCAGTTCCAGCTGGTCTCTTATGGCATAGAAAATTCCATGGTTCCATGTTCCATTGACATAGCGTAATATATTTGTTCCATAAACCTGCTAATAAAGCTCACTCCAAACATCAAATTAGGTCGAGTTACAGTCAAATACTTGAGACTGCCAACTAGCCTCTTAAACAAGGTTGGATCAACATTTCTACTGGAATTCATCTTGCTCAAATTCAAACCTGTGGAAATAGGTGTGATTGCAGGTTTGATGTCCTCCATATTAAACCTCTTTAGGACATCCTTTGCATACTTTCCCTAAAAAATTAAGATGCCATATGTTGATTGATCAACTTCAATGCCAAGAAAATACTTCATCAACCCTAAGTCCGTCATCTCAAACTCCTTCATCACAGTTGTTCTGAACTGGTCAAACAACACATTTTTGTTGTCTATGTAAATCAGATCATCCACATACAAGCATACGAGTATCACCCCCCCTTCTACATTTGTCTTCAGGTGCAGGGTGTGCTCATATGGGCATTATATGAACCAATTCTCTTGAAAATAGTCATCAATCCGTCTGTACCATGCCCTGGGTGCTTGCTTTAACCCATACAGGGCCTTCTTCAGCTTGAGGACCTTACCTTATTGTCCTTCTAGCTCATAGTCGGGTGGCTGGTCTATGTAGACCTCCTCTTCCAACACTCCGTTCAGGAAGGCAGACTTGACATCCATCTGGTACACATTCTAACCCTTCTAGGATGCCAATGCCAGGATCATCCTAACTATGTCAAGTCTCACTATAGGCGCATATACCTCATGATAGTCAATCCCTAAATTTTACTTGTAGCCTTTCGCCACCAATCTGACCTTATGCCTGTCAACATCTCCTTGGGCATTAAACATAGTTTTGTATACCCACTTGACCCCAATGGTCTTCTTCTCTATTGGGAGATCCGTCAACTGCCATGTCTGATTCTTTTCTATGGCCTCTATCTCCTCATCCATTGCCTTCGCCCATTTTTTATTCTGAATTACTTCTTCAAATGAAACTGGATCACACTCATAAAATAAAGCAAATTTAGAATGTTCTTCATCTTCGTGATTTTGGGTTACCTCAGATTTCTTGCAAGCTCCTAGTATTTAATGGAGTCCTCAAGTTTGGGATCCTACTTGCAAGTGGAGGTGATTGAAATGATGAGACAGTGTTGTTGCTAGCACCAATGCTACTGCTTGAAACTACAGGTGGTTGCACCCTTTTTCCTCCAAGTATTCAGACTCAATAACTGTTGGCTATGGCGAGCCATTCTTTGATTTCTAGTTCCAGGTTTCATCCTCCAGGAACTTCACATCTTGACTGATAATCAACTTCTTCATCACAAGATTATATAGCTTATATGCCTTTGCTTGTTCACTGTACCCTGTTAAGATACACTTCTCTACTTTGTCATCTAGCTTCTACCTCCTCTCATCTGGAACATGTGCATATGCAATGCACCCAAAAACTCTCAAATGAGCCACACTTGGCTTTTGGTTGCTCCATGCTTCCTCAAGAATTTTTTCCTTCACACTCTTTGTGGGACATCTGTTTAGAAGGTAGACAACACACCATACAGTTTCTACCCAAAACTCATGTGGCAAACCTTTTACCTTCAACATACTCCATGCAATCTCCATGATTGTTTTGTTCTTCCTCTCAGCTACATCATTCTGTTGTGGTGTGTATCTAGTAGCGAGCTGTCTACGAATTCCATTTGCCTTGTAGAAATTTTGGAATTCGTTGGAGATATACTCACCTCCACAATCTGTCCTGAGAGTCTTCACTTGGTAGTCGCTCTGTTTCTCCACCAGAGCCTTGAAATCCTTGAATTTTTTGAAAGCCTTCGACTTCTATTTGATGGGATATACCCATGTCTACCTACTAAAATTGTCTATAAAATTTAGGAAGTACTTATTGCTAGTCTGCATCAAACCACAAATGTCTGAGTGCACCAGCTCTAATAGTTGTGAAGATCTCCAATACTGTCATACAAGGAACGCATCCCTGTGCTGATTTCCAACCAAACAACATTCACAAACCTGATTCAGTTGATCAATAAGGGGTAAACCCTTCACCATTTGCAGCAGCAATTTTAGGCCACTAAAACTCAGGTGACCGAATTTGAGATGCCACAGCTAGGTAGCATCTTTCACAACTGCAATTAATGACATCAGTGATTCATTCTAAATCTATAGCAGAAACATCTTGTTCTTCATCATGGACATAGTTGCAATTTGCCCATGCTCTCTGTCTCTGATGGTATAGACTTCGTATTTAAATTGAACAATATTTCCCTTTTGCACAAGTTGTTCAATGCTCAGTAGGTTATGTTTCAACCCAGGCACATAATACACATCACACATCTACTTCATTTCATTGTGCCTGGTACGGATGATAATTTTTTCTTTCCTCATCATAGGAACCTTGTTGTTTTTCCTCATCTTCACCTTAGAATGGACTGTTTCATCCAGTTGTGAGAACATCTCTCTGTTCCTAGTCATGTGGTTTCTACACCCACTATCGAGATACCAGACATTTTTTTGGCTCTCCTCCTCAATATTGCAAGTCAACAACATATTTCCATAGGCATCTCTACACTTTGCATTTCTAGCTTCATCTATGTAGTGCACTTCCTGTTGGTTAACTTTGGCCATCTTCTTTCTGCACTCAGAGATATAGTGACCGAACTTCTTGTAGTAATAACATTGGATCTTTGATTTATCCTTCCTCTAATTAGATCCTCCTTGCTAGTTTTTGTTGTTGCCTCTTCCTCTTGCTTAATGGAAGTTGTAGCTAGTTTGTCCATCATTTGAGTTTGAACTTCCTCCTTGCTTGTTGTCTTTTCCACACTTGCTTCTACCTCTTCCTTCTTGAGAACTAGAGGCTCCTTGGTGGAATTCTCCTCTTCTACTATCTCAGAATGAGACCTGCACCTTGAATGCCTACTCCAACAAGGACTATGTTGAGCGGCTCAACCTCTGTTCATGTGTTTTTAGAGAACCCATGAACTCATCTACCGAGAGGGTTGTCAAATCCCTCGATTCTTCAATCACTATCATGACTGAGTTGAACCTAGCTGGTAGGCTCCTCAGTATCTTCTTCATAATCCTCTGATTCACCACGTTATCCCCATTCAACCACATCTAGTTTATGACATCCATTGTTCGGGTGAGGAAGTCACTAATGGACTCTGACTCGCTCATCTGCAAGTTCTCAAAATCCCTCCTTAGCATCGGCAATCGTAGCAACTTCACCTTGTAAGTTCCTTGGAAGGAGTTGCCTAAGATTTCCCAAGCCTCCTTTGATTTGGTTGCTGTTGTGATTCATAGGAATATTATCTCCTCAACCACCTACATTATGTAAAATAATGTCTTTTGGTCCTTCTTTTGATTCTCCTTCAGCAGATATGACTCTACCTAGAAGAGTGCACTCAACGTTGCTGCACCTGCTGGCTCTACATAGCCATTCTAGACTAGGTCCCATAGCTCCTTCGATCCGAACAAGATTCTCATCTAAATGCTTCAGTAATAGTAGTTCTTGTCATTGAACCATAGGATCTGCAACTGCAATGAGTTGCTTTTGAAAGTCATTACTTCTATCTTCCACGAGCAGGCTCTGGATCTGATACCAATTTGAAGGATTTAAATTGAAATGAGTCGAAGCTGCGTATCACAAGGTGGAAGCCCAAAATCTAGATTTCACACGACAAAGGTGCGAGACTGAGGTTCACACGAAGAAGACAGCGAGATGAAATCTCGCAATGCAGGAGACACAATGCTCAGGTTCGCTCAGGTGACAAGGAAGACTGAGATTCACTCATCAAATAAAGCAATAAGGAAATTTGCTCGAGTTTCGGGTTAGATGGAGGTTCACTCTCGAAACGAGTGAGACTGAGCTTCGCTCGTAAAAGGGAGTGAGACGGGGTTTCGTGGGAGGAATGGGCAAGAAATGTTTAAAATCATAGCGTTGTTAGACTTTGCTGAATATAGCCAAAACTTGGAATCGTCGTGCGTGAGATGCGAAGCTAGTATTCGCTACAGAAGAGAGCAATGCTCGTCTTCGCTTGTGAGGGAGAGAAGCTTGTCTTCGCTCAACCTCCTGACGAAGATTAGGGCTTCACTTAGAAGAGAGTGAAGTCTATGCTTCACTCAAATAGAACAGTGAAGCTTGTATTTGCCCAAAACAAAAGCGACGCTTGGGCTTCGCTCAAGGAGGAAACAAAATGGGAAAATCGCTCAAGTAAGCTACGACTTAGATGTTTCGCACAAGACAGTTGTGATGCTCGTGTTTGGAGGAAATAATAATGAAACTCAAATTTGGGAGAGATAAGAAGTGAATTTTAACACACTAATAGAAATTTTATTTATCAGATGAGGATTACAATGCTTCTTTTCAGAACCTTTACAAACATCTACAACCCAGTTGCAGGATAAACACCGTACATGCTTCAATTTTTAATTCTGCTCCCGATTCTGCTCTCTTTTTGCCACACTACAAAATGTCAACTACACCGATATTTATAGCTTAACTTGGAGGACAAGGGCGAAAAAGGTTCATCGAATGACTTTAGTGCAAAAGTAGGGTTTCTGACCAATCGTCGAACAACTGCACTTATCCGCACTTTTGAAATTATGACGATCGGATGTCAAAGATATGATCTATCAGAAAACCTTTCAAACATCAAATCTAGTTTAATTTTCTAACAAATTAGCCCTCTTTAATTTCATTGAAAATATATATATTTGAAAAGCATTCGTAAGTTTCTTATTTAGTTGGTAATATTGGAAAACGAAAGTGAGAAAAATAACGTGCAAGAATTTGAGACAATAAGAAAATTAAGAAAAATAATTTTAAAAATAAAAAATTAATTAAAAATAAAAAAGTACATCTAAAAGTTAAAATAAAAATTTTAATAAAAAAAAAAATCAGTATTAACATTGTACTAATGTGATATATTTATTTATTGTTGTATCTTCCATCAATTTGTTTGTTTATACATTTTAAGCTGCGTGGATTATTCATATCCACATCATCCATGAGTAGTAATTTTGGATTTGATGAAGTTAAAATAAATTTTTTATAAATTAAAAAAAAACAACTATTAACATTGTAATAATGTGATATATTTATTTATTCGTATCTTTCATCAATGTTTGTTTATACATTTTTACCTGCGTGGATTATTCATCTTCGCATCATCTACCTATGATTAAATTATATGTATAGTCGCACATAAATATCAAGGAACAAAGTTGGGATATTAAGATGTATTAAGGATTATAAAACAATTTATGAATTTTATGTTTTATATGATTTTTTCTTCTTTGGAAGTCAAATGTTATTAGAGCTCTCAGTTTTTTGGGTTGGAAAAGTAGTGTTTAATAAATAATAAATAAAAATATAAAAATAATAGTTTAAGGGCAAATAGAAAATAGAGAAGTGTATATAAAAGTGAAAGTAAAAATTTTATAAATAGAAATGAATAAGTTATTATTAATATTTTAATAATTTTAGTGTATATATATAAATTGATCCATATAATTGGATGGATTATCTAACCTATATAATAGCATACAAAAAACAATATTTGGAAGATGTATTTATAGTTAAATTGAATTGTATGCAGCAGTGATTCTTGTTTTCAGGGTCATATTGTTGGAAATATTACTTAATCTAAATTTTGTATGTTGTCTTCGCCGTTGGAATGTCCCGTCAACTGTCCATCTAGAAGAGGAAGCATGGGCAAGTTAAGGGAGTAGGTGAACTCCGTAAGCCTCTAGCTGGCCTCGAGATTCCCGCCAAAGCAGCCTGAGATGCTCTGCAAGTATAAATTGAAGCTTCGGGCACTCATTCGGTATTCTGGGCAACAATCCCAGTTTCCCTGCACACCAGTAGTGTAGGCTATTCCCTGCACACCAGAAGTGTAGTGGATTCGACGGCCAAGCCTTACCGTAGTTTGTATGCTCAGTTGAGCTTCGACGGTTCTTGCTGCTCCTTAGCGTAGAACCCCTTTGTAATCCAGTTGGGATTTGGGCGGAGTATTCCGCAGGCGGCAATGTTCGCAGATGTAAAGCTCAGCAGAGCATTTGGGCGACCTTCGTGGTCTTGTAGGCTCAGCAGAGCCATCCCCTGTTTTAATAATGTAAACCCTATTTCTTATTTACCTCCGCCTGCATCATTTGTTAGCCTGTAACAGGGTTGTATTAAAGATCCTCCAATTTATTTGTTTTGGTTTAAGTTTAAACTTTCGACATGGTATCAGAGCGAGGAGACAGAGACAGCAGGTGAGGTCGTGAAAAGCTGCATGGAGAGCAGCCTTGAGGTGCTGATGGAGAACTGCAAGGGTTTGGTGTACCCGTCAAGGATGATGCACAGTTTAATTTTGGTTTTCACAATCCTGACCGACATTATTTTTCATGGATCAGAAATGAGCATTATTTTTCATGTCATGCGCCCTGGCGGCAGCACAAGCCAGGGCCTGGAAGGCCAGCTACGAAGACCCATTCTACGAGAGCAGGCTTGAAGCCCTTTTTTGAACCAGGGGACCTGCAGGAGCTGGGAAATGGTGATGCGGGTGTGCGGATTAGGGTCGAGGAGCTTGGCCATGAGCCTCCTGACCTGCGACGAGAACCAGCGTGGGCACTCGAACTTGCCCCTGTAGATCTTGTTGTACATGCTCCCCAGATTGGCATCGTGAAAGGGTAGGCAACAGACAAGGATGACGAAGAAGATGACATCGCACGACCAGATGTCGATAGTGGCACCGTGGTAGCCCTTGCGAAGGAGCACCTCGAGGGCCACGTAGGTCGAGGTGCTACAAAACTGGTCAGACGACCCATGGATTTAAAGAAACAAAGCAGCAAAAGCATATTACTAGGACAGGGCACCTTCGCAAAAGTGTACCTTGCTCGCAACATAAAGACCGGGGAGAGCGTGGCCATCAAGGCGATGGACAAAGCCCAAATCCTCAAGGTGGGCATGATCGACCAAATAAAGCGAGAGATCTGCATTATGAGAATGGTGAGGCACCCTAACATCGCAAGGCTCTACGAGGAATTAAATGAGGTCGCAGCGGAAACAAACTTCGCATGACTTTGAGTGGAAGAGGAGCTTCGTAGAAAATTTACCTGAGGAGGGAGCTTCGCTGCCGAAAGGTGCGAAGCAGATGTTACTTCGGGAAATCATGGAAACCCCTCAGGTAATGGAGGTGAATCTGCACGCGAGCCGCTACTTCGATGTGGTGGACAATCCCGCATCGTACATGCCGCATCTATGGAGATCTAACGGAGGAGGAGAAGCAGAAGGCCAAAGCCAAGGCAGAGGGTTTTGGCCACGTCATGTGCAATGTGGAGTTCCAGGTGTTGTCTTTGTGCCTCTACAAAATTGATGGGGAGGACAAGTCGGTGAGTGGCATTCCAGCAAGGATGTCAAGCGGAAGAAGCACAAGCAACAACAGCAGCAGTGTCAAGGAAACTTCGCAGGTTTGTGAGGTGAGGAAGGAACTTCACTGCACTAGCTTCCGAAGTGGAAGCTTCGGAAGGTTCAATAGCGAAGTGGTAAATGAAGCTTCGCATTTTTTAAATCTCCAATGAGTGTTTCGGGAGTTTGTTCAGTGAAGCAGCAGCTTCGCAACATTTTTTGCCGAAGTGAAAATGCTTCGGCAGTTTGAAGCTGCTTCAGAAAAATTCTTTGCCGAAGTGAAGTTTGAGGAGCTTCGCATCAATTTTTGGCCGAAGTAAAGGTACTTCGAAAATTGCTTCGGAAGTTTTGGGTGAAGTAAAGGTGTTTCGAAAAGTGCTTCGGGAAGTTTTTGGCCGAAGTGAAATTGCTTCGGAATTTTTTTTTGCCGAAGCAAATCTACTTCAAAAGTTTGAAGCCGCTACGCAAAGTTGTTTGCCGAAGTGAATCTACTTCGGAAGTTTGAGCAACGAAGTAGTTACTTCGCAAAGGAAATCGCCGAAGTAAAAATTATGCATTGGAGAATGCCGAAGCTTATTTTTTTGTGTGTGAACTTTAGATTAAGGGGGGATGTTGGAAATATTATTTAATCTAAATTTCGTAGGCTGTCTTCGCCGCTAGAACGTCCCGTCAACTGTCCATCTGGCAGAGGAAGCATGGGCGAGTTAAGGGAGTAGGTGAACTCCGTAAGCCTCCAGCTGGCCTCGAGATTCCCACCAAGGCAGCCTGAGATGCTCTGCAAGTATAAATGGAAGCTTCGGGCACTCATTCGGTATTCTGGGCAGCAGCCCTAGTTTCCCTGCACACCAGTAGTGCAGGCTATTCCCTGCACACCAGAAGTGCAGTGGATTCGGCGGCCAAGCCTTGCCGCAGTTTGTATGCTCAGTTGAGCTTCGACGGTTCTTGTTGCTCCTTAGCGCAGAACCCCTTTGTAATCCAGTTGGGATTTGGGCAGAGTATTCCGCAGGCGGCAATGTCCGCAGATGTAAAGCTCAGCAGAGCGTTTGGGCGACCTTCGTGGTCTTGTAGGCTCAGCAGAGCCATCCCCTGTTTTAATAATGTAAACCCTATTTCTTATTTACCTCCGCCTGCATCGTTTGTTAGCCTGTAACAGGGCTGTCTTAAAGATCCTCCAATTTACTTGTTTTGGTTTAAGTTTAAACTTTCGACACATATAACAACATAAGAAATAATATTTATAATATCAAGATGTATTAATAGTTGAATTAAATTGTATACAACCATTATTGTTTCCAAGATAATTTAACAGTATAAAAAACAAATATCAAGATGTATATAAAAATATTATATTAAAAAATAATAAATCAATAAATAAAATTATATGTATTACACATTTACAACAATTTATATCTTTTACATTATCTTATCTTTTATATTCTAAACATATATTTCCTTTCTCTATAAACTTAAAATTTGTAGCTGGAGATATCAAATGTGTATCGGACTTTGTAGTTGAAAATATCAAATGTGTAACCGACTTTGTAGTTGGAAATATCAATGTGTAATTTTTAAACTTGTGGAAACTGATGTGTAACCGACTTTGTAGTTGGAAATATCAATGTGTAATTTTTAAACGTAAGGAAATAGATGTGTAACCGACTTTGTAGTTGTATCAAATGTGTAACCGTCTTTGTAGTTGGAAATATCAATGTGTTTAATTTTTAAACTCATGCAAATAGCGGGGAATAACTATTCATTAAACAGAAAAAGGAAGTGTACTATTGCATTGCATGAGAATTCCTTTTCTTATTATAAGTTGATTGTTATTTTGTTCGGCTACAATTACATTATGTAACATACCTCAAAGCCTTGGGATAGATTGTGTAAAGAGCCACCCGCCCCCTTCACTGTGTATCAAATTGTTATCTTTAGACGAAAAATCTGCACACCAAACACCAAATAAATGTTGTTCACATTTTATATCATATTATAAGAAGGATTTCTCTTTATGCATTTTTATTACTCAAAACTCTACCGTCAAAATAAATCAATCAGTCTAGATCGAAGTAATATTGCAGTTTCACCAAATAAAACATTATATACAGTCGAGAAACACACATCGATGAAGTGTTACATATAAGGAAGTTGTGCTTACCGTAGGAAAACTGCTGATGCCTTCGCACAAACATTGTTGAGTAGTTTGTACTATTCAATCATGTTTTATTTTATTTACAGTTTCGAAATCTTCACAGATTATCAAAATGATAACTCGTTATCCCTCGAAACAAGCATCAAATACTTTGAAAAACACATTTGCGAAGGGGATCCTGGGGATCACTCGACACCGCCACGGATCGCCATAAATCTGATTGCCGCATTAATTTCGATAGTTGCAGTTCGACGATTGGTCAGAATCTTTACTTCGGCTGTTAGAAACTCTAAGCATGTCAAAGAATAAGCATGTTGGACAAGCCTTATCCTCACTTTTGCGGAGACCATAAAAAGCAGTTCGGGTTTTCAAAAAACAGATCAAGGAGGTGAAATCACAATAGTGCACAACAGTGCAAGTTTGGGGTAAAATTCGTCAGAGAGCAGATGTAGAATAGGAGATGCAGAATAACAGCAGCAAAATAGCCAATAGCAGAAGAAGGAGAGCTGAGGCAAAGCAGTCGCAGAATTCTGACAACACCGAATAACAACTTTGGGTTACTCTTTGTTTTTCAGTTTATCCATCACTTCTTGAAAATTCGTATAATTCCTCGTAGGAGGATCATTTGTATTTCGGTTGATAACTCTAATATAAAAACTCTGCATTTTGCTGTGTTGAAAGTTCATATTTCTCAGCATCGCTGTTTGGGTGAGCACACCTTGTTGATTCTGTTAGTTTGCGGTTTAGCTAGCATAGAAAGTAATTTTCATTATCTCTCCTAATCGCTCCATTGGCTTTGCATTTCCCTTTGTCGCTCATGATTTGAGCGATATTCATCAATATAATACTTCACCGTTTAAAAGGCATCTTCACTTGCCTTTTAATCTTAATGTTTTGTCTTTTATGCATTCGTCTTATTATGTTTCCCTTCATCGCTCGCTATTTATAAAATTTCTTCTTCGCGCACAAGGTTTGAGCGATTTGTGTCATTTCCTATTAAGTCTGCGATTTAGGGGAGTGCCTATTTTGTATTATTCCATTTTGTCTTTTAGCTAACTCCCCGAAATCGTTAAAATCAAAGTCGCCGAAGCTTCTTTTTGCGATTTGCAGCTTAAAGAGTTAGAATATTTTTTCGGCGGTCTTTTGTTTTTTTTCTGTCCGTTGCTCGCAAATTGGGAATTTTCTCGCCATCGTTGTCTTGCGATAGCGACTCAGAGAACAGGAGAATTTAAAGTCTTCAAATCTAGTTTTCCTCGCCATCGCTTGCAAATTAATTTCTTCCTCGTCGTCTCTCAAAGCGCCAGCGATCCGAAGTCAAGTGGAGAACTTAGTTTCTTCAATAGTCAGCCACTACAAAGTTCAAACCACTCCAACTGTTCATTTATATCCTATTCATCATAATACACGGCCCCTTTTTTTCTATAACATTCCATCCTTAATCATTCATCAGAATTCGGAAGCCCATTCGTCGATTTATTTATCATGATTATCAATTCACCTCCCTAACCTATATTATTCCTGTATATATAAATACACTTTATCCGTTCCTGTAACTTTGGAAATGTATATAATGATTATGCTTATCAAACATTGCCTGTTTAAAATGAGATTGGGGTTGGCATCAAGGTGTCTACCGCTCTGAGACAATTCGAAACATTGGCTTCATATTTGACGACCCTGTCAAAGGCGGCGTCAGCTATAAGATTGTGTAGATTTATTGCCACAAGAAACATTTCATAGGGTGTTTCTCTATGCACCGAAGGCCGTCCAAAGGGTATATGCACCTTGATAATCGACTGAAATTATTCTAAAAGTTTATCACGTCATTTGTGCGGCAAGATGGTATGTCCCAAAGAACAATTCACTCTAATCATTGTAATCATCGACTTTGTTTTTTTTTAAGCGAGAAGTCCCTTGCAAGGCTGCCTTAGTATGAGAGACTACGAACAGGGGTTCTACACCGTCAAAGTCACCCGGAAGTCGCACCCGGCCTTGCTCGCACCAACATTATCAATTGGATTTTGGATACCAATTCAGCTTTTTGGTAGGGTGGAGATTTGAACCTGGGACCTCCCTTGGAGGATTGCCCTCTCCTCTCCAACTCACCTACAACACCTGGGTAAAACTAATTTATAGTGGAAAACACCCCTTTCGGGGTGCCACTTTCAACAAGTTGGGCATAGAAGGAATGGAGCCTTGTCGGCATCTACCAACACATAGGACATTCCTAACTATACCATATATCTGCAGGATGGAGACAAGGGGAATGGAACCTGGGTCGACCTCTACCAACACCCAGGGCATTTACCACTGCACCACAACAAGCAGATAAGAAACTAATTTATAGTGGAAAACACCCCTTTCGGGGTGCCACTTTCAACAGGTTGGGCATAGGAGGAATGGAGCCTTGTCGGCCTCTACTAGCACATAGGACATTCCTAACTATACCATATATCTGCAGGATGGAAACAAGGGGAATGGAACTTGGGTCGGCCTCTACTAGCACCCAAGGCATTTACCACTACACCACAACAAGCAGATTACAACTAATTTATAATGGAAAACAACCCTTACGGGGTGCCACTTTCAACAGGTTGGGCATAGGAGAAATGGAGCCTTGTCGGCCTCTACCAGCACATAGGACATTCCTAACTATACCATATATCTACAGGATGGAGACAAGGGGAATGGAACCTGGGTCGACCTCCACCAGCACTCAGGGCATTTACCACTGCACCACAACAAACAGATCATTGACTTTTTTTTAAGAATTTAAGATATAAGTTGATAAGGGTAGTTGATTTTTGTCATTGTATAATAATTTAATATGTTGGATTGTTTATCAAATTAACTATAACTTTTGTGTTCGAAGGGTCAATACCAATGACTCTTCTAAAAATTATGTAGGCTCGTAACTTTTTTTTTGTCTACAATTTCAAATATGTTTTAACTTAGAATTAGGTTTAAGCGGGAAAGGGAAATTGTAATTATTTTTTAATTTAAGATTTCTTAACAATTTTAAATATGTTTTAACTTAGAAGTAGGTTTAAGCTTGAAAAGGAAATTGTAATTGTTTTTAAAATTAATATTTTTTTTTCTTTTTTTTGTTGTACTATTAAAAAATGAGAGGGTTTTAAAAGGAACCCACAACCATTTATAATAAAAACATTATTTGGATGAGAGAGACCAGAGCTAATCTCCACCAGACATCGTGGGGTACACCAGAAAAATATTGCACAAAACTAAGACCCGAACATACATACGAAGAGGAGAATTGAGATAGTTCTATCCCAACCTACCCATCTCTTAAGCAATAGAAGCAACTAGATGAGAAATATCCTTAGAGTAATCCAGAGCCGACTTCAATGAACTCCATATTTTCCTTTGATTGATATCAATGAGTTTCAAATTATGAAAAACCGAACGTTTTCTCTCCTCGGAGACCTTCGAGGCATAAACCTCATCGATCAACTTCTCCCGATGAGGATCACGCAGCAGAACATCAAAGTCGAGAGGGAGAGAGAGAGGGGAGGAGCCATCTTCCTCACACAGTTTGTTATGCAGGCGTTTAGATTTATAGATGCCACTACCCACAACCACATGATTGAGCAATAGTTCCACATCCACAAGCTCATCACTAGTCGCCTTAGGAGACATATCAAACCTAACAGAAGGGCCAGACAAGGGAGAAAAATTACTGCCATCAGAAGCCTTACCACAAACCCCCTTAGCAGAAACCTGAATCTTTCCTGAAGCCTTCTTAGGGCCCTATCCAAAGGTGAAGGAATAAATATCATCATTGCATTTTGAAGTTGCATCTGAAGCCACCTTAAAACCACCAACAACAGGGCCAAGTAAATCTGTGAATGGCTTAAGGATATCATTAGCATCTAAACCATATCCCAGTGTTGTCTGTTCAAACACAAGCAAAGCAAGGCCTTGATGAAGGGCCTAACCACGATTGCCTTGCACATTCAAAAAATACTTCTTCAGAGACTGAAACAAAAACAAGGGAATATTCATGCGAACATGACGACGTAAGTGGTTTAAGAACATAGCATGAAAACTCCTAATTATTTCATAGGTAGAGTCTAAAGTGAAATAATCCATAATAATCCTAGAAACATGATCTCAGGGAGGGTACAATATCGTAACACTAAAGCAATTTTGGGCTCTAGGAAGAAATTCCTCCTTATCAAGAAAAAGATTAATCTCTTGCAGTAGAGTGTCTGTCACAATTGTGATAAGCACCATCTAAAATCAAACCAGTGGTCCTGCTAATCAGCTCTGCCATGACCTGGAACGACCATGAGCCAATCCTAACCCAACTGTCATTCCAAGTAGCCACCATCCAATTAGTAAGCACCAGATTGTGCCCATGAAACTTCTGAATGCACTCAAAAGGACCCCCTTCCACCAGAATAGATTTGACTTCATCATCGAAGGTGATAGATACAGGTTCCAACCGAGACTTAATCAGCTTTTGTTTACAAGAAAAAAATTGTGCCTTTCCCATAAAAAATGACAACCAATTCCTCCAAAACATAGACAGGAGATTAGAAACCCGACCAACCAAGCTTGAACCAACAAGAATACACAGGCAGAGGAGACCCTATATCAGACCAAGATAAAAATACATGATCACTGCCACCAAATTCAAATGCCAAAAACTAGAGAAGGAGTTGGGATTCACCAATGAGGGAAACCAATAGATCCTAGGAAACAACACAAAGAAAAACGAGCCATACCTGAGAAAGAAGGCAGAAACCAACGTGAGGGGTAGAAAAGAAATCTCACTCATGAGGAAATATGAAACAGACGATAGAAATAAACAATGAAAACAACTGATACTTAACTTGGGTAATAGGGGGAGAACCAAAAACCACATAAGCTACCTTGGAAGGGCCGCCCCCGCTTAGACCAGATGTCACCAACACAAAAGAACCTCCAATAGGTGTAATGAAAAACCAAAACAAATGAACCAAAACACTGCCACAAAGGCGCTCTCTCTTAGAAAAAGGTAGGGTATGAAGAGGGATCCCAACACCCTCGGGGAAAAAAATGTTAGAACACTTCCAACCATAGAAAAGAATAGCGGTCGACTTCCCAAGGCAAGACAAAAAGAAAACACAAAGTTAAATATATTCTGACATTGGCATACTCATAGAAGGATTTAGAAACCAACGAACATCCAGGGCGACCCACCAAACGAACACATGAGGGAACATTGGGAAGAATAATTTCAAATTTTGAAATTTAAAAAGCTAAAGGGGGAAAGCTCTTCCTAACACCACCTCAAGTAAACATCGAACCGATAGATATCGAGAGGACATCGTGAAAGCCAGGAGTAAAGGCTCTCTTCCGTCAGGACAATAATAATAAAACTCCAACACCAATCGAAAACAAGGAAAAACATTCGTTGGTGAGGTGCCATATGACAGTCATAAAAGTTTATCTTCATTAGCAAGGCGAAGGATCTCGTGCAAAAAATATATACACCAAATCTCCAAAATTTGATGAGATACACCCATATTTGCAAGGGAGTCAACCACTACATTCCCTTGTCTATACTTGTGCTTAATTAACACCTCCTCCAAAGACATCAAATGGGATTTGGATTTGTGAATTAAATTAGAGATATGACAACTAGGATGATAATCCCCTTTGAGCATGTTTATAACGTTCAATGAATCCCCCTCAATAACTACCCTACGGATACCAATATCTTTGAGCATTTGAATTCTAAAAAAAGAAGCATGAGCTTCAGAAGTGTGCGAATATTGGACACTAATATCCTCTACGAAGGCCAAAATCACATCACCATAGCAATCACAAATCACACCACCAGCACCGGTTGGGCCCAGGTTACCCTTCGATGCACCATAAAAATTTAGCTTAAACCATCCTGGAGGGGGCAGGGTCCAACAAATAGAAGCTCTTAAATTTAGAGCCGGTGGGGATCTTAAATCCAGATGAAAACCAATAATGTCTTTAGCATCATAATCAAGGTGGCCATGAGGCACTGAAGGACAAGAATCTTTCATAGCCACCAGCACATTTTCTGCCACCTTCCAAATTATTTTCTGGTTTAAATGAAAGATATCACACTCAAAGTTTTTAAACACCCTCGCGTTCTGCTCCTTCCACACGCCCCACAGAATATGAGGTAAAAAATAATTCCATAAGCATTTGAGACAGGGGGAAGAAAAGGGTGATGTCCATTGTTGAACAAAATCGCTGATGGAATCTCGTAAAGTCCATGAAACACCGACATATTGAAGAATAAAATATAATATATCCTGAAAGACTTTGCACTTGAGAAACATATGAGAAGTAGATTCCCAGTCTTGCTTGCACAGAAAACAATGATTCAATAAATTAAAACCCCTCTTATGCAAGTTCTCAATGGTCAAAACCTTATTCTGCACTGCCAACCAAAAGAAAATATTTATCTTTGGGGTCAAATTCTTAATCCAAATCTTAGAACAAGGGAAATCACCATCTCCCCGAGGATAGAGAAGAGAATAAGCAGCCTTAACCAAAAAGGATCCTTCACTGTCACCATCCCACACTAACCAGTCCACCACCTCTTCATGTCACACAACATACCATCGCATCTCAAGTAGAAGAGAATCCCATGTCAGATGATCTTAGGTGTTTCTTAGGAAGGGGAGTGGAAGACCAGACTTTTAATATTTCTTAAAAATATTTTTAATATATATTTTTACAATTTTATCAATAAAAATATGAAATATAAAATACAATTAGTAAATAATTTTTATTATTTTTAATATTAAATAATATAATAAAAATATTTTAAATATACAGATATAAAGTGAATAATTGGATTTAATGAAATTCAATTGTAAAGTTAAGTTTAATTTTTATTGGAACCAATAATTATATTCAGTAAAAAATAAGAGAGGTTACAATAAAAAGGGAGCCGAAAAAATCATAGCTAGGGTGCAAGTCCATCCAAAAAATCAACATTGTAAAGATCCAAGGCCAAAATCAAAACTAGTCCCTAAAAGGATGAATAAATAGAATAACTAAACAAATGGAGTCATTCCAAAAGGAGACCGAGCCCTACTGTGGGTATTGACAGAATAACCAGATAATAGAAAATGTCACCCCCTCAACTTGCTATGTTGAGGCCTCAAAGAAATAGAGGGACCTTAAGGTGGAGGGAGGTTAAGTGAGACCATGTTGCTATGTCACAAGATCTATCAAATGTGTCAACTCATGAGTCAATTTGGAAGCCTATGAATGGAGCTGAATAGTAACAATAGAAAATACTATAATATTTTCATTCAAGAAAAATTGACTAGAAATTGAATCTCGAGAATAAATAGCAGCGTTCCTAGCTTTCCAATGTTGAAACAAAATAATAGCATGGAAAAAATTCCATAAAGCAGCAATATAGGCAGACCAAAAACTGTTATCTCCAAAAAATATCATCTGTAATCTAAAAAAAATTATAATTAGAAAGATTTTGAAGTTGTTTTATCTCTCTAACCAAGCTTAGATTAAAAATTGTAAATTTGATCACCTAATAATCTTATAGAATCTCTAACAACTATGTATATATTATAAAAAATTCATAAACATCATGGTTATACTATAGACTATTCGAGTAATATTTCATCATTTGGATATTTTACCTTTTTTCTTATAGTAGGTAGATATTATTTACCTCATGGTAAAAAAATATTTCTTACTTTTTATCTCATATATTTACTTTTAACTTTAACCTGGATATTATCTTGGTTAATGGGTTAGTAGTCGTAGTCAATTTGACTATGTAGTTAGTTGTTAGTAGGTTAGGCGCTTACCGCCTTAGTTGTTAGCGTGAATATAGGAATATTTTTTTACAACCTATTTTGTAACCTATTTAATATAAGTGGAACCTATGATCCATGCTAATGTTCAATGCATAATTTATTTGTCAAATTATTCCTGTCGCATTTCATTTGGCCACATTGGTATCAGAAGGTGTCTCGCTCCCATTCCTGTCAGGCTAGATAGCCTGACCGACGAGGGGCCTGGAGATAAGACTTCCGACCATAGGTCGGGAGTTCGATCCCCGTCGGGATCGAGGATTTTTTTTCAAAGACGCTACAAAGGGGCGCATAAATCAAAGGTAAATTAATTTTTTTAATTTTTTTTATTAAATTAAATTTTTTATATATATATTTTTTAATGTTTTAAATATGAATAAGGTTTTAAAAAAAAAGACTCATTTTTTATTAATTGATATTTTTAATAAAATCTTATTTCATTTTTTAATATTAATTAAATTTATATGATTAAATTTTTTTTAGTATTGCAAATTAAAATTAAATATAAAGGACCTATTTTTGCAATTATTCTAAACCAATTGAGTGCTTTTGTTTTCTCCTCAAAAGGAGATATAAGACATTTTATAGCATCTTTTTTCTTGCAAAATTAGGCAACCTAAAACTCTTCTCAACCTTGTTAATTTAGCATACAAGAAAGGATCAAACTTGAATTCTTTTTGCAAATTTTAAAGACAAGGAGACTCCAAAATTGTGAAACATCAAACTTCATTGGCATTGTGCATTTTTTTCCTCCAAGAGGGGATATATGACATAAAATTGCACATTTTTTTTGTAAAACTTGAGAAGAACTTGTAACCATGGGTCCATCAAAACCAAGTCGTTTGTCGACTGGTCTGGAAGTCTTTCAAACGTGGGTCATGTGTCGACTCATCTTTGAAGGAATGCTCAAATTGTTAATTTTGCAAAATAAAGGGGGGAAGATAACATTGTTCTTATTTTACAAAATTTTAAAACAAGGAGGAGAAATAAAATATCATTTTTTTTGCACAACACACATTCATATTTTATTGCAAAAATTAAAAAGGTGCATTTTTTATTTTACTCGACACCTTAATTGGAAATTAGGTGCATTTTCGGTTGCATCCGACACTTAGGTGATAAGAATTTTGAGGGAATTCTTGTTTGATTATTGCATTATTTCTTTTACAATTATAAGTCATAAAATCAAGAACACACTAAACCCCAAAATTTCACAAACTTGTGTAAATCCTTGCACAAATTTAAAGCCAATTTCACTTGATATTCTCTCCTAAATAAAAAAAAACCCTAATTCATTCTTATTTGTTTGGCTTAATTTCCTCAAACTAATTATTCCTCTTCAAAACGAGTTTTAGGCAGGTGCCATTAAATATCTTTTTGAGTGAATTATCTTTCATCTCTTATTTGTTTGGCTTAATTTCCTCGAAATGATTATCTCTCTTCAAAGAGAGTTTTTAGGCAGGTGCCATTAAATACCTCTTGAGAGTGAAATAAAGAACAAGTTTTTAAGGAACCTTGAAAGTAGCAATTATTTTGCACTAAAGGGGGATAATTCCTTTCTTCCTTCAAACACAGATTTTGACAAGAGGGGGATAAAACTTGTAAAGTCAATCAGAAAAGCAGAAGTCATCATAAAATTATATCTTTTCTTTTAGACTTCATAATAGCAACCATGCTTGAAGTACTTGCAATAAGGAAGGTTGATTTGGTGAAATTTTTTGATAAAATTGCCTAGAAAACATAGTTTTGCACAACTTGTAAAAATGATAACCAAGACACCATTCAGTGTTGGTTTCAAAACAAGCAAAACTAAAATGGCAAAGGCACATCACAGAAGCCATGTTTCTAGAGAAGTGTCTCATTCTGATTTTGATTCTGGTTGAAAGAGAGCACATAGAGTGCTTCTTGTTTGAACAATATTGTAGAGGGAAAACACATTTGTCACCTTACGCAAAGCACCATTTTCCTCTCTCTCTTTTTTAGGCTTCATAAATAGCATAATTTTTTGTTTAAATTACTTGCAATAAGGGGTGATTGTACCTCTTTTAGGCTTTATAAATAGCAAACTCTCAATGTTTGAAGTACTTGTAACAAACGGAGGGAATTTTTTTGTGTAAAATTGCATAGGAGGCAATATTTGTAAAATCCTTCACAAAACTCGTGAGTTGCACATATTTTTTGTAATTAAGGGGGAAATACATTTCTTTTCTTCACATATTTTTGTAAACATGAAGAAGACTTATAAGGGTACATTTTCGATAGCGATCGACACCTTAGTCATACTTCTTTCAGAAATTATTTACAACATGTTTTGCAATGAGAAGGGGGGAACTTATAAGGATGCATTTTCGGTAGCGATCGACACCTTAGCTACCTTATATTTTGCAAACTCATATTGTAAATGAATGAACATTGTATGAAGTGATTTACTCTACTACACCTAGCGATTGCAGCGGCTGGTTACCCATGCAACTCGGTTGGATGAGAAGATTACTATAAGGAAATTCGTTGGTGTGAAGACAAAGTGAGGAATGACCCACTTTTTGCTTAGAAGCAGCCAGAGTATTGTGACAAGAGCAAGAACCAATAGATCAACATCTTCTTCATTGTATTGGGGTTGTTCTATACTTTACCCAAATATTGTTGTATACAGGGATATGTATGTATTACCCAAATAATGTAATAAGGGGGATGCTAGAGTAATATTCCATAATTTGGATATTTTACCTTTTTCCTTACAGTAGGTAGATATTATTTACCTCATGGTAAACAGTTATTTCTTACTTTTTACCACATATATTTTCTTTTACCTTTAACTTGGATATTGTCTTGGTTAATGGGTTAGTAGTCGTAGTCAATTTGAATACATAGTTAGCTGTTAGTAGGTTAGGCGCTTACCGCGTTAGTTGTTAGCGTGAATATGAATATTGTTTTACAACCTATTTTGTAACCTATTTAATCTAAGTGGACTCTATGATCCATTCTAATGTTCAATGCATAATTTATTTGTCAAATTATTCCTCTTGTGTTTCATTTGGCCACATAGACATCCTAGATCACTTATAAGACATATATATTACATATATTAAGTGTACATTAACTCTAGAGATCCAAACACACCTTTAAGAATTATCTACATTAAAGAAATTTCTATTTGTTAAATTAAAAAACTCACATGATTGCTTAACAAAAGTGATAGATAAATATATATAAATATTTTTATAGAGCAAATAATATTAAAAATATGTAATTTAAAGGAAATGAGCTTTGCAACATCATATTGCTAGCTGGAAAGGAGCTTTTCTTAGGTAGACTGGTAAAATGTTACTGGTTAAAACTGTTCTTCAGAGCATCTCAATTTATTTCAAGTCATTGTTCAAGTTGCCCTCGAAATTTTTATCCAATATGGAGTGCATCCAAAAATATTTCTTGTGAGATGGAGCGTAGGATCATAAAAATTATGCCTTTTTTATTGGAGCCATGCTTGCACAAGTAAAGTCAATGGGGGCCTAGATATTCGCAATCTACGGCTAATGAATGAAGCTTTAATTTTGAAACAAGGTTGGAGGATCTTAAAAAGGCCTTGCTTAGATTGGGTAAGAATTGTTTTAGCTAAGTATTTGTGTGCCTCTGAGGGGTTACTTTATGATTCCCTTCCCTTGAAAGGGTCCTCTTTTTGATGGAGTATGCTCAAAGTCATATTTAAGCTTGCTATTGGATGTCATTGGATTGTGGGAAATGGTAGAGATTGATATTTGGCATGATAAGTTGTTGATTCACTGGCCACTGATTTTGGAAGTTGTTCTGGTGAAGGCACAACCCCTCACTCATAGACTTGGATGGTTCAAGGTGAAAGACTTTATTTATTCGATGGAGGGCAGACAAGTTTGGAAATCTATTCAAGAGTCTATTGTGAATCGGGAAGAATTAGCGGCTTGGTTGGCTATTTCATGACTACTTAATTTATAGATTCTTAAACATTAGGACTCCAAGGACTTCTTAATCAGGGTGGGGAGAGAGATGGCTCATTCTCCATGAAATCGGCTTACTATCTCATTGATCCCAACCCTGGTAGCTAGAATATTACTAGAAAGGTTTGGATGAAGAATCTAACGCCTAAAGTCAATGTATTTTTCTGGTTGGCCATCCAAAATAGATGCCTAACTATAGACAACCTTCAAAGGAGAGGGATGCTCCTTCCGAATAGGTATTATTTATGTGAATAGGTTGAGGAATTTGGTCTACACATTTTCTTGCAGTGTCCCTTTGTAGTAGAGGTCTTAGATCAGGTCTTCCAATTCTTGGAGATATCCTACATTCTACCTCAAATGATTGTTGATATTTTCTTCAATGGTCTATACCATTCAGATCCCCATAACTGGGTAAGTTCTGTATTTTTCTACTCCCTCATATTTTTTGTAGTATTTGGTGGGATCGTAACCAAATAGCCTTCCATCATTTAAAATGTGGCCCAATTTATTTATTCTCCAAGGTAGTTGGGGTGATGGTGGATAACATTTCTACTTGCTTCCCTAACATTTTTGGGGGTGTTCGATCTAAATCTTCTTTAGAGCTCAAGTTTGGCTTCACTTGGGTTACTCATCTTGCTCCACAACCTTATGCGAGAAGTCAGGTTGTTTGGTCCCCCTAAAAGAACCCAGATGTTCTTGTGTAAATTTAATAAACAATTTAATATAAAAATGAATTGCAAGCCACACAAAGGGGGCTCCCTTGTAATCGCTTTGCCATTTATAGGGTGTTCCATCCTGGTTACTTATTAAATAAATATTATTCTTCTCTTCTTTGATGCTTTGTGTGCATGTATAAAACTAATATTTATATCTACCCTAAAGCTACATTGGTGAAGAGACATGATGGTCCATGTTATGATTTAATAATATATTAACAAATTGATTAATAATATTATATATTAATGTTAAGATGGAGGATCCTAACATGCCACCCTTCTTGGAAAAATTTGTATCCTCAAAGATGGGACTAAGAAAGTAGCATTTACACAGGTTCTTGCACAAGCTTAATGTCACTTTTCTATAGGTAGGGATATCTTGAAAGTCGAAGCTTTAGTGGTGGGTTTCAAGGAAGAATAGTAGGATCATGACGATGGTGGGGGGAACCCTTGTGGTACCTCAAATAATCCTGATTGATATATCAAAAGTTGTTGTAACTCTTCCACTTTAGCAATTTCTTTCTGTGTAGAATGAAGGAAAAATAAATGTGTACTCACCCTTTTGCCTCCTTTTTGAATCAGTTTACCCATACGTTGAGAACTCACTATTGGTGAGGAACTTGTGTGTAGTCCTTTTAGAGTGTATGTATGGCCTTCATTGGTCACTTCTTACATGTCTACCTCATATTTTCTTGGTGCATCGATTGCTTCTTGTACATTGATCTCATATTCCCTTGGGGCCTCAATCACCTTGTGCACATCTACCTCATCATCTCCTTCGATGGAGTGACAAGGAACAACAAAATTCAACAAATACAATGTTTGGGTAGTGCATCTATGATTGGGTCCATATTGCTCATCACAATTATAGTAGAAGCCCTTGGCCCATCGTTCCTTCATTTCTGCGGGGGTAAGATGCTTAATTTGCAAGGGTCAGATAGATTTTGGGGTCATGGATGCGGTTTTTGATTTCCCAATAGGTACCTTTCCTTGTCGACGTTGGGCATTGAATTTATCTTCTGCTAATTTTGCTAATCCAACAGTCTATATCATGGTGCCAGGATTGAACATCTACACTTCTATGCAAATTTCTTCTTTGAATCCACGGATAAAACAACTTATGAAAAAAAATTCATCTAACCCTATGGTGTGTTTGATGAGTTCCTTGAATTGAGTTTGATATGAATACAATTATGTTATTTGATGTAGGTTGACGAGATTAACCTATAAAAATAGGTCCTTGATTGGGTGATTTTCATTATCCAATTTGGTGAAACAAGGGTCTTGAGATTTTCTTTCATTGGCCATTTTAGAGAATTTTGAATTTTGAAATATCCAACGAGGATCGTCCTTTCATGAATTTTCAATAGAATGTCCTCTAATTTAAATTCTAAGAGTCCTTGGTAGCAATAAAACAATTTCTCCAATAATATTTAATGGTTTACGTAGCTTCCTAGAATGAACTGCTCTGATATCAAATGCAAGAACCCAGATGTTCTTGTGTAAATTTAATATAAAAAGAATCGCAGGCCACTCAAAGGGGTTTCCCTTGCAATCACTTTGCTACTTATAGGGGACTCCCTCCTAGTTACTTATTAAATAAATATTATTCTTCTCTTCTTTGATGCTTTGTGTGCATGTCCAAACCTAATATTTATATCTACCCTAAAGCTACATTGGTGAAGAGATGTGATGGTTCACGTTATGAAGAGACGTGATGGTTCACATTATGAGTTAATAATATAATAATTAATTGATTAATAATATTAAATATTAATGTTAGGATGGAGGATCCTAACAACCCTCCTATTGGATGGATAAAACTTAATTTCAATGGAGTTTCTAAAGGAAATCCAAGACCTGCAGTTGTTAGGGGCATCCTAAGATATGAGAAAGGGGAGATTGTCAGGGCCTATGCAAAATTCCTTTCTATTTAGATTTTTCACTTTGCGGAAGCCAAATATTTTGTTTAGGGGCTTTGGCTTGTAGATTATTTAGGCTTCCAAAAGGTGGTCGTTGAGGGGGATTCTTGAATATTATAAATATGATCAAAAATTAGAATCCTCCCAATTGGATGATAGCTAACACTATCAATGAGGCCTCTCAAATTCTCAATTCCAGATCAGTGACCCAAGTGCATCACATATTCCATGAGGGGAATAAGGCTACGGATTTGATGGTGAATTTGGGAATTTTGCAGTAGGACCTAAGGGTGTGGACGTCCAACTTCCCTCAAAGTCTTCAAATCCTTATTGTTGATAATCATGGGTAGTAGTTGGTTTTTGTTGTTTGAAGGATTGGAAAGTTGCATTTGTTGGACTTAATTCTCTCTTATTCAGTTTACTCACCTCAACTTTTGCAGACTTGTATTGCATTGGACGCTCCCTTGGAATAGGTGGTTTGCTCTTTTGTTTGTCCTCATTTGGATAAGGTAACAAAGTACCTTTTTTCTTCCAGTGGTTGGGTCTAGTAGAGATGAACTTTTATTTTTTGGTGTAATTCCCTAGGCAAATTTTATGATGGGGGCTACTCCTTTCTTCTACTTTCAAGGTGCAATGGCCTCTTTTTCCCTACTCACCTGATGATCCATGTTCTAAGTATTGAGGTTTTGGTTGTCTTGTGGGGACCTTGGATATTTATTTTTTTGTGTTTTTGCCCTTTAAGTCATACTCCTTTTCTATGGCCCTATGTTTTTTGTCCTCACTTCATCATAGGGATATTGTGGTTTTTGAAGGTGTTGTTCCTGATGTTCTTGGCATTGTGTGTATATATTTTCTCCTAGGTGGGTTGGGTTCCCCTATTTGTGTTCATGGTGGCCATTTTTGGCTCACAAGAGAGAGTTGAGAATCCCTATGAAACCAGTTGTGTTTGAGGGTGATGATGAGGTTACAAAAATCCTGCATAAGGGTGGCCTTCTAGAGTTTATTTTGTCCTTGCATGGCCACCATAGAGCCCTTTCTAGGACTCTAGTCCACTCATGGTATAAAGGACATGTTCAAGTCAATGTAATTGAGCTCAAAATTTTTATGGACCTCTTGGCCAAGGTGACTAGTTTACGTATTGATGACGAGTGTTATAAGTACCCTATGCACTCCCTCAAGAAGGAGTATGGCTTGTTTGTTGATGCTTAGGATTTTTTGATAAAGTGCATAATGGTTATGATGTGAAGGCATTGGTGGGTCTGTGGAATCATATTATTTTGGTGATTATGGAGTATTTCACATTGGATTCGAATAAGGATGTGATTCGTAGTCATCACATGATGTTTCTTAATCTGCTTAGGTGTAAACAAATGATGAATGTGTCGGTCTTCTTGTTCCAGTCTCTAAAAAAGTTGATGTGTGATGTTAAAATAGGGAAAGGGCTAGATCCGATCCACCAATTTCTAATTTTGCTAACTTTTGAGTTTGTGGGAAAGTCTAGAGATATTGTTGTTGATGCACTGCAAAAAAATGATTTTATCAAAATTTCTCCTTCTATGGTGTCCTTGTATTTTGAGTCTAAGGAGGATTTAGAATCATAGGATGGCGACTTCACTCCCTCACCATCCAATATAAAAGGAAAGGGTTTGACATCCAATAAGTCTCTAAAGTCCTTGGGTACTCCTAGACCTGGTAGCGTGCGATGGTTGATTTGGCTCTCTAAGAGAAATGCCAAGTCTTTGGTTCCATATATTTTGGTTGTCTTTGAACTCAAATGAGGGCTCGCTTGCTTGCAATATACCCAAATATTCTCCTTTTCCTAAAAGTGCTCACATTCCTATTGAGCCATTGATATCTGGTCCTTCGAATTCCTTACCAATTTTAGACACATTTGATCGAAAGCATCATGTACTTTTGGGTTCAATCCAAGTGGTTGTCACTTTCATCAATGAAATTAGGGAGATCATTAAGAGCCAGATGGAGACCTCGGCCCTTTAGTGTTGTGTGTTTGGTCTCTTTCGCTCTGTGGTTTGGTTCACCCTTTGGGTGTTGTGTTTGTTTTTGATGTCTTGCCTATTGTTTTCGCTTTATTGGTCTTCCCTTGTTAATTTGTGTTGCTCACCTATTGTTGGGGTTGGTTTTGAGTTGGATTTAGATTTTGCTAGTTTTCTTTCTCTGCTCAACTTGTATTAGTTTTGGGGACCCTATCAAAACCCCCTTCTTTATCTAATAAAAAAAAGAAATAAAAATTTTATAAACCTTTTTTTCATTTTGTTATTCTTCAATAATATTAGATTATGTTGGCATTCATGTTCATCATCATGTATGATAACATGCATGATAAATATTGTTGTGACTCTTAGATTTATTTTAAATCCAAATTGGTTATTTGTAGAAAAATTATTTTATATGACTTCAATTAAACTATAGATAATTTTTTAAAGAATATACTTAACCTTATAATAATAATAAATTAATTAAATTTTATTATTATTTTTAAATAATAATAATAAATACATAATATTAAATTTTAAAGTTTTATTAAAGCTATAAAATATTTAAATATCTTATGATGATAGCTGAAGTGGTTGCAACAATTTTGTTTTCTTTATTAATTATCTAGTAGTAGAAGAGGTATTAAAGTGAAATGAAATTCCACCATAGGAATATGCCAGTGGAAATAAATAGCTTGTATAAGCACTACAACATCACATGAACGATGTTAAATATTGTATCTAATTATTAGTCTTTTTGGCAACCTCACAAATAAGTGTCCAATAGTATTTTTTGTCTATAATATAAATTTTGCCATGGATAAGAGTAGATGATTTACGTTTATATTATTAAAATAATGTTTAAATCTATAATTCAATTAATAAAACATCTCATAGATTATTTAGAATATTTATAACACTTTTAAACGTAAATTCATTATTATAAGAAATTAAAAATTAAAAAATATTATATTTTACATCAAACTTATTTTTACATACTAAAAAATTATAAAATAATATTTTTTGATATAAATATAAAAATATTATATTCCATATCAGTTTTATTTTGGTACTTGTTGGTCCAAAAGCTGCCACAGGAAAGGATTTTACAAGTGCGCCCTAGACCCGGCCAACATTGAAAGGCTAGAAGCAAGAAATGGCTCCTAGACCAATCTCCAGAGTGGGTTGGTTCCCTTCACTATTCTAAACTTAGTTAAGATAAGGGTTACTGGAAAGAAATTAAAAAAAGGTTACAGAAAGAAATGGGAAATATGGCCACAGGCCGAAGTTATGGGATCAAAAAATAGCAGCAGGAAACTTCAAGTGCAGCAACAGCAAGCAATAAAAGTTACTAACTTAACTTCCACACGATGCATACAGAAAAACCCTCCAAAATCACATTCCAAGAATTTATACTCTTACGGCAATATTCAAATCTAGTATGCAGAATTTAAATGTAACGACCATGAAGACATACAAATGCTATTAGAAATGCAACATGAACAGAAAGGAAATCACCAATGCCAACGCTTGAAAAATAGAAGCCAATCCTTTATTCCTGCAAACGAACTTCCAGTCTCTAGCAGAGAATTTTCCAACCACCCTTTCAAATGAATCTTACATTGGTTTTTATAGAGGGCCGTCCTCTTTGCAGCATTAAATATTTGAAACCGACTTCCTTGTGATCTACAATTATGCATTGGAAATTATGCACACGATCCCCTTAATTGCAGCCTTGGAGACCCACAAAATTGAATGCAATGTACATGTCAGATTTGAAGAACCACCTTCATTAAATTTGTTTTTTAAACATGTGCATGAAAAACCATTAAAATGATCCACGACCAGCAGTTTCGAACCAAGAAAATCTTTAATTTTGGTTGCCTGGGTGCTCTTCGACCTTGACCGCATTGAAAATCCGCAAAGCATTTAATTCGGGGAAGCATTTAATCTTCGAAAATCGGAAAAACCTCCTCGAAACTCACAAAACTGCTTTGGGCCAACAATTTAAGCATTAATAATTAATAATAACAATAAATGTGGCAAAAATGTCAACATTATTGGCGGCTCGCGGGGTATACAGCTCGCTGTATGCAAGAATCTAGGCCTGAATCCATTGGGCTCAGAGTCAAGAAAACTTAAAGTCAGCTGCTGTGGTACATCTCAGTGAACTGCTGCAATAGAAACTTTTGCTGAATGATTGAAAGTTAAAGAAATCTGCATTTGACTGAACTGAACATGGAATGGAAATGAATGGAATGAGATCCCATGGATGCGCAGGTGGTGAAATGCAAATGGAATGGTAATATGATGAAATGGATGAAATGAAGAAAAATAATGCGGTAGTCAGTAATAGAATGCTGCTGTACTACCGGCTGCAATGGATATGGAATGAAAGTAAATGAACTAATGGAATGGAAATGGAAATATGAAGGTTGTGGAATGAGATTGAACTAAACTGTAAATAAATGCGTAAAATTATAGAACTTAGAAGAAAGGGATAAGAAGGAACGGGAATAATAGGAATGGGGAAAAGAAACAACAGTCGTGGCTTTGTTTTTTTTTTTATTGCAGAAGAAAAAGAAGGAGGAAGATGAAGAAGGAAAAGGAAAGAAAAAGGGAAGGGAAAAGAAGAAAGTGCTAGAAAGACACCAAACTGTTGGGATTGGAAAAGCACAAAAGGAAAACAAGCACGGACGGCACGCAAGCAACAAGAACTGAGGTGAACAAATAAAACAAATTTTTTTTTTTTTTTTTCTCTTCTATTTTTTTTTTAAATATTATATACAATAGTTCACGACATGATTGGCATGTCGCCACCAGACACCTAGTCTCAGAGGGTTATCCGGTAAATCTGCAATGTCCTGACCAGATCTGATCATACTTAAGTCGGTCCTTGAAATTGGGCTAGCTTCTTCCTGAAGTTCTCCATGTTTCAGACACTGGCAAGTTATCATGCTGTATACCAGTATCGACACAATTTACAAATAATGTAGAAAAGAAACCCCACCATCTTGAAGAGTTCTTTGAGTGTGGACTGAGAACAGGTTCCTTCAACTCTTGGATCTGATCACAAAAATTGTCCAGCAACAGTCCTTTCTTCAGGATCTCTGCAGACTCTACCTGTTGATCTGACATATTTAACAGGTTCTGACTAAATGCTTGTATGTCGTGCCCTGGGATACAAACAGGGTGCAAATATGTGACCTCCTTGTGCTCAGGTTCTTGAACTTGAATCTCTTCTTCTTCTTTGCTTATATCCTTTGGATCCATCTCCTTATGAAAACTGCAAGCAACCATATTGTTCATTGCCAGGAAAGTTCTTGCATATTCCAATCCTTGGCTTTGGATGAGATCTGTCCCTTGAGCTCCACACAACTGCATCTTAGGTTTCTACTCAGTATAAGGGATCTTACATGAAAAATAATGCACATGATAGACAAGAGCAGCAACTACTGGAGAAAGTGATGGAGTTTCTCCCCACGGTACTTTTCTTGATAAGAGCAAAAGCTGTTCTGCTCGCACTGCTTCCTCAAATATTTGCGGGAACCTTTGTTCACCTGATTGCAACAAGAGGAGGCCTATGTCATAATGGAAAGCTCAAACATAGAATAGGTGGGCTTGGGTGGGTGATGGTCGGATCTTTTCTGGAATTCTCTTTCAGCTTCTCAAGAATCGAACATTGAAGTCTGTGATGCTCTCTTGAGGTGCTCTCTTGATGTACATTAACAACTAATAGAGATCCAAAGAACTGTAAAAGGGATCTTCGTCAAATCTTCTGATTAGTGCTTCCGCTAGATCATCCCATGAGCTGATGCTTTGACGCCTAAGCAGTCTGTAACACTGTAATGCCCTTCCTTCCAAATACTGAACCAGAAGTCTGATCATGATATCCTCATGATTTATGACATGGATCATTGACAAAGTAGCAATATCTTCAACATGCGCCAGAGCCATGCCTTCGGTACCATCATATTTTGCCAGGGCCTTCAGGGCACCTTTGGGAATTTCATGCCGGATTTGGAGATTCAGAGGGCCAGGATCATCCCATCTAGAAAAAACCCTCGCCTTTGTGGCAGTGGTCTGCGGGATCATGGCTATCGCCATTAAGTCAACGTCGCCAGAAAAAACATTCTTTTAAGTTGAAAAAGGCAGGCATCCACGATCAAGAAATTCGGATCTTCAACTCAGCAAAGTCGCCAGATGAACTTACAAATCTCCGCTATGAGGCCAAGACAGCTCATCAAAATCTTGAGACCTTCGGGTATTAAAACAAATGTGGATCTTTTGAGATAGAAGAAGTCTGTCCCACCGGGCGTGCCAAAAACTGTTGGCACCGGTGGGTTTATCACTTTGGAAAATTATGCTTATCCCACCGATTATGAATTCTTGGAGACAAAACTTGTCTGTCCCATCGGGCGTGCCAAAAATTGTTGGTCCAAAATCTGCCACAGGAAAGGATTTTACAAGTGCGCCCTAGACCCGGCCAACATTGAAAGGCTAGAAGCAAGAAATGGCTCCCAGACCAATCTCCAGAGTGGGCTGGTTCCCTTCACTATTCTAAAATTAGTTAAGATAAGGGTTACTGGAAAGAAATTAAAAAAAGGTTACAGAAAGAAATGGGAAATATGGCCACAGGCCGAAGTTATGGGATCAGAAAATAGCAGCAGGAAACTTCAAGTGCAGCAACAGCAAGCAATAAAAGTTACTAACTTAACTTCCGCACGATGCATACAGAAAAACCCTCCAAAATCACATTTCGGGAATTTATACTCTTACGGCAATATTCAAATCCAGTATGCAGAATTTAAATGTAACAGCCATGAAGACATAAAAATGCTATTAGAAATGCAACATGAACAAAAAGGAAATCACCAATGCCAACGCTTGAAAAATAGAAGCCAATCCTTTATTCCTGCAAACGAACTTTCAGTCTCTAGCAGAGAATTTTCCAACCACCCTTTCAAATGAAGCTTACATTGGTTTTTATAGAGGGCCGTCCTCTTTGCAGCATTAAATATTTGAAATCGACTTCCTTGTGATCTACAATTATGCATTGGAAATTATACACACGATCCCCTTAATTGCAGCCTTGGAGACCCACAAAATTGAATGCAATGTACATGTCAGCTTTGAAGAACCACCTTCATTAAATTTGTTTTTTAAACATGTGCATGAAAAACCGTTAAAATGATCCACGACCAGTAGTTTCGAACCAAGAAAATCTTTAATTTTGGTGGCCTGGGTGCTCTTCGACCTTGACCGCATTGAAAATCTGCAAAGCATTTAATTCGGAGCAGCATTTAATCTTTGAAAATCGTAAAAACCTCCTCGAAACTCACAAAACTGCTTTGGGCCAACAATTTAAGCATTAATAATTAATAATAACAATAAATGTGGCAAAAATGCCAACAGATACTATTAAGAGAAAAGAGGGTTTTGAAAGGGATCCCACAACCTTTTACAAAGCACGCAACAACAAAAAAAATAAAATTTAACAGTCACAACAGAACAAAACCAGAGCAGAAGGAGCCCACAAAACCCTAGGGAAAACTAGACGAATTGACGAATGAGAGAACCGAGATATTTCTACACCATTGAGTCAAGTTAGTTAACAATATTACTAGACATATGGGCAGTCTCCTCAGCTTAATCTAAAGCCATCTTAATAGAGCTCCAAACAGCATGTTGCTTAATTTCCATCAAACGTAGGCTATGGAGAATAGTGCTTATATTCACCGCACCTTGTCCCGAAGAATAAACATTAGCCATCGACATATCTTTCATGGAGGGTCTAGGAAGAACCTCAACATCATCCACTTTGGATAGAGGATAAGATTCTACCAACTCCCTCATTTTACCAATAAACTGAATAGACTTACGAGTACCACCACCCTCCACCTTACAACTAGTAGAAAGGTCCACACTCAGAGAAGCAACAGGGGACACCAAATAATTATTAACAACATCGACAAAAGAGTTCCTCAATATCGAACCCCAAACCCTTGTAGCAGATACATAGACCTTACAGGAACATTTTTCGTGCCCGACCCCATGGAGAAAGAGTACACATCTTTTGAGTTCACACTCAAACTTTTTGACACCTATAAAGGATCACCAGGCATTGACAAAGGAATAGAACTTATAGACTTTAAAATATCATCCACCACCACCCGATTCTCCATAGCTACACTTTCAAAAACCAACAGAGCCAAGCCTTGGTGTAGGGGAAACTGGCCCTGCCCACCTTGAACAACCAACATTGATTTACGCATCAAATTGAAAAGGAACAAAGGGATATTCATCCACATTTACCTTCGAAGGTGATTTAGGAACATGGCATGAAAACTACGAATAATGTCATACGAGGAGTCCAAAGTGAAAAAATCCATAATCACCTTAATCACCTTATTCCATGGTGCAAGTAGGGCCTCAGCACTAAAACCATTCTAAATTCTCGATAAGAATTCATCTCCTTCAGAAACTAGTATCTTTTAGTAGTGAGTGCTTGTACCAATTGTGAAATGCACCATCCAACTCCAGCCCTATGGTGCAGCTAACCAATTCCATCGAGACTTCAAAATACCACGACCCAACACGAACCCATCCCTCCTTCCAAGTAGTAGCCATCCACTTAGAGATAACTGGGTTATGGCCATGGAATTTTTGGATGCAATCTAGCAAACCCCCAGCCTTCATAATGGACAAAAAATCCTCATCCATAGTAAAATATGTAGGTTCCACCCTCGACTTAGTCTGCTTTGACTTATGATTACTGATCTTAGACTTTCCCATATTCAAGTAGGACACATGACACTAGGCACAAAAACCTACAACTAACCACTTAGGGAGACTAGAGAGGAATACGTCCGCACATACAACATAGCATAAAAAGCCCCAAACAAGGCTCGGGCATAAATACATCTCTTCTGAACCAGGCCAAACCAAAATTCTAAAGTAAAAAATGAGTGAACTTCCCACCAAAGTCTTGTGAACACCGAAAATAGGCATTACACCTTAAATTCTTTGCTCGAACATAGAAGGGAGGAGAGAAGGCCTAGGAAAATACAAGATCACAAAAAAAGGAGCTCAAACAACCCAAGCAAGGATATGGGTCTCCTTCTAAAACTGAGAGGGATAAAAAAGCTACCACCTGATGCACGTCCTAGAAGAAAAATCCAAACCCCCTACCAACTGGCGATAAATAAGAGAGAAAATAAGTGGGTGGAGAAGAAACTTAAGGACACATTATGAATGACAACTTCATAACTGACTGAAAAGGGGTGAACATTTCAAGGTACAGAAACCATAATAGAAATAACAAAAACCAATATCGATAACGAGAATAAATGCCATCTATGGGACCTTCCTGACAACACAATCGAAGTAGAAGCCACCAAAACCCAAAGAGTGTGAGAAAAGACACCCAAAATATGAATCATAGCCAGTCTGTAAACCAAAGCCCTACTTGATATGAAAAATAAGGGAAGGACTTTGGGCAGATAACACCTTCCAAAGGAAGCTAGATAAGCTTTGGGACATCCCCTGACAACAAAAACAAGACGGGCAAAATTTAAAATTTAAAATTTGAAAAACAATCACCTCAGCACTGCCATGGGGATGAAAAATAGCTGTCCACCTACTACTACTACCACTCCAAAGCCCCATCCACCCCATCAAGATTACACCAACCACTTGCCACCAATTAATGAAGGTCATTATGGATGTAGTGAATGATCTTAGTAGGAAAATCCCTCTGCAAAAACAAAAATCCCTAAATATTTATCCTGATATTTACAATTAAATTTGTAGCAGAATTTCCCTCTCTAAAAATGTGCTTAATTAGAACATCATCCAGAGATCGAGAAAAACCCACAATCTCATCGATTAGATTAGCCACCCTCCAACTAATATGGCAAGAATCGTTGAGCATCCTGATGATGTTTAATGAATTGCCCTCAATGATAGCTCTATGAAAAGCAAAATTTTTGATCAAGGATAAACCTAAGAATGCAGCCCTTGCTTCAGCAAACTAAGAAAAGTTCACTCTTATGTGTTCAACGTAAGCAAGGACCAAATTTACTTTATCATTGCGAATGATCCCTCTAGCACCTGCCACCCAAGGGTTTCCCTTAGAGGCCCCATAAAAATTCAATTTATACCAACCTGTACGTGGAGGGGCCCAACGAATCAATCTCCTAGGATCAGGAGCTGGTGGAGGACGATCAATGTGCCCAAAACCAATATGTTGCTTGATCAAAAATTTGCTTGGAATGAAGACCTCTGACAACTCAGATTCCTTGTAGGCACATAAGATATTATCCACAATATTTCCTAGAATACGAGCTCTCAAACAATAAGAAGAAAAATCTTGATCCTTAAAAACCCGAGTGTTCTTTGCCTTCCAAACCCCCCACATAACATGGGGTAGCAAAAATATCCAAAAACACTTAAGTTTAGGCGATGAGAAGGGGGGAACCCATTATAAAATACAATCCAACACTGAATTAGGGAAAACCCAACTAACACCCAACCTCCCAAGGAATGACAACAAAATCTCCTTGAAGACTTCATAGTTAAGAAGTAAGTGTGAAGTCGATTCCTATGCTTCTTTGCACATGTAGCATCTGTTTACCAAACACCAACCTCTTTTGTGAAGATTCTCAATAGTAAGAATCTTGTTTTGTGTAGCCAACCAGAAAAACATGTTAACCCTTGGAGTTAAGTGCTTTAGCCAGATTAAGCCCTGAGGGAAAAATCCACCCCCATCCTCGCTAAGAAGCTTATACACAATCTTCACAGAGTAAGAACCAACACTGTCCACATTCCAAATCAGGAGGTCCTCCACATTAATTTTTTGAACTACATAAAGACAAAGTTCCTCCATAAGCAAGGACCAAATCTGGGAATCCCTTGCATTCCTCACCATCCTCGAATGATTGGACCAGACTGTTATATTGTCATGGACCTCAGTAAATTTATTTTTACATACTAAAAAAATTATAAAATAAAAAATAATTTTTTAATATAAATATGTAAAAAAAATTAATTATTTTGAACGTATTTTATTGTTACATTCCAAACTAATATTTACTTTTACTTCAAATTTAATAATTTTAGAACTTTTATATATATATATATATATATATATATATATATATATATATATATAATAATTCAATTAGGAAAAAAGAATCACATGCATAGGTCGAGTGTTTTTATATTAAATATGGAACATAGGTTTGAAATATATATAAAAAAATAGATCTTTAATATATGTATGTTTATTATAATATTTATAAAGTTCATTTTCTTCGAGAGATTTAAGGTTCAAACCATAATGTAAGTATGTAAGTAGGTGGATATATATTTTCTTTATATTATTCTCTTCCAACACCACATAATTTTCTAAAGAGTTTGGCTAAAATTAGCTATACATCTATAACATTGTATAAATAATAAATAGATTAAGATTTTTCTTTATCGGTGGAGCTAATATCCTTCCTAATTAAAAATATATACTATATCACTTTTGGTGTGGTTTTAATTATTTTTATGAGTTATTTAGGTTTTTATGGGTTTATTAATTTTAGACAACTATTTACTATATATATTTTAAATTTATGAAAATCCTAATGATAGTAATTTATTTCAAAATCTATAGGTAAACATAGTAATAAGTGTTGAAATAAAATGAGAGATTTATATACTTATTGAGAAGAAGAGTACATATATATAACAAAGAAGAGAGGTGTTAGGGTTTTTCAAGAGGAAAAAACCCTAACCCTAACCTTAAATATAGGTAAAGTGCACATTACGCAAAGTGCACACTAATATTTTAACATCCTCCCTTAATGTGCACTTTCCTAGAATATTAAATGCACATTAATATTCTAAGAGTCTCCTTCCATTCTAACATCTCCCATCTAGAAGGTATCAGTCTCTCCCAAAAATGTAACTTTATACAATAGAAAATAAAAAATTTCCGAAGTGTTAAAAAAACCTTTAGCCTTTAGAGCAATTGGAAGTTGTCTCAATCCAAAGTGTTAAATATTTCATAGTCTCTTATTGAAAGTGAAAAACCACAAGGGGTTCTTGATGTCAAAGCCAAAATCCACTGTAACAAATGTTGCAAGAAGGCATAACCAAACTCCACCAAATTTTGTGAGGACATAACCAAACTCCACCAAATACTGCAAGAGGGCATGACCAAACTCCACCAAATGTTTATGACTTGCTCTTAGAGTCCTTGATGGAAAATAGAAATGGAGTAAGAGGACAATTCTATCCTAGAACTTGTCTCAAAACAAGACATTGAACAAGGATGCCACAACACTTGTTCCAATGCCAACAAAGTGGACTTAAGTTCTAAGGAGTGTCAGGTATGATCGGCAATGCACTTCTTACATTTCAAAATACCAAAGGTCAATGAAACCTTCACAAAACAAAAATACAATGATTGCATTAAAACCAAATTAGAAATACCCTTCCAACTACTATAGACATGGATATCTTTGGTGTAGAAAAAATCCTCCAAAAGTGAGAAAAAAGGGAGGCATGCTCTCAAGGAGCAAACTAAAGGATCCAATTCCCCCATTTTTACAATCTGAAACAAAAAATATTTTGAGGAATATTCTACCAAATAGTTGATCGATTAAACAATAGGTGGGATGAAAGCCCAATAACCCCTAAGAATTTCATTTTTGTAGAAATCAATGGTCAACCAGAGTAAATAGGACTAAAGTCTACAAATCAACCACCACATACTCCAAAGCAAACAAGCCAACAAAAAATTTGCACACCAAATCCGTAATGTGACTAGAGGAGAGTGAACACCACTCTCTCTAAGAGGTGGCCTCGAGTGGAGGCCTCCCCATTCTTAAGGCCACTCCATTGCACTTCACAAGCCTTACACACCAAAGACTTCCCATCTACATCTTTGAGTTTCAGTTCCACTTCTGCATAAGCACTACATTGCGCTAGACAAAACCTAGGATAAGTAATGCTTGCACAAATTAGTAGAAACGACACCATATTGATCACTAAAATATGAAAGATTCACCAATATTTTCCTGACATATGATCTCATTTGAAGAAAGCTTAAAAATCAACAGGGAAACATCCACCCAACAAAAAAATGTATATCGCAACCAACAATAGTCATGAACAAACTCCTGCATTGCTTGCACCACAAACTCGATATCGAACCTCTATAGTGATTCTACCTTCTTTGTGATGCAGATAGTCAAAAAATTGATGCGTGGCAAGAGAACAAAGTTTAATTCCATTCACCAGCCCAACAATGAAGTATTCACTCTCTTTGATTACTTGTGTTTTCTCTCGAAAGGGAACATGGTTTATTATGGTGAAGCAAGCTTTTCCCATGAGTTCTTCGAACAATGTGGCTTCTTCAAATATTGGAAAAGCAAAATTTCAGGGACCAAATTCCCATCATAGCAAAAATAAGTGACCACAACCATAGAAAATAATATTATTGGGGGTAGAAGATAGCAACGATGCACTCAAAAGATGGAATAAAATCCAAAATATCCAAAAATAGAGTAGTTAACCCAAGAAATTCCAAATATGGAAGCAAATATCTAAAATAGAGATGGAAATCATGAGAAAGGGAGAGAGGCAATAGGATAGGTAAATCATAGGTAGATATTTGAATCTTGTATAAGTCTTGAAACCAAACTTACAACATGCATGATGTCAAGTTTAGTGGCAATAAGCCATTTAAGACTATCAACTCAACTCCTATATAACATCTATTTTTTAACTACCATCATTCTTGACTAAATTTTCACTCACTTTCAAGGGTGTGTTCATTGGTTTGAAAATTTTCATTCTAAACTTATCAAGTAAATCAACTACATACTTTTCTTGTGAGATAAAAATACCATCATTCAATTGTCTTACTTCTAAGACAAAAAATCAATCCATTAAACCCAAAACTTTATTTAATTCATTATTCATGGTATTTTTAATTTATCTATTAACACTTTACTAATACAAGCATAAATCAAGTCATCAACATACAAGTAGACAATAAGTAAATCATCAATACCTTTGGATTTGACATAGAGTGTGGGTTCACTTTCATTCTTTTTGAAGCCATGTTGTTGAAAACACCCATCTATTCTATTGTACTAGGCTCTTGGTGATTGCTTGAGTCCATAATAAGATTTCTTAAATATGTAAAATATATGTTCTTGTCCAACAACTTTATAACCTAGTGGTTGTTCTACAGATACTTCCTCATCCAAGAAACCATTAGAAAATTTTGATTTAACATCAAACAAATATAGTAACGACTTAAATTGTGTTTCCAATGACAAAATAAATTATGGCATCCAATATTGCAATAAGAACATAGGTGTAATTGTAATCTATACCTATTTGTTGTGAGAAACCTTTAACTACTAATCTTCCTGTGTCTTTCAATGGATTCATTAGCTTTATATTTTATTTTTTAGATCTACTTTAATCCAATGATATTATTTTCTATTAGAGGATCTACTAACTCCCATGTTTCATTCCTTTCAATGGAAAAAATCTCCTCATTCATGGCTTTATGCCAGACTTCATAATTCATTGCATCTTCAAAATATTTTGGTTCTACTTGAATGCAATACGATAAAGTAAAATTTACAATTGAATTAAGACTAGGTGTTCCTTTATAAATTTCTATGAGATTATTTACCTTCCTTAGAGGACTAGATGAAGGATAAATTTGACTTGATGGAGTGGAAATAAAACTTGATCTACTACTTGGGATGATAGAATAAGGTGAAGCATCTTGTTTTGTATCCACAATTATTAGTTTTTCGTATTGCACATTTTTTTTCTATTGTCATGTTTTATTTTCAACACAAATTACATCATGACTAACTATGAAGTTCTTTGTCACTATATTATATAGCTTGTACCCTTTGTCCCCTTAATGTAGCTAATAGAAATTCATTTTTTATTTTTATCATCAAGTTTGTATTTTCTCTTTGGCTAAATGAGCATGACAAATGCAACCAAACACCTTAAGATAAGCCATACCATTCTTTCTTCCAATCCAATCCTCATAAAGAGTCACATTCTTCGCATTTTTTATTGAACATCTATTTAGGAAGTACAAAAATGTGGCTATTTATTCAACCCAAAAATTATTTGGAAGACCCTTGGCTTTGTGCATTCTTCTTGCCATCTCCATGATTGCACGTTTCTTACATTTGGCTACCCCATTTTTCTAAGGAGTATAACTTTTATTATGTTCCCTTTGAATACCATACTTTTTGCAAAAATATCAAAAGTTATTAGATATAAATTCTCTCCTCTACATATACATAGAGTCTTTAGGATATAACCATTTTGTTTTTCTATATTAGGTTTAAACTATTGAAATATAGAAAATGTTTTTGAATTTTCTTTGATGAAATATACCCAAGTTCTTCTATTATAGTGATCAACAAAATAATAAAATGCCTACTTTTGTTGAGTGACAAAGTATGCATTGGACCATAGATATCATCATGCACTAATTCAAGTTGTACCTTTTCCCTCCATGCTTTTTCTATTGGAAAATAATCTCAATATTGCTTACCAAAAATACAACTTTCACAAAATTCATCGTTTTATTCAATAATTGGTAATCCATTAACCATTTGTTTTTGATATAGTAGTTTTAGTACTCAAAATTTTTTGTCCATACCTCATGTGCAATAACCAAGATTCATCATTTAAAACAATTTTTAGGGCTTGAGTTTCTCCACATGCAAGTCTAAGAGAAAAAATTAATAATTTGTAGCATAGTAACTTTTGCTACAATTTGATTGCTATCATTTTTATCATAGATAACATATTCATTGTTTTTAAAAATAACATATATTTTCTCAATAATTTATCCTATACTTAACAAATTATGAGCTAATCTAGGCACATATAAAATGTCATGAATAATTATCTCATATTTTTATACCTTAACTGCAATGGTGCATTTTTCCCATGACCTGAACTTCCTTGTCATCTCCAAGTCATACTTGAGATTTCACAGATTAATCCATCTTTACAAAGATGTTTTCATTGTCTATCATGTGACTACTATAATTGCCATCCAAAATCCATACATCTTTAAAGATATATGTTTTTTAAATCACAAGCATAAAATAAACTACTGTATTCTTCTTTTTCTTCAAAATAGTTAGCATGTTGCTTATGTTTTTTCTAGTTATCATGTTCATAATGACCAAAATTTTTGCAATAATAACATTGAACTTGTGACTTTTCAAGGTTTTTATTACCTCTTTTGTCGTGGCTACCATCTCTTCCTAGTCTAGTGCTACTTCATCTACTTACATGTCCTTTTCCTTTAAATTTTCTTATTCCCTTACAAAATTTGATTCTATAGATTCTTTTCCCTTATTTTTTGAAATTTTAAACTTTTTTTTAAAAAATTATTTAATAGATTTTTTAATGGATCTATTCATTCTTTTCTCATGATTTTGAAAAGATCCCATGAGTTTATAGTATAGTTAGATCATTATATTTTTCAATAGCAACCACTACCAGATAAACACATAGAGGGAGGCTTATCAAAAAATCTCTACACTTTTTTAATCTAATAAATTCTCTTTATAATATTTAATTTGATTTACTAAGCTCATCACTTGAGTAAAAAAGCCTTGCATAGATTCAGAGTCTTTCATAAAAATATTTTCAAAATCTCTTCTAAGCATTTGAAGTTTGATGATTTTTACCTTTTTTGTTCCTTGATATGCATTCTATAATAGATCCCATGCCTCTTTTGATTTTTTTTTGTTGTAATTCTTTAAAAAATTAACTCATTTATTGCTTGTTGAATTAAAAAAGAGATTTTGAGTCCTTTCTATTCTCCTTTCGTTGATTTTGTTTTGCTTAAGTCCAAGTGCAACATCTTGTGCATTCATAGGTTCTATGTAACTCTTTTCAAGAAAATCCTATAAATATTGAGAAATAAATAATATCTTCATCTTAATGCTCCAAAAATCATAAATTTTCACCTAAAACAGAGGAATTTAACATTGAGTAAGAATTAAACTATTGTTTCTAGTAGTCATATTATAAAAATATTTTATAATTTTATCTTGATATCAAAGAGCAAAGAAAGATAATATACTTATCTCTATTTATAGTTCCCAAATTATCTTAGCCATTCTTCATCCAAACTTATAGATCTTCTAAAAGTAGATCGAATAGAGTGTTGATAGTTTCTACTTTCTTTACAATTTAGACTTTAAAAAATTGTAAAGCATGACCTCTCACAAATCAAACAAGCTTTGATACAGAATGTTGGATTATAGAGAAGAAAAAATATAGAACAAATCTTAACAAAAATGAGCAAACACATATTATTGCAGCAAAACACATAATTTTGTTCATTGATTTCTTGCAATCTAATACAAGAACAATTTATTTATAAGCTCAATGACCAAAACCATATGATTTTGGATGTGATCTAATTTTGGATATCCTTACACATAATCTTGTTTATTTAAAAATAGTATTATAATAATTATTTCAATAGTCTTTTAAAAGCAAGGGTTTCGCTCCTTATTTTGATAATTATATGGCCAACAATTTTCTCTATTATGCATGATATTCAACACTTTTCTTAGTTCATGTGTTGAAATCTCAAGCATGCCATTAAAATTTTGGACATTAAAAATTATCCTTATCACCTTAGTCATAAAATTCAAATTGTATAAAATCTTATTTGTGAAGATGTGGTCTAATGGCAAGCATTTTGTGAAATGTTGTTGGTTTTTTAACCAGATTAAATCATAGGTCCAGTTTCATAGGATCTTAATTAAACTCAGTATTAGAGTATTCAATATCTTTGGCCAATATCAATGAACATTAAATTAATAAAATAATAGTAATATGCATAAACAAACTTAGAATATTATTGCTTAAATTATATACGAACTTCAATTTACTTGGATACAACACATGGAGCTTTGTATCCATAATAGAGCCTTACAAATGACCTTTCAATAGTTTAAATATTACTCTCCTCACATATTTGAGAGATGCATCCTTTCCTATTCCTCACATATAACAAACCTCTCATGTCTCTTGAATTTACATCTTCACTTGTAAATTTGATACCTACACACATGACACTTGAATTTCTACACACTTGCAAAATTTATTACATGAAACTTGGACTCTTCTCACACATTGACACATACTTTAGAGGAAATATAAATCACACACCCTAATCTAATATTTACAAATGTATAATTGTACCATGGGGGTACATTATCATTTACCAAATAATATAATATCTCCAAGCAACCCCTTATATTACATTATTTGGTTTGAAGACTTCAATATTCCATATACTACCTTCAATCCTTTGCTTTGTTGTTCTTTATATTTAAATTTCACTCTTTGATTTGTTTTTTTTTTTGTTCTTTGCTTTCTATTTCTTCTTGGTCTTGATCTTGATCTTGTTTTTTGATGTAAATTCTAGACATTGAATCATTAAATCATCACAATGTTATATTCTATGAATATTAAAATTTAATGATTCTACGTTGAAATCAGCTATGTTGAATTCAAAACTATTGTATCATAGTTGGTATCTCTCATTTTACTTTTTCCTTCTTGTGATTTTTCTTGATAAATCTCAAAAGTGAGTAATGACATGTACATCACTATGCCTATTCTAGTAGGTAAAATAATAACATTTATAGAATTCCACCATGACCCAAATATTTTTTCATGGAGATAATTGATGAATATTGTGAATGTTAGGAGGAAAACTAATGAGATATTTTATTAATACAAAATGATTACATATATAGGCAGGAGGCTTATATCAATACAAAATAAATGTCAAAAGAACTAACAAGTGTCAAGTGTAGGCATAGTGCACATTAAAATATTCTAACATTCCCCCTTAATGTGCACTATCCTAACTATAGGAAAAAAACAAGTCAACATTAGGTAACATTCCCCCTTAATGTTGACTTCTCTTAAAAAAATTGTCATCATCCTTTATTTTTGATTTGGTCCAAGCTCTTGCTCTCTGTGCTTGGATCTCCAACTGTGAATAATGTTAGATCAACGGTGTATACATCTCGATCTGTTGCCTTAGGGTCAGCCACTTTCACGGGTCTGTTGCCACTAGATCAGCCGTCTAAGTACCTTAGGGTCATCATGGGTGCCCCAGGGTCAGCCACTTCTAGGTCTATTGCCTATGCAGGTCATCCTAAGAGGATGTTGTCTCTCATAGGTCACTAACTAGATCCACCATGAATATCGAATCCCTCCTAATGATGAACCCAATCTAGAAGGTGTCGATCTCTGCCAAAAATGCACCTTAATACATAAGAAAAAAACAAGCCATGAAATACAATAAAATGAGCCATAGAAGCCAAATATGGAGGAGAATAAGAAGAAAGAAGAGAAGAGAATATTTTGAAGTGTCTTCGTCTGTAGTCTTTAGAAGTTGATCCGAAAAAATCCTCGGATAGAGTCTAGGGTGTCTATGTCTGTAGTCCCTAGAATAAGTGTTCTTATGGAAGTCTCCTCATCTTATCGGAATGCATTGGTAACCAGTCGTTGCCTCCGCCAAGTAGATAGAGGAGAATACTAGATACTAGGCTCACTTACAAATGCCTTGGGAGTGTCGGGTGCAACCAAAAGTACACTCCAAGGTAGAAAACTTTGAGGATAACAAACTCAAATGAAACAGCCTCAAAATTACAAATAGACATCACCATTGTGTCCATCTCGAAAAAATATTTATGATGACTATAAATACCCCTATACTTGTGTCTGAATGAGGCCTTCAACTTGCTGGAAAAGCAACAACATACCTATCTAAATAGCAAATAAACCTCGCACTATGACAGCATTACTCTCTGGCGGAATAAAAACAAACATCAAATTTCCATCACAAGGGAATTACAGGACCATGTGGGCAAAAAAAATAAAGACTCCATGCTTTTGAAAGTGGTCCCTCCACTTTTAAAAAAAATAGCCTCCTCCACTATGAAAGATGCCCCTCAATTAAAAATAAATTGTCCCTCTCCAATTAAAATTATATCTGCCCCTTTCCACTTAAAATTATATCTACCCCTTTTTCATGACTTTGAATAAGAGAATAAAAAAATATACCCCACTTTTGAAAAGGTCGTCCACTAATTTCCCTACATTTTTTATAAAATGCCTCCTTTACATATAAGACTAAATGCATATAATAAAATTTCATTTTGAAAAGGCATGATGTGCCTATGTTCTTGGTCGTCCACCAAGACAATTTAAAATTTAAAGTCAAGTTGTATGCGACTCGTGGGAGGCAAGTGATACGAAGGCAGCTGGTTCATTTTTCTCTGAAGGCAAGTTGTAAACGCCGTCTCATTGTTCTATGTGGCATGTGGGAGGCAAGTGGTCTGAAGGCAGCTGGTTGTTGTCGATCATAACAACGGAAGGATGACACCGAACTGGACAACAGTTGAATAGAGCAAACCCTAATGAAAGAGGACTTAGTGAAAATGGAAAACCTAATAAACAATTACTGGAAACCCTAACAAACAAACCCTAGTGAAACTCTCATGCTGGAAATGACATCGGACTAGACAACTCATGATGGACGCACATAAATGCTGAATTCTCTTGGCATGCGACGTGTGGTCACTATATTTTTTTACTGGCAGAAGTAGGCAATATTGTATTGTGCCTCTATCACGTGGCCATATCTTGGTGGATTTGATCGGAAAAGCCATATGTTTATCCAGTGCAGGGAGCTCCACATCCTGCAGGTGCACTTCGAGGACCTCGAGGGGGCTGTAGCTGAAGTCTGAGTTTTTCTTCTCCAACATACCAACAACTGGCGCACAAACTGGTAGAACTAGCACATAACAAACACATAATGGCTAGTAATACGACGGTAATGGTCGCAGAGGGGTCTTCGAGATGCAATCTGAAACACTCCACAAAGCACGCACCATCAACAAAATTCTCAGCCTACCGAGAAAGACTAGCCTGCTGACTGCACAAATAAAACGGCTGAGAACACACTCCATCATAGAAAAAAACACTGCCTATCATCGAAGCAGCATATCACGGTAACCACAATATTTTTAAAAAATCACTTAGTGCACAACAACATTTGGCTGGAAAAAAATAAAAAAACACATCCTTCTTCCATTCAAAATCGGTGCAGCAGTGGTATTTCTCGTAGCTTAGAAGAAGCAACAGATTCAGATTATGACCGTAACAGTTAGCAATGGTATGGTGTGGGAGAAAATCATGTAACGACGAACTCTTGAATGCTACACGTAGAGTTTCAGCGCACCACTTCGGCTACTTTATCTCCACCACTCTGGCATCCCTTGAAATGACACTAGATTATAGATTTTAAAAACAAAACAGGCCCTCCACAACACCTAACGCAGGCAGCACTGGTGTTCTATTGCAAAATAAAAAAGCTTTGGGGCAACAGTACATCCTCCACTTCAAAAATAGCCAAAACAATTCTCCTGAGGCATACAACAATACTTCAAATCTTCCTGTGCACTCCTGGAAAGAACTGCAGGATCATTACTATCATCATCATTGTTGTAGTAGTCATCCTCTAATGATTTCAATGTTGAAAGGAAACCTGAACAACATCCACCATCGTAGTGAATCCAGCCTCCGTTCGATTGGGAAACAACAATACAGTAATCAAATATGCGTTCAAATATGCATGACCTCATTAACACCACCAGCACTACAACCACGTTCTCTTGTGCGATGCGATGAAAAAGCATCGTATCCAGTTGAGTGATCTTGTAGATCTCAACGACAAAGAGAAAAAGCAGGGGACGGAGTCCTTCACGTCTAAGAAAAAAATATCGCAACCAGTTCTGCATGCTGATGACTGGGGAACTCTTTGTTGCTACGCTTTAAGGAAAGCTACACCATCACATTGCTCCTACTAGGATCTGCTACGGTGGGGATTCGACCGAATCACCATGTACGCAGAATATGGAAAACCATAGACAATTTCTATTCTTTTCCAACTACTTGGACCTCCACGTGGGCGAAACAAATGGTGGTTGGCCATTTTCTTTTCGTGTCTCTCCGCTGCTTCAGTCACGATGGCAAAATCACCATACTGTTGTGCTTCATACTAAAAACAACATCTTGAGATTTCGAGTTAGTTCAAGCTGGGCTGAATCAGTGCTAAGATTCCCACTCTACAGTATTATCGGCTTTCTTCGCAACAACTGTTAGGAATGGAGCCTAATTATGAGGAGGCTAAATAGAGAAAGTTTTTGGATTTACTGCACGAAGAGCAGGGAAAGTTTCCAGATTTACAGTCTGTTATTCTACCAGAGAAAGTTTTCGAATTTACAACAGGACAGCCAGGGAAAGTTTTTTTGTTTTTATCCCAAAATTAGGTGTTGGGAACTCAGTGTTAATCTTGGAATGTATTAAGAAAAGCAGTTTTTTTTTGTTTTTTTTCTTATATATATTTGTGACCAAAAACAAAGTATACAATGAAATTACTGTGTGGATTCCTTGTAAATATAGAGAGGAAATTACAACAGATGTTTGTTGTAGGTTGTAACCCTCTATTGCTTGGATTGAGAAAGAAAGGACTAAAAATTCTTGGTGGACGTAGCCCATTGGGTGAACCACGTTAAAATCGTTGTCTCTTCTACTATGTGTTTGTCTTATTTGTTAATTATGTTGTTAAAGTTTGAAACACTGTAATTGCTTTTCTATATTTTATATAGTGATTTACTCTAACAAGTGGTATCAGAGCATTTGTTTTGTTGGGTGCACTTGACAGAAGGAGAATTTCTGGATCAAGTGGGAGCAATGGCGGAAGAAGGGAGGTTTAGAGTTGAAAAATTCAATGGCCAAAACTTTCAATTTTGGAAGATGCAGATGGAGGATTACTTGTACCATAAGGATCTTTACTTACCTCTTAAGAGGGAAACAAAGAGACCTTCAACTATGTCTGATGAGAAGTGGAGTCTCCTTGATAGAAAGGCATTGGGTACTGTGAGGTTGTGCTTGGGAGCCACCGTAGCCTTCAACATCTTTGATGAAAAGACTACCAAGGGAGTCATGAATAAGTTTGCCAAGATGTATGAGAAACCATCAATATCAAATAAGGTATTCTTAATGAAAATGTTATTTAACATGAAAATGAGTGAAGGAGGATCTGTGCAAGATCATTTAAATGAATTTAATGCTGTCACTAATCAATTGCATATAGTAGGATTGGATTTTGATGATGATATTAGGGCCTTATTAATCTTATGCTCTCTTCCAAAAAGTTGGAATAGTTTGGTAATGGTGGTAAGTAACTCTGCTTCGAGTTCAAAAAAATTAGTATTTGATGATGTGGTTGATGTGATACTCAGTGAGGACATGAGAAGAAAAACCACAAGAGAATCATCTAGCACCACCTTAACTGTTGAGAATAGAGGAAGATGAAGAGAAAGAGGCAAGAGTTCACATCATGGCAAATCCAAAGGCAGATCCAAATCACGTGGAAAAGGAAAGCTACAGTGTTGGCACTATGGCAAAAAGGGTCATCTCAAGAAGGATTGTTGGCAAAGAAAGGGTAATGGAAATGAAGGTAATGATAATAATGGTAACACTTCATAAGCCAATATTACTAGAGAAATTCTACAAGATGCTTTAATCTTATCTCTTGATAGAAATAGTGATTATTGGGTAATTGATAGTGGTGTTTCATTCCAAGCTACCTCACATAAGGAATACTTCATAGATTATGTTTTTAGAGATTATGGACAGGTTCTATTGGGAAATGACCAACCATGTAAAATCGTGGGTATTGGAAAGATTTTGATTAAATCCCCAAATGGATGTCAATGGGCTCTTAAAGAGGTGAGACACATACCATATTTAAAGAGAAATCTTATATTTGCAAGTAAGCGTGATGGTGAAGGATACACGATTGCATTCGAAGAAAATGCTTGGAAAGTTACTAAAGGTTCATTGATAGTAGCTAGAGGTAAGTTGGTGGGTACTCTTTATTTACTTACTGATTTTTCTCACTACTCCATGAATTTAGTTCTACAGGTGAGAGTGCATCTTTGTGGCACCAAAGACTTGGCCATATGAGTGGAAAAGGTATGGAAATTTTACATTCAAGAAAGTTATTGCCTAAGTTAAAAGAGATTGATTTGGAATTATGTGAGGATTGTGTTTATGGTAAAGCAAAGAGAGTTAGATTTCTCAAGGATGGCAAGGAAAGGAAGAAAGAGAAATTGGACCTTGTACACTCAAATGTTTGGGGCCCAGCTCAGGTAACTTCTCTTGGAGGTTCCTCTTACTATGTACTTTTTATTGATGATGCAACAAGGAAAACATGGATATATTGCATTAAGAATAAAAGTGATGTTTTTAATACCTTCAAGAATTGGAAAGCATTAGTTGAAAATGAAACTGGGAAAAGGTTAAAGTGTCTAAATTTGAATAATGGTGGAGAATATTGTAGTAGATAATTTGATGTGTTTTGTTCTAAAAATGGAATTAGAAGAATCAAGGTAGTTCCAAGAACACCTCAAGAAAATGGGGTTGCAGAAAGAATGAATAGAACCATCATGGAGCATGCTAGGAGCATGAGAATACATGCAGGCTTACCATTATTTTTATGGGCTCATGCTATTGATATTGCAGTATATCTGATTAATAGAGGACCATCTAGTGCCTTGGATGGAGGAATTATGGAAGAGCTTTGGACAGGTAAACCAGTAAATTATTCTTTCCTTAAGGTATTTGGATGTGAGGCTTTTATGCATATAGATAAAGAGAACAAAAATAAGTTAGATTTTAAGGCCCAAAAGTGTTATTTTATTGGTTACGGTATTGATGGCTTAGGTTACAGATTATGAGATTGTGATAACCGAAAAGTCATTAGAAGTATGGATGTCATATTTAATGAAAACAATTGTATAAATATCGGTTTCAAGGAAAGAAATAGAAAGAGGAAAATACTAAATACATAGACCTTGATGGACACATATAAAAGGTAACTCCAAAAGTGGTAGAAGATCAAAATGTAAAACAACAACAACAAGCACCTCAATCTCCAGAAAGTGTTGTTAGATGATCTACCAAGATAAGTAGAATTCCTCAACGTTTCTCTAATTATGTTTTGTATATTGATGCTGGTGAGCCAGAATGTTTTCAATAAGCATTACATATGGATACCAGGAATAAGTGGGATCTTGCAATGAATGAAGAAATGGACTCTATTCCATAACCAAACTTGGGATTTGGTTGAGCTACCCAAAGATAAAAGAGATTTGACCAATAAATGGGTGTACAGGATTAAAGAGGAGAATGAAGGGCATAAGAGATACAAAGAAATACTAGTGGTCAAGGGATTCGCTCAGAAAAAAGGAATTGATTTTGATGAGATTTTTTCTCTAGTTGTATAAATGACCTCTATTAGAGATATTTTGAGTCTTATAGTTATAGAAAATTTGTATATGGAGCAATTGGATGTGAAGACAACATTTCTTCATGGTGATTTGGAGGAGGAAATTTATATGCACCAACCAGAAGGCTTTCAGGTGAAAGGTAAAGAGGATTGGGTATATAAACTGAAAAAGAGCTTGTATGGGTTAAAACAAGCTCCTAGATAGTGGTATTTAAAATTTGATAAGTTCATGGCTAATCAAAGGTTTGAAAGATGTCAAAGTGATCATTGTGTATATTTTAAGCAAACTGGAAATGGTAACTATGTTATTTTGTTATTGTATATGGACGACATATTGGTTGCAGGAACAAATATGCAAGATATAAACATGCTCAAGAAAGAGCTGGCTAAATCCTTTGCCATGAAGTATTTGGGAGAAGCCAAACAAATCCTTGGTATGAGGATAACAAGAGACAAGGAGAGTCACACTCTGAAATTGTCACAAGCAGAATACATTGAAAAAGTGCTTAAGAGATTCAACATGAACAATGCAAAGTTTGTTGCTACTCCATTGGCAAAGCATTTCAAACTCACCAAAGATTTGTGTCCCAAGACACAAAATAAATAAGATCATATGGCTAAGGTTCCCTATGCATCAACGGTTGGAAGCTTTATGTATGCAATGGTTTGTACAATATCAGACATTGCCCACACAGTGGGAGTAGTGAGTAGATTTATGAGTAATCCGAGAAAAGGACATTGGCAAGAGGTAAAATTGATACTCAGGTAATTGAGAGGAAATTCAAATTATTCTTTGAATTTTGGAGGCTCTAATATATGCTTGAAAGGTTTTGTAGATTCTAATATGGTAGGTGATCTTGATGGTGGAAGGAGCACTACTAGCTATATCTTTACTATAGGAGGAGGAGCGGTTAGTTGGATTTCTAAACTCCAACACGTAGTTGCCCTTTCAACCACTGAAGCTGAATATGTTGCTGCTGTAGAAGCAAGCAAAGAGATGGTTTGGTTGCAAAGACTAATGGAAGAACTGGGGAAGAAGAAAGAGGATAATAGGTTATGGAGTGATAGCCAGAGTGTTATACACCTTGCAAAGAATTCGACATTCCATTCAAAAACTAAACACATCAAACTTAGGTATCATTTCATTAGATCAGTAGTGGAAGATGGATCTTTGAAATTAGGGAAAGTTCACACATCACAAAATCCTGCTGACATGCTTACAAAAGTGGTGTCAAGAGAAAATTTGAGCTTTTGCTCAACTTCGGTTGGCCTTAAGGAATAAGAGGCCATGATGAGAATTTTTCGATCCTTGGTTGCAGTATGGTGCAATGGAATTAGTCTCCAAGTGGGATATTGTTAGGAATAGAGCCTAATTATGAGGAGGCTAAATAGAGAAAGTTTTTGGATTTACTGCAGGACATGCAGGAAAAGTTTCCAGATTTACAATCTATGAGTCTACCAGAGAAAGTTTTGGGATTTACAACAGGACAGCCAGGGAAAGTTTTTTTGTTTTTATCCCAAAATTAGGTGTTGGGAACTCAGTGTTAATCTTGGAATGTATTAAGAAAAGCAGTTTTTTTTCTATTTTTTTCTTATATATAGTTGTGAGGAAAAACAAAGTATACAATGAAATTACTGTGTGGATTCCTTGTAAATATAGAGAGGAAATTACAACAGATGTTTGTTGTAGGTTGTAACCCTCTATTGCTTGGATTGAGAAAGAAAGGACTGAAAATTCTTGGTGGACGTAGCCCATTGGGTGAACCACGTTAAAATCGTTGTCTCTTCTACTATGTGTTTGTCTTATTTGTTAATTCTTTTGTTAAAGTTTGAAATACTGCAATTGTTTTTCTATATTTTATATAGTGATTTACTCTAAAAACAACAACAAGAATAACAATATGATCGAACACCACATGCAAAAATCATCAAATAATTAAATATTATCAAGCAAATATTTAACAGGCTACTGTGGATGATATTATCAAAATGGCAATATTCCCTTCATCTTCGGTAGGGCTTCTTTGTCAACACAGAAAAATTCAAATCACTCAACAGCAAAAAAATTATGCACAAAATTGGTGCACGGTGCGTGGTCATCTCTTCAAACTGGTCCATCACTGTGGCATCGCTCCAAGTTAAAATTTCACATCCCATGTCCTCCACAAAATCACAGCCCACCAGATTGTCTTTGAAATACGCTATTCAAAGGTTGGTCCACGTACATAAAAAAATAATGTGTATCTTCGATCATCAAGGATGGTGGAAAAAACATCGTTCTAAATGTCCCCATAGATGATCTGCCATTGGATCATCGATCTATTGAGATAAAAAATTAGTTTTATTTTGGTGTTCCACAAGCTCCACCTGCAAATAAGATAAAAAAAAAAAATTGAAACCCTATAGCTCACCTAGTATCCCGTTTTTCGTTTTTCTATGGAGAAACTACTTCGGATAGATACATAGGGAAAAATGACAACCATTTATTTTCCCAAGCTTCTGGTTTTTGATCCATCCATCAAGGGATGGAGAGCATACTCCCTAGCTTGAAGAAAAAATGGAAAAAAAATGGGGAAAAAAATGGGGGGAGGGGGGATTTCCCTCGGGATTTCCATGAGGGAAATCCCCCCTCAAAGGTTTCACAGGGTAGGGAAAGCCTGCTCTGATACCAAATGTTAGGAGGAAAACTTATGAGATATTTGATTGATACAAAATGATTACATATATAGGCAGGAGGCTTATATCAATACATGACAAATGTCAAAAGATCTGACAAGTGTCAAGTGTAGGCATAGTACACATTAAAATATTCTAACAGTGAACATCTCATATTTGGCATTTTTGAGAATTAAATAAAACTTCTTCTTCAAGTCATATGACATATTTCTTTGCTCATCAAAATTATCCATCAGGATTTATGGATAGAATTTTAGTTTTTTCAACATTTCTTCATAATTTAAAAAAAAATATGCATTTCTAATAATTTCTTCCATTATGAATTCTTTTGATGTGGTAATCCTTATGACTCCTCAATTTTTAATCAAAAATCAAAATTTTCAAATTCTTCAACTTTAATCAAGCAATCATCTAGTTAGTTCATCAATTTCAATTTTAGTTTTTCTTATGACTCCCACAAAATTCTTTTCAATAAATTTTCAAAATTCTTAAATATAATCTTCAAATAAATCAACTTCCATTCAATTATAAAATTCAACTAATCCTTATCTTTCCATTTCAATTTTTCAATTTCAAATAAATCGTTCTCTTATAACTCCTATCAATAATTCATTTTCCAATTAATTTTCATTCAATTATATTTCTACCTTATAGCTCTTTTTTTAAAAATCAAATTGCAATAAGACTTTTAAACCTTATAAGTCCATGTTTTCAAAAATTCAAATTCAAATATCTTTAATTTGACTTAGGCTCCCAAAATATAAAATAACCCCTTTTAAAAACTTTAGGAAATATGATTCCTTACTTTGATTTTTGTAATTTAGCTGCACTAATTTGAATTCAAGGCATATAAAAATTACATTACTTTCCTTGGTGTTTGCAACAGATGTTATACCTAAGACATTCATTTCTCATGCACTGGACTTCTCAAGATTTTATCGAATTCACTCTTTGGTAGATATCAAATTGATTTCTTCCTCTTAGGCTAATTTACCTTAGCTTCTCACATTTTGGTAGTTCATCTTCTTGCTTCTTATATGGCTAGTCTCTTCACACTTGGGTATCTTTCACTTGCTTCAATTGGATCTTGACTTACCTGTTTGCACTTAGGCAACTTCCACATGCGCTAGATGACACCCTACTTGTCTCTTCACACTTAGGTGGCTTACACTTTCCACTAGATGGATCTTGACTTGTCTCTTCACATTCAAGTTTCTTACACTTTGCACTAGATGGCTCTCGACTTGTCTCTTTGCAATTAGGCAACTTACAATTGCTCCAATAGGCTCTCGACTTGTTTCTTCACATTTAGGCAACTTCCAACTTGTCTTTATTTTCAATTCACCTTTTCATACTCAAGCTACTTCTTACTTGTTTCTTCTTTCTTCACACAACTCTACACTCTTTAAGAGACTATAATTTATCATTCTTATGGAACATCTTCCCCTATTATGCTTTAGGTAGGGTTTGAATTTTTTGGATTCATGACCTTATGGAATTGACTCACAAACTCAACTAGTAAGCATTTGGCTTTATCACATTCTCCAAAATTCAAACTAATTTATAGCTCTTTGTTCATGGTTTGGACAATCATAGGCTTATGAACTTGGCTAACAGACATTTGACACTTATCTTTTCATCCTCTTCAATCCAGTTTTTGCTTTCAAATGGATTCAACCAACCTCTTCAAGAGCACTTATTATGTCACAATATCCTTTAAAACACTATTGAGTTTAGCATTTTTTATCCAAATTCTTCTATTCTGTCCATTCTTCACTATCTTCAATCTTCCTTCAATGATTTCCAATGCAATAATGTTGTCAAAGTGCAGCTTTGATACCATTGTTGGCTTTTTAGCCAGATTAAATCACAGGTCCACTTTTACAGAATCTTAATCAAACTCAATATTAGAGTATTCAATATCTCTGACCAATACCAATAAATATAACATTCATGAAATAACAATAATATGCATAAACAAACTTAAAATATTATAGCTCAAATTGTATACAAAATTTTATTTTCCTAGATGCAATACATAGAGCTTTGTCTCTATAATATACCCTTACAAATAACCTTTCAATACTTTAACTATTGCTCTGAGAGGTTCATCATTTCCTATTTCTCACATATAACAACCTTTCATGTCTCTTGAATTTCAATCTTCACTTATATACTTGACACCCACATACATGACTCTTGACATTCTACACACTTGCACACTTTATTACATGACACTTAGATTCTTCTTATATATTAACACGTACTTTAAGGGAAACATGAATCACAGTGTTGTATAATAAGTCACATATTAATATAATATTTACAAATGTACAATTATACCAACAAGCATAATCATTTACTAAATAATATAATATCTCCAAAATGCAACTTTATTCCATCACAAACAATTGAGAGTAAAAAATTGATGCAGCGAGGAAGAGGGGGTCAATTGAACAACAACCTCTCCTAGCTGCTCAAACATTTTCTTACCACCACACATAAAAACAATAATAAATAACCCCATTAATGAACTGCATAACACATGAAAATACACAAAATACTACTTTATTATATTTCAATGGCCACATTAACATTGCATAATTGCTCTCCATAGAGCACCACACATCTGCATGCACTCCTTAGATAACCAATCTCCTTATTCCATACGAGGTTTTACATCTCAAACCTCTTGCAAACACTGTGCAAAGTGCCAATTTCCTTCCTCCGAGGCTTCATACAAGAAACCTCCTGCAAGCACTGCACAGAGTGCCAATTTCCTTCCTCTGAGGCTTCATACAAGAAACCCCTGCAAGCACTGCACAGAGTGCAAAATTCTTTGGAGCCCCTTGCTCACTTTTCATGCTCTACATCAACTTCTTATTTATAAGCATAAAAAACAATGAACTATAAATGACACCTAAGCATTCTTATCCATTTTTTTCCAGTTTTTTTTTAAAACACATATTTTTCTAAAAACATGGATTTTTTTCCTAAAAATCCACAACTACCCACTACATGCTTATCCTTATCCAATATCTCTTGTCAGTTGGATGTTCTCTTCCTCCGAATAACAATCCCAACTGTTTTCCTTTACTAACAGTTGGATGCTCCTGCATCATACTCATCGGGTACCAAAAACATAGTGAGTTCCTGCTCACAAGCTCCTGCATCATACACAATCCCATCGATCTTCCCACTATGATACCAAATGATGCAGCGACGAAGAGGGGGTCAATTGAACAACAACCTCTCCTAGCTGCTCAGACATTTTCTTACCACCACACATAAAAACAGTAATACCACCACACATAAAAACAATAATAAAGAACCCCATTAATGAACTGCATAACACATGAAAACACACAAAATACTACTTTATTATATTTCAATGGCCACATTAACATTACATAATTGCTCTCCATAGAGCACCACACATCTGCATGCACTCCTCAGATAACCAATCTCCTTCTTCGAGGTTTTACATCTCAAACCTCCTGCAAGCACTGTGCAAAGTGCCAATTTCCTTCCTCCGAGGCTTCATACAAGAAACCTCCTACAAGCACTACACCGAGTGCCAATTTCCTTCCTCTGAGGCTTCATACAAGAAACCCCCTGCAAGCACTGCATAGAGTGCCAAATTCTTTGGAGCCCCTTGCTCACCTTTCATGCTCTACATCAACTTCTTATTTATATTTATAACAAAGCAATGAACTACAAATGACACCTAAGCATTCTTATCTTTTTTTTTTTTCTATTTTTTTTTTTAAAACACATATTTTTCTAAAAACATGGATTTTTTTCCTAAAAATCCACAACTGCCCACTACATGCTCATCCTTATCCAATATATCTTGTCTGTTGGATGTTCTCTTCCTCCGAATAAAAATCCCAACTGTTTTGCTTTACTGACAGTTGGATGCTCCTGCATCAAAAATATATAAAATGTTCTATATTAAGAATGCAAACTCTTTGATCGGAGAAAAAAAATTGAAATTAAAATATATACAAAATGTACCATAACAAAAATGCAAATTTAGATCCACTCACGATGTTAGGATTCTACTCCTAACCACCATACTAATCACATTATTAGTTAATTATTTAATCACTCTCTCTTTCACAAAGGTTGTGACCTTTGATCACACCTTCACACTCGTAGAAATAGGCATTTCATTTGGTATAGTTGAGGCATCGAAGAATATAATTATTAATTAATTGTTGGGTTCCCCATACAATACAACAACGATTCCTTAATAAAAGCGATTCCTTTTTATTATTCTAGCATTATAATCAATCTTTCTCTATTGGGTTCACTACATCTGGATCAGAGCTAGTTCAATCCAATTTTTTTTTCCCCACACAGCCACCGTCTCCACTTTACGTGCCACCTTGTCATAAGTGAGTACGGGTCTGCCTCACAACACCGTATTCCTCTGTGATAACACAGACCGACAACGGAATAAAAAATAGAGCTCCACCATAATATAAATTGCCGACATCGGCTGTGAGTTCTGACGCAGCGATAGTGCAATAAGCGGACATAAACTCCAAATTTTTTTTTACAGCGAACGAACAGGCTGTCATAGTCTCTTCGGCGTCTACCTCACCAAAAGGACGAAACAGTAACCCAATCCGACAGAAAAGAAAAGCGAGAAGTTATAAAAAATTTGGAAGTATGGTTGTTGAAGACTAGCAGAGTGATTCGACCAAGCGCAGATTAAAAAAAATACATCAAATCTGAAGAAATCACGAAAAAATTGGTCGCTTGCAGAGTTTTCCGGCAAAGACACAGGTTAACGGTGGAATCGTATAAAATTAGAGTATAAACTTAAGGTTTAAAATAAATTTTACCCACCGGCGGCTACGGTTCGCGTCACTGGAAAACTTCGGCATCGAAGAAAGGACGAAGGTCACAAGAAGTGGCAAAGGATATTGCGAAAGAGGTCTCGAAAGAGGTTTCAAAAGAAATGAAAGAAGTGATGCAAGAAATGGCCGATGGAAGAATATATCACGACCCCAACCTACTTTTGCTACTTAATCTTGCCCACCTACGTCAAATCACATCAGTGAGGGTATATAAAATTCAGTTCCAGGATATCGCCAATCGCATCACAGGGTTGGACGAATCAGTCCTCATAAGTGGGTTCATCAATGGATTGAAAGAAGAAATTAGAGTGAATATCATGATGTACACTCCTCGCACCCTACAGGAAGCCATTGGATTAGCCTTGTTAGCCGACGATACATTCAATGTTCAACGTCAACATGGGGAGCAACCTATTGATAAATCAACATTCACGCACACTATTCCAAAACACAAACCCTTGCCAGTTAAGTACCTTAGCCTACAAGAAATGGAGGAGCGACAAGCGAACGACCTCTGCTATACTTGTGATGAGCAATTTGGGCCCCTTCATTGTTGTGCTACACAAACATTGTATTTATTGAATATAGTTGATCCCTGTCACTCCATAGAGGAAGAAGGTGAGGAAGATGTGCACGACATGACCAAAGCACCTGATCATAACAATGAAGGAAATGAGGTCGATGTGCAAGAAGTGCTCGATGCACCACGAAAAGATGAGGTAGACATCCATGCAGTAAACAATGAAGGCAAGACATACACTCTCAAAGAACTACACACAAGTTCATCGCCAATAGTGAGTTCTCATCGTATAGGCAACCTGATTCAGAAAGGAGGCAAAAGAGTGAGTGCACCTTTATTTTCCCTTCATTCTACACAGGAAGAATCGGCTAAAGCGGAAGCCTACCGTCATCACAATTCTCCTAAGGAAGATTCTACTATTCTTTCTAGCAACCCCCCACTAATGCTTCGACCTTCAATATATCCTTGCCTTCGAAAAAGTGACATTAAAATAGTACAAGAACTTGCACAAATTCAACGGGGAAAACAAGCAACGAAGCTTCTTACTTTGAGCTTTGAGGACAAAGCTCTTTTTAAGGAAGGTGGCATGTTAGGATTCTACTCCTAACCACCATACTAATCACATTATTAGTTAATTATTTAATCACTCTCTCTTTCACAAAGGTTGTGACCTTTGATCACACCTTCACACTCGTAGAAATAGGCATTTCATTTGGTATAGTTGAGGCATCGAAGAATATAATTATTAATTAATTGTTGGGTTCCCCATACAATACAACAACGATTCCTTAATAAAAGTGATTCCTTTTTATTATTCTAGCATTATAATCAATCTTTCTCTATTGGGTTCACTACACACGATGTACCGAAAAACCCCATTTTCTAATATGGTTTAATGGAAAGTGTTTTGTTGTAAAAAATTTCCCACTTTTAGAACAATCTAAATGATAGATATAATGAGGACACAATGCAGATTTAGATCATGCTCACAGTTAGTAAACATACTTTTATTTTAAAATTCCATTTACTATATGTGGTCTCATTGCAATTGCTTCGAAATTCCTCACATTACCTATGCAAATTTGAAGGACAAAGTTCATTAGCAAGTATTTTGGGCTGTGGTCTAGTTGCATGTGTTTCTTTGTATGTAACTTTTAAGCAGACTAGAAAAACCTATATAATTAAAGAATATAAGGGAATCACATTCACAATACAAGCTCTGTCTATACACCTTCTAATTGACTTGTATTGATCTCAAGGTTATATTATTCTTTTGCTAACTTACAATGAAAATGTTTTCATTCCCAGGCAAGATCTGTTTTCCAAAATATATCAAACTTGATTATCATGGCAACGATATGCCACAATGTCAATGATTTAAAAAAGAAAACCATGTAGAACTTAAATTATAACGGCAATTATGTGTCACAGCATTGAGTATTTCAAGAAACAAAAAAAAAATGAGAACATGTAACAACAGCATTGAGTATTTCAACAAACAAAAAAAAAAAAAAAATGAGAACATGTAACAAGCCAATGATAGGTCACTGCATTCAAGTTTTCAAGAGACTATTTAGAACATGATTGTTATGGTAATGATATCAACCATATTGAAGATTTCAATGACAACTCCATACTGGAAGTTTGCATTTAGACACTGTCAATAATGCACTTTACAAATTTGATGTCTCTTGTTTAGTAAGAGTTGTTTCTATAATTTTCTGTTATAGAGTTGGTTGGCACCAGTGCTTAAGAGTGCAAGATAGTTATTCCTGACTTGACCTGTGGTTTTCATACTTCCAAGAAGCCTGTTGCCTTGGCTGTGGCATAAAATAATCACCACCACCTTTACCTTGTTACATTCATGAAAAAATATAACCTTTACCTAAGGCATATTATATTTATATTCAGTGTGCACAGAAACAAGAACCATCACAAGTAGTAAAACCAAATAAAGTTCATCAGCCTTAGAACTAGTAGATATTTGTTTGGTAACACGAGGCATTAATATAAACAAATGATATTTTCTTTTAAACTTGGAACATGTCAACAACCCATTAATGACAGACTTCAAGAAAACTTCGTGTGTGACTTCCATGAATAAGAAGTTTTCAAACAGTATGGTGAAAGAAGAGATTAAAACTTCCAAAATCCAATCCATAAATGCAGAACAATCTCAATCCAGAATAATTGCAATGTATATGAAATTTGCTAGTATTCCCCCTGAATAGTTAACTGGCATTGTTCTTTTATTACACAGTGATCTACAACATCAATCCTTAGTGACCTGAATAGTACTATATCAAATTTCACAGCTATTTGTGCCATAATTTCAACTAACACCTTCCTTCTCAAGCACTCAGATTTCTTGGCTCAACAATCACTTTGAGGCCATGTTTCATGAACAGAGTGAGTGACATCTTCTGCTCCACTGGATGACCCAGAAACAAAGAAAGACGATAGCGCAGCAGAATACCTGCAACAACGGATTTCATTTGCAAATAGGCCAGGTCCTTTCCCAGACAAATCCTAGGCCCTCCATTGAATGCAACAAACTTGTAGGAGTCTTGGGGTGGTTCAAACTTGCCATTCTGTATCCATCTCTCTGGCTTGAACTCAAAGCAATCAGGTCCCCAGAGCGATTCCAACCTCCCTACTGAATAAATTGAGTAGGTTATAGTGGTTCCTCCCGGAACAAATGTGCCATCAGGCAGGGTATCATCCTTCAAAACATACTTGGAGTCCTGTGGAACAGAGGGATAGAGCCTCAGAGTCTCAGAGAGTGCAGCCTTAAGGTAAACCAACTCATCCAACTCTTCAAAAACCAGAGGCTCCTCAATCCACTTTGAAGGATCGTTACCCCTGCTCTTGGTTAAAACCTCACAGATTTCTGCAATAACCTTGTCTTCAACCTGCCGATGCTGCATGATCAGCGTGAAAAACCAGCATAAGGCCACAGAAGAAGTATCCCTACCAGCAAGGATAAAATTCAGTGCGACATTTCGTAGGAATGTATCTGAGTAGGGCTTGCCATCTCCATCCTTCTTGCTTATAAACCTTGACAACAAGTCATCATGTGGCTGTTTTTCTTTATCTCCTTCCTTAAGTCCGGCAGACACAGCAGACAATTCCTGTTTCCGCGCAGCAATGATTTCAGTTAAGTACCTTTCAACCTTGGCAACACTTTTCCTAAGATCAATCTCCATTCCCAAACCCAAAAACTTTTTAAGCTTCCACAACACTTCTGGATATATGAGCCTCTGCAAAGTGGCCTCAGTAGCACTGTCAAAGGCATTGGCAAAGGGGTTCATGAGGAGACATGGGGATAGGGTCTCTGGATCCCTGCCAAATGCTAGACCACACATATTATCAAATGTGAGCCTGAGAAGGAGGTCCTGCAAGTCCACAGGACTGTGGAGCTTCTCAGCTTCTGCCAAAATGGGCCACAGCCTACCCTTGATTGATCTGTTCACCCATCTAGCCATGGCATTTCTCAGGGTCCTTGTTGTGAACTCCAAGGCTGCAGTCTTCCTTTGAACTAACCATATTTTTCCATCACTGTTGAAGATGCCATTCCCCAAAAGGTCATGAAATGCTGCCTGCCACTGTGGACCTTTGGGATAGTTATCAAAGCGGGTCTTAAGAATATGCTCTAGATTTTTTGAACTGCAGGTTACAGTAATAAGCCCATGTTTCCTTGCAAGAAATGGGATTGCACAGATACAGGTTTGGTATGATCCTCCCATCTGTCTGAGGTTATCTGAAATCCAATCATGCATTCTTGAGCGGTTTTGTAAGAGTCCTGGTAGGCTTCCCACCACTGGCCATACCTTCGGGCCAGTGAAACTTGCTGCAAATGTTTTAAACCATACCATATATGCTACCATGGCACCGAGCACCAATAACACTGTGGAGAACTCCATTGCTTTATATTCTCCAAAAGTTTTTCTTGACTGGCCTACTTTGCAAGGTCTTCTCACAAAATTCAACTAGCAGAAAATTGCTTCAAATCTTAAAGCATTGCCAGAGCTACTCACATATCACTGTTTCTGCGGCTGTGAAATTTCATGGAAGATGATTGCTTCATCCACCATAAGATCTCTACAAATTCTTCTGCTCTTTGAAAGTATTCTGGCAGCCTCCAAGTCTAAAATCTCCTTTCTCAGATAATCGTGGGCCTCCTGTTCACGAACTAAATTTCAGCTGAGTATAGTCTGTTTGAAACTATTGATCAACCAAGTACTGCGTATAAAACAAATGGCCACTACCCATGATTTCAGAGTTGATTTGACAAAAGCTACACTAACAATCATGCACCAAGAACCCCTTATATGGTTCAGGGCATCGTTCGTACACAAACAGGTTAAAAAAAATCAAGGTATTAACACTATATTATTTTAATATTCATAAAAAAACCATCGATAAGGATAAATATCAGGCCCAATCCTTGATTGCCTATATCAGACTTCGGCACCCCATTTATTGATTTATTTCTCGTCATTTTCAATTCATCACCGCAACCTATAATATTTCTTTATATATAAATGCGCATTATCCATTCTTAAACTGTGTCCTCTTTTTGTTTTATATTGATATGAGATGGTTCGCTTTCTAATTACAGGTTAAGTGTGAGATTCAGCTTGGCATCAAGGGGTCTACTGGCGGCGTCACCTATAAAAGTTTGTAGATCAAGACATTTCATTACGTGTATCCCTATGCACCGAAGGCCCTCCAAAGGATATATGCTTTTTCTAATGCGTATTTTACAGTCCAAAGGGTATATGCTTTTTCTAATGCGTATTTTACAATCCAAAGGGTATATGTTTTTCCTGTCTATGTTGTTTTTTTTAAATAAAAATAATATTTTTTATATAGGGATTGAACTCAAGTCATACCATACTCACAAGGATATTTGTTAAGATTTTGCATTAAAACTATATGCTTTTCTGATTTTACATGATAACATTATTATTTAATATTATTATATTATTAATTTATAAGATCACTAATGTAGTTTTAATCGTGTCATCCATCTCCGAATTTGCCATCGATTCCCTCGACTCAAATGCTGCGGTATTAAAAACTAGCAGCCGCCACTGTAGCAGCCCGTGGACTGTAGCACCCGCCACTGTAGCAGCCGACACTGTAGAAGCCTGCAAACTGTAGCAGCCCGTGCACTATAGCGGCCGCAAAAATTTTGGCCATAAAAAAAAAATAGCAGATTTTGGAGGCAACAAGTTGTGACGGATGGAGCAGCAAGGAGGAGGAGCGGGAGGTCTTGGGGCAACAAACCCTAGGTGTGGGGCTTCAGAGGGCAGATCAGCAGACACGACAGGTGGGGGCTCTGGTGAGATAGCAGGCCTCCAGGTGGAGGATGTGGACAAGGAAGTTCTATTGGAACCGGTCCAAGGGTGTTGGGCGGATGCGGTTGAAGATATCTTTGAGGGGGACCAGGACTCTGTGCATCAGGATCAAAGGAAGACCCAGGAAGGAGACAAAGAGAAACCTGGCAACTGGAGACCTTCATATCTTAATGCTCTTTGCGGTAAGCAAAAATTATCCGACTCTTGTTTTAATATAAAATCTGTCAATGGTAGGTTGCACGTCCCAGATACCATAGCTCAGCATGTGGCTATGGAGGGCAGAACATCTCTGGTGGCTAAATTTATGGGGGTGGGGCCAGACTTGGAAGTCATAAGGAGATGGGCCATCCAAAAATGGCAGCCAAGGGCCGGTATGATGATTAAGGCTTTACCCAAGAGTTTTCTTTTTGTGACATTTCAATGTGAACAGGACATGGAAAGGACTCTCCAAGGAGGTCCTTGGTTTTTTGGGAAAAGGGGCTTGTATCTGAAGCGTTGGTCCCCCGATTTCAACCCCCAGACTCAGGTGTTGGATTTGGCTCCTATTTGGGTTAAGATGCCGGGATTACCTCTGCTTTTTTGGAATGAACAAATCTTGGTTGGGATAGCTACAAAAATTGGAGAACTAATAGCTATTGATCCTGTAACCTTGAGCAAAACAAGACTCCTTTCTGCTCGCATGTGTGTGTTGGCGGACCTGAGTAAAAAGCTCCCTAAATCCATTATATTGTCGTCTATGTTTGGCCTTCATACTCAGGTCTTTGAATATGAAAATATGTCTTTTAAGTGTAGTTTTTGTGGGAAGGTAGGGCACCAGGGTATCCACTGCATTTCCAAGAACCAGCCCCCACTCCAAAATACTGCTCCTCAAACCTAGAATAATATCCCTCCCCTGCAGATCTCCATTCCTACCCAACATGGGCCTCAAGGACGTGGAGCTCGAAATCTGAATATCAGAGACCCTATTCGCCCTATTGTAAGCAAGAGGCAACGTTATAACCCTCCTCCCAAAAATACCTATGCCCTGAAACCCTCTCATAGGGGAGCTGGTCCCTTTGATGGGAACCCTCAAGCTCAACCTACTCCTAAGATGATACAACAAGCCTCAAAGCCAAATCACAAAGGAAATAACCCCATAGATCAATGCCCTGGGGCAAGTAAGTTTGATTGGGTAATATGGGAGGCCTATGGAGGCTCAGTGGAAGTGGTCCCATGTACTGCAAAGGAATTTATGGGAAGAAATTCCAAGGAGATCAACATCCCAGTGGAGAACAATTTTGATGCATTAAATCATCTTAAGGGAGATCAGATGGATAGCCAAGAAGTGGAATCTGAGGTAGAGGAGACTCAAGAGAAGGATTTAGAGGAGAAAAATCAGAGGAAGGAGTAGGAAACTAATAATACATGCAAGGATACTCAGGAGGAAGAGGTGAACCACCAAGATCAGTGTAACCCCAAAGTAGGGAAAAAAGAATCTACTAATCAAGAAGCTAAGAGCACGGAATCATCTCCACTGTCAGAAATACCAGTTAACCTGGAAAGCCAAATTGTTACCCCAAAGACCAAGACTTACCTATCCAAGATGGTTACTAGAAGCCAAGTGAATCCCAAGGAACCCCAGCCTAGAGCAGATGTATGGGGATATGGTTCGGTAGGAAGAGGGAAACCTAGTAATGTTGCCTTAAGGCAGAAAGAAGTAGAGCGAGGAGTGGCTGATGGCACTCAACCAATATTGCTCTTTGGGGCGAAGGCTCGAGGATCCAAAGCCCATAAATGAAGATTCTTTCATGGAACATTTGTGGGAGTAATCCTGCAAAAATAAGAGCTTTGTATGCTTTTAGACAAGATCACAAACCGGATATGATTTTATTGCAAGAAACTAAAATGGAGGAGAGTAGAGTTATTCCTTTTAAGAATAGGACTTGGTGAGAAGATGAAGTAGTAGGCCAAGAGGCCACTGGAACAGCAAGAGGGTTGCTGGTTATGTGGAATAAGAATGTGATTGATAGTAGAGTGATTTTGATGTCTAGTTGGTTTATTTGTCTCTTATGTGTGGATAAAACCACGCAAGAAGAGTGGATCTTAACGAATGTATATGCTCTAGTTAGACAAGGACTGAGAAGGGTTCTTTGGATTCAGCTAGCTGAATTGAGGGAGACTGTCCCCAACTACCCTTGGATTTATGCGGGGGATTTCAATTGCTACCTTAATCTTGAAGATAAATTGGGGGGATCTCAAAGAATAACTGCTGATATCTACGAGTTTAGAGATTTTGTTGAGCAACATGAGCTGATGGATGTGGACCTACGTAGATTCTCCTATACATGGTCTAACAAAATATTGAAGGAAAACCAAATTCGGATCAGATTAGATAGGTTTCTTCTTTCTCAAGAATTCCTGGAGAGGTTTGGGGACTCTTCATTAATGACACTCCCAAGAATCAGGTCTGATCACAACCCAATTTTGTGGGAAACAGGGGAGGACTCTAAGAAAAGATACATCAGACCCTTTCGATTCGAACTTATGTGGTTCCAACATCAGGATCTGGTTGCCCAATGGTGGGACAAAAAGTATAATGGTTCGAAAGCGGCCCAAGTGGCATGTAAACTAAGGAATGTGAAGGCTAACATTAGAGAGTGGAACAAAAATTCCTTTGGCAATATTTTTGTTAAAAAGGCAGAACTAAAAGACAAGATCAATGAACTACAGGAGAAGCTGAAGTTAGAGCAGCTTACAGAGGATTTGAGAAACCAGGAGAGGGAGTTGTTAGCCAAATACCACACGATGCTAGGATTTGAAGAAACCTTTTGGAGGCAAAAATCCAAACTACGCTGATTAAAGGAGGGTGATAGAAATACAAAGTTCTTCCATGTCTCTACTCTTCGCCATAGGAGTACTAACAAAATTAAGGAGATCAAGATGGCCGATGGGTCTAACACCAAAGATATGGAAGACATAATGAGGGAAGTGGTTGAGTACTTTAAATCGTTGCTAGAAGATGTAAATCTGACTATTGAAGAAGAGGACTCTCTGTTGGCAGCCATTCCACCCCTCGTAATGCGAGACTCTTAATGGATTCTTACTTAGTCCTTTCACAAAGGAGGAAATCAAGAAGGTGGTTTTTGACATGGATGGTAACGAGTCCCCAGGACCGGATGGCTTCCCTCAGCTTTCTTCCAGAAGTTTTGGGATATCCTAGGCAATGATGTAGTGGAAGCTATAACTGAGGCTCAAAAGGACATGGAAATCCTAGAAGGAGTTAATGATACATTTTTAGTCCTCATCCCTAAACTAGTGGAAGCAATGGAATTTTCTAGTTTTCACCCTATCAGTTTATGTAACACTCTGATGAAGATTCTCACAAAAACAATCGCCAATAGGCTGAAGGTTATCCTTCCTTTCATCATTGATATGAACCAAGAAGGCTTTGTGAAAGGGCAAAAAATACTGGATGGTATCATCACAATTCATGAGGTTATTCATTCAATGGTGGCTAGTAAGGAAGCAGGTATGTTACTAAATCTTGATATGAATAAAGCCTATGACTGGGTCTCATGGCGGTTCCTCACCAAGATTTTGGGTAAGTTTGGTTTCTGTCCCTAGTGGATTAAGTTGATTTTTAGTTGTATCTCTACTACAAGATTTTTTGTCATGGTGAATGGGTCACCCTCCGGTTACTTTAAGAGTGAAAGGGGGTTGCGACAAGGAGATCCTTTGTCTCCATACTTGTTTATTATTTTAGTGGAAGCATTGGGTAGGAACATTTCAGCAGCGGTGGCAGATGGTCGATTGGAAGGTTTCAAACCAGCCTCAACAGCAGAGCCAGTGTCTCACCAATAGTTTATGGATGATACAATCATTGTGTCCAAAGCCTCGGTGCCTCAGGCTAGGAAGCTGAAGAGAATTCTAACCAAGTATGAGACGAAAGGAGACGATGACATAAACTATAAGAAGAGTAGCATCTATTTATTTAACACACCTGGTGGGAGGGAGGAAAGAATAGCTAACCTCTTTGGTTGTGGAAAGGAGCTTCTACCAAGCAACTTATATAGGCATGCCTATGTTCGAAGGAAGAATGAAGGCTACATTGTGGAACTCAGTCATTGACAGGATCTCCAAAAAGTTAGCGGGGTGGAAGGGCAGCCTTCTCGGCTCATGCAGAAAAGCCTTATTAGTTCAAACTACTTTATAGAGCATTCTAATTTACTGCATGTCTCTATTTAGAATGCTTGCAAAGGTCCGAGCTACATTGGAGCAAATTCAATGCAACTTCTTGTGGTCAAGTTCAGAGGAGAGAGAGAATTTCGTTGGTAGCATGGAATCAGGTGTGTGCAATCAAGGATCAGGGGGGCCTAGGGCTAAAGAGAGTGAAATAAATGAATCAAGCTCTGATTAGCAAACAGGTATGGAGATTTATCAATAATGATCAATTGGGATGGGTAAAACTTCTTAAGGCAAAATATATCAAAAATAATCAGGACTTCCTGAAAGCTGATAATCTCCCTAGAGGATCCTATTTCTGGAATTGTTTGCTCAAATTTCGGGAGGTATTCAAGAAAGGCATCAAATGGATAATTGGTAATGGAAGACAAGTGGAATTTTGGCAAGACCCGTGGTTGGAAGAGGCCCCTCTGAAAGATAACTTAGACCTTCAGGTCCTCCAACATAAACTTTTGGAGGAAATGGGAGGAAAAGTAGGGGATTTTATTGTTGTAGCACAGGAAACTTCCTCTTGGAAGAAAATCACAGTTCATAATTTGTCAGAGCAAGAGAAGGTGGCCCTAACCAAACTCAATGATGCTTTAAGGGTGTTCCCGATCATTCCTGGGGAAGGAAGAGACAAGGCGATTTGGAGAAAAACTACAAGTGGGATCTATTCAGTAAAAACTGCCTATAAGTTAATCCACTCAGGATTCAATGGCTGGACTGTGACTTCTATTATTTGGTTAAATAATTTAACCCCAAAAATTGCTTTCTTATTTTGGTTGGTAGTTCAAAATAAGATTCTGACAACTGATAATCTGCAAAGGAGAGGTTTCCAATTCATCAATCTATGTATCTTATGTGAGAAAGCGATAGAATCTGTAAGTCATATATTTCTAACTTGTGAATTTTCTTGTACAGTCTTCCAAATGATCCTGTCCAAATTTCATGTAGATTGGGTCTGTCCAAATAGCATGTCTGACTTCTGCATACAGTGGGCTTCCCCCTTCCGGGCGAGACTTTTGACTTGGCTTTGGAAGCTCAGCTTACCCCATTTTTTATGGGGGATATGGAATGAGAGAAATAAGAGAGCATTTAAAGGACGTAAAAAAGATCCCAGGTTATGTGGTAATAAAATAATCAGAGCTTTGAAAGAAAACTCGGAAAACTTTCTTCTTCAAAAATGAGACCATGTCTCTAAGGGAAAGGAGGATTTTGCGGAACTGGGGAGAGGAACTTCCAGACCTAGACATTACAACCAACCCACGGGATGGTGTCAAGTCGATACCCCCCACACAAAAGTGGGTTAAGTTTAATTTTTACGGGGCAGCTAAAGGAAATTTGGGGGCTGCAAGAGCAAGAGGAGTTCTGAGAAATGAGGAAGGAAAAGTGGTCCTTGCCTTTGCAGAGCCTTTGGGAACTCAAACAAATCATTTTGCAGAAGCCCGAGCCTGCATGCAGGCAATGAGAATTTCCAGACTTGAGGGTTATAAGGAAGTTATATTTGAAGGGGATTCGCTTAATATAATCAAGGCAATTAAGGAGGATAAAGACCCCAGCTGGACCATCTTGGAGCTTATCCTAGAAGCAAAGATTCATAAATCTCATTTGGTTAATGCCCGAATCCAACACACCTTCAGAGAAGGGAACCAGGCGGTGGATCTAATGGAAAATATTACAGTTTCTGTTGGGGAGATGCAAATTTGGAAGGATAACTTTCCTCAAGAACTATTGGTGTTGGCTTCTAGAGAAGAGCTAAGATCAAACCTGTTAGATCATCAGGAGATCAGAGGGGTTGATGATGAGTAATTCGACAGATGGAATTAGGAAGAAAAGGCATCCCATTTGCGGGGGCCTGGGAGGTGACAAGTGTTCAGTACAACAACCTAGTGGTATTAGTAAGTGCTAGGTGTTGTTTGGTTTTTGTTTTATCCTGAATAGTCAAGCGACAAGTATAGGACTGTGGACTCTAAGTATGACTTAATGTGAGTCTTTGAAAGATCCATTTTGTATTTTGATTATACGGGCTTGATGCTAGAACCAGCCCATTTTGACTAATGAGATATTTTATTGATACAAAATGATTACATATATAGGCAGGAGGCTTATATCAATACAAAATAAATGTCAAAAGAATTGACAAGTGTCAAGTGTAGGCATAGTGCACATTAAAATATCCTAACATTCCCCATTAATGCGCACTATCCTAACTATAGGAAAAAAACAAGTCAACGTTAGGTAACATTCCCCCTTAATGTTGACTTCTCTTAAAAAAATTGTCATCCTCCTTTATTTTTGATTTGGTCCAAGCTCTTGCTCTCTGTGCTTGGATCTCCAACTGTGAATAATGCTAGATCAACGGTGTATACATCTCGGTCTGTTTCCTTAGGGTCAGCCACTTTCACGGGTCTGTTGCCACTAGATCAGTCGTCTAAGTACCTTAGGGTCATCATGGGTGCCCCAGGGTCAGCCACTTCTAGGTCTATTGCCTATGCAGGTCATCCTAAGAGGATGTTGTCTCTCATAGGTCACTAACTAGATCCACCATGAATATCGAATCCCTCCTAATGATGAACCCAATCTAGAAGGTGTCGGTCTCTGCCAAAAATGCACCTTAATACATAAGAAAAAAACAAGCCATGAAATACAATAAAATGAGCCATAGAAGCCAAATATGGAGGAGAATAAGAAGAAAGAAGAGAAGAAGAGAAGAGAATCTTTTGAAGTGTCTTCGTCTGTAGTCTTTAGAAGTTGATCCGAAAAAATCCTCGGATAGAGTCTAGGGTGTCTATGTCTGTAGTCCCTAGAATAAGTGTTCTTATGGTAGTCTCCTCATCTGATCGGAATGCATTGGTAACCAGTCGTTGCCTCCGCCAAGTAGATAGAGGAGAATACTAGATACTAGGCTCACTTACAAATGCCTTGGGAGTGTCGGGTGCAACCAAAAGTACACTCCAAGGTAGAAAACTTTGAGGATAACAAACTCAAATGAAACAGCCTCAAAATTACAAATAGACATCACCATTGTGTCCATCTCAAAAAAATCTTTCTGACGACTATAAATACCCCTATACTTATGTCTGAATGAGGCCTTCAACTTGCTGGAAAAGCAACAACATACCTATCTAAGCAGCAAATAAACCTCGCACTATGGCAACATTACTCTCTGACGGAATAAAAACAGACATCAAATTTCCACCACAAGGGAATTACAGGACCATGTGGGCAAAAAACATAAAGACTCCATGCTTTTGAAAGTGGTCCCTCCACTTTTTTAAAAAATAGCCTCCTCCACTATGAAAGATGCCCCTCAATTAAAAATAAATTGTCCCTCTCCAATTACAATTATATCTGCCCCTTTCCACTTAAAATTATATCTGCCCCTTTTTCATGACTTTGAATAAGAGAATAAAAAAATATACCCCACTTTTGAAAATGCCGTCCACTCATTTCCCTACATTTTTTATAAAATGCCTCCTTTACATATAAGACTAAATGCATATAATAAAATTTCATTTTGAAAAGGCATGATGTGCCTATGTTCTTGGTCGTCCACCAAGACAATTTAAAATTTAAAGTCAAGTCGTATGCGACTCGTGGGAGGCAAGTGATACGAAGGCAGCCGGTTCATTGTTCTCTGAAGGCAAGTTGTAAACGTTGTCTCATTGTTCTATGTGGCATGTGGGAGGCAAGTGGTATGAAGGCAGCTGGTTGTTGTCAATCATAACAACGGAAGGATGACACCGAACTGGACAACAGTTGAATAGAGCAAACCCTAATGAAAGAGGACTTAGTGAAAATGGAAACCCTAATAAACAATTGCTGGAAACCCTAACAAACAAACCCTAGTGAAACTCTCGTGCTGGAAATGACATCGGACTAGACAACTCATGATGGACGCACATAAATGCTGAATTCTCTTGGCATGCGACGTGTGGTCACTATATTTTTTTACTGGCAGAAGTAGGCAATATTGTATTGTGCCTCTATCACGTGGCCATATCTTGGTGGATTTGATCGAAAAAACCATATGTTTATCCGGTGCAGGGAGCTCCACATCCTGCTGGTGCACTTCGAGGACCTCGAGGGGGCTGTAGCTGAAGTCTGAGTTTTTCTTCTCCAACATACCAACAACTGGCGCACAAATTGGTAGAACTAGCACATAACAAACACATAATGGCTAGTAATACGATGGTAATGGTCACAGAGGGGTCTTCGAGATGCAATCTGAAACACTCCGCAAAGCACGCACCATCAACAAAATTCTTAGCCTACCGAGAAAGACTAGCCTGCTGACTGCACAAATAAAACGGCTGAGAACACACTCCATCATAGAAAAAGACACTGCCTATCATCGAAGCAGCATATCACGATAACAACAATATTTTAAAAAAATCACTTAGTGCACAACAACGTTTGGCTGGAAAAAAATAAAAAAACACATCCTTCTTCCATTCAAAATCAGTGCAGCAGTGGTATTTCTCATAGCTTAGAAGAAGCAGCAGATTCAGATTATGACCGTAACAATTAGCAATGGTATGGTGTGGAAGAAAATCATGTAACGACGAACTCTTGAATGCTACACGTAGAGTTTCAGCACACCACTTCGGCTGCTTTATTTCCACCACTCTGGCATCCCTTGAAACAACACTAGATTATAGATTTTAAAAGCAAAACAGGCCCTCCATAGCACCTAACGCAGGCAGCACTGGTATTCTATTACAAAATAAACAAACTTCGGGGCAACAGTACATCCTCCGCTTCAAAAATAGCCAAAACAATTCTCTTGAGGCATACAACAATACTTCAAATCTTCCTGTGCACTCCTGGAAAGAACTGCAGGATCATTACTGTCATCATCATTGTTGTAGTAGTCATCCTCCGACGATTTCAATTTTGAAAGGAAACCTGAACAACATCCACCATCGCAGTGAATCCAGCCTCCGTTCGATTGGGAAACAACAATACAGTAATCAAACATGCATTCAAATATGCATGACCTCGTTAACACCACCAGCACTACAACCATGTTCTCTTGTGCGATGCGATGAAAAAGCATCGTATCCAGTTGAGTGATCTTGTAGATCTCAACGACAAAGAGAAAAAGCGGGGGACGGAGTCCTTCACGTCTAAGAAAAAAATATCGTAGCCATTTCTGCATGCTGATGATTAGGGAACTCTCTGTTGCTATGCTTTAAGGAAAGCTACGCCATCACATTGCTCCTACCAGGATCTGCTACGGTGGGGATTCGACCGAATTACCATGTACGCAGAATATGGAAAACCACAGACAATTTCTATTCTTTTCCAACTACTTGGACCTCCACGTGGGCGAAAAAAATGGTGGTTGGCCATTTTCTTTTCGTGTCTCTCTGCTGCTTCAGTCACGATGGCAAAATCACCATACCGTTGCGCTCCATACTAAAAACAACATCTTGAGATTTCGAGTTAGTTCAAGCTGGGCTGAATCAGTGCTAAGATTCCCACTCTACAGTATTATCGGATTTCTTCGCAACAACTGTTAGGAATGGAGCCTAATAATGAGGAGGCTAAACAGAGAAATTTTTTGGATTTACTGCACGACGAGCAGGGAAAGTTTACAGATTTACAGTCTGTTATTCTACCAGAGAAAGTTTTCAAATTTACAACAGGACAGCCAGGGAATTTTTTTTTGTTTTTATCCCAAAAATAGGTGTTGGGAACTCAGTGTTAATATTGGAATGTATTAAGAAAAGCAGTTTTTTTTTATTTTTTTTCTTATATATAGTTGTGAGGAAAAACAAAGTATACAATGAAATTACTGTGTGGATTCCTTGTAAATATAGAGAGGAAATTACAGCAGATGTTTGTTGTAGGTTGTAACCCTCTATTGCTTGGATTGAGAAAGAAAGGACTGAAAATTCTTGGTGGACGTAGCCCATTGGGTGAACCACGTTAAAATCATTGTCTCTTCTACTGTGTGTTTGTCTTATTTGTTAATTCTATTGTTAAAGTTTGAAACACTGTAATTGCTTTTCTATATTTTATATAGTGATTTACTCTAACAAGTGGTATCAGAGCATTTATTTTGTTGGGTGCACTTGACAGAAGGAGAATTTCTGGATCAAGTGGGAGCAATGGCGGAAGAAGGAAGGTTTAGAGTTGAAAAATTCAATGGCCAAAACTTTCAATTTTTGAAGATGCAGATGGAGGATTACTTGTACCATAAGGATCTTTACTTACCTCTTAAGAGGGAAACAAAGAGACCTTCAACTATGTCTGATGAGAAGTGGAGTCTCCTTGATAGAAAGGCATTGGGTACTATGAGGCTGTGCTTGGGAGCCACCGTAGCCTTCAACATCTTTGATGAAAAGACTACCAAGGGAGTCATGAATAAGTTGGCCAAGATGTATGAGAAACCATCAATATCAAATAAGGTATTCTTATTGAAAATGTTATTTAACATGAAAATGAGTGAAGGAGGATCTGTGCAGGATCATTTAAATGAATTTAATACTGTCACTAATCAATTGCATTCAGTAGGATTATATTTTGATGATGATATTAGGGCCTTATTAATCTTATGCTCTCTTCCAAAAAGTTGGAACAATTTAGTAATGGCGGTAAGTAACTCTGCTTCGAGTTCAAATAAATTAGTATTTGATGATGTGGTTGGTGTGATACTCAGTGGGGACATGAGAAGAAAAACCATAGGAGAATCATCTAGCACCGCCTTAACTGTTAAGAATAGAGGAAGAGGAAGAGAAAGAGGCAAGAGTTCACATCATGGCAAATCCAAAGGCAGATTCAAATCACATGGAAAAGGCAAGCTATAGTGTTGGAACTGTGGCAAAAAGGGTCATCTCAAGAAGGATTTTTCGCAAAGAAAGGGTGATGGAAATGAAGGTAATGATAATAATGGTAACACTTCAAAAGCCAATATTAATAGACAAATTCTACAAGATGCTTTAATCTTATCTCTTGATAGAAATAGTGATTATTGGGTAATTGATAGTGGTGTTTCATTCCATGCTACCTCACATAAGGAATACTTCATAGATTATGTTTCTAGAGATTATGGACAGGTTCTATTGGGAAATGACCAACCATGTAAAATCATGGGTATTGGAAAGATTTTGATTAAATCCCCAAATGGATGTCAATGGGCTCTTTAAGAGGTGAGACACATACCAGATTTAAAGAGAAATCTTATATTGGCAAGTAAGCTTGATGGTGAAGGATACATGATTGCATTCAAAGAAAATGCTTGGAATGTTACTAAAGGTTCATTGATAGTAGCTAGAGGTAAGCTAGTGGGTACTCTTTATTTACTTACTAATTTTTCTCACTACTCCATGAATTTAGTTTCTACAGGTGAGAGTGCATCTTTGTGGCACGAAAGACTTGGCCATATGAGTGGAAAAGGTATAGAAATTTACATTCAAGAAAGTTATTGCCTAAGTTAAAAGAGATTGATTTGGAATTATGTGAGGATTGTGTTTATGGTAAAGCAAAGAGAGTTAGATTTCTCAAGGATGGCAAGGAAAGGAAGAAATATAAATTGGATCTTGTAAACTCAGATGTTTGGGGCCCAGCTCAGGTAACTTCTCTTGGAGGTTCCTCTTACTATGTATTTTTTATTTATGATGCAACAAGGAAAACATGGATATATTGCATTAAGAATAAAAGTGATGTTTTTAATACCTTCAAGAATTGGAAAGCATTAGTTGAAAATGAAACTGGGAAAAGGTTAAAGTGTCTAAAGTCGGATAATGGTGGAGAATACTGCAGTAGATAATTTGATGTGTTTTGTTCTAAAAATGGAATTAGAAGAATCAACGTAGCTCCAAGAACACCTCAAGAAAATGGGGTTGCAGAAAGAATGAATAGAACCATCATGGAGCGTTCTAGGAGCATGAGAATACATGTCGGATTACCATTATTTTTATGGGCTCATGCTATTGATACTGTAGTATATCTAATTAATAGAGGACCATCTAGTGCCTTGGATGGAGGAATTACGGAAGAGCTTTGGACAGGTAAACCAGTAAATTATTTTTTCCTTAAGGTATTTGGATGTGAGGCTTTTATGCATATAGATAAAGAGAATAGAAATAATTCTAAGGCCCAAAAGTGTTATTTTATTGGTTACGGTATTGATGGCTTAGGTTACAGATTATGGGATTGTGATAACCAAAAAGTCATTAGAAGTATGGATGTCATATTTAATGAAAAATTTGTATAAAGATCGGTTTCAAGGAAATAAATAGAAAGAGGAAAATACTGAATACATATACCTTGATGGACACATAGAAAAGGTAACTCCAAAAGTGGTAGAAGATCAAAATGTAAAACAACAACAACAAGCACCTCAATCTCCAGAAAGTGTTGTTAGACGATCTACCAAGATAAGTAGAATTCCTCAACGTTTCTCTGATTATATTTTGTATATTGATGCTGGTGAGCCATAATGTTTTTAGGAAGCATTACAGATGGATACTAGGAATAAGTGGGAGCTTGCAATGAATGAAGAAATGAACTCTTTATTCCATAACCAAACTTGGGATTTGGTTGAGCTACCCAAATGTAAAAGAGCTTTGACCAATAAATGGGTGTACAGGATTAAAGAGGAGAATGAAGGGCATAAGAGATACAAAGAAAGACTAGCGGTCAAGGGATTCGCTCAGAAAAAAGGAATTTATTTTGATGAGATTTTTTCTCTAGTTGTAAAAATGACCTCTATTAGAGCTATTTTGAGTCTTATAGTTATAGAAAATTTGCATATGGAGAAATTGGATGTGAAGATAACATTTATTCATGGTGATTTGGAGGAGGAAATTTATATGCACCAACCAGAATGCTTTCAGGTGAAAGGTAAAGAGGATTGGGTATGTAAACTGAAAAAGAGCTTGTATGGGTTAAATCAAGCTCGTAGACAGTGGTATTTAAAATTTGATAAGTTCATGGCTAATCAAAGGTTTGAAAGATGTCAAAGTGATCACTGTGTATATTTTAAGCAAACTGGAAATGGTAACTATGTTATTTTGTTATTGTATGTGGATGACATATTGGTTGCAGGAACAAATATGCAAGATATAAACATGCTCAAGAAAGAGCTGGCTAAATACTTTGCCACGAAGTATTTGGGAGAAGCCAAAAAAATCCTTGGTATGAGGATAACAAGAGACAAGGAGAGTCACACTCTGAAATTGTCACAAGTAGAATACATTGAAAAAGTGCTTAAGAGATTCAACATGAACAATGCAAAGTCTGTTGCTACTCCATTGGCAAAGCATTTCAAACTCACCAAAGATTTGTGTCCTGTTGGAACAAAATATGCCTTTGGTTAATAGTGTTGCGCCTTAGACTTTGCCAACATTGAATAGACAGATCTTGCTTGAGATCATTTGTCTAGTCTCCAAAGAAGGCTGGTTCCTTTGAATTTTTTAAAGAAAAGGGGAACAAGAGATAAGGGAAATATAGCCTAAGCTAGAAATTTTCTCAAGGAATATATTAGACAACAACAAACATTGATGATGCAGAGTACTGCTTTCAGAGTTTTCTTTATATCTTCTTATAGAAAACATGAATTCTTGAGTGCGACTTTTAGATGTTCGTCTAAATACATGTAAATATCTTTAATGTTCAACTCTAGAAACAAGTTTTATAGATGCACAGTCCAGATTTCAGAATAGATACATTATGAAACTTAGAATGAATAAAATTTAAAACACCAGATACATACACTTGCACACAAAAGTTTCGGAAGCCAGAAGAAAAAATCTTTTATTGCTTGTAATCCAGTACATGTACTTCAAGCCTGTAAACGTCCAAGAGCCGACCCTTTTTTTGGAGTCGCTCACCCCTATATATACCCTAAAAGAGTATATTTTTCTAAGTACATCTTACTATTTTACAAGCAATCATCTATAGTTTCTAATAATACACAACAAGTCTTCTATGAATTAGATATCTTCTCTACAGATTAGATTCTAGATGAGCCTGTCACATTTTCAATCATCTGGCAAGCCTGCTCTATCCTAGATTTCTGATAATCATGTCAGAAATCACTTCTTGGTGTCAGTGCATGCCTTTGATTGCCAAAAATACATGTTATTCCTTTACAGCTGGCATGTTGTGAAATCGTGACATTCTTTTCTTGCTTTGCTCTTTTGCCGCCTCTAGCTGCGAAAATGAGACATGTCACGAAATAGTGACATTCGTCTCTTGTTTTTCTCTTCTGCCGCTTCCAGTCGTGAAAATGAGACATGTCACGAAATCGTGACATTCGTCTCTTGTTTTGCTCTTCTGCCACTTCCAGCCATGAAAATGAGACATGTCACGAAATCGTGACATTCGTCTCTTACTTTGCTCTTTTGCTGCCTCCCGTTGTGAAAATGAGACATGTCACGAAATCATGACGTTCGTCTCTTACTTTGCTCTTCTACCGCTTCCAACTGCAAAAATGAGACATATCACGAAATCACAACATTCATCTCTTACTTTGCTCTTTTGCTGCCTCCCACCGTGAAAATGAGACATGTCACGAAATCGCGACATTCGTCTCTTGCTTTGCTCTTCTGCCGCTTCTAGCCACGAAAATGAGACATGTCACGAAATCGCGACATCTTTATGCCTTTTCCTTCATTTCTTTTGGGTGGTCGTGAAAATGCGACATGTCGCGAAATCGCGACATTCCTTACCTTCTTAGTCTTCTCTTGCTATTTTCTAGCGAAAATAAGACATGTTGCGAAATCGCGACATTCCTATGTCTTTCCTTTATTTCCTTTTGGATGGTCGTGAAAATGTGACATGTCGCGAAATCGTGACACTCCTCCTTCGCGTTGCTCTTTTGCTGCCTTCAGCCGCGAAAATACGACATGTCATGAAATCGCGACATTCTTTCTCGCTTGGACTCTTTTGCCGCCTTTAGCTGCGAAAATGCAACATGTCGCGATATCATGACACTTTTGCCTCCTTGCTCCCTTTTGTTGCTCTTGGCCAAGAAATTGCAACATGTCGCGATATTGCGACACTTTTTCCTCCTTGCTCTTTCTCTTTGCTTTGGACCATGAAAATGCAACATGTCGCGATATCGCGACACTTTTTCCTCCTTGCTCTTTCTCTTTGCTTTGGACCGCGAAAATGCAACATGTCGCGATATCGCGACACTTTTGCCTCTTTGTTCTCTTCTGTTGCTCTTAGCCACGAAAATGCAACATGTCGCGATATCACGACACTTTTGCCTCCTTGCTCCCTTTTGTTGCTCTTAGCTACAAAAATGTAACATGTCGCGATATCGCGACACTTTTGCCTCCTTGCTCCCTTTTTTTGCTCTTAGCCATGAAAATGCAACATGTCGCGATATCACAACATGTCGCGATATCACGACACTTTTGCCTTCTTGCTCCCTTTTGTTGCTCTTAGCCACGAAAATGCAACATGTCGCGATATCGCGACACTTTTTCCTCCTTGCTCTTTCTCTTTGCTTTTGCCCGCGAAAATGCAACATGTTGCGATATCGCGACACTTTTGCCTCCTTGCTCCCTTTTGTTGCTCTTAGCCGAGAAAATGAAACATGTCGCGATATCGCGACACTTTTACCTCCTTGCGGTATTTTTCTTTTTCTTTGATATTTAGCATATGGGCCACTTCAGTTTTCTTGGAAAATATGCAAAAAGGTGCATCAATTATTTTTCTGTAGTTAGTCACTTTTTGACTAACATGTCCCAAGACACAAAAGGAACAAGAGCATATGGCTAAGGTTCCCTATGCATCAATGGTTGGAAGCTTGATGTATGCAATGGTTTGTACAATATCAGGCATTGCCCACACAGTGGGAGTAGTGAGTAGATTTATGAGTAATCCTAGAAAAGGACATTAGCAAGAGGTAAAATTGATACTCAGGTAATTTATTCTTGGAGGCTCTAATATATGCTTGAAATGTTTTGTAGATTCTGATATGGCAGGTGATCTTGATGGTGGAAGGAGCACTACTGGCTATATCTTTAATATAGGAGGAGGAGCAGTTAGTTGGATTTCTAAACTCCAACACGTAGTTGCCCTTTCAACCATTGAAGCTGAATATGTTGCTGCTATAGAAGCAAGCAAAGAGATGGTTTGGTTGCAAAGACTAATGGAAGAACCGAGAAAGAAGCAAGAGGATAATAGGTTGTGGAGTGATAGCCAGAGTGCTATACACCTTGCAAAGAATTTGACATTCCATTCAAAAACTAAACACATCAAACTCAGGTATCATATCATTAGATCAGTAGTGGAAGATGGATCTTTGAAATTAGGGAAAGTTCACACATCACAAAATCCTGTTGACATGCTTACAAAAGTGGTGTCAAGACAAAAGTTGAGCTTTTGCTCAACTTCAATTGGCCTTAAGGAATAAGAGGCCATGATGAGAATTTTTTAGTTCTTGGTTGCAGTATGGTGCAATGGAATTAGTCTCCAAGTGGGAGATTGTTAGGAATAGAGCCTAATTATGAGGAGGCTAAATAGAGAAAGTTTTTGGATTTACTGCAGGACAGGCAGGGAAAGTTTCTAGATTTACAGTCTATTAGTCTACCAGAGAAAATTTTTGGATTTACAACAGGACAACCTGGGAAAGTTTTTTTGTTTTTATCCCAAAAATAGGTGTTGGGAACTCAGTGTTAATCTTGGAATGTATTAAGAAAAGCAATTTTTTTTTCTATTTTTTTATTATTTATAGTTGTGAGGAAAAACAAAGTATACAATGAAATTACTGTGTGGATTCCTTGTAAATATAGAGAGGAAATTACAACAGATGTTTTTTGTAGGTTGTAACCCTCTATTGCTTGGATTGAGAAAGAAAGGACTGAAAATTCTTGGTGGACGTAGCCCATTGGGTGAACCACGTTAAAATCGTTGTCTCTTCTACTATGTGTTTGTCTTATTTGTTAATTATGTTGTTAAAGTTTGAAACACTGTAATTGTTTTTCTATATTTTATATAGTGATTTACTCTAACAACAACAATAGGAATAACAATCTGGTTGAACACCACGTGCAAAAATCATCAAAGAATTAAATATTATAAAGCAAATATTTAATAGGCTACTGTGGATGATATTATCAAACTGGAAGTATTCCCTTCATCATCGGTAGGGCTTCTTTGTCAACACAAAAAAATTCAAATCACTCAGTAACAAAAAAATTATGCACAAAATTGGTGCACGGTGCGTGGTCCTCTCTTCAAACTGGTCCATCACTGTGGCGTCGCTCCAAGTTAAAATTTCACAGCCCATGTCCTCCACAAAATCGCAGCCCACCAGATTGTCTTTGGAATACGCTATTCACAAGTTGGTCCACGTACATAAAAAAACAACGTGCATCTTCGATCATCAAGGATGGTGGAAAAAACACCGTTCTAGAGGTCCCCACGGATGATCTACCATTGGATCATCGATCTATTGAGATAAAAAATCAGTTTTATTTTGGTGTTCCACAAGCTCCACCTGCAAATAAGATAAACAACAAAAAAAAAATTGAAACCCTATAGCTCACCTAGTATCCCATTTTTCGTTTTTCTATCGAGAAACTACTTCTTCAGACGGATACATAGGGAAAAATGATAGCCATTTATTTTCCCAAGCTTCTGGTTTTTGATCCATCCATCAAAGGATGGAGAGCATACTCCCTAGCTTGAAGAAAAAATGGAAAAAAAATGGGGGAAAAAAATGGGGGAGGGGGGATTTCCCTCGGGATTTCCATGAGGGAAATCTCCCCTCAAAGGTTTCACGAGACAGGGAAATCCTGCTCTGATACCAAATGTTAGGAGGAAAACTTATGAGATATTTGATTGATACAAAATGATTACATATATACGCAGGAGGCTTATATCAATACATGACAAATGTCAAAATATCTGACAAGTTTCAAGTGTAGGCATAGTACACATTAAAATATTTGGAATTTTTGAGAATTAAAGAAAATTTCTTCTTCAAGTCATATGACATATTTCTTTGCTCATCAAAATTATCCATCAGGATTTATGGATAGAATTTTAGTTTTTTCAACATCTCTTCATAATTTAAAAAAAAAAAATGCATTTCTAATAATTTCTTCCATGATGAATTCTTTTGATGTGGTAATCCTCTTGACTCCTAAATTTTTAATCAACAATCATTTTTTTCAAATTCTTCAACTTTAATCAAGCAATCATCTAGTTAGTTCATCAATTTCAATTTTAGTTTTTCTTATGACTCCCACAAAATTATTTTTAATAAATTTTCAAAATTCTTAAATATAATCTTCAAATAAATCAACTTCCATTCAATTATAAAATTCAACTAATCCTTATCTTTCCATTTCAATTTTTCAATTTCAAATAAATCGTTCTCTTATAACTCCTATCAATAATTCATTTTCCAATTAATTTTCTTTCAATTATATTTCTACCTTATAGCTCCTTTTTTTAAAAATCAAATTGCAATAAGACTTTTAAACCTTATAAGTCCATTTTTTCAAAAATTCAAATTCAAATATCTTTAATTTGACTTAGGCTCCCAAAATATAAAATAATCCCTTTTAAAAACTTTAGGAAATATGATTCCTTACTTTGATTTTTGTAATTTAGCTACACTAATTTGAATTCAAGCAATATAAAAATTACATTACTTTCCTTGGTGTTTGCAACAGATGTTATACCTAAGACATTCATTTCTCATGCACTGGACTTCTCAAGCTTTTATCGAATTCACTCTTTGGTAGATATCAAATTGATTTCTTCCTCTTAGGCTAATTTACCTTAGCTTCTCACATTTTGGTAGTTCATCTTCTTGCTTCTTATATGGCTAGTCTCTTCACACTTGGCTATCTTTCACTTGCTTCAATTGGATCTTGACTTACCTGTTTGCATTTAGGCAACTTCCACATGCGCTAGATGACAACCTACTTGTCTCTTCACACTTAGGTGGCTTACACTTTCCACTAGATGGATCTTGACTTGTCTCTTCACATTCAAGTGTCTTACACTTTGCACTAGATGGCTCTCGACTTGTCTCTTTGCAATTAGGCAACTTACAATTGCTCCAATAGGCTCTTGACTTGTTTCTTCACATTTAGGCAACTTCGAACTTGTCTTTATTTTCAATTCATCTTTTCATACTCAAGCTACATCTTACTTGTTTCTTATTTCTTCACACAACTCTACACTCTTTAAGAGACTATAATTTATCGTTCTTATGGAACATCTTCCCTTATTATGCTTTAGGTAGGGTTTGAATTTTTTGGATTCATGACCTTATGGAATTGACTCACAAACTCAACTAGTAAGAATTTGGATTTATCACGTTCTCCAAAATTCAAACTAGTTTATAGCTCTTTGTTCATGGTTTGGACAATCATAGGGTTATGAACTTGGCTAACAGACATTTGACACTTATCTTTTCATCCTCTTCAATCCAGTTTTTGCTTTCAAATGGATTCAACCAACCTCTTCAAGAGCACTTATTATGTCACAATATCCTTTAAAACACTATTGAGTTTAGCATTTTTTTATCCAAATTCTTCTATTATGTCCATTCTTCACTATCTTCAATCTTCCTTCAATGATTTCCAATGCAACAATGTTGTCAGAGTGCAGCTTTGATACCATTGTTTGCTTTTTAGCCAGATTAAATCACAGGTCCACTTTTACAGAATCTTAATCAAACTCAATATTAGAGTATTCAATATCTCTGACCAATACCAATAAATATAACATTCATGAAATAACAATAATATGCATAAACAAACTTAAAATATTATAGCTCAAATTGTATACAAAATTTTATTTTCCTAGATGCAATACATAGAGCTTTGTCTCTATAATATACCCTTACAAATAACCTTTCAATACTTTAACTATTGCTCTGAGAGGTTCATCATTTTCTATTTCTCACATATAACAACCTTTCATGTCTCTTGAATTTCAATCTTCACCTATATACTTGACACCCACATACATGACTCTTGACATTCTACACACTTGCACACTTTATTACATGACACTTAGATTCTTCTTATATATTAAAACATACTTTAAGGGAAACATGAATCACAGTGTCGTATAATAAGTCACATATTAATATAATATTTACAAATGTACAATTATACCAACAAGCATAATCATTTACTAAATAATATAATATATCCAAAATGCAACTTTATTCCATCACAAACAATTGAGAGTAAAAAATTGATGTAGCAATGAAGAGGGGGTCAATTGAACAACAACCTCTCCTAGCTACTCAAACATTTTCTTACCACCACACATAAAAACAATAATAAAGAACCCCATTAATGAACTGCATAACACATGAAAATACACAAAATACTACTTTTTTATATTTCAATGTTTGATGAGGAACCTTTTTATATACAACATATCCACAACCTGTGAGGGGAGAGATTTGAACCTGGGCTTCTCCATAACTAGAGAGTTTTAACTACCCACTTGCTCTCCAACTCCTCTACATGAGCGGATTTTTTTATATTTCAATGGCCACATTAACATTGCATAATTACTCTCCATAGAGCACCACACATCTGCATGGACTCCTCAGATAACCAATCTCCTTCTTCCATCTGAGGTTTTAAATCTCAAACCTCCTGCAAACACTGTGCAAAGTGCCAATTTTCTTCCTTCAAAGCTTCATACAACAAACCTCCTGCAAGCACTGCACAGAGTGCCAATTTCCTTCCTCTGAGGCTTCATACAAGAAACCCCCTGCAAGCACTACACAGAGTGCCAAATTCTTTGGAGCCCCTTGCTCACCTTTCATGCTCTACATCAACTTCTTATTTATAAGCATAAAAAACAATGAACTATCAATGACACCTAAGCATTCTTATCCATTTTTTTTCCAAATTTTTTTTAAAACACATATTTTTCTAATAACATGGATTTTTTTCCTAAAAATCCACAACTGCCCACTACATGCTTATTTGTATCCAATATCTCTTGTTAGTTGGATGTTCTCTTCCTCCGAATAACAATCCCAACTGTTTTCCTTTACTAACAGTTGGATGCTCCTGCATCATACTCACCGGGTAGCAAAAACAATTGTGAGTTCCTGCTCACAAGCTCCTGCATCATACACGATCCCATCGATCTTCCCGCTTTGATACCAAATGATGCAGCGACGAAGAGGGGGTCAATTGAAAAACAACCTCTCCTAGCTGCTCAGACATTTTCTTACCACCACACATAAAAACAATAATAAAGAACCCCATTAATGAACTGCATAACACATGAAAACACACAAAATACTACTTTATTATATTTCAATGGCCACATTAACATTACATAATTGCTCTCCATAGAGCACCACACATCTGCATGCACTCCTCAGATAACCAATCTCCTTCTTCGAGGTTTTACATCTCAAACCTCCTGCAAGCACTGTGCAAAGTGCCAATTTCCTTCCTCCGAGGCTTCATACAAGAAACCTCCTACAAGCACTACACAGAGTGCCAATTTCCTTCCTCTGAGGCTTCATACAAGAAACCCCCTGCAAGCACTGCATAGAGTGCCAAATTCTTTGGAGCCCCTTGCTCACCTTTCATGCTCTACATCAACTTCTTATTTATAAGCATAAAAAGCAATGAACTATCAATGACAACTAAGCATTCTTATCCATTTTTTGTTCTAGTTTTTTTTTTTAAAACACATATTTTTCTAAAAACATGGATTTTTTTCCTAAAAATCCAGAACTGCCCACTAAATGCTTATCCTTATCCAATATCTTTTGTCTGTTGGATGTTCTCTTCCTCCGAATAACAATCCCAACTGTTTTGCTTTACTGACAGTTGGATGCTCTTGCATCAAAAATATATAAAATGTTCTATATTAAGAATGCAAACTCTTTGATCGGAGAAAAACAATTGAAATTAAAATATATACAAAATGTACCATAACAAAAATGCAAATTTAGATCCACTCACAGTGCCGAAAAACCCCATTTTCTAATATGGTTTAATGGAAAGTATTTTGTTGTAAAAATTTTCCCACTTTTAGAACAATCTAAATGATAGGTATAATGAGGACACAATGCAGATTTAGATCATGCTTACAGCTAGTAGACATACTTTTAGTTTAAAATTCCATTTACTATATGTGGTCTCATTGCAATTGCTTCGAAATTCCTCACATTACCTATGCAAATTTGAAGGACAAAGTTCATTAGCAAGTATTTTGGGCTGTGGTCTAGTTGCATGTGTTTCTTTGTATGTAACTTTTAAGCAGACTAGAAAAACCTATATAATAAAAGAATATAAGGGAATCACATTCACAATACAAGCTCTGTCTATACACCTTCTAATTGACTTGTATTGATCTCAAGGTTATATTATTCTTTTGCTAACTTACAATGAAAATGTTTTCATTCCCAGGCAAGATCTGTTTTCCAAAATATATCAAACTTGATTATCATGGCAACGATATGCCACTATGTCAAGGATTTAAAAAAGAAAACCATGTAGAACTTAAATTATAACGGCAATTATGTGTCACAGCATTGAGTATTTCAAAAAAAAAAAAAAAAATATGAGAACATGTAACAACAGCATTGAGTATTTCAACAAACAAACAAAAAAAAAATGAGAACATGTAACAAGCCAATGATAGGTCACTGCATTCAAGTTTTCAAGAGACTATTTAGAACATGATTGTTATGGTAATGATATCAACCATATTGAAGATTTCAATGACAACTCCATACTGGAAGTTTGCATTTAGACACTGTCAATAATGCACTTTACAAATTTGATGTCTCTTGTTTAGTAAGAGTTGTTTCTATAATTTTCTGTTATAGAGTTGGTTGGCACCAGTGCTTAAGAGTGCAAGATAATTATTCCTGACTTGACCTGTGGTTTTCATACTTCCAAGAAGCCTGTTGCCTTGGCTGTGGCCTAAAATAATCACCACCACCTTTACCTTGTTACATTCATGAAAAAATATAACCTTTACCTAAGGCATATTATATTTATATTCAGTGTGCACAGAAACAAGAACCATCACAAGTAGTAAAACCAAATAAAGTTCATCAGCCTTAGAACTAGTAGATATTTGTTTGGTAACACGAGGCATTAATATAAATAAATGCTATTTTCTTTTAAACTTGGAACATGTCAACAACCCATTAATGACAGACTTCAAGAAAACTTCGTGTGTGACTTCCATGAATAAGAAGTTTTCAAACAGTATGGTGAAAGAAGAGATTAAAACTTCCAAAATCCAATCCATAAATGCAGAACAATCTCAATCCAGAATAATTGCAATGTATATGAAATTTGCTAGTATTCCTCCTGAATAGTTAACTGGCATTGTTCTTTTATTAGACAGTGACCTACAACATCAATCCTTAGTGACCTGAATAGTACTATATCAAATCTCACAGCTATTTGTGCCATAATTGCAACTAACACCTTCCTTCTCAAGCACTCAGATTTCTTGGCTCAACAATCACTTTGAGGCCATGTTTCATGAACAGAGTGAGTGACATCTTCTGCTCCACTGGATGACCCAGAAACAAAGAAAGACGATAGCGCAGCAGAATACTTGCAACAATGGATTTCATTTGCAAATAGGCCAGGTCCTTTCCCAGACAAATCCTAGGCCCTCCATTGAATGCAACAAACTTGTAGGAGTCTTCCGGTGGTTCAAACTTGCCATTCTGTATCCATCTCTCTGGCTTGAACTCAAAGCAATCAGGTCCCCAGAGGGATTCCAGCCTCCCTACTGAATAAATTGAGTAGGTTATAGTGGTTCCTCCCGGAACAAATGTGCCATCAGGCAGGGTATCATCCTTCAAAACATACTTGGAGTCCTGTGGAACAGAGGGATAGAGCCTCAGAGTCTCAGAGAGTGCAGCCTTAAGGTAAACCAACTCATCCAACTCTTCAAAAACCAGAGGCTCCTCAATCCACTTTGAAGGATCGTTACCCCTGCTCTTGGTTAAAACCTCACAGATTTCTGCAATAACCTTGTCTTCAACCTGCCGATGGTGCATGATCAGCGTGAAAAACCAGCATAAGGCCACAGAAGAAGTATCCCTACCAGCAAGGATAAAATTCAGTGCGACATTTCGTAGGAATGTATCTGAGTAGGGCTTGCCATCTCCATCCTTCTTGCTTATAAACCTTGACAACAAGTCATCATGTGGCTGTTTTTCTTTATCTCCTTCCTTAAGCCCGGCAGACACAGCAGACAATTCCTGTTTCCGCGCAGCAATGATTTCAGTTAAGTACCTTTCAACCTTGGCAACACTTTTCCTAAGATCAATCTCCATTCCCAAACCCAAAAACTTGTTAAGCTTCCACAACACTTCTGGATATATGAGCCTCTGCAAAGTGGCCTCAGTAGCACTGTCAAAGGCATTGGCAAAGGGGTTCATGAGGAGACATGGGGATAGGGTCTCTGGATCCTTGCCAAATGCTAGACCACAGATATTATCAAATGTGAGCCTGAGAAGGAGGTCCTGCAAGTCCACAGGACTGTGGAGCTTCTCAGCTTCTGCCAAAATGGGCCACAGCCTACCCTTGATTGATCTGTTCACCCATCTAGCCATGGCATTTCTCAGGGTCCTTGTTGTGAACTCCAAGGCTGCAGTCTTCCTTTGAACTAACCATATTTTTCCATCACTGTTGAAGATGCCATTCCCCAAAAGGTCATGAAATGCTGCCTGCCACTGTGGACCTTTGGGATAGTTATCAAAGCGGGTCTTAAGAATATGCTCTAGATTTTTTGAACTGCAGGTTACAGTAATAAGCCCATGTTTCCTTCCAAGAAATGGGATTGCACAGATACAGGTTTGGTATGTTCCTCCCATCTGTCTGAGGTTATCTGAAATCCAATCATGCATTTTTGAGCGGTTTTGTAAGAGTCCTGGTAGGCTTCCCACCACTGGCCATACCTTCGGGCCAGTGAAACTTGCTGCAAATGTTTTAAACCATACCATATATGCTACCATGGCACCGAGCACCAATAACACTGTGGAGAACTCCATTGCTTTATATTCTCCAAAAGTTTTTCTTGACTGGCCTACTTTGCAAGGTCTTCTCACAAAATTCAACTAGCAGAAAATTGCTTCAAATCTTAAAGCATTGCCAGAGCTACTCACATATCACTGTTTCTGCGGCTGTGAAATTTCATGGAAGACGATTGCTTCATCCACCATAAGATCTCTACAAATTCTTCTGCTATATGAAAGTATTCTGGCAGCCTCCAAGTCTAAAATCTCCTTTCTCAGATAATCGTGGGCCTCCTGTTCACGAACTAAATTTCAGCTGAGAATAGTCTGTTTGAAACTATTGATCAACCAAGTACTGCGTATAAAACAAATGGCCACCACCCATGATTTCAGAGTTGATTTGACATGAAAGCTACACTAACAAACATGCACCAAGAACCCCTTATATGGTTCAGGGCATCATTCGTACACAAACAGGTTAAAAAAAATCAAGGTATTAACACTATATTATTTTAATAATCATACAAAAAACCATCGATAAGGATAAATATCAGGCCCAATCCTTGATTGCCTATGTCAGACTTCGGCTCCCCATTTATTGATTTATTTCTCATTATTTTCAATTCACCACCGCACCCTGTAATATTTCTTTATATATAAATGCGCATTATCCATTCTTAAACTATGTCCTCTTTTTGTTTTATATTGATATGAGATGGTTCGCTTTATAATTACAGGTTAAGTGTGAGATTCAGCTTGGCATCAAGGGGTCTACTGGCGGCGTCACCTATAAAAGTTTGTAGATCAAGACATTTCATTACGTGTATCCCTATGCCCCGAAGGCCCTCTAAAGGGTATATGCTTTTTCTGCCTAGGTTGTTTTTTTTATATAAAAATAATATTTCTTATATATTTATTTTTTTTATATAAAAATAATATTTCTTATATATTTATTATGGGAATTGAACTCACATTACACAGAGATATTTATTAGGATTTTACATTAAAAGTATATGCTTTTTCTACTATTTATTAAGATTTTACATGGTAATATTTAATATTATTAATTATTTAATTATTATATTATTAATTTATAAGGTTTTAAGATAAATATAAATTTAGAAATGTGCAAAGAACTTAGAGCATTAAGAAGAGAAATAAATTTAGTTTTAAAATTTAGGAGGAAACCTCTAGAAGTGGCCTGGACTGGATTTAGAAGGAAATCCCCTCAAAGTAGCCTGCGATTCTTGATCATTTATTATTTAATGTTGGCAATTTTTGGTTGTTATATTTATTAATTTTTTAATTAGAACATTTAGGTTCTATCGTTCAATATCCTATGTCTAAGAAGTACACAATTGATTGTTGTCCAACAAACACTGCTGAATATACGTAAAACACAACAGATTATTTTGCGGAAGCCTATATATAAATTGTCACACCGGTAATACACCTAGCAATTCCAAGCAACAGTACCGTAGCATTTATAGGTGAACGACGGATACCAGTGATGCTGGTTACCTAAAGGATTTCCAAAAATTCTACACTAGTACAGGAAACGTTTATTTATTTTGTTTTTCTAGCATACTTCGCACGTTTCCGGCTAGGAGAGTAGTGATGAAACATAACACAGAGCTTTACACATTGCCGTAATAAATTAAGTCTAATCGAACGTTGCGCAGCTTCGGTTGAAAAAAATTCGGAGTTTTGCAGACTTATTATTCATATTTCTCGCAGACGAAAGTATTCGATGAGATTATCGTAGAAATATTAAAATATATCCTCTACAAAATTATCGCAAACATATTAAACTTAAACTATTTTCCAGAATCTATTCTGCATGTGGCGGAAAAATATTTACGCCAGTTATAGCCAATTGTAGGCATTATAGCTGAACCGAGTCGTATTGCGTAGCGTTTCTTAATTGACAATGAATAAAAAAACATTTATCCTCGTCCTTAGGTCTAGCTTGCCAGTCACATACAAGAAAGGAGAAACCTTAGTTGCTCTTCGATTCAGTTTTTACCACGTGGAAGTGACACTATCTCCGACATGCTTGCGCGTTTTCCAGGACGGAATTAATTTGTTCTTCGACGAAATTGTTTATTCCTCAAACAGCAACTAGAATCATCCGGCAATCACATTGATTGAATTCAGCAACAATTATAACTATCGAAAGCTTTACAAGTGGTATCATAAGATAGCTTACGACTGTAATTGGCACATTAAAATTCATAAATCGTATTTAAATTGAGCGTCGTGTCGCATGAACTAGACAGCACATTTTTATTAGGGATTAAAATCCCACATTCATCATGCAAAATTACTTGTGTGACTTATTAGCGTAAATGCGCAATAAATCTTTACCACCACCTACTGGTCATGCCTTTTCCTTTGCGCATTCGCGCCACTGCCCCCTACTTATGTCCACATTATTTCTCATGCGTTCACGCCACTCTTCCTTTCACTTTGTGCCCTACACGTGCTTTCAGATCCACCTGCCTGTTGCTTCTCGTTCCCCGCTAGTTTCCTCTCACCAGTCTCATGTCAGTCACGTGTCTGCTCTTGCCTCATCTCGCATCGTGTGTCCGTGTCTGCTCTTGCCTTATCTCGCATCGTGTGTCCGTGTCTGCTCTTGCCTTATCTCGCATCGTGTGTCCATCCTCATGTTCTGACAGAAATTTGTTCTGACAGAAATTTTTGATGCAAAGATTAAACACATCAAAACAAATTTTTGATACAAAGATTGAACACAAATTTTTGATGCAAGCTTAAACAAAGCTTCAATTTTTTTTTTTTGGTAATATTAAAAGGAGAGGGTTTTAACGGGATACCACAACCACTACAAAGAAAGCCATAAAAGTGAGAGAGACAAAACAAGACCTTGGTAGATAGACCAGAGGCAAACAAACATAACTACAAAAACCCATACCTCAAGGCCCAAAAAGAGGGAGAACTGAGATAGTTCTACACCAACTTATCTAAGCCCTGAGCAACATCATCCGCTAAATGCGACACATTCTCAGACAAAGTCAGGGCCAATTTCAGAGAGCACCACAACTTGCACTTAATGATATCAATAAGTTTTAAGTCACGAAAAACATGTTTAACATCCTCAGAAGCAACTAGAGCGTAGACTTCCTCCATAGATTTCTCCCAGGAGCGGTCCCTCGGCAGAACCTCAAAATCCGAGTGGGCAGAAGGAAGAGGAGGAATATCACCTTCCTCCCTTTTGCAACGCAATCGTTTGGACTTACGTCAAACTTCAACGACAATAGATCCACGAGATAACCATGTGTCCACAAGAGAGAAGAGGGACACACATGTGTATAACTCCAACAAAGAGGACCGACCAACAAGATACCACTCGGATGCCACCTCACCGTATAGAGAGGGATCTTGGAAGGAGCACCACCATAATCAATAAAGGAAGTACCACCATTCGACACGAACAAAAAAAATACCTTCCTGAGGAGAGACTGACAGACACAATCCCCAAACACAAGTGCCCCCCAAGAATGTTCTGGAAATTGAAGGAAAATCAGTGTGTTCCATCTCCCATTAGACTGAAAGGACATGTGAATACCTTTCGAATTTTGAAATTCAAAAAATAGCGGAGGGAAAGGGGCACCCTGACAAAAGGAAAGATCTTCGATGTGCCTAGCCAGAACAAAAGGACAAAGAGGCCTTTCGAAGTTAAGGTACTCCGTCATCAATCCATATTCATTTAACTACAAGCACCAACTTAGGGGCAACAGTAAAAGCCCGAACACAGGAGTATAACTCTGCAAAAAAGGACCTCCCAACAAAAATCCACTCTCACGCCACCTCACTGCACAGATGGGAATATGGAAAGGAGCACCACCATCAATTAGAGAGGACATACCAACATTCGGCTTGAGCAACATAAATATCTTCCCGAAGAGATACTGACAGGCACAAAACCAAATCACCATAGACACGAGTGCCATCCAGGAATGTTCTGGAGACTAAAGAGAAACCAACGTATTCCAACTCCCAAGAGACTGAAAAAAATTCAAAATTTGAAATTCAAAAAACCTCATAGGGAAGGAGACACCCTGGCAATGCAAAAAATCTTCGAAATGCCCACATAGGACACAAGGACAACAATGTCCATCAAATTTAATGCCCTCTATCGTTAGCCCATCATCAAATAACTGCATATACCATCTTAAAGAAAAGAGCAGCAGTAAAAGCCCAGACACCGCCCAAGGAATATTACGATTTCTCAACATTAACAAGGTGAGTTAAATTTGGAGGAAAGTCAGTACGCCAAACCTTGAGGCCCTGACTAACAACACCCAAATTAGCAAGGCAATCAGTCGCCGCATTGCCTTCCCTTAACACGTGGCTGATTATAGAGTCATCCATGGAAGACACATGGGCTTTAGACTCGTCAATAAGGTTGGAGATCCGCCATCCCGGTCTGCAATTGCCTTTGAGCATCTTCACAATGTTTAACGAATCGCCTTCAATGATAGCCCTATGGATGCCAAGATATTTTAGCATCTGGATCCCAATAAAAGCAAACCGACATTCAACAAAATGTGATGATTGCACACCTAAATTTTTAGCAAAAGCTAGAATCACATCGCCAGAATGATCACGAATGAGGCCACCTGTACCTGCCTTACCCGAATTTCCTTTCGAAGCCCCATCAAAATTAAATTTGAACCACATCGTAGGAGGCGGGGACCACCTGACAAAATTACGAATATTTGGCGTCAAAGGTGGTATTAAGTCTGGGTAGAAACCAAGAGCATGCTCCACCAAATAATCAAGGTGATCCCTAGGTATAGATGGGAGTGAATCCTTCAAAGCAGAGGACACATTCTCACCAACTTTCCAGAGTATTTTATGACTTAGGTGAATGATATCACCTTCTTTATTTTTGAAAACCCTCGCATTTTGTTCCTTCCACACTCCCCAAAGAAGATGAGGTAGCAAAAACTTCCAGAAGCACTTTAGGTGAGGCGAGGAAAAAGGTGACATCCATTGGTTGATGAAATCATAGATAGAATTAGGTAACATCCAGGCTAATATGATATGTTGAAGACAAGAGTAGAAGACTCCCTGAAACACCTTGCAATTAAGGAACAAATGAGGCACAAATTCCCAATCTTGTTTACAAAGAAAACACCGATTAAGCAGATTAAAACCACGCTTGTGCAAGTTCTCAATTGTTAAACAAATTTTTGGCACAAATATTAAACACTAATTTTTGATGCAAGCTTAAACACAAATTTTTTGATGCATGATTGCTCAATTTTTTGTAACAAACTTTTGCAAAAGTGGTCGTATTGTTCATCAATTTTTACCACATTCAGCAACCTTTTTGGCATCCTTTTCCACCCAAATTATACAAATTGTTGAAGGAAGAAGATCTCATAACCCTAGTTTAGAAAAATTGGATCATGATATTCAACAAATTAAAGACCTATTTTTACAGGTTAATCTCACCCAACTACATCAAATCACTTTAGTGATGGAAAATCAAACTCAGTTTGAGAAACTCGCAATTCACACCAAGGATTTGGATGAATCATTTCTCATAAGTTTCTTAATCAAAGGATTGAAAGAAGAAATTAGAGTAGAGGTGGAGATGTTCAATCCCAACACCATGATGATGACCATTGGATTAGCCAAGTTAGCCGAAGTTAAATTCAATGCTCAACATCAACATGAGAAGCAACCTATTGAACAATTGCTTGTCATGCAGACTACCCCAACCAACTCTTACCGGTTAAGCAGCTTAGCTCAGAGGAAATGAAGGAACAATGGACGAAAGACCTATGCTATAATTGTGACGAGCAATATGGGCCCAATCATAGGTGCACTACACAAAATTTGTATTTATGAATGTAGTGGATCCTTGTCACTTAATATAGGAAGAAGATGACGAAGTGACTGATGCACCTGATAACAACAAGGAAGAAATCCTCGAAATTTCTTTCAATACTCTCGCAGGTATTTCTTCTCCAAAAACTATGAAATTTCAAGGGTACTTCAAACAATAAAATCTCATTGTGCTCATTGATTTAGGAAGTACCCATAATTTCATTGACCCAAGCATGATGAAACAAGCTAATTGTTATATACGACCTTGTCATAGCTTTGAGGTGGTGATTGGTACTTGGGGGACATATTACCTATAAAGGAAAGTGTTGAAATGTCAAGCTCACCCTGGGCGACTACACCCTAAAAAGTGACATGTATGTGCTTTCATTGGGCAGAAGTGATGTTGTTTTAGGGGCTTAGTGGTTGCAAACGCTCGGGGTACTACTATGGGATTTTGTAATATTATGGATGTAATTCACAATTAAATGCTAGACATACACTCTAAAATAACTACAAGCAAGTTCCTCCCAACTAGTGAGTTCTCACTGCATGAAAAACTTATTCAAAAAGGAGGTAAAGGAGAAATTACACAATTGTTTTTCAAACTATAAGGGAAGAATAGGATGAAGTGGAAGAGTTGCAACAACTTTTGACACGTCACTCCAGAGTAATTGAAGCACCACAAGGGTTGCCCCCCACCATCATCATGATCCTACTATTCTTCCTGGCAATCCACCACCAAATATTTGACCTTACAAATACCCCTTCTTACAAAAAAGTGACATTAAGAAAGTTGTACAAGAACTTGTGCAGATGCTACTTGGGAAGCACTTCATCAATTTCAACAACAATTTCCTCAGTCCCAACTTTGAGGACATAGGTTTTTGCATGATGATTGGTATGTTAGGATCCTACATCCTAACATTATTATTTAATATTATTAATCATTTAATTATTATATTATTAATTCATAACGTGTCTTCATCAACATAGCTTTAGGATAGATATAAATTTAGGAATGAGCAAAGAACTTAGGGCATCAAGAAGAGAAATAAATTTAGTTTTAAAGTTTAGAAGGGAGTTCCTTAAAAGTGACCTTCGATTCAAGAAAGAGCCCCTCAAAGTGGCATGTGATTCTTGACCATTTATTATTTAATCTATGTAATTATTGACTATTAAGGAATGAGCAAAGAACGCAGAGCATTAAGAAGAGAAATAAATTTAGTTTTAAAGTTCAGAAGGGAGCTCCTTAAAAGTGACCTGCGATTCGAGAAGGAGTCCCTCAAAGTGGCCAATGATTCTTGATCATTTATTATTTAATTTTTGTAATTAAAGTGGCCTATGTAAGTATTAACTATTATATTTATTAAATTTTTAATTAAAACAACGAGGTTCTATCAATATTTTAAATGTTTTAAGTATTGACGTTCTAATCGACCGAAATTATCTTAAAATTATATCAAGTTATGTGTGCGTCAAGGTGACATGTCCATAACGAAGGTGACATAAGGGCGAGTTACTTGTGACGTTTTAGACTCTGTTAGATCTTTTGACGGCAATTTTAAAGGACTGTTTTCAGAACAATAGGACTGTTTGCAACTTTGCACTACGCTGCAGATAAACTATACAAAGAAAGACATGTATCTGAAGTAGTGAAGCTGCTTATGCACAAAGTTTTATGTTGGGTTGATTGGTAAATCCTAGTCTAATTAGGAGTTAAGTTAGAGTCTTGCGACCAGTTCCAAGTAAATGAGTGCTGTCACTTGCACTAGCTTGGCATATCCACATAGACTAGGATAACATTGTTATATATATATATATATATATATATATATATATAAAATAAACTGGTAAAAGCTGAAGATAAATATGGATGACCTCTCTTCATTTTGCGGCTTTCCATGGCCCAGCTTTGCAACTTCGAGGTGGATGGAAGGGACCAAGCGGACAAAACCTGCTTTTGGTGTAAAATGATATAGAACTGATCTCTGGAGTCAAGTTCGCGTATGAAGCAAAGCCAGCGAATCCGGTCAGAGCCTCAACCTTTGTAAGCCAAATGGAGCTTAGAACTGCCCACTCGATAGAATCTCTCGGTCGAGTATGCCCTTCTTTAATTTCACTGAAATATATATATTAAAAAAGCATTCGTAAGTTTCTTATCCAATTGGTAATATTGAAAAAGTAATCTTTAATAAGAAAGAAAACGTGCAAAAAGAATTTGAGAAAATGAGAAAGTTAAGAAAAACAATTTAAAAAATAAAAATAAAAAACTAATTAAAATAGAAAATGTAAATGTAGAAAAGTGCATTTAAAAGTTAAAATAGAAATTTTATATTAAAAAAAAAAACTTTTAACACTGTAATAATGTTATATATATATAGTGGTAGTTGGGTAGATTGTTCATCTCTACATCATATGTATAAGGAGTAATGATTATGAATTTCAAAGTCATTCATCAACATTAAGAACAAGGTTCATATATTTAGATGTATTGAGGATTATTGTAAATGAATCAATGAATAAAATTTTATGTTTCATATTAAAAAAATATTCTTTGTCAATTAATATTTGGTATTAGAGTTTTCAATTTTACATATAGTATTAGAGCACTCAATTTCTATATTTGGTATAGAGTACACAATTCTTACAAGTGGTATTAAAACTAGTGATAAAGCTCATTCAATTTCTATATTTGGTATAGAGCACACAGTTCTTGTAAGTTGTATTAGAACTAGTGATAAAGCTCAGAGTTAGTGTTGAAGCTAGGAGTGCTAAGCACTCGCAAAGTGGCTTAGGGAGGATGTTGGAGCAATGAGTAGAAATATTCCTACATCCAAATTGTAGGTTAGTTCAAGAACGAGCTAGAAGCTCATAGGAAAAACAACCTCAACACATGGAGCTCCTAGATTTGAGTCTTAGTTGGTCCATATCATTAACAAAGTATGAGAGCTGAAATAATTAAATTGAAGGAGACAAACATAAGCTATGCTGAAAGAGAAAGAGAAGTAGTAAGAATGTCCCCAAAGGAGAAAGGACAAGTGATGAGAATTGTTGGATGAAGATTATGTGTGGTAGAAGCAAGGTCCCACACATGAGAGAACAAATATAAAGGTTTGATGCAAAAACAAAAAATTGTAATGATTAATTATCCATGCAAAAGAAGATTACTATAAAGACACCATAAAATGAGTCATAGGATTAAATCTATGTTTTAAAAAAAAAAAAATCACAAACAATAACAAGTTGAAGAAAAATTGAAAGGTAATGCACTATTTCATTACTTTTATATTGAGAATAAAATTTGATAATAAAAATTTAATTTTTAAAATTTTAAATAAATAAGATTTATATTTAAAGATAATATAATAAAAATATTGTATGCATAGAGAATTAAAAACTTTTTCTTATATATTTTTTTCAAAATAAGAACTTGTAAAAATAATTGATTCAATAAAATAAGAAGTATTTTATAAAAGATTAAGATAATTAAATTAGTTAGATTTTTTTAACTTTAAAAATTAGATTTCTTTCAAATTTAAATTTTATAAAAAAATATATAAAAAATAAATAATTTTAATATTATTATATAATTATAATATAATACTTTAAATATCATATAATCAATTAATTATTTTTTTTAAAATTAAACAGTAATATATTTATTACCATTACTACTGATATATAACTGTGAATTGTTGTAAACTGTAGCATGCACACTAAAACTACATAACGTAAAATTCTTTTATTTGGGACAGTAAAACTTTCCGTCAATCGATTAAGAAGTATAATAGGTGGGATCGTTAAGGATCATCTAGCAGAGAATCATTTTGTTATATAGAACCATTTCATTTCTAAACAATATTCTTCAGTGAGAATTCTTTATAATGATCGGCTAAAAATGGCTGCATCTATAACCTTTTATAACACAAACAGACTAAAAATTCTCCTCCATTTTTGGAGCAGACGCAGTCAGTAACAATACATATATTATAGGAGTCCATTGTAATCCGAATACTCTTAGCCCAATATTTTTAGCTGAGAGGTCTATAACTTTTTGCACACGACCGTGTGTTGGAAAAGTAATGTTTAACTTGGAAAATAAGAAAAATAATGTTTAAAGGTAAGTAATAGAGAAGTGTATGTGAAAGTGGAAATAAAAATTTTATAAATAAAATATATCATTAATATTGTAATAATTATATATTGATGTATCCTTATTAATTTATTCATCTATAATAAATGATCTATGTATAATTGGATTACCCGTGCATAGTTAATTGAATTGAATTATATGGACCAGTGATTATTGTTTTCAGAATGATATAACAACATAAAAAACAAAAATTGGAATATCAACTTTTATATGGTGAATCATCTAACCTAGATAATATAACATAAGAAACAAAAATGTAGAATATGAAGATATATTAAAATATACTATTAAAAAATAAATCAATAAATAAAATTATATATATTAAATTTTGCTTGGTTTCACGTTTTATATTCTACATATATTTCCCTTCTCTATAAACTTAGTTGGAAATATGAACGTGTAACGGACTTTGTAGTTGAAAATTTCAATGTGTAGACTTTGTAGTTGGAAATATCAATGTGCAATTTTTAAACTTATCGAAATAGCGGGGAATTAGTATTCATTCAAAAACGTACATGGATGCAAAGAAACTAATGCCCAGCTCAGTACAAATTTTATGCCCAACCGTCGTTCCCTACGACAGGATTACTAGCTTCTTTTTCTTTTCCAAGCCATTAAACAGAGAAAGGAAGTGTAATATTGCATTGCATAAGAATTCCTTTCCTTATTATAAGTTGATTGTTATTTTGTTCGGCTACCATTACATTATGTAACATACCTCAAAGCCTTGGGATAGATTATGTAAAGAGCCACCGCTCCCTTCAGTGTGTATCAAATTATCAAATTGTTATCTTTAGATGAAAAATATGCACACCAAACACCAAATAAATGTTATTCACATTTGATATCATATAATAAGAAGATATATCTTTATGCATTTTTATCACTCAAAACTCTACTGTCAAAATAAATCAATCTTGATCGAAGTAATATTGCAGTTTCACCAAATAAAACATTATATACAGTCGAGAAACACACATCAATGAAGTGTTAGATAAAAAGAGGTTGTGCTTACCGTAGGAAAACTGCTGATGCCTTCGCACAAACCTTGCTGAGTAGTTTTTAACATTCAATTATGTTTTATTTTATTTACAGTTTCGAAATCTTCACAGATTATGAAAACGATAACTGTAACAATTCAACAGAGTTTACCACTCCCATCTATCTAGTTATATCGCAAACAATAATTCATGAGATTTCACGACCTCATTTATCCATTTTTATCATATAGTCAGCCACTTCAAACTACTCCATCTGTTCATTTATATCCTATTCATCAGAATTCACGGTCCTGTTTTTCCTATTACATCCCATCCTTAATCATTCATCAGAATTCGGGAGCCCATTTGTTTATTTATTTCTCATGATTATCAATTCACCTCCCCCAACCTATATTATTCCTGTATATATAAATGCATTTGATCCGTTCCTCTAACTTTGGAAATGTATATAATGATTATGCTTATCAAACATTGCCTGTTTAAAATGAGATTGGGGTTGGCATCAAGGTATCTACCGCTCTGAGACAATTTGAAACATTGGGTTCATGGTTGACGACCCTGTCAAAGGCGGCGTCAGCTATAAGATTGTGTAGATTTATTATCTCTATGCATCTTTATAATCGACTGACATTATTCTAAAATTTTGTCACGTCATTTGTGGCAAGAATGTTTGTCCCAAAGAACAATTCTTATATAAGTTGATAAGGATAGTTGATTTTTTTTCATTGTAATTTAAAATAATTTAAAATATTTGATTGTTTAACATGTTTACTATAATTTTTTTTAAAATCATTTTTTTTTTAATTATTTAAATTAAATTAAAATAAACGTTATTATATTTTTAACATTTTAGATAGGTATTATCGTGGAAGGAAATTTCAATCATGGAATATGTCATTAGAAGTACATCATCACATTAACTGGTTAGAAAGCGAGAAGGCCAACACCCACCATAGAAAAACAAATTAGTGGTCAATACCATTGACTCTTATAAAAATTATACAGGCTCATATGTTTTAACTTAGAATTAGGTTTAAGCTTAAAAAGGGAATTGTAATTGTTTTTTTAATTTAAGATTTCTTAAAATATTTTTAATATATTTTTACAATTTTATTAATAAAAATATAATAAAATTATTTTAAAGATAAATATATAAAGTGAATAATTAGATTTAATGAAATTCAATTGTAAGGGTAAGTTTAATTTTTATTGGAACTAACATTAAAAAAATAAGAGAGGTTATAATAAAAAGTGAGTTGAAAAAATCACACCTCGTGTGCAAGGCCACCCAAACAATGAACATCGTAAAGCCTCGAGGTCAAATACAAAACCAACCTCTAAAAGGGTGAATAAACAGAATAACTAAACAAAGGGAGTCACTTCAAGAAGAGACCGAGCCCTACTGTGGGCACTGACAGAATAACCAGATACTAGAAAATGTCACCCCCTCAACATGCTACGTTGAGGTCTCAAAGAAAGAGAGGGACCTTAAGGCGCAAGGAGGTGTGAAGCCATATTGATAGTACATGGAGCCTCATGCCAGAACCTGACAAGATTTATCAAATGCATCAACTCATGAGTCAACATGGAAGCCTGTGAATGGAGATGAACAGTAAAAGTAGAAAATACTGTAATATTTTCATGCAAGGAAAACTGACTAGAAATTGAATCTCCAGAATAGATAGCAGCATTCCTAAATTTCCAAAATTGAAATAAAATAATAGCACGGAAAAAATTCCATAAAGCAACAATATAGGTAGACCAACAACTGTTATCTCCAAAAAAAGATCATCTGCCCTGAAAAAACATTATTATTAGAAAGATTTAGAAGTTCATAAGTTCTTTGATCTCTCTAACCAAGCTTAGGTTAAAAATTGTAAATTTGTTCACCTAATAATCTTATAGAATCTCTAACAACTATGTATATATTATAAAAATTTCATAAACATCATGGTTATCCTATAGACATCCTAGATCACCTATAAAAACCCTAGATCACTTATAAAACATATATTCCATATAAGAAGTGTACATTGACTCTAGAGATTCTAACACAACTTTAAGAATTATCTACATTAAAGAAATTTCTAGTTGCTAAATTAAAAACTCACATGATTGCTAACAAAAGTGATAGATAAATACATCTAAATATTTTTCTAGAACAAATAATATAAAATATATATAATTTAAAGGAATGGAGCTTTGCTTAGTCATCTTGTAATTTAAAGGAATTGAGCATTTGCAACGTCATATTGCCATCTGGAAAGGAGCTTTACGTAGTTAGGTTGGTACAATTTTACTGGTTAAAACTATTCTTCAGAGCATCCTGATTTATTTCATGTCATTGTTCAAGTTGCCCTCAAAATTTTTATCCAAGATGGAGCGCATCCAAAAATACTTCTTGTGGGATGGAGCATAGGATCATAAAAAAATTTGCATTGTTTCTTGGAGCCAAGCTTGCACAAGTAAAGTCAATGGGGACCTGGGTCTTCACAATCTATGATTAATGAATGAAATTTTAATTTTGAAACAAGGTTGGAGGATCTTAAAAAATCCTTGCTTATATTGGGTAAGAATTGTTAGCTAAGAATTTGCGTGCCTTTGAGGGGTTACTTTCTGATTCCCTTCCCTTGGAAGGGTCCACTTTTTGGTGAAGTATGCTCAAAGTCAGATTTAAGCTTGCTATTGGATCTCGCTGAATTGTGGAAAACGATAAAGATATTGAATTTTGACATGATACGTGGCTGATTCACCGATTATTGATTCTGAACGTTGATCTGGTGAAGGTGAAACCCCTCACTCATAGACTTGGATGGTTCAAGGTGAAAGAATTTATTTCTTCGATGGAGGGTAGACAAGTTTGGAAATCTATTCAATATCCTATTGTGAATAGAGAAGTAGCAGTGGCTTGGTTGACTATTTACCAGCTCCTTAATCTAGGTGGGGGAGAGTGATGGCTTATTCTTCGTGAAATCGATTTACTATCTCATTGATCCCAACCCTGGTAGCTAGAATATTCTTGGAAAGGTTTGGATGAAGAATCTAACACCTAAGGTCAATGTGTTTTTCTGGTTGGCAATCCAAAACAAATGCCTAACTAAAGACAACCTTCGAAGGAGATGGATGCTCCTTCTGAATAGGTGTTATTTATGCGAATCTACTGAGGAATATGGTATGCATATTTTCTTGTAGTGTCCCTTTGTAATAGAGTTCTTGGATCAGGTCTTCCAATTCTTGGAGATCTCCTAGATTTTACCTCAAACAATTGTTGATATTTTCTTCAATGGTCTATGTCATTCATATCCCCACGGATGGGCAAGTTCTATATGTTTTTGGTCCCTCATATTTTTTGGAGTATTTGGTGGGAACTTAACCAAAGAGTTTTATATTTTTTGAAACATGGCCTAATTTATTAATATTCCAAAGTGGTTGGGGTGATGGTGGAAAACATTTCTACTTGCTTCCCTAACCTATATAGGGGTGTTCAATCTAAATCTTCATTAGAACTCAGGTTGGGCTTCACTCGGGTTACTCATATTGCTCCTTTGTAGCCTTTTGCAAGAAGTCAGGTTGTTTGGTCCCCCCTCCTATCAGGTGGATAAAATGTAATTTCAATGGAGCTTCTAAAGGAAACCCAAGACTTGTTGTTGTCGGGGGCATCCTAAGAGATGATAAAGGGGATATTGTTAGGGCCTATGTAGAATTCCTTTCTATTTAGATTTTTCACTTTGTATAAGCCAAAGCTTTGCTTTAGGGGCTCTGACTTGTAGATTCTCTAGGCTTCCAAAAGGTGGTTATTGAGGGGGATTGTTTGAATATTATAAATACGATCAAAAATCAAAATCCTCCTAATTGGATGATAGCTAACACTATTAGTGAGGTCTCTTGAATTCTCAATTCTAGATATGTGATCCAAGTGCAACACATATTCCATGAGAGGAATAAGGTTGCAGATTTGATGGAGAATTTGGGAATTTTGTAGTAGGGCCTGAGGATGTGGATGTCCAACTTCCCTCGAAGTCTTCAAAACTTGATTTTTAATGATCACGGGTAGCAGTCGATTTTTGTTTTTTGAAGGATTGGAAAGTTGCATTTGTTGGACTATCTTCTCTCTTCTTCAGTTTACTCACCTTAGCTTTTGTGGACTTTTATTGCATTAGACGCTCCCTTGGAATAGGTGGTCTGCTCTGTTGTTTGTTCCTATTTGGATGAGGTAGCAGAGTACCTTTGTTCTTTCAGTGGTTAGATCTGGTAGAGATGGACTTTTGTTCTTTGGCATGATTCCCTAGGCAAATTTTTTTATGGGGCTACTCCTTTCTCCAGCTTTCAAGGTGCAATGGCCTCTTTTTCCTTGCTCACATGGTGATCAATGTTCTAAATCCTAAGGTTCTGGGTGTCTTGTGGGGACCTTGGATCTTCATTTTTATGTTGTTGCCCTTTAAGTCATCATCCTTTTCTGTGGCCCTACATTTTTTATCCTCACTTCATCATCTCATTAAATTTTTGTACCTATAAATATGGGGCTCGTGATAGGGTTTTTGTGGTTTTTAAAGGTTTTGTTACTGTTGTTATTGACATTATGTGTACCTCATTTTCTCCTAGGTGGGTTGGGTTCCCTTGTTTGTGTGCATGGTGGCTTGGTATGGCTCACAAGAGAGAGTTGAGAATTCCTATGGAACCAACTATGTTCGAGGTTGATGATGAGGTTAGAAACATTCTACATAAGGGTGGCCTTCTAAAGTTTGTTCTATCCTTCCTTGGCCACCATAGAGCCTTTTCTAGGACCCTAGTCCACTCTTGACATACAGGGCATGTTCAAGTAAATGGAATTGAGTTTAAAATTTCTATGGACCTCTTGGTCAAGGTGACTGGTTTACAAGATGACAACGAGTGCCATAAGCACCCTAAGCAATCCCTCAAGCGGGAGTATGGCATGTTTGTTGATGCTTGGGAGTTTTTGTTGAAGTTGTAGAATGGTTATGACGTGAAGGAATTGGTGGCTCTGTGGAATCGTGTTCTTTTGGTGATTATGGAGTATTTCATGTTGGATTCAAATAAGTATGTGATCCATAGTTATCATATGATGTTTCTTAATTTTCCTAGGTGTAAACGGATGATGAATGTGTCAGCCTTCCTGTTCCAGTCTCTAAAAAAGTTGATGTGTGATGTTAAAATGGGGAAAGGGTTGGATCCAATCTACCAAGGTTTAATTTTGCTAACTTTTGAGTTTGTGGCAAATTCCAGAGGCATTATTGTTGATGATGCCCTAAAAACAATTGAATTTATCAAAATTTATCCTTATGTGGTGTCCTCATATTTTGAGTCTGAGTAGGATTTAGAATTAGAGGATGGCGACTTCACTCCCTCACCCCAAATTTGAAAGGAAAGGGTTCTTAATCCAAGAAGTCTCTAAAGTCCCCGGGTACTCGTGGACTTGGTAGCGTGTGAAGGTCGGTTTAGCTCTTTGAGAGAACTATCAAGTTTTTAGTTTCATCTATTTATGTTGTCTCTTTGGACTCAGAGGAGAGCTCCCCTACTCGCAAGATACCCAAAGGTTCTTCTTTTCTTGGAAGTTCTCACATTCTTGTTGAGCCATCAATATTTGGTCCTTCAGATTCCTTGCCAATTTTAGACACACTTGACTGAAAGCATCAAGTACTTTTGGGTTCAATCTAAGTGGTTGTCACTTTCATCAATGAAATTAGGGAGATCATTAAGAGCCATATGGAGACATCAGCCCTTTAGCATTGTGTGTTTGGTCTCTTTCGCTCTGTGGTTTGGTTCACCATTTGGGTGTTGTGTTTTTTTTTATGTATTGCCTGGTGTTTTCCCTTTGTTGGTCTTCCCTGGTTAAGTTACGTTGCTCACTTGCTATTGGGGCTGGTTTTGAGTTGGATTTAACTTTTGCTGGTTTTCCTTCTCTGCTCGGCTTGTATTATATTTGGGGACCTTATCAAAATCCCCTTATTTATCTAATTAAAAAAAGGAAATAAAAATTTAGAAATTTTTTTTATTTCATTTTGTTATTCTTCAATAATATTAGATTATGTTGGCGTTTGTGTTCATCATCATGTATGATAACATGCATGATAAATATTTTTGTGACTCTTACATTTATTTTAAAGCCAAATTGGTTATTTGTAGAATAATTATTTTATATGAATTAAATTAAACTATAGATAATTTTTAAAGAATATAATTAACCTTAACATAAATATTTAAAAATTATAATAATAAATTAATTAAATTATATATATTTTTAAATAATAATAATAAATACATAATAGTATTTCTTTGTATCGATTCCCTGGGAAGGCCTATCTTTCTTCATGTCGATTCCTGGGATTCATAGGTTTCCCTTGTCGGTGAGTCTCAACTCCCTCTTTGGTTTTCGTCTTTTGACATTGGTGGCGAGGAACATGTATTTTTACCTTGGTCTACCATGGGGTCTTCTCCACCGGAGTTTTCTTGTTGGTTCAAGTGTGGTTGGTTGGGTTTTTTCTCTCCTATCCATGTTTGGGAGATTTTGGTTTTTTTTTTTCTTATGGGTAAGGTGAAGATCTTCTCTCCTAAGAAAAATATGAGTAAGCCCTGGTTGAAACCTACGTCCATCACATTTGACGATGAAGTTAAAGATATTCTAGCGAAAGGGGGTCTTTTGGAGTGCATTCAAAAGTTTCATGGACATAATATGGTGCTTACTAGTTGGATGGTTGCTACTTGGAATGATGCTTGGGTCAGGATTGGCTCGTGGTCGTTCTAGGTCACGGTGGATCTTATTAGCAGGACCACTAGATCGATTTTAGACGGTGCTTATCACAATCATGATAGACACTCTCTATTACAAAAGATTAGTATTTTTTTGGATAAAGAGAAATTTCTTCTTGGAGTCCAAAATGACTTTAGTGCTTTGGCCTTGTCCCATCCTTGGGACTATGTGGCTAGGGTTATTATGGATTATTTCACTTTAGATTCTTCCTATGAGATAATTAGGAGTTTTCATGCTATGTTTTTAAACCACTTGCATCGTCATGCTCGCATGAATATTCCTTTGTTTCTTTTCTAGTCTTTGAAGAATTCTTTTGTGAATGTGCAAGGTGGTCATGGTCAGGCCCCCATCCATCAAGGCCTTGCCTTGCTTGTGTTTGAACAGGTAGCTCTAGAACATGGTTTAGTTGTTGACGATATCCTTAAGCCTTTTGCAGATTTACCTAGTCCCAGGATGGGTGGCTCTAAGGTGGTTGCAGATTTACCTGGTCCTACTATTGGTGGCTCTAAGGTGGTTTCAAAGGTTGACTTTGAGTGTAGTGATGATATTTATTTGTTTACCTTTGGATCGAGCCCTGAGAAGGTTTCTATAAAGATTCAGGTTTCTGCTAAAGGGGTTCGAGGTAAGGCTTCTGATGGTGGTAATTATGCTCCCTCGGCTAGCCCCTCTATTAAATTTGATGTGTCTCCTAAGGTGGTTGTGGAGGAGCTTGTGAATGTGGACCTAAATCCCACCCATGTTCCTATGGGCAGTGGCTTATGTAAATCTAAACGCTTGCATAGTAAAGTGGGTGAGGATGACGTCTCCTCCCCTCTCTCTTCCCATCCTAAATTTGACATCCTTCTACGTGATTTCCATTAGGAGAAATTGATTAAGGAGGTAAAATGCTCGGTCTTTCACAATTTTAAGCTCATTAATATTAATCAAAGGAAAATTTTGAGTTCATTGAAGTCGATGATGGATCATTTTGAGGATATTTCTCATCTGGCTACTTATGTTGCTCAAGGTATGGCTAGGTTGGGGTAGAACTATCTTAGTTATCCTCTTCTTATGTGTCCTAGGGTCTTAGTTTTTTGCAGTATTTTTCTAGTCTACCTCATGGTGTCTGGTGAGGTTTAGTTATGGTCTTTCTCACTCGGGTGGCATTTTGAATGTAGTGGTTGTGGAATCCCTTTAAAACCCTCTCTGTTTTTAATAATACCAAAAAAAAAAAATACATAATATTAAAATCATAAGTTTTATTAAACTTATAAAATATTTAAATATCTTATGATGATAGCCGAAGTGGTTGCAAACAATTTTTTTCTTTATTAATTATCTAATAGTAAAAGAAGAAGTATCAAACTGGAATGAAATTCCATTGTAGGAATATGCCAATGGAAATAAATAACTTGTATAAGCATTGTAGACACCAAAACAACACCAATCCGATTACGTGACAACAAGCGCTGATCGCATTGACACACAAACCCCTAGGGCAGCCCCCAGAGGTTAAACAGTGGTCCTAACCACTTCCAAAAGTAGTTTTAGAGGTCAGAGGTCAATTTGGCACCTTTTTGGCACCTTGCTCTCTGCTCGTCCCACCCGGGGATGAATACAACTGGCATTCGTCCCACCCAGGGACGAATAGCAAGCATTCGCCCCAGGGTGAGGCGAATAGCAAGTTTGACTGGCAAAAAGTCAAACCTCGGTAACTCCGCCAATTAACTGAGGCTTCAGGCCATGCAATTGCGAGGAATAGCTTTTATTCAAGAAGAGAGACTTCAGTGATGAGTGTCTTTATTTTAGAAACCTCATGCAAGAAGATTTTTAATCAGGGAGTTAGCTTTTCTCTGAAAATAGGACAGTTAACTCAAGTGGCGCCCTCGCATGCGCAATTCAAACAAGGAGACCCTAAGGTCTATAAATTGGTGAGTTTTCTCACCCAAAAGATATACAGAGAAGGAGCATTTGAGCAACGAAGTGCTGCCAATTTACCTACCTACCTGCGATTTGTGCTTTTACATCCTTAATCTCTCATTCGAAAGGGAGGTTATTGGGTGACTATTGGAAGCGCGAATCCGGACCCAAAACCCAATTTTTGGCCACAAATATCCACAAAATTTGTTGAAAACACCCCATAATCAGTTTTGGACCCATCCCAAGTGGATTGGTGCCAAAACAGTGTCCCAAACGGTGGGCGTCCTGCCCCCGGGCGCTCCCCAAACTATCACAGTCCTATTCGCCCCACCCCGGGATGATTAGAAATCTGTGATATATTTCTCTAGTTTTTATTTTGCATTTGATTCTAGATAGGTTAAATAGGTTACAGTTCAAATTTCATTTCATTCTGAGCAATTTTGACCAGGTTTTTGTTATTTCCCGCCTTCACTAACTTGCAGATGGCACCAGCAAAATCTGGATCCTAGAGGAAAAATTGGAGAAATATGACCATCTGGGTCTTCCCAAAACACCCCCAATTAGCTAACCCCAACTTTGCAGGTCTTTTGGAGCTTCCTAAGTAGGACATTGAATAGGGTGCTTTCTGACAAATTGTCATAGTCCTATTCGTCCCACCCTGGAGCGAATACAAATCTGTGAGGAATTTCTAGACTATTATTTTTGTAGTGGTCTTATGATAATATTTTTATGCTTCTATCAAAATTTCAGGTCAATCAGAGGTCATTTGATAGTCATTTTATTATTTTCATGCATACACTGACAATAGGCCTTGGGAAATACATGTTTCATTCTGTCTGCAGGTGCTACTAATATTTTTTGTTTCTTTGAATGCAGGTTTCCAATAGTAGAGGAGCAGGAAAGAGCAAATAATCACATACACAAGTGGTGGTGACATTTTGGTCCGCCCATCTTACATGTGGGCACGCGGAAGAAGGATTGTTATCCATGGATGTTGTGACGAGAAACATATTTGATGCTCCTATCCCCTAAAAAGGAAGGAGACGTATTGTAACACAATTTACAAAGTGTATCAATAAAGATATTACCATATTTCATATTGCTTTTATCTTGTGTCAATTTGTATATGTTCTTTCTTGTTCTTTCTTGTGGCATATTCCTTTTTGTTTTCGTATCCTCGTGCTTTCAGTGGCGATCACGGTGGGACCTCTGTCCCTTGATTTTTAAGATTAAATTTCTGATTAAATTTGCTTGTTATTTTGATTATAGGTACCAAGTTTTCCAACACTGGACTATTTCAGAGCAGAAATTCAGAGACATCCGACTTGGGCAGAGAAGAGGTAGAGGTCTTAAACACCTTTTGTCAATTCTTTGCTTTATGTTCTCTGGTTATTTGCTTGCATAGGAGAGTTTGAATGCTTGCATGCTTCATTTATGCAACTTAAAAGGAACCCCACACACCACGTGGTAACTGAAACAACAAGGAGTTGGTCGTAAAACCCCAACCCTTGAGCAAGACCAAAGGTGGATTCCATCATCACTTTGGCTTGAGATATTGCATACATTACCCCGATCGCGACTGTTGCTAGACGTAAATCCTGACGAAAGCTGACCAAGTGTAGCGGGGGTGATTCCCAATGCATGAGGATAAGTCTTCTATGGTAGGTGTCATAAACAGAGTGATCCCCCTTCAGTACCGCCTATGTTCCACGTACCATCTGCTCTCACGTACCAATAGTTTCCCTCACGTAAGGGCGGGTATATAGAGAGGTTGGTATATCGGTCTGGCAACGGTATATCGAAGGGGCGACCATTTTTTGGGAGTCATAAGAGCCCTCATTTTTGCATTTAAACGTTCTTTCAAAAAGCTTTCAAAACAACATCAAAACACACTAAAACCAGATTTTAGGGCACACTTTTAAATCTTTAAACGAGATAACCACTGCATTGATTGTGTGTTTCCTTTCTGTTTAAGTGTAGCATAAAAAATCCTAAAAGAGATAAAAATCTACTCATCTTTAGGAGCACATCACCATGGTGTTCACTCGTAGCCGAGCCCAATCACGGGCAAGCGCTGCAGAAAGTGCACCAAGGGGGACAAGTCACCTCCGATATAGTCTTGAGGACCTGGTCATCCCGCCTTGGTGGCCTGACACACAAGAGAGTCCACATCATGCCATAACAGAACAAGACTATAGAGGCACCTCTTTGAGGGGCACCCCTACTCAGCATAGGTCCTTCCAAGAAGAGAACCTACACGTAGCACTTAATGTAGATAGGAGACCTCCCTTAGAAGCCCGTTATGGGTGGCCTAGTGATGAAGTGCTAGAGCAACAGAGGGTCCAAATGGAGGGGCCACAAGATTTCATCATCCCTCCTCTACCTCGCATTACTGTTAGAAACACTAGACAGTGTCCAGAGTATCAAGCTTTCCAGGCAGGGCAAGACAATTCTGCCCGCACCTTTTATGCATATGAAAGAGAGGATGAGGAAGATTACCACGTTCCTCAAGAGCAGTACACAGCGTGGGAGTGATGTACCTCCATGCCTGCCATGTATCAAGATCACCCATCGAGGCTACAACCTCAAGTTAATGCAGCTAACCTCGACAGAGGAAAGCAGCCCATAGAGGTCTCGGATCACCATGACCGAGGTAGACATATAGGAGAGGCATCTAGGCTTCCTAAACAAGAGACGATGGAACAAAGTGACTTGGCGTTTGCCAAACAGGCCGCCCGCCAAGCGCAAATCATGTAGCTTAGGCAAGATCAAGAATAGTTAGAGCATCTTTGTCGGCTTAACAAAGAGCGCATTCAGTGTCAGACAGCCGAATTGCTGCATAACAATGTGCCTGCGAAGGTTCCAAACCCTCGCACGCACAAAGTAGAAGTGTATGAGAGGCATAACCCTTTGGTACGAGAGAGGTCCATGTGACCTTATCAAGTATTGCCTCCGAGACCTCCTAGACCTGAGCGGGAGGCCACTCCCCGAAACAATGATGGGCACCCTCCGCGGGCACCTACCCATGTGCATAGGTCTCGGCCAACCACTCCTCAGGAAGCTTATGAGGAATATGAACAAGAAGAAGAGAGGGCTGAAATGCTCTATCAAGGCGAGAGGGGGTGCTACCCAACTACTTCTCAATAGGCCTCAAGCTCCCCGCAACCCACAATGGGAGCAAACTAAGGAGGAAGAAATTAAATCCTCTGATGCATATAAAGCATTGTTAGAGCGCTTAGAGTCTATGGAGATCAAGACTTCTGGGCCCCAAAAGCCCACTTTATGCCAACTCCGTAGTCATCCTGTGCATCCGTCAGTGCCGACACCTCCATACCCGAAACACTTTAAGCTGCCCCAGTTGGCACTCTTTAGAGGGGAGGAGGATGCCCAAGAGCATGTGACTAGGTTCCTGAGCCAGTGCTTTGGTATTCAAGATAACGATGCTTTGTTGTTGAGAACATTTATAACCACATTCGTAGGCCCTGCCTCGGATTGGTTCACCCAATTACCGAAACATAGCATCAATAACTTGGATCAGCTAGTGGACGCGTTCCTCGAATGCTTCACCTTCAACACTAAGAAAAAGGCGTCATTGAGTGACCTAGCTAGCCTCAAGAAGTATGAGGAAGAGACCATGGTGGCATACGGGAACCGATGGAGGACGTTGCTTTCGAAGCTGCCTTACCTCCCTCCCATGTCAGATCTGACCCAAATGTTCTCGAAAAGTTGTTTGAGATCAATCTCCATGCTATTGCAGCTACAACAATATGCCAGTTTAGAGGAAGCTCTAGTGCAAGCCAGAGTCATTGAGGAGATTAAGATACAGGATGGTGAGATTGCCAAACCTAAGAAGAAAGAATGGACAAAGAACACTAAACCAGGGACCATGCAACCAAAACCTACTACGGTTAATCAAGTTGCCATCAATGTCCCTAAGCCTGCACAAGCAACACAACCTCAAAAGGCTAACTATCAGGCGGTGCCTCCCAACAACTATGAGAGAGAAAACCAAAGGCAGGAGCAAAATCAGCAGCGTCACCCTAGGCGACAATTTACTCCTTACACAGAGTCCAGGGACTCTTTGTTTGACCGCTTGTCAGCGATGAATTTGATCAACCTTCCAGAGATTCAAACTATAGATCCCAATGCACCGAAGCCTAAAGGGTATAGAGAAGACTTGTACTGTAGGTTCCACAGGCATAAAGGACATGATCTTAATGCATGCTGGAAGTTCAAAGGTTTGGTACAAGATCTCATTGACAACAAGACATTGGTGGTGGACAACCCCGTAGCGCCAAACAACCAACATATGGGAGTATTCAGAGACCCCTTGCCTGCCCATGAGGCACAGGCAAAACCCCTTCAAGTCAATGAGGTGCAACAGAATTGCCCTATGCAAGGATATGTGGGGATGATAAGCATAGTGACTAGGAACAAGAAGTACCCAGGAGCTGCTCCCGCGGTAGCCACAAGAGAGGTTCCATCAACGTCACAAGCTCAACAACACCCTACGCAACTTCCCCCGCCTAGACCAGTGGCCACGATTCGAACTAGACTTACCCAAAGTCTAAGGACCACATCGGCTAGGCTCTCCATATACGAGCTAATTCAACAATCGATGCCCCATCGGGAGGCTCTCATGGAGATTTTAAAAGCAATCGAGCTACAGCCCCATGAAGCGAACTCTTTCAACAATTTTGTGGGGCATGTAAAACAATGTACAGAACCAGTCATCACCTTTAGAGAAGATGAATTGAAAATAGTGACTGGTGATGTGGTGGATCCACCCCTGCACGTTATCGCGTGGGTCAACGGGATTTCGTATAAGAGAGTGTTGGTGGACACTGGCTCGTCCAGTAATATCATCACTACAGTAGCTCTGAAGCATTTGAAGTTGCCAACATCTCATATCGTGGCTTCCACTTACACACTATGAGCATTCAACGATGCAATCTGCTCGACAGTTGGCACAATTGTCCTACCTATCCAAGTGGGACAAAAGACCATTCATACATTGTGCCATATCTTGGAAGGTGAGATGGCTTATAATATCCTGTTGGGCCGGCCTTGGATTCGGGACATGAAGTGTGTCCCTTCAATAGCTCATCAGTGCCTAAAGTATACATTTGAAGGATAGGTGCATGTAGTCCCAGTGGACTTGGAGCCTTTCAAATACTGCAATACAGTGCAATTCATGCCGCAATCGACCCTTCCATCAACACATTTGGATTTTCAGTTGAATCCATCTCAACAGGGTCCGATTTCGTAGGCATCTCCAATGATTAATCCATCAAGTCCTCAGTCGGGTCCATCTTCTTCCGCTAGTCCTTCCACAATGATGCCACCTACGGTGGCCACATCCAAGGACAAGGGAAAGAAACCCTTAGAAGAAGAACCACCTCTAGTCTCAACCATCTCGACAGAAGAGATGCCTAGCAGAATGGAAGTCGAGATGCCTAGTTCACCCCACATGGAGTGGACTCAGGAAGGACTCCCATTCGCTTCCCCTCAACCGCCAACGGTCACCATTGAAATGGCCAGCATGGGCCTGGGGGAGTATCTAGTGAGGAACATTATAGCAACGCCCACACTCAAGTCCATGCAAGACATGGGGAGGCCTCGACTCCCCATCGGCTCAGTGGTTCCTTTAGGCTACCCACCCAATCAGACAAACTTTGTTTATGGGGGCCTGGATAATGGCGTTGAGATTTGTATGCAAGAAGATGAAGATGAAGAGCCCTTTGTGGAGGATGTCAACTATCTATCCAACCCTGATTTTGCTTTAAGATATCTAGGCCAATGCAATTGGCATGGATATGGGTTGGGTAGGTATGAGCAAGGAGTGCGTGTTCTTTGCCAACCGAGATATCAAATGTCATATGACAAGTCAGGAGTAGGGTTCAACCACCCCTTGCCCCTAGACATCTTGGTGGAAAACATGCAAGGCCTAGGGATAGGCAACAAGGATGGGTTGGCATCAGGTCCATATGCCAATCCTAACACAAACTATACATTGGGAGATTATCTCCCATTGCTAACAACCAACCTTGTTGACCATAACAACCCTTTCCCTTCGGTCGAACAAGGAGAAAATTCAAGGACTCACCCACAAGAGGGATATGGACAAGACCAAGAAGGGTCTTCAGAGGATGAGTCGGAGTACGAGGTAGCCCCTTGGGATCCTTTCGAGTCTAATAACAATCATTCGCAAGTATATCCCATGAATGATGATCAGGAAAGCTTCCTGACAATGTTCCCATTGGCTGCTCCATTTGAGCACATGCCACTTCAAGAGAATCAGGTCCCCCCATAGAGAGCGGAACAACCTCGATGGGACCACATCAATTTGCTCGAACAAGATGAGCCTCATATGTCGCAAGCAGTTGTTGGAGCTAACGAAGGCTTTTGGATCTCCGACAGTGATTCGAAAGATGAAACTGAGATGGCCTATCTCAACCACATGCGACAAATGCAACAACGATACCCTTTGGACATAGATGACATGTTTGAACACTTGCACATAGGTCCAAGACATAGGTGGCACCTCAACCCGATGTAGTTATAGCAATTACTGCACCCGCCACTCCAGGTACACAGAGAGCATCTTCCACCTGGAGACCCTATCAAACCATCAGTGCCTAGGGTGGACCCTGTCTTCGTCTCCATGCATAGGGCTGATCCATTTGTGCCAGTGCCCACAGAGCCAGATCCGGAGCACACAGATTGTCTAGGATGTCCGAGTTATAACACCCATGGTAATGGAGACCACAATCATTTCATCAACATGATCTCCATTGACCTAACCGCCCCCATCCATGATCCAGCCGACCCGACATGGTCATTGTATCTAGATCTAGATGCTATCGACTGGGATCGCGCTGACACACCACCATCCCCATCAGAGTACTGGCCTTGTGGAGGAATGTTCCATTTCACCCCAGGACAGACTCAGGATGTCTTCCATGCTGAAGAGGAACCTGATGTTCCAAACGATGATCTAAATTCAGCAAACGATATCCATTTGATCCCAACTCCACACCAGTTGGAGGACGGGTCCCACATGTCGGTCGAGGAGATGACTGACGTAGACATCGGCTCAGATCCAGTGAATTTGCAAATCATCAAGCTGGGGGTAAGTTTATCCCCCGAAGAGCAAGCCGACTACATTGCCCTTCTCAAAGAGAAGAAGGAGGTTTTTGCATGGTCATACAAAGACATGCCGGGACTAGACCCGTAGCTAGTCATGCATAATCTAATGCTTGATCCGACAATCAAGCCAGTAAAGCAAAAACTACGTAAGATGCACCCAACAGTGGCCTTAATGGTCAAAGATGAGTTACAAAAGTTGTTGGATGCACAGTTTGTCATCTGCATGGATTATCCGCCATGGTTGTCTAACATGGTTCCCGTCAAGAAGCCCGATGGGAGGATTCGCATATGCACCGATTTTTGAGATCTAAACAAAGCGAGTCCTAAGGATGATTTTCCCTTGTCGAGCATCGACGCATTGGTAGACGCTACAATGGGCCACGAAATGCTTTCCCTCATGGATGGTTTCTCAGGATACAATCAAATTCGTATCAATCCTGAGGACCAACTAAAAATGGCGTTCACAATGCCTTGGGGGACATTTTGCTATAAGGTCATGCCTTTTGGCCTTAAAAATGCTGGTGCCACCTACCAACGTGCCATGACGTACATCTTCCATGATTACATGCACAAAACTTTGGAGGATTACATGGATGATTTGTTGGCCAAATCTCTTTTGCGCCCAGATCATCTCGATGATTTAAGCAAGATCCTCGATCGCCTCATGGAGCATAAGGTCAGACTAAACCCCAAGAAGTGCGTCTTTGGCATCACATCTGGAAAGCTCTTGGGTTACATAGTCTCTAAATGAGGAATCGAGGTAGACCCACACAAAGTCAAGGCAATCCTTGAAATGCTTCCCCCAACTACCATCAAGCAGCTCAAGAGTCTGCAGGGAAAGGTCGCGTCGATCAAGCGCTTCATAGCGTAGTTATCTGACAAGTGCCGACCCATGAATAAATTATTGCATAAGGGGGTCACATTTCATTGGGATGACGAGTGCCAGTCAGCCTTTGATGACATTAAATAATACTTGGCTTCATCGCCAGTATTGGCACCACCTAGACCAGGAGTGTCATTCTATTTATACATCTCAGCTACTGAGGTGGCACTGGGCGCCATGCTGTCCCAAAAAAATGAACTTCACAAAGAACAGGCTACATACTATCTTAGCCGCACCCTGGTCAGTTATGAACTTAACTATGCATACGTTGAGAAGCTCTGCTTGGCAGTGGTGTTTGCTACCAAAAAGCTATGCCACTACATGCTCAATAATACGACGTATGTTGTGTCTAAGGAGAATCCATTGTGATACATGATGAGTCATACTTATCATAGTAGCCGCACGGCGAAATGGATCATGTTGTTGACGGAGTTTGACATAGAGTTCATTGGACAGAAATCCATAAAAGGTCAAGTCATCGCCGATCAACTGGCAGAGGCTCCTCTTGAAGATGATCAGCCTCTGACCATAGAATTATCGGATGATGGGGTTTTTCATGTTTCAGAATCGCCAGATTCTGATGAGCCTGAGTCACAGGCTGACATGACCCTATTCTTCGATGGTTCTAAATGTGAGCAAGGAGGTGGCACGGGAATTGTATTCTTCACTCCACAAGGGGCTCCAATGCCTCTGTCATTTAAATTAGACTTCCCGTGCACCAACAACAATGCAGAATACGAAGCCTTGCTCATAGGTCTTCAGACAACAATCACCATGAACATTAAACGTCTAAACATCTTTGGTGATTCGTTGTTGATTGTCAATCAAGTCAAGGGGATATTCCAATGTAGATGTCCAGTTCTGTAGGCCTACAAAGCCCTTGTGGACAAATTCCTGGCACAACTTGAATGGTATGACATCGAGGCACTCCCTCGATCATCAAATCATTTTGTGGATACTATGGCCTCCTTGGGGTCATTAATCCCGCAAGACCCTTCTGGTGAAATGACAACCATTCAGATTAAAACATTATCGCAATCCATGATGGAGCGTGCAAGCTCTGACCTAACGCCAGGAATCCACCTGATCCAGATTGAACCATCTCCGGATAAGTTCTCTCAAATCCATGATTGTCTGACTCGAGCCAACTGGGGGTCCTTGTTCTCCCCGACCCCTCTTAATAGCAACACAACGCTATTTTTACAAGTTCTTTCCCGCTCAACTTTTGCTAGGGATGGACTTCAAGAGGGATTGGTCATTCATACTATCGAGGTTTCTGATCAGCAGGATTGGTACACACCCATTAGGGATTACCTCAAGCTAGGTAACCTCCCACTTGGATTGACACAAGCCATAAAAAGATCATTCAAACAGAAAGTGGCAAAGCATGTCTTGTTAGGAGACATTTTGTATCATCGAAGCTATGAAGGAATCCTCCTCCATTGCTTGGACCAGCAAGAGTCCGCTTGGGCGATCACCCAAGCACACGATGGTACATGTGGTGGCCACTTCAGCGGTATGGCCATCGCAAAGTGCATTCTTTGCATGGGCTATTATTGGCCATATTTAGAGCGAGATTGTTGTGCATATGTGAAGAAGTGCATGAAGTGTCAACACCATGCTAATTTGACACACGTACCTTCTCAAGCCTTGCAGCCGATCCAATCGGCTTGGCCTTTTTCGTAGTGGGGCTTTGACCTAATCGAAAAGATCTCCCCTGCATCGTCTGGTCATCACACGTTCATCATAATGGCCACAGAGTACTTCACCAAGTGGGTGGAAGCAATTTCGCTAACCTCTATGACTGGATCCCGCATTGTGGAGTTTATTTTGCATAACATCATATGTCATTTTGGTATTCCATCCAAGATCCTATCAGATAATGGGACGTCATTCAAGAACAAATATGTGCATGCTTTGACCACAAAGTACAAAATTTAGCATAGTTTTTCAACACCCTATTATCCGTAGGCAAATGGGCAAGCAGAGGCGTCAAACAAAATGCTAGTCGCCATCCTCAAAAAGATAGTCACAGACAATCATAAGGATTGGCACATTCAGATCCCGCTTGCCCTATGGGCTTATCGCACTAGCATCCGGATGCCCACTGGGGCAACTCCATTTTTGTTGGTGTATGGCTCCGAGGCAGTCATGCCTCTTGAGTTGGAAATCCCTTCCCTACGCATTTCAATGCAAGAGTTCATCGATGATGACACTACGCGGCAGGCCCGGTTAGACCAACTGACGTTGCTCGATGAACGACACGTTAATGCTCTCGAGCATTTGCGTATCTATCAAGAGCGACTTAAGAAAGCATACAACATGAAGGTCCACCTAAGGGAATTTTAGGTTGGTGACTTGGTCTTAAAAGAGAACCAACAGAATTCTAATTTGTCGTCCCATCTAAGGGACAAGTTCATGGCAAACTGGTTAGGTCCTTATGTCATTGATAGTAGAATAGGACCTGGAACATACCGGCTTGCCTCTCTTGAAGGAATCAAGGAAACAGAACCCTTGAACATCAGTCATTTGAGGCCATTCCACATCTAGAGAGCCATAGTCCAACCAAATGCTCCAAGGATTCCCACAATCGCTTGGTCAACCCAAAATGCCCCAAAGGTATCTATAAACCCTTTGGTCAACCCAAATGCTCCAAGGATTCTTCACAATCACTTGGTCAATTCATCAAAAAATGCTCCAAAGGTATCTATAAACCCTTTGGTCAAACCCAAAATGCTCCAAGGATTCTCATAATCACTTGGTCAACCCAAAAATGCTCCAAAGGTATCCATAAACCCTTTGGTCAACACCAAAAGCTCCAAGCGTTACCATAACTGCTTGGTCAAAATAAATATTCAAAAACAAACAAAAACAATAAAATCATCAAAAATCACAAAAATATTGCATTTCAATTCCATGCATACTCATAAAAATCAAAAATAACAAAAATATTGCATTTCACTTCCATGCATACTCATAAAAATCAAAATACAAAAATATAGGTTGCATTAGGCATCGCATCCATACATTGCATATTTGCTAGGTCATACAAGTCAAAAGCACCATAGACTGTCATTACTTGGCAATTCCATCATTTTCCACATCAAATCCATTTTCATAAACGCATACATCCAGAATAACACCATCACCATTTTTAGCATAGTCAGTTGTCTCCTAATGTATATAGGGTTTTCATCATTCAACTGTCTTTAAATTTCTAGCCAAAACTGTACATAGTTAAACAGATTTTACATGGGAAAGTTTTACTTGGATCACGCCTTGTTACGTAGCATCCCAACACAAATTAAAACACATAAAATAATTCCTAAGTTGTGTGAATGCAAGAGAAACCTACAAAGCAGTCTAGGGTACCATAGGTGAAAGATTAGCCTATTCATCCCCCTGTGCGAATGGTTCCAGAATGCTGAGAATTGACAAAAGGATGAGCTCTTCCCTATCCATTCCCCATAATAAATAGTGGTTTTCACCACTCCCACAAATCCCAATCATAGTTGGTCCCCAAAGTTGTAAGGATTCGTACTACACGTCCCTGCCAAGGATGGGTAGTCATCCCCAAGACCTAAAAGGATCAACGCCATTCAAAACAAAATTCCAACAAACCATCATCACAACCATCTCCACTCACCTTTGGTCTCAAAGTTGTAAGGATTCGTACTACACGTCCCTGACCAGGATGGGTAGTCATCCCCAAGGCCTAAAAGATCAATGCCCTTACTTCATAAATCTCCATCATCCCCTTGGTTCCCAAAGTCATAAGGATTCATACTACACGTCCCTGAACAGGATGGGTAGTCATCCCCAAGGCCAAACGGATCAAGGCCATTCACAAGCTCAACCTTACAAAGCTCAAAATACAAAATCAAATAACAGTGGTTATCACCACTATTCAAAATCCTTGCTCAAAAAGAAAAACAAAGAGAAAAATAAATAATGATTTTCATCACTATATAGACGAGCAAGTATCCCAAACCATTGAGCCAACACATAACCTGAACTTGAATCCCTGGAATTCTCAGCATTCGAAAAACCATCTAGGTGATCCTCATTACGGGTTTGGTTGATAGCCTACCTAGCAATGGTGGTATCCTAACCGCATGACGATATGTCTGTCACATTAGCTTTGCGTGTGCGTAGACCAATGTTTGCATGTGGATGAGCTAGCTTATGGTACCTTAGATTGTCCCATGGATTAATCTTGCTAAATACAACAATGGAGTTAGTGGAGCTAATTAGGTGATCCTCAATACAGGTTTGGTTGATAGCCTATCTAGCACTGGCGGTATCCTGACAAATACCACATAAACGAACTCAATTGCACACACAGGGATGTGAAATAACTTGGTTAAATTCAAGTCGGATTTATACCTTGTTCAAAAGTCTTGCGAGATAAATGTATAGTCTTGGCTAGTTAGTTAAAATATCTGAATCTCAGAAAAGCTTAACTACATTTTAAAACAACTGTCACATTTCATTCCGTACATCACCATCAAAAAATATGCAAAATACAAAAACAAAGTTTTCACATGCAAAGTCATTCCACAAAGTCATCCCATTAGTACAACAAGTCAGTCAAATCTTGCACAGTCTATGGTGCATCGACAAGTTATCAACAACTCATTTCATTCATTCCATATGCATACATCATACAAATTAGAAACATCGCATTCATAATAGCATATGCATACATCAATGTAAAAACATGTACATAAAAACAAACCATGAAAAGTGCATAAACACCAAAAAGAGTCATCTGTATATATATCATAACAAAAATGCCCGTAGGCTACAATGAACCGGTCCTCTGACCTCGCAACAAAATCCAAAAACTCAAAAACCCCCAAGCCTAGGGCGTCGGCCACCATGATCACGTAGGATCGGTGCGACGAGAACTACCCCCTATGGTGTGGGTCCTATGGGACCTCTCAGGGCGACTGCTGCTCGCCCCTGCATCACGCCCACTAGCGCCTCCCTCATCTAGCCGCCTACGATGGGATGATGTTGACTGCTCAGTATCGCTGTCTCTCATCCGATGCGACGAGCCACCTCCAGGGGGCTCAGGTATCCACCCACCAAGGCGGATAATCTCTCCCTCCATATCCAGCCGATGTCGCCCCCATTCTACCTCCCGTCGACCCCACTCTACCTCCCACCGATGGTAGTAAGCTACTACATCATCGCGTTGTGCTAGCTACGCCCGTAGGAGATCCCTCTCCCATACAGCATCGGTATCCCCCTCCTACCGATGAGACGCAGCCCATGCATTCTCCGCTCTACTGAGTCCATAGGAGATCTCTCTCCCACAAAGCCTCTCCTAGCTCCCCATCTCATCTCCATAGCAGGTCCTCCAATCGTGCTATCTCAACAGCACTGTGTCTCACCTCCACATCCTCCGAACCTCGAGGCATAGGTGAATCCGGGATAGGAACCTGCTCTAGCTCCCACTGCTCCGAGACGTCCTGCATCTTCGGCTGATCCGGTACCCCAAAATCCCCTCCAACATCCTCAACCTCTACCATGTCTGCATCATCACGCGGAGCACCCCAACCCTCATCTGGTACCTCTGTACCCTCATCCCCTAGCTACCCCCTAGAGGCCCCTCGCCTCGCCATCACCATAGAGTCCACCACTGCTCATACTCGGCGGTAACCCCGACGTCATCCACATCTAGGACGTCAATAACCATATCTGAATCCTCGCCAAGTGGTCCAATGACTGGCCGGTCCAGAGTCCTCTCATCCCCTCGATGTCGATAGACCACGGGCTCACCAAGCATCCCCTGGCGCACCCCAAACTATCGGGTCACCTGGCCATATGGGAAGAACTCCTACTTCGTCCCATGCCTCCCAATCAGCCATCGCCCCCTCCGTACCCATCGGAGCCACTCTCCAGCCTCAGGCTAGGCTGGACAATCCCAATAGGGGCGCAGAACACCTCTCCGGGAGTAAGCCGAGCAAAGGCATCGACATAGTGCCCTACGACACCTGCCCATCATCGACTCTATCCCTGCTCCTCCGACCTCTGCCATAGTACCCCATATCCAATCTCTCGGTCTGCCATCTCTCCCGTGTCATCCAGGGCAGCCCCATCGGCCTCTCCACTGCTATGTGCTGCCAAGCCCAGCACTGCAACAAGTAGCTACAACTGATCCCCTTCACTTTCGATAGTGGACCTCATACAACTCATCATAGAGCTATGCCAGTAGAGTCTATCCCCATCTCATAATCATTGGAGCATCTATCGGACACTCCACCAACCTGAACACCACCTCTAGCAGGTTCCACGGGAACCTCACGCCAGAAGAGTCGGGGAGCAGCATGTTGGAAATGAGGCCCATGAGTAATGCGTGCCTCATTCCCAACACACCCCTCTCTAGCCACCATCGCACCAGTATGCCACCAATCTGGCAATCGCTCTCCGCCCTCTCCACGGGGCTCTCCACACCCAACTCCTCTCCATGCCCAAAATAGCGTATTAGTACTGTTGTCCTCCGATCCCGTGGCATCGTCCGGATCGGCAATCCATCTATTGGAATCCGAAGAATCCGATAGACATCCTCCAAGGTCACCATTATCTCCCCTATTGGGAGATGGAAGGTATTAGTCCGAGGATCCCACAGGTTGATCAGGGCCATCAGATAGGCCCGATCCCCGACCACCGGCTCCAGTCGAGTCACCTGCTTGAGCCCAAGGGCGTCAAGCCAGTCCCAGTCAACCAAGGTCAGCGCCGCACGTGCTTCAGTAAAAATAGTAGGCACCCGATACCGGCTCTTCACAACCTACAAAATAAAACAACACAAAAACATTAAAAACAATGAAAAACTGTACAACCCTAACATGTATATACAATAATGCATTAAAACTGTACAACCAAAAACAATAACAAAAACTTCAAAAAAATTAATTTGTCAGACCTAGGGTTTTTAACTCTAACTGATTAATTAACAACAAAAACAATTACAAAACAAAAAAAAAAATCAATTGTCAGTCCTAGGGTTTCTAATCCTAACTGATAAATTCAAAAACAAAACAAAAATTCAAAAAATTAATTTGTCAGACCTAGGGTTTTTAAACTCTAACTGATTAATTAACCACAAAAACACAATAATTTTTTAGATCTAGGGTTTTTAACTCTAACTGATATAAAAAAAAAAAAACAACAGTCAACTAGGGTTCACGCTACGCTTTCCGCTTAGTTTTACCCTACGTTTTTTAACCTACAGTTTAGATTTTGGTTTCATTCAGGTTCAACGCAGTTTTTAAGTTATGTTCTAAACTAAGTTTCTAAGTTCAGTTTTCAACTAAAATTTTGATCTGTGTTTAACTAGGGTTAAATTAAGTTTTTAGTTAAGTGTTCATAGACTAGGGTTTTCATTTTTAACCATAAACAACAACAAAAACAAAAAACATAAGAAATAAGCAAAATGCGATTTTCCAATTGCAACACAAAGTAATAAAGAGGACGAGTACTCACTGGTATCGCTTGCTCCCCGCTCGATCCGGTATGAGAACTCATGGTGGTGGAAAAATTTAGTAGCGCTTCGCTTCGCAGAATTGACCTCCTCCTCCTCAGAGCTCCAAATCGCCAAGAAAAACAAATGCAAATGAGCCCAAAACTCAGTTTTGGCCTTTAAATAGGCTTTTTGAGCCTGTACTCATTCCACCCTGGGATGAGCACTTTGGTACCTACACCCTGGGATGAATACTAAATAGGAATTCGTCCCACCCAGGGATGAATACAGAGCAAAAATTTCAAAAAACAAAAAACACAAAAATGCACCAAAACAAGCCCTAAAAGTGTCCGATTAGAATGCTTTTGCACTGGACATTCGGGCATGCAAAATAGATGTCGGGGTCACAAATCCTCACTATCCTACTCCCTAAGAAGGCTACCATAGCCGGACCACTCCACGGGAAGACGGATTTTTGAGAATTTCATCCCCAAACGGCGTCACCAAAACGGGTCAAAACCCATCCAAAAATAGCAATAACATTGCCGAACGAAGGCGCTTTTGCGCCTGACATTCTTGGCATCCAAAATAGACATTGGGGTTACAAATTGTCACTATCCTACTCCCTAAGAAGGCTACCATAGCCGGACCGCTCCACGGGAGGACGAATTTTTGTCAATTTCAGCTCCAAAATGCGTCACAAAAAGGGTTAAAACCCACCAAAAATAGGTCAGAATGTTCGGAAACTGCTTTCGCATTCAATGGTAAACAACTGAAGGCACCCTTACCTAAGTCATCTTGGGTCAAGTGACTCATCACTTTTCTCATGTCGGTCATTCCCTCATCGATTCGTCGCTTGAGGGGGTAGTCACACTTAGTCGCCAATCAACAACAATATACCCAATCATGGAAATGACACGCATTCAAAGGATCATTGACAAAGACAATCGTGCCCTTGCTTGGGGCAGCAAACAAGCAATTATCACAAGCTGATCAAACACTTGGCATTCATGAATCATGAACTCAAGGTTCCCACAGACAAAAGGTTGCGCCCTTTGCCTATTCATGACTGATCAATGTCCAAGCTCAAGTAACACCTCACCGAACAAGGTTAACACTTGAATTAAGTTCCTTAGCTCGTCAGAAGCAAGGATTCAAGAATGCGTGCCCTTTCCATACTTGGGGCATCAAGAGTTGGTTAGGTTACTGAGAAACCCTAATCATTAGTGCTTTGGTTATCTATTTTTGCTCGGCGCTGCGCCTTGCATAGCGCTTCCCAAAAAGGGGCATCTGTAGACACCAAAATAGCACCAATCCGATTACGTGACAACAAGCGCTGATCGCATTGACACACACAGCCCCTAGGGCAGCCCCTAGAGGTTAAACAGTGGTCCTAACCACTTCCAAAAGTAGTTTTAGAGGTCAGAGGTCAATTTGGCACCTTGCTCTCTGCTCGTCCCACCCAGGGACGAATACAAATTGGCATTCGTCCCACCCAGGGACGAATAGCAGCATTCGCCCCAGGGTGAGGCGAATAGCAAGTTTGATTGGCAAAAAGTCAAACCTCGGTAACTCCGCCAGTTAACTGAGGCTTCAGGCCATGCAATTGTGAGGAATAGCTTTTATTCAAGAAGAGAGACTTCAATGATGAGTGTCTTTATTTTAGAAACCTCATGCAAGAAGATTTTTAATCAGGGAGTTAGCTTTTCTTTGAAAATAGGACAGTTAACTCAAGTGGCGCCCTCGCATGCGCAATTCAAACAAGGAGACCCTAAGGTCTATAAATTGGTGAGTTTTCTCACCCAAAAGATATACAGAGAAGGAGCATTTGAGCAACGAAGTGCTGCCAATTTACATACCTACTTGCGATTTGTGCTTTTACATCCTTAATCTCTCATTCGAAAGGGAGGTTATTGGGTGACTATTGGAAGCGCGAATCCGGACCCAAAACCCAATTTTTGGCCACAACTATCCACAAAATTTGTCGACAACACCCCATAATCAGTTTTGGACCCATCCCAAGTGGATTGGTGCCAAAATAGTGTCCCAAACGGTGGGCGTCCTGCCCCCGGGCGCTCCCCAAACTATCACAATCCTATTCGCCCCACCCCGGGATGATTAGAAATCTATGATAGATTTCTTTAGTTTTTCTTTTGCATTTGATTCTAGATAGGTTAAATAGGTTACAGTTCAAATTTCATTTCATTATGAGCAATTTTGACCAGGTTTTTGTTATTTCCCGCCTTCACTAACTTGCAGATGGCACCAGCAAAATCTGGATCCTAGAGGAAAAATTGGAGAAATATGACCATCTGGGTCTTCCCAAAACACCCCCAATTAGCTAACCCCAACTTTGCAGGTCTTTTGGAGCTTCCTAAGTAGGACATTGAACAGGGTGCTTTCTGACAAATTGTCACAGTCCTATTCGTCCCACCCTGGAGCGAATACAAATCTGTGAGGAATTTCCAGACTGTTCTTTTTGCAGTGGTCTTCTGATAATATTTTTATGCTTCTGTCAAAATTTTAGGTCAATCAGAGGTCATTTGATAGTCGTTTTATTATTTTCATGCATACACTGACAGTAGGCCTTGGGAAATACATGTTTCATTCTGTCTGCAGGTGCTACTAATATTTTCTGTTTCTTTGAACGCAGGTTTCCGATAGCAGAGGAGCAGGAAAGAGCAAAGAATCACATACGCAAGCGGTGGCGACGTTTTGGTCCGCCCATCTTACATGTGGGCACGCGGAAGAAGGATTGTTATCCATGGATGTTGTGACGAGAAACACATTTGACGCTCCTATCCCCTAAAAAGGAAGGAGACGTATTGTAACACAATTTACAAAGCGTATCAATAAAGAGATTACCATATTTCATATTGCTTTTATCTTGTGTCAATTTGTATATGTTCTTTCTTGTTCTTTTCTTGTGGCATATTCCTTTTTGTTTCCGTATCCTCGTGCTTTCAAGCACTACAACATCACATGAACCCGTTAGAAAGCAAGAGGCTCAACTACCCCACACATGCTCCTACTCGATGTTAAGTATTGTATCTAACTATTAGTCTTTTTGATAACCTCACAAATAAGTGTCCAATAGTATTTTTGTACTATAATAAAAAGTCTACCATGGATAAGAGTAGATGATTTGTGTTTAATCCCTTATTCAATTAATGAAACATCTCATAAATTCTTTTGAATATTTATAACACTTTTAAACATAAATTCACTGTTATAAAAAATTATAAATAATAAAATATTATATTTTACATCAAACTTACTTTTACAATCTGAAAAAATTATAAAATAAAAATAATTTTTTTATATAAATATTAAATATTGTATTTCAATTTTACACTAAAAAATTATAAAATAAAAAATAAATTTTTAATATAAATATGTAACATTTTTTTAATTATTTTGAATGTATTTTGATTGTTACATTCGAAACTAATATTTACTTATACTTCAAATTTACTAATTTTAAAACTACATTTATATCCATTCAATTAAGACAAACGAATCACATGCATAGGTCGGAGCATACTTATATTAAATATGAAACAAGTTTGAAAAATATATATAAATAAAAGATATTTAATATATGTATGTTTATTATAATACTTTCAATGTTCTTTATATGTATTATTCTCTTCCAACGCCGCATAATCTTTTAAAGAGTTTGGTTAAAATTGGCTATACATCTATAACATTGTATAAATAATAAATAGATCAAGATTTTTTCTTTATTAGTGGAGCTAATGCCCTTTTGAATTAACAATATATACTATACTGCTCTTTGGTGTGGTTTAAATTATTTTTACCAGTTATTTACGTTTTGATGGGTTTATTAATTTCGGATAACTATTTAATATATATTTTTTAAATTTATCAAAATCCTAATAATAGTAATTTATTTCAAAAGCTATAGGTAAACATAGTAATAAGTGTTATAACTAAAAAGGAGATTTATATAATTATTAAGAAGAAAAGTACAAGAGTTCTTAGGGTTTGTAAAGTGGAAAAACCCTAACCCTAAAGATAGGTAAAGTGCACATTAGATAAAGTAGGTAAAGTGCACACTAATATTTTAACATCTTTTCTTAATGTGCATTTTCCTAAGTATAAAATATATATTAATATTCTAACAGTCTCCCCTCTATTCTAACATCCCCCTTTAGAAGGTATTGGTCTCTACCAAAAATGCGCCTTTATACAATAGAAAATAAAAGAAGCCTAAAGAGTTGAAAAAACCCTTAGTCTCCAGAGCAATTGGAATTTGTCTCAATCCAAAGTGTTAAATCTCTCATAGTCTCTTATCAAAAGTGCAAGAGCACAAGGGGTGCTTGATGTCGAAGCCAAAATCCACTGAAACAAATACTGCAAGAGGGCATAACCAAACTCCACCAAATGTCACGAGAGAGCATAACCAAACTCCACCAAATGTTGCAAGAGGGCATGACTAAACTCCACCAAATGTTGACGACTTACTCTTAGAGTCCTTGATGGCAAATCGAAATGGAGTAACAAGAGGACAAGTCTATCCTAGAAATTTCCTCAAAACAAGATATTGAATAAGGATGTCGCAACACTTGTGCCAATGACAACAAAGTGGATTTAAGTACTAAGGAGTGTCGGGTATGACCAATAATGCACTCCATACATTTCAAAGTACCAAAAGTCAAGCAAACCTTCACAAAACAAAAAGACAATGCTTCCAAAAATCCAACTCAGAAAGACCCTTCCAACTACTGTAAACAAGAATATCTTTGGTGTAGAAAAAAGCCTCCAAAAGTGAGAAAAAAAGGGAGGCATGCTCTCAAGGAGCAAACTAAAGGATCAAATTGCCCCATTTTTTACAATCTAAAACAAAAAATATTTTGAGGAATATTTTACCAAATAGTTGACCGATTAAAAAAATAGGTGGGATGAAAGCCCAACAACCCCCAAGAATTTCATCATTGCAGAAATCAAAGGTCAACCAGAGTAAATAGGACTAAAGTCTACAAATCAACCACCACATAGTCCAAAGCAAACAAACCAACAAACAATATGCACATCAAATCCGTAATGTGGCTAGAGGAGAGTGAACACCACTCTTGCTAAGGCGTGACTTTGAGTGGAGGCCTCCCCATTCTTAAGGCCACTCTATTGCACTTCACAAGCCTTACACACCAAAGCCTTCCCATCTACATCTTCAAGTTCCAAGTCCACTTTTCAATAAGCACTACTTTGCGCTAGACAAACCCTAGGATAAGTAATGCTAAAAAAAAAATAGTAGAAATGACACCATATTCATCACTAAAATAAGGTTATCCATGGACGTAAAGCTCCACCCCATTTTCATTAAATTTTCACCAAACTTTTCCCAACATATGATCTTATTTGAAGAAATATTAGAAACCAACAGGGAAACATCCATCCAAAAAAAAATGTATATCGTAACCAAAAATAGTCATGAACAAACTCCTACATTACTTGCACCGTAGATTCGATAGGGAACCTCGATAGTGCTTCTACCTTCTTTGTGATCCTGATAGTCAAAAACTTGGTGCATGATGGGAGAAAATTGTTTACTTTCATTCACCAACCCAACAATGAAGTGTTCACTCTCTTTTATTACTTGTGTTTTCTCTCGAAAGGGAACACAGTCTATTTTGGTGAAGCAAGCTTTGCCCATGAGTTCTTTGAACAAGTTGACTCCTTCAATTGTTGAAAAACAAACTTTTAGGGACCAAATTTCGGGACCAAATTCCCATAAGAGCAAAATTAAGTGACCACATCCACTGAAAACAAGATTATTGGGGTAGAAGATAACAAGGATGCACTCAAAAGATGGAATAAAACCCAAAATATCCAAAACTAGAGTAGTTAACCCTTGAAATTCTAAATATGGAAGCAAATATCTAAAATAGAGATGGAAATCATGAGAAACGGGGAGAGGTGGTAGGATAGGTAAATCATAGGCAGATCTTTAGATCTTGTATAAGTCTTGAAACTAAAATTACAACATGCATGATGTCAAGTTTAGTAGAAATAAGACATATAAGACTATCAAATAAACTCCTATATAGCATCTATTTTTTTACTACCATCATTCTTGACTAACTTCTCACTCACATTCAAGGGTGTGTTCATTGGTTTGCAACTTTTCATTCTAAACTTGTCAAGTAAATCAACTGCATATTTTCTTGTGAGATAAAAATACCATCATTCAATTGTAGCAAAAAAATCAATGCATTAAACCCAAATCTTCATTTAATTCATTATTCATGGCATTTTTTAATTTCTCTATTAACACTTTACTAGTACCAGTGTAAATCAAGTCATCAACATACAAGTAGACAATAAGTAAATCATCAATACCTTTGGATTTGACATAGAGTGTGGGTTCACTTTCACTCTTTTCAAAGCCATGTTTTTTAAAATACCTATCTATTCTATTGTACTAGGCTCTTGGTGATTGCTTGAGTCCATAAAAATATTTCTTTAACATATAAAATTTATGTTCTTGTACAACTTTCTAGCCTAGTGGTTGTTCTAAAGATACTTCCTCATCCAATAAACCATTTAAAAATTTTGATTTAACATTAAACAAATATAGTAACCACTTAAATTGTGTCTCTAATGACAAAATAAATTATGGCATCCAATATTGCAACAAGAACATAGGTTTAGTTGTAATCTATACCTAGTTTTTGTGATAAGCCTTTAGCTACTAATATTGCTATGTTTCATTCAATGGATTCGTTAGCTTTATATTTTATTTTGTAGATCTACTTCAATCCAATGATATTATTTTCTAGTGGAGGATCTAATAACTCCCATGTTTCATTCCTTTCTATGAAAACAATCTCCTCATTCATGGCTTTACGCCAAACTTCATAATTCATTGCATCTTCAAAAATGTTTTGGTTCTACTTGAATGCAAGACAATAAAGTAAAATTTACAATTGAATTAAGACTAGGTGTTCCTTTATAAATTTTTATGAGATTTTTTATCTTCCTTAGAGGACTAGATGAAGGAGATATTTGACTTGATGGAGTGGCAATAAAACTTGATTTGCTACTTGGGATGATAGAATAAGGTGACGCATCTTGTTTTGTATCCACAATTACTAGTTTTTCCTATTGCACATTTTTTTTCTATTGCCATGCTTTATTTTCAATAAAAATTACGTCATGACAAACTATGAAGTTATTTTTCACTAGATTATACTTGTACCCTTTGTCTCCTCATTGTAGCTAATAAAAATTCATTTTTTTATTTTTATCATCAAGTTTATCTTTTCTCTTTGGCTAAATGAGAATGAAAAATGCAACCAAACACCTTAAATCCATACCATGCTTTCTTCCAATCCAAGCCTCATAAAGAATCATATTATTTGCATTTTATTGAACATCTATTTTGGAAGTACAAAATTGTGGCTATTGCTTCAACCCAAAAAGTATTTTGAAGACCCTTGGCTTTGAGCATGCTTCTTGTCATCTCCACAATTACACGTTTCTTGCATTTGGCTACCCCATTTTGCTAAGGAGTATAACTTTTATTCTGTTACCTTTGTATTACCATACTTTTTGCAAAAATCTCAAAAGTTATGATATATATTATCTCCTCTATATATACATAGAATCTTCAGGATATAGCCATTTTTTTTTTCTATATTATATTTAAACTATTGAAATATAAAAAATATTTTTAAATTTCTTTGATGAAATATACCCAAGTTCTTCGATTGTAGTGATCAATAAAAATAATAAAATGCATGCTTTTATTGAGTGACAAATTCTGCATTGGACCATAGATATAATCATGCACTGATTCAAGTTATACCTTTTCCCTCCATGCTTTTTCTATTGGAAAATAATCTCAATGTTGCTTACCAAAAATACAACCTTCACAAACTTGATCATTTTATTCAATAAATGGTAATCCTTTCACCATTTGCTTTTGATATAGTAGTTTTAGCCCTCAAAATATTGTGTCCATACCTCATGTGCCATAACCAAGATTCATCATTTAAGACAACTTTCGGAGCTTGAGTTTTTCCACATGCAAGTCTAAATAAAAAATTATTTTGTAGCACAATAACTTTTGCTACAATTTGATTGCTATCATTTTTATCATAGATAACATATTCATTATTTTTAAAAATAACATATATTACCATATACTTAATAAATTATGAGCTAAACCAGGCACATATAAAATGTCATGAATATTTATCTCATATTCTTTTGCCTTAACTGCAATGGTGCTTTTTCCCGTGACCTAAACTTCCTTATCATATTCAACTCATACTTGAGATTTGACAGATTTTTCCATCTTTACAAAGATGTTTTTATTGCCTATCATGTGACTACTACAAATGCCATCCAAAATCCATGCATATTTGAATATATATATATTTTTTAATCACAAGAATAAAATAAACTACTTTGTTCTTCTTTTTCTTCAAAAAAATTAGCATGCTTCTTATGATTCTTCTAGTTATCATGTTCATAATGACCAAACTTTTTACAATAATAACATTGAACTTGTGACTTGTCAAGGTTATGATTACCTCTTTTTTTGTGTCTACCACCTCTTCCTAGTCCAGTGCTACTTCTTCTACTTACATGTCCTCTTCCTTTAAATTTTCTTATCCCCTTGTAAAATTTGATTCTATAGATTCTTTTCCCTTATTTTTTGAAATTTTAAACTTTGTTTAAAAATCTTAATTAATAGATTTTTCAATGGATCTATTCATTCTTTTCTCATGAGTTTTAAAATATCCCATGAGTTTATAATAGAGTTAGATCATTATATTTTTCAATAACAACCACAACAGGATCAACACATAGAGGGAGGCTTATCAAAAAAATTCTACACTTTTTTAATATACTAAATTCTCTTTACAAGATTTAATTTGATTTACTAAGCTCATCACTTGATTAAAAAACCTTGCATAAATTCAGAGTCTTCCTTAAAAATATTTTCAAAATCTCTTCTAAGCATTTGAAGTTTGATGATTTTTAAATTTTATGTTCTTTTATATGGATTCTACAATAGATCCTATCCTCTTTTGATTTTGTTGTTGCAATAATTCTTGGAAAAATTAACTCATTTATTGTTTGTTGAATTAGAAAAGGGATTTCGAGTCCTTTCTATTCTCCTTTCATTGATCTTGTTTTGCTTAAGTCCAAGTGCAAGATCTTGTGCATTCATGGGTTCTATGTAACTGTTTTCAAGAAAATTCTATAAATCTTGAGAAATAAATAATATCTTCATATTAATGCTCCAAAAATCATAAATGTTGACCTAAAACAGAGGAATTTAACACTGAGTAAGACTTAAACTATTGTTTCTATTAGTAATATTATAAAAATATTTTATAATTTTATCTTGATATCAAAGAGCAAAGAAAGATAATATACTTATCTCTCTTCATAGTGCCCAAATTCTCTTAGCCATTCTTCATCCAAACTTATAGATCTTCTAAAAGTAGATTGAATATTGCATTGCTAGTTTCTACTTTCTTCACAATTTAGACTCTAAAATTTTTTAAAGCATGACCTCTCACGAATCAAACAAGCTTTGATACTAAATTTTGGATTATAGAAAAAAAATACTAAACAAATCTTAACAAAAAGGAGCAAACACACATTGTTGCAACAAAACACATAATTTTGTTCATTGATTTCTTCCAATATAATACAAGAACAATTTATCTATAATCTCAATACCCAAAACCATAATATTTTGGACGCGGTATAATTTTGGATATCCTTACACATAATATTTTTTATTTAAAAATATTATAATAATAATTATTTCAATTGTCTTTTAAAAAAAAGAATTTCGGACATCCCTTTGGCTCTCGTTGGAAGGGGTGTTCGGTCTCGCTTTGCCCTTTGACCAAAGTTTATTAGAGTTTTTTTTACCTTCAAAGTATTATGATTTTCTAAGTTCTCTCCGGAATCATTATGGTTATTAGAAATTAAACTCTCTCGGTTATTCCTAATAGGTATAATATTTTGGAGATTGTTATTATGGTTGAGAGTTTAGCTATATGTATAAGGTTGTGGGGACCCTTTCAAAACCCTCTCTTTAAATTAATACCAAAAAAAGAAAAAGATTTTTTCTCCTTATTTTGACACTTATATGGCCAACAATTTTCTCTATTCTGCACGATATTCAACACTTTTCTTAGTTCATGTGTTGAAATCTCAATCATACCATTAAATATTGGATATTAAACATTATCCTTATCACCTTATTCATAAAATTCAAATTGTATAAAATCTTCTTTATTAAGATGTGGTCTAATGGCAAGCATTTTGTGAAATGTTGTTGGTTTTTTAGCCAAATTAAATCATAGGTCCAGTTTCATAGGATCTTAATTAAACTCAATATTATAGTATTTAATATATTTTTCCAATACCAATGAACATAAAATTAATAAAATAATAATAATATGCAAACAAACTTAGAATATTATTGCTTCAATTATATACAAACTTCAATTTTCTTGGATACAACACATGGAGCTTTGTCTCCATAATAGAGCCTTACAAAAGACCTTTCAATACTTTAACTATTGCTCTCCTCAAATATTTGAGAGATGCATCCTTTTTTATTCCTCACATATAACAAACCTCTCATGTCTCTTGACATTACATCTTCACTTGTAAATTTGATAACTACACACATGACACTTGACTTTCTACACACTTGTATAATTTATTACATGACACTTGGACTCTTATCTTTAGAGGGGACATAAATCACAAACCCTAATATAATATTTACAAATATATAATTGTACCATGGGGGTACATTATCATTTACCAAATAATATAATATCTCCAAAAACCCCTTATATTACATTATTTGGTTTGAAGACTCCAATATTCCATCTACTATCTTCAGTCCTTTGCTTTGTTGTTCTTTATCTTTAAATTTCTTTCTTTCACTCTTTGATTGGTTTTTCCTTTTTTGGTTCCTTGCTTTATATTTCTTCTTGGTATTAATCTTGATCGTGTTTTTTGATGTAAATTCTATACATTGAATCATTAAATCATCACAATGTTATATTCTATGAATATTAAAATTTAATGATTCTACACTGAAATCAACTATGTTGAATTCAAATATATTCTATCACAGTTGGTATCTCTCATTTTAGTTTTTCCTTCTTGTCCTTTTTATTGATAAATATCAAAAGTGAGAAATGTCATGTACATCACTATGCCTATTCTAGTAGCTAAAATAATAGCATTTATAGAATTCCACCATACCTCAAATATTTTTTCATGGAGATAATTGATGAATATTTTGAATTTCTCATCTTTGGAATTTTTGAGAATTAGAAAATTTCTTCTTCAAGTCAACTGGCATATCTCTTTGCTCATCAAAATTATCCCTCGGGACTTAAGGATAGAATTTTAGTTTTTTTAACATTTCTTCATAATTTTAAAAAATAAAAATGCATTTCTAATCAATTCTTCCATGTTGAATTCCTTTGATGTGGTAGTCCTTATGACTCCTAAAATTTTAATCGACAATCAATTTTTTCAAATTCTTCACCTTTAATCAAGCAATCATTTAGTTAGTTCATGAATTTCAATTTTAGTTTTTCTTATTTAACCCCCACAAAATTCTTTTTAATGAATTTTTCAAATTCTTAAATATAATATTCAAATCAATCAACTTCCATTCAATTATAAAATTCAACTAATCCTTATATTTCCATTTCAATTTTTTAATTTCAAATAAATCTTCCCCTTATAACTCCTATCAATAATTCATTTTCCAATTAATTTTCTTTCAATTATATTTCTACCTTATAGCTCATTTTTTAAAAATCAAATTGCAATAAGCCTTTTAAACCTTATAACTCCAATTTTTCAAAAATTCAAATTCAAATAACTTTAATTTGACTTAGGCTCCCAAAATATAAAATAAGCCCTTTTCAAAACTTTGGGAAATATGATTCCTTACCTTGAGTTTTGTAATTTTATCTGCACTAATTTGAATTCAAGGCATCTGAAATTACATTACTTTCCTTGGTGTTTGCAATAGATGTTATACCTCAGACATTGATTTCTCATGCACTAGACTTCTCAAGCTTTTATCGAATTCACTCTTTGGTAGATATCAATTTTTTTTCTTCCTCTTAGGCTAATTTACCTTAGTTTCTCATATTTTGGTAGTTCATCTTCTTGCTTCTTAGATGACCAGTCTCTTCACACTTGGGTAGATTTAACTTGCTTAAATTGGCTCTTGACTTACCTTTTTGCACTTAGGCAGCTTCCACATGCACTAGATGACACCCTACTTGTCTCTTCACACTTAGGCGGCTTACGCTTTCCACTAGATGGATCTTGACTTGTTTCTTCAGGTGGCTTACACTTTGCACTAGATGACTCTTGACTTGTCTCTTTGCAATTAGCCAACTTCCAATTGCTCCAATAAGCTCTCAACTTGTTACTTCACATTTAGGCAACTTTCAACTTGTCTTGATGACTCTCAATTCACATTTTCATACTCAAGATACTCCTTATTTATTTCTTATTTCTTCACACAAATCTACACTCTTTAAGCGACTATAATTTCTTGTTCTTAGGGAACATCTTCCCTTATTATGATTCAGGTAGGCTTTGAATTTTTTGGATTCATGACTTTATGGACTTGACTCACAAACTCAACTAGTAAGCATTTGGCTTTATCTTGTTCTCCAAAATTCAAACTAATTTATAGCTCTTTGTTCATAGTAAGGACAATCATAAGCTTATGAACTTGGCTAATAGACATTTGACACTTATATTTTCATCTTATTCAATCTAGTTTTTTCTTTCAACTGGATTCAACCAACCTCTTCAAGAGCACTTATTATGTCACAATATAATTTAAAACACTATTGAGTTTAACATTTTTTATCTGAATTCTATCAATTCTTCACTATCTTCAATCATCCTTCAATGATTTCCAATGCAATAATGTGGCCAGAGTGCAACTTTGATACCATTGTTGGCTTTTTAGCTAGATTAAATCATAGGTCCACTTTTACATAATGTTAATAAAACTCAATATTAGAGTATTCAATATCTCTGACCAATACCAATAAATATAACATTCATGAAATAACAATAATATGCATAAAAAAACTTAAAATATTATTGCTCAAATTGTATACAAACTTTTATTTTCCTAGATGCAATACATAAAGCTTTGTCTTTATAATATATATATATTTTTTATTTGTGGAAAACATCCCAAAAGGGATGCCACTTTCGGGTAAGACCCAAGGAGGTAGGGGTATCCCTTTGTCTTTATAATATATTCTTACAAATAACCTTTCAATACTTTAACTATTGCTCTCTTCACATATCTGAGAGGTGCATCATTTCCTGTTTCTCACATATGACAAACCTTTCATATCTCTTGAATTTCAATCTTCACTTGTATACTTGACACCTGCGCACATGATTCTTGACATTCTACACACTTGAACACTTTATTACATGACACTTAGACTCTTCTCATATATTAACACATACTTTAAGGGAAACATGAATCATATAGTGTAATATAATAACTCATATATTAATATAATATTTACAAATGTGGGTATAATCATTTACCAAATAATATAATATCTCCAAAATGCAACTTTATTCCATAACAAACAATTGAAAGTAAAAAAATATATAAAATGTGTTATATTAAGAATGCAAATTTTTTGTTCGCAGAAAAACAATTGAAATTAAAATATATACAAAATGTACCATTTTAAAATGCAAATTTAGATCCACTCACAGTACCGTAAAAACCCATATTATAATGTGGTTTAATGGAAAGTATTTTGTTGTAAAAATTTTCCCACTTTTAGAACAATCTAAATGATAGATATAATGTGGACACAATGCAGATTTAGATCATGATCACCCTTAGTAGACAAACTTTTATTTTAAACTTCCATTTACTAGATGTGGTCTCATTGCAATTGCTTCGAAATTCCTCACATTACCTATGCAAATTTGAAGGACAAAGTTCATTAGCAAGTATTTTGGGTTGTGGTCTAGTTGCATGTGTTTCTTTGTATGTAACTTAAAGCAGACCAGAAAAACCAATATAATTAAAGAAATATAAGAGAATCACATTCACAATACAAGCTCTGTCCATGCACCTTCTAATTGACTTGTATTGATCTCAAGGTTATATTATTCTTTTGCTAATTTGTAATGAAAATGTTTTCATTCCCAAGATCTGTTTTCCAAAATATCTCACACTTGATTATCATGGCAACGATATGCCACTATGTCAAGGATTTAAAAAAGAAAGCCATGTAGAACTTAAATTATAACGGCAATTATGTGTCACAGAATTGAGGATTTCACCCCAAAAAAAAAAGAAAGAAAGAAAACATGTAACAAGCCAATGACAGGTCACTGCATTCAAGGTTTCAAGAGACTATTTAGAACATGATTGTTATGGTAATGATATCAATCATATTGAAGATTTCAATGACAACTTCATACTGGAAGTTTGCTTTTAGACACTGTCAATAATGCATTTTACAAATTTGATGGCTCTTGTTTAGTAAGAGTTGTTTCTATAATTTTCTGTTATAGAGTTGGTTGGCACCAGTGCTTAAGAGTGCAAGATAATTATTCCTGACTTGACCTGTGGTTTTCATACCTCGAAGAAGCCTGTTGCCTTGGCTGTGGCCTAAAATAATCACCGCCACCTTTACCTTGTTACATTCAAGGAAAAATATAACCTTACCTAAGGCATATTATATTTATATTCAGTGTGCACAAAACCAAGAACCATCACAAGTAGTAAGACCAAATAAAGTTCATCAGCCTTAGAACTAGTAAATATTTGTTTGGTAACACGAGGCATTAATATAAATAAATGCTATTTTCTTTTAAACTTTGGAACATATCAACAACCCATTAATGACAGACTTCAAAAAACTTCGTGAATAAGAAGTTTTCAAACAGCATGGTGAAAGAAAGAGATTAAAACTTCCAAAATCCAATCCATAAATGCAGAACAATCTCAATCCAGAATAATTGCAATGTATATGACATTTTCTAGTATTCACTTGAGAATTCAGAATAGTTAACTGGCATTCGTCTTTTATTACATAGTGACCTACAACAATATGGATGGCAACATACATAACATGCTTAATGCTTAATTCTAACTTATAGGTGTGCCCAGAACAATTTCAAACTAATCGACTCTGAATCTTAACGAGGCAGTCTTCTCTAGAATCTATATGGTTTATTTTTTTAGGCTTTTATACCACTTCCAATTTGTAGCAACAATATAACCATGGCCGTCAATCTGCGTGGTCTGAATAGTCCTATATCAAATTTCACAGCTATTTGTGCCATACTTGCAACTAACACCTTCATTCTCAAGCACTCAGATTTCTTGGATCAACAATCACTTTGAGGCCATGTTTCATGAACAGAGTGAGTGACATCTTCTGCTCCACTGGATGACCCAGAAACAAAGAAAGACGATAGCGCAGTAGAATACCTGCAACAATGGATTTCATTTGCAAATAGGCCAGGTCCTTTCCCAGGCAAATCCTAGGCCCTCCATTGAATGCAACAAACTTGTAGGAGTCTTCGGGTGGTTCAAACTTGCCATTTTGTATCCATCTCTCTGGCTTGAACTCAAAGCAATCAGGTCCCCAGAGGGATTCCAGCCTCCCTACTGAATAAATTGAGTAGGTTATAGTGGTTCCTCCCGGAACAAATGTGCCATCAGGCAGGGTATCATCCTTCAAAACATACTTGGAGTCCTGTGGAACAGAGGGATAGAGCCTCAGAGTCTCAGAAAGTGCAGCCTTAAGGTAAACCAACTCATCCAACTCTTCAAAAACCAGAGGCTCCTCAATCCACTTTGAAGGATCGTTACCCCTGCTCTTGGTTAAAACCTCACAGATTTCTGCAATAACCTTGTCTTCAACCTGCCGATGCTGCATGGTCAGCCAGAAAAACCAGCATAAGGCCACAGAAGAAGTGTCCCTACCAGCAAGGATAAAATTCAGTGCAACATTTCGTAGGAATGTATCTGAGTAGGGCTTGCCATCTCCATCCTTCTTGCTTATAAACCTTGACAACAAGTCATCATGTGGCTGTTTTTCTTTATCTCCTTCCTTAAGTCCTGCAGACTTAGCAGACAATTCCTGTTTCCGCGCAGCAATGATTTCAGTTAAGTACCTTTCAACCTTGGCAACACTTTTCCTAAGATCAATCTCCATTCCCAAACCCAAAAACCTGTTAATCTTCCACAACACTTCTGGATATATGAGCCTCTGCAAAGTGGCCTCAGTAGCACTGTCAAAGGCATTGGCAAAGGGGTTCATGAGGAGACATGGGGATAGGGTCTCTGGATCCCTGCCAAATGCTAGACCACAGATATTATCAAATGTGAGCCTGAGAAGGAGGTCCTGCAAGTCCACAGGACTGTGGAGCTTCTCAGCTTCTGCCAAAATGGGCCACAGCCTACCCTTGATTGATCTGTTCACCCATCTAGCCATGGCATTTCTCAGGGTCCTTGTTGTGAACTCCAAGGCTGCAGTCTTCCTTTGAACTAACCATTTTTTTCCATCACTGTTGAAGATGCCATTCCCCAAAAGGTCATGAAATGCTGCCTGCCACTGTGGACCTTTGGGATAGTTATCAAAGCGGGTCTTAAGAATATGCTCTAGATTTTTTGAACTGCAGGTTACAGTAATAAGCCCATGTTTCCTTGCAAGAAATGGAATTGCACAGTTACAGGTTTGGTATGTTCCTCCCATCTGTCTAAGGTTATCTGAAATCCAATCATGCATTCTTGAGCGGTTTTGTAAGAGTCCTGGTAGGCTTCCCACCACTGGCCATACCTTCGGCCCAGTGCAACTTGCTGCAAATGTTTTAAACCATACCATATATGCTACTATGGCACCGAGCACCAATAACACTGTGGAGAACTCCATTGCTTTATATTCTCCAAAAGTTTTCTTGACTGGCCTACTTTGCAAGGGCTTCTCACAAAATTCAACAAGCAGAAAATTGTTTCAAATCTTAAAGCATTGCCAGAGCTACTCACATATCACTGTTTCTGTGGCTGTGAAATTTCATGGAAGATGATTGCTTCATCCACCATAAGATCTCTACAAATTCTTCTGCTGTTTGAAAGTATTCTGGTAGCCTCCAAATCTAAAATCTCCTTTCTCAAATAATCGTGGGCCTCCTGTTCACGAACTAAATTTCAGCTCAGTATAGTCTGTTTGAAACTATTGATCAACCAAGTACTGCATATAAAACAAATGACCACCACCCATGATTTCAGAGTTGATTTGACATGAAAGCTACACTAACAAACATGCACCAAGACCCCCTTATATGGTTTAGGGCATCACTCGTACAAACAGGTTAAAAAAATCAAGGTATTAACACTATATTATTTTAATATTCATAAAAAAAATCATCGATAAGGATAAATATCAGGCCCAATCGGTGATTGCCTATGTCAGACTTCGGCACCCATTTATTGATTTATTTCTCATCATTTTCAATTCGCCACCGCAAACTATAATGTTTCTTTATACATAAATGCGCATTATCCATTCTTAAACTATGTCCTCTAATTAAGTGTGAGATTCAGCTTGGCATCAAGAAGTCTACCGCTCTGAGACAAGATTTATGGCGGCGTCACCTGTAGAAGTTCGTAGATCAAGACATTTCATTATGTGTATCCCTATGCACCGAACGCCTTTTTTTAATAGTGGGTTAGGTAGATTGTTAAATGTTAGTTTGGTTGGGCATTTATTGAGAGGAGACCTAAGTTCAAATTTTGGTGGTGGCAGTTAGCAAAGGAAGTAGTATAATCTGAATCTTTTGAGTGCACGCCAGATTAACGATGATACGAACCCCGAGGTGGTGGCAGTTAGCAAAGGAAGTAGTTTGATCTGAATCTTTTGAGTGCACACTAGATTAACGACGACACGAACCCCAAGTAACCTGCGGTCGCCATCTTGCATCGGGTAACCACGATACGAACCCCGAGCAACCTGCGGTCACCATCTTGCATCGGGTTAATGTAAACGAGACGTTGCAGGGGTTATAAGGGACAACCCAAGATTTGAACTTTGCTTGATAGTAGAAAATGACTATGGTTGGGTTAACGCAAACGAGACGTCGCAGGGGTTATAAGGGACAACCCAAGATTTGAACTTTACTTGATAGTAGAAAATGACTATGGTTGTAAAGGATTCCCTTGTCATATCTATATATATAGGTAATTTATTTTTTTTCTTTTCTAATGTGTATATTACAGCCCAAAGGTATATTTTGTTGCCTATTTGTTGGGACTTTACATCCTAACATTATTATTTAATATTATTAATTATTTAATTATTATATTATTAATTTATGACGTGAATCTTCATCAATGTAGTTTTAGGATAAATATAAATTTAAGAATGAACAAAGAACTTAAAACATTAAGAAGAGAAATAGATTTAGTTTTAAAGTTTAGGAGGGAGTCTCCTAGAAGTGGCCTACGATCCAAGAGGGAGCCCCCTCAAAGTGACATGTGATTCTTGATCATTTATTATTTAATCTTTGTAATTTTTGGTTATGATATTTATTAAATTTTTAATTAGAACATCGGGGATCTATCATTTGGTATCAGAGCAAAAAATTTGTAAAGTTGTGGCAAATAGTCAAGTTTGAGAATTACAAAATTGATTGTTTTCCAAGAAACACTGTTGAATATACGCAAAATACAACAAATTATTCTACGGAAGCCTATATCTAAATTGTCACACTGGTAATACACAACAATTCCAAGCAATGGCACCATAGTGTTCATAGACAAACAACGGATACCAGTGATGCTGGTTACCCGATGGACTTCCAAAAATTCTACACTAGCACATGAAACGTTTATTTATTCTATTTTTCTACCATACTTCGCACATTTTTGGCCAAGAGAGCAGTTTCGAAACATAAGATGGAGCGTTACAAATTGTTGTAATAAATTAAGTTTGATCGAACGTTGCACAGCTTCGACCGAACGAAATTTGCAGTTTTGTGGACTTATTGTTCATATTTCACGTAATAATTTTAGCAAACAATAGACGAAAGTATTTGCTGAGATTATCACAGAAATATTAAAATCTCTTTTCAACAAAATTATTGAAGAAATATTAAACCTATACTATTTTTTAGAATCTATTCGACACATGGCGGAAAAAAATATACACCCGTTATAACTTATCGTAAGCATTATAGCTGAACCCAAACATACTACGTAGCGTTGATAATTGACGATGAATAAACAAACATTTATCCTTGTCCTTAGGTCTAGCTCGCCAGTCACATACAAGAAATGAGAAACCCTAATTGCTCTTCGTTTTAGTTTTCACCACGTGGAAGTGACACTATCTCTGGCGTGCTCACGAGTTTTCTAGGACGAAATTAATTTTTTCCCTTGACAAAATTGTTTATTCCTTAGACAATAACTAGAATCATCTGATAATCATGTCGATTAAATCTGACAAAAATTATAATTATCAAAAGCTTTACCAGTGGTATCACAAGATAGCTTACAACAATAATTGGCACATTAAGATTCATAAAACCGTATTTAAATTGAGTGTCGTGTCACACAAACTAGACCGTACATTTTTATTAGGGGATTAAAATCCCACATTCATCATGCAAATTACTTGTGTGGCTTATTAGCGCCAAAACGTGCTAGAGATCTTGACCACCACCCAGTGGTCACACCTTCCCCTTCATGCATTCGCACCACTGCCTCCCACTACTCACTGCCCACTACGTATGTCCACATTATTGCTCACACGTTCATGCCGCTCTTCTTTTCGCTTCGTTCCCTCCATGTGCTTCCAAATCCACCTACCTATCACTCCTTGTTCCCTTCTTATTCCTCGTTTGCTGTCAGTTTCCTCTTGTCAATATTGCATTAGTTAGTCTCGTCAATCATGTGTTTGCTCCTGTCTCATCTCGCATCATGTGTTCATCCTCGTATTCTATCGTATCTCTCGTCAACAGTCTTTCATGTTAGTTATCATGTCGCATCGTGTCCATTTCCTCGTTGCCTTTGTTGGTAGTCATCCTTGTTGTCCATCCTATTTTATCGCTATCCTCATCAGTCCCCCACATCTATCCTATCCCCACAATCTTCGATGTTCGTGTTGTCATGTTGTCAATTTGCTCGGTTAGCTTGTTATGTCGTCACCAAGTTGAAAAACAAAATTTTGATGCAAAGATTCAAAAAAAAAATTTGACGCAAAGATTAAATACAAATTTTTGACGTATGATTGCTCAATTTTTTGTAACAATTTTTTGCAAAAGTGGTCCTATTGTTCACCAAATTTTACCACATTCACCAACCTTTTTGGCGTCCTTTTCCACCTAAATTATACAAATGGTCAAAGGAAGAAGATCTCACGACCCCAGTTTAGAAAAATTGGATCATGATATTCGATAAATTAGGGACCTATTTTTATAGGTTAATCTCACCCAACTACATCAAATCACTTTAGTGATGGAATATCAAACTTAGTTCGAGAATTTCGCAACTCACATCGAGGGGTTGGATGAATCATTTTTCATAAGTTTCTTCATCAAAGGATTCAAATAAGAAATTAGAGTAGAGGTGGAGATGTTCAATCCCCACATCATGATGGCAACCATTGGATTAGCCAAATTAGCCAAAGATAAATTCAATGCTCGCCATCGACACGAGAAGCAACCTATTGAACAATAATTTGTCATGCACACTACCCTAGAATCTAACCAACTCTTACTGATTAAGCAACTTAGCCTAGAAGAAATGAATGAACGATGGGTGAAAGACCTCTGCTATAATTGTGATGAGCAATATGGGCCCAATCATAGATGCACTACACAAAAGTTGTATTTGATGAATGCAGTGGATCCTTATCACTCAACATAGGAAGAATATGAGGTAGACATAGAAGAAGTGATCGATGCACCTGATAACAACAAGGAAGAAATCCCTGAAATTTATTTCAATGCTCTCAAAATTTCTTTCAATGCTCTCGCAGGTTTTTCTTCTCCAAAAACTATGAAAGTTTGAGGGTAATTCAAACAGCAAAATCTCATTGTGCTCATTTATTCAAGAAGTACCCATAATTTCATTGATCCAAGCGTGGTTAAACAATCTAATTGTTATATCCGACTTTGTCATATCTTTGAGGTGGTGATTGGTACTAGGGGCAGATTACCTATAAGGAAAGTGTCGAAATGTCAAGCTCGCCCTGGGTGACTACACCCTAAAAAGTGACATGTATGTACTTTCATTGGTAAGAAGTGATGTTGTTTCAGGACCTCAGTGGTTGCAAATGCTTGGGATAATACTATGGGATTTTGCAACATTGTGGATGCATTTCATAGTTAAAGGCCATACATACTCTGAAAGGACTACAAGCAAGTTCCTTTCAACTAGTGAGTTCTCACCGCATGGAAAAACTTATTCAAAAATGAGGTAAAAGGGTAATTGCAAAATTTATTCCATTCAAACTATAAGTGAAAAACAGGATGAAGTGGAAGAGTTATAACAACTTTTGACACATCACTCCCGAGTAATTGAAGCACCACAATGGTTGCCCCCCACCATCATCACGATCTCACTATTCTTCCTGACAATCCACAACCAAATATTCGACCTTACAGATACCCTTGCTTACAGAAAAATGACATTAATAAAGTTGTGCAGATACTACTTCGGAAGCATTTCATCAATTTCAACAACAATCTCCTATGTCCTAACTTTGAGAAAAAAACATTTTCAAGGAAGAGTGACATGTTAGGATCCTACATCCTAACATTATTATTTAATATTATTAATCATTTAATTATATATTATTAATTTATAACGTGAACCATTACTAATAAATTTAAGATAGATATAAATTTAGGAATGAGCAAAAAACTTAAGGTATCAAGAAGAGAAATAAAAATTTAGTTTTAAAGTTCAGGAAGGAGCTTCCTAGAAGTGGCTTGCGATTCACGAGGAAACCCTTCAAAATGATAGATATAAATTTAGGAATGAGCAAAAAACTTAAGGTATCAAGAAGAGAAATAAAAATTTAGTTTTAAAGTTCAGGAAGGAGCTTCCTAGAAGTGGCTTGCGATTCACAAGGAAACCCTTCAAAATGACCTGTAATTCTTGACCATTTATTATTTAATATCTGCAAATTTTGACTATTATATTTATTAAATTTTTAATTAGAATATCGAAATAAATATTTTACATGTTTTAAGTATTGAAGTTCTAATCAATTGAAATTATCTTAGAATTATATCTATGCGTCAAGGTGACATGTCCATAAAGAAGAGACCGCAAAATGCTGCTATCGATTTGGACAAGCGTCAAAGATTATGCCAATCTCTTAAGAGTTTGGCAAAGGCTTTGCAGGAAGGACAACGTCGTGACAATACCAGACAATGAGGAGAAATGTGTTGGCTTTTTAGGAATAAATATAATTCACATAAAAAGGCTCATCCACATAAATATAACATTATAAAAAATAACAATATATTTATAAATTATTAATAAATTAAATATAATTTTTTTTATTATAATATTAAAAAAATTCATGTTTCATATATTTCTTGATACAATAGACATTTATCTTCATAATATAACTTTAAAAATAAATTTTAAATATTTTATCTATTGCTCTTCTTACACATATGCATCCTTACCTATTTTACATATAAGACAAACGTCTAATGTCTATTAATTTTAAAATTAAAATATTCTAAATACAACACCATTGAAATGTTTTGAACAAATTTAATTGTTTAAAAATATTTCTTAAAAAATATATAATTATAATTTAATTAAAATAAAGTGTCCATCAAAGTTAAATTGTTCAGGAATGTGTTATTTGGATCTATGAACAGACTGAAGATGGAATTGTTTTTAATTATACATGCAAAAGAAAATATTAGTAAAAAGAAGGACCGATAAAGTAATAAGTGAAGGCGTTGGCTGTAGAAAGGTAAAGGTTAGAGACCTTGACCTCAGCTCTCTCATTAAAAAAAAACTAGTAAAACAGTTACAGTGTCACTGACATCAGTCAACCCTTGAGTGACAGTAATACCAGTAAAATTGTTGATAACAATTCGAAATTTGAAGAGGTAGTAATCTTAAATGAAGAGGGGCTGCTTAGCCGCGAGTCCTCCCTTTGTAGGGTGAGTTACTTGTGACGTTTTAGACTCAGTTAGATCTTTTGACGGCAATTTTAAAGGACTGTTTTCATAACAATAGGACAGTTTGCAACTTTGCACTACGCTGCAGATAAACTATACATAGAAAGACATGTATCTGAAGTAGTGAAGTTGCTTATGCACAAAGTTTTATGTTCGGTTGATTGGTAAATCCTAAAGTCTAATTAGGAGTTAAGTTAGAGTCTTGCGACCAGTTCCAAGTAAATGCGTGCTGTCACTTGGACTAGCTCAGCATATCCACATAGGCTAGGACAACATTGTTAAATATATATAAAATAAATGGGTAAAAGCTGAAGCTAAATATGGATGACCTCTCTTCATTTTGCGGCTTTCATGGCCATATAAGGAACTTGAAGAATTTGATTTTTTCTAATTCTTGATTCGCCGAAGTCCGGACGGGCGAAGTGCGAACAGCGCACTGTTTCGCCGAAGTCCGAAAGTCGGGGGCGAAGTGCGGACTTCGCTCAACCGACGGCGCAGTGCGAACGTCGGGGGCGAAGTGCGGACTTCGCTCACCGGACGGCGCAGCGCGAACTTCGGGGGCGAAGTGCGGACTTCGCTCTTCGGATGGCTCAACGCGAACTTCGGGGGCGAAGTACGGACTTCGCTCTTCGGATGCCGCAGCGCGAACTTCGGGGGCGCCAACGGACTGCGCTCAGCGGAAAAGCGAAGTGCAGACTGCGTCTGGCGAAGTGCGGACAGGGCGACTTGCGCTTCGTTTGCGCATTTGGGCTGTGCTCGGATCTCGGGTGCAGTCAGGTTGCGGCAGCGAACTCGGAATACTTCTTCCGGACTTAGCCAATCTTTGGCTCTGGAATATTTCTTGCTCGGAAGGCTTGCGCGGCTGCGGCAACTGCTTGCTTGGCTGGGAGGAGAGAAACACCGAAACTAATAGCTAAGTTTCGGATCTGAGTTCTAACTTATAGAACCCGAACACAATCGCTCTGAGGCGATTTGTACAGAGAGCAAGAAACTTTAGCACACATAAAATAACTGTAAACCCTAAAGATGCTTCAAACAACAACAAACTTTATTTATATGAAACGAGGTTTACAGAAGTCCTCAACTGAGGAAAATAACAACATCTGCAGACAAAGCTGTAGGATAAACTAAGAGGAGAAATGTCGAGACGGCTGCTCGGACATTAATCAGATGAGCCACTCTGCTCACTGAAACGTTCTCCTTTCTCTGCTCTATTCTTCGCTCTTCTTCTCCACTAACTACATCTTCTTCATCTGAAGATCCCCAACTGCGCGAACGCAGTTCAGCTTCGCCCATTTTCAGAGCGCAGTCTGGCAAAGGTGTGAAATCTGAGTTAATATTTCTAACAAAATTGAGAGTCAAGTTCGTATATGAAGAAAAGCCAACGAATCTGATCATAATGGTGTTAGAAAATTAAATCAGATTTGATACTTCTGATAAGGAACTGATAGTGAAGTTCGCATATGAAGGAAAGCCAGCGAATCTGATCATGATGGTGTTAGAAAATTAAATCAGATTTGATACTTCTGATAAATTGACTTACATCATTCGGAGGATCCTAGTTTATTCGAATTCATTCGAATTAATTACATCTAGTTGAAACTGACAGTCCGACTATTAAAAGGAAACCTTAATTTTGAGTTAATTGCATGCATGTCAGAGAAGTTGGTGGAGCTTTCCCGCCTCATATGTGAATCCCTAGCATATTACGGGTTCATTTTGTGTTGTTGGAGAAAATTGGAGCAGAAGGGAGAAGAAGGAAAGAAGGAGAAAGGAACGCAACAGCGTGGAAGAGCAGAAGAGATACAAGGCCAGTGATGTTGAAGAGAGAAGCAACCAAGTCTGTTTGTCTTCCGTGATTGTATACTGCAAATTTCAAACTTGCAGTTTGTGGACTGTGGATGTATTTCCAGAAAATAAGTAATATATATTTATTTGAATGCATTTCTGCCCTCCGTGTATTGATTGGTTAAACATACAATAGCTTAGCAAAACTTGTCTTTATTTTAGTGTCATAAACCTAATTCTGATTTAATATCTTTCCAAAGACTTCGGTTGATTCTCTTCAATTCCGCTCAAATTCTTTTTAATATTTTATGGTTTCTCTCAAATCCGCTCTAAGCTCAACCCTAAACTCCATTCCGGAACTTTTTACTTGATATTGGCGAGTCCGCAGTTGTTAATGAGGTAAACCCAGCGGAATAGAATCCGCTTCAGTTATACGTTAAATAATGCGGAATAGAATCCGCACGCGCCCTTTTGTCTCGTCAATATTCCGCTCTGGATTGTAGCCTGCCCTCTGAATTGCAGTTAGCACAATTCTGCTTCGGCTTCTGACTTAAGACTTTCAAATAATATTTTGTGACTTTCATTGATGATTCAGTGTTTTATGGAAGACGAAGCACATTGACATCAGTATCATTTCATCATAAAAACTGGTGAAATTTAATGAGATTAAATTATTGTTTGACAGCGGATTCCAATCCGCATACATTCCTGTGTTATAAACACTTTTATTTTCTTTGCGGATTGCCACTCCGCACTTATTTTTCAGCGTCAGCCACTAATATTTAGTGATTGAGAATCCGAACCTCGTAAGTGTTGTTTTAAGCGAAGTCCAGTCCGCACTCCGTTTCACGTATTTCCCAGCGGATTCCTTCTCCGCTTCAGGACTCCTTCAATCGTGACGTCATCACAGACGGGACACGAGAGCCTCAACCTTTGTAAGTGAAAAGGAGCTTTAGAACTGCCCACTGGATAGAATCTCTCGGTCGAGTATGGCCCTCTTTAATGTCATTGAAAAATATATATTAAAAAATCATTCGTAAGTTTCTTATCGAGTTGGTAATATCGGAAAAAGTAGCGTCCAAGGAATTTGTAAAAATGAGAAAATTAGGAAAAAACAATTTAAAAAATAAGAAAATTAATTGAAAAATAGAAAAGTGCATCTAAAAGTTAGAATAAAAATTTTATATAAGAAAAAATTAATTTTTAACAATTAATATTGTTAGGTCGGAGGTGTAGATCAATTGGTTCGACCAAACCTCGTAAGGGGGCGGAGGTCCAAAGTTTAAATCTCAGACCACCACGTCGGACTGAACACTTCCTTTCCTGTGTTTTCAGCAACTTGAAAGGTTTAAATGATTGTGGCATGGTAGTTCAAATCTCAAACCACATCGGACTGAATGCTTGTTCCTTTCCTGATGTTTTCAGCAACTTAAAAGGTTTAAATGATTGTGGCATGGTGGTTATAGGAGTGGATTGCACGAAGAACTTTGTTACGGCTTTTGAGATGGACATCATTGAATATTGTGACAATCATAAAAGTTTGACGGCTACCAATTCCACCATGTAAATTCAAAAAAAAAAATAGTATAATAATAATATTATATATTTATTTATTTATTGATATTGGTGTATCTTCCATCAATTTATTTGTTTGTACATCTTTATTTGGATGGATTATTATCTCTACATCATTTAATATATGATTAAATTATATGGAGTAGTGATTATGGATTTGAGAATCGTGCATTAACATCAAGAATAAGGTTCAGATATTTAGATATACCAAGGATTATTGTATCACAATGCAACGAATCAATGAATAACAATAAATCAATGAAAAAAATTCTATGTTTTATATAATTTTTTCTTCCTTGTAAACCAACATTTAGTATTAGAACTTTCAATTTTTTTCATTTGGTATAGAGCACACAATTCTTACAAGTGGTATTAGAGCAGTCGAATTTTACATTTGGTATAGAGCACACAATATTGGTATTAGAGCTAGCGATAAAGTTAAGAGCTAAGAATTCTAAACACTAGAAAAGTGGCTTAGGGGATGTTGGAACAATGAGTAGAAAGAATCCTACATCCAAATTGTAGGTTAGTTCAAGGACAAGCCAGAAGCTCATAAGCTCAAAAAACAACCTTAATAGATGGAGCTCTTAGATTTGAGTCTTAGTTGGTTCATGATTCTATACCATTAACAAGGTATTAGAGATAAAATAATTAAATTAAATAAGACAAACATAAGCTAAGTTGAAAGAGAAAGAGCAGTAGTAAGAGTGCCCCCAAAGAAGAAAGGATGAGTGATGAGAATTGTTGGATGAAGGTTATGTGCTTAGAAGCAAGGTCCCACACATGAGAGAATAAAGATGAAGGTTTGATGCCAAAAAGTAAACCTTGTACTATCCCATGCTGATAAAATAAGAAGATTACCATACACACATCTTTGGTTGAGTCATGGGATCAAATCTATGTTGAAAAAGAAAAGAAAATCACCAACAATAACAAGTTGAAAAAAAAAATTAAATTTTAAAACTATTATGGTAGTGCACTATTTTTTTTTTTATAGGTAACATAATATTTACAGTGGGTTTTTTAAATAGGATCCCAAAACCTTAATTACAATATAAGCCAAAGCAGAAAAACGTAAAGACAGACTTAACGTCCCCGTTCCGGGGCCCAGGAAACAAACAACAGAAAAAAGGGCCCTGCCGCGGGGCCCTGGAACCTACAAACAACAAAAAGCCCAACAAAACCGTACGCAGCCGCGAACCTCCACAAGACCAAATCCAAAAAGCACAACATAATGGAACTGCGAAAGCCCGGGGTCTAGCTGTCTGGGCCCTGCCCGTCCTCGGCCTGTTCGGATTGCCGCTGCCCCTTGGCAGCGTTTTTCTCCAACATGCGCCGGAGCTCGGACAGCGCCTTGGCGGCATGAGTCGCGGCGTGGGCAGCTGAATTGAGGGAGCTCACCGCAGTGTCCAGGAGGCCGAGGAGCGCCGTCTTCTGCAACACGTCGTCTGTTTCGGAGCTTATCACCGTGGGCTCCGGGTCCTCTGCTTTGACGTTCTTGGGACTTGCTGCAGCCCGGCTGGGGCCGGGGGAGGCCCTTTTGCGGCCAGAGCTTGGAGGAAGGGCCCCGTCCGGGCCTTTGCTCGTCGTCCTACACTTGCGCGTGGGCCTGCGACGCTTCAGGGAGGAGGAAACATCGGGGGCGGGGGAATCTTTGGCTGTAGGGGACTCCGGGGGAGAAACGCCTGACTCGGAGGGCGGGACCGAAGAAAGGGGGGGGATGTGGTGAAGCTGGGGCTGGTTGGCCAGGGCATGTCTGTAAAGGACAGCCATGAGCCCCTGGTGCAAGGGCCGGGAGTGGTTCTTGCGGGCTCGCTCGATGGTCAGACCCAAAGAGTAGAGAAGAAAGCGGGGGGTGCTGATGAGGGTGGCGCCGCGGAGGTGATTAAAATAGCTGAGGTGAAAGCTGAAGAGCCGCTGGTCGGGATCGTCACAGGTTATGTACTGCATAACCGGGACAATGGCATCATCAAATGGCACCGGAAGGTGAGATCGGAGCAAGTTACCCTTGTCCCACTAGTGATCTGGGAAGCGGGAAAGCTCCTCTTCCCAGTTATGCTTGTCACGTCTAACAACGCGGCCCTTCTCCTCGTGGTGCAGCCCGGTGACTTCAGTGAGGAAGTCCTTAGAGATTTTAAAATGCAAGCCCTTAACAGTGACTTCTCCATCGTTCCAAGTCTCCAGGAAACCCTGGGTAATCTCATCGTCGTGGCCGACGAATTTGCTGAAGAAAGGCGTATATTTCTTGGCGTCAGAGAAAAGGCGAGCAGGGCCGCTCAGCTCGAGGACAGAGGGCTCCAGAAAAATAGTTTTGAACGCCATGGGGGATGAGCTGGCAGGGTGGGGACACAGGGAGCAGAAAATGCCAGACCGGGGAAGCAAGAACAGGGGAAGGGGAATGCGACAGCGGGATGGGACAGCGAGGGGATTAAAAAGGCTTTGCGGGGGCTTGAGAAGGGGAAACGCCGCCAACTTTGGAAAGTAGCACACGCGTTTATGATCGACACGACGGGGAGGGGGGTGAGGGGGCGTACCAAGCAGCTGACACGCGAGGGTGGGGCAGGCCCACAGCCGAAGCGCCAGCTGGCGGACGCTGAGCGGAGGAACGCCGGGAAAGGGCTGAGTCGGAGTTAACCTCGAACGGATAGCCATGGCACGGGGAGCGGGCGACATAGAGATCATCGCGGGAAAAGCGGGGAATTCCGTCATGTGCGAACAAGTGAGGCTGACGGGGCTGCCAGCTGGCCGACGCGGGTAGCTGACAAGGCAGGGGACGTGGGCCGCTGCGGGGAAGAGCTTGATCCTTGCGCTGCCGGGGGAGCGTGTCGAAGGTCTGACACGGGGGCGGGAAGCATTGGACAGCGGGAGCACGGATCGGGAGGACGTCGTCGCCCAGCCACGGGGAAGACTAGACACCCGGTCGAACAACATGCTCGGGCTGGTCCTGCAACACTATTTGGACTAGGCCTACAGGGAAGTGCGAGGTCCAAGTAGTGAATTCTCCAGCGGTGATGCCCAGGTTCGCCATGAAGTCGGCAGCCTTGTTGCCTTCTCTGAGAACATGCTGGAAGGTGTGGTCGGGAAAGTCCTGGAGCAGAAAGAGGGCCTCTCGGATGGAGTTCTGGAATCGCCAGGAGCAGGACTCGGGCTTGCTGGCACCTCTGATGATGACTTGGGAGTCCCCTTCGATAACAATTTTTGGGAAGGGGCCCCTGAGTGCCGACAGGCCACTGAGCAGGCCGGCAGCTTCAGCAAAGTTGTTAGTTCGCCTGCCCAGCGGGACCGCGAAGGCAGAGACCAGATTCCCGGAACCGTCTCTGATAACCCCGCCAGCCCTAGAGGGCCCGGGGTTGCCTTTGGAAGCACCGTCGAAGTTGAGCTTGAGCCACCCGGGGGGGAGTCCATCTGACCAGGGATCGGGGGGAAGGGGCGGGAGGGGAAGCAGGGGGGTGATCTGGAAGCCGAGGGAGGAGAGGAGGGAGGCTTCGCCCGGTAGCCTGGGCTCCGCAGAAAGGGAAATGAGGCGGGAATTCTCGGAGGCGAAGGAAACTGCTTTGATCGCCAACCTCTGGGGGGAGCAAGCCGGGGAGGAGAAGGCTCGCCGGTTGCGCTCGAGCCAGAGCTGCCAGAGCAAGTGGGGAAGACAGGCCTTCCAGAGGAAGCGGAGGAAGGGATGGGCAAAGGGGGAGGGCCACTGGGATAGGAGGTCAGAAATGGAATTGGGGGCCACCCACTGAACGAAAAACTGGGAAAGGATGAGGCCCAGAGCTTCGGAAGAAAAGGCGCAGTTTAAGAAGAGGTGGTTGGTAGACTCCCACGCAAGGACAAAGATAGGAAACATCTCGTTGGGGATTTGAAAGCCACGCTTGATCGTGTTCTCGATCGTGAGGATTTTGTTTTGGACGGCCGCCCAAACGAAATGGCTGATTTTGGGGATTAATTTCTTGGCCCAGACCATCTGGGTCGGGAAGGTGGTAGCCCCGGGGGTTCTCTGGATATGGTAAGTAGACTTAACAGAAAAGATGCCGCTGGGAGAGCCATGCCACACGCATCTGTCACTGGCGCCAAAAGAAGGAATGACTGTCGCACTGAGGATGCGCTGAAGTCTGGCAGCTTGAAGCGGGAGCCTGGGATTCAGGATGGGTTTCCAGGTGATCTGCCCCTGGCACAGGGTCATGTAGTCAGACACTCTGGGCCCTCGGTCCGCTAGCCCAGGCTTGAGAAGAAGGAGATCTCTGTCGGAGCTCAGGGCCTCGTCGAGGATCCATCTATCCTCCCAAAAGTCGATCTTGGCACCGTCTCCAAGGAGCCATCTGGTCCCTTGCTGAACGATGTCTCTGGTGGAGAGCAGAGCCTTCCAGAAAGCAGATCCATCGCGGGGCTGGGAATCCCCGAGGAAGGGGTGACTGTGACAGTACTTCCTCCGAACAATGCCAACCCATTCATCAGGGGTATTGGTATGAACCTTCCAGGCATGTTTGGACAGAAGGGCCTTATTCATGGGAACCACCCGTCTAAGCCCGATTCCTCCCTCAACTTTGGGGCGGCAGACTAGGGGCCAGGAGACCAGGGGAATCCTTTTTTTGTCTTCGCCTCCCGACCAGAGAAAACGTTTCTGGATTTGCTCGATGAGAATAGCGATGGAGGCCGAAATTCTGAAGACCGACATGAAGTATATTGGAATTCTTTGGAGAACGGACGCCAAGAGAGTGGCTCTACCGGCCTGAGAGAGAAGGTGGCCTTTCCAGGGGGCGAGTTTTCTTTGAATCCGCTCGATCATCCCACTCCACAACGCCTTGGAAGACGCCCCTGTGAACAGAGGAAGCCCGAGGTAGGAGGAAGGGAGGGAGCCGGGGGAGCAGCCAAGGATCCGCCCGATTTTAATTTGCCTAGCCACAGGGGTGTTGATGAAGTAAATCTTGCTTTTGCGCAGATTAATCTTTTGCCCAGCCGCCTCCTCGTACAGGGTAAGGATGCTCTTGAGGGCCTTAGCTTGAGGGACCGAGGCCGAGGAGGCCAGAATGGTGTCATCCACAAATTGCTGATGGGACACGGGGGGGAGATCCTGCGCAGGCCTGATGCCCGAGATAAGACCGCGGGTTACAGCGTTCGAAATGGTGCGACCCAGGGCCTCGGCCAGGATAATAAAGAGGATCGGGGATAGGGGATCACCTTGGCGAAGACCTCTGGAGCTGGGGAAGAACCCGATCGGGGAACCATTGACCAGGATAGAGAACCAGGGGGAGGACACGCACTTGTTGATGAGATGGACCCAGGAGGGGTGGAACCCAAATTTGAGGAGGACCTTGGACAGGAAGCTCCAATCGACCCTGTCAAAGGCTTTATTCATATCGAGCTTGAGCAGGAAATGGGCCTTTCTGGATAGGACAAGCAGAGTGAATGGCCTCATGCATGATGATGACCCCGTCAGTGATCAACCTCGCCTTTGACGGAGCTTCCCCGGGCAGGGGGAAATGATCAGGGGAAGGATGTCTTTGAGGCGGGTTGTCATGGCTTTAGTCAAAATTTTATAGAGGACATTGCACAGGCTGATGGGGCGGAAGTCTGACAGGGACCTGGCGGCCTGGGTCTTCGGGATCAGGGCTATGAATGTAGAATTGATGCCTCTGGGAATGGATCTGGCAAACTGCAGGTCCCGGATGGCAGCGCAAACGTCGAGGCCTACGATGTCCCAAAAAGTCTAGAAAAAGTGGGGAGGAAACCCGTCCGGGCCCGGAGCCGCCTCAGCCTTCATGGAAAAGGTGGCAGCATGGATTTCTGAGTCAGACAGGGCCTGAACCAGTTTAGCATTAGCCATGGCCGGGACGGACGCCGGGATGTGGTCCAGAAGGGAGTCGGCCGCCTCAGAGGACATAGGAGGTCCATCGCCCAGGAGCTCTTGAAAGAAGCGGACTACCTCGGCTTGGATGTCCGCTTCCTTGTTGATGGTGCTGCCATTGTTGTCAACCAGCTCGACAATTCTGTTAGAGCCCCTGTTTCGGAGGGTCGAGGCATGAAAGAACTTGGTGTTTGCATCGCCATCTTGGATCCATAGAGCACGCGACTTCTGCCTCCAGAAGGTTTCTTCCCTGGCTAGGACATTGTGGTACTCGCTGAGGGCAATGCGTTCCTCTTCCCTGAGGCCGGGCTCTTGAGAGCCAGCTTGGAATCTGGACTCAATGTCCTCCAGTTTATTTTTGATAACCGCCTTGCTTTCAAAGATATTACCGAACACTTCTTTGTTCCAAGTCTTGAGGTGCTCCTTGAGGCATCTCAACTTATGGAAGACCTGCTCGGCGGGGCGGCCAGGGGCAGGGGGAGCCCACCAACAGCCGACCTGGGCCCGGAGGTCAGGATGGTGGAGCCACATGGACTCAAACCGGAAGGGTCTTCTGGGGGGCGGGCGATGATCAGTCTCAAGGAGGAGGGGGCTGTGATCGGACCCGATTTTGGGGAGGGCCAAGAGGGAGGCATCAGCAAAAAAGGGGAGGGCTTCCTTGGACAAGAACACTCTATCTAACCTTACCTGGATGTGGTTGGGGCCCGCTCTCTTGTTGGACCACGTAAACCGGGCTCCCTTCAGGCTGACATCCATGAGCTCGTTGTGGGCAGTGAAGGCCCCAAAGTCGTCCATGCTTTTGGTTCTGACCTCAGAGCCCCCGCATTTGTCAGAGGAAAATAGGGGGCTGTTGAAATCCTCGGCCAGGATCCAGGGTAGGGGAGCGAAGGCTTCTCTCATCGAGCTGATCTCCTGCCAGAGCCTTGCTTTCTCGACGGGACTGTTGGGAGCGTAGACGTTGGAAAGGATCCACGATCGCTTAGTGTTGAGGCAATGGACCAGAATATTCATGATTCTGGGCGAGGAAGAAATGAGCCTTCCCTCGAAAGATCGAGGGTCCCACATGCACATGAGGCCCCCAGCTGAACCAGCCGCGGGGGTGGAGAGAAGTTCGCAGTTGCGCCAGGTAGCATGGGCTATTCGTCGGGCAGCGGCGTCATCAATCTTGGTCTCCTGGAGGAGGATGAAGGACGGGCGGTGATCCCTGTGGAGTTGGCCGAGGATCCTTTTCTTGGGGACTCCATTGAGTCCCCTGATGTTCCAGGAGATTAGCTTCATTTGGCACCCTTTTGGGGTCGCCTGCCCCCCTTTCCAGCCTGAGCGGGAGGTTTGGATCGGGCGTCGTCCGCCTTGCGAAGGTACGTACCAACATCAGGTAACGTAGTCTGGGAACCGCTGGCAATATCATCCTCGGTGATTTTTGACCGTTGTTCGCACAGGGTGGGCCGCCCTCGTTTACCTTTGGTGCCAAAATCTGTGGCAAAGGATCTGCTCCGGTCCTTTTGGGGCTGACTTCGTCTGACTCAGAAGGAGAGCTGTCTTCGGTCTCTTCATTAGATCGCTCGGACCCACACACCAAGGGGGTAGGTTCCGGGAAGGACTGGGAGGCCGGGGTCAGAAGGGGTTGGGGGGGAAGGTTGGATCTCGGAAGGAGCCGGGGCTTGCGGGGCCAGAATGGCCTGCGGGGGAGGATCTGGGATCGGGGCCCCGGAGGGGTCGCTAGGGGGGGCACCCTCCGAACTGGGCTCGAGGGCCTGGGGGCCCGAAGGGGAAACCTCCTTGGGGGGAGAGCTAGGGTTAGGACGAGAAGGATCCTGGGAGGGGGCCCGACCAGAACTGGGCGGGGGGTTGGGATTAGGGCCTGCCGCTTTCCTGGAAGCCGGGCACTGGTGAGGGAGGTGGCCTTGAGAGCTGCAAGAGGTGCAGAAGGTAGGTTTGTTTTCGTAGATAAGGGTTTGGCGCCAGAAGAAGGACCCAGAAGAGATGGTCACCGAGGAGGGGAGCTCAGATTCGAGGTTGGCGTTGGCACAGAACCTTGCATGCACCATGCGAGAACCGGCCTTGGTCGCAGGATCAAAAGCCACCAGATCTCCGACCGACTGGGCGATGAGCTTAAGGACATCTTCGCGCCACAGATGGAAGGGGAGGTCCGGGAGGCGGACCCAGATCGGGGCAAAGTTGATGCTTTGGGTGCTGGGGTGAAAGTCTGCACCATAACGTCTGAGAAAAGGCTTTTGCGGCCCAAGAACCAGGGCCCGCCCGACAGATCTTCTCAAGCATCCTCGATGTTGTTGAGTTTGATAATAAAAAAGCCTCTAGACAGGGCAACCAGCTGGATATGGCCAGAGACCTTCCATTTGGTGGCCGCCCATTTGCGGATCGTTTCCATGTCTGGGCGCCCGCCCAGGAACTTCCCAACCAGGGAGGATGAAGAATCAGAAACCAGGGATGAGTAAACCTCCTCCTGGATGGAAATGTGGGTACCTTGGAGGGAAAGCCCGACACCCAGGGCCCGAGCAGGGGATCTGTTGCCCGCTAAAACCTGTTGGTAAGAGGGTTTATGCCCGCCCGGGGCCCGCCCTTGCCCTGGAACGGGGGGAGCCTTCCCAAGGCCTTCCGATGCTGCAGTGCCAGGCAGGGGGCGCGGGCCCAGAATCCCGACCCCACCGAACCCATCGCACACGAGACCCTCGTCCGACCGTGTCGCGGATCCGCCTGGGCCCGGCCCGGGCCCGGCGTGCCTGAGCCCCCAGGATCCGGGCCCGCCCAGAATCCAACGCTCTGCGAAGGATCCGAATCCAACCCTGCATCCGCTTCTGCTCCAAACTGTGCTCCTGCTGCCGCACCTGCTACCGCTCCTCCTGCTGCTCCTGCTCCTGCTCCCGCCATCGGCTACTATTGATGTTGTGTAGGAATGAAATAATCATGGTAGTGCACTATTTCATTACTTTTATATTTAGAATAGATTTGATAGTAAAAGTTCAATTTTTTCAAATAAAGTTTAAATTTTAAATGAATAAGATTTATATTTAAGATAATATAATAAAAATATTGTATGCATATAAAGATAAAAAACCTTTTTTTATAAGAGCTTGAAAAAATAATTGATCCAATAAATTAAAAAATATTTATTTAAAGATTAGATTTTGCTAATTTTAAAAATATATATAAATTTGAATCTTGTGAAAGAATATATAAAAATAAATTATTATAATATTGTTATATGATTATAATATAATACTTTAAATCTCATAATGAATTAAAAACTAAACACCAATATATTTATTACCATTACTACCGATATATAACTGTGAATTGTTGTAAACTGTAGCATGCACAGTAAAACTACATAACGTAAAGTTCTTTTATTCAAGTATATATCTTTTGGACATCAAAACTTTCCGTCAATCGATTAAGAAGTATAATAGGTGTGGGATCATCTAGTATTCTCTTTCGCGGAAAGAGAATCATTTTGTTATATATAAAACCGTTTCATTCTAAACAATATTTCGAATAAGAATTCTTTATAATGATCGGCTAAAAATGCATCTATAACCTTTTTGTAACAAAAACATCTATAACCTTTTATAACAAAAACAGACTAGAAAATCTCCTCCATTTTTGGAGCAGACGCAGTTAGTAACAGTATATATAATATAGGAGTCCATTGTTATCCGAATACTCTTAGTCGAATAGTTTTAGGTGAGAGGTCTATAATTTTTTGAATGGACCTTGTGTTGGAAAAGTAACGTTTAACTTAGAAAAGTAGAAGAAAAATAATAAAAATAAAGTTTAAAGGTAAGTTAAAAAATAGAAAGGTGTATAAGGAAAATAAGAAAAATAAAGTTTAAAGGTAAGTTGTCCTAGTGGTTAAGATGATGGTTGTTCTTTAAGTGGTCTTGTGTTCAAACCCCTTAAGGGTGGTTGTTGATTTAATTTGTAAACGTTCTCTTAAAAAAAAGTTTAAAGGTAAGTAGAAAATAGAAAGGTGTATGCAAAAATAAAAATAAAAATTTTATAAATAGAAGTTAGTATTGTAATTATTATATATATTGGTGTATTTTTATCAATTCATTCATCCAACTTTTATATGGTGATTATTTAACTTATGCATAGTTGGATTGAATTATATGGATTAGTGATTATTGTTTTCAGAAACAAAATTTGGAATATTAACCTTTATGGTGGTTGATCTAACCTATGTATAGTTGAATTAAATTATAGGAAACAATGATTATTATTTTCAAGATGATAACAATATAATAACATAAGAAACAAAATTTGGAATATGTAGATGATGTAACCTATATAGTTGAATTGAATTATATGAAACAATGATTATTATTTTTAAGATGATAACAATATTAAAAAACAATCATTGATATAACAATATAAAAAACAAAATTATAAATATAAAATATTTTATTAAAAAAAAAAATTATATATATTACAACAATATGTTTTTTTTTTTCTTCCCTTTACCTTTTATATTCTACATGTATTTCCCTTCCCTATAAATATGGAATTTGTGGTTGAAATTCAACGTGTAACGGACTTTTTAGTTGAAAATCTCAATGTGTAACCGACTTTGATGTTGGAAATATCAATGTGTAATTTTTAAACTTATAGAAATAGCGGGGAATTACTATTCATTCGAAAACGTACATGGATGCAAAGAAACTAATGCCCAGCTCAGTACAGATTTTAAGCCCAACCGTTGTTCCCTACGACAGGATTACTAGCTTCTTCTTTTTCTCCCAAGCCATTAAACAGAAAAAGGAAGTGTAATATTGCATTGCATGAGAATTTCTTTCCTTATTAAAAGTTGATTGTTATTTTGTTCGGCTACCATTCAATTATGTAACATACCTCAAAGCCTTCGGATAGATTGTGTAAAGAGCCACCGCCCCCTTTACTGTGTATCAAACTGTTATCTTTAGATGAAAAGTCTGCACACCAAACACCAAATAAATGTTATTCACATTTGATATCATATAATAAGAAGATATATCTCTATGCATTTTTCTCACTCAAAACTCTACTGTCAAAATAAATCAATCAGTCTTGATCGAAGTAATATTAATATTGCAGTTTCACCAAATAAAACATTATATACAGTCGAGAAACACACATCGATGAAGTGTTAGATAAAAAGAAGTTGTGCTTACCTTAAGAAAACTGCTGATGCCTTCGCACAAACCTTGACATTCCATTATGTTTTATTTTATTTACAGTTTCAAAATCTTCACAGATTATGAAAACGATAACTGTAACAATTCAACAGAGTTTACCACTCCCATCTATCTAGTTATATCGCTAACAATAATTCATGAGATTTCACGACTCCATTTATCCATTTTTATCGTATAGTCAGCCACAAACCACTCCATCTGTTCATTTATATCTTATTCATCAGAATTCACGGCCCCGTTTTTCCTCTTCCATCCCATCCTTAATCATTCATCAGAATTCGGAAGCCCATTTGTTGATTTATTTATCATGATTATCAATTCACCTCCCCATCCTATATTATTCCTGTCTATATAAATGCACTTAATCCGTTTCTGTAACTTTGGAAATGTATATAATGATTATGCTTATCAAACATTGCCTGTCTGAGATTGGGATTGGCATCAAGCTGTCTACCGCTCTGAGACAATTCGAAACATTGGGTTCATGGTTGACGACCCTGTCAAAGGCGGCGTCAGCTATAAAATTGTGTAGATTTATTGCCACGAGAACAATTTCATAGCGTGTATCTCTATGCACCGAAGGCCGTCCAAAGGGTATATGCATCCTGTGACGTGAGTATATGCATCTTGATAATCGACAGAAATTATTCTAAAATTTTATCACGTCACAAGATGCTGTCCCAAAGAACAGACGGTAAAATGATGATTTCAATTGTCAATTGTACAGTTAACCGTCCATCTTTAATATATTTGAAGACAATCATTCGATTATTGTAATCCAAAGAATATACTTAAACATGGTGCTATCAATTTATATTATTAGAGGTATCTGTCAATATATATACGAATCGTTTAGAACAAAATCAATCTAATCATTTAGTTGTTATTAATAATTTAAGTATATAAGTTGATAAGGATAGTTGATTTTTCCTGTCTTTTTGTCATTGTATAAGAAATAATTTAAAATGTTGGATTGTTTAACATATTAACTATAACTTTTGTGTTTGAGGGGTCAATGCCAATGACTTTGCTAAAAAATTATATAGGCTCGTAACTTTTTGTTTATGATTTCAAATATATTTTAACTTAGAATTAGGTTTAAGCTTAAAAAGGAAATTGTAATTGTTTTTTAATTTAAGATTTTTAAAAGGATTTTTAATATATATTTTTACAATTTTATTAATAAGAATATCAAATGTAATTAATAAATAATTTTATTATTTTTAATATTAAATAATATAATAAAATTAGTTTAAAGATAGAGTTATATAGTGAATAATTGGATTTAATAAAATTTAAGTGTAGTGATTGGAAATATTTTGAAGTTGACGAGTTTTTTTTGTTTTTCTAATCAGGTTAAAATCATAAATTTGATCACTTAACAATCTTATAATCTTATAGACATTATGGTTATCCTGAACCCTAGATCACTTATATATATATATATAGACTAGAGATACTAGCCCACTTTAAAAACTATGGTTATGCATTAAAGAAATTTCCAAAAGTGAGATAAACAGACCTAAATATCCTTCTAAATAATTTAATTTAAAGGAAATAAAAATTTAAAAACTTTTTTTATATCTTGTTATTCTTCAATAATATTAAGTTAAATTGTTCATCGGTATGATAACATGCATGATAAATATTGTTGTGACTCTTAAAATTCTTTTTAAGTTAAATTAATTACTTGTAAAATAATTATTTTATATGACTTAACTTAAATTATATATAATTTTTTAAATAATATAATTAACTTTAATCTAAACATTAAAAATTTATAATAATTAAATTATAAAAACAATTAAAATTATAATAATAAATTTATAATTAAATATAATAAAAAATAAATAATATTAATGATTTATGTTTTATTAAATTTATAAAATATTTGAATATCCTATAATGATAGCTGAAGTGGTTGTTAAAAAACTTGTTTTTCTTTATTAATTATCTAGTAATATATTTAATTATTAGTTTTTTTTTTTTTTTACAACTTTCTTTTGGTCAGAAATAAGCGTCCATTAGTATTTTTGGGCTATAGTAAAAACTATACCATAAATAAGAGTAGATGATTTGTGTTTATATTATTTAAATAATATTTTAATTTATAATTTAATTAATCAAACATTTTATAAATTTTTTAAAATATTTATAATACTTTTAAACATAAATTCATTGTTAAAAAAAATTAAAAAAAAAAAATTATATTTTACACTATACTTATTTTTATATATTAAAAAAATTATAAAATAAATAATAAATAAATTTTTAATATAAATATGTAAATTTTTTATTAAATTTGAATGTATTCATTCTAAACTAATGTTTACTTAAACTTCAAATTTACTAATTTTCGGACTCAATAAATTAAAAAAAAAAAAAAATTAACAATTTAATTAGGGCAAAAGAATAACATGCTTAGGTCTGAACATATTTATATTAAATATGAAACACTTTAAATTTCAAAGATGAATAAGTTAAACTTCATCCGAAAAAAAAAAGTGGTATGAAATAGATCCATAATATATATATTATATTATATTTTATTATAACCTCTCAGTAGTTGTTAAAAATTGTTTTGTAATTATTCTTCTGAAATGTTCTTTATATAGTTTTATTCTCTTCCAAATTTATTGGAAATGTAAAGACTTTAAGGGCTGATGCCTTATTCAAATAAGACTGCCAAAATTAAATATGGTATAACGAAGCTTATATGCAAATAGGTTTATAACGGCACAGAATCTTTTAAAGAGTTTGGCTAAAATTAGCTATACACCTACCCTAATAATCGTAATTTATTTCAAAAGCTACGAGTAAACATACTGATAAGTATGCATGGGTGTCTGAAATAGCTAACGCCTTCAAATCATGGGACTAACCTTTTGTTTTTGGACAGTGTTGTGTTCAATACTTTAGAACGTCAGAGAAGATAAAATCCAACCTGACACCCACGAAGAAGAACAGGCTCCCATAGCAGCGTCAAGATTTTTTTTCTTTCTTAAAATTTTTTCCAACCATCAAACAGAAAAGAACGTGTAATGCTATTGCATTGCGTGAGAATTCCTTTCCTTATTATAAGTTTATTGTTATTTTTGTTCGGCAACCATTGCATTATGTGACATACATCGATGCCTGGAAGATGGATTGTGCAAAGAGCCGCCCGCCCCCTCTACCGTGTGCAAAATCTGCCCACCGAACACCATTTTATATCATATTATAAGAAGGATTTATCTTTTATGCATTCTTATCAGTCGAAACTCTGCTGTAAAAAAAAAAAAAAAAAAATCAATCTTGATCGAAGTAACACTGCAATTTCATCAGATAAAACATTGTATATAGTCGAGAAATCCACGTCAACGAAACGAAATATAAAATAAAGGTGTGCTTGCTGCAGACGCCTTTAGAAAAAAAAAAAAAAAAAAAATTGAAATTAATATGTGCTCATTTAATTATATTCAATTCAGTCCACTTAAAAAGAATATACAACTCTATGCACTTTTTTAATTATCTTATTTAAAGTTTGAAAGTATTTAGAGATTACCAAAAAAAAAAATTCCAAAGTCTATATTGTCGTCCAAGAGGGAGGAAAGCAACGTCAACTGTAAAAAATGTCCAAGTCTATATTGTCGTCCAAGAGGAAAGCTGCAATGCAATGTCAACTGTAAAAATGTAAAAATTGATGAGATTTCACCACCTGCGTGTCTATCTAGTTATATCGTTAAACAATTAATCATAGTTCACGACCCCATCTATCCGTTTTTATCGTATTGTTATCGTTAAACAATTCATCAGAGTTCATGACCCCATCTATCCGATAGTTTTGATCGTGTAGTTAACCATCTTAAACCAAAAAAACTGTTCCTTTATATCTCATTCATGAGAATTCACGGCCCGTTTGTCCGAAAATATCGCATAGTTAATCATTCATCATTTATTGATTTATTTGTCACCGTTATCGATTCACCACAATAATGCGCATTATCCATTCTTAAACTTGTCAATGTCCTTCATATTGACATGAGATAATTCGCTTTACAATTACAGGTTAAAAGTGAGATTTAGCTTAGCCTCAAGGGGTTAAAAGTGAGATTTAGCTTGGCCTCAAGGGGTCTACCGCTCTGAGACAAGGTTCATAGCTTAGCCCAAATCAAACAATGTAAATGACGGCGTCAGCTATAGAAGTCTGTAGATTAAGACATTTCATTGGGTATATCCGGATGCACCGAAGGCCGTTCAAAGGGTATTTGCGCCTTTGCTGCGTATTGTACATGTTTGAGTATTGGCGTTCTAATCGATAAAAATTATCTTAGAATTATATCACGTCTTTTCTGCGTCAGGGGTGACATGTCCATAAAGAAAGAAAGACGGCAAGAATTATATCCATCTTTAATATTATTAAAAAAAATTGGTATAAAAACATTTTGTAATGTTTGATATATTTTTTTTATACAATACATGGAGCTTTGTCTTTATAATATAATTTTAAAGATTCATCATTTCCTATTTCATATGTTAAATAAATATCTCATGTCTTTTGGTTTTACATCTTGCAATGTACATGTAAGTCTTTACTTGGATACTTGATAATACACACGTCTCTTAATTAACCTATATAACACATTGCACACACTTGAACACCTACATGACACTTGTACTCATCACACACTCTAAACTCAGACACACATCTTCTTCTAATATTTACAATATTACAATTGCACCATGGGGGCCTACCAAATAATGTAATATTCTCCAACACCCCTCTATATTATATTATTTGGTTATTGAAGACTTTATTTTTCAATATTTGATTCTTGAGTTTGTTTTTTTTGCTCTGCATTCACATATACCAAATAATGTAATATTCTTCAACACCCCCTATATTATATTATTTGGTTTTTGATTCTTGCATGTCTTTTTGCTTTGGCTCTAGACTGCTTGATGTTTTGGCATTGATTCTTCACATTTTTACTACATTATAAGCATCTTCGATGCATTCTTTTATGCATTGCCTAAGAATCATAAGAACAATATGTGTAGCTTCATCTTGAACAAATTGAACATGTCTTGTTAATTCTTGATTCTTAGAAGCTTTCACTTTTCCTTGAGCATTCATCCCTTTGATGTAGAAGACCTTATTTCTCTTAAATTCCCAATAACAATTTTTAAATATTCAAATTAATTCCTCTGAAGTAGAAATTTTTATTTATCCAAAAATTTAATTTAAGCAATCAATAATTTCAAAATTTTCAAATTCTTCAAATTTCAAATTCTTCAAATTTCAAATTTTTATTTATCAATATTCAAATTTTTAATTTGCAAAATTAATATTCATTCACCATTTATCAAATCAATCAATATCAATTTCAATTTCCTTATCTCTCCAAATTTTAAAGTCAAATTTAATAAAGCTCTAAACTTTAATATGCATCTTATCACTTCATATATTTAAAAATCAATTAATAAATTCAATCCTTATAACTCCCATTTTCATTTTCAAAAAATTAAATTTCACTAAACCTTATAACTCCAATTTCACACTCAAATATCTTTGACATAGGCTTAGGCACTCAAAATAAAATACAAGCCTTTAAAATTTCAAGGAATATTATTCCTCACCTCTCCATCCATGATTTTTGTTGCAGCAATTAGATGAATAGCTCTAACAAATTTGTTATTCTCTAGATATGCAATAAATGTTAATGCACCTTTATCTTTGGCAAATACTTGATTTATTCTTAGACTTAGCTTCGCTTTGATGGCACTCCTTAGTGATTCATTTTATAACTTTGCATAAGAATTTCACCATTGCTCTTAGATAATTTTTAGTTGGATTTTGATGTTCTTCAATGCAATCAAACATCCTTATGTATACTACTCTCAATACACACTCAAGTAGCTCCTTATGGATGACTTCAATTTTACCTTTGCTCTTATAGTAGGCTTCACACTCTTAAGGAATGCGTCCTTATTTTTTCACTACTCTTGGTAGATTATGGCTGGAGTTCTTTCAATTTATATACCCTTTTATAAACGTCTCTCAACTCATATGGCTCCTATATTATATTTGTTCTCATGGTCGATTTTTGCTAAAACTATTCTTGGATCAGGTGGTTTAGTATTTTGCTTTATAGTCTACCTTCTTGGTGCTTTGACATTGTCTATAGTGAACGTGATTCTAATGGTGCTTCACCTCTTAGGCAGCTTCAATGACACTTCTCCTTTGATATATGTTCTTTGGATGCTTTAAATTTGCATGCACTTCAAAATAATTGCTAGTGTGTCTATTCAACCAATTCATAGGCACACTATTAAAATGATCTCTTGCTCCTAGGGATATTTGTCCCTTCTTCTAATCTACATAAGATATATGTTGCTCTCTAGTAGCTCTGTTGATGAGTGTCTCTTAATTTAGAGAACTCTTTATTACACTTTGGATCTTACTATCCTCGGGTATCTTCTGCCTTGATGTACTCTTAGCTTTGTGCTTTTACTTTCACATAAAAGTTCTTCTCTAATGCTAGCTTTTAAAACCTACAATTTATTTTAAAATTCACACTCGAATCCTCTTATTCTAATGCTATATTTTCAATCTAGAACTTATCCCTCCAATATTCTTCAAATAAATTCATACCAAAATATTTTGTGCTAGCTTTGATAAAGTCTATTTGAGGTAGTTTTGATACCACTATTGTATTTTTAGGTAAATTTAATAATAGGTCCTAACATTTAGGAATAAATAAAATTCACAAAAAACATATGAAGGCTCAATAAAAAAATAATATCAATGTCAATGAAGATAATTTTAATAAAATATAAGAGTATCAATCAACAATATACTCACAATATTATTTACAAATCAAATATACAAGATCTCTTTATTACACTATTTTTAGATATTTTCTTCAATGATTAATACATTAGTTGATACAATACATGGAGATATATTTGCATAATATAACCTTAGAAGGTGACTCTCGAATACTTTATCTATTACTTTTCACATATTAAGAGATGCATCCTTTCCTATTCCACACATAAGACAAACCTCTCGTATCTCTTTGTTTTGTATCTTACCACATACACATGAATCTTCAATTGCATACTTGACACAGACACACATGATACTTAACTAACCTATATGACACATTGCACATGCCACTTTTTCACTCTACACACTTGCATACATTGTTATATGATACTTATACTCATCACACACCCTAAACTACAGACCCACACCCTATTCTAATATTTAATATTACAATGGTACCATGAAGGTACATTCACATCTACCAATAATGTAATATTCTCCAACACCCCCAGTATTATATTATTTTATTTATTAAAGACTTAAGTCTTTAATCTCTAATTTTTGCATTTGTTTTTTTGCTTTGGATCTTGTACTGCTTGATGTTTTGGCATTGATTTGTTAACTTGTTTCTTACATTATAAGCATCTTTAATGCATCATTTCATGTGTTGTTTAAGAATCATAAGAACAATATTTTTAGCTTTGTCTTGAACAAAATTGAGTATGTCTTGTTAATCCTTGATTCTTAGAAGCTTTCACTTTTTCTTGGGGTTTCACTTTTTGTTGTCTTCTATCCATGATGAATTCTTTTAATGTAGAAGACCTTATTTATCCCAAATTCAAATAACAACTTTCTACAATCTTCAAATTAATTCCTCTCGAGTAGAAATCCTTATTTCTTCAAAACTTAAATTTAAGCAATCAATAATTTAAAAATTTTCAAATTCTTTAGATTTCAAATTTGCATTTATTAATCTTCAAATTTTTAATTTGTAAAATTAATTTGCATTCATCACTTATCAAATCGATCAATTATCAAATTCAATTTATCAATTTTAATTTTCTTATCTCTCCATATTTTAAATTCAAATTCAATAAATCTCTAAGATTTGATCTACTTCTTATCACTCCAAATATTTTAAAATAAATTAAAAATTTAATCCTTATAACTCTTTTTTTCTTTTAAAAAAAAATAAATTTTACTAAGCCTTATAACTCTAATTTCAAATTCAAATATCTTTGACATAGGCTTAGATGTTCAAAACAAAATATAAACCTTTAAAATTTCAAGGAATATTATTCCTTAACCTTCTATCCATGATTTTTGTTGTTATAATTTCATGAATAGCTCTAACAAATGTGTTACTCTAAGATGTGCAACAACCATTAGATTTTCAATGTGCTTATCTTTTTGGAAAATACTTGATTTTTTCTTAATATTAGCTTGGGTATAGTTGACACTCCTTGGTAATTCATTCTTTTTACTTTGCATAGGAATTTTACCCTTGCTTTTAAGCGGCTTTTAGTCAGCTTATGATGTTTTTCAATATAATAAAGTGTCTTTATGTAGATTTCTCTCAATACACACTTAGGTAACTCCTTATGGATGGTTTCAATATTGCCTTTGCTCTTTTGGTAGGCTTCGTGCTCTTTTGGTAGGTTTCAATATTGCCTTTGCTCTTAGAGAACTTATCCTTCATTTTCTTAACTATAGAAAGATTATGGTTGGAGTTCTTTCAATTTGTATAATCCCTTTCTATATGTCTCTCACTCGAATGAATACTATCTTATCTCTACTCTATTGGCAAATCTTTGCTAAAAATCTTCTCGACTCTCATGGCTTAGTCTTCTGCCTTATAGTCTACCTTCTTGGTTCTTTGATGGCATAAATTTAAATATGGGAAACAAAAATGAAACATTATGTTAAAAATATCAAGAAGCACCCTATCCTACCCTTGGTTGTGTGAAAATTTTAGATCCAGCTACATAGAAATAGAAAAATTACAAAGCTTTGAAATCACTAGAGCTTCGAAATGGGACTTGGAAAAATTAAAAAAATGTGCATGCATGCAAGAATTTGAACTTGACCATGGCACACATTTTAAAATTAAAAACAAAGTCCCACGTGATGCATCTCACATGGTCATAATGAAATCAGCCACAAACACACGTAGTAACCATAAAACATGTATCATATAGCACATTCCAAAGCATTTGTACTTAGTTTTCATGACCTACTTTAAACTCATGTGACTGTGGTGCTTCAACACGAGCAATCACGTAGATCAAGGAGGTGCACATCCATTTTTGTAGGATAAATATGAGTCATATCGGACTGTCTAGCTCAGCTAATAGTTTAAAATATTACATGGTAATTTGAAGACATGTCGGTCTGCCACCTTTGATGCATGCTAAAAATCACATTTTCAAAACAAAACCAAATCACCACATTCCACGTGTACAGTTGATACATGTGAGTCCTAACATATTTTATGCCATTTTTAGGAGTTGATTCCTATATGTCAAAGTCACAAATGCTTGAGCTCTGTAATCACTAAAATTACAAAGGTCATTGAATTGAAACATGGGCTATAAGATTGCAAACTTGAGCATTGCATTATAGGGAGAAAATATTCAAAACAAAACCACCAAAGTGCAATGACATAACTTGATAAACCATAAGATTGCTAAAAATTTACAACAAATGCAGACACAGGTGCATCAATTTTAGCTAGCATGGGGCAAAAAAGAAATTTGAACTAAACACTTTGAATAAATTTAAAAAATACCCTAAGGTGATAGGAATATTTTAACAAGCTGGGCTAATGCCATTCTTGGAAAAATTCAATAGATATTCTAAGGGTTTAGTAGTTGAATTCAACAGTACTCCATGCAATGATAGAGTAATCATAAACGGTATGAAAATTGAGGTAACTCCCTTAATATTAAGCTAAGTTATTTAGTTGTCATTACAAGGAATTGTAGACACCAAAACAACACCAATCCAATTATGTGACAACAAGCACTAATCGAATTGACATACATAGCCCCTAGGGCAGCCCCCAGAGGTTAAACAGTGGTCCTAACCACTCCCACAACAGTTTGGAAGGTCAGAGGTCAATTTGGCACCTTTTTAGCACTTTGCTCCCTACTCGTCCCACCCTGGGATGATTACAAACTGGTATTCGTCCCACCTAGGGATGATTATCAACATTCATCCCAGGGTGGGGCGAATAGCAGGTTTGACTGGCAAAAAGTCAAACCTCGATAGGTCCGCCACTTAACTGCAACTTCAGGACATGCAATTATGAGGAACGGCTTAAAATTAGAGAGAGACTTCAATAATACATTATTTGATTTTGGATGTCTCATGCAAGGAGACTCTAAATCATGGAATAATATTTTCTTCCAAAATAGGACAAGCAAGTTGTTGAGTGGTGTTTTCACCCAATTGTGAAAGCACACTCTCCGGTAGGATTCGGGTTCCAAATCCCCTCTTGCAAAGAAGTTAAACAAACAACTTCTCCAAGGTTCTTATTATATTTAGCATTTTCCTATATGCATCAAATAAAGATATTCAATTTAAATGCTTGGAACACCTTAGTGATTGCAAGTAACTGTAAACAAGGGGCACTATTGGTTTATTTTACTATGAAAATTTAATGATTGTTCATTGAACCCTGATAAAGTAAATGTGAGTTGGCCCTCATATGACCATGATGTAATGCTTTAATTCCTTTTATCTTGATGGTTTTAAGATAGATTTTATCTTGCATTAAATCCTCAATGATGAATAGGGTCTTCAAATATAGCTTCAAAATGTCACTTTAACATATCCCTCTTGAATGAAATCAAATTTTCATCAAGATGAACAATTAAGTGCTTTAAGGAAAAGACCTTCAATGTAGTACTCAAATTATCCCTCTTTCGTAAAATTGGAATTTTTATGAAGAAAGGGTAATTTTAGGCCCAAAATGGAAATTTGCGAAAGTGCCGTAAAACATAACCCCTTCAATGAAATTGGAATTTCCATGAAGGGAATGTCATCATAGGCTCATGAATGCAAAACAAAACTGGAAAAATGAAATTTGACTTTAAAATGGAAAATTTCTATTTTCAAAATTTTAAAATCTGTAGCAAAACAGCAACTTCGATGAATTTTTAAGAATATTAAACAAGTCCGAAAATGAAATTTCAAAGTGCGTATTTGAATTCTGAATTATAATCTCCACAATGGTGAAATCATTTTTAGATTTAACAATTTTTTTAATGTTTATTTTAATGCCTGAAAATGGAAAAAAAATTCTGAAATTAAAAATTTTGGAAACAGAAAATTAAAGTTTGCATCAAAAATAATTGCTGAAAACACAGCAATGCAAAAGCTCCTTCAGTTTGATAGCACCCCGTCCTGCAAAACCGAATATGTGAGAGTTTCGTACATGCAACCTAGCTTATCTGACCTGCAAAATAAACACAATCAAAGTAAACTAGGTGCTGGTTCCTAGGGTCTTAAATAATTTCCAGATTGCAGACATTCACATGAAATAACCCAAAATAATGGCGTCAATTTCACATACAAGTTTGAAATCTGAAAGGAGAAAAATAAAACAATTAAAATTAAGCATGCAGAAAATTTCTCATTCTTTCTTGCTAACAAGGCCTGAAATTTATTAAGAAAAGTTTTCACATTCAAATTAAAATCCCTGTTGTACCAATGTGGCCATGCCCAAAGTTCCTATTTGGCCACGCCACCATTTTCGTTCCCCCCATTTGCATGCATTTGTTTGGGGTTTTAAAATTTTCTCCCAACCCTTCATTTCAGATTTCCAAAACCCCTTTGTTTCTCCTTCATTCCAGTCGAAAAACGGTCTGCATTTTCCCATTTGATAAAAAAAAACCCTTCACTTCCTTTTCCATTGTTTGGCCTTTCTCCTGTGTAACCAAAATGCCTTCGAAAAGGGCCACATCAATAATCTTCTTTTGTCAAAGAATTCAATATTGTATTCTTTTATTTTTCGATGCGTCTGTTCGCCCTTTTCGTAATCATTCTCATGTACTGCCATTACTTACATTCGCCTCCATGTGCGAGGGATAACATTAAAACTTTATAAATCGCACATGGTAGCCACGGGTGTTCTGAGGCTTAATTTAATCATCAATATGGTGACAGATCGGGTTCTTATAATAGCCAAAACATTTTACCCTTATACCCCTGGAGTCTTTATTTGGCTTTGCAATAATAAAAGGCTCTTTTGTCTTTATCTCCACCGTCTTCAAAGCGCCAAGACTAAGGTTATGTTGAGGGATTCTCCCATCTAACAAAGATGGCATCGAGTGGCCGAGGGTGCTGTCCCTGCCTTTCCCCGGAGGAATGTCACAACAAATGACATAGCTGCGAAACAGACTATTCTGCCCACCTGAATTACTCTCGCCGCTCTCCAGGCTCTGGACTGCACGCTTTAAAAACTTTGCTGTTCTGTTATCTGCTATTCCTGGTGATGATCTTCGCTTTACTTCGTCATGGCCGCGTTGTCCGAGAAATCACCGTTCACTATGCACGTGGTCGTCTATCCATGATGTCCACATCCACTTTTCTTCGATCGGTCCCTCGTCATTGCATCTGACATAACGTTGAACTTCATCCAACGTTGCCGTGAATTCTGCCCTGCAGTGCCGACCGCATCTAGATTTTGCCTCATCGAAGCTTTCGGTGATGGTCCCGTTAGCCGTGAATTCTGCCCTGCGGCGCTGCACTACCGTGTCCACCGTGGCAGCCGCATAATCCTATGGCGTCTTCTGCGTGAACGAAATCTCCACCTCATACTGTACAGCATGGCATTTATCACGAAAATGGCAATATAATCCTCTCGAAGGTGTTACTGTCTTCTATCAGTTCCATTCAGTTGTTCTTCATAGCAACCTCGTCGTCGATTCGTCCCTTCGCTATAGTTGACCACCCACTCTTTTCCAGGCTACTCCACATCGACAAACACGGCATCCACTCTGTGAGCTGCATTTTCATTGGAAAACCGCTCCACATTGACCAACGCGTCATCCACTCAGCGAGGGTCTATACCGCTGCACAATTTCACCACATGTCTTTCATGAACTCACTATGGAGTTTCCCTCTCTCCGACGGACGTTGCTGACAAACCTGCCAAACTGGCGTCGCCCCCTAGAGTCTCTGATGTTTACTGCCATATCGCCGTATGCCACCGTTTGCTTCGGGGTCGAATTCGCGGACTCCCCCATCTGGCGGGTAGACCACTCTGTCTCATCTGCCATAAACAACGCGGCATCCACTTATTTCCACCTTACCTGCACATAGGACAAAAGGTGAATTAACTTTAAAAAACAAAAAAAACAAAAATAAATTCTATTAAAACAAATATAAAGTTAAACTATTATAAAACTAAAACATGGTGAATGAAACACCATGGTTTCATGGTAAATTTAAACTTTTAATTTATTTTTATTTATATTTTATTGTTTTTATTATTTTTTTTTATTGAGTAAATACTTCTTATACATATACATGTCCATCGTGGGAAGTGAACCCGGGTCACAATCACAAATGAAATAAAACCTAACAAGTGTACATCAAACTCTCACACAAATAATACTGACAAAACGGACTTGCCGACACACAAACTGACAATAAAAAGGAAACGCTGACGAGAAACTAACCACAAAGTCGTTAACAAAAAATTGTCGACAATAAAAGTCGTCGACAAGAAAAAGTTGTCGACAATAAAATATCGTCGACAAGAAAAAGTTGTCGACAATAAAATATCGTCGACAAGAAAAATTGCAAACAACAAACCAACAACAATTGCAAAAACTGCGAGAAAATGAAGGATTAGACATTAAAAAATAAATGCCAACACCTGGATATCAAAACGAAAATGTGGGTCCCCAAATTTGGGGTGTGTTGTGGATCAGCCACAACACAAGTCAAGTGGCGCCCTCGCATGCGCATTCAAAGAGAGAGACCCTAGGTCTATAAATTGGTGAGTCTTCTCACCCCAAAAAGGAGAATAGAGAGGAGCATTTGGAGCAACAAAGTGCTACCAAATTACATCCTCACCCATCATTTGTGCTTTTACATCCTTGATCTCTCTTTTGGAAGGGAGGTTATTGGGTGATTATTGGAAGCACAATCCGGACCCAAACCCGAACATTTGGCCACAATATCCCACCAAATTTTTTGAAAAAACCCCATAAGATGTTTTAGACCCATCCAAAATGGATTGGTGCTGAAACCAGGTCCCAAACAATGGGTGTCCTACCCCTAGGCGCCCCTTGCACTATCGTAGTTCTAATCACCCCACCCCAGAGTGATTAGAAATCTGTGGTATATTTCCATGATTTTTATTTTGCATATTATTCTAGGTTACTTACATATGCTGTCATTTAAATTTCATGTTATTCTGAAAATTTTTGATCATGTTTTTGTTATTTCTCGCTTTCACTAACATGCAGGGAGCATCATCATATTATGGGTGATAGAGGCTGAATTGGCAAAATCCGACCATCTGGGTCATCCCAAAATACCCCGTTTTACCTAACCCCAACTTTATAGGTTATTTGGAGGCCTCTAGACTAGACATTTAGGAGGTGGCTTTCGGACAGGTTATGACAGTCCTAATCGTCCCACCCCGGAGCGATTAGAAATTTGTGCAAGATTTTTGGACTGTTCCTTTTGCAGTGGCTTCCTGGTAATTTTTTATTGCTTCTATAAAAATTTTAACACATTCTGATATGTTTCAGTAATCGTTTTAATCATTTTATGCATGCACTGATCGCAGGCCTTGGGGATCGCATGTTTCTCTCCATCCGCAGGTGCTACTAATCCTTTTATGTTTATCTGAACATAGGATCTCGACACCAGAGGGGAAAAAAGGAACCATAGACATATTCACACAAGCGACGACAACATTTGGTCCACCAATTTTACATGTGGGCACACGGAAGAAAGAGTATAAATCCATGGTGTAATAGAGCCCTACTTAACGCTCCTAGTCCCCAAAAGGGAGGAGACGTATTGTAACCCAATTTTAAAGAAAATTAATAAAAATGTCTATACTCGACATTTGATTTCTATCTTGTTTCAATTCGTTGATGTTTCTCTCTTTTCATGTGTTTTAGTTCGTAGGACTTACGTTACATTTTGCTTTTGCATACATCGCACTTGGCATTTCCGTTTTTTTCCGTATCCTCATGCTTTCAGCGGCGATCATGGTGGGATGTATGTCCCTTGATTTTAAGATCAAATTTTTGATCAAAAGTTGTGTTTTTTTGCTTGCAGGTATCAATCTTTCAAACATTGGACTATTGCTTGTTCCACCTTGTAGCGAATACAGAGCTAGAATTCATGTCACCCTAGTACGAATAACAATTCATCTCACCCTATGACGAATACATATATTTTATTCATATCACCCTAGGACAAATAGCTCTCTATGCATTTTCAGAGCAGAAACTCAGAGGCATCCAGTTTGGGCAGAGAAGAGGTATCAATCTTTCAAACACTAGATTGCTGCTCGTTCTACCCTGTGGTGAATACAGAGCTGGAATTCGTGTCACCCCAGGACGAATAGCAATTCGTCTCACCCTATGATGAATATAGATATTTTATTCATCTCACCCCGAGACGAATAGCTCTCTATAAATTTTTAGAGCAAAAACTCAGAGGCATCCGGTTTGGGCAGAGAAGAGGTAGGGGTTCTGAGCATCCTCTGTCATTTTCTATTTTTTGTCTCTGTCATTTCTTGTTTCTTTGCTTGCATAGGAGAGTTTTACTACATGTTTTTCTTTCTTTTCGCAAGTAAAAAGAACCCCACACATCACGAGATAATCTAAACATCAAGGCGTTGGTCATAAAACCCCAACACTTGATCAAGACCAACAATGGATTTCATCACCACCTTGGCTTGAAATATTGCATACATAACCCGATCGCGACTATTGCTAGACGTAAATCCTAACGAAAGCTAAAAAAGTGTAGCTGGGGTGATTCCCAACACATGAGGATAAGTCTTCTATGGTAGGTGTCAATACACAACGATTTTCCTTTTGTACCGCCTATGTTCCACGTACTATTCTGCTCTCACGTACCAATAGTCTCCCTCACGTAAGGGCAGGTATATAGAGAGGTTTGGTATAATGGCCTGGCAGTGGTATATTAAAGGGGCGACCATTTTGGGAGATATAAGAGCCCTCATATTGCATATACAACAAAAATTTCTTTACAAGGTTTTCAAAACACACTGAACCAGATTTAGAGCACACTTTTAATCCATAAACAAGATAATCATTACTTTGATTATGTGTTTCCCTTTTGTTTAGTGTAGCATAAAAAATTGTAAAGAAGATAAAAACGTACACATATTTAGAAAAACATCATCATGGTGTACACCCGTAGCCAAGCCCAATCACGGGCATAAGCTGTGAAAAGTGTACAAAGAGGGACAAGTCACCTCTGATATAGTCCCGAGGACTTGGTCATATCACCTTGGCGGCCTGACCCACAAGATAGTCCACATCATGCCATTACAGAACAGGACTATAAAGGCACCCCTTTGAGGGGCACTCCCACTCAGCATAGACCCTTTCAGGAGGATGCCATACACGTGGCACTCAACATAGACGAGAGGGCTCCCTTAGATGCTCGTTATGAGTGGCCACCATGCGATGAAGTGATAGAGAAACATAGGGTCCATAAGGAGGGGCCACATGATTACGTCATCCCTCCTTTACCCCTTATTACTGTCAGAAATAATAGGCCAAATCTAGAGCACAAGGCTCTTCAGACATGGCAAGCCAATTCTTCCCGCCCCTTTCATACATACGAAAGGGAGTACAAGGAAGACCACTACATTCCTCAAGAGCAATACACAGCATGGGAGCAATGCACCTCCACACCTGCTATGTATCAGGATCACCCACTGAGGCTAGAGCCTCGGGTGAATGCCGCTAACCTCGATAGAGGAAAGTGACCCATAGAGATCTCGGATCACCACGACCAAGATAGACAGGTAGGAGAGGCATCTAGGCTTCCTAAACACAAGACAACAAAACAAATTGACTTGGCATTTGCCAAACAAGTCACCCGCCAATCGCAAATTATGCAGCCCAGGCAAGACCAACAATAGTTAGAGCACCTGTATTGCCTTAGCAAAGAGCGCATTCGGCGTTAGATAGATGAATTGCTCTAGAAAACTGTGCCTGAGATGGTCCCAACCCCTCACGTGCATAAGATAGAATTGTATGAGAGGCACAACCCCTTGGTGCAAGACAGGTCTCCGTGACCTTATCAAATATTGCCTCCAAGACCTCCTAGACCTGAGCGAGAGGCCACTCCTAGAAACAACGATGGGCACCCTCTGCAGGCACCCACCCATGTTTATAGGTCTCACCCAAGAACTCCTCAAGAAGCCTATGAGGAGTATGAGCAAGAAGAAGAGCGAGCTGAAACGCCCTACCAAGGTAGGGGGAAGTTGTTCGGCTACCCCTCCATAGGCCTCAAGTTCCCCGCAACCCACATCGAGAACAAACCAAGGAGGAAGAGATTAAATACTCTAATGCATATAAAGTGCTACTAGAGTGCTTAGAGTCTGTGGAGACCAAGACTTCTGGGCCCCAAAAGCCCACTTTACACCAACTTCGCAGTCACCCTGTGCATCCGTCAATGCCAACACCCCCATACCCTGAACACTTTAAACTGCCCTAGTTGGAACTATTTAGAGGGGAGGAGGATGCCCAAGAGCACATGACTAGATTCCTGAACCAATGCTTTGGCATTTAGGACAACAATGCTTTCTTGCTAAGAACATTTATAACCACGTTTGCAGGCCCTGCCTCGGATTGGTTCACTCAGTTGCCAAAACATAGCATTAGTAACTTAGATCAGCTAGTGGATGCGTTCCTTGAATGCTTCACCTTCAATACCAAGAAAAAGACGTCACTAAGTGACCTAGCTAGCCTCAAGCAGTATGAGGAAGAAACCATGGCGACCTATGGAAATCAATGGAGGACGTTGCTTTCAAAGCTACCCTACCTCCCTCCCATGTCCGAACTGACCCAAATGTTCTCGAAAAGTTGTTTGAGATCGATCTCCATGCTATTGCAACTGCAACAATATGCCACTCTTGAGGAAGCCCTAGCACAAGCTAGAATCATTGAGGATATCAAGATACAAGATGGCGAGATTGCCAAGCCGAAGAAGAAAGAGTGGCCTAAAAATGCCAAAATAGGGACCACGTAATCGAAACCTGCTGTGGTCAATCAGGTTGCTATAAACATGCTAAATCCTATACAAGCAACACAACCCTCACAGGCTAACTATCAGGTGGTTCCTCTTGACAATTATGAGAAGGAGAATCATCAGCAAGAGCAAAATTAGTAGTGTCATCCTAGGCAGCAGTTCACACCCTTCATAGATTCCAAAGACTCCTTGTTTGACCGTTTTTTCGTGGCAAACTTGATCCACCTGCCAAAAATTCGACCCATAGACCCCAATGCACCAAATCCTAAGGGCTATAGGGAATACTTATACTGTAGATTTCATAGGCAAAAAGGACATGACCTTTACGCATGTTGGAAGTTCAAGATCTTTGTGCAAGACCTAATAGACAACAAGACACTGGCAGTGGACAATCTCGTAGCACCAAACAACCAACATATGGGAGTCTTCAAAGACCCCCTGCCTGCTCATGATATGCAAGCAAAGACCCTTCAAGTCAATGAGGTGACACAGAACTGCCCCATGCAGGGGTATGTAGGGATGATAAGCATAGTGACTAGGAACAAGAGGTACCTAGGAGCTGCCCTCGTGGCGGCCATAGGAGAGGTTCCATCAACCTCACAACCTCAATAGCACCCTACGCAACCTCCCCCGCATAGACCAGTGGCCATAATTTAGACTAGGCTTACCCAAAGTTTAAGGATCATGTCGACTAGGCTCTCCATCTACGAGCTCATTCAACAATCATCGCCCCATCGGGAGGCTCTAATGGAGATATTAAAAGCCATCGAGCTGCAGCCCCATGAAGCAAACTCTTTCAAAAACTTTGTGGGACATGTAAACCAATGTACAGAACCAGTCATCACCTTTAGAGAAGACGAACTTAAATCGGTGACTGGTGATGTGGCAGATCCACCCCTGCACGTCATTGCACGGGTCAACAGGATTCCATATAAGAGGGTGTTGGTAGACACTGGTTCGTCCAGTAATATAATTACAATAGCGACATTGAAACACTTGAATTTTCTAGCATATCATATCGTGGCCTCCACCTATACTCTTCGAGCATTCACTGATGCGATATGCTTGATGGTTGGCACAATTGTCCTACACATCCAAGTGGGAAAAAAGACTATTCATACGTTGTGCCACATCTTGGAAGGTGATATGGCCTATAATATCTTGCTGGGGTGGCCTTGGATAAGGGACATGAAGTGTGTCCCTTCAATAGCTCATCAGTTCTTAAAGTACACATTTTAAGGGTAGGTGCATGTAGTCCCGACAAATTTAGAGCCCTTCAAGTATTGCAATACGGTGCAACTGATGTCGCAGTCGACCCTTCCATCAATACATTTGGATTTTTAGTTGAATCCATCTAACTAGGGTTTGATTTCACATGCATCCCCACTGTTAAGTCCATCAAATCACTAGTCGGGTCCATCTTCATCATTTGGTCCTTCACCAACAATGCCACCTACGGTGGCCACACCGAAGGACAAGGGGAAGAAACCCCTAGAATAGGCACCACCCCTAGTCTCAACCATCTCTATCGAAGAGATGCCTAGCCAAATGGAAGTCGAGATGCATCTACAGAAGAACTCCCATTCCCTCCCCCTCCACCACCAACGATCACTGTTGAGATGGCCAATACGGGCCTAGGGGAGTATCTAGTGCGAAACATTGTAGCAACACCCGCACTTGAGTCCATGCAACACATGGGGAGACCTCGCCTCCCCATAGGTACTATGGTTCCTCTAGGCTACCCACCGAATCAGACAAACTTTGTTTATGGGGGCCTTGATAATGGCATTAAACCTTACATGCAAGAAGAAGAAGATGAAGAGCCCTTTTTTGAGGACGTCAACTATTTGTCCAACCTAGACTTTGCTTTGAGATATCTTGGCCAATGTAATTGACATGGATATGGGTTGGGTATGTATGAACAAGGAGTGCGTGTTATTTGCCAACCAAGATATCAAATGCCATATGACAAGTCAGGAGTAGTGTTCAACCACCCCCTACCCCTCGACATCTTGGTAGAGAACATGCAAGGCCTAGGGATAGGCAACAAGGATGGGTTGGCATTAGATCCATATGCCAATCCTAACACAACATATACATTGGGGGATTACCTCCCATTGCTAACAACCAACCTTGTTGACCTTAACAACCCTCTCCCTTTGATTGAGAAAGGAAAAATTTTGAGGACTTACCTACAAGAGGGATATAGACAAGGCCAAGAAGGGTCTTCAGAAGATGAGTCATAGTATGAGGTAGCGCCTTGGGACCCTTTCGAATCTGATAACAATCATTCGCAAGTGACCCCCATAGATGATTATCAAGAGAGTTTCATGACAATGTTCCCTTTGGATGCTCCAATCGAGCAAGTGCCACCTCAAGATAATCAGGTCCTCCGCAAAGAGCGAAACAACCCCAATGGGACCACATTAATTTGCTCGAGAAGGAAGAGCCTCACATGTCGCAAATAGCTATCAAAGCCAACAAAGGCCTCTAGATATTTGATAGCGATTATGAAGATGAGACTGAGATGGCATATCTCAATCATATGCGACAATAGCAATACCCCATGGACATAGAAGACATGTTTGAGAAACTACACATAGGGCCAAGGCATAGGTGGCACCTAAACCAGGTGCAGTTGGACCAACTACTGCATCTGCCACTTCAGGTATACAGAGAGCGCCTTCCACCCAGAGACCCTATAGAGCCATTAGTTCCAAGGATAGATCTTGTCCTCTTATCCGCACATAGGGCTGATCCATTTGTGCCAGTACCCATAGAGCCAGATTTGAAGCACAAAGATCACCTAGGATTTCTGAGTAACCACACCCATGGTAATGGAGACCAAAATCATTTCATCAAAATGATCTCCATTGACTTAACCGCCCCCATCCATAACCCAATCGACCCAACATGGTCATTGCATCTAGACCTAGAAGTTATAGACTGGGATCGCGATGACACACCACCATCCCCATTAGAGTACTGGCCTTGCGGTGGGATGTTTCATTTCACCCCAGGATAGACTTAGGATGTCTTCCATGTTGAAGAGGATCCCGACATTCCAAACGTAGATCTAAATTTAGCAAATGATATCCACCTGATCCCAACTCCACACCAGTTGGAGGACAGGTCCCACATGTTAGTTAAAGAGATGACTGACGTAGACATCAACTTTGATCCAATGAATTCATAAATTATCAAGTTGGGGGTAAGTATATCACCCGAAGAGCAAGCCGACTACATTGCCCTTCTCAAAGAGAAGAAGGAGGTTTTTGCATGGTCCTACAAAGACATGTCGGGGCTAGACCCGCAACTAGTCATGGATAATCTAACGCTTGATCCGACAGTCAAGCCGGTTAAGCAAAAACTACGTAAGATGCACCCAACAGTAGCCTTAATGGTCAAATATGAGCTACAAAAGCTATTGGATGAACATTTTTTCATCTGCGTGGATTACCCACCATGGTTGTCCAACATGGTACCCATCAAGAAGCCTGACGGGAGGATTCACATATGCACCGATTTTCCAGATCTAAACAAGGTGAGTCCTAAGGATGATTTCCCCTTGCCTAGCATCGATGCATTAGTAGACGCTACAGCGGGCCATGAAATGCTATCCCTCATGGATGGTTTCTCTGGATGCAATCAGATTCGTATCAATCCCTAGGACCAACTAAAAATGGCATTCACAACTCCTTGGGGGACATTTTATTATAAGGTCATGCCCTTTGGCCTTAAAAATGTTGGTGCCACCTACCAACGTGCCATGACATACATCTTCCACGATCACATGCATAAAAATTTGGAAGATTACATGGATGATTTGTTGGCCAAATCTCTTTTGCATCCAGATCATCTCGATGACTTAAGTAAGATCCTCGATCACCTCATTGAACATAAAGTCATACTAAACCCCAAGAAGTGCATATTTGGCATCACATCTGGAAAGCTCTTGGGTTTCAAGTCTCAAGGAGAGGAATCAAGGTAGATCCAAACAAATTCAAGGCAATCCTTTAAATGCTTCCCCCAACTACCATAAAGCAACTTAGAAGCCTGCAGGGAGAGGTCGCATCAATCAAGCGCTTCATAGCACAACTATCTGACAAGTGCCGACCCATGAATAAATTATTGCACAAGGGGGTAGCATTTCATTGGGATGACGAGTGCCAGTCAGCCTTTGACGACATCAAACAATACTTGGCTTCGTTGCTAGTATTGGCACCACCTAGACCAAGAGTGTCATTCTACTTATACATCTCAGCTACTGAGGTGGCACTGGGCACCATGCTATCCCAAAAAAATGAACTACACAAAGAACAGGCTACTTACTATCTTAGCCGCACCCTGGTCAGTTATGAACTTAACTATGCATACATCGAGAAGCTATGCTTGGTAGTGGTATTTGCTACCAAAAAGCTATGCCACTACATGCTAAGCAATATGACGTATGTTGTGTCTAAGGAGAATCCATTGCGATACATGATGAGTCGTACTTATCATAGTAGTCGCACAACAAAATGGATCATGTTGTTGATGGAGTTTGACATCGAATTCATTGGACATAAGTCCATCAAAGGTCAAGTCATCGTCGATCAACTAGCAGAGGCTCCTATTGAAGATGATCAGCCTCTCTAGTTGGAAATCCCTTCCCTGCACATATCAATGCAAGAGTTCATCGACGATGACACTGCATGGCAGGCCCGGTTAGACCAACTTAAGTTGCTCAACGAACAACACATCAATGCTCTCGAGCATTTGTGTATCTATCAAGAGCGACTTAAGAAAGCATACAATATGAAAGTTCACCTGAGGGACTTTCAGGTTGGTGATTTGGTCTTAAAATAGAACCAGCAAAATTCTAACTTGCCGCACCATCTAAGGGACAAATTCATGGTAAACTGGTTAGGTCCTTATGTAATTGATAGTAAAATAGGACCTAGAACATACCGAATTGCCTCTCTTGAAGGAATCAAGAAACTAGAACCCTTGAACATCAGTCATTTGAGGCCATTCCAAATTTAGAGAGCCATAGCCCACCCCAAAATCTCCAAGGATTCTCACAATCGCTTGGTCAAACCCAAAAAGCTCCAAGGATTCTCACAATCGCTTGGTCAAACCCAAAAAGCTCCAAGGATTCTCACAATCGCTTGGTCAAACCCAAAAATCTCCAAGGATTCTCACAATTGCTTGGTCAAACCCAAAATGCCCCAAAGGTATCAATAATCCCTTTGGTCAAACCAAAAGCTCCAAGGATTTTCACAATCGCTTGGTCAACCCCAAAAATGCCCCAAAGGTATCAATAATCCCTTTGGTCAAACCAAACACTCCAAGGATTCCCACAATCGCTTGGTCAACCTAAAATGCCCCAAAGGTATCCATAAACCCTTTGGTCAAACCAAAACCTCCAAGGGTTCCCATAACTACTTGGTCAAAAATAAATATTCAAAAACAAACAAAAATAATAAAATCATCAAAAATCACAAAAAAAATTGCATCTCAATTCCATGCATACTCGTAAAAATCAAAATACAAAAATATAAGTTGCATTATGCATCGCATCCATACATTGCATATTTGCTGGTCATACATGTCACAAACACCATAAACTGTAATTGCTCGGCAATTCCATCATTTTCCACTTTCAATCCATTTTATAAACACATCCATCCAGAATAACACCATCCACATTTTAACATAGTCAGTTGTCTCCTAATGTATTTAGGGTTTTCGTCATTCAACTGTCTTTAGATTTCTAGCCATAAACCATACAAAGTCAGATAGATTTTACAAAGGTAGAGTTTTACTCGGATCAAGCCTCATTACATAACATCCCTACACAAGTTAAAACACATAAAAAAACTCCCAAGTTGTGTAAACGCAGGAGAAACCTACAAAGCAGTCCAGGGTACCATAGGTGAAAGGTTAGCCTGTTCATCCCCCTATGCGAATGGTTCAATAATGTTGAGATTTGACAAAAGGACAAGCTCTTCCCCATAAATTCCACCTAATAAACAGTGGTTTTCACCACTCGCAAAAATCCCAATCACCATTGGTCCCCAAAGTTGTAAGGATTCGTACTACATGCCCCTGACAAGGATGAGTAGTCGTCCCCAAGGCCTTAGAGATCAATGTCATTACATAATTATATCCCCAAACCACTTTGGTCCCCAAAGTCGTAAGGATTGGTACTACACACCCCTGACAAGGATGGGTAGTCATCCCCAAGGCCTAAAATATAAATGCCCTTACTTAATAATATCCCTAATCACCTTTGATTCCCAAAGTCGTAAGGATTCGTACTACACATCCCTGAATAGGATGGGTAGTCATCCCTAAGGCCAAAAGGATCAAGGCCATTCATAATCCAAAACCTTATGAAGCTCAACTTTGCAACCTAAAATGCAAAATCAAATAACAGTGGTTATCACCACTATTCAAATCCCTTGCTCAAAAAGAAAAACAAAAGCGCAAAATAAATAGTGATTTTCATCACTATGTATACGAGCAAGTATCCCAACAAGTTGAGCAACCAAAAGACGCTTGAACTTGAATCCCTAGAATTCTCAAGCATTCGAAAAACCATCTAGGTGATCCTCATTACGGGTTTGGTGGACAACCTACCTGACAATGGCGGTATCCTAAACGCATGACGATATGTCTCACATTAACTTTGCATGTGAGCAGACCAATGTTTGCATGTGGATGAGCTAGCTTATGGTACCTTAGATTGTCCCATAGATTAATATTACTAAATACAACAACAGAGTTAGTGGAGCTAATTAGGTGATCCTCAGTATAGGTTTGGTTGACAGCCTATCTGGCATTGGCGGTATCCTGACAAATTCCACATAAATGAACTCATTTGCACAAACAGGGATGTGAAATAACTTGGTGAAACTCAAGTCTGATTTATACCGTGTTCAAAAGTCTTGTAATATCAATGTAAAGTCTTGGCTAGTTAGTTAAAACATCTAAATCTCAGAAAAACTTCACTACATTTTAAAACAACTGGTACATTTTATTACTTACATCACCATAAAAAAATATGAAAAATACCAAAACAAAATTCACACATGCAAATTCATTCCACAAAGCCATCACATTAGTACAGAAAGCCAGTAAATCTTGTACAGTCTATGGTGCCATCGACAAGTTATCAACAACTCATTTCATTCATTCCATATGCATACATCATATAATTAGAAACATCGCATTCATAATAACACATGCATACATCATCATCAATAAATGTGCATAAATATAAAAACAAACCATGACAAGTGTATAAACAAAAAGAACGTCATGTATATATATAATAAAAATGCCCGTAGGCTATAATAAGTCGATCCTCTAACCTCGCAAAACAAAGAAAAAATTCAAAAACCCCCAAGCCTAGGGCATCGACCACCATGATCACATAGGATCGGTGCGATGGGAACTACCCCCCATGGTGTGGGTCCTATGGGACCTCTCAGGGTGGCTGCTGCTAGCCCCCGCATCATGCCCACTAGCACCCCCCTCATCTAACTACCTGTGACGAGAAGATGTTGACTGCTCAGTATCGTTGTCTCTCGTCCGACGTGAAGACCCACCTCCAGGGAGCTCAAGTAACCGCTCATTGAGGTGAATAATATCTGCCTCCAAATCCATCTGATGCTAAAACCAGTCTACCTCCCATCGATGGTACGTAGCTACTACATAATCACACTATGCCAACTGAGTTTGCAGGAGATACCTCTCTCGTGCAGCATCTATGTCCCCATCCCACCGATGGTACACAACAAATGCGTTCTCCCGCTCTGCTAGCTGAGTCCGTAGGAGATCCCTCTCCTGTAGAGACTCCCCAAGCTCCTCATCCTATCTCCAAAGCAGATACTCCATTCACGCTATCTCAACATGATGCCTCACCTCCATACCCTCTGGGACTGCTTGGTGCCAAGGCATATCCAGAACTGCGAGCTGCTCCGGCTCCCATTGCTCTGGGACGTCCTGTGTATCCGACTGCTACGAAATCCCAAAATCATCCCTCCCAAAGCTATCAACCTCCACCATGTTCGCATCCTCGAGCAGAGCCCCCCAACTGTATCTTGATGCCTCTACATCCTCACCACCTGCTGCTGCCACCTCTGGTGTTAGGATCTCATCCTAACCCTTTTGTAATAATTCCTAGTGAATGTGGGTAGTACCCATGATTAATATTTTGTAATGTTCTAAGTTTTAGCTTAGGTAGTGCCTATGAAAAATGGCACCCTTTTTATGTAACACATGGTAGATAGGTGGCATTGTGCATGTAATTCGTGTGGCATTGTGCATGTAATTCGAGTGGCATTTTGCATGTAATTCGAGTGGCATTGTGCATGTAATTCAAAGTGGCACTATGCATGTAATTCGGGTGGCATTATGCATGTAATCCAGGTGGCATTTTGCATGTAAGCCAACCTTGGAAGGAAACTCCTTAAATACCCGAAAAGGCACCAATGTAACCATATTTTGCAAAATTAATGAAGTATTGAAGGAGGTTGCCCCCTCGAAGAGGCCTGCGATTCTGTCTTATTGTGAGATTGTTCTTTATGCAAATTTCTGTTATATTAATGTGATGTTTATGTGAGTTATTTCCAAGCAATTGTGTGAGAGTGTGTTATTTGAGTTTATTTTATAGCAGGATCTTAACAAGTGGTATCAGAGCACTTTCCAGGGCTAAGTTCTGCTACAACTGCAATGATTCTTGCCATCCAATCCGCCTGTTAGGTATAAATTCTGTGTTTTTTCCATTCTGTTTTTCCTTATTAAAAAAATCCAAAAAAAATACAGTGTTTTTTTTTTTCCAGAACAAAAACAAAAAAATATATTGTTAGTTGATTAGGTAGAAACCCTATACTGGGGGTTTTAAAATATCGCGAAGGATTTGTCGTTATTGGCTAATCTAGATAGCCCATAAAGCGTCTAGTGAAGTGAGGGGCGATCAGGCTCCAATACCCAGGCCTCAGACAGAACTCGTGCATGGACTTGAGCTCCCACGTATCTTCGGGTATATCGGGAGACCATCTAGGATTAAACAAACTTTTAGCCATTAGGAAGCTCTTCGGCCTTGTATTACTCATAGTCTACGAGACACAGCATCCTGGACGATTACCCTCATGTATTGTCAGAGAGGCAGGTAGTGTGCTCAAGGGTATGTGTGGAATCCTCCTTGAGTAGTGGCCTGAAATATTGGTCCGAGCACTATTGTTCGTCATTTTCGGTATATTAGAGGGCCTATGGGTGGTACATACTCCTATACTTAGCATTCCCTGGTTCTGTTAAAACTTCATCCTGTAAAAAACACTAAAAAAAATAAATAAATAAATAACAATAAAAATCCAAACCTCCCTGTTCGTAAACCTGCATTTCAAAAGTGAGCATATGAGAAAGGAGTCCTTTACTAAAAAAATAATAGAAGGGACATGCATTCGGGATAAGCCATGAGGGTGACACTTAAGCTGATATTTTGGAGAATAATAGTAAAATTTACAAAGTGGCAGTTACAGTCAGGTCAGAGAGGTCAGCACAGTCAGGGCAAAATTCACAGTCTTCAGGGTCAGAACAGAACTGTCATATCAGTCACCTACAAAATACAGAGAATCTTGAGTGTGAAACATGGCCAGTTATAGATAGTGCTCCAGTACCCAACTTTTGCTCAGTAGCTCAGAATTAAAAACTGTAAACACCGTTAGACTCAGCAAAACAGGAGATAAAAAAAAAAAGAGTTTGGGGTGCCAAAAAGTAGTGTTGATATATATAGCTCATTGTGACCACCTCTTTCAGCTGATCATTTTGATATATAGCACCCAAGCACTTTTTTGGGCACTTACTAAAAATAGTAAGTCCAAAAAAATTCAATTCTATTTTTAGTAACTGGTCACAAAGGTCTAAAAAATGGCCCAGGGTACCCGTGGACACCAGAAATAACTAGAACACTTGGAATCCCTAACAAAAGCCATTGAGAACTTGCATTTGGCTTTTCACTCCATAAGGGAAGAAGTCCAAGGTCTTCGCCTAGAGCATGAGGCCACTAGCAACCGCCTAGAAGAAGCACTGACAGAAGTGGACAGCAAACTGAGAAGAGAACCACCCAAATCAGAATACCAAGTTGAGAGTTCTAAAAGGAATCGTGACCATGATCCACCCTTTAGAATGCCCAAATTGGACTTTCCCAAATTTAGTGGGAAGGATGTTGATGGGTGGCTATGTCGGGTTGACCAATTCTTTCGACTTCATAATGTACCCATATTTCATCGAGTCCAGATGGATTCCTTTAACTTGGAATCTGAGGCTCTACACTGGTTTCAATGGTTGCGTCTTGCCTACCCAAATATCTCTTGGGAGGATTTTGAATCCCAACTACTCACTCGATTTGGTCCTAGTGAGTTTGAGGACTTTACAGGAGCCTTAACCAAACTACAACAAACAGGGTTCTTCCAGAGTTGTTATATCAGTGGGTTGAAGATGGAACTCCAAGCAGAAGTCAAAATGTTGAAACCACGAACTATGATGGAAGCTATCAGTTTGGCCCGTTTGGCCGAATCTAAACTCTCCGCCCAAAGACGCCCATCAAAGTTTCTACAAAATAGACCTTCATTTCCTCCTAGAGCCCAACACCCAATTGATACTAAACCTGCTGCACCCAAGCGCCTCACCACCGAAGAGATGGATGCACGTCATGCCCAAGGATTATGCTACAATTGTGATGAAAAGTTTTTCAAAGGGCATAAGTGTGCACACAAAAAATTGTTCCTGATAGATGTTGAAGAACCTGATACCTCTGACGAGAGTGATAAGGATGAGGACCCTCCAGAAACACCTCCTCCACAAGAAGAAGTGAAACAAGAACCTGAGACAACAATTACAGTCCATGCCCTTGCAGGCATTACTACTCCTCAAACCATGAAGGTTACAAGATTTTTCAAGGGCCAATGTCTTTCCATCCTTCTATATTCGGGAAGCACGCACAACTTCATTGACCCTAGAGTTGCTCAGCGGGAAAATTGCTATATCCACACTTGTAATTCCCTTGAGGTCATGGTAGCCAATGGGGGAACCTTACCTTGTAAGGGAAAGTGTCGCAATGTTAAAATCCAGATAGGGGACTATGCACTCAAGCAGGACATGTTTGCCCTCTATTTGGGTGGATGTGATATTGTTTTGGGATCTCAATGGTTGAGTATGTTGGGCACTATCAGTTGGAACTTTGCTGAACTTTGGATGCAGTTCTCCCAGAATGGCCAAACACACATCATCAAGGGCTCCCCAGCAGGAACACCTCAAATTATCAGTTCAAATGGCATGGAGAAATTGCTAAATAAATCATCACGTGGGGTCATTGCACAACTATTCTCCATCCAACCATCCACATCCCCAATGGGTGAAATTCCACCAGACATGCAACAGGTTCTCCACAAACATGAGGCCATATTTTCATAACCAACCACACTACCACCGCATCGCTCTCATGACCATGCCATTCCATTATTGTCGGATAGTACACCTCCCAATATCCGACCGTACAGATACCCCCATGCCATGAAGTCAGAGATTGAGAAGATGATACAGGAATTACTCAAGGCGGGTGTCATTCGGCCTAGTACTAGTCCCTACTCTGCACCAGCCTTATCGGGTCCTCAAGAAGGATGGCTCTTGGCGATTGTGTATTGACTACCGAGAACTCAACAAGATAACGGTCAAGGATAAATTTCCTATCCCCGTGGTTGATGAATTACTAGATGAATTACATGGGACCATGTACTTCACCAAGCTAGACCTCCGCTCTGGGTACCATCAGATCCGGCTTAGGGATGAAGATATTCCTAAAACCGCTTTCGCACTCATGAAGGTCATTATGAATTCTTGGTAATGCCATTTGGTCTCACAAATGCTCCTTCCACATTCCAAAGCCTGATGAACAACATCTTTCGCCCTTTCTTGCGGAAGTTCATCCTTGTGTTATTCGATGACATCTTGATTTACAGTCACACATGGGAAGAGCATCTCAATCATGTAGATCAAACTCTCCAACTACTGGCAGACCATAAACTGTTTGCAAAAAGGTCCAAGTGCTCCTTTGGTTTGACTGAAGTGGAATATCTGGGACACATTGTCTCAAAGGATGGTGTCAAGGTTGACCCTAAGAAGATCCAAGCAGTCCAAGAATGGCCAAAACCTCGCACACTCAATGGGCTTCGAGGATTTTTAGGGCTTATAGGATATTATCATAAATTTGTCTGCAACTATGGAAAGATAGCTGCCCCCCTCACCTCCATGTTGAAGAAGGATTCTTTTACTTGGACAGGGCCGACTGAGCAAGCATTCTTGGACCTCAAGCATGCCATGACCACCACTCTAGTTTTAGCCATGCCAGACTTCTCTAAAAAATTTGTCATTGAAAGTGACGCTTCTGGTCATGGTATTGGGGCAGTATTGATGCAAGAAGGACGCCCTTTGGCTTTTACCAGCAAAGCCCTATCTGATCGCAATTTGGGAAAATCCACATATGCCAAGGAAATGTTGGCAATATTGCATGCAGTCCTACATTGGCGGCCTTACCTCATTGGGTGCCATTTCTCCATCAAAACTGACCACCAGAGCTTGAAATACTTTCTAGAACAACGAGTTGCCACCCCCGAGCAACAAAAGTGGGTATCAAAACTCATGGGCTATGATTATGACATCACGTACAAAAAAGGGAAGGAAAATATTGTGGCAGATGCTCTCTCTCACCAATTTGAGACCCTTAGTATGTTGTGTGCCATCTCTGCACCATTGCCCCAATGGATTGAGCCCTTACGTCAAGAAATACTTCAGGATGCAGATTTGAAAGACCTGGTTGCTTCAATTAGGGATGATCCAAAGTCTACACCAGGATATAGTTGGGATGGCCAGGATCTGTGTTACCATCAACGCCTGGTTCTTCCTCCTAAGTCCCCACTTTGAGAACTCCTCATGAAGGAATCACATGCTACTCCATCTGCTGGCCATTCAGGGTTCCTAAAAACTTATGAGCGACTCAAGCGCACCTTCTTTTGTAAAGGCATGAAACAGGACATCCGCTCTTTTGTAGCGGATTGCGACACTTGTCAACGGATGAAAGGAGAAACAGTGCGCTCCCCAGGCACTCTGTGTTAGCGTACTATTACAATAGGTGTTATATTAGTTAATTTGTTATTTAACTTTAGCACCTTGTTGCAGCGGCATCCTGTTGAGATGCGCCCAACCCGGGCTAATCCAGGAGTGTTGTTTCTGCATGTTGTATTATTTAAACTGCTCTTCAATAATACAATGATGTTCGCACATTTACATGGCATCAGAGCCAAGTTGCAGGGAACTGGGAGAAGCCGAAAGTGCGGAGGACTGCGTTTTTTAGGAGGGAGAAGACAGCCGCGTTTTTTTTCTGTCGACCCTCCGTGCAGACCCGTTCGCGCAGCGACAGCGACAGCAGACCGCCGCGCCACACGACAGAGCACGCAGGCCTGTCGCGCGACGCTCGAGGAGACGGTCGCGCAGGGCGCAACGCGACAGAGCTCGCGTAGGGTGCGAGGTGTCGCGCGGCCAAGTCGGAGGGAGTCCGACGCGCGGGGAATTCCCCGGCGCTCCTCCCCGTGACGCGACCGCCGACGCGCCGGGAATTAAATTCCCCGGCGCCCGAGGAGGGACGGACCCCCCTTCCCCCCGTGCGACGCGCAAAGAGCGCGTCGCGTTCCCCGAGCCCCCCCCCCCAAATTCCCCGGCGGGAATTTAAATTTTAAAATTCCCGCCGCTCCCTCTCCCACTGCTATAACCCCCCCCCGCGCCCGCCGCGTGCTGCGCTGCGCGCGCTCCTCCCCCCCCCCACCGGCCGCGTTTTTTTTTTATTTTTTTCGAAATTTTTCTTTTGTTTCGAAACAATTTAAAAAAAAAAAAAAAAAAAAAAACCCCCTGTTCGGAACGCAGGGAGGGACGCGGACGGGAAACAGAGGCAGGCAACGGGAGACAGAAGCCTGCGGAGGACGGGAAACAGAGGCAGCAGGCAACGGAAGAGCTCGACGGAGCAGCATACCGGAACTTGCAGAGGAGGTGGCAGAGGGCTTGGGCAGACCGAGAAGGGACAAAGGAGAGGTGCTCCATTGTTTCTTCCGGATCAGCCCGCTGGCTCACGTGGTCGTGAGCCGTGCGGTAAGGCTCAGGGAGCCTACAGGTCGGGGGTTCGAATCCCGCCGACTCCCCCAAGGTATAATTTTTTTTTTTAAAGTTATTTTTTATTATTATTATTTTTAATTAAAATTTTTAATTTTAATTTTTTTTTAATATAGTTTATAAACTTTAATAAATTAAATTTAATTTTAATTTATTTTTTCTAAAAGTTTAAAACTATAGAAATTAAAATTATTTATTTTAATTTTAAAATTGATAATAATTATAAAAATGCTTTGTTAAAGAAAGCCTTTTAAGGGGGGATTTTTTTTCAAAAAAATCAAAGGGGGATTGAGAGTAATTTTTTATGAAAAATAGCAATTTGGCATTGTAAAAGGTGCATTTTCGGCTGTGACCGACACCTTGTGGGTTATTCTAGTGGGCATTTTTTTTGTTGTATGTTGCATATTTCATTTTTGCACTATAACATTAAAAATTAAAATCAAACACTCCCTAAAGTCCCCGGAATATAAAACCCATCTGTGCAATTTATTTGCACTGCAGCGTTCGGTATTTGCGATACCTCTAGCCAGCACTTACAGGTAAAGCTGTCGTGATTTGGCTACCGTATCCGCCGCCTAATATAGCCGCTATAACGACGTCCGAGCTTGTTCTCTATAAATCGTCTGGGAGGAATAAGTACGCCATTTTTGCATTTTTTACTCCATCCACTACCCTTTATCGCACTTGTGTTTAGGCGTAAATCCCGACGAAGTATTCTTCATAGTGTTTAGGGGAAGTTACGCCCCACGCATGAGAAGAATCTTCTATGGTAGGTGCCATCAACAAGGCGATTCCCTTTCAGCACCGCTTATGTTCCACGTATCGTATGATCTCTAAAATTCACCTATAGTCTCCCTCACGTAAGGGCGGGTGATTTTTTGTTGATCTTTCTAAATACCTATAGTTTCCCTCACGTAAGGGCGGGTATTTTGTACGGTATATTGGCCTAGCAAAAGGTATATCGAAAGGGGGACCAATTTGGTGATATAAGGAACCTTCACTATGGCCGCTGTTGCAAAATTGATGACTGATCCGCATCATTTATTGAAAGGTCCAAATTATACACCATGGAAACATAAGATGAAGGCTATTCTCCAAATGGAAGATTTGTGGGATATTGTTACTCGGAGTAGCAACAAGGCCTTCACCAACAAGCAGGATCCACAGTGTCCTTCAAACAGATCAGATTGCTTTTGACAAGAAAGACAAGAGAGCAAAGGTGCTCATTTTGTTTGTCGTTTCAGATGAAGTGCAACCTCATATAGCTGATAAAGCAAGTGGTAAAGAGGCATGGGATGCCCTTAGAACCATCTATGAGGGGAAGAATGAATCCACCATTCTTCATCTTCAACAACAACTTCATAACCTGAGTTTGAGACAGGGTGAAACAGCTTGAACTCTTTCACGTGCAGAGTGTCCGAGTTGAAAGAGAAATTGAGTTCTCTAGGAGATACTCGTGGATGAAAAGCTTCTCATTTCACTTGTGATGAGAGCTTTACCTTCTTCATTTGACATGTTGATAACCTCCATCCAGGTGTCCCAACGACAAATTACCTACATCGAGTTGGTCAATCTGCTTCAACAACAGGAGGCACGCCAACTTCACAAGGATGATTCTTCCAATACAGCCCTATACACCAACAAAGCGTGGTTCTAGGAAGAAAGGTAATGGGCAAAAAGGAGGCAACTTTCGGAAAGGAGGAAATTCTCAACAGGATACGAAAGGAAAAGGCAAGCAACCTCAACGAAGAAGAGGTGGTGCAAGATCTGTGAGAAAGACAACCATGACACCAACAGGTGTTGGCATAAGAACAAGCAAAAAGGCCAAAACAAACCACAAAATAAAAACAAGCAACCCCAGAGCGAATGTTGTCGTTGAAGAATCCGACTCGTATTCCGAATGGGCACACAAGGTGCTCATGACTACCACGGATTCCACTCGTAGGGATCCTATTTGGTATGTCGATTCTGGAGCTAGTAAACATATGACTCGGCGACGGATCGTGGTTTGAATCATTTGTGGCCAAGGAGGGCAAACCCGTCACCATTGCCGATGATAAAACCTACAGTGGTTCAGTGGAGAGGGTACGGCTTCAGCCACTCTTCCCGATGGCAAGTGTCATATTGACAAGGTCCTCTATGTTCCGGGATTGGCCAACAATTTGTTGTCAATGACACAAATCCTGGACAGAAATATGGTTGTCAACTTTCGTGTTGAGAATGGAAAGAAGTGTTGTACAATTACCAGGAAGGGTAAGCAGATTGCAACAACTTCATATAAGCATGGCTTATTTGCACTAGATGCTATCTCTATTCCACATGTTGCCATGACTGTCTCTACCAAGGAGGCAACTTCCCTATGGCACAAGAGATATGGGCATCTTAGTTCGGGCTACTTACTTGAGCTCAGCAAGTATGAGATGGTAAAGGGTCTTCCTTCCCTTTCGCCACATTGCCAGTAGTGCTCGACCGCTGGCAGGAAAGCAAAGGATAGAGTACCATTTGAGAAGAGCTCTACAAGAGCACGAAAACCTCCGGAGCTAATTCACACCGATCTATGCGGTCCTTTCACACCCAACAGTTGTTGGAGGGAAGAGGTACTTTCAGCTATTCGTAGATGACTACTCACGAAAGATGTGGGTTTTCTTTCTCAAACCGAAATCGAAGCTTTCGCATTCTTCCAACAGCTCAAGAAATCCGTTGAGAAGGAGTCGTGGGCTTCTATTAAAACCCTCCGCTCAGATCGAGGGGGAGAGTTTACCTCTACTGAATTTTCTGCATTCCTAGATAAACATGGGATCAAGAGACAGTTAACAACTGCCTATACTCCTCAGCAGAATGGAGTTGCTGAGAGAAGGAACCGTTCTATCATGGAAATGGTTCGTTGTATGCTCACAGTTGCAACTCTTGGGCAACAATATTGGGCGTAAGCCGTCACCACCGCAATGTATCTTTTGAATAGGGCACCCACAAAGGCCCTAAAAGGAATGACTCCACAGGAAGCATGGAGTGGTCGAAAACCCTCCATATCTCATCTACGTATTTTCGGGTGTCAAGCTTTCATGCACATACCGAAAGAAAAAAGGAAGAAGCTAGATGAGAAAACACTGAGATGTATTTTTCTTGGATATTCTGAGCACTCTAAAGGATATCGGTTGATAGATCCTTTGACCAAGAAAATTCATATCAGCAGAGATGTTGTCTTTGATGAAGCTTTCACATCACAGAGCACATCTACAAGACACCGAGATATTGTGGAACCAAAGGAAGAGGAGATTCCTTCGACAACACAGACAGGAGGTCCTTCTACATCTTCTTCACCACCACCGAAGCGGAATCCTAAATGGTGTACAAATACAATCGGAGATGCAAATTTATCCACTCCTCCCAATTTGAATTTGGATAGACCTCGTACACGCAGTGATGGCTCAACAGGAAAGAGAAGCCGGAGAAACCGGTGAGGTTGATGATCTTTGTCAATCTTTTGAGGAACTTTCCGTGACTCCAAGTAGAGAAGTTGAGGATATGGATATTGATGATGACAGGGCATTCATGTCTACCATAGATAGTCTTGGACCCGCATCGCTGCAAGATGCTCTTAGTGAGCCTCAGTGGAAGGCCGCTATGGATACGGAGTATGAGTCTCTCGATGAAGAATAAAACTTGGAAGCTTGTTGATCTGCCGCATGGAAAGAAACCTATTGGCTGCAAATGGGTATACAAAGTCAAGTACAAGGCAGATGGAACAATTGATAAGCATAAAGCCCGTCTTGTTGCAAAGGGCTATGCTCAAAAGGAAGGCATCGACTATGAAGAAACTTTTGCACCTACTGCTCGGATGACCACAATTCGGGTTATGTGTGCTATGGCAGCACAATATGGGTGGAAAGTTCACCAAATGGATGTCAAAAGTGCCTTTCTTAATGGTGATCTCCAAGAAGAAGTCTATATGACTCAGCTCGAAGGATTTGAAGTGGAAGGCCAACAAGCAGAAAGTTTGCAAATTGGTTAAATCCTTGTATGGTCCGAAACAAGCTCCTCGAGCTTGGTATATAAAAATGGACAATCACCTAATGCAAGCATGGATTTAAGAGATGTCCGTCGGATGCAAACCTCTATTTCAAGAAACAGTGGTTCCGAGATAGTGTTGCTTGTACTCTATGTGGATGATCTCGCTCATTACAGGGAGTTCGAAGATTTGATCTCTACCGTCAAAAGAAACTTGTGCAAATCTTTTGAGATGACAGATCTTGGACTTCTCCATTACCTGTCTTGGTCCGGAATTCAGCCGTAAGGAGCACACCATCAAAGTGTCTCGTAAAAAGTATGCCAAGACATTGCTCGATAAATATCGCATGACTGACTGCAAGCCAATGGCAACTCCTATGGAGAATGGACTTCAGTTATCGCGATATGATGACTCACCCTAGGTAGATGGCACTCTCTATCGACAGTTGATTGGGAGTCTCATATATCTGACCAATACTAGGCCAGATCTCGTATTTGCTCGTAAACTATCTTTCGAGGTTCATGCAGGAGCCTAAGATTACTCATTGGAAAGCAAAAAAACGTGTTCTTCACTATGTCCGTGGTACTATAGAATATGGCCTAGAATACAAGAGGAACAACAAATTCTTCTTGCAAGGATACACGGACTCCGACTATGCCGGATCATTTGATGATCGCAAGTCAACTTCTGGATACATTTTTCATCCTGGGATCCGGTCCTCGTCTCTTGGCACAGCAAGAAGCAACAGGTGGTTGCTATTTCTTCAACAGAGGCAGAATATCGCGCCGCACGTGAAGTTGTGTGCGAAGTGATATGGTTACGTCGCATTCTAACAAGTATGGGCCATCCATCAAAATCTCCAATACACTTGTTTTACGACAATCAAGGTGTTCTGAACCTCGTCAAGAATCCAACCCATCATGAAAAAACAAAGCACATTGACACACAATGTCATTTCATTCGAGAGGAAGTTCCAAAGCACCGAATTCAGCTTCAAAGACATTCCCACCGATGCTCAAGTTGCGGACATTTTCACTAAGGCACTTGGACGTGTCAAATTTGAATTGTTTCGCAGCTCACTTTGTATTGCAAAATAATGTAAGGGGATGTTAGTATAGCTATTAGTTATTACATTACCCAAATAATGTAATAAAGGGGGATGTTAGCGTACTATTACAATAGGTGTTATATTAGTTAATTTGTTATTTAACTTTAGCACCTTGTTGCAGCGGCATCCTGTTGAGATGCGCCCAACCCGGGCTAATCCAGGAGTGCTGTTTTTGCATGTTGTATTATTTAAACTGCTCTTCAATAATACAATGATGTTCGCACATTTACACTCTGCAACCGTTGTCGATACCAGATTAGGTGTGGACTGACATCTCCATGGACTTCATAGAATGGCTACCTAAATCTGGAGGCAAGTCTATTATTTTTGTGGTAGTGGACCGCCTTTCAAAGTATGCTCACTTTTGTGCCCTCAACCATCCTTACACAGCATCCACTATTGCCCAAATTTTTCTTGACTCCATATTTTGCCTTCATGGCATGCCCGCCTCCATTGTATCTGATCGTGATCCCACCTTTACTAGCAATTTTTGGCAAGAGTTATTTAAGTTGCAGGGGACTCAGCTCAAAATGAGTTCAGCCTACCATCCGCAAACGGATGGTCAAACAGAGGTTGTTAATAAATTCTTGGAAACCTACCTTCGCTGCTTTGCCTCTGATCATCCTACTCATTGGGCAAAATGGCTTTCTTTGGCTGAATGGTGGTACAACACTTCCTATCATACCGCCACCAAACTCACACCATTTGAGGCAGTTTACGGGCGCCCTCCACTCACGCCTTCCTCCTACATTCCGGGCAGCTCCAAGGTCCAGGCTATCGACAATGCTTTGAGTCAACACACCGAGGTCCTCCACCAACTCAAGCAAAATTTGAACATGGCCTAGAATCGGATGCGCCAACAAGCTGATCAACATCGTTCTGAGCATAGTTTTGATGTGGGTGATATGGTCTTCCTTCGCTTGCAGCCATACAAACAATCATCCCTGCAACTTCGCCGGTGTCAGAAGCTCACTCCAAAATTCTATGGTCCTTATCAGGTTCTGCAACGGATTGGTCCAACAGCTTACAAATTGGCTCTTCCCCCCACTTCCAAGATCCACCCTGTTTTTCATGTTTCCCTTCTCAAGAAAGTTGTGGGCACAAAGGTACAGGTTCAATCAACACTCCTTGAATTGGATGAAGAAGGCTCCATCTTACTTGCAACGGAACAGCTGATGGATCGTCGAACTTGCACTCTGCGCAACCGTACCATCACAGAGGTCCTGGTTCAGTGGTGTGGACTTCAACCTGAGGATGCTACATGGGAGTCTCTCCATCAACTCCAGCAACAGTTTCCTCATTTTCAGCTTTGAGGACAAAGCTCCTTTAAGGATAAGGGCATGTTAGGATCTCATCCTAACCTTTAATGTAATAACTCCCCTTTTGTAATAATTCCTAGTGAACGTGGGTAGTACCCATGATTAATATTTTGTAATGTTCTAAGTTTTAGCTTAGGTAGTGCCTATGACAAATGGCACCATTTTTATGTAACACATGGTAGATAGGTGGCATTGTGCATGTAATTCATGTGGCATTGTGCATGTAATTCGAGTGGCATTGTGCATGTAATTCAAAGTGGCACTATGCATGTAATTCGGGTGGCATTATGCATGTAATCCAGGTGGCATTTTGCATGTAAGCCAACCTTGGAAGGAAACTCCTTAAATACCCGAAAAGGCACCAATGTAACCATATTTTGCAAAATTAATGAAGTATTGAAGGAGGTTGCCCCCTCGAAGAGGCCTGCGATTCTGTCTTATTGTGAGATTGTTCTTTATGCAAATTTTTGTTATATTAATGTGATGTTTATGTGAGTTATTTCCAAGAAATTGTGTGAGAGTGTGTTATTTGAGTTTATTTTATAGCGGGATCTTAACCACCCCCCCCCCCCCCTCGCCATCCACCGTACGGGCCGCGAACAAGATTAAACCTCACAAGGCTCATGATCGCCGGCCGCCCCGCGAAGGTCAAGGCACTAGGAAACCCCGGCCCCAAACACCACACCAAGAACCCCCGACCCGCGCCGCCCTAAACCACTCCCCACCCCCCCCCACGCAGCCGGATGAGTGCTAGACACCTCTCCTAACAAGTCAAGCGAAAGCACATGTACCTACACACACCCACCATTGACTCGCCCTGCTCCTAACCGCCACAGCCGCAAACCTATCTCCCAACCAATCCGAGTGGTCCATGGCAAACCTTGTGGCCGCTCCATAGCTATGTGTTGCCACCCCTAGCACTGCAACAAGTAGCTGCACCCAATCCCCTTCCATCGTCGATAGTGACCTCGTATAGCTCATCATAAAGTTGTGCCAAAAGACGTCCCACCACATAACAAAACTCCGTCGGCACTCACAATCAAGAACTCCAGTTCCAAGGGAACCTCGCACCTGAGGAGTTGGGCAACAACATGTTGGAGATGAGGGTCATTAGTAATGCATGCCTCACCCCCAACACGCCCCTCTCTAGCCACCCCCAGCACTGCAACAGGTAGCTGCACCCAATCCTCTTTCATCGTCGGTAGTGGACCTCGTACAACTCATCATAAAGTTGTGCCAGAAGCGTCTATCCCCACCTCATAATCAAAGGTGCCTTTGTCGAGCACTCGACCAATCTGAACACAACCTCCAGTAGGTTCCAAGGGAACATCATGCTTGAGGAGTCGGGCAGCAACATGTTGGAGATGAGGGTCATCAGTAATGCATGCCTCACCCCCAACACGCTCCTCTCTAGCCACCATCGTACCAAGATATCATTAATCAGGAAATCCCCCTTTGCTTGCTCCACCAGACTATCCACCCCCATCTTTTCTCCATGCCCGAAGCACCGTGTTAGCACAGGAATCCGTTGATCACGTGGTGTAGTCCGAATAGGAAGCCCGTCTATCAAAATCTGTAGAATCTGATAGACATCCTCAAGATTCACTATCATATCCCCTATTGGGAGATGAAAGGTATTGGTTCGGGGATCCCACAAGTTGATTAGGATTGTCAGATAGGCCCGATCCCCCACCACAGGATCTAGTCGAGTCACCTGCTTGAGCCCAAGGGCATCAAGCCACTCCCAGTCATCCATAGTCAGTGCCTCCTGCGCTTTAGAAAAAATCGTAGGCACACGGTACTGGCTCTTTACAACCTGTAAAAGAAAACAAATCAAAAACATTAAAACATGACAAAACAAACAAAAAAATTGTACAACACTAAAACAATATACAACAATGTATACAAATTGTACAGATAAATACATTTAAAAAATATACAACAACAGTAACAACACTGTACAGACAAACAAATTACAAAATTCCAATCTAGGGTTTTTAACCTTATTTTGCATCCAAAAAACAAACACATCACAAACATTTTAACCTAGGGTTTTTAACTCTAGTTTAAACTTAAAAAACAAAATAACAGCAAAAATTTAACCTAGGGTTTTCTTTTTAACTCTAGTGCAAAACAAAAAACAACAAAAATCTGTCAGTTCCTAGGGTTTTTTTTACTCTAAAAACAAACTGATAAATAACAAAAACAACAAAAAATTCAAATAACCATTTGTCAGCTCCTAGGGTTTTTAACTCTAGTTCAAACTGATAAATAACAAAAACAACAAAAAATTCAAATAACCATTTGTCAGTACCTAGGGTTTTTAACTCTAGTTCAAACTGATAAATTAACAAAAACAAAACATTCAATAACACATTTGTCATTTACTAGGGTTTTTTAACTCTAAAATCACACTGCTAAATAACAAAAAAAACAACAAAATATTCAAATAACACTTTGTCAGTTCCCAGGGTTTTTAACTCTAAGTTCAAACTGATAAATAGCTGACAAACAAAAAAATTCACAAACACATTTGTCAGTTCCTAGGGTTTTTTTTAACTCTAAAAATCAAACTAATAAATAACTACAAAAAAATCAAAAACACTAAAACAAACAGTTAACCTGGGGTTTTCATCCTAGTCTAAACTGACAAACATACAAAAAAAAAATTAAATAGTTAACCTAGGGTTTGACCTTAGTCTAAACTGATGACCAACAACGAACAAAATAAAAACAAAGTGAATTTTTCGACCTTCGTTCAAACTAGGGTTTTTTTTACCTTAGTTTACACAAAATCAAATCTAACCTAGGGTTTTTAACTCTAGTTTAAAACAAAAAAATCATTACAAACAACTCTAGGGTTTTTTACCTTAGTTTACAAAAATCAAATTTTAACCTAGGGTTTAAACTACAAAAAATCAAACAAAATAACAACTAGGGTTTCTAACTTTAGTTAAACAAAAATAAAAATTTACCCTAGGGTTTTCATTTTACTGTAAAACTAAAAACTACAACACACAATAAACAACAGTTTTCAGTTCCTAGGGTTTCACCTTAATCTAATAAAAAAGATAAACAACATAAAACAACATAAAAACATTTTTTTACGCTAAGTTTTTAATCTTAGTTTAGACTAGGGTTTTCTTTTTTTTCGCTTACAAAAAAACATAGATTCACACAACACACACTTAACTAGGGTTTTTATTTTAAAATTGAAAAACAAAATAAATAAAAAAATGAATTGTGGTTTTAAAACTGTAACACAAACCAAAATACAGAGGAGGATCACTTATCGGTCTCGCTTTGGCTCCGTCGCTTGATGATCCGGTCCATGAACTCATGGTGTCCAAGAAAATTTGACAGCTCTACACTACGTAAACTCAACCTCCTCCTCCTCATAGCTCTCAAACGCCAGGAAAAACAAATGCAAATGAGCCCAAAACCTAGTTTTGGCCCTTAAATAGTCTTTTAGGCCTGTAATCGTTCCCCCTTGGGATGAGCGCTCTATTTAGCACTCGTCCCACCCTGGGATGATTACTAAACTAGTATTCATCCCACCCAAGGATGATTACAGAGCAAAAATTTCAAAAACAGCAAAACTTGCACCACAATGCACAAAAAATAGCAAAAAAAATGCCAAATAAGAGTGATTTTGCACTTGACATTCTTGGCATGCAAAATAGACGTCGGGGTCACAAATCCTCACTATCCTACTCCCTAATAAGGCTACCATAGTTGTACTGCTCCATGGGAGGACATATTTTTGATAATTTCATCCCCAAACGACATCACAAAAAGGGTCCAAACCCACCCAAAAATAGCAATAACATTGCCAAACGAAGGCGCCTTTGCGCCTAACATTTTTGGCATCCAAAACAGATGTTGGGGTCACCAATTGTCACTATCCTACTCCCTAAGAATGATACCATAGCCAAACCGCTCCACGGGAGAAAGAATTTTTGACAATTTTAGCTCCAAAATGCATTACAAAAAGGGTTCAAACCCACCAAAAATAGGTCAAAATGTTCGAAAACTGCGTAAGCATTCAATGAAAAACATCTGAAGGCACCCTTACAATAGTCATCTTGGGTCAAGTGACTCATCGCTTTTCTCATGTCAGTTATTCCCTCATCGATTCATCGCTTGAGGGGGTAGTCACACTTAGTCACCAATCAACAAAAACACACCCAATCAAGGAAATGGCATGCATTCAAAGGATCATTGACAAAGGCAATCACGCTCCTGCTTGGGGCAGCAAACAAGCAATAATCATAAGCTGATAAAAAAATTGGCATTCTAGAATCATGAACTCAAGGTTCCCATAAAAAAAAGGTTGCGCCCTTTGCCTATTTATGACTTAACAATGTTCAAGATCAAGTAACACCTCGCCAAAAAAAGGTTAACACTTGAATTAAGCTCCTTAGCTCGTCAGAAGCAAGGATTCAAGAATGCGTGCCTTTTCCATACTTAGGGCATCAAAATTTGGTTAGGTTACTGAGAAACCCTAATCATTAGTGCTTTGGTTATCTATTTTTTCTCAGCACTGTGCTACGCACAACGCATCCAAAAAAGGGGCATCTATAGACACCAAAACAGCACCAATCTGATTATATGACGACAAGCACTAATTGAATTGACATACATAGCTCCTAGGGAAGCCCCTAGAGGTTAAACAGTGGTTTTAACCACTCCGATAGCAATTTGGAAGGTCAGAGGTCAATTTGGCACCTTTTTAGCACTTTGCTCCCTACTCGTCCCACCCCGGGACGATTACAAACTAGTATTCATCCCACCCAGGGACGATTATCAGCATTCGTCCCAGGGTGGGGCAAATAGCAGGTTTGACTGGCAAAAAGTCAAACCTCGATAGGTCCGCCACTTAACTGCAACTTCAGGACATGCAATTACGATGAACGACTTCAAATCAGAGAGAGAGACTTCAGTCATGCATGCTTTGATTTTGGAGGCCTCATGCAAGGAGACTCTAAATCATGGAATAATATTTTCTCCCAAAATAGGACAAGCAAGTCAAGTGGTGCCCTCACATGCGCATTCAAAGAGAGAGACCCTAGGTCTATAAATTGGTGAGTCTTCTCACCCCAAAAAGGATAACAGAGAGGAGCATTTGGAGAAACGAAGTGCTGCCAAATTACATCCTCACCCATCCTTTGTGCTTTTACATCCTTGATCTCTCTTTTGGAAGGGAGGTTATTGGGTGATTATTGGAAGCGCAATCCGGACCCAAACCTGAACATTTGGCCACAATATCCCACCAAATTTTTTGACACAATCCCATAAGAGGTTTTAGACCCATCCCAAGTGGATTGGTGCTGAAACCAGGTCCCAAAAGGTGGGCGTCCTGCCCCTGGGCGCCCCCCATACTGTCACGCAGTTCTAATCACCCCACCCTGGAGTGATTAGAAATTTGTGGTAGATTTTCCTAGTTTTCCTTTTGCATCTAATTCTATGTTACTTACATATGCTATCATTTAAATTCCATGTGATTCTGACAAGTTTTGATCATGATTTTGTTATTTCTCGCTTTCACTAACATGCAGGGAGCATCATCAGATTTTAGGTGATAGAGGCCAAATTGGCAAAATTCAACCTTCTGGGTCATCCCAAAATACCCTGTTTTACCTAACCCCAACTTTGTAGGTTATTTGGAGGCCTATGGACCAGACATTTAGGAGGTGGCTTTCAGATAGGTTATGACAGTCCTAATCGTCCCACCCCGGAGCGATTAGAAATATGTGCAATATTTTTGGATTTTTCCTTTTGCAGTGGCTTCCTAGTAATATTTTATTACTTCTATCAAATTTTTATCTCATTTTGATATGTTTCAGTTATCGTTTTAATCATTTTATGCATGCATTGACCGTAGGCCTTGGGGATCGCATGTTTCTCTCCATCCGTAGGTGCTACTAATCCTTTTATGTTTCTCTGAACGTAGGATATCAACACCAGAGGGGCAACAAGGAACCATAGACATATTCACACAAGTGGCGGTGACATTTGGTCTGCCCATTTTACATGTGGGCATGCGAAAGAAAGCGTATCAATTTGTGGTGAATAGAGCCCTACTTAACGCTCGTAGTCCCCAAAAGGGAGGAGAGGTATTGTAACCCGATTTTAAAGAAAATTAATAAAAAGGGCTGTACTCGACATTTGCTTTCTATCTTGTTTCAATTCGTTGATGTTTCTCTCCTTTCATGTGTTTTAATTCGTAGGACTTAGCGTTACGTTTTGCTTTTGCATACATCGCACTTGGCATTTCCATTTTGTTTCCGTATCCTCGTGCGTTCAGGAATATCAATTACTAAAACCCTTAAAGACACTCCTTGAGGTAGTCAAACAAATTTCAGTAGAGGAATATGTGCAACCCAAAATGCAAATTAATAACAATATCTACAAAGGGGTCAAATAGACTAGTTTACAACCACCTTGGGATGATATTACAATATGGGTTGTTAAATATTTGACTTGTGAAGGGCAACACATTGTATTATCTGGGCATCACATGAAACTTCTCACTCATCTAAGTAATGGCACATAATGCTCGAAAGTAAGGATGAATGTTCCTCTATATTTGCACCAAGAGTCGCACAATATGGGAAAAAGATACCAACAAGGCCAGGGATGTCCTAAATACCATGGCCTAATAAAACTAATTTGTAAGCATCATTTTAGGGGAAATATTCAAAGTTTCAATATATTATTTGCACCCTAAAATGAGCAGTTTCATGTTGAAGAAGATCCAAAGTAGGAAGGAGAGATAACTATATATGAGATAGGTACCCTTGAAGATAACACTGATGAGAGAATTATTCCTAAACCTGAGAAACCTCTTCATCCCCTCGTAGTCCACCAACTACCAAAACTAGGGCATAGAGGAAGAGGAAAGCTGAAGATAACCCTACAGAACAACAAAGGACCAAGAAAGTAACTTTCAATGATAAAGTTACTAAAATTGTTGATTAGGTAGAGAAATCTGCATAATCAAAATCCTCCAATTCTGAAACAATTGGGTCACTGGCTGAAGTAGTAGATTCATCAAAAGAAGTTGACTCTAGCTTTAAAATTTGGTCTATAGGAATAAAAATTGCCAAGATAAAGTAAAGTGGTGGAATAAAATAAACGGGTGCACAGTTGTTGTGAAGGTCCACCAAGCAAAGAGGAAAATTTGTATTGAACTAAGTGTGACACTGATAGGGGGGGTGAATTAGTGTATATTATAAATTTAATCCAACTACAAAATCAAATCAAAATAAGCAATCACACAAACATGCATCACATAACACCAAATTTATAGTGGAAACCCGATGTGGGAAAACCATTGTGCAAATGGACTGTTTGGACTCCCATCCAAATCCAGCCTCAAAAAAATTTGGTCTTTACAATATTTTTGCAGCACCAACTGCAGGGAATGGCACCAACCAACCCGGACTTTAGCAGCACCAACTGTAAGGAGCACCGACCCCGATCGCCAAACACCCACTCAACAAAAACAAAAATTGTAGTATAAAATCTGATCTCTATTCCAAAAGACCCTGAGTGGTCTAGCTCATTGCTTCTCTCTACACATCCAATCTGAGTAATCTCCTCTGATCTGATTCTAAATCTCACACATCATTATGTACTCACACTGACTCCCTTTTAAAAACCTTTTTGCAATCCCTTCAACTTCCAACACTTCAACTTCCTAACAAATTTTGAGTTGCAAGATGACTGTTTCAACATTCAATAATGTCTCCCACGGGAGACATAATGTTCTTCTAGATTTTAAAATTTTGCACGCACTGGAAAAATAACGGACTCAAAAAGAGTTACGGATCAAAAGTTATGACCTTTTTAAATTTCACTTTTATTTTGGAGAGGCATTTTGTCAAATAGTTCACGAATAAAGTGTTGTGCACATTACTTGTTCTCACACTTGGAGGCCTCAAAATTACTCCGACCAAAAAGCAAATATGTTCAATTCAATGAGCTATATGTTAAACAACACTTAAACGACACATTCGGCAACAAGAAAAAATGAATTTGAGCATTCGAGTGCAAAAGCACTTGGCTGCCCAAAACTGGAAAAAGTGCTACGGAGGCATTTTGCAACTTGTGCCGTATCTTCCTCGGGTCTCCTTTTGAGATGAAATTTACAACATAAGCTCTGTGTATATCATACTACATTCAATAAAATTTTTGAAGTTTTATTCCCCATATATTGCTTAATATACCTCCGACAAAAAGGCATTTGGCGCTCATTTTACACCTATCACAAATTAAAAAAATTGCTCCAGAGCCATTTTGTAGTGCTCACAATTTCTTCCTCCGTACTTCGTTTGGGTGGAAATTTAATACTTAAGCTCTTAGTATATCTCGCTACCTCTAGTAAAAAATTAGAGGTCCAATTCCTCATGGATTGCTTAATATTCCTCCCATAAAGTGACTTTCGACGTAGATTTTACAGCTGCAGTTTCATGACCAACAATGCATCGGTGAAGCAACCAACCATTCCAACACTACAACCACACTTTCTAATGATCAAAAAACCTCCAAATAGTATCTTGGGCTGTCCAACACATTCCATTGACATTTTACCACTTTGACAACTTTTTTTGCTACTTTGACAACTTATTGACAATTTTTGTAACTTTTGCAAATTTGCACGAACAACCTGTAACAACTTCACCTAAACATCACAAAAATTCTCATAAGCATTGAACACCACTGTACATACTCCAAAAAACCTTCGAACAACTATCCACTACATCAACCTGTCTATATGAGTGTGTTGACAATAATGACAATATTGTCATTGCACCTTGCTCAACAATCTCCCCCTTTGGAATTGTTGGCAACACACGCACAATTTCCTGTAACTCTTCTCCCCCTTTGAAAACAAGACAAAAGGGTTGCTACAAGCTCCCCCTAAGTCCATGCACACCATTCTCAAGAAAAAATTATTACACTTAGCAAAAATCACATACATGAGCAAAAAGATAAACAAAGACACAAATACTCCCCGTGTGAATGTGACCCCGATAGCGAGTCAATGCTTGGGAAGTGTGACCACTCCCAATTTCTTGTGAAGGTAATCAAAGACTTTCTTGGGCAATGGTTTGGTGAAGATGTCCGCTACTTGCTCTGTTGTTGGAACAAAATCCAACTTAACCTCACCTTTCGCAACTTTCTCCTTCAAAAAATGGTACTGAATAGCAATATGTTTTGTGCGAGAATGCATAACCTGATTCTTTGAGATATTTATTGCGCTTGTATTGTCACACATGATTGAGATGGGCTCACTAAAATTTATTCCAAGATCTTTTAAAATTTGTTTCATCCAAAGTACCTATGTACAACATGATGTTGTTGCAATATACTTTGCCTCTATTGTCGATAATGAGACTGACTCCTACTTTTTGCTATGCCACCCAATAAGATTATCACCAAGATAGAATGCACCTCCACTAGTACTCTTCCTGTCACCTACACATCCTGCCCAATCTACATCTGAATACACAATAAGGGTGAAGTCCTTAGCTTTCGGATACCATAACCCATACTCCATAGTACCCTTGAGGTACCGAAAAATCCTCTTCACTATTGTCATATGAGTCTCCTTGGGACTAGTCTGAAATCGTGCTACCATGCATACGACCTACAAAATGTCCGATCTAGTAGCTGTCAAGTACAGTAAGCTCCCAATCATGGATCTGTACATAGTTTGATCAACAGGTGGATATTTGTCATCCTTGCTCAACTTGCAACTTGTCTTCATGGGAGTGCTAACTGGCTTGCAATCCTCCATTATGAAAATTTTTAGCATCTCTTTCACATATTTGATTTGAAAAATAAATATGCTCTTCTCCTTTTGATTAACTTGCAATTCGAGAAAATATGAAAGTTCACCAATTATTGACATTTCAAACTCTTTCTACATCTTATTTGCAAAATATTTACACAACTCATCTTTGTTACTTCCAAATATGATATCATCTACGTATATAACAACAACAATGTGATGACCATTTCTGTTTTGACATACAAATTACTGTCCACCATACCTTTCTTGAACCCTTGCTGAGTAAACTATATAGCCTTGCATACCATACCCGAGGTGCCTGTTTTAAGCCATATAACGCTTTCTTCAACTTGCAAACCAAGTTGGAATCATCACCAAGCTTAAAACCATCTGGATGCTCAATATAAACCTCTTCTTCAAGTTTCCCATTCAAAAATGTTGATTTCACATCCATTTTATAAACTTTGAAATTCTTTTAAACTGCTAAAGCAAGAAACATTCTAATTGCCTCTATTTTGGCCACAAGTGCAAAGGTTTCCTCAAAGTCAATATCTTCAACTTGTGCATACCCTTTGCATACCAATCTTGCTTTATTCCCGACTACCTGTTTGTCTTCATTCAATTTGTTTTGAAAGACCCATTTAGTACCGATTACATTTTTATTTGCGGGTCTTGGTACTAACTCCCAAGTCTTGTTTTTCTCGATCTGATCTAATTCTTCGTTTATTGCCTTTACCCAACTTTCATCTTTGCTTGCTTTGAAAATATTTTTGGGCTCAATGCTGGATAGTAAAGAGTAGTTACTTACTAATCTTCTTCTTATCTGAACACCAACTATGGGGTCTCCAATTATTTGCTCTTTAGGATGATCTTTCTACCAACTACCTGTTTTGAATTTCCTATTTTATTTCAATTCTGAATCATTTTTTGAATCCTCTAAGTCAATTCTTGATTTCTTTTCCATTTCCTCTTCCTCATCTCCTTCAATGACCTCTTCATAAATTGGGTAGTTCTATTCATAGCTAATTACTCGTTCCCTTCCTTCATCAACTTTAACATTGGCACTTTCCACAATTTTTCCTAGCCTCTTGTTGTAACATTTGTAAGCTTTACTTTTTAACGAATAGCCAAGAAAAATACCTTCATCCCCTCTATATTAAAACTTACCAAGGTTTTATTCAGTTATTTTGATGTAACACTTGCTGCCAAAAACTTCAAAATATCTTGTTGTTGCCTTTTTACTGAACCACAACTCATAAGGAGTTTTACTTTCATGCATCCTCAACATGCGCCCATTTTGGATGTATACCGCAGTATGGACTGCCTCTTTCCAAAATTTACCTGCTACTTTGCTCTCATTCAACATAGTCTGTGCCATTTCCTGCACTGTCATGTTCTTTCTTTCTACCACACCATTCTGCTGAAGTGTCCTGGATGCTGAAAACTGTCTCCTAATGCCATATTTTTCACAATACTCTATGAAATCCTCTGAAATAAACTCTCCTCCTCTGTTTGACCTTAAAAATTTAATCCTTTTTACTATTTGATTCTCAAATTGGTTTTTGAAAACCTTGAACATCTCAAAAGCTTATAATTTATGCTTAAAAAACAATACCCATGTCATCCTGAAATAGTCATCTATACACAAAATGAAATATTTGTCACCGTTTAGGCTTTGTATTCTCATGGGTCCACATAAATCAGTATGTATTAGTTCCAAAGGTTTCTCATGTAGTACTATTTTGTTTTAAATGAGATTCTAGTTTGATTCCCTTTTTGGCATGAAGCACAAATGCTATTTGATGGTTTGCCAATGGTGGGAATATCTCTCACTACTTTATTTGAACTAATTTTTACTAGATTATCAAAACCGATATGATCGAGCCTCTTGTGCCACAACCAATTCTCTTCTTCCTGTCTAATAAAGCAAGCTCCTTCTGAAGTCTCTGAAAGAGTGTACAGGTTGCCAAATGTACTTGATCCAACTGTTATCAACTTCCCATTGTTTGCCTTTCTAATTTTACAACCCTGCTTCTTGAAGATCACATCATGACCTCTGTCACAAATCTGACTTACGCTCAATAAGTTATGCTTCAGACCAACCACAAAAAATACTTCTTCTGACCTTATTTTTTTGTCATTGATCTTAACTGAACCTTTGCCAACTATATTTTTTTTTGGTAAGCTAGTTTTTATATTTATAAGTGGGTTTTTAAGAGGATCCCAAAACCTTATAACAATATAGGATGTGGCCTTTAACACCAGAATCAGCCTCCTGGGTTGTTACAGAAAAAAATTTCATAATACTTACCAAAATATTAAAGAAGGCCTCATGGGCTATAGGGGAGTCCATCCCATAGATGGAATGGTACGAGCTATAACAAAAAATAATAGAAAAATCCAATTTAGGCCTAACACGGACATACTAAATGCAAAAATGATACACTTACAAGGATCCTCTATCATGCTTTAGGTTCCTCCTGGTCCTCCTGGGCTTGTCGCCCCTTGTAGCGTTTCAGGATCCTCACCATCGCATTTGTGGCTACCAAGATGTTAGCTGTCATATCTAGAAGAAGCTAAGAAGCTTTCGCTTCACTCTTCGTATCCGAACTAATATGTTGCGATGGGTTCTCTTTCTCGATCCTGACCTTATTCAAGCGTTGAGAGGCCCTGGCAAGAGTAGGAATATTGTTGGCAATTTTGGGTACTTTGGGTACATTGCCCTTGCTCAAATGTATAAGTTGTCATTGATGTCAAAAGGCATTTTTTGTGTTGATATCAAAAGAGTGTGATGTCAAGAATATCTTGAGAAGCTTCATTGTTAAAGGGTTTTTATTAAAACCATGGTGACAAGGTTAAAGGTTTTTCTTAAAACCATTTGGACTCATTAAGGGTTTTTATTAAAACCAAGATTAACTTAATGCAAAGGTCCATGTTTATTATTAATAATTAAATTAACTCAAACCTTTGTCAAAGGTCCAAGTTTAATTTATTATTAATAAAATAATAATAATTATTATTTTAATTATTATTATAGGGTCTTTCAACCCTTAAGCGACGAAAGTAAAAAATAATTCTTTCGTCGATATGATGCCATCGTTGGAGGAGCGTCGACGTCAAACATTAAGGAGAAATGGCTATATAAGTGGGGATGTTTTTCTAAAGTGAGCACCATGAATTATTTGACATCTGAGATTTGCGATTTGCTCTGTATCTTGCGATTTGTGCTTGGCGTCTGTGTTTTTGCATTTTCTCTATTCTTTCGAACAGCGCTTTGAGTTTTCGATCTCCGATTGACGTCCTTGAAATCGTGCTTGTTCTGTGTTGGAAACCGTGCTTGGCATTTTCAGATTTGAGTTTGGGCTGCATTCTTACCTTTGTGCTGGATGTTAGTGGATTGGCATTTGCACCTGAACTGCATTTTTAGACTGGGCTGTGAGATGTTTAATGCAAGCATTCAGTGACTTACGTTTTTGACAGCGCTCACCAGTTTGCATGTGGCTTGCGGAAGACGTTTACGTTTTCCATATTCGTGGCATCAAAGGAAGATAAAAGAGAGGGCAATGCTATATTTCTTCGTTGGGCACTTGTGACCTAACGACGATGGCATTTAAGCAAAAGCGCTAGGCGGTAGAGGTGCCGAGTTTGATTCTCTTCGTTGGGAATTTCTTTTGGTTACGGTGTGCAAAAGATAGCAGCTGTAAATGTGCGAGAGGTATAAGGTTAAGGTATCATATATGTTTTGACATTATTTTATTGATGCTTAATGTTTATGTGGAGTAATAAGGTGTAAAGAGGTTTTACTTTGTATGTATATTACTCTTATAGTGGTTTTTACTAAGTTGGAGAAATAAGGTGTTAATTTGGATCTTTATTGTGTATTATTGTATAGTTGCTAACTCTAATTGGTGAAAATTGAGAGTTAGTGTTGTGACATATTTTTGAGTTCTCCTTATTCATCAAAGTAAAGGTATGGGCAACTTCTTCCATGTATGTTGTTGATGGTATATTTTTTGAAATTGAGTTTGGAGTGAAAAGGTTGTCTAATAGGTATTTTTGGTGTAAATCTTATTTTTTGGATATTGAAGATTGTTTATGCATTAGAATCATTGATGAGTGTTTGGGTGAATGCATAATTCTGGTTAGGGAAGTGGAAGCATTTTTGCACTAGGGTTTATATTAGTAAGTCTTGCTACTTGCATTGAGATGATGAAACCCTAATTGTTGGTAAAAATAATATGAGTATCATTGCTATAAGAGATATTGCATAGTTGGCAATTGTTGGGTTGTGTTTTATATTCTTGAGAAAAGCATACTACATCTATCTTATTCTTTTGAGATTGATATTGAGTTGAGATTGAGATTGGGAGTTAAGTATAGAACATATTGAGTCTCTAACAATTCTCGTTATGATTCTATGAGGTTTATGAATCACATTGGGTCTCTAACAATTCTCTTTGTGGGTTCATGCTAAGCAAGTTTTTCTTGGTGAGCTTGCTGAGGTTTTGGACAAGTTCCGATGGGGACTTGTGAGCAGATTTGGACAGGTCCTAGCAGAGGACTTGTGAGTTGAGTTTTTGAGAGTTCTATCAGAGAACTTGAGGACAGAGGTGCATTGGTTCTTTGAGAAGAACCTAAGGACAGTTTTGGCAAGTATTTGAGAAGGCTTGTGTGTAGAGGATTGATTTGTTCATAGAGTTGGATAGATCTGACAGATAGAGGAAGACTTGTACTAGACCAACTGACTATGTTTGGTATAGGTAGCTAAGCTACTGTGGACGTGATCATAGAAGGCAGAGGTCTCTTAGGCTAAGCATTGAGGACAGGAGGTCTTCGATGGAAAGGAGTTCCACGTGTCGGGCAAGAGGTAGAGGCAATTGATCTTCTGAGGGATCATTTCCAGAGCAGAGGGGAAGGTATCTCATTTGAGCAGAGGCTCATAAATTCAGATTGGGGAAATGTGTCTCCTTTGAGCCGAGGCTCATAAACATTGTAATTGGGAAGGTTTCCCAAAGAAATTTGAGATAACTTTTAGAGAAAAGTTTTGTGGACGTAGCCCAGGCATTCTGGATGAACCACGTTAAAATTGGTGTCACTTTGTGGATGATTTTGTGCATTGTTTTGATATTGCTTTGGGTATATTGCTTTACTGTTTTGAAGTATAAAGGAAAAAGTAAAAAGAGGTCTTATATTGTTCACCCCCCCTCTCAGTATAAGCTTGTGTTCTTCAATTGGTATTAGAGCGGGTGCCTTCAAAAAGTTTAACAACTTGAAGGAAAATCTAGTAAAGAACACAATGGATCATTCAAGTGGCAATGTAGCACCTATTCTTGATGGGTCAGATTTTGGTCTTTGGAGTGCAAGGATGAAGGTTCATCTAATGGCACTTGGGAATGAGTTTTGGGAAGTGATTGAAGATGAGTACACTATTCTTGAACATGGTCCTTATACTAAAGAAGAAAGACTTCTACATCACAGCAATTCAAAAGCAATGAATGCAATTCTGAAAAGCTTACAGAAAGCAGATCTCACCAAAGTGATTCACTACAAGACAGCTAGTGAAATGTGGAATCAGTTGAAGGTGGTTCATACAGGTGATAAAAATGTTAGAAAGGCCAAATTGACACACTTCAAAGGTATTTTTGAACAACTCAAGATGAATGATGATGAAAATATTAGTGACTACATGCTTCGTATGGATGAGGTTGTTAACTCCATGAAAGACTTAGGTCTTGAGCTTGCTGAAAATGATGTTTGTGATAAGATTTTAAGATCTCTTCCTAATAGATTTAGTGAAAATATTTTTGCTATTGAGGAAGCTAAAGATTTGGATAAGTTGAAAAATGATGAGCTCCATAGTATTATTGCAGCATTTGAGTTGAGAACTCAAGTGAAGGTTGATGTCAAGAAAGAGGCAACTTTCAAGGCTACCAAGAAATCCAAGGGTAAACAGCTTCAAGAGAGTGATGAGTCTTCTAGTGATGAAGAGGCCTATTACAACAAGAAAGGCAAGTTCTCTAGAAAGCACAAAAATATGAAAAATGTAAGATGTTTCAATTGTGGAAAGTTTGGTCATTATGCTACTGATCAGTATTGTTACCAAGGATGAAAGTGATGAAGATAAACAGGACTGTAAGAGCAAGGATTCTGAAAAGCACAAGCATCATAGGAAAAACAAAGATGAGCACAACAATTAAGGAAAGAGGTATTCTCACAAGCACAAGAAGATTTTCTACCTAGATAAAGCAAGTAAGTGTTCTAGTAGTGATACTGAAAGTTCTTCAAGTGATAATGAAAATGAGATGTTGTTCATATCAGAAAAAGAGGAAGAACCAAAACATAGATTCATTATCATGAAATGTCTTAGATGTGGAAATTTTGGTCACCTTGAGGATTATTGCACAAATAATGATTTGATTTCTAGTATGTATGAGGATGCTTCAGAAAACTATAAGGAAGATGCATGTATGGTTTTTGAAAAGGGTAGCACCTCTAGTGATAAGAAATCTGAACAAGGCTTTGATGATTAAAAAAGCAAACATATAGAGGAAGGTGAAGTAGATCTTAAAGGTGAACTTATTAGTTCTCTTAATGCTTTGAAAAAGTAAAGAAAGAAAAATGCTAGACTCAAGGATAAGTTGGATGAATTTTGTATGGAGAGAGATGATCTTATAGAAAGTCTTGACTTATCTATAGCTAAGACACAAGAACTCAAGGATGAGTTAGAGTCTAAGGTTCTTGAGTATAGTGAGTTAGAACAAAATATGGCTTCTTTGAAAGAGAAAACTAAAGGGTACAAGGATAAGCTTCACAGGTTTCAAGATAGCTCCAAAAAGGTTAAGTCTCTCATCAAAGGTCAAATAAATACAACAGATAAAATAGGCCTTGGTTTTGTTAAGCCTCACAAGGAACAAGTTGGAGAGTCTTGTAAGAGACTCCAAAAGGAAGAGAGTTCTGATGAGGAAAGTATTTCAGATCATGAGTCATTGAATGATAGATGCATAGATACAAAAAATAGAATTCAGAATGAGAAGAAGAATTTTTCAGAGCCTAAGAGGTCAAATAAAGGAAAGTTTCAAGGCATATGTTTTTCTTGTCACAGGTTTGGTCACATAGCTTCACATTGCATGGCTCAAGTAAGGAAGGTAAATGACAATTTTAGAGGTGGTAATTTCTTTCAAGGGTATTGCTACTCTTGTCAACATTTTGGGCACAAAGTAGTTTATTGCAAAGAAAACATCAGGAATAGGTTTGATCAAAACAGGTTTTGTCAGAACAGGTCTGGTTAGAACAGGTTTTGCCATAACAGGTTTGGTCTGAACAGGGTTGGTCAAAATTGGTGGATTAAAAGAATAGGTATGCCTAAAATAAATGACATTGTTACTTGTTATAAGTGCAACAATGAAGGTCACACAGTCAGATAGTGTAGAGCTGAAATTCCAGAATACAGGAACAGGAATAGTGGCATGATCATGTCCAAGGATCAAGGCATGGATAAGAATAGGGATGAGAACAAGAACAAGAACAGTGACAGGAATAGGAATATGGACAATGAATTCAATAGAAGGCCTGGCAAGGAAGTTATAGATGCTGATGATGATCAGTGCCTAATGAGAGTTTTACTCCCACCCCAGAATTAATCACCTCATTAGGAGGTTGGGGAGGGACTAAGCTAAGAGGCTAATTCTTAGTCCTGAGCCCCAAAGGTGGCCCTTTACCATTGATGACAAAGTGGGAGAGATATGAGTAAGGGGAAGAGCTTCAAAGTGAAGAGGAAAGCTTCAAGTTAGGGGGAGCAAAACTTCAAAGGAAGATTCTCAGTTGTTAGCATAGTTGGTTTTAGTTGGTTTCAGTTTTGGCTCTTGAGCAGTGTTTTCAGTAAAGGTTTGCCATCAATGACAAATGGGGAGATTGTTGGCAATTTTGGGTACTCTGGGTACATTGCCCTTGCTCAAATGTATAAGTTGTCATTGATGTCAAAAGGCATTTTTTGTGTTGATATCAAAAGAGTGTGATGTCAAGAATATCTTGAGAAGCTTCATTGTTAAAGGGTTTTTATTAAAACCATGGTGACAAGGTTAAAGGTTTTTCTTAAAACCATTTGGACTCATTAAGGGTTTTTATTAAAACCAAGATTAAATTAATGCAAAGGTCCATGTTTATTATTAATAATTAAATTAACTCAAACCTTTGTCAAAGGTCCAAGTTTAATTATTATTAATAAAATAATAATAATAATTATTTTAATTATTATTATAGGGTCTTTCAACCCTTAAGCGACGAAAGTAAAAAATAATTCTTTCGCCGATATGATGCCATCGTTGGAGGAGCGCCGACATCAAACATTAAGGAGAAATGGCTATATAAGTGGGGATGTTTTTCTAAAATGAGCACCACGAATTATTTGACATCTGAGATTTGCGATTTGCTCTGTATCTTGCGATTTGCGCTTGGCATTTGCATTTTTACATTTTCTCTATTCTTTCAAACAACGCTTTGAGTTTTCGATCTCCGATTGACGTCCTTGAAATCGTGCTTGTTCTGTGTTGGAAACCGTGCTTGGCATTTTTGGATTTGAGTTTGGGCTGCATTCTTACCTTTGTGCTGGACGTTAGTGGATTGGCATTTGCACTTGAACTACATTTTTAGACTAGGTTGTGAGATGTTTAATGCAAGCATTCAGTGACTTACGTTTTTTACAGTGCTCACCAGTTTGCATGTGGCTTGCGGAAGACGTTTACGTTTTCTAGATTCATGGTGTCAAAGGAAGATAAAAGAGAGGGCAGTGCTATATTTCTTTGTTGGGAACTTGTGACCCAATGGCGGTGGCGTTTAAGCAAAAGCACTAGGCAGTAGAGGTGCCGAGTTTGATTCTCTTCGTTGGGAATTTCTTTTAGTCGCGGTGTGCAAAAGATAGCGGCTGTAAATGTGCGGGAGGTATAAGGTTAAGGTATCATATTTGTTTTGACATTATTTTATTGATGCTTAATGTTTATGTGGAGTAATAAGGTGTAAAGAGGTTAAACTTTGTATGTATATTACTCTTATAGTGGTTTTTACTAAGTTGGAGAAATAAGGTGTTAATTTGGATCTTTATTGTGTATTATTGTATAGTTGCTAACTCTAATTGGTGAAAATTGAGAGTTAGTGTTGTGACAGATTTTTGAGTTCTCCTTCTTCATCAAAGTAAAGGTATGGGCAACTTCTTCCATGTATGTTGTTGATGGTATATTTTCTGAAATTGATTTTGGAGTGAAAAGGTTGTCTACTAGGTATTTTTGGTGTAAATCTTATTTTCTGGATATTGAAGATTGTTTATGCATTAGAATCATTGATGAGTGTTTGGGTGAATGCATAATTCTGGTTAAGGAAGTGGAAGCATTTTTGCACTAGGGTTTATGTTAGTAAGTCTTTTTACTTGCATTGAGATGATGAAACCCTAATTGTTGGTAAAAATAATATGAGTATCATTGCTATAAGAGATATTGCATAGTTGGCAATTGTTGGGTTGTGTTTTATATTCTTGAGAAAAGCATACTACATCTATCTTATTCTTTTGAGATTGAGATTGAGTTGAGATTGAGATTGGGAGTTAAGTATAGAACATATTGAGTCTCTAACAATTCTCTTTATGCTTCTATGAGGTTTATGAATCACATTGGGTCTCTAACAATTCTCTTTGTGGGTTCATGCTAAGCAAGTTTTTCTTGGTGAGCTTGCTAAGGTTTTGGACAGGTTCCAGTGGGGACTTGTGAGCAGATTTGGACAGGTCCTAGCAGAGGACTTGTGAGTTGAGTTTTTGAGAGTTCTATCAGAGAACTTGAGGACAAAGGTGCATTGGTTCTTTGAGAAGAACCTGAGGACAGTTTTGGCAAGTATTTGAGAAGGCTTATGTGCAGAGGATTGATTTGTTCATAGAGTTGGACAGATCTGACAGACAGAGGAATACTTGTACTAGACCGACTAACTATGTTTGGTACAGGTAGCCGAGCTACTGTGGACGTGATCATATAAGGCAGAGGTCTCTTAGGCTAAGCATTAAGGACAATAGGTCTTCGGTGGAAAGGAGTTCCATGTGCTGGCAAGAGGTAGAGGCGATTGATCTTCTGAGGGATCATTTCCAGAGCAGAGGGGAAGGTATCTCCTTTGAGCAGAGGCTCATAAATTCAGATTGGGGGAAGGTGTCTCCTTTGAGTCGAGGCTCATAAAAATTGTAATTGGGAAGGTTTCCCAAAGAACTTTGAGATAACTTTTAGAGAAAAATTTTGTGGACGTAGCCCAGGCATTTTGGGTGAACCACGTTAAAACTGGTGTCATTTTGTGGATGATTTTGTGCATTGTTTTGATATTGCTTTGGGTATATTGCTTTACTGTTTTGAAGTATAAAAGAAAAAGTAAAAAGAGGTCTTATACTGTTCACCCCCCTCTCAGTATAAGCTTGTGTTCTTCAAATATCCCCCATCGCCCCATGCTTGGTTGGGTGACTGCGAGAGGGCCCCTTGAATAGATATTGCTTGTCATCTCCTGGAGAAGATTTTTGAGATGGGATGGAAACCCTCTCCTCATGCCCAATTGAAGGATTAGTCGGGGCATGGCCTACCATATGCTGCACCACCTGAGAGGGAGGACGGTTGGCAGAGACATGACGATAAATCATAGCCATCAAACCCTGGTGAATGGGCATGCAAGACAAATTCCTACTCTTTTCTACAACCAAACCCAGGGAATACGCCAGGTAATTAGGGATACAAACTTGATTGGCATCTCTGAGGTGGTTTACAAAGCTAATATGGAAACTTTAGAGAGGTTTGTCGGGATCATCACAAGTAATATACTGTAATATATGAATCATGGTGAGGTTCCAAGGCTCCCAAAGATTCAACCAAAATAGGGCAGACGTATCCCAACCCAAATTACGCCCTTTGTTTGGGAATTGGTCCAATTCCTCATCCTAGTTATTGTTGTCACACCGAATGATGTGACCAGTGGCCGCCAAACCTGTGACCTCATAGAGAAGTTTGATAGAGATTTGAAAGTGTAATCCTAGACAATGACTTCACCTTTATTCCAGGTATCAATAAAGCCACATGTAATATCTTCCTTGGGCCCTTGGAATTCCTCAAGAAAAGGAACTAGACCCTTGGCTTTCATAAAGGCAAACACTTCATTAGACAAGGAGAGATCGACTAGTTCAATGGAGTGTCCATGGTAACAAAAAGGTTAGGCAAAGCCCCCAAAAAAAGGAAGGGATGATGCACTAGAGAACAACGATTGAGAACACAGAAACCAACAGGAAAAAAATACCCAATGATAAGGGCAATTAAAAGGACCCAAGCCTTGGATGCTCGACAAGGATACACGTGATGGCATGTAGAGCAGCCCATAATTGTCCAAGGTGGTAATAAAAATAAAAATATGGCAGAGGAAAAGGCTGATATGGCACTCTTCTCATGTCGCTACCATGTGTGGCCACACTCACTATGCCCATTGATGATCTCACATGCGGGCTTGTTGAAAAATGGAAATCGAATCCACCTCCCAATGGACCCAGAGACCTGACCAATGAGCAAGATTTTTCGTGCAAAAAAAAATTGATCAGGAATGCACAAAGATTTGATAATCAAGCTTATTACAATCCCTTTCATGCCACATTTGGGGATATCATTTCTAGAAGTTTCGAGCCGCCCATCGATGAACCTTAGAACATGTTCGTCATTATCACCCTTACCTGACTTAGCATCACAAAGACATCCAACTGGAGATAAGATAGGTGGCATGGGGCAAGCTTTGCCACCTTCGTTCACCAACAATTTTCTCTTAGGTGGCTTCATGAACACAATATTGGCTAGCGGCCCTCTCCATGTCCATCAATAAATTTTGATGCCACACAACTAGACAGGTAGACAGAAGCCCTTTGTTCGCCATGTGGTCAGCAAGACCATTACCCTCCCTGAAAGTGTGTCAGACATGAAATAGGTTGCGCCAAAGGAGGAGGTTCCTAACCTCGAAGATGATGTTGGCCACCTTCCAGGATGAATTTTTGGAGCTAAGCATGTAATTGATAATATTCACCGAGTCCCCTTTAATCACCAGAGGACGAGGGTCCTCCAAGATGAGCTCGAGATCCTGAAGGATCCCCCTAGCTTCCCCAACATGATTGGTTTGGGTCCCCAAGGCTTTGAAATAGGTAAGGATTAGTCTCCCACTATGATATCTTACAACACTACTTGCTCCCACTGCTCCTAGATTACCTCTGGCAGCTATGTCAAAATTTATCTTTAACCTCCCTCTAGGAGACCGAGCCCATCTAACCTCCTTCCTAGATGAAGTTGGATCCTCCTAGGGATCAGAATCCCCATCAAGCTTGAAATTATTGAAGATATTTGCCTTAAGATCACCTTTAGGAGTCGTACTAGGGATAAGCTTGGATTTTTTGATAGCAAAGGCTATGGCTCTATGGGAAATGGAGGGAGGATCCCTAGGAGGACTTCCAAACACCCGACCATTACACTCCAACCAAATTTGCCATATGAAATGGTGAAAACAAGCAATCCATAGGAAATGAAGCTTCAGGTTTTGAAAGGGATTGGTCCATTGGAAAAATACCTCCTTAATAGACTTGGGAGGAATACATTGAATTTTTAAGGTGGAAAGAATTATGCCAATGATAGAACTGGTGAAGGAGCAATGCAGGAAAAGGTGGTCAGAAGACTCACAGGCTGACTTACACATGTAACACCTATTTGGGATGGCAAAGGCCCTCTTATGGAGGTTATCAATAGTGAGGTATTTTTTTTGGAAAGTGATCCAAGAGAAAAACTTTACCTTGGGGATCAGATGTTTTCTCCAAACCAGCTTGTATGGAAAATCTACGTTAGGACTAGTACGCAGGAATTCATAAGCTGACTTGACCGAGAAAGCTCCGCTATTCATTCCTCTCAAAATAATATGGTCAGGTCCTCTATTGGAAAGGATAATAGTCATTTGGAGGAGAGAGTAGAGAGCATTTACCTCCTCAATATGCTCACCCACATCGATGTTCCTCCATTACAGGGATCCGTTCCTCAAAATAATATAGTCAACCATATTCTCCTCATAGTTGGGATCCATCTATTATCTAAGACGACCCAGATCTACCTGCTGGATGAGAGGGTCCTCCGAGATCCATATATCCTTCCAAAAATTTATACTTTGACCATCTCCAATGATCCACTTGCCACCATCCATAATCAGCTGCCACGTTTGGATCACGACCTTCCAGAAAGATGACCCTCCCATGGGAATACCATCATCGAGGAGAGAAAGGTTGGTCAAGTATTTCTTGTTGACAATTTTGATCTAATTCGTCATGTAATTAGTAATGATCATCCAAGCATGCTTGGAAACCAGTGCGAGGTTCATCATCCCCATCCTTCTTAGGTCAATAACACCTTGTTTTTTGCTTTTGCACACTGTTTCCCAGGCCACCACGGGGATTATGGACTTGTCGTCATTTCCTGACCATAGAAACATCCTCTAAATCTGCTCAATATTACGGTGGACCGATGCTGGTAGCCTAATAACAGACATGAAATAGGTCAGTATTTATTGGAGGTAAGCCTTGGTGAGGGTAACCTTACTAGCTTGGGAAAAAAACTTTCCTTTCCAGGTGGATAATTTTTTATGGATGTGTTCCATCACCATGTTCCACATACCCTCCTTGGTCCTACCACAAAATAGGGGGAGGCCGAGATAGGTTGTGATGCGTAGTCATTATACAAATCACTAATTCTCAATGAATTTGTCAATCCAGGGCAGTTTACAAGGCTATCTATGAAAGAAGGGGTGAACAGGGTTATAACTTAGGTCAATTTAGAGCAACAGGTCTTATTGGTGAAATCGATTATGTGGGGGATTTAGGACATTTCTATCTCTAAATTGCATGAATTAAACCTTAATCTAAGTTGCAGAAATGGAAACTAATCATTAAATATAGAAATGAAATCCTAATTACAATTGCAGAATGAGACCTAATTATGTTGTAGAAATAACAGTTGCAGAATTAGAAGTCTAATTATAATTACAGAAAGGAAATCTATTTACTTTTGCAGCAATGGAAACCTATTTATAACATGGAAATGAAACCCTGTCAAGGCTCTGTAATAGAAGGTTGTCAATATTCTGTGCACGGGTTAACAACAACACAAAATGCAAGAAATTACAAAAAAGAGTAAATTTTGGAATTGACAGTTTGCAATAAATTGAAAGCTTTGCTGAAATTGGGGATTACAACCAAACCATTAATCACAAAACATAAAATAAGCTAAGATTGCAAATATCATTAGTTGTTTACAAAGGAATGAGATGACAAGTTCTACAACTCATTCTCTACAGCAAAATCAGAATAAAAACCTATTGTTAGTCCTCCTCCTAGTTCTGGAAGTGGCCAACCTCCATGTCCAGAAGAAGGTATGAGTCTCTTTCTCTCTAGATATTACTCACACTCATTTACAAGCAATATGAAATAGAAATAGTACACTTTATTGATTCAAGCACATGATTACAATAATTCTGCTGAAAACCTGTTACAAGACTGTAGCAATCACTTTTCTGGTTATTGCCTATTTTCTACTTTCTGCTCTCTCTGGTCACTACTGAGTTATTCATTTTTCTCTCTTCCTTTTTTTTTTCTTGTTTTTATTTTTATTTTACCTCTCCTTTTCTCTCTTTTTTTTTCTTGATTCTGACTATGCCCATGAAGGAATTCATGATTTCCCCTGAAATCATGCCCATGAAGGAATTCATAATCAGAATTTATTCATCTTTTTATTTTTTGCTTTTTTTCTGATTTTTATTTTTATTTTTTTCTTGAAATCCATGATCATGCTGATTGTTTTGAAGTGGAAGAGGAAATTTCTTCCACCTGTTGTGTATCCAAACTGTCAAGCTGCTGCAAGAATTCCTCTTTAGTCAGAGGTGTATGGTACACTCTGAGGCGATGTCCATTCACTACCAACATTCTCTGTGACCCATAAATAGGAGATAAACAAGCTGCTCCATTGTCAAATACCTCTTCAATCCGATAAGGTCCAAGCCGTCTAGTTCTCAGTTTTCTAGGGAATTCCTCATAGCGAGAATCAAATAGTAAAGCCCAATCTCCTTGTTGAAGTTTCCTCTACTGAATGTGACTGTCATGCCACAATTTCCTCTACTCCTAAATTACTTCAGTTTGGTGCAGAGCATCCAACCTAAGTTCATCCAATGCATTCAACTGTAGAATCCTGTCTATCTGTGCCTATGACAATTCAATTCTAATTTCCAATGTTTTACGTAGTGTTAGTAGCTCAAATTCAATAGGTAAGAGGGGCTTTTTACCAAAGACTAGTTCATAAGGTGTGAATACAGTAGTGTATTTCCAAGTAGTATTGTAAGCCCACACTTCTTCAGGTAATTTATCTAACCAGTTTCTCCTATGAAAAGCTACTATTTTTGTTTAGATTCATTCTAGTTCCCTGTTTGTTACCTCAACCTCGCCATTTGTTTGTGGGTGATAAGGTGATGATTTTCTATGTTTGATTTCATATAATTTTATAAATGCCTCAATGACTTTAGATGCAAATTTGGGTCCTTGGTCTGTGGTGATAGACCGGGGAGCTCCAAACCTCTGAAAAATCTGAGTATACAAGAAATTAGTGACCTCTTCATGAGCATGTTTGAAAGCACACACCTCTACCCACTTTTTCAAGTAATTAGTGCATACTAGAATATGCACCTTTCCTTGAGAAGGTGGATCAATAGGTCCTACAAAATCAAGCCCCCACCTCTCAAATGGCTCTAAAACCAATTGAGGCTATAGTGGCATTTCATTTGTATGAGTGGGTTTCGCCATTCTTTGGCATGCATCACAATGCCTGATGTACTTTTTCACATCCTTGTGAAGATATGGCCAATAATATCCTATCCCTAAAATTTTTCTAATTGTGCTTTTTACAGAGTAGTGTCCACCTGAGGGTTCATCATGACAAGCCCTAAGGATATCATATACCTCATCCTTTCGGATGCACCTACGTAACACATGGTTAGGACTGCACTTAAAAAGTATACCCTTAATCCATTCAAAAGAAGAACTTTGTTTGATCAATTGTTTTTTTTTGTTTTGAAGTGAAATGTGGAGGAACTTTCCCTGTGACCAAGTAATTGGCTATATCTACAAACCAAGGTGATTTTACTGATATAGCAAATAATTTTTCATTAGGAAAGGTGTCTTCAACTAATTCCCTTCATCTGTGTTTTATAATCTGGACAAGAAATCTGCTACAACATTAGCTTTTCCTGGTTTGTTGATTATAGTGATATCAAATTCTTGCAGCAACAGTAACCAACGAATAATTCTTGCACTTACCATAGGCTTATTCATCAAATACTTAATGGTCGTGTGATCTGTGTGAATAAATATTTGATAACCTGTGATGTAATGCTTGAATTTTTTGATGGCATAAATTACTACCAAGAATTATTTCTCAGTTGTGGTATAATTTTTCTCGTCTCCTGTCAAATTCTTGCTAATGTAGTATATGACATAGTGTTCACCATTGTCAATTTGTCCCAATGCTGCTCCAATTGCTGTATTGGAGGCATCAGTCTGTATGTGAAATGATAATGTCCAATTAGGTCCTCTTAACACAGGTGGAGTTACTAATTTCTCTTTCAAAGCTTCAAATTATTCCTGACACCTTATAGTCCAGGAAAATTCAGAATCTTTAGTCAATAGGGCAAACATGGGATTGGCTATTGTGCTAAAAATGGGAATAAACCTGCAGTAAAAACCAATGTGTCCTAGGAAGCTTCTGACATTAGTCTGAGTTTTAGGAGGAAGAAGATTCTTGATAATTTCCACTTTCTTTGGATCAACCTAGATTCCTTGAGGAGAGATGTGATGACCAAGAACTATTCCTTCCTCCATCATCATAAAGCATTTTTTTGGATTCAAGGATAACTGGTATGTTTCATAGCGAGCTAAAACTTTGTTAAGGTTTTCTAATGTAAAGTCAAAAGTCTGTCTGCATACTATGAAATCATCCATGTATATATCAACACTGTTGGTAGTCAGATCAGAAAAAATTGCTAAAACTGCTCGTTGAAATGTTGCTAGGGCATTACACAAACCAAAAGGTAAAACCCTATAGGCAAATGTTCCCCATGGATAGGTAAAGGTTGTTTGATCTTGATCTTTAGGTGCAACCTGAATTTGATTATATCCACTAAATCCATCAAGAAAACAAAAGTATTTCTTTCCAGCAAGGGTATCTAACACCTAATCTATGAAAGGTAATGGAAAATGGTATTTGTATGTCACTTTATTCAGCTCTCTATAGTCTACACATACTCTCATTTTTCCATTTTTCTTAGGAACTATAATGATGGGGGATCGAAAATTTGAACCATTCACATCCAAATTTTTACACCAAAAAATTCAAAAACAACTTTACAAGAAATAGAAATCCCAATGTTCTATTAGATAAACTTGCAAAGATTACATTTACAGCCCGTAGGCTTTATAACAACTGGCGCACAGGCATAGTTCTCTCACTCTCAATTGCATAGATTCTCTAACTCTGCAACACTAGCCTACAGGCGTAGTTTTCTTCTCCCTATGCAATCTGCCTCACGTTCGGTGATCTGCCTGCGTTCCTAGGAAGAATTACAACAACTCTAGAAGGAAAACACACTCTAGCTGGTTCAGAATGGTTCTCGGCCTTCAACTCTATAACTCGACTGTGCAACTCTGCAACTGTAGGTTTTCCACTATTTTCCAACCACTCTGCATGGCTCGGCTTACCCCTTTTATAACTTTCTGGTGTGACGATCTACTTTCCATCTCATGGCTCATCGATTCCTCTCCCAGAACCTTTCGTTTCACCTTCCCGTGTCGCTTTGTCGCCTAGGTATTCGAAACGACTCCCTTTTTGACTCTTCATCTTCGCCTTGTCTTTCGGGTCATGAAATCTTGACATGTCACGAAATCATGACATCTTTGTCCTCCATACGCTCTTATGCTTTCGGGTCACAAAATTGTGACCTGTCACAAAATCACGACATCTTTGCTCTCCTGCTCGTCCTTTTCTCTTTCGGTCACGATATCGCGACATGTCGTGATATCGTGACATTTTTCTTCCTCGCCTCCTTTCTCTTCTTTGGGTCACAAAAATGTGACCTGTCACAAAATCGTGAAATCTTATCCTCTCTGCTCCCTTTCGATTCTTCGAGTCGCGAGAATGTGACATTTCATGAAATCGTGACATTTTCCTCCGTTGGCTCCTCCTTCACCTTTTGATCGTGAAAATGTGACATGTCACGAAATCGTGACATCTTCCTCTGCTTAGCTTCTCCTTCACCTTCTGGTTGCAAAAATGTGACATGTCGCGAAATCGCGACATCTTCCTCCCTTGGCTCCTTCTTCGCCTTCTGGTCACAAAAATGCGACATGTCGCAAAATCGTGACATCTTCCTCCTTTGGCTTCTTCTTCACCTTTTGGTCATGAAACTGTGACCTACCGCAAAATTGTGACATTTCTTCCTCCTGGATTTCTCTCTCCTTGGTGGGTCGCAAAACTGTGACATGTCGTGAAATCATGACATCTTCTCCTTTGTGCCTTCTCTCTCTTCTGTGGGTCGCAAAACTATGACATGTCATGAAATCATGACATCTTCCTCCTCTGCTCTTCATCCTGCCTTCGGGTCATGAAATCATGACATCTTAGCTTTCTGCTTTCTCTTTCTTCTTCAAGTCGTGAAACCATGACATGTCACAAAATCATGACATCTTTGCCTTCCATACTCGATTTTTGCTTTCGGGTCACGAAACCGCGACATGTCGCAAAATCGTGACATCTTTGCTTGAAGCCTCCTCCTTCCAGTATATGTCACAAAATTGTGACATGTCACAAAATCGTGACATCCTTGGCATCCTTGCTCCTCCCATGAGACCTGTCGTGATATCGTGACAGTTGGCCCTGCTGGCTATTTTCTCTACTTGTGTCGTGATATCGTGACACATTTTCTGTCATGATATTGCGATAGTCTTCTCTGCTGCTTCCCCTCTCCTCTTGGTGTCACGATATCGCGACACCTTTTCTGTCATGATATCACGACATATTTTCCTCCTTGCCTTCTTCGGCTTCTTTTGTCATGATTTCATGACATGTCATGAAATCGCAACGTCTTTCCTCCTTAGCCAACTTTTTGAAGTGGCCCTCCTGCCACTAGATGCTTCTACATCAGGTGCTACTGGATGCTCCTGCATCAGACACCCGGGGTTGGTGGAGAAGTGATCTTCACTTTCGATACGACTGTCCACCTCCTCGTCTACAGCCTTCAATGGCTTCAACTTCTGAAGCACTTCATCCTCTCTTCCACCAGTTCTTTCTCCCTGGTCTCTTATTTTCTATTTATCCTCATGCCTTCTACGTAGCTTCTCTCGCAGGGCTTTCACTTGCCTCAGCAAATCAATTCTGAGTAGCTCCTCTTGTAGGGCTTGCACTTGCCTCTACAACGCTCTGAATTCTTCATCCTATGCCACGTGACCATGATTTCTTTTTGGAGGCATTCTGCTGCACTCCTCTCACAATCCTTGGTGGGTCACGAAACTACGACTATCGTGATTTTGTGATAGGTTCTTTAACCCTAGATCCTAGTGCAAGCTCTCTACTTACACGCTCAGAATCTTCTAACTCTGATACCACTTGATGGGGGACTGAAAATTTGAACCATTCACATCCAAATTTTTACACCAAAAAATTCAAAAAAAACTTTACAAAAAATAGAAATCCCAATGTTCTATTAGATAAACTTGCAAATATTACATTTACATCCCGTAGGCTTTATAACAACTGGCGCACAGGCACAGTTATCTCACTCTCAATTGCACAGATTCTCTAACTCTGCAACACTAGCCCGCAGTCGTAGTTTTCTTCTCCCTATGCAAGCTGCCTCATGTTCGGTGATCTGCCTACGTTCCCAGGAAGAATTACAGCAACTTTGGAAGGAAAACGCACTGTAGCTAGTTCAGAATGGCTCTCGGCCTTCGACTTTGTAACTCAACTATGCAACTCTATAATTGCAGGTTTTCCACTATTTTCCAACCACTTTGCATGGCTTGGCTTACCCCTTTTATAACTTTTTGGTGTGATGATCTGCTTTCCATCTCGTGGCTCATCGATTCCTCTCCTAGAACCTTTCGTTTCACCTTCCCATGTCACTTCATCACCCAGGTATTCGAAACGACTCCCTTTTTGACTCTTCGTCTTTGCCTTGTCTTTTGGGTTGCAAAATCGTGACATGTCATGAAATCGCGACATCTTTGTCCTCCATACGCTTTTCTACTTTCGGGTCATGAAATCGTGACTTGTCACGAAATCGTGACATCTTTGCTCTCTTTCTCGTCCTTTTCTCTTTCGGTCGTGATATCGTGACATTTTTCTTCCTCGCCTCCTTTCTCTTCTTCGGGTCGCAAAAATGCGACCTGTCACGAAATCGCGACATCTTATCCTCTCTGCTCCCTCTCGCTTCTTTGGGTCATGAGAAAGTGACATGTCGCAAAATCGTGACATTTTCCTCCACTGGATCCTTCTTCACCTTCTGGTTGCAAAAATGCGACATGTCACAAAATCGCGACATCTTCCTTCGCTTGGCTTCTCCTTCGCCTTCTGGTCGCGAAAATGTGACATGTCATGAAATCGCGACATCTTCCTCCCTTGGCTTCTTCTTCGCCTTCTGGTCATGAAAATGTGACATGTCGCAAAATCACGACATCTTCCTCCCTTGGATTCTTCTTCGCATTCTGGTCGTGAAACTTCGACCTGTTGTGAAATCACGACATTTCTTCCTCCTGGATTTTTCTCTCCTTGGTGGGTGGCAAAACTGTGACATGTCACAAAATCATGACATCTTCTCCTCTATGCCTTCTCTCTCTTCTGCAGGTCGTGAAACTGCGACATGTAACGAAATCATGACATCTTCCTCCTCTGCTCTTCATCCTGTCTTTGGCTCATGAAATCGTGAGATCTTAGCTTTCTGCTTTCTCTTTCTTCTTTAGGTCGTGAAACTACGACATGTCACGAAATCGTGACATCTTTGCCTTCCATACTCAGTTTCTACTTTCGGGTCAAGAAACTGTGACATGTCGTGAAATCATGACATCTTTGCTTGAAGCCTCCTCCTTTCAGTCTACGTTGTGAAATCGTGACATGTCGTGAAATTGCAACATCCTTGGCATCCTTGCTCCTCCCATGAGACCTGTCGCGATATCATGATAATTGGCCCTGTTGGCTATTTTATCTGCTTGTGTCACGATATCACGACACATTTTCTGTCACGATATCACGATAGTCTTCTTCGTTGCTTCCCCTCTCATCTTGGTGTCGTGATATAGTGACACCTTTTTTGTCATGATATCGTGACATATTTTCCTCCTTGCCTTCTTTGGCTTCTTCTATCATGATTTCAAGACATGTCACGAAATCATGACGTATTTCCTCCTTAGCCAAATTTTTCGAAGTGGCCCTCTTGCCATTGGATGCTTCTGCATTAGGTGCTACTGGATGCTCCTGCATCCTACCTCCAAAAGTTTTTCAATTTCTTCCTTTACAATATCCCTTAGGGCAGGATTCAGTCTTCTATGGGGTTGTCTTACTAGCTTGACTTCTTCAGTATAAATTTTGTGGGTGCATATATCAGGGTGAACTCCTGACATATCTTTATAGTCCCAAGCAAAAGCATAAACATGCTTCTGCAAGATAGCTATCAATTTTTCTTCCTCTTCCCTAGTAAGCCAGCTGTTAATGTTCAGTAATTTGCCTGGCTGGACTTCTATTTGTTTTGTATTTGGAAGGACTGAACTCACTTCTTCATACCTAGTGATTAGGGAGTTAAGAGGACACTGTTGATATGGGAGGAAATAAGAAGTTTCTATTTCATTACTTCCTGATGGAAGCATATCCTGTATGGAACAGTGAGAAGGAAAAATCAGGTGATGGTGCCACCCATGTGGTAGTGAAACAGAGTTTTCTTGTGATAGTACAGATGGTTCACCTTCAGAATTTTGGTTCTCCTCATTCCTTAACAACTGATGGATATTTACTACTTCCTCTTCTAACCCTTGTTCATGCAGAACATTCATTAGGATAGTTTCATTTTCTAAATTTTCTATGTCATGGAGGTCTTCTGTGTGTTCCCTTACTACCAAGGTGGCTAGTGTGGAAATAACCTCCTCTGATTCTTCATATGAATCAGGAAACCATAATTGACCTAAAAAATTGATGGAGGGTTTTGCAGGAGGATATAGAGAGATCTGTTTTAGATCAATACCATTTGAAATAGTCATTTTTCCAAATCTGCACTCTATGAAGGCTGCTGCAGTTGCAAGCCAAGGTCTTCCCAAAATGATGGGATATCCATGTGCTGAATTTCTTGGCTGTAAAACCAAAAAATCTACAGGGAATTCCCAAGAAGAAACTTCTATAGGAACATCTTCAATGATACCTTCAGGTTTTGCAACTGACCTATCAGCCATTTCTAAAACTATAAATTTGCGGCTAAGATGTTTGAGCTATAATTGTTTCATTATATCCTTGGTCATGACATTTATTGCAGCTCCTAGATCTACTAAGACATTTGATATTGGTACTGAACCTATAGTAACTGTGATAACTGGACTTCTTGGGTCACTATACTTTGGAGGTACTAGTTTTCCGGACAAGAGATCAGCTATCTTTCCTTCAACCTGAACAGTCTTGGGAAATGCTTTCTTTTTTCTTCCTGCTCTTCTAATGCACAAATATCGGATAGTACTTTTAATCACTGGTATATCCTTAATGGATTGCAATAAGGGCAATGATATAGTTAACTTTTTAAGTTCCTTGACCAGGTTTGACTCAAAATTTTTTGCTATGGTATTGAATCTTTTAGGATATGGAATTATCCTTGATGAAGGTAATTGTTCTGCCTGTGGTTCTATTTTTTCTTCTTCTTTCTCTATTGTTGGTTTCACTCTAACTAGTTCCAAAGGTTCTTGCTCTTCATTTTCCTTGCTTTTATTTGAAAATAGGTTCAGGTACAACTTTTTTTGAACGAATTTGGATGTTACTACCATCAATAACATTTATTTCAACATTTTCCTTAGCTTCAGCCACATAGATAGGGGATGCCTGTATCATGTTGTTTGGATTAGTGAATGATTGAGCTAAAATTTGAGGTTGTTTCACCTGTTGTGTTTGTTGTGGTTGGTTCTATTTTTCTTGAAATTTTTGATTAGGTGTAGGCAACAAATGCTGATTTTGACCTTGATTTCTTTGCTGCCTTGGATAGGACTGGTATTGCTGACTCCACTATGGTTGATTTTGCATCCAATGTGGATTAGTCTGATTCTAATTCTAGGATGGGTTGTTTTGATTCCATGATGGGTTGTTTTGATTCCATGATGGGTTATTCTGATTCTGATTCTAGGCTAAATTACTCCAATTTGTTTGTGGCCATTCTTGGGAATTTGTCCATTGAGGATAATTCCAAGGACGTTGGGGTGGTTCTGATTGTCCCCAAGGCATAGTCCAGGGATTATGCCCCCAATTTGTAGGAAAACGAGGGGGATTTTGGTATTGAGAGAAATTTCCCCCTTTTTTTTGTCCAACATAGTTGAGTTCCTCAATCTGATTTTCTAACATAGTTTTGAGTTGTGGTAGCAGGTGGCATTTATCAGTTGAATGCTTCTTTGAACAGATACTACAAATGGCTGAGATAGATGTTTTATTCAAAGGACATTCCTACAAAGCATGTTTATTTCTACATCTTGGGAAATAAATTGCCAAAGGTTCTATGGTTTTTGCTTTTGCAGACATTTCCCCCAAAGTTGTGTTTAATTGCACTAGAATATCAGTTTTAAAATTTGCAAGTTCCTCTATTAGGTCCTTCACATCAGTGCCATTTGTACTCTTTTTTCTTCTTCCCTGCTTATTGCGAGAGTAATTCCTACAGAGATCCATAATTTCCTCATTACTAAGAGTATTTACATCCCCTTTTCCCATCAAATCCAATACATCTCTGGATTCATCTTGTAATCCTCTCAAAAATATGGTTTTGCATAACTCTGGTTCTACAAGTCCACATCTCCTTTGAACAAAGGAGAACCTATCAAGATAGTCTTCTAATGTTTCATCATCTTCTTGTTTAATCCTGAATAACTCATCTTTCCTGTTCCTTACACGACAATACTCCTGATATTTGTCTAAAAACATAGTTTCCATTTGATCCCAAGTTCGAATGGAATTTGGCTCTAAGATCATGAACCAACGTAATGCTGAGTCCTTGAGTGTTGAGGGAAAAACCTTAAGTTTTTTATTGTCATTTACATAGTCATAGGTTTGACACACTACCTTGAATTCAAACAAAAACTGATCAGGATCTTCAGATACAACACCTCGGAAGGTTGGAAGTATGCGAAGGTGAAATGGTTTTCATGGGAGAGTTTTGTGTTGGATTCAAAAGAATAGGATATTCAAATGTTCTGGAAGGTTGGGGAATATCCTGATCATCTCCTTCATTATGGACATAGCCATGTTGGCCATATCTATCTAGATTACCTCCCTCTGCCATAGTTTCTTGTTCCTTAGTTAAACCTATCCAAATTTCTCTCTCAAGAGGTCCAAGATCCTCTGTTGATAATGAGTCTGATGATTCTTCTTTCTTAGGATGTTCTAATGATGATGAGACTGGTGATTTTTCTTTCTCATAATGTTCTAATGATGGTGAGACTGGTGATTTTTCTTTCAATATTTTTGGTAATTCAAACACAGGTGATTCACCCCTTAGGCATGAAGATCTCCTTAATGGAACAAGCCAGGGATCCTTTTGGGTAATTCTACCTTTTTCATCCCTAGACTTACTCATTCATGTTTACTCTTAAATGACATAAATTATAGGTCAATAGTTGTTACTTTAACCAGTTGTTCTATTCAAATTTTATCCTGAATCTTCACAGCTCAGTCTAATTAACAGCTATTGGACTGTTGTCACCTTCTAGAAACACAATTCCTTGACAACGGTACCAAAATGATGCGTAGTCATTATACACATCATTAATTCTCAATGAATTTGTCAATCCAGGGCAGTGTACAAGGCTATCTACGGAAGAAGGGGTGAACAGGGTTATAACTTAGGTCAATCTAGAGCAACAGGTCTTATTGGTGAAACCGATTGTGTGGGGGATTTAGGACATTCCTATCTCTAAATTGCATGAATTAAACCTTAATCTAAGTTGCAAAAATGGAAACTAATCATTAACTACAGAAATGAAATCCTAATTACAATTGCAGAATGAGACCTAATTATGTTGCAGAAATAACAGTTGCAGAATTAAAAGTCTGATTATAATTGCAGAAAGGAAATCTATTTACTTTTGCAGCAATGGAAACCTACTTATAGCATGGAAATGAAACCCTGTCAAGGCTCTGTAATAGAAGGTTGTCAATCTTCTATGCAGGGGTTGACAACAAAACATAAAATGCAAGAAATTACAGAAAATAGTAAATTCTGGAAATGACAGTCTGCAATAAATTGAAAGCTTTGCTGAAAGTGGAGATTACAACCAAACCATTAATCACAAAACATAAAATAAGCTAAGATTGCAAATATCATTAGTTGTTTACAAAGGAATGAAATGACAAGTTCTACAACTCATTCTACTGTAGCAAAATCAGAATAAAAACCTATTGTTAGTCCTCCTCCTAGGTCTGGAAGTGGCCAGCCTCCTTGTCCAGAAGAAGGTATGAGTCTCTCTCTCTCTAGATCTTACTCACACTCATTTACAAGCAATATGAAATAGAAATAGTACACTTTATTGATTCAAGAACATGATTACAATAATTCTGCTGAAAACCTGTTACAGGACTATAACAGTCACTTCTCTAATTATTGCCTATTTTCTCCTATATTTCTCTACTCTTCTATCTCCCTCTCTCTACTCTACTAGCTCAACCTGAATGGGAGCCATATTTATAGATGTCCTAAGATCTACTAACAAGTTGAGAATATCTCAAAAGATCTAATCCTATTATGCTGCAACAATTCCTGGTTTTATCCTAGAAGAAGATCAAACTTGATCTTTCCATAAATGGTGGCTTTGGTCGGCAAGGACGGCAAAGTCAGATCTGAGATATTTTCCCTTACCCTTTTCAATATTTATTTCCCTTTTTCCAGCATCAAAAATTGGTCAATAAGTCAAAAAGCACATTCTATTTTCATTTCGAAGATAAGTGGCTCATTTCGAAGATACTGCAATTCTCATTTCGAAGATCCGCTCATTTCGAAGACACTATGTTTTCTCATTTCGAAGATATCTGTTCATTTCGAAGAGACTTCGGAATGAACAAATGTGGGCTCCTTAAATGATTTCCTCTACATTTCTCATGTGGGTTATTTCTCAGGATCAGATTCCAATGGTCTTCATCTCTTTCCATATGTGAATTCCATGCCTTGCCATTCATTGGCAGCTGGCTGGAATTTACATGGGAAAAACCAGTTTTTGCTGCACAATAATAGTTTACTTGCACTGTTGCCAGATTTAGGTAAAATAAATGCTTGAGACATATCAAAACATGATTAGTGAAATGTTGCTATCAATCTAAGCATATCTCATTTAGCAAGTCATAACAAAACAACATAAAACTTATGCAAAAAGCTATAAAAATCAGAATATAGTATTTCAGATACATTTATCATGCAAATAGTTAATACACAACATATTGAATTAACTTAACTAGCATATTAGATTAAACATAAGAGTTTGTAGGCAATTTTAGTGTTCAAAACATGTTATGATTGAGGCATTTCTAGGCCTCATCATTTTCCCCCAACTTATATTGATGCATGTCCTCATGCATTCTGTTGGGCTATGGAATCACATATGTCCATGGTCAAATTCCATGACCTGTAGAACAACTTCTTGCCTATATAATATCCCCTATTCTCCTGAAGGTTCCTGAGCCATTCTTCAAACTGTTCATCAGGTTGGGCATCTTCTTCAAAGTAGAATGGAACTGGAGTGATGATGGTTGGAGGCCTAAATCTGAGACCTATCCAATTATGTTGCATGATTTCAATCAATTGTATTACTCCTTCTGCCCTTCTTCTAGACCATTCTAAGTTGATGGGGGAGATGGGTTCTCTTTTCTGTAAAGACATGGAGAGTTCAGCCCATCTATTTCTACAGACTGATAATGCTGGCACAAAATTGTCATTACAAAAATTTTGGAATCTGTTCACACAGTCCCTCAAGTTTGTCAAGTACATTCTCTTCACATCATCCCTGTTCATCATGGTGAAGTGTTGTCTTGTGATAATTGGGTGATTTGGCTGAATTGCTCTGACTAACAATTCAGCTCTTGTTTCAATCTCTTTATTCTGCCTTTTCTCCTGGTCCCAATAAAACTGATTCTGCAAGGTGGACATGAATGCCCTCAATTGAACATCTCCAATGTAGATTTGAGGATGAAATTCTACTTCTTCTGGAATAAAGAAGCTATGTAAAAATAGTTCACACAGGAGATTTTTCTGCTCAATAGGGCTGTCAAAATATGCTTCCAGGAAATCTGCAGTGGTGTCCAATTTATATGGAAGACCTGAGCTAATCCTCATGACCTACCATCTGAGGTATTTCTCCTTTAGAATAAGACTGTAAAATCTGGCTGGCCATCTGAATTGGACTAAAAATTCAGCAATTTGACATAAATCAGACACCTTTTCTTTCAATGCCTGAATCTCTGTTTCCTTGGCCTCTAGCTGTTTTCCTTCCAATTTGAATTTTTTAGTCTTAGTGGCAAGCTTCTCATATCTAATCACCCAACTGGCTATGTCTGCATTGTATTGTTCTAAGGACACAGTATTAGGTGGTCTGACTACAGGTGGAACTCTAGGTAGCAGATCTACCTAAACCCTTTTTCTGCCACTTCTAGTGGTTGATCATCTATCAATAATTCTACCTGTACCCCCTTATCTGCTATTTCTATTGGGTTGTCATCAGACAGTAATTCCACTTGCACCCCCTTATCTGCTACTTCTACTGATGGTGTAATAGTTTGAAATACAGGGACATCAATAGAAGTACTTACTTGATCAGTTTCATGCTACTGCTTGGACTGTTCCTGTGCTGGTGACTCATCTCCAATATTTTTTGCTATGCTTTTTGCCAATTCTGAAGCATCTTCAGAATGAAAGGGTGCTTCTGAATGAGAAGGCACATCTTTAGAATGAAAGGGTGCTTCTTCAGAATGAGCACCTATGTCTGCCTCAATAGAGTCATCTGCCCTAGATAAATCCACAAGCAATTGAGCCAAATCGTCCTCATCAATGGATACAATTGGCTATTTTTTAGACTATGACAACCTTTCTCTCAATTCTGCCACTTCCTACTGTAACTCTACAATTTTTCTTTCCTACATCTCAATGATGTTTTCTCTCTCTTCAATCCATCTAGTTTGTGTTTTGACAACACTCCTTGCTGCTCTCAACTGCTCTATGATGTCTTCCTCCTCTATTTCTACTTTAGAATCTGATGCAGACAAGTCAGCTATAGTAGGCTGCTCAACAACTATCTCTTCCTCTACAACATCTATCTGCTCTTGTTCATGAGGCTCTATGAAACTGTCTATAATTGCATCTACCATTTCTATGGCCTGTTGAACTATAGCCACCTCCAAACTATCCTGCCTAGCCTCTTCCTCAATTATCTATTCAGGTAATTCTAGAAAGTTTTTAGGGGCTGGTTGTATTTATGTGACATCTGGACTACTTTGTCCACCTTCTTCTTCTATGACCTATTCTGCCATTTCCCTCAAGTGGAGTCTTGTAGACCTCCTAGTTCCAGATGCAAACTTCTTCTTTTTGCTTTATTTTTTGGTGACAAGGGGTTGTGGGGTCAGTTTCAGATGCTTCTATTTCCCTTGTTGTTTCTTCCCCTATTGGGCTAGGTGCTTCACTTCCCTATTCTAAAAAATTAGTTACAACTTCAAAAAAATGGACCTTCTTCTATTTTTCTATTCTACTACCAGTTCCAGACCCTCTTTTCTTTTGCTTCTTGGCTCATGAAGTTGAAGGTTCTAGAGCAAGGTGTTCTGCTGCTGCTATTGGGTGTGTTTCTTTTTCTGCAACAGCTTCTACAGTAGTTTCTATTTCATCTTCTCAACATCCTCTGCAGCTATTTCTTCTTCTACAATAGCATCAACAATATCTGTTTCTTCCTCTTCATCCTCATCTCCAAAAATTACATCATTTAAGGTAGAGTAAAACCTATCAAAGCTCCTAGGGTTTCCTCTAAAATGGTGCTGGCAAACTAGTTTGATGAGACCATGGTGGCGAAGGCTCCCTTTTCCTTCCTGATATCTTTTTGCCATGTTTTTCAATTCCTGGTGCAGGTATAGGGGAAGATTTACCCTAACGTCTGGTTGTTGCCTACCATGTCTGAGATGGTTTAAAATTTTTATATGATGCCCTGACAATAGTACATACTGCCCTTCATAGGTTAAAAATTTAATTACCCATGTGGCCACTTCATCCCAGGGTTCCTGTAGGCTGGCCCTTTTTACCCCCTTGCATGTGTTATTATGTGTTAAATATTCTGGTTCCTTATCATTTTCTTCCAAAAATTGATTAACTATATTTACCAATGTATTTTTGCCAGACCTAGAAATTGAAAGACCTTCTAATGGCAGCTCAGTAATTTGACTCAAAACTTTAGGGGTTACCTCAATGGTCATGTCGTTAACGTGTGCCCGGTTGTTTCTGAATGTGTGGGTGAACATGCCGGCCAAATCTTTAGAGGACCCATTAAACTTATCCAAAAATGGCATAAGCCCTCCATCTTCAAAAATATACAGCACTTCTAGATTTTCTCGGAGGTGGGTGGTATCCGTTGGTTCCATTTTCATTTTTTGCCCCATTTTCCTATCTTGGTACGTTACAAACTACTCACTTCTGCTGCTATTCTTTTGTTGGATCTCTGGTTTCTGGTGTTTGCAGATTTGTAGGGTTTGGTTCCAAGTTTTCAATTGCCCTATTTTTGTTCTTCAGAATGAACCGTAATCTGAGCACTATACCTCATAATCATTTTGTGCTAGCAAATATGTCTTCGAAAAGAAGGGTGGCACATGTTTCTATTTTTGCTTCGAACACATGTCCATCAATGGTTGCGTAGATGTCCTTGCCATCGTCAGATCCACCTTACTCATTTTTAGTTTTTCTGTTTTCCTATGGACTCTCACGTGCATGTTTATTAGCATCAAAACAAATGGTGGCATACTATTGGTCACGTCCTCCATGATTTTGGTATTTTCTAAATGGGTGCAAAAATAAACCACATCCTAACTGACACGTGTTCATTTATCGTATGCAGTCAAAAGAATTTTTACTTGATCGTATTTCTTTTCTTCCTTGGATGCCACGTGGAGATATTATATTGAATGCTCTTTTCAAAGATTATGATCTATTGCAAAAACAAAACCTCATTTCGAAGATTATGACTTCATTCAAGACAAAAAGTCTTCAATTCAAAATTTATTTCATTTAACAAGTCTTCATTCAAGTCATACTTCTTTCGATGTCAAATCCTCATTCAAGATAAATCCTCATTTCGAAGACAAATCCTCTTTTCCAAGATAATCTCATTCAAGACAAATTAAACATTAACTTCATTTCGAAGACAATCTTCATTCCAAAGACAAATCCCTTCATTCGAAGACAAAGCTTCATTCCGAAGATGATGCTTCATTGTGAAGACAAATCGTCATTCCAAAGACAAAGCTTCATTTCGAAGACAAATCGTCATTTCAAAGACAAAGTGCAACATTCATTCTATTATCATTTCAAGACAATTTCAATCCGAAGACAATACAACAATTAATCTGAAGAAGATAGCAGGCACTATTTTTGGCATTCTTGTTTCGAAGATTAGGCAGAAATCAATATTCTCATTCTCAAAACATGTTTTAAGTATGCCAACTCTTATGGATACCTTTTATGCTAATGGTTAATTGTTATATACTATATACCAATCATTTACAATGAAGAAATGTAAGAAATATATACCTGATTAAAACAAGTTAATGCAAGTTTTTGAAAGATGACTGCTTTTGTTGATGTTCTACTGAGATTTTCTGCAATATTTCAAAACAAGTGCAGTTGGTGAATTTGTACAATGATGGTTCAAAAATTTTCAAGGTTATGCATGCCAGAAAACTAGTTTTCATGCATACCAACCCAGTAGTGCCTTAGAAAAGGTTTTCACTGCTGAGTTATTCATTTTCTCTCTTTTTTTTTTTTTATTTTACCTCTCCTTTTCTCTCTTTTTTTTTTTCTTGATTCTGACTATGCCCATGAAGGAATTCATGATTTCCCTAAAATCATGCCCATGAAGGAATTCATAATCAAAATTTATTCATCTTTTTGTTTTCTTTTTTATTTTTTTGTATTTTTCTTTTTTCTTGAAATCCATGATCATGCTGATTGTTTTGAAGTGGAAGAGGAAATTTCTTCCACCTATTGTGTATCCAAACTATCAAGCTACTGCAAGAATTCCTCTTTAGTCAGAGGTGTATGGTACACCCTGAGGCGATGTCCATTCACTACCAACTTTCTCTATGACCCATCAATAGGAGATAAACGAGCTGCTCCATTGTCAAATACCTCTTCAATCCGGTAAGGTCCAAGCCATCTAGTTCTCAGCTTTCCAGGGAAGTCCTCATAGCGAGAATCAAATAGTAAAGCCCAATCTCCTTGTTGAAGTTTCCTCTGTTGAATGTGATTGTCATGCCACAATTTCCTCTGCTCCTGAATTACTTTAGTTTGGTGCAGAGCATCCAACCTAAGTTCATCCAATGCATTCAGCTGTAGAATCCTATCTATCTATGCCTATGACAATTCAATTCCAATTTCCAATGTTGTGCGTAGTGTTAGTAGCTCAAATTCAATAGGTAAGAGGGGCTTTTTACCAAAGACTAGTTCATAAGGTGTGAATCCAGTAGTGGATTTCCAAGTAGTATTGTAAGCCCACACTGCTTCAGGTAATTTATCTAGCCAGTTTCTCCTATGAAAAGCTACTATTTTTGTTAAGATTCATTCTAGTTCCCTGTTTGTTACCTCAACTTGGCCATTTGCTTGTGGGTGATAAGGTGATGATTTTCTATGTTTGATTTCATATAATTCTGTAAATGCCTCAATGACTTTAGATGCAAATTGGGGTCCTTGGTCTGTGGTGATAGACCGAGGAGCTCCAAATCTCTAAAAAATCTGAGTATACAAGAAATCAGTGACCTTCTCTTCATGAGCATGTTTGAAAGCACGCACCTCTACCCACTTTGTCAAGTAATCAGTGCATACTAGAATATGCACCTTTCCTTGAGAAGGTGGATCAATAGGTCCTACAAAATCAAGCCCCCACCTCTCAAATGGCTCTAAAACCAATTGAGGCTGCAGTGGCATTTCATTTGTATGAGTGGGTTTCCCCATTCTTTGGCATGCATCACAATGCCTGATGTACTTTTTCACATCCTTGTGAAGAGATGGCCAATAATATCCTATCCCTAAGATTTTCCTAATTGTGCTTTTTACAGAGTAGTGTCCACCTGAGGGTTCATCATGACAAGCCCTAAGGATATCATACACCTCATCCTTTCGGATGCACCTACGTAACACATGGTCAGGACTGCACTTAAAAAGTATACCCTTAATCCATTCAAAAGAAGAACTCTATTTGATCAATTGTTTTTTTATTTTGAAGTGAAATGTGGAGGAACTTTCCCTGTGACCAAGTAATTGGCTATATCTGCAAACCAAGGTGATTGGACTGATATAGCAAATAATTTTTCATCAAGAAAGGTGTCTTCAACTAATTCCCCTTCATCTATGTTCTGTAATCTGGACAAGAAATCTGCTACAACATTAGCTTTTCCTGGTTTGTTGATTATAGTGATATCAAATTCTTGTAGCAATAGTAACCAACGAATAATTCTTGCACTTACCATAGGCTTATTCATCAAATATTTAATGGTTGTGTGATCTGTGTGAATAAATATTTGATAACTTGTGATGTAATGCCTGAATTTGTTGATGGCATAAATTACTGCCAAGAATTCTTTCTCAGTTGTGGTATAATTTTTCTCAGCTCCTATCAAATTCTTGCTAATGTAGTAGATGGCATAGTGTTCACCATTGTCAATTTGTCCTAATGTTGCTCCAATTGTTGTATTGGAAGCATCAATCTGTATGTGAAATGGTAATGTCCAATTAGGTCCTCTTAACATAGGTGGAGTTACTAATTTCTCTTTCAGAGCTTCAAATGATTCTTGACACCTTGTAGTCCAGGAAAATTTAGAATCTTTAGTCAATAGGGCAAACATGGGATTGGCTATTGTGCTAAAGCTAGGAATAAACCTACGGTAAAAACCAATGTGTCCTAGGAAGCTTTTGACATTAGTCTGAGTTTTAGGAGGAAGAAGATTCTTGATAATTTCCACCTTCTTTGGATCAACCTGGATTCCTTGAGGAGAGATGTGATGACCAAGAACTATTCCTTCCTCCATCATCATAAAACATTTTTCTGGATTCAAGGATAACTGGTATGTTTCACAGTGAGCTAAAACTTTGTCAAGGTTTTCTAATGTAAAGTCAAAAGTCTGTCCACATACTGTGAAATCATCCATGTATATCTCAACACTGTTGGTAGTCAGATCAGAAAAAATTGCTAAAACTGCTCGCTGAAATGTTGTTGGGGCATTACACAAACCAAAAGGTAAAACCCTATAGGCAAATGTTCCCCATGGACAGGTAAAGGTTGTTTTCTCTTGATCTTCAGGTGCAACCTGAATTTGATTATATCCACTAAATCCATCAAGAAAACAAAAGTATTTCTTTCCAGCAAGGGTATCTAACACCTGATCTATGAAAGGTAATGGAAAATGGTCTTTGTATGTCACTTTATTCAGCTCTCTATAGTCTACACATACTCTCATTTTTCCATTTTTCTTAGGAACTATAACCAATGGAGAGACCCACTGGCTATCAAAAATTGGGTAAATGAATCCTACCTCCAGAAGTTTTTCAATTTCTTCCTTTACAATATCTCTTAGGGCAGGATTCAGTCTTCTCTGGGGTTGTCTTACTGGCTTGACTTCTTCAGTATAAATTCTATGGGTGCATATATCAGGGTGAACTCCTGACATATCTTTATAGTCCCAAGCAAAAGCATAAACATGCTTCTACAAGACAACTATCAATTTTTCTTCCTCTTCCCTAGTAAGCCAGTTGTTAATGTTCAGTAATTTGCCTGGTTGGACTTCTATTTGTTTTGTATTTGGAAGGACTGAACTCACTTCTTCATACTTAGTGATTAGGGAGTTAAGAGGACACTATTGAGATGGGAGGAAATAAGAAGTTTCTATTTCATTACTTCTTGATGGAAGCATATCCTGTATGGAACAGTGAGAAGGAAAAATCAGGTGATGGTGCCACCCATGTGGTAGTGAAACAGAGTTTTCCTATGATAGTACAGATGGTTCACCTTCAAAATTTTGGTTCTCCTCATTCCTTAACAATTGATGGATATTTACTGCTTCCTCTTCTAACCCTTGTTCATGCAGAACATTCATTAGGATAGTTTCATTTTCTAAATTTTCTGTGTCATGGAGGTCTTCTGTGTGTTCCCTTACTACCAAGGTGGCTAGTGTGGAAATAACCTCCTCTGATTCTTCATCTGAATCAGGAAACCATAACTGACCTAAAAAATTGTTGGAGGGTCTTGCAGGAGGATACAGAGAGATCTATTTTAGATCAATACCATTTGAAATAGTCATTTTTCCAGATCTGCAGTCTATGAAGGCTGCTGCAGTTGCAAGCCAAGGTCTTCCCAAAATGATGGGATATCCATGTGTTGAATTTCTTGGTTGTAAAACCAAAAAATCTGTAGGGAATTCCCAAGAAGAAACTTCTATAGGAACATCTTCAATGATACCTTCAGGTTTTGCAACTGACCTATCAGCCATTTCTAAAACTGTAAATGTGGGGCTGAGATGTTTGAGCTGTAATTGTTTCATTATATCCTTGGTCATGACATTTATTGCAGCTCCTAGATCTACTAAGACATTTGATATTGGTACTGAACCTATAGTAACTATGATAACTGGACTTCCTGGGTCACTATACTTTGGAGGTACTAGTTTTCCAGACAAGAGATCAACTATCTTTCCTTCAACCTGAACAGTCTTGGGAAATGCTTTCTTTTTTCTTCCTGCTCTTCTAATGCACAAATCTCGGATAGTACTTTTAATCACTGGTATATCCTTAATGGCTTGCAATAAGGGCAATGATATAGTTAACTTTTTAAGTTCCTTGACCAGGTCTGACTCAGAATTTTCTATTGTGGTATTGAATCTTTCAGGATATGGAATTATCCTTGATGAAGGTAATTGTTCTGCCTGTGGTTCTATTTTTTCTTCTTCTTTCTCTATTGTTGGTTCAACTCTAACTGGTTCCAAAGGTTCTTGCTCTTCATTTTCCTTGCTTTTATTTGAAATAGGTTTAGGTACAACTTTTCCTGAACGAAGTTGGATGTTACTACAATCAATAACATTTATTTCAACATTTTCTTCAGCTTCAGCCACATAGACAGGGGATGCCTGTCTCATGCTATTTGGATTAGTGACTGATTGAGATGGAAGTTGAGGTTGTTTCACCTATTGTGTTTGTTGTGGTTGGTTCTATTTTTCTTGAAAATTTTGATTAGGTGCAGGCAACAAATGCTGATTTTGACCTTGATTTCTTTGTTGCCTTGGATAGGACTGGTATTGTTGACTCCACTATGGTTGATTTTGCATCCAATGTGGATTAGTCTGATTTTGATTCCAGGATGGGTTGTTTTGATTCCATGATGGGTTGTTTTGATTCCATGATGGGTTATTCTGATTCTGATTCCAGGCTGAATTACTCCAATTTGTTTGTGGCCATTCTTGGGAATTTGTCCATTGAGGATAATTCCAAGGACGTTGGGGTGGTTATGATTGTCCCCAAGGCATAGTCCAGGGATTATGCCCCCAATTTGTAGGAAAACGAGGAGGATTTTGGTTTTGAGAGAAATTTCCTCCTTGTTTTTGTCCAACATAGTTGAGTTCCTCAGTCTGATTTTCTAACACAGTTTTGAGTTGTGGTAGCAGGTGGCATTTATCAGTTGAATGCTTCTTTGAACAGATACTACAAATGGCTGAGATAGATGTTTTATTCAAAGGACATTCCTGCAAAGCATGTTTATTTCTACATCTTGGGCAATAAATTGCCAAAGGTTCTATGGTTTTTGCTTTTGTAGACATTTCCCCCAAAGTTGTGTTTAATTGCACTAGAATATCAGTTTTAAAATTTGCAAGTTCCTCTATTAATTCCTTCACATCAGTGCCATTTGTAACCTTTTTTCTTCTTCCCTACTTATTGCGAGAGTAATTCCTATAGAGATCCATAATTTCCTCATTACTAAGAGTATTTACATCCCCTTTTCCCATCAAATCCAATACGTCTCTGGATTCATCTTGTAATCCTCTCAAAAATATGGTTTTGCATAACTCTAGTTCTACAAGTCCACATCTCCTTTGAACAAAGGAGAACCTATCAAGATAGTCTTCTAATGTTTCATCATCTTCCTATTTAATCCTGAATAACTCATCTTTCCTATTCCTTACATGGCAATACTCCTGATATTTGTCTAAAAACATAGTTTCCATTTGATCCCAAGTTCGGATGGAATTTGGCTCTAAGCTCATGAACCAGCGTAATGTTGAGTCCTTGAGTGTTGAGGGAAAAACCTTAAGTTTCTGATTGTCATTTACATAATCATAGGTTTGACACACTACCTTGAATTCAAACAAAAACTGATCAGGATCTTCAGATACAACACCTCGAAAGGTTGGAAGTACTGAAGGTGAAATAGTTTTCATGGGAGAGTTTTGTGTTGGATTCAAATGGATAGGATATTCAAATGTTCTGGAAGGTTGGGGCATATCTTGATCATCTCCTTCATTATGGACATAGCCATGTTGGCCATCTCTATCTAGATTGCCTCCTTCTGCCATAGTTTCATGTTCCTTAGTTAAACCTATCCAAATTTCTCTCTCAAGAGGTCCAAGACCCTCTGTTGATAATGAGTTTGATGATTCTTCTTTCTTAGGATGTTCTAATGATGATGAGACTGGTGATTTTTCTTTCTCAGAATGTTCTAATGATGGTGAGATTGGTGATTTTTCTTTCAATATTTTTGGTAATTCAAACACAGGTGATTCACCCCTTAGGCGTGAAGATCTCCTTAATGGAACAAGCCAGGGATCCTTTTGGGTAATTCTACCTTTTTCATCCCTAGACTTACTCATTCATGTTTACTCTTAAATGACATAAATTATAGGTCAATAGTTGTTACTTTAACCAGTTGTTCTATTCAGATTTTATCCTGAATCTTCACAGTTCAGTCTAATTAATAGCTATTGGACTATTGTTACCTTCTAGCAACACAATTCCTTGACAACGATGCCAAAATGATGCGTAGTCATTATACACATCATTAATTCTCAATGAATTTGTCAATCCAGGGCAGTGTACAAGGCTATCTACGAAAGAAGGGGTGAACAGGGTTATAACTTAGGTCAATTTAGAGCAACAGGTCTTATTGGTGAAACCGATTGTGTGGGGGATTTAGGACATTCCTATCTCTAAATTGCATGAATTAAACCTTAATCTAAGTTGCAAAAATGGAAACTAATCATTAACTACAGAAATGAAATCCTAATTACAATTGCAGAATGAGACCTAATTATGTTGCAGAAATAATAGTTGCAGAATTAAAAGTCTGATTATAATTGCAGAAAGGAAATCTATTTACTTTTGCAGCAATGGAAACCTACTTATAGCATGGAAATGAAACCCTGTCAAGGCTCTGTAATAGAAGGTTGTCAATCTTCTATGCAGGGGTTGACAACAACATAAAATGCAAGAAATTACAAAAAATAGTAAATTCTGGAAATGATAGTCTGCAATAAATTGAAAGCTTTGCTGAAAGTGGAGATTACAACCAAACCATTAATCACAAAACATAAAATAAGCTAAGATTGCAAATATCATTAGTTGTTTACAAAGGAATGAAATGACAAGTTCTACAACTCATTCTACTGCAGCAAAATCAGAATAAAAACCTGTTGTTAGTCCTCCTCCTAGGTCTGGAAGTGGCCAGCCTCCTTGTCAGAAGAAGGTATGAGTCTCTCTCTCTCTAGATCTTACTCACACTCATTTACAAGCAATATGAAATAGAAATAGTACACTTTATTGATTCAAGAACATGATTACAATAATTTTGCTGAAAACTGTTACGGACTGTAATGATCACTTCTCCTAATTATTGCCTATTTTCTCCTATCTTTCTCTATCTTCTATCTCCACTCTCTCTACTCTACTAGCTCAACCTGAATGGGAGCCATATTTATAGATGTCCTAAGATCTACTAACAAGCTGAGAATATCTCAAAAGATCTAATCCTATTATGCTGCAACAATTCCTGGTTTTATCCTAGAAGAAGATCAAACTTGATCTTTCCATAAATGGTGGCTTTGGTCGGCAAGGACGGCAAAGTCAGATCTGAGATATTTTCCCTTACCCTTTTCAATATTTATTTCCCTTTTTCCAACATCAAAATTTGGTCAATAAGTCAAAAAGCACATTCTATTTTCATTTCGAAGATAAGTGGCTCATTTCGAAGATACTGCAATTCTCATTTCGAAGATCCGCTCATTTCGAAGACACTGTGTTTTCTCATTTCGAAGATATCTGTTCATTTCGAAGAGACTTCGGAATGAACAAATGTGGGCTCCTTAAATGATTTCCTCTGCATTTCTCATGTGGGTTATCTCTCAGGATCAGATTCCAATGGTCTTCATCTCTTTCCATATGTGAATTCCATGCCTTGCCATTCATTGGCAGCTGGCTAGAATTTACATGGGAAAAACCAGTTTTTGTTGCACAGTAACAGTTTACTTGCACTGTTGCCAGATTTAGGTAAAATAAATGCTTGAGACATATCAAAACATGATTAGTGAAATGTTGCTATCAATCTAAGCATATCTCATTTAGCAAGTCATAACAAAACAACATAAAACTTATGCAAAAAGTTGTAAAAATCAGAATATAGTATTTCAGATACATTTATCATGCAAATAGTTAATACACAACATATTGAATTAACTTAACTAGCATATTAGATTAAACATAAGAGTTTATAGGCAATTTCAGTGTTCAAAACATGTTATGATTGAGGCATTTCCAGGCCTCATCATTTTCCCCCAACTTATATTGATGCATGTCCTCATGCATTCTGTTGGGCTATGGAATCACATATGTCCATGGTCAAATTCCATGACCTGTAGAACAACTTCTTGCCTATATAATATCCCCTATTCTTCTGAAGGTCCCTGAGCCATTCTTCAAACTGTTCATCAGGTTGGGCATCTTCTTCAAAGTAGAATGGAACTGGAGTGATGATGGTTGGAGGCCTAAATCTGAGACCTATCCAATTATGTTGCATGATTTCAATCAACTGTATTACTCCTTCTGCCCTTCTTCTAGACCATTCTAAGTTGATGGGGAGATGGGTTCTCTTTTCTGCAAAGACATGGAAAGTTCAGCCCATCTGTTTCTACAGACTGATAATGCTGGCACAAAATTGTCATTACAAAAATTGTGGAATCTGGTCACACAGTCCCTCAAGTTTGTCAAGTACATTCTCTTTACATCATCCCTGTTCATCATGGTGAAGTGTTGTCTGGTGATAATTGGGTGATTTGGCTGAATTGCTCGGACTAACAATTCAGCTCTTGTTTCAATCTCTTTATTCTGCCTTTTCTCCTGGTCCCAATAAAACTGATTCTGCAAGGTGGACATGAATGCCCTCAATTGAACATCTCCAATGTAGATTTGAGGATGAAATTCTACTTCTTCTAGAATAAAGAAGCTATGTAAAAATAGTTCACACAGGAGATTTTTTTGCTCAATAGGGCTGTCAAAGTATGCTTCCAGGAAATCTACAGTGGTGTCCAATTTATATGGAAGACCTGAGCTAATCCTCATGACCTGCCATCTGAGGTATTTCTCCTTCAGAATAAGACTGTAAAATCTGGCTGGCCGTCTGAATTGGACTAAAAATTCAGCAATTTGACATAAATCAGACACCTTTTCTTTCAATGCCTGAATCTCTGTTTCCTTGGCCTCTAGCTGTTTTCCTTCTAATTTGAATTTTTTAGTCTTAGTGGCAAGCTTCTCATATCTAATCACCCAACTGGCTATGTCTGCATTGTATTGTTCTAAGGACACAGTATTAGGTGGTCTGACTACAGGTGGAACTCTAGGTAGCAGATCTACCTAAACCCCTTTTTTTGCCACTTCTAGTGGTTGATCATCTATCAATAATTCTACTTGTACCCCCTTATCTGCTATTTCTATTGGGTTGTCATCAGACAATAATTCCACTTGCACCCCCTTATCTGCTACTTCTACTGATGGTGTAATAGTTTGAAATACAGGGACATCAATAGAAGTACTTACTTGAATAATTTCATGTTACTGCTTGGACTGTTCCTGTGATGGTGACTCATCTCCAATATTTTTTGCTATGCTTTTTGCCAATTCTGAAGCATCTTCAGAATGAGAAGGTGATGCTTCAAAATGAAAGGGTGCTGCTTCAGAATGAGCACCTATGTCTGCCTCAATAGAGTCATCTGCCCTAGATAAATCCACAAGCAATTGAGCCAAATCATCCTCATCAATGGATACAATTGGCTATTTTTTAGACTGTGACAACCTTTCTCTCAATTCTGCCACTTCCTGCTATAACTCTACAATTTTTCTTTCCTACATCTCAATGATGTTTTCTCTCTCTTCAATCCATCTGGTTTGTGTTTTGACAACACTCCTTGCTACTCTCAGCTGCTCTGTGATGTCTTCCTCCTCTATTTCTGCTTTAGAATCTGATGCAGACAAGTCAGCTATAGTAGGCTGCTCAACAACTATCTCTTCCTCTACAACATCTATCTGCTCTTGTTCATGAGGCTCTATGAAACTGTCTATAATTGCATCTACCATTTCTGTGGCCTGTTGAACTGTAGCCACCTCCAAATTATCCTGCCCAGCCTCTTCCTCAATTATCTATTCAGGGAATTCTAGAAAGTTTTCAGGGGCTGGTTGTATTTCTGTGACATCTGGACTGCTTTGTCCACCTTCTTGTTCTATGACCTGTTCTGCCATTTCCCTCAAGTGGAGTCTTGTAGACCTCCTAGTTCCAGATGCAAACTTCTTCTTTTTGCTCTATTTTTTGGTGACAACAGGGGTTGTGGGGTCAGTTTCAGATGCTTCTATTTCCCTTGTTGTTTCTTCCCCTGTTGGGCTAGGTGCTTCATTTCCCTATTCTGACAAATTAGTTACAACTTCAAAAAAATGGACCTTCTTCTATTTTTCTTTGCTCTACCAGTTCTAGACCCTCTTTTCTTTTGCTTCTTGGCTCATGAAGTTGAAGGTTCTAGAGCAAGGTGTTCTATTGCTATTGGGTGTGTTTCTTTTTCTGCAACAGCTTCTACAACAATTTCTATTTCATCTTCTGCAACATCTTCTACAATAGTTGTTTCTTCTTCTACAACAACATCAGCAGTATCTGTTTCTTCCTCCTCATCCTCATCTCCAAAAATTACATCATTTAAGGTAGAGTAAAACCTCTCAAAGCTCCTAGGGTTTCCTCTAAAATGGTGCTGGCAAACTAGTTTGATGAGACCATGGTGGCGAAGGCTCCCTTTTCCTTCCTGATATCTTTTTGCCATGTTTTTCAATTCTTGGTGCAGGTATAGGGGAAGATTTACCCTAACGTCTGGTTGTTGCCTACCATGTCTGAGATGGTTTAAAATTTTTATATGATGCCCTGACAATAGTACATACTGCCCTTCACAGGTTAGAAATTTAATTACCCATGTGGCCACTTCATCCCAGGGTTCCTATAGGCTGGCCCTTTTTACCCCCTTGCATGTGTTATTATGTGTTAAATATTCTGGTGCCCTATCATTTTCTTCCAGAAATTGATTAACTATATTTACCAATGTATTTTTGCCAGACCTAGAAATTGGAAGACCTTCTAATGGCAGCTCAGTAATTTGACTCAAAACTTCAGGGGTTACCTCAATAGTCATGTCGTTAACGTGTGCCCGGTTGTTTCTGAATGTGTGGGCGAACATGCCGGCCAAATCTTCAAAGGACCCATTAAACTTATCCAAAAATGGCATAAGCCCTCCATCTTCAAAAATCTATAGCACTTCTAGATTTTCCTAGAGGTGGGTGGTATCCACTGGTTCCATTCTCATTTTTCGCCCCATTTTCCTATCTTGGTACGTCACAAACTGCTCACTTCTATTGCTATTCCTTTGTTGGATCTCTGGTTTTTGGTGTTTGCAAATTTGTAGGGTTTGGTTCCAAGTTTTCAATTGCCCTATTTTTGTTCTTCGAAATGAACCGTAATCTGAGCACTGTACCTCGTAGTCATTTTGCGCTAGCAAATATGTCTTCGAAAAGAAGGGTGGCACACGTTTCTATTTTTGCTTCGAACACATGTCCATCAATGGTTGCGCAGATGTCCTTGCCGTCAGATCCACCTTACTCATTTTTTAGTTTTTCTATTTTGCCTGTGGACTCTCACGTGCATGTTTATTAGCATCAAAAATTGGTGGCATACTGTTGGTCACGTCCTCCATGATTCTGGTACTTTCTAAATGGGTGCAAAAATAAACCATATCCTAACTGACACATGTTCATTTATCGTATGCAGTCAAAAGAATTTTTACTTGATCGTATTTCTTTTCTTCCTTGGATGCCACGTGGAGATATTATATTGAATGCTCTTTCCGAAGATTATGATCTATTGCAAAAACAAAACTTCATTCCGAAGATTATGACTTCATTCAGACAAGTCTTCATTTGAAGATTATGTTTTCATTCCGAAGATCATGCTTCTTTGCGATGTCAAATCCTCATTCAAGTAAATCCTCATTCCGAAGACAAATCCTCTTTCCAAAGATCAGGCTGCATTGTGAAGGCAAATCATTCCAAAGCACGAACTTCATTTCAAGACAACAAGAAATCTTCATTAAAGACAAAGCCTTCATTCAAATAGCTTCATTCCAAAGATGATCTTCATTCTCAAGACAAACCTCTCATTCCAAGCAAAGCTTCATTCCGAAGACAAATCGTCATTCCAAAGACAAAGCTTCATTCTGAAGACAAATCGTCATTCCAAAGACAAAGCTTCATTCCAAAGACAAAGTGCAACATTCATTCTACTGTCATTCCGAAGACAATTTCAATCCGAAGACAATACAACAATTAGTCTGAAGAAGATAGCAGACACTATTTTTGGCATTCTTGTTTCGAAGATTAGGCAGAAATCAATATTCTCATTCTCAAAACATGTTTTAAGTATGCCAACTCTTATGGATACCTTTTATGCTAATGGTTAATTGTTATATACTATATACCAATCATTTACAATGAAGAAATGTAAGAAATATATACCTGATTAAAACAAGTTAATGCAAGTTTTTGAAAGATGACTGCTTCTGTTGATGTTCTCCTGAGATTTTCTGCAATATTTCAAAACAAGTGCAGTTGGTGAATTTGTACAATGATGGTTCAAAAATTTTCAAGGTTATGCATGCCAAAAAACTGGTTTTCATGCATACCAACCCAGTAGTGCCTTAGAAAAGGTTTTCACTACTGAGTTATTCATTTTTCTCTTTTTTTTTTTTTTTTTTATTTTTTTTTTTTTTTATTTTCTCTCTTTTCTTGATTCTTTTTTTCTTGATTCTGACTATGCCCATGAAGGAATTCATGATTTCCCTGAAATCATGCCCATGAAGGAATTCATAATCAAAATTTATTCATCTTTTTGTTTTCTGCTTTTTTTTTTTTGTATTTTTCTTTTTTCTTGAAATCCATGATCATGCTTGATTGTTTTGAAGTGGAAGAGGAAATTTCTTCCACCTATTGTGTATCCAAACTGTCAAGCTGCTGCAAGAATTCCTCTTTAGTCAGAGGTGTATGGTACACCCTGAGGCGATGTCCATTCACTACCAACTTTCTCTGTGACCCATCAATAGGAGATAAATGAGCTGCTCCATTGTCAAATACCTCTTCAATCCGGTAAGGTCCAAGCCATCTAGTTCTCAACTTTCCAGGGAAGTCCTCATAGCGAGAATCAAATAGTAAAGCCCAATCTCCTTGTTGAAGTTTCCTCTGCTGAATGTGACTGTCATGCCACAACTTCCTCTGCTCCTGAATTACTTCAGTTTGGTGCAGAGCATCCAACCTAAGTTCATCCAATGCATTCAACTGTAGAATCCTATCTGTCTATTCCTGTGACATTTCAATTCCAATTTCCAATGTTGTGCGCAGTGTTAGTAGCTCAAATTCAATAGGTAAGAGGGGCTTTTTACCAAAGACTAGTTCATAAGGTGTGAATCCAGTAGTGGATTTCCAAGTAGTATTGTAAGCCCATACTGCTTTAGGTAATTTATCTAGCCAGTTTCTCCTATGAAAAGCTACTATTTTTGTTAAGATTCGTTCTAGTTCCCTGTTTGTTACCTCAACCTGGCCATTTGCTTGTGGGTGATAAGGTGATGATTTTCTATGTTTGATTTCATATAATTCTGTAAATGCCTCAATGACTTTAGATGCAAATTGGGGTCCTTGGTCTGTGGTGATAGACCGGGGAGCTCCAAATCTCTAAAAAATCTGAGTATACAAGAAATCAATGACCTTCTCTTCATGAGCATGTTTGAAAGCACGCACCTCTACCCACTTTGTCAAGTAATCGGTGCATACTAGAATATGCACCTTTCCTTGAGAAGGTGGATCAATAGGTCCTACAAAATCAAGCCCCCACCTCTCAAATGGCTCTAAAACCAATTGAGGCTGCAGTGGCATTTCATTTGTATGAGTGGGTTTCCCCATTCTTTGGCATGCATCACAATGCCTGATGTACTTTTTCACATCCTTGTGAAGAGATGGCCAATAATATCTTGTCCCTAAGATTTTCCTAATTGTGCTTTTTACAGAGTAGTGTCCACTTGAGGGTTCATCATGACAAGCCCTAAGGATATCATACACCTCATCCTTTCGGATGCACCTACGTAACACATGGTCAGGACTGCACTTAAAAAGTATACCCTTAATCCATTCAAAAGAAGAACTCTGTTTGATCAATTGTTTTTTTTGTTTTGAAGTGAAATGTGGAGGAACTTTCCCTGTGACCAAGTAATTGGCTATATCTGCAAACCAAGGTGATTGGACTGATATAGCAAATAATTTTTCATCAGGAAAGGTGTCTTCAACTAATTCCCCTTCATCTGTGTTCTGTAATCTGGACAAGAAATCTGCTACAACATTAGCTTTTCCTGGTTTGTTGATTATAGTGATATCAAATTCTTGTAGCAATAGTAACCAACGAATAATTCTTGCACTTACCATAGGCTTATTCATCAAATATTTAATGGCTGTGTGATCTGTGTGAATAAATATTTGATAACCTGTGATGTAATGCCTGAATTTGTTGATGGCATAAATTACTGCCAAGAATTCTTTCTCAGTTGTGGTATAATTTTTCTCAGCTCCTATCAAATTCTTGCTAATGTAGTAGATGGCATAGTGTTCACCATTGTCAATTTGTCCTAATGCTGCTCCAATTGTAGTATTGGAAGCATCAGTCTGTATGTGAAATGGTAATGTCCAATTAGGTCCTCTTAACATAGGTGGAGTTACTAATTTCTCTTTCAGAGCTTCAAATGATTCCTGACACCTTGCAGTCCAGGAAAATTTAGAATCTTTAGTCAATAGGGCAAACATGGGATTGGCTATTGTGCTAAAGCTGGGAATAAACCTACGGTAAAAACCAATGTGTCCTAGGAAGCTTCTGACATTAGTCCGAGTTTTAGGAGGAAGAAGATTCTTGATAATTTCCACCTTCTTTGGATCAACTTGGATCCCTTGAGGAGAGATGTGATGACCAAGAACTATTCCTTCCTCCATCATCATAAAACATTTTTCTGGATTCAAGGATAACTGGTATGTTTCACAGTGAGTTAAAACTTTGTCAAGGTTTTCTAATGTAAAGTCAAAAGTCTGTCCACATACTGTGAAATCATCCATGTATATCTCAACACTGTTGGTAGTCAGATCAGAAAAAATTGCTAAAACTGCTCGCTGAAATGTTGTTGGGGCATTACACAAACCAAAAGGTAAAACCCTATAGGCAAATGTTCCCCATGGATAGGTAAAGGTTGTTTTCTCTTGATCTTCAAGTGCAACCTGAATTTGATTATATCCACTAAATCCATCAAGAAAACAAAAGTATCTCTTTCCAGCAAGGGTATCTAACACCTGATCTATGAAAGGTAATGGAAAATGGTCTTTGTATGTCACTTTATTCAGCTCTCTATAGTCTACACATACTCTCATTTTTCCATTTTTCTTAGGAACTATAACCAATGGAGAGACCCACTGGCTATCAAAAATTGGGTAAATGAATCCTACCTCCAGAAGTTTTTCAATTTCTTCCTTTACAATATCCCTTAGGGCAGGATTCAGTCTTCTCTGGGGTTGTCTTACTGGCTTGACTTCTTCAGTATAAATTCTGTGGGTGCATATATCAGGGTGAACTCCTGACATATCTTTATAGTCCCAAGCAAAAGCATGAACATGCTTCTGCAAGACAGCTATCAATTTTTCTTCCTCTTCCCTAGTAAGCCAACTGTTAATGTTCAAAAATTTGCCTGGCTGGACTTCTATTTGTTTTGTATTTGGAAGGACTGAATTCACTTCTTCATACCTAGTGATTAGGGAGTTAAGAGGACATTGCTGAGATGGGAGGAAATAAGAAGTTTCTATTTCATTACTTCCTGATGGAAGCATATCCTGTATGGAACAGTGAGAAGGAAAAATCAAGTGATGGTGCCACCCATGTGGTAGTGAAACAGAGTTTTCCTGTGATAGTACAGATGGTTCACCTTCAGAATTTTGGTTCTCCTCATTCCTTAACAATTGATGGATATTTACTGCTTCCTCTTCTAACCCTTGTTCATGCAGAACATTCATTAGGATAGTTTCATTTTCTGAGTTTTCTGTGTCATGGAGGTCTTCTGTGTGTTCCCTTACTACCAAGGTGGCTAGTGTGGAAATAACCTCCTCTGATTCTTCATCTGAATCAGGAAACCATAACTGACCTAAAAAATTGTTGGAGGGTCTTGCAGGAGGATACAGAGAGATCTATTTTAGATCAATACCATTTGAAATAGTCATTTTTCCAGATCTGCAGTCTATGAAGGTTGCTGCAGTTGCAAGCCAAGGTCTTCCCAAAATGATGGGATATCCATGTGTTGAATTTCTTGGTTGTAAAACCAAAAAATATGCAAGGAATTCCCAAGAAGAAACTTCTATAGGAACATCTTCAATGATACCTTCAGGTTTTGCAACTGACCTATCAACCATTTCTAAAACTGTAAATGTGGGGCTGAGATGTTTGAGCTGTAATTGTTTCATTATATCCTTGGTCATGACATTTATTGCAGCTCCTAGATCTACTAAGACATTTGATATTGGTACTGAACCTATAGTAACTATGATAACTGGACTTCCTGGGTCACTATACTTTGGAGGTACTAGTTTTCCAGATAAGAGATCAACTATCTTTCCTTCAACCTGAACAGTCTTAGGAAATGCTTTCTTTTTTCTTCCTGCTCTTCTAATGCACAAATCTCGAATAGTACTTTTAATCACTGGTATATCCTTAATGGCTTGCAATAAGGGCAATGATATAGTTAACTTTTTAAGTTCCTTGACCAGGTCTGATTCAGAATTTTTTGTTGTGGTATTGAATCTTTCAGGATATGGAATTATCCTTGATGAAGGTAATTGTTCTGCCTGTGGTTCTATTTTTTCTTCTTCTTTCTCTATTGTTGGTTCAACTATAACTGGTTCCAAAGGTTCTTGCTCTTCATTTTCCTTGCTTTTATTTGAAATAGGTTCAGGTACAACTTTTCCTGAACGAAGTTGGATGTTACTACAATCAATAACATTTATTTCAACATTTTCTTCAGCTTCAACCACATAGACAGGGGATGCCTGTCTCATGCTATTTGGATTAGTGACTGATTGAGCTGGAAGTTGAGGTTGTTTCACCTGTTGTGTTTGTTGTGGTTGGTTCTATTTTTCTTGAAAATTTTGATTAGGTGCAAGCAGCAAATGCTGATTTTGACCTTGATTTCTTTGCTGCCTTGGATAGGACTGGTATTGTTGACTCCACTGTGGTTGATTTTGCATCCAATGTGGATTAGTCTGATTCTGATTCCAGGATGGGTTGTTTTGATTCCATGATGGGTTGTTTTGATTCCATGATGGGTTATTCTGATTCTGATTCCAGGCTGAATTACTCCAATTTGTTTGTGGCCATTCTTGGGAATTTGTCCATTGAGGATAATTCCAAGGACGTTGGGGTGGTTCTGATTGTCCCCAAGGCATAGTCCAGGGATTATGCCCCCAATTTGTAGGAAAATGAGGGGGATTTTGGTTTTGAGAGAAATTTCCTCCTTGTTTTTGTCCAACATAGTTGAGTTCCTCAGTCTGATTTTCTAACACAGTTTTGAGTTGTGGTAGCAGGTGGCATTTATCAGTTGAATGCTTCTTTGAACAGATACTACAAATGGCTGAGATAGATGTTTTATTCAAAGGACATTCTTGCAAAGCATGTTTATTTCTACATCTTGGGCAATAAATTGCCAAAGGTTCTATGGTTTTTGCTTTTGTAGACATTTCCCCCAAAGTTGTGTTTAATTGCACTAGAATATCAGTTTTAAAATTTGCAAGTTCCTCTATTAATTCCTTCACATCAGTGCCATTTGTAACCTTTTTTCTTCTTCCCTGCTTATTGCGAGAGTAATTCCTATAGAGATCCACAATTTCCTCATTACTGAGAGTATTTACATCCCCTTTTCCCATCAAATCCAATACATCTCTGGATTCATCTTGTAATCCTCTCAAAAATATGGTTTTGCATAACTCTGGTTCTACAAGTCCACATCTCCTTTGAACAAAGGAGAACCTATCAAGATAGTCTTCTAATGTTTCATCATCTTCCTGTTTAATCCTGAATAACTCATCTTTCCTGTTCCTTACACGGCAATACTCCTGATATTTGTCTAAAAACACAGTTTCCATTTGATCCCAAGTTCGGATGGAATTTGGCTCTAAGCTCATGAACCAGCGTAATGCTGAGTCCTTGAGTGTTGAGGGAAAGACCTTAAGTTTCTGATTGTCATTTACATAATCATAGGTTTGACACACTACCTTGAATTCAAACAAAAATTGATCAGGATCTTCAGATACAACACCTCGAAAGGTTGGAAGTACTGAAGGTGAAATGGTTTTCATGGGAGAGTTTTGTGTTGGATTCAAATGAATAGGATATTCAAATGTTCTGGAAGGTTGAGGCATATCCTGATCATCTCCTTCATTATGGACATAGCCATGTTGGCCATCTCTATCTAGATTGCCTCCCTCTGCCATAGTTTCTGGTTCCTTAGTTAAACCTATCCAAATTTCTCTCTCAAGAGGTCCAAGATCCTCTGTTGATAATGAGTCTGATGATTCTTCTTTCTTAGGATGTTCTAATGATGATGAGACTGGTGATTTTTCTTTCTCAGAATGTTCTAATGATGGTGAGACTGGTGATTTTTCTTTCAATATTTTTGGTAATTCAAACACAGGTGATTCACCCCTTAGGCATGAAGATCTCCTTAATGGAACAAGCCAGGGATCCTTTTGGGTAATTCTACCTTTTTCATCCCTAGACTTACTCATTCATGTTTACTCTTAAATGACATAAATTATAGGTCAATAGTTGTTATTTTAACCAGTTGTTCTATTCAGATTTTATCCTGAATCTTCACAATTTAGTCTAACTAATAGCTATTGGACTGTTGTTACCTTCTAGCAACACAATTCCTCGACAATGATGCCAAAATGATGCATTGTCATTATACACATCATTAATTCTCAATGAATTTGTCAATCCAGGGTAGTGTACAAGGCTATCTACGGAAGAAGGGGTGAACAGGGTTATAACTTAGGTCAATCTAGAGCAACAGGTCTTATTGGTGAAACCGATTGTGTGGGGGATTTAGGACATTCCTATCTCTAAATTGCATGAATTAAACCTTAATCTAAGTTGCAAAAATGGAAACTAATCATTAACTACAGAAATGAAATCCTAATTACAATTGCAGAATGAGACCTAATTATGTTGCAGAAATAATAGTTGTAGAATTAAAAGTCTGATTATAATTGCAGAAAGGAAATCTATTTACTTTTGCAGCAATGGAAACCTACTTATAGCATGGAAATGAAACCCTGTCAAGGCTCTGTAATAGAAGGTTGTCAATCTTCTGTGCAGGGGTTGACAACACAACATAAAATGCAAGAAATTACAAAAAATAGTAAATTATGGAAATGAAAGTCTGCAATAAATTGAAAGCTTTGTTGAAAGTGGGGATTACAACCAAACCATTAATCACAAAACATAGAATAAGCTAAGATTGCAAATATCATTAGTTGTTTACAAAGGAATGAAATGACAAGTTCTACAACTCATTCTACTGCAGACAAAATCAGAATAAAAACCTGTTGTTAGTCCTCCTCCTAGGTCTGGAAGTGGCCAACCTCCTTGTCCAGAAGAAGGTATGAGTCTCTCTCTCTCTAGATCTTACTCACACTCATTTACAAGCAATATGAAATAGAAATAGTACACTTTATTGATTCAAGCACATGATTACAATAATTCTGTTGAAAACCTGTTACAGGACTGTAACAGTCACTTTTCTGGTTATTGCCTATTTTCTACTTTCTGCTTTCTCTATCTTCTATCTCCACTCTCTCTACTACTACTAGCTCAACCTGAATGGGAGCCATATTTATAGATGTCCTAAGATCTACTAACAAGCTGAGAATATCTCAAAAGATCTAATCCTATTATGCTGCAACAATTCCTGGTTTTATCCTAGAAGAAGATCAAACTTGATCTTTCCATAAATGGTGGCTTTGGTCGGCAAGGACGGCAAAGTCAGATCTGAGATATTTTCCCTTACCCTTTTCAATATTTATTTCCCTTTTTCCAGTGTCAAAAATCGGTCAATAAGTCAAAAAGCACATTCTATTTTCATTCCGAAGATAAGTGGCTCATTTCGAAGATACTGCAATTCTCATTTCGAAGATCCGCTCATTTCGAAGACACTGTGTTTTCTCATTTCGAAGATATCTGTTCATTTCGAAGAGACTTCGGAATGAACAAATGTGGGCTCCTTAAATGATTTCCTCTCGCATTTCTCATGTGGGTTATCTCTCAAGATCAGATTCCAATGGTCTTCATCTCTTTCCATATGTGAATTCCATGCCTTGCCATTCATTGGCAGCTGGCTGGAATTTACATGGGAAAAACCAGTTTTTCTTGCACAATAATAGTTTGCTTGCACTATTGCCAGATTTAGGTAAAATAAATGCTTGAGACATATCAAAACATGATTAGTGAAATGTTGCTATCAACCTAAGCATATCTCATTCAGCAAATCATAACAAAACAACATAAAACTTATGCAAAAAGCTATAAAAATCAGAATATAGTATTTCAGATACATTCATCATGCAAATAGTTAATACACAACATATTGAATTAACTTAACTAGCATATTAGATTAAACATAAGAGTTTATAGGCAATTTCAGTGTTCAAAACATGTTATGATTGAGGTATTTCCAGGCCTCATCAGGTTGTAGAAAGAGAATAGATAGAGCAACACAGGATCCTGGTTATCTAAACTTGGTGCCTCACAGGGATGTTGATGAATAAAAGATTACTTTTAATGTAGTTCACCTTCTAACCGATCACTCGTTCGTAAAGGGAGAGGATCCTCTTGATGTATCTAGCTTGAGCTACTGAAGCACTAGTGGACAGGAGAGTATCATCCACGAACTACTGGTGGGTAATTACTTCAATCCCTGAAGTGATGAGGATACCAGTTACCTTTCACCGCCAAAGCATCTCCTTAAGAGCTCTCCCAAGCCCTCTACCAGAATTATGAAAAGAGTAGGGGACAAGGGGTCTCCTTGATGAAGGCCCCTATCACTTTGGAAATATCCGGCTGGGGATCCATTAACTAGGACAGAGAAATACAGGGTGGAGATGTAGCTGTGGATGAGGTCAACCCAGAGAGGGTGAAAACCAAACTTTAGGAGAATCACACAGAGGAACTCTATATCCACTCTATCAAAGGCTTTATTCAGATCAAGCTTGAAGAACAAAGCAACCTTTTTAGCCATGGAGGCCGAGTGAAGGGTCTCATGAACCATAATTACCCCATCTAGGATGTTCCTACCTTTCATCGAACTGCCTTGGCATGGATCAATGAGAAGAGGGAGGATGGGCTTAAAACTATTAGCCATGGCCTTAGTCATAATTTTATAGAAAAAATTACAAAGGCTTATGGGTCTATAGTCATAAAAGGTTCTACAAATGGAGGATTTTGGAATGAGAGCCAAAAATTTGGAATTGAAACTGCGATGGACAGCTCTAGACAATTGAATCTCTCTGATGGATTTACACACATCCTCCCCTACTACATCCCATATGGTTTGGTAAAAATGAGGTGGAAACCCATTCGACCCCAGGGCTTTGTCAAGTTGCATGGAAGAGAGGGCTTCCTTAATATCCTGAGAGGAGAAAGGTTACATGAGTTTGGTATTAGCCTCTTGAGAGACACTACTTGGAATGTTGGCCAAGAGCTCAACTTGGGAAAGCTGATCATTCTCGGGAGGGTTTTCCAGTAAATATTGGAAGAAATCCACTGCCTTGGCCCTTATCTCTATAATATACTTTGTGGCGGATCCATTAATGCAGTTAATCTATCTGATTGTTTTGGATCCTCCATGCCGTATGGTGGAGGCATGGAATAATTTAGTGTTAGAGTCACCTTCCTTGATCCAAATATCCCTAGACTTCTGCCTCCAGAAGGTTTCTTCCCTTGCAATGATGTTATGATACTCTGCCAGGATGTTCCTCTCTTCTTCTCTGGTGGCCGAACAATGATCTCTAGCTTTGATTCTTTTTTCTATCTCTTGAAGACATTTTGAGATGGGTTTTTTGCATTCAAAGATGTTCTCGAAGATTTGTTTGTTCTAGACTTTCAATTTTTCTTTTACTGTCTTGAGCTTTTGGGCAAGCTGTAGTGACACTGATCCCCCACCCTTTTGCTATTGCCACCAGGAAGTTACTTGACCTTTGAAATCCTTGTGGAGGATCCACATGGATTTGAACCTAAAGGGAGTTTTGAAATAGGGAGCCTTATCTGATTCGAGGATTATAGGGTTGTGATTCGAACCAATATTAGGCAAGGCAAACAGTGTTGCATCTCCAAAAAAGGGAATAGCTTCTTGAGAAATGAAAACTCTATCTAGCTTCACTTGAATGAGCCCGTTGCCAATCCTCCTATTGCTCCAAGTGAAAGAGGACCCTTTGATATTTATGTCCATGAGCTCATTGGTATTAACAAAGTTCCTAAAATCTTCCATGCTTCTATTGCACATATCTAGTCCTCCTTTCTTTTCATACGGGTGTAGAGAATAGTTAAATGGTGCTGAAATTGCTCCTCATTTGAGTTATAGTTTCCAACATCTCATCTCACTGTATAGGAGAGTTTGAAATGTAGATGTTGGAGAGGATCCACGAGTGATTGGTATTATTGGAGTGGAATAAAATATTAAGGATTATTTTTGAGGAAGATAATAATCTTCCATAAACTAGGGTAGGATCCCAAAGGCACATGAGCCCACTTGATGTACCTTGATCAGGACTAAAGAGAAACTCCCCTTTGGCCCAAATGACCTTAGCTACCTTATTGGAGGAGAACTCATCACTTTTGGTTTCTTGAATGACAAAAATGGAGGGATTTATCCTTTTCCTGAGGTCAGCAGCCACCCTCTGTTTGGCTGCTCCGTTCAGTCCTCTCACATTCCATGAGAGGACTTTCATCTCAAAAGTTTAGGGTTTTTATTGCCTCCCTTCACTATCTATAAGGGGGATTTGGATCCTTTTTTTTATCCTTCTGAGTTTTGAACTCATCAAAAAATAGTGTTAGCTGAGTTTCATTGGTGATATTCTCCATCGCTTCCTTGTTTCTCTGATCATTACCAGAGAGTCTTCCCCTTTTTCGTTCACTGCCAAAGTCGATCACTTGCTTTTTGCTCTTGGTGTTCCTAGGGCTTAGTAACCCAGAAGGACCTCCTTTTTTAGACATTGGAGATAAGGATGGCTCACCCCTCTCCATGCGGGGTGGGGATTTCCTATTGCCTGCAAGATATTCCTCCAAGACAGAGTTTGAGGCACCAAAATCAAGGAAGGTGTGAACCTGAGTAACAGGGTCCTCTACACAAGAACCATTTTGAGGTGAGGGTTTTGAGGGAACCTCTTACTACTTCTGGATCAGTGAAATAACTCCTTCTCCATACTCCTACTCAGGCTGAGTTGAAGGTTCTTCTAGGCCCTCCACTTGGGTTTCTTGAAGGGTAGGGTTTTGCATGGCATACCTAGGACCCATCGGTGGTTGCTTGTTGAGCAAAGGTTTCTCTTGGTTTCGCTACAGTCCTTTATTCTACCCTTCCACTCTTTGATTAAGAGACCTCGGGGACATACATTGGGTCTGGAGGTGTCCCTAAGTGCAACAATGAGTACATAATGTCAGCTTGTTCTCATACTCAATAAATTTACTCATGATGAGGGTTAATCCTCTGTATAAATTAATTGCAGTAGGGAGCTCATTATCTAGGTTGGCAGATACATAGAACCTAGCTTGGACCATCCTAGAACAAACTTTTGTGGATGGGTCAATGGAAACCAACTCCCTAATGGAGTGAGCTATCCCTTTAATGACATTCTCATGCCAACACTAGAAAGGAAGGTTCGAAAGCCTTACCCATATCAAAGCTATATTTATGTTTTGGGCCTCCGGGTTAAAATCCTCTTCCCATATCCAAAGAAAAAGACTTCTGTGCCCTAGAAACCAGGGTTCCCCAGCCAAAATATTGTAGAAATCCTCTTGAGTGTTTATTCGGATGGTAAAAAACCCTCGAGAGAGCACCACAATCTCCATGTTACCATTGGTTCTCCATTTTCCAAAGGCCTATTTTCGGATATTCTCCATGTCTGGTCACCCTCCTAGAAACTTGCCAATCAGATTAAACCTTTTAAGCTCCAGGAAACTCTCCATGAGGTCTTCAGGGATGACAATGTCTTCACCTGAAGGGATTAGCTCCTGGTTGAGGTGACTGTTTGGGGTTCCTGGCCTCACCGCATGAGCATAAGAACATTTCAGGGTTGCAACACCTAAAGAAACCCCCTTGTTGGGAGGATATTTCCCTTTCCCACTATGCCTACCCTCCTGGGTCCCTACAACATCAGAGTTTGCCTCACCCGTACTAGTTCCACCTGGGCCCTCACCCATCACAATCACCTCTATCCTACTGCATCCTGTCACTCGCTCACCCATTTCCTACTTCTAGTTCTCGCCTTCCTTCCCACCTCCCATACTACAATTAAGAACACAACTTTTTGTTGAATCGAAGTGTATTTATTTTAATTGTGCTTTGCCAACTATCTTAGCTCCATCATTATTTTCGAATTTCACTGAACCACCTTCATATTGCTGCAACTTCTCAATTTTTTTTTTGTCACCTGTCATATGACTAGAGCATGCACTATCAAGTATCCATGGTGCGGATATATTATGCGCTTTAAATATCATCTATATGATCAAGGATTCCTTTTCATCCTTAGGTTGCTCTTTTTCTTTCCACTTTGGTTTGATTACAGTTTTGGGCTCTTGTTTTGGATTTTCTTTTTCAGTAGCTTGTGCATGTTTTTCAAGAAATTTTCTATTTTGTCTTATTCCATTTGGCTGAAATTTTCTTCCCTAAAATTGATTTGATGCAAATGTACTTCTATAATTTCTTGTAATATGCCCAAATTTATGACAGTTATAACATTCTACTGCATAATCCATCAAAGGTGGATAGGTCAATGGAAACCAACTCCCCAATGGAGTGAGCTATCCCTTTAATGACATTCTCATGCCAGCACTAGAAAGGAAGGTTCAGAAGCCTTCCCCATATCAAAGCTATATTTATGTTTTGGGCCTCTAGGTTAAAATCCTCTCCCCATATCTAGAGAAAAAGACTTATGCGCCCTAGAAAATAGGGTCCCCCAGCCAAAATATTGTAGAAATCCTCTTGAGTGTTTATTCGGATGGTAAAAAACCCCCGAGAGAGCACCACAATCTCTATGTTACCATTGGTTCTCCATTTTCCAAAGGCCCATTTTCGGATGTTCTCCATGTTTGGTCACCCTCCTTGAAAATTTCCAATTAGAGTAAACCTTTTGAGCTCCAGGAAACTCTCCATGAGGTCTTCAGGGATGACAATGTCTTCACCTAAAGGGATTAGCTCCTAGTTGAGGTGACTATTTGGGGTTCCTGGCCTCACCGCATGAGCATAGGAACCTTTCAGGGTTGCACCACCTAAAGAAACCCCCTTGTCGGGAGGATATTTCCCTTTCCCACTACACCTACCCTCTTGGGCCCCTACAACATCAAAGTTTGCCTCACTCGTACTAGTTCCACCTGGGCCCTCACCCATCACAATCACCTCTATCCTACCGCCTCCTGTCACTCACTCACCCATTTCCTACTTCTCATCCTCGCCTGCCTTCTCGCATCCCATACTCCAATTAAGAACACAACTTTTTGTTGAATCGAAGTGTCTTTATTTTAATTGTGCTTTGCCAACTATCTTAGCTCCATCATTATTTTCGAATTTCACTGAACCACCTTCATATTGCTGCAACTTCTCAATTTTTTTTTTGTCACCTGTCATATGACTGGAGCATGCACTATCAAGTATCCATGGTGCAGATTTATTATGCGCTTTAAATATCGTCTATATGATCAAGGATTCCTTTTCATCCTTAGGTTGCGATTTTTCTTTCCACTCTGGTTTGATTACAGTTTTGGGCTCTTGTTTTGGATTTTTTTTTTAGTAGCTTGTGCATGTTTTTCAAGAAATTTTCTATTTTATCTTATTCCATTTGGCTGAAATTTTCTTCCCTAAAATTGATTTGATGCAAAATGTACTTCTATAATTTCTTGTAATATGCCCAAATTTATGACAGTTATAACATTCTACTGCATAATCCATCAAAGGTGGATGGGTCAATGGAAAACAACTCCCCAATGGAGCGAGCTATCCCTTTAATGACATTCTCATGCCAGCACTGGAAAGGAAGGTTCGAAAGCCTTACCCATATCAAAGCTACATTTATGTTTTGGGCCTCTAGGTTAAAATCCTCTCCCCATCTCCAAAGAAAAATACTTATGTGCCCTAGAAACCAGGGTCCCCCTACCAAAATATTGTAGAAATCCTCTTGAGTGTTTATTCGAATGGTAAAAAACCCCTGAGAGAGCACCATAATATCCATGTTACCATTGGTTATCCATTTTCCAAAGGCCCATTTCTGGATGTTCTCCATGTCTGGTCACCCTCCTAGAAACTTGCCAATCAGAGTAAACCTTTTGAGCTCCAAGAAACTCTCCATGAGGTCTTTAGGGATGACAAGGTCTTCACCTGAAGGGATTAGCTCCTGGTTGAGGTGACTGTCTGGGGTTCCTGGCCTCACCGCATGAGCATAAGAACATTTCAGGGTTGCAACACCTAAAGAAACCCCCTTGTTGGGATGATATTTCCCTTTCCCACTAGTCCTACCCTCCTGGGCCCCTACAACATCAGAGTTTGCCTCACCTGTACTGGTTCCACCTGGGCCCTCACCCATAACAATCACCTCTATCCTACCACCTCCTGTCACTCGCTCACCCATTTCCTACCTCTCATCCTCGCCTACATTCCCACCTCCCATACTCCAATTAAGAACACAACTTTTTTTTGAATCGAAGTGTCTTCATTTTAATTATGCTTTGCCAACTATCTTAGCTCCATCATTATTTTCGAATTTCACTGAACCACCTTCATATTGCTGCAACTTCTCAAAAAAAAAATTGTCACCTGTCATATGACTAAAGCATGCACTATCAAGTATCCATGGTGTGGATTTATTATGCACATTAAATATCGTCTATATGATCAAGGATTCCTTTTCATCCTTAGGTTGCTATTTTTCTTTCCACTCTAGTTTGATTATAGTTTTGGGCTCTTGTTTTGGATTTTCTTTTTCAGTAGCTTGTGCATGTTTTTCAAGAAATTTTCTATTTTGTCTTATTCCATTTGGCTGAAATTTTCTTCCCTAAAATAGATTTTATGCAAATGTACTTCTATAATTTCTTGTAATATGCACAAATTTATGACAATTATAACATTCTACTTCATAATCCATCAAAGGTGGATGGGTAAATGGAAACCAACTCCCCAATGGAGCGAGCTATCCCTTTAATGACATTCTCATGCCAGCACTAGAAAGGAAGGTTCGGAAGCCTTACCCATATCAAAGCTATATTTATGTTTTGGGCCTCTGGGTTAAAATCCTCTCCCCATATCCAGAGAAAAATACTTCTGCGCCCTAGAAACTAGGGTCCCCCAGCCAAAATATTGTAGAAATCCTCTTGAGTGTTTATTCGAATGGTAAAAAACCCTCGAGAGAGCACCATAATCTCCATGTTACCATTGGTTCTCCATTTTCCAAAGGCCCATTTTCGGATGTTCTCCATGTCTGGTCGTCATCCTAGAAACTTGCCAATTAGAGTAAACCTTTCGAGCTCCAGGAAACTCTCCATGAGGTCTTCAGGGATGACAATGTCTTCACCCGAAGGGATTAGCTCCTGGTTGAGGTGACTATTTGGGGTTTCTGGCATCACCACATGAGCATAGGAACCTTTCAAGGTTGCACCACCTAAAGAAACCCCCTTGTCGGGAGGATATTTCCCTTTCCCACTACGCCTACCCTCCTCGGCCCCTACAACATCAGAGTTTGCCTCACCCATATTAGTTCCACCTGGGCCCTCACCCATCACAATCACCTCTATCCTACCACCTCTTGTCACTCGCTCACCCGTGTCTTACTTCTCATCCTCGCCTGCCTTCCTGCATCCCATACTCCAATTAAGAACACAACTTTTTGTTGAATCGAAGTGTCTTTATTTTAATTGTGCTTTGCCAACTATCTTAGCTCCATCATTATTTTCAAATTTCACTGAACCACCTTCATAATGCTACAACTTCTCAAATTTTTTTTTGTCACCTGTCATATGACTGGAGCATGCACTATCAAGTATCCATGGTGCAGATTTATTATGCGCTTTAAATATCCTCTATATGATCAAGGATTCCTTTTCATCCTTAGGTTGCTCTTTTTCTTTCCACTCCGATTTGATTACAGTTTTGGGCTCTTGTTTTGGATTTTCTTTTTAAGTAGCTTGTGCATGTTTTTCAAGAAATTTTCTATTTTGTCTTATTCCATTTGGCTGAAATTTTCTTCCCTAAAATTGATTTGATGCAAATGTACTTCTATAATTTCTTGTAATATGCCCAAATTTATGACATTTATAACATTCTACTGCATAATCCATCAAAGGTGGATGGGTCAATGGAAACCAACTCCCCAATGGAGCGAGCTATCCCTTTAATGATATTCTCATGCCAGCACTGGAAAGGAAGATTCGGAAGCCTTACCCATATCAAAGCTATATTTATGTTTTGGGCCTCCGGGTTAAAATATTCTCCCCATATCCAAAGAAAAAGACTTATGCGCCATAGAAACCAGGGTCCCCCAGCCAAAATATTGTAGAAATCCTCTTGAGTGTTTATTCGGATGGTAAAAAACCCTCGAGAGAGCACCACAATCTCCATGTTACCATTGGTTCTCCATTTTCCAAAGGCCTATTTTCGGATATTCTCCATGTCTGGTCACCCTCCTAGAAACTTGCCAATCAGATTAAACCTTTTAAGCTCCAGGAAACTCTCCATGAGGTCTTCAGGGATGACAATGTCTTCACCTGAAGGGATTAGCTCCTGGTTGAGGTGACTGTTTGGGGTTCCTGGCCTCACCGCATGAGCATAGGAACCTTTCAAAGTTGCACCACCTAAAGAAACCCCCTTTTCGGGAGGATATTTCCCTTTCCCACTATGCCTACCCTCTTGGGCCCCTACAACATCAGAGTTTGCCTCACCCGTACTGGTTCCACCTGGGCCCTCACCCATCATAATCACCTCTATCCTACCGCCTCATGTCACTCGCTCACCTGTTTCCTACTTCTCATCCTTGTCTGCCTTCCCGCATCCCATACTCCAATTAAGAACACAACTTTTTGTTGAATCGAAGTGTCTTTATTTTAATTGTGCTTTGCCAACTATCTTAGCTTCATCATTATTTTTGAATTTTACTGAATCACCTTCATATTGCTGCAACTTCTCAAAAAAAAATTTGTCACCTGTCATATGACTGGAGCATGCACTATCAAGTATCCATGGTGCAGATTTATTATGCGCTTTAAATATCATCTATATGATCAAGGATTCATTTTCATCCTTAGGTTGCTCTTTTTCTTTCCACTCTGGTTTGATTACAGTTTTGGGCTCTTGTTTTGGATTTTCTTTTTTAGTAGCTTGTGCATGTTTTTCAAAAAAAATTATATTTTGTCTTATTCCATTTGGCTGAAATTTTCTTCCCTAAAATAGATTTGATGCAAATGTACTTCTATAATTTCTTGTAATATGCCCAAATTTATGACAGTTATAACATTCTACTGCATAATCCATCAAAGGTAAAAAAACATTTTTACTGGCAAAATTCCTTAGTCGTACATTATACTTGCAATCTAAAATATTATGTCCATACTCATTGCATTTAAAACAATAACCATAAAAGGGATGATTGAACTTGGGTGGTAGTCTTTGCCACGTTGTTGTAGGAGCCATAAATATTCTTCTTTGATGTGTGACATTGGTGAAACTATCATTGTCAATTCTTCTTTCATGCCTTGCATTATTGTTTTCCTTTGCATTATTTTTTAATGTTTGATATATTTTTTTTATTCAATACATGGAGCTTTGTCTTTATAATATAATTTTACGGTTTTCCTCACATATTTAAGAGATGCATCATTTCCTATTTCATATGTAAAATAAATATCTCATGTCTTTTGGTTTTACATCTTGCAATGTGTATGTAACTCTTTACTTGGATACTTGATAATACACATTTCTATTAACTAACCTATATAACACATTGCACACACTTGCACACTTAACTACATGACACTTGTACACATCACACACTCTAAAATTAGATACACATCTTCTTCTAATATTTACAATATTACAATTGCACCATGGGGGTTTACCAAATAATGTAATATTCTCCAACACCCCCCTATATTATATTATTTAGTTATTGAAGACTTTAGTTTTCAATCTTTGATTCTTACGTTTGTATTTTTGCTCTGCATTCATATCTACCAAATAATGTAATATTCTCCAACACCTCCCTATATTATATTATTTGGTTATTGAAGACTTTAGTCTTCAATCTTTGATTCTTGTGTTTGTCTTTTTGCTCTAGCTCTAGACTGCTTGATGTTTTGGCATTGATCTCTTAACATGTTTACTACATTATAAGCATCTTCAATGCATTCTTTTATGCATTGTCTAAGAATTATAATAACAATATTTGTAGCTTCATATTGAATAAATTGAACGTGTCTTGTTAATTCTTGATTCTTAGAAGCTTTCACTTTTTCTTGAGCATTCATTTTTTTGTCTTCTATTAATGATGAATTCCTTTGATGTAGAAGACCTTATTTCTCTCAAATTTCAAATAATTTTTTTTAAAGCTTCAAATTAATTCCTCTGAAGTAGAAATCCTTATTTACCCAAAAATTTAATTTAAGCAATCAATAATTTCAAAATTTTCAAATTCTTCAAATTTTAAATTTATATTATCAATCTTCAAATTTTTAATTTGCAAAATTAATATGCATTCACCATTCATCAAATCAATCAATATCAAAATCTATTTATCAATTTCAATTTCCTTATATCTCCAAATTTTAAATTCAAATTTAATAAAGCTCTAAACTTTAATATGCATCTTATCACTTCATATATTTAAAAATCAATTAATAAATTCAATCCTTATAACTCCCATTTTCATTTTCAAAAAATTAAATTTCACTAATCCTTATAACTCCAATTTTACAATCAAATATCTTTGGCATAGGCTTAGGCACTCAAAATAAAATATAAGCCTTTAAAATTTCAAATAATATTATTCCTCACATCTCCATCCATGATTATTGTTGTTGCAACAATTACATGAATAGCTCTAACAAATGTGTTACTCTCTAGATGTGCAATAAATGTTAATGCACCTTTCTCTTTGGTGAATACTTGATTTATTCTTAGACTTAGCTTGGCTTTGATGGCACTCCTTAGTTATTCATTTCATAACTTTCAATAGGAATTTCACCATTGCTCTTAGATAATTTTTTAGTTGGATTTTGATGTTCTTAAATGCAATTAGATATCCTTATGTATACTACTCTCAATACACATTCAAGCAACTCCTTATGGATGACTTCAATTTTTCCTTTGCTCTTCTAGTAGGCTTCACACTCCTAAGTAATGCATTCTTCTTTTTTCTCTACTCTTGGTAGATCATGGTTGGAGCTCTTTCAATTTAGATACCCTTTTCTAGACGTCTCTCAACTCATATGGCTCCTATCTTATATTTGTTCTCTTGGTATATTTTTGGTAAAAATCTTCTTGGATCAGGTGGCTTAGTATTTTTCCTTTTAGTCTACCTTCTTGGTTCTTTGACATTGTCTACCGTGAACATGGTTCCAATGGTGCTTCACCTCTCAGGTGGCTTCAATGACACTTCTTCTTTGATATATGCTCTTTGGATGCTTTAAATTTGCATACACTTCAAAATAATTGTTAGTGTGTCTATTCAACCAATTCATAGGCACACTATTAAAATGATATCTTTCTCCTAGGGCTCTTTGTACCTTCTTCTACTCTGCATAAGATATATGTTTCTCTCTGGTAGCTCTATTGATGGGTCTCTTAATTTAGATAAATTCTTATTACACTCTGGATCTCAAGATCCTCAGGCATCTTTTGCCTTAATATCCTATCAGCTTTGTGCTTTAACTTTCACATCAAAGTTCTTCTCTAATGTTATATTTTAAAATTTATAATTTCTTTTCAAATTCACACCAGAATCCTCTAATTCTAATGCTAGATTTTCAATATAGAACTTATCCCTCCAATATTATTAAAATAAGTTTATACCAAAATATTTTGTGCTAGCTTTGATAAAGTCTATTTGAGGTAGCTTTGATACCACTATTGGCTTTTTAGGTAAATTTAATCATAGGTCCTAATATGTAGTAATAAATAAAATTCACAAAAAATATATGAAGGCTCATTCAAAAAATAATATCAATATCAATGAAGATAATTTTAATAAAATATAAGAATATCAATCAACAATATACTCATAATATTATTTATGAATCAAATATACAAGATCTCTTTATTATAATGTTTTTAGATATTGTCTTCAATGCTTAATATACTAGTTGATACAATACATGGAGATTTATCTCCATAATATAACCTTATAAGGTGAATCTTCAATACTTTGTCTATTGCTCTCTTCACATATTGATAGAGGTATCCTTTTGTATTCCACACATAAGACAAACCTCTCATATCTCTTGGTTTTGTATCTTAACACATACACATGAATCTTCATTTGCATACTTGACACATACACACATGACACTTAACTAACCTATATGACACATTGTGTATGCTTGCACACTTTCTCACTCTACACACTTGCATACAGTATTATATGATACTTATACTCATCATACACCCTAAACTATAGACTCACACCCTATTCTAATATTTATAATATTACAACGGTACCATGGGGGTACATTCACATCTACCAATAATGTAATATTCTCCAACACCCCTTGTATTATATTATTTTATTTATTGAAGACTTTAGTCTTTAATCTCTAATTTTGCATTTGTTTTTTTACTTTGGCTCTTGTATAGCTTGATGTTTTGGCATTGATCTGTTCTTATATTATAAGCATATTTAATGCATTATTTCATGCATTTTTTAAGAATCATAAGAACAATATTTTTAGCTTCATATTGAATAAATTGAACATATCTTTTTAATTCTTGATTCTTAGAAGCTTTGAATTTTTCTTGCGGTTTCATTTTTTATTGTCTTCTATCCATGATGAATTATTTTGACATAGAAGACCTTATTTACCCCAAATTCAAATAATAATTTTTTAAAATCTTCAAATTAATTCCTCTTGAGTAGAAATCCTTATTTCTCCAAAAATTAAATTTAAGCAATTAATAATTTCAAAATTTTCAAATTCTTTAGATTTCAAATTTGCTTTTATCAATCTTCAAATTTTTAATTTGTAACATTAATTTACATTCATCACTTATCAAATCAATCGATTATCAAATTCAATTTATCAATTTTAATTTGCTTATCTCTCCATATTTCAAATTCAAATTCAATAAAGCTCTAAGATTTAATCTACTTCTCATCACTCTAAATATTTAAAAATTAAAGATTCAATCCTTATAACTCCTTTTTTATTTAAAAAAAAAAAAAAATTACTAAGCCTTATAAGTCCAATTACAAATTCAAATAACTTTGACATATGATTAGGTATTCAAAACAAAATATAAACCTTTAAAATTTCAAGGAATATTATTCCTTACCTTTCTATCCATAATTTGTGTTGTAATAATTTCATGAATAGCTCTAACAAATGTGTTACTCTAAGATGTGCAACAATGTGCCTATCCTTTTGGAAAATACTTGATTTTTCTGTCTTAGCTTGGATTTAATTGACACTCCTTGGTAATTCATTTTTTGACTTTGCATAGGAATTTTACCCTTTCTCTTAGGCAGCTTTTAGTTGGCTTATGATGTTCTTCAATATAATAAAGTGTCTTTATGTAGATTGCTCTCAAAACACACTTAGGCAACTCCTTATGGATGGCTTCAATCTTGTCTTTGCTATTTTGGAAGGCTTAACGCTCTTAGGGAACTTATCCTTAATTTTTCTTAACTATAGGAAGATTACGATTGGATCTCTTTCAATTTATATAACCCCTTTCTCTATGTCTCTCAACTCAAACGAATATTGTCTTATCTCTACTCTATTGGTAAATCTTTGCTAAAAATATTTTCGACTCTCATGGCTTATTCTTCTGCCTTATAGTCTACCTTCTTAGTTCTTTGATGGCATAAAATATTTAAATCTAGAAAATAAAAATGGAGCATTCTGTTCAAAATATCAAAAAGCACCCTATCCTTCCCTTGGCTGTGTGAAAATTTTAGATCTGGATGTATAGAAATAGAAAAGTTATAGATCTTTGAAATGACTAGAGCTTCAAAATGGGGCTTGGAAAAAATAAAAAAATGCACACTCACATGAGAATTTGAATTTGACCATTGTGCACATTGTAAAGTTAAAAACAAAAATCCCATGTGATGCACCTCACACACCTCACACAACCATCATGAACCCAAACACAAGTTTTTAGAGACACGTGGCAACCATAAAATATGTATCATCAAACACATTCCAAAATATTTTTTGTACCTAGTTTTCATAACCTACTCCAAATTCATGTGATTGTGGTGCTTCAACATGAGAAATCACGTATATCAAGGAGGTGTGCATCAATTTTTTGTAGGGTAAATTTGATTCAGATCAGATTGTCTAGCTTAGCTAGCAGTTTAAAATATTACATGGTAATTCGAAGACATGTCGACCCACCACCTTTGATGCATGCTAAAAATCACATTTTTAAAACAAAACCAAATCACCATGTGCCACTTGTTCGGTTGATGCATGTGAGTCCCAACATGTTTTGTGTCATATTTTGGAGTTGATTCCTATTAGTCGAAGTCACTTGAGCTCTGTAATCACTAAAATTGTAGAGATCATTGAATTGAAATATGAGCTATAAAATTGCAAACTCGAGCATTGCATTATAGGGAGAAAATATTCAAAAAACCACCAAAGTGCAATGACATAACCAGATAAACCAGAATATTGCTAAAAATTTACAATAGATGCAAACACATGTGCATCGATTTCAGCTAGCATGGGGTAAAAATGAGAGTCAGACTAAACACTTTGGATGAATTTCAAAAATACCTTGAGGTGGTAGGAATATTTTTGCAAGTTGTACTAATTTCATTCTTGGAAAAAATTAATGAATATTCTAAGGGCTTAACAGTCGAATTCACCCTTACTCTCTGCAATGATAGACCAATCATAAGCGGTATGAAAATTCAAGTAACTCCCTTAGTCTTAAGCTAAGTTACTGAGTTGTCATTACAAGGAATAAAAATTACTAAAACCCTTAAAAACACTCCCTAAGGCAGTCAAAAAAAATTTAGTAGAGGGAGATGTGCAACCCAGAATGCAAATTAATAACAATATCTACAAAGGGGTCAAATAGGCTAGTTTACAACTACCTTGGGATGATATTGCAATAGGGGTTATTAAATATTTGACTTGTGAGGGACAATATGTTGTGTTATCTGGGCATCACATGAAACTTCTCACTCATCTAAGGAATGGTACATAGCACTCAAAAGTATGGGTAAATATTCCTCTATATTTGCAACAGAAGTTGCACAATATGGTAAAAAGAAACCAGCAAGGCCAGGGATATCCTAGACACCATGGCCTCATCAAAATAATTTGTAGGTATCATTTTAGGGAAAATATTTAAATTTTCAATAGATTATTTGCACCCTAAAATGAGCAAGAACCTGTTGAAGAAGAGCCAAACAGGAATAAGATATAGCTATAGATGAGGTAGGCACCCTTGAAGATAATTCTAACGAGAGGATTATTCTTAAACCTGAAGAAACCTCTTCATCCCCTCGTGGTCCACCAACTACCAAAACTAGGGAACAAAGGAAGAGGAAAGCTGAAGGTAGCCCTACAGAACGACAAAGGACCAAGAAAGTAACTTTCAATGATAAAGTTACTGAAATTGTTGCTTAGGTAGAGAAATCCGTATAGTCAAAATCCTCCAATTCTGAAATAATTGGGTCATTTGCTGAAGTAGTAGATTCATCAGAAGAAGAAGAAGAAGTTGACTCTAGATTTACAATTAGGTCTATAGGAAGAAAAATTGCTAAGACAAAGTAAATTAGTGGATTAAAAGAAATAGGTGCACAGTTGTTGGGAAGGTCCACCAAGCAAAGAGGAAAATTTACTGTAGAAGAGTCAGTTAAGGTAGGGAAAATAGAGACTGAAGCATTGGCACAACCACCCTCATCTCCTCCTCTAAGGACTTTAAGGAGAAACTAGTAAGACATAATTGTAGAATTTGAAACAACATGTCCTAAACCATCTAGACTAAGGAGAAGGATAAAATTAATAATGTAGGAGGATGAAGATAAAATTGTTGTAGAGGACACACATGTATCGAGATCACCTGATTAGGTGAAAAAATAACTTGCAAGGACTAAAGAGCATGTAGAACCAAATTTACCACCTGTAATGTATTTGCCTACGTATTCTTTAGAATCTAAATAATATGAGGCCTATGATTCAGAAGACCCTATGAAAGTAGCTAGGGTGATCATTAAGATCTAGCAGACCTAGATTAAGAAGGAATAAGTATCAATTAAAAATATGAATACATTAACCAATTACTACAAGAAATAAACAGGTTAAAAGGGAAAATGACACAAATGGAGAGTCTACCTGCAATTCTTGATTTTGGAGAAGAGATAGAAAAACTTTTGCTTGAATTAGTAGAGCAGATTTCGAAGGAGACAACTCAAGAACACATCCCACAATTGCCCCATAGGATTGAGGAAACTACCTTGGACCAAGGGCCTAACATTTCGATTCATACCATGGATGTTGATTTAATAGAATATCAAAAATATTTTCAAAATAATTTTGAAAAAGAGTACATCCCAAAACTTTTTGACTAACTAACAACAACAAGGTATAACAACTATTCGACCTGATATTTCGAAGCTGCTCTAGAATAATATGCAAAAATAGTCATTTTCAAAATAAAAACAAATATTACATCTATTTCACAAGGAATAAGAGAGGTTACCATGATAAAAGGTGTAAAAACTGATTTTAACCTATTCTTGGTTGATTTCCACTAGATTGAAGGTACGAATAGGCACACAAATGACTGCTACTTCTGAAATAGACCAAGTTTGCTACAATAGAACAATAAATAAAGCGTTGATATCACATCCTTTGATTTTATATTTTCAAATATGAATATAATAAATAGTATAAATAGGACCACTCACCCATTGGTTGAGGGAGTGATTCAGTCAAAAAAGTCAAAAAATAGGAATAGACGTAAAAGTTGCATTTTGTAACAACAATTTTTAATAAAAGTGTAGTATTATTCACATGCATTGATTTATGATTAAGCATTTAAAATTTATATTTTGGAGTGATCATACCTTCTTCTATATCAGGGAGCAAGGGCCCACTCTCGGGTCTAAAGAAATGAAGCATTTTAGAGGTTTTTGACAAGTTTATGGTTTTTGAATTTTTTGTCAATTTCTTACTTAAATCTTGCAAATAGGATTTTCCTTTGATTTCAGCATGATTTTTATTATTTTTTTAAGTTTTATATGTGTGTGTGTGTGTTTGCATCTAGCTAAACCCTGTTTTTGTGTGCATTTATTTCCTATATTTTCTAACTGTCAATTTCAACAACTTTTCTAACAGTTTTTGCAACAAATTTTTTGATAGTTTTAGGAGTTCTAATTTTAGCATGGTTAAACTTAGTTGGATTAAAATTAGAATCTACATTTCATGTTATTTCAACTAGCAATCATAAATTAGTTCTTTTTTAGCAATGTCAATTTTGCAAATTTAGATTAAAGTTTCAATTTTGCAAATGTAGATTAACGTGTCAATTATGCAATTTAGAAGTAATTTCAATTTTGCAAGATAAATTAGTTTTATTTTTTTAAATTAGGAATAGTGTGACCTATAAAAAACCTAATGAACCTTTATTTTACTAAATAATCTTGTGAACTGATGACTAAACTATACAATTTGCCAAAATTCTCTATCATAGACAGCTTTGGACATCGCCCTGGATTTGACAAACATTGAAATTAAATGATGATAATAATGACACGCATAAGACTAACTACTAAGGATAAAAATAATTCTATATATAATTTAATATATATTTCTATGCATATTTCAAAACATTTACCACAATCCTCTAATATTAAATCTAAATCAAGAGAATGGAATTAACAAGTAAATTATGAAAATATCACATTTTATTACCACAATTGTTATGATATTGGAAATATGGTAAGAATTTATAAAGTGAAACTATTAATAAAGAGACAAAAAAAAAGTATCCATGAAATAAACTTCAAAACAAAGCAAGGAAATCATATAGTAATAGAAGCTAGATCACATCAAGGATATTCTACTTCAAGCAAAGAGGTAAAGAAAGCTTGTCTACAATATCATTTGGAAAGCTTAGTGTTGGATTATATTACATTATTTGGTACATACTAATGTACCCCCATGGTACCTTCATGGTATATTTGTAAATATTAGATTAGGGTTGATTCATATTTTAGAGTGTGAGTATTATTTCTTTTTTCTATGTAAGTGTGTATGTGTAGGAAATACACAAGTTTCATGTGAGTGAGTGTGCAAGTGTAAGGAGAGTATATGTGCACAAGTGTCTTATATGTAAGAGTACAAATATGTAATGTAAATATGTGCACAAGTGTCTTAGGTTAGAGTGTGTAAAGTGAAGATCAAGAGTCATGTCTAGGTGTGCATACAATATAGAGTCATGTGTTCATCAAGTATGCAAGTGCTATATAGAGAATCCAAGAGTTGTGAGACTTGGCATATAGAAAGTAATAGTCAAGTATCAAAATATTCATTCCATTATGGCTATATAGTACTCCATATAAAAGCATATAAGTATTCGATAATCCAAGTATACAATTATCAAGTATCAAGAGTCAAGTGCCATATATGTAAGAGAAAGTGGAGTAATAAAGATTGCATACATTTTGAGCAATTAATATTGTAAGTTGTGCTACATTATTTGTACATGTATGATTTAGGTTATTTACATTCATATTTTTATTTATTAATTAATGTTATTTGATATATTATAAGCCTTGATTTACATATTAATTTTCTCATATTATTCTACTTACATTATTATCTTGATCTTACTATATTGTGGCTATATTATATTTGATCATGTGATATTTATCTTGTGATTTTTATGTTAGTATTAAGGCTTAAAAAAAGCCATCATTTAGAAGGAATTTAAGGTACAAAAGAAGGTGTGGAAAGAAATCCTTAAACAAAGATGATAAAATAGGTCAAGTTTATTCCATTTAAATCACCTTTATTTTTCTCAAGTAGTATAGAATCCTCTTCAAGTAATAAAAATGAAAGGGGTGAAGATGTTATCCCTTGCACTTTAATGTTTCAAGAGCAACATAATAAATAAATAAGGATGGAAGAAACCCATAACAATTTAGGTTTTTTAGGGAAGAATAAGAAGATAATTGCTATCAAAGAGCATCCTTATATTTTAGGGCTTATCAAAGCGCATCCTTGTATTTTAGGAATTTCAAGGAAATAAAGAATATTATGCTTTTGTGGTTATTCCTTGCACTTTAAATCCTTCAAAACAAGGCAAATCTAAATATGACTATCTTACTATGAGTAGTGTGAGAAGATTGAAGGGATTGATGAAGATGAAAGTATTACTGGGAATTAAAAAGAGAAGAAAGAAAAAAAAAAAAAAAAGAGAAAAAGAAACCTAGAGGGATATTGATATGGGAAAACAAAAGCAAATATCACAAGTGCTATCAAGAAGTGGTGCAAAATCCACAAATAAAAACAAAAAACAACAATGAAAATAATATCTTGGAATATTAGGGGAATGGATAAGAACCCTAAAAAATGTATTAAGAAATTGTGAGGTTGTTATAGATAAGATATTTTTAGATATAGAAGTTGGGCAGCAAATATATTAGCCATTCACGGTGTTGAATTTCATCTTTATAGAATTTAAATTTTATAAGGCATTTAATATAAAATGAGTTTATTGTGGAAATTTAGTATTTTGAAGAATATGGAGAATATCTTTGATAGAAAGGTAAATGAAGAATATCTTTGATAGAAATGCAAAGTTGGATATGCTTTAATTATATTATTTAAAATGTAATGAGAGCAATATAATATTTTGTTATTATAATGGGAGAGGCCCCCAATAGAAGCCACACATAACTTATTAAAAAAATTTGCACTTGCCAAAATTGAAATTACACTTACAAAAGTTGAAATCACACTTGCAAAAATTAAATCATAGACTTTGCAAAAAATAAATTCTAATCTAATAACTACGTAAAACTAAATTGAGAAATAAATAATCAAAATAATATACAAAATAATAAATAAATAAAAATCCATTAATTATTTTATAAATATATCTATAAGAAATAATACTTTCCATTGTGTTGATGGAGTGGGCCCTTACTCCTCATCCCAATGGAAAGTAATTATTAATTCAAGATATAATTAAAATACATACAAGTGAGAAAATGATAAAATCAAATAAGAGAGAATTACCTCTTTACAAAATATTCAATCCAAATGCATCCTCCCTTTATTTTATTCTTTGTCCTCTAGAAAATATACATAAGCTAGGCACACATTTTTATACAAGTGGCACCTAACCATACCCCTACTTTATTGAAAATATATTTACACATCAATAACCAATTTTTAATAATAGGCATAGATAATACATATAAAGAATTTGAGGAAGCAATTATTCATTCCGATTTATATCAATTATAAAGATTACAATGTGGTTACAATAAGTTGGTTTATTAAACCAACCTAGAGAGCGCCTATGTGCGCTACCCTTTTGCTCAATAGTGTAAGACATATATGCTAACATCCCCCCTTATTACATTATTGGCAAATTCCAATAGTATCTCGAAACTTTGCATATTTGATACGCCCAAGTGCTTTGGTAAAGATATCTGTAACTTGTGCATCAGTAGGAATGTATTGAAGTTGTATATGGTGCTTTGGAACTTCATCTCGAATGAAATGACATCTGGTATCAACATGTTTGGTACGTTCATGAAAATTTGGATTTTTGACAAGATTCAAAACACCTTGATTGTTGCAAAACAAATGAAGAGGAAGATTCTTTGGAAGACACATGTTTGTAAGAATGCGACTTAACCACATTATCTCGCAGACTGCTTCACTAGCTACATAATATTCTGCTTTTGTAGAAGATAAAGTAACCACATGTTGTTTCTTACTGTGCCATGATACATGTCCAGATCCCAGATGAAAAACATATCCAGAAGTGGATTTACTATCATCAATGGATCTAGCATAATCTGAGTTCGTGTATCCTAGTAAGAAAAACTTATTATTCTTTTTGTATTCTAGACCATAATTTGTACTACCACGAACATAATGAAGAACTCTTTTTGCTGCTTTCCAGTGACTCATCTTAGGATCTTGCATGAACCTTGAAATATAGCCCACAACAAAACTAATATCTGGCCTAGTATTTGTCAGATATATGAGACTTCCAATCAACTAATGATAGAGAGTACCATCTACCTGAGATGATTCATCATATCATGATAACTTAAGTCCTTGCTCCATTGGAGTTGCTTTTGACTTACAGTTAGTCATCCGATATTTTTCTACTAAAGTCTTGGCATATTTATTTTGTGTTACTCTAATATGAAATCTTTTTTGAGTAACTTCTAAACCAAGACAATAGTGCAAAAGTCCTAGATCTGTCATTTCAAATGATTGCTTCAAATCATTTTTCACTAAGTCAATCATTCTTTTCGAGCTTCCTGTTATGATCAGATCATCTACATAAAGTACAAGAATCACTATATCAGAACCATTTTTCTTAATATAGATATTTGCATCTGAAAGACTTCTTTTGAATCCATGTTGCACAAGGTGATTGTCTATCTTGATATACCAAGCTCGAGGAGCTTGTTTGAGCCCATACAAGGATTTTATCAACTTGCATACTTTTTGTTCTTGCCCCTCGACCATGAATCCTTCTTGTTGAGTCATGTATACTTCTTCCTGTAATTCACCATTCAAGAAAGAACTTTTAACATCCATCTAATGCAACTTCCACCCAAACTGAGCTCCCATGGCACAAAGTACTCGAATGGTAGTCATTTTTGTAGTAGGGGCAAAAGTCTCTTCATAGTCTATGCCTTGTTTCTAAGCATAACCCTTCACAACAAGTCGGGATTTATGCTTATTAATAGATCCATCTGCATTATACTTCACTTTGAACACCCATTTGTAGCCTATGGGTTTCTTTCCTGTTGGCAGATCGACTAACTTCCAAGTATTACTTTTTATGAGAGACTTATATTCTACATCCATGGCCTCTTTCCACTATGGTTTATGAAGTGCATATTGAATTGTTGTCGGTTAATTTGCATTCAATGTAGACATAAATATTTTATTCGTCCTCATATTCTTATCTATCATTTTCTATACCCACTGACAAATCATCAAAGTGTTGACAAAGTTTGTCAACCTTTGAATTCGATTCCTCTGCTCTCATTTGATGATTCATACTACGAGTACATGGCCTATCTAGAGATAGATCTAGAAGGGAATTCAACTTAGCATCTCTCAAAGTGCTAGTATACCATTTTGGGACTTTTTGTTGTTGTTGTGGAAGTTGAACCTCCTTCTTAGGTTCTTCTTCATCTAGGTATACAACTATAGATGTGTATTTTGATGTGAAAGCTTCACCAAATACAACATCTCTACTTATGTGTGTCTTCTTGGTCTTAGGATCAATCAATCGATAACCTTTTGAATACTCATCATAGCCAAGAAAGATACACTCTAGGGTTTTCTCATCCAACTTCCTCCTTTTCTGTTTTGGAATGTGCATGAATTCTTTACATCCAAACACCCTTAAATGAGAAATGGAAGGTTTCTTACCACTCCAAGCTCCTTGTGGTGTTTTCCTTGTAGAGCTCTAGTGGGTGCTCTATTTAGGAGGTATGATGCTATGTTTATAGCTTCTGCCCAATATTGATCCTCAATATGTGCTCCCTTTAGCATACATCGAACCATTTCCATAATGGAATGATTTCTCCTTTCTGCAACTCCATTCTTCTAAGGTGTATAGGTTGTAGTCAGTTGTATTTTGATCCCATGTTTCTTAAGAAAATCTGAAAACTCTTCAGAAGTGTATTCCCCCCTCGATCTGAGTGGAGGGTTTTTATGAAACAACCCGACTCCTTCTCGACAAGTTTCTTGAATTGTTGAAAGTAGAGAAATGCTTTTGATTTCAATTGAATAAATAAAACCCACATCTTTCATGAGTAATCATCAACAAATAGTTGAAAATACTTATTTCCACCATAGTTGGTTGGCATAGGACCACACAGATCGGTATGTACCATCTCTAAAGGGTTTGTAGCTTGAGAGGAGCTAGTTTCAAAAGGTACTTTGTGTTGCTTCCTTTCTAAGCAATTCGAGCACACTGGTAATATAGATGAGAGTGGAGAAAGACCTTTCACCATCCCATATCTGTGTAATTCAAGCAAATATCCTAAACTAAGGTGCCCATAACATCTATGCCAGAGAGAGGTGGCCTCCTTTGTAGTTACAACTAGAGCAACATGAGGAGTTGAAAGAGCATCTAGAATGAACAAGCCATGTTTGTAGGATCCTATTACATGTTTACCACTGTGGGTGATAAAACATATCTTATTGCCTTTGACAACTCGAAACATGACTTCCGTGTTTCTATCCAACATTTGTGTGACTGAGAGCAGATTATTGGCTAATCCTGGAACATAGAGAACCTTCTCAATTTGACAATTACCATCATGAAGGGACACAGAAACATCCCCTTCTCCATTTAATTTATAGACTTGATTGTCAGCAATTGTGACTCGCTTACCCTCTTTCTCCGCAAAAGTATCAAACCATGATTTGTCCCTAGTCATGTGTTTGCTAGCTCCTGAATCAATATACCATACAACATCTATTTGGGAAGACGAAGCATGGGTCATGAGTACCTTGTGTGATCTTTCAAATTTAGAATTTGAATCAGACCCAGGAGAATCTAAGTCTGAGTTGGAGTCAGCATAAGCAACATGGCCTTTAGGTTGCTTATGTTTTTTGTATTTTTGTTTGTCTTTACCCTTCTTCTTAGGACCTTGATCATTTTGTTGCTTGTTTTTGAACCAACACCTATTGGTGTCATGGTTATTCATATCACAAATCTTGCAATATTTTGTATCCTTCTGCTAATTTTGCTTCCCTTTTCCTTTGGAAGAAGGACCCCCTTTTTGAAACTGACCTTGTTTCTTACCACTTTGTTGTGTGGAAAGGACATTATCTAGCACGTCATATTTTTGAACCTGATTTGCCTCCTCAATGCTGAAGCAAATTTACCAGCTCCACAATTGATACTTGTCTACCAGAAACATTGAGAGAAGTGATCAACATCTTGTAGGAATCTGGCAATGCTCTCAAGATGACATATTTTAATATATCATCATCCATTTTTTTTCCCATGGCATTCAATTTGGATTTCAAGTTAGCCACTCTACAAAGGAATATATCAACTGTTTCCATAGAATTCATACTGAGAGTATGTAGTTGAGTTTGAATGTTTAGAATAGTGGATTGATTCTTTTCTTCATATACTGTGATCAAGGCATCCCAAGCTATATTACTAGTTTTTGCATCACAAATATGAGGCTGCACCTCATCTGTAGTAGCAAGCAATATAAACACGAGACTCTTCTTGTCCTTCTTATCCTAAGCTTCTTGATCTATTCCTGTTGTCTGAGGGTGCTTTGTAGTGCCAGTCACTACATCCCATAAATCTTCCAACTGAAGAATGACTTTCATATTTTTTTTTCCATGGAACAAAGTTAGGACCTTTCAAAAACTGTGAATCTAAGAGATACTTATGAATTGTGGCCATTATGAAGGTTCCTTATATCACCAATTGGTCTCCCTTTATTTATACCTGTCAGATCTTTATATCATAACCTTTCAATATATACCCGCCCTTACGTGAGGGAGACTATAGGTATATATGAATAGTATACTACTCAATATGTACCTACCCTTACGTGAGGGAGACTATAAGTACATATGAGAAGCACAATATATTGAACATAGGGGATACTGAAAGGGCATCGTGTTGTTAATGACACCTACCATAGAAAGTTTTATTCCTCATGCGTGGGGCGTAACTTCCCCTAAACACTTTGGAAAAAAAAACTTTTGCCAAGATTTACGCCTAACAACAATCACGATGTGGATATGAAATGGAAAAAAAATAGATCTAGTTTACCTTATTTCTCCCTGATGATTAATAGAGAACAATATCAGACATCATTGTTGTAGCTATATTAGGCAGCGAATACAATAGTCCAAAGCACGACAACATTACCTGTAAGTGTGGACCAGAGGTATCTCAAATACCGAACGTTGTTGTGCAATAAATTGCACAAATAGGGTATAAATTTGGGGTCTTATTTTTTTCTATAATTTATGATTGTTAATTCAAGAAAAATAGAATATTTAAATGCAAAAGAAACAATCATAAATGCCCACAAATTTAAGCACCTATTACAAATCTAGCAATTATTCACTTCCAAATGGTTTGATTTCGCCCCTTTATCTTAAAATTTTGCAAATGAATCATGTGAAGACTAAGATTTCTCCCCTTCGTATTGCAAAATAGACAAGGAAAAACAATTGTACCTGAACCCCAAAAAAAAATTGTTTGGAGCCTTCAAGGCATCAAATTTGACTACACAGGCGTCAAATGACTTGTTGGCGTCATCAGGACACTTCCTGGCATCAACAAGGCACTTCTTGGCATCATCAAGGCACTTCGGGGTGTCAAAATGTGCCACCTACCATCACAGCATGCGCGGGGCATCAAAAACTTGCCACCCATCATCACAGCGTATGCGGGGCATAAAAAAAAAACTTATACCTCCCTGAAGAGACTTGAACCCGTGACCTTCCGCCTAACAATCACCACGCATACCACATGAGCCATAGGGCCCAACAAGAACAAACATGGAGCAGGCACATCTTAGCAGGATCGAGTGCAGAGAAGGGAGAAAAAAAATTTAATCCCACATGGCCTATACTGCCACTATGGGGGTCTTTAAGAACAAGGAAAGCTACTATAGCTTTCGATTGCCTTCAGGCAACCACCCTGCCCTTTTGCCTCCACAACTGTCGACCTCATTTGTCTATGTGCCCAATCTACTCTCCTCTGTCTACGTACCTCTAGTCTTGAATCACGTGCTTTATCTGTTCTACTTTGTCTACGTGCCTCCAATCTCGTTGGCTGGTAGTTTGTCCTCTGTCTACATTCGTTAGTGTCTCCTCTATTTGCGTTCGTCAATGTCCTCTAGTCTGCATGCCTCCAGTCTCGTTGGCTAGTAGTCTATCCTCTGTCTACGTCCATCAGTGTCTCCAAGAACCACACTGTTTAGGGAAGTTGGAGTAGTTAGAAATGATAACTACCTTACCCAATGTCTGCGGTCATCCCTAGCTCTGATGCCATAAAGAATTTGACGAAGCAATTATTCATTTCGATTGATATCAATTATAAATATTATAATGTGGTTACAATAAGTTGGTTTATTAAACCAACTTGATGGTTATTAAACCAAGCTAGAGAGCGCCTACGTGCGCTACCCTTTTGCTCAATAATGTAATACATATATTCTAACAACATACACACTCTTAAACTATTGGAAGTATCCTAAAATTTTTCAACCACTTGCTAACAATAAGTGGCACCTTACACTACTCTTATCTTGGGACAATCTCAACCATTTTTTAATAATAAGTATGAACAAGGCAAGTGGCACCTTACACTCCTCTTATCTTGGGAGCATCTCAACCACTTGCTAACAATAAGCATAAACAAGGTAAGTGGCACCTTACACTCCTCTTATCTTGGGAGTACTTGTTAATAATAAGCATGAACAAGTAAAGATGCATATTACACTCCTTGTATTTGGGAGGAATCTTCCCTATATATTGGAACTAACATTTCTCATATCTTGGAATAAACTTCACAGCTTTATCCCAAGATTTGAGGAAAAAATTATGACACAACTTTAACCCAAGATTTGAGGAGAAACTATTAAAAATGACAACATAATTTTAGTCCTATTTTTAAAGAGAAATTAACAACACAATTTAAGATTACTTTTTAGGGAGGTCAAATTATTGAAAATAAGAACATAAATTCATCCCTACATTTAAAAAATAATTATGAACACAGTTTTAACCTACTTTTTTGGGAGGTCAAATTATTCAATTCACAAAAAGCTTCACTTTATTTCCTATGTGTAAGCTCCATATAAATACATATCTATATTTTTTTAACCTTACTTTTAAGCTCATTATGGTTTGGATCATTCTAGCACATTTTGTGCATTTCGATGCATTTTGGTGTAAGACTATTCCAAAACATTCTAGCTTATTTTTGCATAAGACCATTTCGATGCACTGTAACAATTTCAACATATCAACATTTAGATATGGAGCAGAGAGCTCCCAACAAGGGAGTGAGTAGGGCCAGGAAAATAGTTGAAAAAAGTAATTGTGATGTATCTACCGCTATAGTGGTCATTCCCCTGCCCCTGAGCCTAAAGGAAGCCATAATTGACTTAGATAGGGGTGTGATTATGGCTACAGTAGATCCAATCAATATGATGAATTTCCATGTGGCTTCCCAATTTTGAGTGGTAGAGGTGATAGAAAAGAAATTATCAGGACTGAATACCAAGGCTACAACAATAGAATAACTACAACAAAAAGTAGAGTGATTGCAAGTAGAGATAGACCAGCTCAGGAAAATATCACATGCTTCTCAAAGGACTCCTCTATAGGCTGATCACCACCCCAATATCATTAAGGAGTTCAAACAATATATAATGGACAAGGTGTAATAGAATATGGTCGATCGGATCACTACATTTTATAGTATTTATATTGTAAGTCATATTGTGTGTCTCTTACAAGATCTATTAAAACAGGTAGATCAAAGGATCAATATGATATACCCAATCATGCAGATATTCAATGAAAACTACATGGATGTAAGCGAAGGTGTGATCACCCTTAAAAGTGGGTCTATCTTATTTTGTGCAGAAGAGTTCACAAACATTTCTATTATTTTCAAAATAAATTGAAGTGGTTGTAGTGGAACGAGGAGATAACAAGCTTTGAGGAGTTACAAAGTAAACTCAATGACCTCACGTTCATGTTGAAAGATTTTTTCTAGGTAGCCAACATCAAAGATTTAATCTGTAATAAGATACGAGATTTTAACTTTGGTCAAAATACGAAGCTGATGGGGCAACTTAATTACTTAGCGAAAATAGTAGATTGTTTATGTGTGTTCTCTGAGAACACCATGGTATGGTCCAAGGAGTGGATGAACAATATTACACAAGATGCCAATATGTTGAAATTTGCATTGACCTTCCATGATGAAGCTTGGGTCTACATTGACCAAAAACTACAAAATCTCGGGAAGGAAAATGTAGTGGAAGACCTAGAGCAAGGAAAAGTGGCTGGTAATGAACAAAACAGAGTGGGGGCCCAACGTAGTACATGATGAAGTAGGTAAAGATACCACAAAGCCACTTTTTCAAGATGGTGATGGCTTTAGTGCACAAGCAAAACAATCATAAGATAAATACATGGGCCACCCATCCCTTTTTTCTCCTACCACGATCATTGTACAAGGTAGAATATTCTACCAAATGGAGGAGCCACAAAAAAATAGTTACATTGAAGCCTAATTGCCCAACATTATAAGAAGAAGAATATCATAGAAAAAGTTTTTAATAAAGCTTTAGATAGCAAAACTTTAGTCCAGGTATAACCGTTTCTTGAAGTTAGTCATATTTTCGTCTTCTGTGTGTTTTTCCTTTGTCTCTCATTATCACCTTTTCCTCTGTTATTACCCAAAAACTACCCAGGAAGCTCAGTTGGTTGAGATTATTTCCAGCAGATGCGCAAGAAGTTTGAATCTCTCACATCACTGCAATCAAGATGTGGAGACATAGCCCTCTGTTGCGATATTAAAAAATAGGTACCATTGTAGTGACTGCCATATAGACCCAAATACTTTGTCGGGCTCTTTCTATTGTAAATTTTCCATAAATATAATTCCAACTCTATTTTTGGTATTCTTACGTCAATAGCTTGTGTGTGGTTCTTATTTACATGTTATAGCTTATGAATGTGTAAATAACACTTCTACCTGCTAGTTTAATAGTTCTTGTTTATTGTATTATTTGAATGAATATAAACAAACTGGTTTTTCTCTTCCCTTTCCTTTATTATTTCATAAGATACTATAATTTTTCTGATTGCCCAATGGACATGGCATCGATCTGGTCTTAAAAATTAAAATGCTAAATGGTTTGTTCAAAAGGAAAAATAATTAATGAAATATCACTTAATCTAGTCAGATATGGGCTATTATATCAAAATATTAAATGTTCTCGCCCATCACCTGGGGTATCCTTACCCGACATAGTATGTCTAGAGTCTTAGAGATAATCTTTTTCTAGGTCAAAGAGGTAGATACACCAAATTCTACAAACTAGTTGTGATTCTAGGGGTTTCTGTGATGTGGCACATTTAGAAAGGGTAAGTAGGAATTTCCCACAATAGTTTGAGACAAGGCGACCCTTTTTTCCCTTTTATATTTATCATTGTGGTCAAAGCCCTAGGGAGAACTTTGTGGTCTTCATGTTCCAAAAGAGAAATCTATAGCATTTTACCTACCTCATCTCTAATGCCTATATCTGACCAAAAATTTATGGATGATATTATTCTACCCACTCATACCTCTATTCCCCAAGCCAAAGTCATAAAGTCCATTCTTCTCTCCTTTGAGTCTACTGTTGGCCAAAAATTTAACTTCTCCAAAACTAAATTGTATTTTCTCAATACGCCTCCTGGATAGAAAACCAGCATAGCTAATATCCATGGTTGTACCATTGTTGACCTTCCTTCTACCTACCTTGGTTTTCCACTTTTTTTTATTTTGCCAAAAATTCTCTTTGGTTTCTACTCATTGAGAGAATTCACAAAAAATTGATAGGATGGAAAGGAGGGCTCCTTAGTCAAGCAATAAAGGCCACCTTAGTCAAAGCCACTCTCTAGAGCATCCCTATTTTATTTTTGTCCATATTTCACATTTTGGTTGAAGTTTATAACAATATTGAATAGCTCTAGAGGAATTTTATTTGATCATGCTTAGAACACAAACAAATATTCCATTTAGTTGCATGGGATTAGGTCTACTCCACAAAATAATATGGTGGTATCAAGATTAGGAAGATCATACATATGAACTTATCCCTCATTTCCAAGAAAGGATGATGGATCCTTCAACATGAAAAGTCATTGTGGTTTGATATCATCAAGACTAAATACCTCTAGCATCAACCAAATTTTTTGGATGATCTTTCACCTATTCAAGGTTCTACCACCTAGAATTTCATCTTGTGTATGAGGGATATTATCAACAAAGTAATCTGTTGGAAACTTGGTGATGACCAAAAGATATGCTTTTGGGAGGACAAGTGGTTGGGTAATAGCCCTCTTTAAAATCATCTTGATCTGATTTACCTCAAACCTATAACTAACATGTTGTTTGGTACAAAGGTATGCAATTTTATTGATGCTAGAAAAAAGCATTGGAAAACCATTCCTCATAGTAAGCTAAATGAAGATAAAAAAGAGCTAATATTATTTTTCTAGCATGTTGTGTCTCTTTGTTATTACCAACTATTTAGTTGAAGATAAGCTCCTATGGGCTCCCCATGAAAATGGGCTTTTCTTTGTCAAATATGCCTATTTCATTAATGAGAACCGGGTGATACCAGTATTTGTTTCTTCTTTTGGCTTAGTGTTTAGGATAAAATTCTCTTCATTTCAAATATCCAAATTTAAGGGCTCCCCATTCCTAAATATTATTACCTTTGCAAGCAGTGCAAATCCACCTAGTATATTTTCCTTTCCTATCCTTTCTTCCTCAAAGTTCTTTGCTCATTATTTTCCTCTATGGGTATTGTCTAGGTTCCTCCTTTTTTTTGAATGACCTTTATTTACAGTGGCCTAATCCCTTTAAAAGTTTGTCTTAAAATATTTTGGACCTTTCGTCTCCTCCATTTCTTGTGGGAAGTTTGACATGAACAAAATTCTAGAGCCTTCAATAACTCCATCCATGATTCCAACTATGTTATTTCCAGAGTTATTTATGCAGTAGCTAAAAATATCTCTATTATTCAAGGCACTAGATGGCTAGATTCTCCGAGTGAAGATCGGGTAGCCAATTACCTCTAGCTCCCTTCTCGTAATATTTCCTCTCCCTCTTCTATGGTTGATCACTTGCTTATCAAGTGGTCTCCTCCACCTTTGATATGGATCAAGTATAATTTTTATGGTGCTACCAAGGGCAACCTAGGACCGACTAGAGTAGGAGGTATCTTTCAAGATAATATAGGGAAGATATCGTTGGCCTTTGTAGAAAATATTGGCATCCAAACCAACCATTTTGCTAAAGCTCGTGAAGAGAAATAATACCCTGATGAAAAAATTATAGAAAAAACCAGTAATTGCATAATAAAAGGAAAAATAGAAAATAACACATTACACAAGAATTTATCCTAGGAAATCCTTTCGAAAAAATACCTAGCACGAATATTTTCTTATTGTATAAACTTGAAAAATTTCAATACAATAATATCCTTTCTCTTATGATTACATTTCTTGCAAATTCATTACCAAACTCTCATGCAAGTGTTGCTTTATATACCAACAACACAATAAGGGGTTTATAATACCATGGGCACAAAACCATAGGCCAATATTACATTAACCAAAAAACAACCATATGGGTCTAAAAATATATTAAACCCCAAAAAAAATATCCCTGAGGGCTAACGCCCTCAGACCCCAAATAGGGGTTGTCACCCCCATACCCCCACTCAGGGCCTAACCTGGTCCTGAAACCCAGTGAGGAAATATTTATAGAGTATAAAGTCCTTTCAGAGTTAACCCCTCTTGAATAACATGAAAATATTCAACATAATTCCAACATTCTCCCACTTATTGAATACTTTCCATAGGGGCTAATAACTACCATTGTCAACTATCAAGTGCAACCATGCTCGTAGGTCTTCTACACAAAGAATTTTTTTGAGTAGGTACAACCTTTGTTAATGAATTAACAATATTCTTCTTTGTATAAACTTTCTCCAATATCACCCGGTTCTCTTCAACCATCTTTCTCACAAAATGGTACTTGATATCAATATGTTTTGATCAATCATGGAAACCAATATTGTTTACCAAAAATATTACACTCTGACTATCACTATCAATTCTCATAACCTTATGCTTAATTCCAACTATTGAACATAGCCTCTGTAGCCACACTACTTTATAGGCATGAGTTGCTACAATAGTGGACAAAGAAATAACTAATTATTTTTTACTCATCCAAATTACTGCTCCTCCTAAGAGCCTGAACACATAAGCACTCATCAATATTCTCTTGTTAAGATCTTCAGCCCAGTAAATATCCACAAACCCTTCTAGATTTACAATATCATTATCTCCAAAATTTCCTTCATAACAGATAGCATAATATGTAGTTCTATGCAAGTATTTGAAGATCCTCTTCATAGTAGTCCAATATTCCTTGCCTAGATTGGAAATATATTGGCTAACTATTCCCATTGCATGTGAAATATTAGGTCTAGTACAGACCATTGCATACATCAAACTACCCACAATACTAGAATAAGGAACATGATGCATTTCTTCAATTTTCTCATCTATTTTAAGACATTGTTCAACAAATAACTTTTGACCAACACGATATGGAGTACATATTGGTTTACAATCATGCATCCTAAACCTTTGTAGTATCAAATTAACATATTTTATTTGATTTAACCACAACTTTCTATTTGCATGATCCCTTATTATTTCCATATCCAAAATAAATTTTGTAGCACCCAAATCCTTCATGTCAAATTCAAAAGATAACTGAGATTTTAGTAACTTTATCATATCCTTATTGTTACCAATTAACAGTATGTCATCCACATACAATACAATGATAACAAAATTTTCACCTTCCTTTTTAAAATATACACATGGATCTACTTTGCTTTTTCCAAGCCCAAGTGTCAAAACAAACCTATCAAATTTTTGGTTCCACATCCTTAGAGACTACTTCAACTCGTAAAGAGACTTCTTTAGCTTGCATACCAAGTCCTCCTTACATTTTACCCTAAAGCATTTTGGTTGTGACAATATATATATATATATATATATATATATATATATATATATATATATATATATATATATTCATCAAGTTCACCATGTAGAAAAGCTATATTTACATCCATCTGTTCTATTTAAAAAAAAACAGTAGAAATAGCCAACAAAAATCTAATTGATGTTAGTTTAACCATAGGAGAAAAAATATCACCAAAGTCAATTCCCTCAACTTGATAAAATCCTTTTGCTATCAGATGAGATTTGTACTCCAACTTTCCTTCTACATTATACTTTTTCTTGAATAACCACTTACAACCAACATGTTTTCTATCAAGGGGTAATTTCACCAAGTTCAATATCTTATTTTTATCTAAGGGCTCCATTTCTTCTTCCATAGCCCTTTTCCAAGACTTATTCTATAGTCTTGGGTTCTTCATCAATAATTGATAAATTAAATGCTAAAAAAAAATTAAAGGGCTATACCTTTATGGGAGTCTTCTCACTTGATATGATCTCCTCAAAATTGGAGTTCTAGGTTTTGCATCTTTAGCTTTCTCCTCACCTTCTTCCTATGAAATTCCTCTTCAAACTCTCTTTATAATTTAGGTTCTACCACAGGTTCTTCCTCCTATTCCATTTTTACCTAACCTATTTCTAGTTCTTTGCTTGATTGCATTTCCTATTTTGGAACCCCTTTTGTTTCTCTAAAGATCACATTATGACTATAAGTAATCTTCTATTTTTTTGGATTCCACAACTTATATCCTTTCACATCAATACTATAACCTAGAAATATGCATATCTTAGATTTATAGTCTAGCTTAGTCCTTTTCTCTTTTAGGACATACATATCAGTTTTGCAACGAAAAAACCTTATATGACTAAGAGAGGGTTTCTTACCAGTCCACACTTCCTATGGAGCTTTATCCACCAAATCTGAGGTAGGACATCTATTGATGAGGTAGCAAGAAATTAACATGACTTTTGCCCAAATTTTATTTTCTAGCCTTGCACCGTTTAGCATACTTCTAGCATTATCCATCAATGTTCTATTCATCCATTTTACAACTCTATTATGTTATGGAGTATATGGAGTTTTTCTACGCATTTATATTCCACAATCCTTAAAAAACTGCTCAAAATTATTAGAGTAGTACTCACCATCATTATCACTTATCATAATATTTAACTTTTTCTCTGTCTGATTTTCTACAAGAGCTTTAAACTCTTTAAATTTATTGAAAAAATCAAATTTGTACCATAAAAAGTATACCTAGGTATTTCTTGAGAAGTCATCTATAAATGTAACAAAATATATGTATTTACCTAATAATGGTACTTTTTCAGGTCCAAACACATCACTATGAACTAGATTCAGAATTCCTTCAAATATTATAGCATTACTCAAAAACTTAACTTTGGTTTTCTTTCCAAAAACACAGTGCTCACAAAAATTAAAATTTAATGGGCAATCATAAATTCCTTCAACCATACATTTCATTTGCAATTTTTTAAGGCCTTTCTCACCAATGTGCCCCATGCATTTATGCTACAACATTGTCTTCGCTATAGGAATACTTGGAGCTTCTTCTATCGTATTAATTTCCTCTATAACTAAAGATTTATTGCAATCAATACTTATAGTGCTAGCCTTAAGTTTGAACAAATTTCCTATACGAACTCCCCTTGTGAACACTAAGCATCCATGAACCATTTTGTAGCTATCATTATTTAATTACATAGTCACACCTATGTCATTCATCTTACTCACAAATATCAGACTCCTTGCCAAACCTGGAATGTGCAGCACACCAGGAAGGGTTTTAACTCTTCCATATTTTAACCTCAATTTGAATCTTCCTCGACTTATTATTTTTTGTGTCGAATCACCTCCAAAGAAGACTTCACCTCCATTTATATTTTCATATTCACAAAACCCCTCCCTATGAGGAGTCATATGAAAATAAGCACCTAAGTTAGTTAGTCTACTATGATTTGGTGTTCATTTGAGTATGTTGTAGCTATGAACAGGTCCCTTCAATATTCATTTGTGGTCTTTATTTTTGTATATTTTCCTTCATCAACATTTTTAGATCTACAATCTCTTTTATAATACCCTATTTTACCACACTTCCAACATTTTATTTTATCAGGAACAACCAATTTTTCCATAGATTTCAATTTCTTTTCTCTTGATTTCTTTTTGCTTCTTTCTTTAGAATGACCTCTCACAACCAAGACATCATTTTTATGATAATTCTCAAAATATTTTCATCTCATTTTCTCAGATAGCAATGTTCCTACTATATCCTCTACTTTCAATGTAGAAGTAGTATTGGAGATAGCCATAACCAGGTTATCTCAGGAGTCTAGGAAATGAAGAAAGTAAAGTAATAGAATTTTCCTCTTCATCTATTTTTACATATACAGAGTCTAATTGACTTACCACAGTGTTAAAAAAATTTATATTTTTAGTCATATAGTCACCATCATTCATCCAAATAAAATACAACGTATTTCAAAGAAAGATTTTATTTACTAGTGACTTTGTCTGATACAGTACTCCCAACTTTTTCGATAATAACTTTGTCATGGTATCTATCAATACATTAAACAATACTGAATTAGATAAGCACAATATTATAGATCTCCTTTCCTTCCTATCTATCTTTAGATATTCCTCATATGTCATTCCTATTGGTTCTACTCCTGATACTACAATCCACTGATCTTTATCCATCAACAGATCCTCCATATTGAGTTTCCATAACTCAAAATTTTACCCATTAAATTTTTTAATCTTTACCTATGTGCTTCCCATCATTTTTCCTTCACCCAAATTCTTTTGTGCACTGCTCCCACTCAAGAATCAATTTATCCCAGGGTTGAAACCCTTATTCCTCAAACAAAGCTAAAACCTAGCTCTAATACCAAATGAAGAGAAATAATACCCTAATAAACAAATTCCAAAAAAAATAGTAATTGCAAAATCAAAGGAAAAATAGGGAAGAAGAACACATTACACGAGAATTTATCTTGGAAACCCCTTTCGATAAAATCTCCTGTAAGAATATTTTCTTATTGTATAAACTTGATCGTCTTCAATACAATAATATCCTTTCACTTTATTTTCACTTGTGATCACATTTTACAATTTCATTATCAAAACCTCATGCAGGTGTTGCTTTATATACCAACAACACAAGAATGAGTTTTACAATACCATGGGCACAAAACCATGGGACAACATTAAATTAACCCCAAAATACCCATATGGGTCTAAAATAGATTAAACCCCAAAAAAACATTCCTTGGGGGATAACACCCTTGGACCCCCAAACAAGAGTTACCGCCCTCGTACCCCCGCTCAAGGCCTAGCCTAGCCCCAAACCCCGATGAGGAATTGTTTATAGAGTGTAAAGTCCTTTCAAAGCTAACCCTTATTGAATAATATGGAAAATATTCAACATAATTCCAATAGCTCGAGCCCTCTCCCAAGGTTTATATCTATTGTCTAGAATAAGATGCCCTAACCTTATTGTTGAAGGTGACTCTATAAACATTATTAGAAGCATTGTAGGTACCCATTCATATTACTTGATCATCTCCAGTTTAATCTCCGAGGCAAAGTTTTTTTTGAGATATTCCCATAATGTTACTATTTAACATGTATTTAGGGAAGGAAACCAAGCCACTAAATTTCTAGCTAACTTGGGGGTTTCTTTGCCTAACCTCACCATTTGGAATGAAATTTCTCCTTCCCCCTGATTGATGGCAATCCCATGCATGTATCTCTTTTGTGAGTTTTCTTAGGATTTATATTTCTTGGGTAGCCATATCTTCTCCATGTTATGGGAATCCACCTTAGATTGGATAGCATTTTCAAGACACATCATTGGAGGTTTCATCAATCCGTGGAATTTTTCTAAGTTCACAGGATTTATTTTCAACATACACTCTCATGTGTGGCTTCAATGTTCGAGGCATGTGGAGATTATGGCTCAACATGGATAATATCTTTGTGAGTCATGGGTGAAGATATTGTAACCACACCATCTTTAATGAACACCTCTTACAGGTTTTTTGTTGCATGATGGATGATAAAATAGATTCATCTATTGTCTTACCTAGAAACGTGAGCAGGCTTTACTATAGATCAAATTTGAGAATCATTGTTACTGGTCTCTTTTGGCGGATGAGGGATGACTGTGAGTTCCCAAGGTAACTTTCTATTTCAACTTTTTATTTGCACATGAGCTTGCAAGAAGCCGGTGGTGAAATGGTTACTATCCATCATGAGAGGTGCAACACCAAAATTGGAAAGGATCAAAACATTATTTTTTCTACCAATGACATTTACAACCTTGTGAGAAGTGCCACCAAAATTTTTTCTCACACCTTGACTACAACATTTTCTCAGGATTGGTCAATGGTTGGACTTACGATGTCTTGTGTGGAACTTCTATTTTTCTCATGCCTCTCTTATTTCCTGTTGAGGCTTCCTCTTTTACCCCTATGAGGGTTTCTCTATCTATTTTTGTCTTTCTTCTTGGTTGTTTTGAAGAAGGTGCTTCTTTTTTGTTTCAGATGGTTGGGAGTATTTTTCCTAACTAGAACTTTTTTGTAAAATGTTACGGGAACCTTTCAAAATCCCTCTTACCAATAAAAAAATCAAAGAGGACTGATCCCCATATTATATTCCCTATAAAAAATATAATAATGAAGCTTTTGAGAAAATGCATCTCTAAAATCAAAATGTAATTGATTCCAAAGAAAGAAGCGGTATATAATAAAAGAAACTTATAAGAACAATAAACCTCCTATTTAGAAGTAACACACCCCACTGATCATAAAATTTTGATCTTATGATAATTAAATTTTATTCTCCAAGGGGACCCTCTTGAAGTATTTTGATTTTATTTCCAAATTTTGCTTTCGTCAAGGTTTTAAATTTTTCCCACATCAAGGTGTCACAATTGCTTGCCTAAAAGCATTGATATCAATTGATTTTTTCTAGATATTTACACCTCAATGATATTATTTCAGATTATTGATTTCAGAAAAATTAATCTTCAATAGTTTTCCTAAGGTCTAAATTATTAAAATCAAATTTTAGGGTTTTCTACAATTATTCATCTTACCCTAAATTCACATCAAATTTGAAATCATCATATATTTTGATAGAAGAATTTTTTTGAGGTGATTTGAATTCTGGGTGAAATATCTTGGTCCCCTCTTTCCAGTGATTCTAAATTTACCAAAATTTAGATGAAATTTCTTTTCCAAAAATAGAAATTTCTTGTTCCAGCTAGTGATATTCTTAATGCAATATCTCTTGATAAAAATGAAATTTTAAGTTTTATTTGCAGATTTGGATATTCATTTGGCTATTTTACAAGTGTGCAAAATTTCATCTAAATATGAGAACTTTGATTTTTTGCCTAGTTTTGCACTACAAGGGTTTGGGAGTAAATTAATGGCCCGGAACAACATTCCTCCATCCCACGGTCACACTTGGTAAAAATGATGAAATGAAAATTAAAATCATGGGGTAGGACCAACTTCCTTGGAAAGAAGCTTGCTCTTGCCAGCTACCAAATTTCCATCAACCTTGCTCCATTCCGCGGTTAGACTTGGTCAAAATGAAAAAATCAAAATTAAAATCACAGGGTAGAAGTAACTCCTTTGGCTAAAGCTTGCTCTGGCCTGCTACCAATATTTTTATCTTTTCGTGTTCTCTCTCACAGTCAAAAGGGTCAACAAAGGAGGAGTTTGAAATCAAATTGTGAGCTAGAACCCAAAAATCAAATTATTTGAAACCAAGATAAAAGTTATGGATTTTTTGGGAGATTCAATTTCATTTTAACTTTGGCAAAAAGCATGCTCCATGCTGCAAGTAAATGTTTGGTTTTTATCTTTGGATTTTAGTTCCAATTTATTCAATTAATCATCTCCAAAATTTTGCAAATCAAAACCCTTGTTCTCTCCCGCTACCAAATTCTCTTTAATCATCACAAGCTAGAACCATATTCCAAGGCAAAGTTGCAGATTTTTTGGGAGATTCAATTTCATTTTAATTCCGACTCAAAGCATGCTCTCTCCCGCTACCAAATTTTCTTTAATCATCACGAGCTAGAACCATATTCCTTGAAATCAAAGCTTGCTCCAAATTTTCATCAACCTTGCTCTACCCTATGGTCCAAATGGTCAACAATGGCAAAGTGCAAAATTAAATCGTGGGATAGAACCATCTTCCAAGGCAAAGTTGCAGATTTTTTGGGAGATTCTATTTCATTTTAATTTCGGCTAAAAAGCATGTTCTATCCCATCCATTTTCTATCTCGCTCATGCTCTCTCCATCTCATGGCCCTATTTCTCGATAAGGAAGGCATTAGAATTTAATTTTTTAATTATATTTTTGCCCTACAAATTAAAATCTTAAACCTTAAGGATAATTAAAAATTAATTAATTAAAAATAAAAATGTTTAAACCTTAGAGAAATAAAATTATTTATTTAATTATTCTATTAATTATCTAATATATACCCTTTTATTCTATTAATTGTGTGATGGAAGACATAAAAATTCAATGTAAAAGTGGGCGAATGCAACTATGCAGAGGTATAAGACGCAGTAAGTTAATAATCCACCCAAATTTGCAAATCTCACCACAAACAAAGACTTGATGAGGCATGGTCAAAGGAGTGTCCATTTAATGAAATGTGGTTGCAACTAGCTAGAAAATGAAAACATCTGCATACAGTCGTAGTTTGATGAGGATAATATCAAATTATTTCTTCACCATTTATGGTAAGATATTCAAACAGATTTTTAGAAGTAGTTGGAGTTAAATGAAACTATTAAAATATGTTTTATCATGTAAGGCCCCTAGTGGTGGGATTTTTATAATAGGATTTAAATCTTTGGAAGCAAGATATTTTTGAAAATATCAAGGTATATCCTGATTCTATATATACTTCATTTGAATATCAAATCCGGATGTAAAAACTTGGAAATAAAATACTTCTTATAATTTTTAGCAAAAATTACTTCAAATCCTTTATTCTATACCTAAGGCTGGTGTATGGAGATATTCTAGAATAGTGTGGCCAGGTGTCTAATATTTTTTGGGTTATGATAAGTGCACTATATTTTTTTCATCTCACTTAGGATTTATTTAGTTTTATTGTAAACCTATGACTATTAAGATTATATTATGCTATTAAGCTTCATTCGATTTTCTGTGCGTGTAAGGAAATTTAAGGCTTAGGGTTTGGATTTGTATTCTAATTACTCTATTCTCACTATGTGATCTTGATTGCTGGTGAGAAATACCAATTGATGCTTACCTCCCTTTTGTTTATAATTTTCTTTCATCCCATGTTGTCTTTGTCCCATGCTCAAAGTAGAAGGTGATCTTAGAAAGTTGGACACTTTCTTCATTTGATTTTTTTTTATTGTGAAGTTGAGCAATCTAATTGAATTTAGTGGTTGTAATTTATAATTATATTAGATATCCTCGCTTTTCTACTCTACCCTAATATCTTTGCTTTTATTTATAAAAGATCCATTTTTATGTTCCTTCAAAAAAATGTATTCATTCAATTTGTTAAAATTCGAAGAGCTATATCAATCTACAAATACAAATTTTATGAATGAAAAACATAAACCACCACCAAACACCACCAAACGAAGGTTGAACCCGTTGTAAGGTAAAACACAATCTACTTGAAACTATTCTAGAAGTGGAAAAGAGTGAGGGAATTTGACCTAACTCTGATAACCATCAAGATCCTTAAGTGAGAGGGATTTATTCCCATTATATGTTAGTTGTGTCTTCCATTTACTCTTTTCAGGGTATGTACAAAACACTAATAAACACCTCCCAAGGTTTAAACCACCAAAAACACACTAAAAAAGAAACCCTACTAATAGTTCTAAGATGACTACACTTAGGTCGACATGAGAGAAGGGAAAAATAACACTCACACAATGATGGCTCTAAAATAACTCCCAAACCGAGATGACGTCACACAAAACAACAAGATGAGTGCCCACTATAGAATAAAAGGGATTGCATAACACATGGAAGTGTTAGGTTGGTCTATGCAATAGGAAAAAAGAATAATGCAACACTAACCCTTAAATCAACTCCTTCGATTGGATACAAATGTTCTAACTACATAGGAAACAACAACAAAAATTCATTCTAAGGATAGTGGTATGGTCTTAAGCTATAGGTCAGTGTGGATCATCAAAAATGATACGAAGAGTATTGTAGATCCAAAATTTTTGCACCCCTTTTCTTCAGGTTGATGGATCCACGCCTGAAAGGAGGAGGGAAAATAAAGTGCCTACACCTCAGATGAGAAGCACTTGAGTTGTGTTCTCCTTGGTGTTTATCGATAAATTAGGTGGGGTTCACAAAGAAATACTTTAAGCGGTTTCCATTCCTAGGTAGGGTGATAATTTGATATTTTCTTTTTTAGCATACAACCTAAAGTTTGGTAAAATGCAACTATACCTAACTATATGCACTTCAAATTTCCATGAAATAAGTAGTATATAATTTAACTAAAAAACTTGTAAATTTAACTACAATGCAATGATTATTGTAGATACTGAAATCAAAAGGTAAATTTTATGCTATCATGTATATGTATTTTCAACTAATACAATTGATGCAAAAGTAGTGGAACTAAATTTAAGTTTTTGTCTTTTCTTTCTTTTCTCTTATTTTATAAAAATGCTTAAAAATAGAAAAGTACAAAATTGAAATATGAAGAAACTAAAACAAAATAGAAATTATATCCTTACCAATGGATGGTTGATTTCAAGTGAATTTGTATCTCTCATAGTGAATTTGGAAACACAAAACAGATTCGGATCTTAGAAAGTGGATTTAGAAATATCTTGCAACTTTCCAAATTTATTCAAAACCTACAATTTCACACATAGGACACTGAATATTGCAATTAGTGGTGAGGGATCTGCTTAATCCATTGTAAGTTTGATCCTTAGTTATGTGGCAGTCATATCCCCTCGGTTATTTTAGTAAACCATAAGCAAAATGATTGATTTTCTAGATCTAATGCAAGTAAATATATTCAATAAGAAATAGTGAAGCAATATAGAATTTATATAGTAGTAAAGGCTATGATGACAAAAATGTAAGATATAAAATGATGTGATAAACCTAAGAATAAGATTTTACCCCCAGCATATATCTACACAAATTTGGACATTTTCAGTGAATTTAAAAATATTTGGACATTTTCCAAATTCATTCAAATCTGCAACGGTCATATTTAGGAAGTTGCAGAGCAATTTCAAAAATCATTTTGCGAATTTGAATGATCACAATAGTATTTCAAATCCATTTTAAAACCTGTAATCTGATAAATACATGTTGAAGATCTACAATCAAGGGATGTCAGGATTAAGAGTACCTATTATCAAGATTATCACAAGACAAGAATTTTATCTTTTAGGTATATTTATGCAAATTTGAAAATCGCAAAGTGAATTCGAAAGCACTTTGAAACCTCCAAATTCATCAAATATAAATAATTTTTTTTTTGGTAGGTTAAATTAAAAGTGGGTTTTATCAAGGATCCCAAAACCTGATTACATTGAATCATGATTACATCAAAAGGAAGACGTCCAAGGAAGGACAATAGGACAAGCTTGAGGAAAACCAAAAGGAACAAAAGTAGGAAAGCGCCAAAGGATCTGACTTAGGAAAATGCAAAGGATGACACAAAGGAAGCAGGAAAATGACAAAAGTGAGGAAACCTATACAGGAAAATCGTGCAGAAAAAGAAAGGCCACCAGAAAAGCAAATTTGAAACTTTAGGTGCTAAATAAGAAATTTGAATCTTTCCAAGGACGGGGAAAAGTGCAAAACCGCTCAATATTCCAACAAACCATTTAAAACTTCCCAAATGCAGGAAAGGACAAGTGCCATAATTTAAAATTTGAATCCTCCCAAGGACAAGAAAACCATAAAACACCCTTGGGAAACTAGGACCCGAGAAAAAACTACTTTCCACGCAAGGAAAATCTAGAATGAATCTCAAAATCCACACTGAAAAAATGGGTGGAGCTGTGGATCAGAAAAAATTGTGAATCCTACCTAAATAGGTATGGGAATCACACAGGGATGGTGAAATATTATGAAAACTAGAAAAACCACTCCTTGAAAGTTTGAAAAATGAAGCAGCATAAAGAGGAATTTTGTAGGCTATGAAATCCTCATGCAATGGAACAACAGCCTGAAAGAAGGTGCATCAGTGGATCAAGAACAAGAGGAACTTCCTAGGATACGAAGTCCTCAAGTAGAAAAAAGGAAGTCTTCAAGAAACAATAGCCCAAAGGAGGAAAAAATAGCAACGAAACAACACATTTGAAGGAAAAGGAAAGACAGTTCCACATGAACCCAAAAAGAAGGAGTCATAAGGGGGCATGACTACAACTATTAGAGCCCAAAATGAAAGGAAGCAACCAATAATCCCAAACAACCTTTAGTACCACAACTTCAAGGATGCAGAAAAGGAAATCTTGCAAGGATTCGGTAGTAAGAAAAGCAGAGGCCATCCCAAAAGCCATGAAAGGAACTAAAAACTTGCAAGATCCACCACCACAAACCCAAAGAGTAGAGTCACAGTAAACTCACATACACCCTTTTCTCTCCTTTATTGAAAGTAATTATTTCAACTCTTAAATATTATGCAAAGCACATAGAAGTCACTTTTATTTCAATAAAATGTTACATAGACATATCAAACTCTAAACACCTTATGACTTCCTCTAATGTAATTTCTACATGTGCTATTTCTTTCACAACACAACCTTATTACTCCTATACACAACAATACACTCTAAAGCACACTTAGAAATAACTCTTTAATCTAGCCAATTTTAACCTTACAAAAATTAATTAAATCAACATTATCTTTCCCAAAATCATTGGTGCGAGAAACAAGTACCTATTATGTTGTAATATTTTGAACCCTATAAATGCACACAATAGCACCCTCTACGGTGCTCAACATCCAATTGTGACACCACAACTTTAGAGCTCAAAACGGTGATATGTGATTTATCCCAACACTACCTTGCATCAACGAAAAATTCCTACCTAGGAAATCATGCAGCATTTCTACCCAAAATGTTTTCAATGATATTTGACTCCAAGACATCTTTGATCCTATGCTCTAGCTCTCAACCAGTAGCCAATTGTGCTACACTAGCCAGTGTGTCAATAATAAAATTTATTTCAACCTTACCTCCAACTCTGGCACCCAACTAACTCACTATCTTTGTCGTTCGTTATCACTCATCCAAATAGGAATTGGCATGCTCAAGTGATCATTGTCCTAAGGTTCAATCCTTAGGTTTATATACATTTTTCTTCAATGCTTGGATGACATCGATGCTCATTTAATTTATGGAGTGTCTTATTTTACCTTGGTCTACGTCGGTGCTCGAGTATATAAACCTTTTATAATATTTCTAATTAAAATATTTAAATATTTAACTTTAAAATATTTATGGAGTGTCTTTAGATATGGCTCTTTGTACCTCTACAAGATCTAGACATTGAAGTACGATTTTATCATAACCACATTTATACAACACATCCCCCAAGGGAGTGTAACGAGCTACTTTTTTTTTAATGTTCTCTTTGCATTTTACATCAAATATGATGGGAGGGTCCCAAACTTGAGAAAGTCCTTTATTTGACTAAGGCAAGACTCATATGGCTCTACATGAATGAAACACACTCTTGTGACTTTCAAATTTTGCTCATGAGATTACATATTTGGACATTATTGTGATGATGAGTGATTGGACTTCTCCATTTTTGTTGTTTGGAATTAGTGATCCTAGAAAAGCCATCGCAACCACAAATATATTAGTTAAACATGGCAAGTTTTCAATCTTGTACTAGTTAAATTTTACTAGCAATTTCATTGCAATTTCATGGTATTGTTTATGGATTGTCTCTCTACATTGATAAGTTCCTTTACTTCGCAAACGATAAGTTGGGAATCACCAAAAATGCTTGTGCACTTAATACCCATAGCTAATGCTTATTGAAGCCCTAATATTAAGGCTTCATTCTCTGCATTATTTTTTGTGCATTGAAAGTCAAGCTTAAATGATAAAAGAATTGGCATTCCTCCAAGTGTATAAAATATGACTCCAACACCTTATCCTTTTTTGCACTTTGACCCATAAAAAAATAGAGTGATGTCAACATCATCCTTTGAAAGGACCAGTTCTTGTTTAGTGAAAAATACTGAATCATCTAGAAGCTTAGTAAAAATGGGTTGGTCATTTGGAAGTAGAGCTTCTATGAGTTGATCAGCTATCACCTAACCTTTGATGGATTTTTGGCTAATGAATTCGAGATTGAATTTCGTTAAGAACATTATATATTTTGCAGTACGGGTTTTGTTGTATGTGCAAATCATCATGTAATGTAGAGGGTTTTCTCTAGCTATGGCATAGGTAGTGTTACTTAATATATAATGTCTGAGTTTCTTAATGGAAAAAACCACTACTAAGCACTTCTCAACATAAGCATATCTTGTTTCATGACTCACCAATGTTTGACTAATGTAATAGATTGCTTGCTCTCTTTGATTTTTATTCTTTTGTGCAAGAATTGTCCCTAGACGAGGTGACGTTAACATTGTAGGTGAAGCTAGGTATTGTTTTGTATCATCAAATACCTCTTGACATTCTTTTATCTAGGAAAATATGTCCTCATTTTGCAATAGGTGATTGAATGACCTACATTTGTCTAAGATTTATGCAATGAATTGACAAATAGATTGGATCTTTCCTTGTAAACTATGCAACTATTTTTTTATTTTTCGGGGGTGGTATCTCAATGATGACCTTTGCCTTATTGGAATCCACTTCAATGCCTCACTTGGAGACAATGAATCATATTTATTTATCTAATGTGACTCCTAATACACACTTCTTAGGATTTAACTTCACCTTGTGTTCAAATAACTGATCAAAGACATTTTGTAGTACATCGATGTGATCCAAACATGTTTTAGATTTGGCTACTAAATAATCCACATAGTCTTCAATGATTTTATGCATATAGTCATGGAAGATATACATCATGGAATGTTGGTAAGTAGCTCCTACATTTTTGGGATCGAACAACATCACCTTATAACAGAAAGTATCCCAAGGTGTGGTGAATGTTGTTTTTGATTCAAATTTTGTTGTATCCTAAAAACCATCCATTGGAGATAGCATTTCATGGCTAGTGCAAGATTCTACTAGTTGATTTATGTTAGGTAATGTAAAATCATGCTTGGAACATGCTTTGTTTAGGTCTAAAAAATATATTCATATGTGTATCCTCCCATTCAATTTATGAATGGGTACTATGTTTGAGAGCCATTCAAGATAATCAATGGGTTGGATGAAACCCACATCTAACAATTTTTATAGCTCTTCTTTGAAAATGAGGGCTATGGTAGGATAAAGTTTCCTTAATTTTTTCTTGAATAGTTTTGCTTCAAGAGCTAAGGTGAGGTTATGGACCACCAAGTTGGAGTCAATTCTAGTAATATCTTTGTATGACCATGCAAAAAAAAATTCTTCCTTGTCAATACATTTAGGAGGTACTCTTTCTCTTTTGTAGATAGGAATTTTACTATTTTTATAATTTTTGGATTGTCCACATCTTGACTTAGGTTCACATCAATGGCTTCTTCAATAATCATGTGTGACCCTTATTCTAACTGATGTGGAGTAGGAATGATATGAATATCATCCTCCATATTTTCAAAGGACTCAGGTGGGGCTTCTTCTACTTCGATTTGAAAAATAGAAGTAGGTGAAGGTGAAGATTGCTGAGGAATATAAGCATTGGAAGCTCTTAGAAATTATTTGGATAGGATGAACTTGACTATGGATGGTGGGTATGAAATCTTGTACATGTTGATGATGCTAGCATCGATCAAAATTGGCTTCACCAAATCATATGGATAGCAAAGTGGGATGAGCAAGTCAACAAAAATCATGTTAAATTGGTGGAATTGAAGTGGTTGTGATTCATAGAGTGAATTTTCTTGACTCTCTCTAGGGATAAACTAACCTATGATGGTTGGATAATGGTTTTTTAGTGTAGGTAGACAAGGTGGTGATGGTGGATCTGTTTCAGGTCGCTCTCATGGAAGATGCAAGTGAAATATGGGTTGATGGATAGGAAATATTCTAATGTAGTACTCATATCTCTCAATGGGTGCTATAAAGGCCAAATATTCTTCAAGACCATAAAAATGAGGTTTAACATATCCATTTTTGGTCTAATTTCTAGAAATTCCTCATAGTCATCATCAAAAATTTAATTTATCATAACCATATGTGGTCGCATTTCCAGAGAGTTCTTAGAATCATCATCAAAAATGTAATTGATAATAACCATGTGTGGTATCATTTAAAAAAAGTCTCATGTAAATATGGTGTAAACTCAGGGTCTAAATACTCATCCTCACTATCATCATTATCTTTGCTCTCTTCATTTTCCTCTTCAGAATCCAGGGTGAGTTGTTGAAATGCATGCTCAAAGGGGAAGTTTGAAGATGATGGTACGTATCCTAGGCCATAGTGATCATGGGATTATCGATAGTGGGGCTCAATGATATGATACGAACCCTTATCGTGTCATCCAAGACCAAATATCATTATATTTGCTCTCTTCATTTTCCTCTTCAGAATCTAGGGTGAGTTGTTGAAATGCATGCTCAAAGGAGAAGTTTGAAGATGATGGTATGTATCCTAGGCCAGAGCGATCATGGGATTCTTAATAGTGGGGCTCAATGATATGATACGAACCCTTATCATGTCATCCAAGACCAAATCCCTATTAGTTAACCTGATGAAAATATAACCTGGATAAATATGGGTTGGAAAAATATTCTAAGTTAGCACAAAATTCTTGTATGGGTTGTTCATTAGGAGGAGGTGGATTGAAAGAATAATTCACTCCCCCATATACAAATTTAATCCTATTTAACTCAAAATATATTATATATACTACACCTATGGCCAAAGGTGGGTCATGGATGGTCATAATATTTAAGAGACTGAATAGGTGGTGTTATTATGATACTCTCAACTATGTACTTGCCAATTCTTGGATTGGTGAGATGGACTACAACTTGAGTTGGCTTAGATGTGGATGAATCGGGTTCTGAGGTGGAGGCTTCAATGGTTTCTTATGGATCATATTGAGGTGATGGATCATGCAAAAGGGGTTCCTCTTGATAGGTGATCCTATTTATGAAACAATGGGTGGTGGGAGTTGATATGGATTTGGTTGAATGGATTGGGTAGAAGTTGGCAGATTGGATTGAGATAAAAATATGAAGGGTGCTTGCAAAATGGGAGGATTATTTGGTAGGGGTGAATTATGGGTTATGGGTGTTGATGAAGATAATGGGTGATTGGCAAGATGATCAGGTGTGATGCAGAAGTGGTATGAACTGGATGAAGAAACATGATTTGGGTTAGCGAACTAAGATGCGAAGGTAGTGATGAGGCCAAAAAATACCTCATTATTGCAAAATGTTTGACTACCATATGATAAGTTAATTGCCAAATAGTTGACTAAAATATACTATTTGTTAAGTGTTTGCATGATTTTATGTTAGGAATACTATATCTCTGTTTTTTACTATTTTCAGCATTTTGTGACTGATTTTGCTTGATTAAGTAGCAAGTAAAAACATGCATTTCAATTAACCAAATGTGGTATGTTGATATCCATTAACTTATAAATGGTTTTTGAATGTTTTCCTGCCCTTCAACTTGTTTCAAATCCACATTGAAGCCAAAATTTTAGGACTGTCATAAATCTGAAAATCTGAAAAAAAACAGCCATATAAAAATCAGCAAGCTATCACTTTATAGGAACACCTTGAAGTTGTCAAGCAAAGCATGAGGATATGGATGGAATGAGTTCAGAAGGACTACAGAATACATCTGACCTATTTAGAAGCATTCCCACATGGTCTAAATAGGCAACAATAGGGTATAACAGAGCAGGGACAATTGTGCAACACTATTGCACTATTTTAGCATTGTTACTTAGTGAATGAAGTGTATAAATTCAGTAGCAACTTGATGTAATCCTTCATGTTGATATTTGAATAATTTTTCCATGTTCTAATTTGTTTGAATTTGCAAGAAATGCCAATATTTTACAACTATGCAACAGAATTGGAAAATGCAGTAATTTACCATGTAAATTCCAGCAAGCTACAAATGAATGGCAAGGCATGGAATTCACACATGGAGAGGAATGAAGGCTATTGCAATCTGATCCTGAGGACTAATCCACCTGAGAAATGTAGCTAAAATCACTTGAAGAGCACACATTTTTTCATTCCGAATATCTTCGAAATGAACAGACATCTTCGAAATGAGAAATGCAGTCTCTTCGGAATGAGCCACTTATCTTCGGAATGAGAACAGAAAGTGCTTTTTGACTTGTTTACTGATTTTTGACGATGGAAAAAGGTAAATAAGGTTGAACATGTTAAATGAAATATCTCCCATCTGAATTTGCTGTCCTTGCCGTCCAAATCCACCATTCATGGAAAAGATCAATTTGATCCTCTTCTAGGATAAACCCAGAAAAACTACAACATAATAGAAAGTTGTTTGCAAGATAGCAATGGCATATTCTAAAGTGGAGAAATATGTGTGAGATATTTCTAGACTCCTCCCACGTACTCCCACCACTGAATATGCTTTCTAAGGTCCAATGACTACTACTGCAACACAAACTATCTAGATTTGCATTTATTTCAGATCTAGAATTATTGGCAAATCACTATAAAGCATCACATAGGCTGATTTGAGCATGGGATATGTTGTAAATATTTATATAAATAACACAGCTCCCTCTTTGGTTGAGCCAGTTAGGAATTAGAATAGAGGAGAGTTTTCAATTGCAACAATTATGACTGTACAATAATTTTTTGTAACAGTTTTCAGCATGTTTTATCATCAATAAAAGTGCAGCTATTTTATCATTTTCTGTTCTGAGTGTTAATTAGTTAAAGAGTTCTTTTCACCTCCTTCTAGATTAGGAAGTATGGGCCCACTTTCATATCTAGGAGGAATTTTATGGCAGATTTTAATCTATAATTTTGTTGCAGCAGAATTAATAGATTGCTTGCCAGATTTCATTTTCTTGTTTTTATTTTGTATTATGTGATTTATGTTTTCTATTATGTTTGTGTACAACATTTGTGTGTATGTCAGCTAAAAAATTATATTAAGCATTTTTTCTTTGCTTTCCATGTTTTTCTTGCTTTCTATTTTAGCAACTTTTCATTTTTAGCATATTTCATTTTGTTGTCAATTCCTGTAGCAAAAGCTTGATGACCTTTTGTGGCAGGGCATTGACAGGTGTTTTTAGAATAAGTTTCATTTACAAGCATCATTTCAATTATGCAATATTAACTATATTTAAATTATACAAAAGTAGAATAGATTTCAATTTAGCAATTTCAATTCATGCAATTGTAGTTAATTGTTAAATTCTACAATTTAGATTTAGTTTTCAATTCCTGTAATTTATTTCAGTTTCCATTTTGTAAACTAGGTTTAGTGTGACACCAAAAGGCTAAACCAAACTATGCTTCACCAATAAATGCTTGAAATTTGAATGCCTGAATTGTACTCTGCCCTAGCCTTCTATCATAGACAACCTTGGATACCACCCCGGATTGATAAATCATTGAGATTCAATGATGAGACTCAACGACACTCATCAGGTAGGATCAACGATTGGTAAGGCCTCTGGAAAGGGTGCTTTGGATGAAGTATCATGTTTTGGGGTAGTTCTAATGATGAGTGGCTGGATGGAAAATGACTAGATGGAATGGATGGATCATACGATTTGGATATAAATTTTTAGTACTTGAATGTTTCAATATTAGCTGGAATGTAATGGATATTTTCCTCAAGCACATATTTCAAAAATTGATGCAATGTTGATGGTACACACTTTACTTTCCTAATCCAAGGATTTCCAAGATATTGTATTGCATGGATTCTTCCAAGATATGGAAGAGTGTATGGATTTTTTTCACCCCCACTATCATAGGTAGAACTACATTTTCTATAGTGGAGCACAAAGTGTCATTAAATGCTTGTAGATGAAGGTGAATGAGGTGATGTGAGATGGTAGAAATTTAAAATTTTGGATGGCTTCAGTGGTGATGATATTTATAGAGGAATAAGTATCAATGATTACATGTTTTAAGGGTTTTTGATCAATGTGAGCTACAATATGCAACAGATGATATGGTAACTTCGATGATATGCTTTTTCCTCAAAATTATAGAAGGCAATTGAAGGTTCCATACAATTTTGAACACTCCTTATAAAAGTATTGAAGGCATTGGGATATTCTATTTGAATTTTTATGGATTTTAAGATCTCCATAAATGCCTCATGATGTGGGGGAGATTATTGTATAAGCTCATATATGGATAACTTGGATGAGGCCATCCTTAAGCTTTATGTCAACGGACTTCTCAATTTAATGATTGGTCTAGGTGTATGACATTGGATATAGATTGGTAGATATGGAATGGTATGGTTTGGTTGTATGGGAATATTTGTTTGGTGTGCTATAGGAGTGGGTATTGCTTGAGTTGGTCTATTTTATTGTTGTGTGTGATTCATGTTTCTCTTTCCACATGTGACTACATGAATGGCCCCTAAAAAACCTTGGTACACTTGAGATATATGATTGACTTGGTTGGGGGGAACTATAGAAGTTGATGCCCTAGTTGTTTGTTGAGTTGCCTCATGATGAGGTAGTGGTGTTTGATAGATACCAAGGTTCTGGTTTTGTTTGGCCAAAGGGTTATCAATCTTGATATGTCCCCTTTCAAGTAGATCTTGCATAATATTTTTAAATGCATAATAATTGTTAATGTTGTGACCTCTCTATTGATGAAAGGTGTAGTACAAATGTTTCTTATAGCTTTTGGGCTTTGGTTTTTGTGCATATTTAGGTTTCATTTATGGTAGGGTACTGGCTTGTGCATCATACAACTTTTAGAAAAGTGATGAATATGATTTGAGTAATGGGGTGTAATTGTAGGGTGGCTGATTGAATTGATGTTGATGATTATCTATATGTTGGGATTGATTTTGCATTTGTTGTGGGGGTAGAATCACCTAATAATTCTATGGTGGTGGTTGTTGTTGTTGTTGTGGGGGTTGTTAGACTTGGACTTGATCTTATTGTGTTTGTGATAGTGGTTGGCTCAAGACTACTTGATTAACCTGACCAGCCTTGGACTGGCCTAGGTTATTCCCCCTTTAGCCCTTGTTTTTCCATTCTTTATTTTTCAAATTTATCTCACCCTCTTGGATTTTTATTTCCTCTATCACTCTAGCTTGAGCAAGCGCTTCTTTGAATGTTCTATATTGTTGCAATTATAGTAACAAGGAGATTGGTTTGGAACAACTCCTTGTGATCATTCTAGGTCAATTTCACCATGGGGATGGAGAATGGCAATTTGGTAATGACTACCCTCCAAAGGTTTCCAAATTCATAATATGACTCATCCTCAAATTGGTGTAGGTTAAACAAGTTGGTTAAGGTTTTTTTCTTTCTTACATTCAGATAGAAATGTTCCAATAATTGGTTTGCTAATTGCTCAAAAGTATAAATACTTTGGTGCAGGAGATGATTATACCAATCTAGGGTGTCCCCTCCAAATATTTTAGGGAATATGCAAAGCATGAGAGCATCATTCTATTGTATACTAAAGCATGCATTGATAAATCTACTCACATGCTCCCAAGGGTCCTCATCCCCCTTGAATTTATCAAATGCAGTAATTGAATTTTTTTTGAGTAAGATAGTGATGATGCCAAATCATGAATGGGATTATTGATTAGCTACCTTAAAGTGGGTTTCTAATATAGAATACCTAGTGTTTACATGGCCAAGCTATCAATATCTTCTATAAAACTAAAACTTAGGATCTTCTAGCAAAGGGTTAAAACCCTTATTTGTTTGCTACTGCTGAAAATGATGTGCATTGTTAGTCATGATTTGATGATGATGAATGTTAGTATGAAATGGATTATGGAATGATTGTTACTGATGAATTTGATGATGAGGAGATGGGGTATGATGGTTTGTTGGCCTAAAGAGATAGCATATGTTTTATGAAGTGGATTAGTGGGTATGGTTTGAGGTCGTGATACCTAAGATGCATCTTGAGTGAAGAAAGTATGTGAATGGGATGTAGATGGTTGGTTAGGATCTACCCTTTGCGACTATTGTTGCAAATTAGGATTAATGTTTTGGTTAGTATTATTCATAAGCTATTGTTGTATATACAAAAATGGTTGTTGTAAAGCAATTGTAGATGAATATGGTATGCCCACATGGGGGCTAAATGATTGAGCTGGTTGCAAGGAAACTATGTGAGTAGATGTGGGTGGAGGATAGGTGGCAAAAGGCATTACCACTAAATGAGGGATGGCATGATGCATGGGGTCTACGGATGTGGTGGATGGGATGGATGCAGGAATATGTGAAGCAACATTGACTTGTGCTTCATAGAAGGGGTTAGTGTAGATAATATTTTGATGTGATGGTATGGAGGTATTTTTATGATATGATGATGGGTGGATGTTATTCATGGTTGTGGTAGTTGGTTCAAAAAGTGGATTTGTGATGATTTGATTGGCATGTTGCAGGTGTGAAAATGTGGTTTCCTATTTTGATGTGGGAATGGTGTGAGGTGGGATGGTGAGTGGAGGTAATGATAAAAATATCAAATTGGATACATTCAGATAAGTCCCAATGGCATCCATATCCACATATGTAACATGACCATCAAATGGCATAGGTGGCTCACTCCTAAGAGTTTTTGGAATGGTAGCATAAGTAGCTCTTTTCATTATGTCTATGTCTAAAGTAGGGGTATCACTAGATGATTTAACATTCAAGTTCAAACACATAGTACGGGCTACACTAACTTGACCTACCACCAAAGTGGTGGTGGCTTGGGAAGACTGAGAAGGAAACTCCATGGATGAAGGCAATTGACTCTTAGCTTAGGCTTGCTTTCTAGATTGACCACGTGTTGTTCATAAGCTAAGGGTAGGATGAGTTAGTAAATGTGCAAGGATGTGTGTGAATATGTGATGGAGATGCAAAGCAAACAACACGTAAAGCAAACAAACAAATGTTTTCCTAAGTTTCTGTAGGATTAGATTTGTTTTTTTTGTTTTTTATTTTTGTAAATGATTTTTTGTTTTGATTTTTTTTTGAAGTTTTTTATTTTTTTTTATTTTTTGGAGTTTAAATTTTTTTTATTTTTTTGAAGTTTGAAAAATTTTGGCTTCTCAATTCTTGAAGCTTAAAATAATAAAACTCAACTAAGGTGGTGACTAGAAGCACTAGTGCCAAGCATGAAGTTCTCAAAAGAGGCTAGGGTACACCACTTAAGATCCACTCTGAATTGGTAAGCATTTCCAATAGTGGAGGGTTCACCTAGCTCTTCCACACTAAATTGACAAGCATTTCCAATGGTGGGAGGCAGCTTGAACAAAAATTTACTATTTCTAACTTTAAAAAATTATCTTTTTTATCTTAGGAAGGGTGAATGTTTATGAAATGTTAAATATTTTGTGAAATATTATGTGTTTTGATGGGGGTTTGTCTCTAGGCACCTAAAGGGGTTGATTTGGTGGAAGAAGGTGAATTACAACATCACCAGTCTCAATTGGGGGTTGGTGATGAAATTCAACTTGATCAATGTTATGATGGATCATGCAAGTGTTTGAAGTTTTGGTTTACTTATGGTGTTATGCAAATCTAGGATGCACTTCTATTTTCATGCCTAAATGCAAAAACAGAAAACATACAAAAGGCAAACATGTTTTTAGATCAGGGGCTAAAAAGCTAATTTTAGGACCCTATAAGGGTTTTGAAACACATAGCCAAATGCCTTTTGCATTTGGGTCAGGTTAAATACCATTGGAATTTAACCCAACATGATTGCGTGGTTGAGACAATCCAACCACAGATGCATATTTTCAACTATGTTTTTAGAAAAAAACCTAGTAGGGTAGACCTAAAATCTTGACGCTTCTTGGTATGAATCTACTCAAGTAGATGTAGATGACCTAGGTCCTAAGATGTAGATTCACTTTTTTTTAATGTATTTATCCTAAGACCTAAATTCAATCAACAAATAGAAAAAATGACCTTTATTTTCCTTCCTAACTTAGTGACATTATAAAATACTAGAAAAAAAAGGAGTTTAAATACTACAGACCTATGATCCTTTCACCGCTCCCTTATTTATCTTCAAACATTGACCTATGATTTTTTTAGATCTACAAATGCCACTGTGTGGTTGATCAGGTCTAAAACTATTCATCTATAGTTCCTTAAATCTGTAACTACCCATCCACAATTTCTTAGGTGCAGGATCGATCCAAAATAGGTTTCAAAGCTTCTGATTGTGATATTTTATTTCCTCGTAGCCGAACTCCAAAAACTTACAACAGACATAAAAAGAGTAGTACAAAAAATAGCAAGGCAAATCAAATATGGAACCCTTTGGGGGTGCCACCGTGATTGCCATTTTGTAAGTAAAATATAGACAACACAAAAAATATAATAAATACAAGCAAGTATAATGAAATAATGATATTTGTATTGAAATAGTGGAGCCTTAGTCTCCATTTACAATGATTTAGCCTGAGTATGCAAGGGTATGTTTACAATGGACTTTCTTGCTTTTCAAATTACAATGGGAAAAAAGTGGGGAATGCCCCTATTTTCTAAATAGAAATAATGTTGTATTCGGTCTTCTCTTACTCCAATATAGTTGGTGAATGGGCTTGAGTATCCTGTGATGGACCGCTCCATCTTTAGAAGCTACTCAAATACCTATCTCCCGCACACATGTCCTACCAAAATAAGATTAGTAGCATATGAAGGGCTTCCATAGTGTGAAACCCTTTTTTATATAAACAAAAATTTATTAAAACCCTAATGTAAATGTTTGCAGGATACAAAAATAGAATGCAGAAGAAATAAAACAATGAAAAAGAAAATCCTTTCTATGTTTTTACCTTTCTAGTCTCTCTCTATCATTGACTAAAAGTATTCTTGAGAAACCGTGGGTGTGATAGTGGGGTTGGCCAACCATGAGAGGGTGGTTGATCAACTATTGGGGAGAAGTTTCCTCTATGTAAACACCAATGGGTGGTTTGATGGGAACTGCAAAAAAAATAAGAATTTGATCCAGGATCTCGATGGCTCAAACTCCATGAAAGTTGGTGACCTCCTATAGTGATTTTGAAAATGTGACGACATATTTTTCTAGCCTCTTTTGGTTTATGGGATGAAGGTATTTATAGACCCCTTGGAATTTCTGAGGGAACTAGAGGTGACAAGCTAGCATTACCAAATGGCTAGCTAGGGTTGCCACATCTCTAGGGTAGTTAGGGTGAGTCACCAAGGGTACCTCATCCAAGTGGAGGGATATCCCATGTGAAGGGAAAAGGGTGAAAAAGGTGTGTGAGATGTGGCAAAGGGGTGGTGGTGATGTGGCTAGGACATGTGTCTAGTGGGTAGGCAGGGTATCCTAGGTAGATTTTTTAAATTCAGAAAATCTGAAAAATACTTTTAATGTAAATATTTTTATGCCTAAGTTTAGACTTAGGCATATATTATGTAGGATTGTGATGTGTAATGTGGGTGAGATGTACAAGGTTTAGTATGCCTAAGTTTAGCCTTAGGTATATATTTTTATTATGCAGGATTATGTGGTAAAATTAAAATGCCTATATTTTGGTGTCTACACCAATAGAATGTTATAATTGGTCTTAAAGTCAAACACCATAAAATTTACTAAAACATATAAATAGGGAACCAAATGCAATAAATAGGGTCTTGAGGATGACCATTGTAAGTATAGCAATGATTTCTTGTATACAAGACATGTTCTCAAGGAATCTTAAGATGGTCTTGTAGGCCCAAAATGGCTACATACTTAGAAAAATAAGGTAAAATTAGCTAAGTGTTAAATAAGAGTTCAAAAGCAATGTCAAACTCCACTAAGGTGTAGAATCCATGGTCAGCGCAGTCAAAAAATGCTCAGTGGAAAATAAAGTTGTGGAATACAGAAGAGCGACTTTAGAACAAAGCTATTTTTTTACAATGGAGGACCACAAATAAGGTTAAAATCCATAGAAATGTGAAATACACAGTCAACATAGTCAAACAAGGCTTAGAAGAGAATAAATTTTTATATTCTAGATATCAAGAGGAAAAGCAGTGTTAAAATTTGCTCGAGTATGGCACGAACTAAATTTTATGATCAACTCAATCAAAAAAGGCTTAGTGGAGAATGAAGTTATAGATTCCACAAGGTATGTTGATTGCTATGAAGCCCTAATTATGTAGTCAAACTGGTCAAACTTGACCCTATGAAAAACAAAGTAGCAGATCTCCAAGGATGACATATTTTACACTAGAACTCCCATTCCACAATCAAACTAGTTAAACCTAACCTAGTGGAATTTGGAGCAGTAGATTTCAAATATGAAATAAAATGCAACGAAACCTAAGAAAAGTAGTGGAACATTGAAAATACCAATGAAAAATAACCATAGAAGACCAAGCATCATCAGAATCAAGATTCACCTATGTTTTTAGTTATGGATCAATGGATGAGAAGCCTACTCAAGAACACGGGATGGTCTAGATCAACCTATAACCATTTCAACTGTTAGTTTCAATTGAGATCCAAACAACTTGTAGAGCTAAAATTTTTAGCATTCATAGAGTGCAACTTCATTATTTTTTAAAAATCAATAAAAGACCACCACCTCAACATCCTTCTGATCTAGCAAAACAATCCTTGTAATCTTTCTAGTTTTTACTATTATTGTAAAATCTATATAAAGAGGTCGAACCCTCATTTTTAAGGGTTGGATTTGGAGTTTTTGGTTGATATATTACTATAATTTTCTTAGAAATCAATATGAGCATTACTTGGATGTTTGTCTCAGACTTTTTCTCTTCATCAATTGTGAGTGTATACTATGAATGCATTTCAACTACTATTGTTATGATTAGTCAATTTTATTGATATTGGATTGCTAATTTGGAGCAACTTGAAATGGTTCATGCCTAAAAATATACTATAGAGGACTTATATTTTTGATAGTCTAGATGTTGATCTAATTTTGATATTTATATTATTAGCATTTTGGATGTTTAATGTAGTTCTCTAAGTGTTTCATTATTCTATAATGGTGAGGATGATAAGTTTTGAATTCTATTAGTCTTAAGTGTGACATACTAGAAATGTGATCAATTAGTATATTCTTGATATTTTTCAATGTTTTAGATTTAACTAGCCATTATTAATTCAACTATTTTCTAACCCTTATCCCATTTCTATCCCTAAACCTATACTTGTATCTAATCTTAATTTAGTCAACACCCGAATTAGTTGACAAGGTATATTAGCCTACTTTAGAGGTTGGATTGAGGTAATATTTAATCCATAAAATTTCAAGGTTTGAGCTATGATTAGTAGGTGTGTGCCTCCTAGAATTCATATATTCATAGTCATAATTTAATTTTTCCTTGATGTTAATTCAGACCCCAACAGTTCTAGCATACTCGGTGGGACCTTGTTTACAAGAACATTAGTTAACCCACAAATTTTATTTTATTTTATATTTCCTAGAGGAATAAATATTTAATGAATTGTCTTGACCTCATTAATTTGTGACCATTAAATTCACTTGGTGACTCAAAATTCAAGAAACCAGAAAAATCCATTCCAATAGCTCATAATTTTTCATGAATACTAGGTCGTCTACAAAGAACAATCATAATATTTTATCTATTATGATATTATTTTAATAGGATCCAATATCATAAGGAATTTATCATCAAATTTTTAATCCAATGAGGCTCCACTAGAACCACCCCTTAAAGCATCTCCAAGACCACCTCTAGCAAGAAAAACACCTAGAAATATATTTGGACAGGTGAATGTGGATCCAAATCAACATCTGCAGAAATATCCCAGTTGGAATACAACTGGTTCCTTAAGACTTGCCCACATGCATGATATTCCTCAAGTTGTATCCAAAGATATACCCACTTATGATGGATTAGTAAAACTATGTACAAGCATTACCAAGATATCCTAAATTTAATAACCATCCATAATATCAAAAATGAATATGTGATTGTCAGAATATTAACCCTATTTTTTAGAGAAAAAATATTACATTGGTTTAGGACCTTAGAGAACAACAACATTGCTTCATGGGCAGCCTTAGATAATCCTTATGTAGAGAAATTCAATGAGTTTTCTAATCCATTTTCTCTCCTAAACCAGTTCACATCTATGCAAAAGCATCAACAAGAGTCAATTTTAGATTTTAATCTAAGATTCAGTAGAACTTGGAAAAGAATTCTACCTAAAGCTAGACCTATTGATCCCCTTGCTTTCATGTACTATGTTAGAGCTCTGGGATCAGAATTAGGATTACAAACCATATAGTTCAGAGTATACACCTTACCCCAATTTTACAATACAGTTGTGCAAGTTGAAAATATCCTCATCAATGTAGGAAGCTTACCTCCAAAAACTATCATGCCCTATTGTTCTAAAATTCCTCATACCACAAGTCAACCAACTGTATCCTCCTACATGGATCTCCCTCCTTTGTCATCACTATTTCCTCAGATGGCTCTAATTTAACTCCCTAAAATACTATCTCCTTCCATCTTCTTTATTCCACTTTTGTCTCAAGCACCTCAAGTCTTCAAGAATCCACCATGCTGCTTGATATTTAGAGTACTCTCAAAACACTTAGTAATAATATGAATGTGATGGATAATAGAGAGATAGAAAGGTATCAACCAAGGATATTCCCCTATATTATAGATATTAGAATCTTGGTCCCAACAATAGTGCAAGAATCAAAGTCAATGCAAATCAAGAAGATAAAGAATATGTTCTTAATACCAGTCTTGTTAACGCATGGTGTCTCATGTGCAATGATCCTCATGATTCAAAATATTGTGTTATGTATCAATACCATGTCTAATAGGATATGGAAAAGGTAGAAATAAATTAAAAATAAAGAGTTAACATGTTGCGATCATATGATAAAGTCATGAATGGATAAGATTTTCCTAAAGAAAAGCAGGTCTTTGTCATGACCAGGTTTGGAAAGAAACCCTTGTAAGTAAAACCATAGAAGATGGGTAGTTTTCATGTGCCTTCTCTAGAAAAGGAGAGAACCACCACTACAAGGGAATGATAAATTTCCTATTCCACAACCCACTAACAAAACTAATGCAGTTTCTATGAGATAAGAGAGGGAGATAAATGCTCCAAGAGAGGGTGAAAATGAAAAGAGTAAAGATCAAGAAAGTTCTAGAAAGAAAGCCCATGAAAAAATAGTTTCCCTTCCATTAAAAAAAGCTAAATGATTGATGCTACTCAGTAATACATAAGGAACTATGGAGAACCAAAAAAAGGTATGAAAGACCTCCACCAGTCCATGCAACATATAACATTGTAGATGAGTTAAAAAGAGTTCCATAAAGAGCAATATTGTATGATACTCTTTTTATCCTTGGCCAAATAGATTTATTGAAAGCCTATCTACATAAAATGTCCTAGGGGAAAGAAACCACTATTGTTTTCAATGTGGCACAAGATAAGGAAAAAATATCCCTTGCCATCCTAAAAAACAAACCTCCTCCACTCTACATTTCTCTCATAATGGAAGGAAGGATGATTCACAATTGAATGATAGACTCAGGTGCCTTGACAACTGTTATACCAAAATCGGTCTATGATGATATGGGTATGGAGTACACAAGGTATTTTCAATTGGTTTTCAAACTTGATGGTACCCCTATGAATACCATGGGAGTCATAAAGGATGTACTGATGAGGTTGCATAGAGCCCCAAAAATTACCATTATTCAAGAAATTGTGGTAGTAGACCTAGAATCCTATTTTTGTATTTTCCTTTCAAGGGAATTCACAACCAATATAGGAGGATATATGTATTTAGACTACTCTTCTATGATAGTTCCTTACAAAGGTAAAAGTATAAGAATGAACCCTAAAAAATTGTATGTCCTTCCACATTGGAAAATTTGAAGAAGATTTGTATAATCATTCAATGATGGAAGAACCAGAGTTGGTGGAAATCTTGGAGGATCTAGAAATAGAAGATGATTTTCCCTTAAAATATGATTATAGCCTATCAAAAATTGGGCTAGGCACATACAATATCTTCATAGAAGCCATTAAGAATATCCTTGCCATATCTAACTAATCGCTCAAGCAAACATAAGTTTGGACAAGAAATTTTTATGAAGTTAGATGTAAAACTAGAGTTGATGCTAGTGTAGTGTTGAAGTCTCCTTCAGAAGGATTTAAGGTTTTTTCCTTTAGATTCTCTTGGGCTTGTACAAAAAACACTACAAAATATGAAGATCTATGTTTGGGATTGATGCAATCCAAGAAAATGGAAATCAAAATATTAGACATCTATGGTGATTCAAAGCTAGTGGTCAACCAAGTGACAAAAATGTGTAGTAGTAAACACCACTATCTGAATATGTATAGGAATAGGATATGGGACTTTATGGAATCGTTTGATGCACCAAATCTCTACTCTATTCCTAGAGAATAAAATGCACTGGTTTATACTTTGGAAGTTAGGAATTCTAATTTTAATCCTTCCTCAGAACTTGGATCAGCTACAAGTAAAAGTGTCAGATTAGTCTTTAGACTAGCAGTTCCAGACAAATAAATTTTCTAGCATGTCTTTGAAATGATGATCAGATAATTAAATTTCTAGTCAAAGAGGCTTGTCTAGCAGAAGTGTAAGAAGAGCTTTCCCAAGAAATGAATCAACAAGACATCATCCAATTGAAGAACAATCACATTCCTAAAGGCATGATCACATTGGAAAGCTTATTTGATAATGAGGATGGAAAGAAGTCAAAGACCATTAAAGTAGATGATAATATCTATAGTGAAATTGAAATAGAAATAGATAAGAAGTTTAATGTCAGAATAAGATACTCTTTGAAATAAGTTGAAGGATTCAAGGCATTATGTTTTAAATATCCAAACATTATATCCTGGTGCTATGAGGACCTCAAAGTTTACAATAAGAAGGTCAAACAACATACCATTGAGCTAGAGCTTGGTGCAAAACCTTTCAGAAAAAGTAAATATCTATGAATCCTAAAGTTGAATCCATAATGAAACAAGATTTTATCAAGCTTCTAAAAGGAAAAATCATTTATCCTCTCAAGCATTCCACCTGGGTCGCTAACCTGGTCCTAGTAAGATAAAGGAATGGAGACATCCAACTATGTGTGGATTTATAGAACTTGAACAGAGCATCATTGAAGGATCATTATTCGCTTCCTCAAATGGATAAACTTTTGTAGATGGTTTTAGGAGAAAAAAAATATTCCTTATTAGACGACTTCTCTAGGTACAACTAGATCTAGGTTAAAGATGAATATTAGTTCAAAACAACCTTCACCACTAAGTGGGGTACATTTTATTATCATAGAATGCCATTTGGCCTATCCAATGTGGGAGCCACTTTCCAAAGGACCATGGAATATGCTTTCGGTGAGCTAATAAATAAAATTATTCTGATTTATCTATATGATATGACTGTGTTCTCCCATAGAAATGAATCACATCTTGAACATCTAGAGAAACTTTTTCGAAAGTGTAGAGAGTTTGGCATATATCTTAATCCAAAGAAATCATTCTTCATTGTTCATGAAGGTAAACTATTGGGGCATGTAGTCTCTAAATAAGGGATGGTAATAGATCTAGATAGAATAAAATCAATTCTAGCCCTTTCTCTACCTACAAACAAGAAAGGGTTGCAATCCTTCTTTGGGTAGATTAATTTTGTGAGGAAGTTCATATTAGACTTTGCTCAAGTGGTCAAGCCCATATCAGAGCTACTCAAGAAGAATATGAATTTCAAGTGGACTGATAAATTAAAGCAAATATTTGAAGCTATAAAGCAATCATTTATAACTGCACCGGTATTAATAAATCTTGATTTCAACAAATAATATTGTAGACATGGAAAATTGACCCACTTTGAGTGGGCAATCTTCCTTAGTGCCCTTAAGAGGCCCTCACCCCTTTCCAAGAGCAAGGGAAGGCCTCTGTCCCTCCCTTTTTTAATTTGTTTGTCTTTTTAGTGAAATCGTGCCCCGTATTTACGAGGCGCAACTTCGCACCAGCGATATCGCGCCCCATCAGGATGGGGCGCGACTTCACTGTTTAACCTAGTTTTTTAATTTATTTTATTTTATTATTTTTTAAGCCTGCTTAGACCCAGGTTTAAACCTTCTCGCATGTTTTGGCATCGGTTGTGAGTTTATTTGTGCCCGCTTTCCTTCCTCCAATTTTGTCTATAAAAGGAAGGATGTTCTTGCCAAATCATAGAGATGTGAAGTTTAAGTGCAAGTGTGATATGCAAACTTTTTATGTGCGATCTATATGCGAATTATTTATAGTTCATTCTGATTTACTTTCTCTCTATGCAAGCTAACCCCTGAAGTGCGAATTTTGGATTGATCTTCTATTGCATGGATTGGATTGATTTGTTGTGTGACTTGGTGGATCCGTGGCGTAGCTTGGAGAGATAGAGTGCCCATCTGGATACTTGGTTCTCTTTTGCCTACTTCTATGATGTCCATTAGGGTTTGATCACTTTGTTGTCTACATTTATTTCATCTTCTGCATTCGCTTCTTATTTTTCTTTAGTCTGCAGTGAAATCATGCCTGGCATTGGTGAGGCATGACTTCGCTTGCCCTAATTAGGGCAAAGTTATTCGTAGAAGTGAAATCGTGCCCCATCCAGGTAGGGCATGACTTTGCTATTGTGATATCGCACCCGCTCTAGGTGAGGCACGATTTTGCCCTAGGGCACACCGGGGGCAATTTTTAGATTCTGCTTTCACTGTTACATTCCATTCTATCTCTAGATCATACTGTTGTACTTTTATTTCTATTTTTTGCTGTTATCTTTCTGATTTATGATTAAATATCCAAAGGTCAATTTCTACTTTTGTATTAAAAGGTCATCTAAAAGGACCTAGGGGGCTTGACTGCTGCTAGATCTATCATACAATGGCCTATGCAAGCCCCCTAATACTAATTTCATTTTTTAGTGTTTCATAAGTGATCTTGTAGGAACAAGAATCTTTGATATCATTGGACAAGAGGCAAAAAAGGCTAAATCAACCACCGGTCTAGATAAGTGCTCTATCAATCTTATTGGTTGAGAATCTAGTTTCATTATTGATTTCTAGGCATCTAAAAGTGAAAAGCATCTAGCTTGCATCTAGGGATAATTTTTGTGTATTTACTCCTACATATTTCTACTTTAAAGGTTTTCTGAAATAAAACCCTAGGTTAGTGAGCATTCAAAAGAAAGAATCATTCTAGGATAGCTCTTGTATGCTTGCATTATATTTCCAATTGCATTATTCTATTTTTTGCATTGTCCTTTATCTTTTCTAGCTTAGATCTAGAAAGGCCAAATTTAGGTGATTGCCTAAAACTAAATACATCAAACAAACCTGAATATCCCGAGGACTTGGAGTGAGTCCTTAAACCATTCCTGGTGAACCCTTCCCCTAGCACCGAGTGTAGAGTACAACATACCCCCATGGTTCACCCCACAAAAGGGTTCCCTCCTTGCGGATCCAACCCTTTTGTTTTGGGAATTGTACATGGTAGGGCAGTTTTTCCCCTCTACATATTTGGTGAACCCGACGTGAACACCTCCTTTTATTTTAAACACTAAGCAAGATCATTAATTCTATTTGGAAAATATTTAAGTAATTTAGAATTTGTTTAATAGTGTTTTTCCCTATTTTGTTTTTCACTACTTCTAATGGCTCATGTTCTTAGAAGTCAGAGGAAACAATTAGAATCTGATTATGTTCCTTTGGAAGATGATCAGATTGATAGGGAAAACCCTAATATAGATCTAGAAGAGCAAGAAGATGTAAATATGGAAACTGAATCTAATTTTGATCCTCTTGTTGGGCCTAATGGAAGTTTAGTGTTTTCATCATTTGATCACATTTGGGAATTCATGAAAGCTCATAAGGAAAAGCTATTGGAATGTATGGAGCGAGAAGCTCATCTTGAAAAAGAGGATGCTACTCCTTCCCCTCCTAATAGGTCTCCTTTGCTTCATCATGATATTCCTACATCTCAATATTTGCATCAAAGTAATCTTAAGGATCAAGTGACTTGTGCCAATACTAATACCACCAATGTTGGAGGGAATCTGCAAGTCCCTCTAACCAGTAGTGGCCCAAAAATTTATTCTCAATTTCCTCCTGCATCCTCTAACATCAACACTATTGCTTCTATTCCACCAAATATTAGTTGTTCTCAAAATTCCACATATAACCAAGGTATCCTAAGTTTAAATCCAACATCAGGGTTTCAACATGCATACATTCCTCCTTTAGGGAGTCTGGGGAACACACATAGCAATCCAGAAATGCAGAATTTAACAAGTGTTGTGAATCAATTGGTCTCAAGAATGGATATGATTCAACCATCAGGGTTTACATACAACTATAGGGATATGTGTAGTCAGCCACTGGATCCTATTGTTGCTATCAAGCCTTATCCTAAGCATTTTCCCATGCCAGTATTGCCAATCTACAAAGGGACTGAAGATCCAATAGAGCATTTGAGAGGATTCAGAATAGCTTGCCATGATCTTGTTTATGATGATATGCTTTTATTGAAAATATTTCCAAAGAGTCTTGTTGGAGTGGCATTAGAATGGTACTATCGGTTACCCAACTATTCTTTGAAAAGATTTGAGAAGACCGTAGAGATGTTTGTTCATCATTTTAGTGCTTATATTGAAAAGGAAGTGACTATGAGAGATCTATATGATTTAAAGCAAAGTAGAGAGGAAAGTTTTTTAGAATTTTTAGCTCGTTGGAGAAGTTTAGTTGGCCGATTAAGACAACCTGTGTCTCAGAAAGATATGCTTGATATATTTATGAGAAATTTACAAGAACAATTATCTTATGCTTTAGAAACTACTACTGTCACATATTTAGACCAAGCAATTGAGTTAGCAAGAAAAGTGGAACAAGCCCTCATCAGGAGAGGTCAACTCAAGGTTAAAGAAGATAAGCCAACTAAGTCTCAACCTAAGAATAAACATATAGGAGGTAATAGTGATAGTAGGCCTGTTAATAATGTCAATAATAGCCTACAGAATATTGTGCTTCAGAAACCTCCTCAAAGGAATTTCACGAGACTTAGTATCCCTATGGAATCAGTTTTAAAGCAACTATTAGATGCTAAGGCAATAGAATTACCTCCAGTAAGACAACCAGATACTACAACTCATTGGTATAAGGTAGGACAATATTGCACTTATCATAGAGTAGAAGGACATTGGATGAACACTTGTAAGAAATTGAAGCATGTGGTTCAAGATCTAATTGATGCGGGACGTATTGATTTAGGAAATCTCCAATCAAAGAGTAGTCAAAATCCTGCTCAACAAGCTCCAACAACAAATCAAGATATGGGAATATTTAAGGATCCTTTACCTAAGCATGAGCAACAAGCAGCCAATCAGGTGGCTCATCAAGATGACTCCCTACGCCATAGCAATGTGGTTGGTATGGTTGGGGTAACCACAAGAAAATAGGCTCAGAATCAGCAACATCAACAAGGACAGAATTCAGTATCTCAGCCTAGTACAATTTTAAAGGAAAGCCAGAGAAAAGATTCAGCTACAAGGATTCCACCTATAGTATTGAGACCATAGTCATAGGTTTCATTTGATCTTTAGAAGCAGCTAGCTAGTACTCCAGCAAAGATATCAGTGTTAGAACTATTATAGACTTCTCCTGATCACAGGAATGCTTTAATGAGATTTTTACAACAACAATCTATTTTCCCAGATATCCCTCCTGATGCCATAGTTGACACTGTAGGTTCTTTTGGGATACATCATGTCTCATTTTTAGATGATGATAAACCTTCCTCAAACTTGCATGAAGATTCATCACTTTACATCACCACACTTATTGGGGATACCCTTGTCAAGCGAGTATTGATTGATAATGGTTCATCCCTCAATTTGTGTACATATCAATTCTTTCAAAAATTTGGATTAAAAGAGGAATATTTAACAAAAAATGATATCATCATTAAAGCTTTCAACAATGAGTCCCAAGAAGCCTGCGGTGTCATATCTCTCCCATTGAAAGTGGGGCCAAGGATATTGGATACCTTGTTTTATGTGGTACATTGTCCTGCTTCTTTTAATATTCTCCTTGGGTGACCTTGGATTCATGCTATGAAGGTCGTCCCTTCTACTTTTCATCAATGTCTCAAGTTTGAGTTTAAGAATCAAGTTATCACCATTCTAGGCGACCCTCGACCATTTGAATTCTGTTCAAATATAGAGCTAGCCCAAATAGATTCTTATTCTTGTCCCTCTATTTCTTCAACAACTTCCTCATGTTCCTCCTCTCAAATTTTTGAGCATTTTCAAAGTTTAAAAGTGAGTGAGGAACATAGGACCCATATTCTCTCCTCGGATCATGATAATCAATTTCTTCAAGAGCCTCTTCTGGATCTAGCTAAGCTACCACCTTCACCTAGAACTATGGGCCTACCCCATAAGAAGGGTGAAGTTGTACACTTTGGCACGTGTGCTTTTATCTTTGGGGGCATGGCCTCCGAATAAAAGCTTCATGGTAGCAACCCATCTCTCAATGAGCGCTCTTTTGCTCAATGCTATCTCACTAATGACTATCCCCTTCCTAAGCAGATCCTGTCCGGTATGGGGTATGCAGGTAAAGGATTGGGACCACAACAGAAGGGTATTCAAGAGCCCTTGGATGTTGAGATTTGGCCTGGGAGATGTGGTATAGGTTTTATACCTAACAAAAATGAACCTTTGCCTTTTGAGGATGATGACCATCTTATGACTTATGCAGAATATATAGAATATCAAAAGTTGTCGATAGATGATAATAAAAGTATTGATTTTTCTTTTCCTTCAAAGGTAATGTTTTGTAACATGATTGGTTCTATCTGTGCTAAAGATAATTTCGCTTCTGTATTAAGGAATGAAGAATCTTTGTTTAATGTCTTTTTTGCTAAGAGAAATGGTGTTGTTAGAAAATGTAGTGATTATCGTGCTATGGGTGTTAAAAGAAGAGCCTTGGAAGGACTTTCTCATGCTTTTCATCATCGAGAAAATGCACTCCTTGGGGATATCTTTGATCCGACACCTCATGGCATGTTAATCCATTTTAATAAGATGAATGGTGCATTTAGGTTTTGCATTGATTTCAATTCTTAAAAAAAAAACAAAAAAAAACTTTCATGTAGTTGCACTTTCATTGCATCCGCTTGCTTGTTCATATTGCATTGTTGCGTGTCATCTTTGCATGATTGCTTGACATCTAATTTAACACCTTGCATGTTTGCTTGTCATAAATGCATGACTGCTTGTTCATGACTATTTTCTCATATAGATTTTGGGGATATTGCGACAATGGCATGTGATGATACCTAGTTAGGTCATAGCTCACATGCATTGCACTTTTCACTAGGACTCTGATGCCTAGCAAGATCCCCCTAGGGATTCTTTCCCTCCTTTTTCTCTTATGGTTGCTTATCCTCCTTTTCTCGATGTCTTCATAATGTTGTACAACAATTTCCTCATAGTCCCGCTCTGGGATAGCACTTGCATAACATTTACACACACACACACACACACACATATATACATATATATTACACCCCATATGGGATATTTATACATCCTAGCGGGTCATACTCTCTTTTGACTCAACAGGCTTAACACCCCATTACAGGATAAGCTCCTTGGTCATTTTTAGCAGACCTCGGCATACATCCTAGCGGGTAATCACCTCATAGCAGTCAATAAGGGAGCAACCACCCATAGTGGGTCAAAAATCCACACACTTGGTCACATTAAGGCAAGTGTTGTACCCTTAGTGGGTCTAGCAGCTTCGCTCATCCGATCCATCGTGTCTGGCTACACTGGTTCATAGCAACCTACGCTAGCCTTATATTTTGGGTCGTTTGCTCTTCTCCTTTTCTGATGGTTGACCTTTGGGCCTCTCTTCTTTCTTCTTCTTCTCTTATTTTCCTCTTCTTTTTTTTTCTCTTCCTTTTTCTTTCTTCTTTTTCTTTTTTTTTTCTTTTTCTTTTTTTTCTTTTTCTTTTTTCTTTTTTTTTTTTTTTCTTCTTTTTTTCTTTTTTCTTCTTCTCTTCTTTTCCTTCTTCTTTCTTCTTCTCTTCCTTTTTTTCTTCTTCCTTTCCCTTTCCTTTCTCTCTTATTTTCCTTGTTGGTTTCTCCTTCTACTTTTCCCCTTATTCTTCTTCTATTTGCATTCATTTCACCCTTCATGTAGTGTGCATTAGGATAATTTGCATACATCAAAACACTTAAATAAATAAAATAAACACATAAAAACATGCATTAAATCATTTACACATAAAAATAGATAAAATCCATAGCTATGTATTACTCGTAAGACAAAAGAGTACATCGTGTGAGGTTGGTGTACCACAATCCAGACTCGATACACTCAACCTAGGGATGCACACCACAATAAAAAATTGGTGCATCATCCCGATCCCTAGCCTAGCCTACCCTAGCTCTGAGAGCCAGCTCCCTCTGGCCCTCCCTAGGGTGGAGGCAGCCTCAGCAATGCCACCGACTACTAAGATATTGATGATACCTATGATCGAGATCATGACCTACTAGCTGACTGAAGGGATGGAGGAAGCTCCATCCTCTACTCTAGAGGGATAGATGCATAGTAAGCCATCTCAAAGAACATGGCCCTCTAAATGGCCATCTCCAACCTATCATCGATGCACCGCAACTCTACCTGAAGGAGTTGCACTGCATCCCCTACTTGGCTACTCCCAATAATAGCCATCCCCTCAACCAAGCCCATTGGCACTCTCCATCCAACTGGACCACCTCTCCCTATAGCCAAGACACCTCTACTCATGTAGTGTCCCTATCCATCTGTAGTTGGGCCACCTATACCTATAGAGAAGCTAGTTGTACCTACAACTCCTCTATACCCTAGCTCTTGGCTACCCACCACTACCGATGTAGATGCCTCCCTAAGGTCTCTAGCCCATGGCCCCTCTACCTATAAGGGGGTATCCCCCATCCCTCCCTCTCATCCCTACTCCAAGGATGGTCTCCTCCACCACCTAGATTCGAACCCGTGTCAACCTCTATCTAGTACAAGGCCTATTGCACCCTCTCTATGGCCCTACGAGCTACCTCTCAAAATACCTACTACATGCCAGGCCCATCACCTAGAACCTCTACACTAGTACGAGCGATGATATCCTCTAAGGTGCAACCCCTCTATACCACCACCTATACCCGATGGCTACCCCTACATCATCTACCCCTAGGTCAACGTAAGGAGGGTCATCCTAGTCCTCCTCAACCCACCTAGTGAAGTTTGGCCTACCTCCAACCCCTACTAGATCTCGAGTCACCCTCTAGTACTAATAGTCCCCTAGGTCTAAGATTCCCTATAAGATCTTGAACTACCTCAAGACTCGATAAAATCTAAGCACCTCTAGATCTCCCTACTCTAACCTCAACCATATGACCCTCCTCACCCTCGCTAGCTCTATCCTATCCTCTACCCAGCTAGGGTGAAGCCTCCATGGTCGCTAGATGAGTTGCACTTCTCACAACTCATCGATCACCCACCTCGCTAGTGGTAGGTTCCCTACATAGGCCCTCACGGTCCTCTCCAGGGATCGAGGCCATCTATATGTTCTTGGCCACTCTAGGTAACGGTCCTAGAAGTGCTAACGATATCTACACCACAATGTGCTCCCAACACCACACCTAGAGCAATGTCGTACAAACTAGTCATGTACACCATTTATACATGATATTGTACAATATCCTATATAAATAAGCCAACACATAAGGACCCCATGCGAAGTAGACTCCCTACTATCGCATGTCTACCACTACCCCACCAATACCCATGGCAAGTATCATCTACTAGTGTGGCAAGTCAAGAGACCTGCCACCACCCCTACGAGTACCATGGTCAAAGGATCCGCTCCATAGTGGCCAACTAAGTCATCAACTGCTATGGTGCCCTCCCACACCTAGTGGGTGAAGCCTATAGAAAACCATTGTAGTGTAGTGGCCTTCCCTCAGGCCTCATAAACCTCTCTCCCCTTATGGGGATCCTCAAGATCCACCACACATCCTCTAGTGTGACGATCATCTCCCCTATTGGTAGCCAAAAAGTAGAGGACTCCGGATACCATCGCTCCACCAAGGCAGTCAACATAGCCTTGTCTATCTCGATCCATGGCATCCTCACCATGTCATCCAACCCAACCACCTCTAGTATCACCCTCTCTACCTACCCCAATGCATCTAGCTCTACTAGAGCCCCTTCCCACCACTCTCGAGTCTCGAGAATACCTAGCTACATTTAATAAACAAACACAAGAATTTAATCAGTTTCATCATAAAAATCAAATTAATTAATAAAAAATTTTGATTCAACATAAAGAATTTTCAAATCATCCTTCGCACTTTGGGTTTCCTTATTTCCTTTTGTTTCTTTTTTTTCTTCCCTCTCTTCTTTTTTTCTGAGTTCTTGTGAAGTCGCATCCCATTTTTAGTGTGCACAACTTCACTTTCAAGTCGCAACCCTATTTTTTTGTCACTTCAAAATCTCTTGTTTTTCTAAGCATGATTTCACCATGTTTCACTCAAAATAAAATACATCCCAGACACAAAGTCAACCTAAGTCATGGTATGAATTTCATCGATTTTTTTCCAAAAAAATCCTAAAATCCTAACTACATGAAATGAGAAAAAAATAATAAAGCAAAAGAGGAATTGCGATGATTCTTACCCATTCTCGAGCCCCGACCTCACCCCTCATAGTCACCACTCGATGAACCGAAAGCGCCATCATTATTTCTCTAGAGCCCTTTTTCTTCTCCTCCTCGCAGTAAAAGTGAATTAGGGTTTTACCCCTGTTTTCTTTTTAACCCTTTTTTTGGTTTTCTCTCTCCTCTTTTTTTTTTATTGTCACCTGTTCTTTCTCTTCTTTCTTCTGTGTCGAGTTATTTCGAGTTCTTATGAAATATTAATTTTTCATAATCACTCGAGGGGGCACCCTGACCTATAGAGGCATTAATGTCCCTAATGCCTCGATTTACGTGTAAATTATAAAGTGTCCGAAATGACACCTTTTTTGCACCATCCTTTTCTTCTAACCCAGCTACCCCATTTTCATTTGTAGTTATTTCTTTTTTAGTGTGTGCCTACATCTTTTCTTTGATGCATTTACTAGGCCATAAATGCATCAAAGAGGGGGCAAAATGTAGACACGAAAAATTGACCCACTTTGAGTGGGCAATCTTCCTTAGTGCCCTTAAGAGGCCCTCACCCCTTGCCAAGAGCAAGGGAAGGCCTTTGTCCCTCCCTTTTTAATTTGTTTTCCTTTTAGCGAAATCGTGCCCCGTATTTACGAGGTGTGACTTCGCACTAGTGATATCGTGCCCCATCAGGATGGGGCGTGACTTCATTGTTTAACCTAGTTTTTTAATTTATTTTATTTTATTATTTTTAAGCCCGCTTAGACCCAGGTTTAAACCTTCTCGCGTGTTTTGGCATCGATTGTGAGTTTATTTGTGCCCACTTTCCTTCCTCCAATTTTGTCTATAAAAGGAAGGATGTTCTTGCCAAATCAGAGAGATGTGAAGTTTTAAGTGCAAGTGTGATATGCAAACTTTTTATGTGTGATCTATATGCAAATTATTTATAGTTCATTTTGATTTACTTTCTCTACTGTAAGCTAACCCCCGAAGTGTGAATTTTGGATTGATCTTCTATTGCGTGGATTGGATTGATTTGTTGTGTGACTTGGTGGATCCATGGCATAGCTTGGAGAGACAGAGTGCCCATATGGATACTTGGTTCTCTTCTACCTACTTCTGCGATGTCCATTAGGGTTTGATCACTTTATTGTTTGCATTTATTTCATCTTCTGCATTCGCTTCTTATTTTTCTTTAGTCTATAGTGAAATCATGCCTGGCATTGGCGAGGCGTGACTTCGCTTGCCCTAATTAGGGTAAAGTTATTCGCAGAAGCGAAATCGTGCCCCATCCAGGTAGGGCGTGACTTTGCTACTGCGATATCGCGCCCACTCCAAGCGAGGCATGATTTTTCCCTAGGGCACATCGGGGGTAATTTTTAGATTCTGCTTTCACTGTTACATTCCATTCTATCTCTAGATCATACTATTGTACTTTTATTTCTATTTTCTACTGCTATCTTTTTGATTTATGATTAAATATCCAAAGGTCAATTTTTGCTTTTGTATTAAAAGGTCATCTAAAAGGACCTAGGGGGCTTGACTGCTGCTAGATCTATCATACAGTGGCCTATGCAAGCCCCCTAATACTAATTTCATTTTTTAGTGTTTCATAAGTGATCTTGCAGGAACAAGAATCTTTGATATCATTGGACAAGAGGCAGAAAAGGGCTAAATCAACCACCGGTCTAGATAAGTGCTCTATCAATATTATTGGTTGAGAATCTGGTTTCATTGTTGATTTCTAGGCATCTAAAAGTGAAAAGCATCTAGCTTGCATCTAGGGATAATTTTTGTGTATTTACTCCTATATATTTCTGCTTTAAAGGTTTTCTGAAATAAACCCTAGGTTAGTGAGCATTCAAAAGAAAGAATCATTCCAGGATAGCTCTTGTATGCTTGCATTCTATTTCCAATTGCATTATTCTATTTTTTGCATTGTCCTTTATCTTTTCTAGCTTAGATCTAGAAAGGCCAAATTTAGGTGATTGCCTAAAACTGAATACATCAAACAATCCTGAATATCCCGAGGACTTGGAGCGAGTCCTTAAACCATTCCTGGTGAACCCTTCCCCTAGCACCGAGTGTAGAGTACAACATACCCCCATGGTTCACCCCACAAAAGGGTTCCCTCCTTGCGGATCCAACCCTTTTGTTTGGGAATTGTATGCGGTAGGGCAGTTTTCCCCCTCTACAACTATATTGTATATTCCTATGGTTATAAGGAAAGCTATGCATCGTTAATCAATCAAAAGGATGTGAATGGATAGGAACACCCCATTTTCATTTAGAGTTAAACTTTGTATGAGTATCATACCAAGTACAATTTTATTGAGAGGTAGGTATTTGTTGTGATGAAATATTTAAAGAAGTTCAGGTAGTACTTGGTTCAAATAAAGACTCTTATCTATGTAGTACATTTGGATATAAGAAACCTTATCCTACAAGGATAACCGGGTGATAAAAGAGTTGACTGGATTACTAAAATACAAGAGTATGATGTAGAAATCTACCCTACCAAGTTGGTCAGAGGAATAGCATTATGTGAGGAATTAATAGTTAAAACAGATTTAGAACAGATAGTAGCTTGTCAAGAAATAAAGGATGATCAAAATAATAGTCTTCTAGGCAATTCTAATTGGGTATATCATTTGACAACTTATTTCTAGTCAGGAGTGTGTTCTCAAGGTATCAACCCTTCACAAAGGATAAGATTCATATTTCAAGCTCTGAAGTATGTACTACTCCCAGAAGGATTATACAAGAGGAACTTAGATGTAGTACTTCTAATATGTCTAGGAGATAATGAAAAATAGGTCATTTAAGAATTTCACGAAGGCCTATCAGGTCACTTTTTAGGAAGAATAACTACCATGAAGATAATTAGGCCAAGATACTACTATCCCACTATCTTTACAGACATATTCAAAGTAGTTAATTCTTGTGATAAGTGTCAAAGATATGTGGGAAGAACCAAGAATGCAATATTTTTGCTCAAACAAATTCTGGTAGAGGAGCCCTTCTAATAATGGAGACTTGACTTTGTGGGAGTTATTAATACCAATTCATCAGTAGGTCATAAGTACATCCTTACTACCACTGATTACTTCACTAGATGGGTTGAATCTATCCTAACCAAGAAATCAGATTAAGAAGTAGTGATTGAATTTCTAGAAAATTCGATTACAAGATCCAAAATTTTAGAAGCACTAGTGAGTGACAACAACCTAGATTTTATAGGGGTGAAATATACTGAATTTACAAGAAATTATGACATACATATAAATTCTTCTAATTATTACCCTTAGGGAAATGTATTGGTGAAATCCACCAACAAAAACTTGCTTAGAATTTTTAAAAGAGCATTGCAAGAGAACAAAAGGAGTTGGCATCTATTACTTGATCAAATTCTATGGGTAGATAGAATCACTATCAAAAGGTCTATCAATACATCTCCTTATGCATTAGTGTATGGCAAGGAGGTTAGTATGCCTACTCATCTAGAGATACCAGCTCTAAAATGGGCCAGTCAAGATCAGAAGCTTGATCAAAGTCTGCTAGAGGCCAAAATGATGCATCTACTACACTTAGAAGAAAATAGAACTCAAACATATGAGAAATTTCAAAAATACTCCATGAATACCAAAGAGTGGTTTGAAAAAAAAGCAAGGTTCAAAAAGTTCAAAGAAAGAGATTCAGTGTTAAGGTGGAATGCTAGAAAAGCTAAGCCAGGTAATCACTAAAAATTTGATTCTTTCTAGGAAGGACCATTCAATATTGTCAAAGTGGAGGAGAGCAATGCCTTTCATCTCTAAGATAAGGAAGTAAATATATAACCCATTCCTGTAAATGGGCATCATCTCAAACTATTTTTTAGTTACAAAATGTTTCCTATTTGTAACATATGTACATATTTTGTATTATATTTGTCTTCATGTACGCATTCTGCATTATGTTTTCTTTATAGTATTACAAAAAACAAAATAAAATAAAAAAATAGAGAAAAAGAAGTTGTTTTCCACTTTCAAGATGAAACTATGTTATACTCCACAAAGAAGCAACGTAGTGCAAAATCCATAGTCAACACAGTAAAACTGGCTCTAGAAAAGTCAAAATAATGGAATGTAAGGTCCAATAGAATTTTCCAAAGAGAACACAACTCCTAGCAACACCTAAAGTAAAAATAAGCTCAAATCCATAGTCAAAATGGTCAAAGAGTGCCTAGTGAAGATCAGAGGAGCAGAACCCATAAGAACAAATCTAGTGCAAGGTTAATTTCCAGTGTCAAAAGATTTGCAATGTTAAAATCTTTTGAAGTACCCAATCTGTGATCAACATGGTCAAATTATACTCACCGAAATTTAGAATAGTAGAATTGAAAACTCAACAAAGTTTTCAATAAGTCATAAATCCCTTAGCAGTTTCTAAAAACTAATAAAACTCTGAAATCCATAGTCAAATAAGTAAAAGTTGCTATTGCATAAATACAACTTTTGAAACTAAGGAAAATCTCCTGAAGCAAACATGCAATGCTTAACAAGTGGAATAGGGAAAATGAAGTATGGTTCTGAAATCCGCTTAGTCCATGATTCCACCGTGAAAGTGGGAAAATATATACACTTTGAGAAGCATACCAATGGACAATTTACCACCATCTACCATGATTTATGTTCAATAAGAGATGTATTTTCATTGACTAGCCATGCCTCACAAAATATGATTCACTATGTTCTCATTAATGGAAATGGAGTGCTCAAAAATTAAAATGGAGTGCTCAAAAATCTATTTAAGAAAAGAAATTAAAATTTTTAGTCATTCATAAATGCATGATTTGAATAACCAGAGCATTGTCAAGAATGGGTTTTTCTACAGACCGTTGAGAGAAAATTATGAAGAGAGAGAATTCCTTTGAATCTAGAATAGTGTCATCTTTGGCTAAATAGATTGGGTAATCAAGCAAGGTCAAAAGGCCAAACTACATAGATATGAAGGTAGGGGTTGTGGGCATAAATATGACATATCTAACCAGATATGACCTGATAATGGAATACAAGGAAAAAATATTCAATGAAGAGACTCTTCCATATGAAGGTATTGGAGCTATGCACTTTTTTCTTACTTATTATGTTTGTGATGTAGTCCACCCTTGCCCAAAGTTAGTCTCTATCATAGCCAAGTTTTATGACCTTGCATCTATATCTATGAAAACATCCCACAATAAGGTTTTGTTTTATGTTACTGAGCAAGCTTACCGAGATCTATTTGCAATGGGATATAAATCCTATGTACCCCCTAGAGAGTTTAGCTTAGAGTATTAGGTAAAATATTACACCCTAAGGAATTGTGCACAAGATGGAAAATATTTTAGAACTTGGTTGTATAGCCAGTTTAAAACCATTAAGTCCATAGAGACCCTACCCATGACTCCCATTCCCACTAGTGAGTTTGTACACCAATAGTTGTACTCCATGTTGGTCGTAGTACCTGGCCTAGAGTCAGACCTAGATGTAAGAGACTAGCAATTGGCCATTGCATACTGCATATCCAAAGCTAAGATATATGCAGCACAGATAAGGTATAACAAAAAAAAACCCAATTTATTTTAATTGGCCTACATTCCTCACCAAGAAAATACATGAGTAGCTGGTGGAAATGAAGGAGAATGAGGAGAGCCCAACATTCAAATATTATTCCAATTTAATTTATATGTTATTTGACACTACTAAGGATAAATATCCATGGATTTTAGTATTTTACAAAGATGCATAAGGACATACACTACTAGTATACTATTGGACTAGGGTTCTAAGTAGAACACAATCCTATTATACTTTTAATTTTGAATTTTTTGGACCAGCTTTATGAGTTATGTATGGCAGTTTCCCTAGACTAGCCCCAGATATTGAAAAGAAAATTAGAGTGAAAGGGGTGGAAGAAGTATATTGGTACCTCTTAATGAAGGGCATAGTCATTAGGTTGTATGGTTTTACAGAGAAGTCATTCTTACTATCTTATTATGTCACCCATCGCTTATTCACACTAGAATATTGCAGGTAAGTAGACTACATAAAATACAGGTTTGGTTCGAAGAATAAGAGGAGAGTGACCATGGAGTATGATTTCAAGGAGGTGATATCACCATATGGAAGAAATAGAAATATGAGAAAATCATGGAAAACTTGGAGAAATTAGGTCTTAGCCAGATTCTATACAGGTAGGGATATGATCCAAATGATTTTTTTGTAGAAAGAATTAAAGAGCTACATGAAGAGAAAGTAGCTAAATTAGTGAAATAAAAGTGCACACATATGGAGAAAAATAGAAATAATAGAGATAAGTCCCCCATCCAATGGAATGTAAGTGCCATGGAACCACTTCCACATTGGAGAGATTTCTATGTGCATGTAAATGACTATAACCCAACTAAGAGTTCTCATTAGCTCGATGATGTCAGAAGAAAGGAAATGAAATAAACTTACAAATGGTCTCCAACCAAAATTCTTGAATGGTGGAAGATGAGGGTTGAGAGAAATGCAATGAAGGGCAAGTATCCCAATCCCAAAATTGATGAATAATTTGAAAGGAGGTATGATGAACATGTTGCAACTTGAAAGGTCCAAAAAAATAAGAGCCTAGCATTAGTTCTAGGAAAAGTAGAAATGAGTGAGGCCAGAAAAGGCAAAATGAAAAGCAAGAAGACTGAAGTAGCTAGAAAGCAACAAGATTCCACTCCACAATACACTACTTCTTTATAACAAAAGGAAGGTACCATGAAAGAAGCAGGTGTAGCAGAATATACTCCGAGGAGAAGATCTAAATGAAGAGACGCAGAGGAAAAGATCCCTATAAAAGAAGATCCTAAGAAAAAATGAAAATCATTAGACCTCACTATTGTAGTCTCCTAAAAAAAAGTTAAATCCATCCTAGTTACAGAAACTATAGAAGCACTTCCTCAATGGGAACTACAACCAACTATAAAATTTAAGAGGAAGGTGGAAGGTGTAGTATTGGAAATTGATATCGAAGCTATTAAGACATAGAGGTTGAACAAAGCAGTGGAGGTGACACAATCTCTCACTACATCAAGTGAGTAGGAAACCCAATGGAAGCAGAAGGGAAGTGCTAAAGATATTCTCAAACAATATACTATAGTAGACTCAGGTATGATTTCTAATCCCTCTCCTACTTCTCCTTATTATTATTTAAAGTAGTATCCCTCCCCTTATCAAGTTCAAAATACATTTGAGATATCATCATCAAAGCCTAATTCCCCATAAACATCTCCACATCATCTGCATTCATCTCCTCATCTAATCTACTCTCTATTTCATATAGTTGAGAGCCCTAGGATGTCATCTCCCCCTTCAACATTGTAGGTTCCAATGTCATCTCTACCTCCATATTCTATGAACCTAACTTCCAAATCATCACTACCTCCATTGACAATGACAATATCACTACCATTAATCCTGACATCAACTATAGCAACTAGTTCCATTTCAGTTGTTATTTTCTCTATGGACACAAAATCCACTCTTATTACCCCCACTTCCCTCTCAGATATGGTGGTTCCTTTCTTCCTTGCAAATGTCACTCCATCTACTCCCATGGATCATCCCACAGTAGCAGCTTTATAGAAGGTCAAAATTACTTTGTTGAGAGTGTAAAACTTTTGGAGCATGAAATTGACTCAATATTCCAAATGAGTTGCTAAGGTGAGAAGAACAACGATGGTCAACCTTGTGTCTCAGTAGAGGATAAAATACATGGTTGATAAACCATATGAAGATATAATAGTGGAAGACTATCAAATAGAGGAAAAAAGTGCATATATAGCAAAATTGGTCATAGAGGATATGTTGGTCAATACAAAAGCTAGATTAGAAACCATGTTTATCAAAACTGGCATCCACATAGAGTAGTCCACCAAAATAGAAGAAAAGATTTCCAATCTTCAAGCCACCATCAAGGACAAAAAGAAATAAATGAAGGCTTTGGTGAATGATGCTAAAAAATGGTAAAATAAGTTTGAGAATATGGTTGATTTCAAGGAGCAAGTTTAGTAGTTGCAGGAGAAGAATAAATAATATGAGAATTAGATACAGAATTTACAATAACAACTATAGGTTGAGAGAACCAGGGCTATAGGATACTCCAATACTAAGGTGAAGTATGTCAGAAAGAAAATTTTGTTTGAAATATTAGAAAAGTGCTCTGAAATCCAACACATCTTTAACTTCATGGATGATGCCAACCAAGTGTTGGAGAAAACCAAAGAAGATATAGAGACCATCACTAAACAAATCCATCCAATAGCTTACTAGGTCAATGAACTTCTCAATTTATCTGAAGCTAAGTGTAATTAATTGGGTAAGCCCATCCCCAATAAGGATTGGAGTACCTCAAGGATCGTATCTAGAATCATCCTCAAGAAAAATAGTTTGGTTTAGAAGGGGTAGCCATTGATGGAAAAATTGGATGATGAACTTCATAGGATCATATATACCAATGAATAAATGATGCAGTATGAATTCAATATATTTTAGGATGAGAATAATCTGATGGTATCAAAGGATGAGTTTTGGAAAAGCATCCAAGAAATTATTGAAGATAAATCTAAAGCAGATGCATGGCAAGAGCCAATCGACCAGGAGAAAATAACCTAGCTAATAAATAACTCGACTAGATTGAAATATTTGATGATAAATTTGGTGGAATGGGGAACTTCCTTCTTCTACGATATGATGACGAAATTGTGTTATATCCATCGATAACTTTTAGAAATACAAACTCCCACTCTAGCATATTGGAACAAGGCCATGGATACATTGAACCAAGATAATCAAATTTTGAAAGGGGATCCAAAACAAAAGGAGGCTAAGGACAAGAAAGTGTAGGAGCATACAAAGGAATCAAAATAGGAATATTAATAGGTAGAATACCAAGAGGGAGAAGGAAATGAAGATGAGGAATAATAATATCAGTGAGAAAATACACTTGAAGAAGAGCAAGAGGAGGAGGATGAGGAACAAGATGAATAATAGGAAGAGATACACCAAGAAGATATTAAAGCTATAGATATCTCAGATGAAAAGATGACAAAAGATACTAGCCTTGAGCAAGATAAGCAATGAAGGCACGAGAGTTCCAAGCAATTTTTTTGTAATATAGTTCAATAATTTGAAATAAATATGGTTAGTAGAATAGTTGTAGAGGTATTTTTTGTAAAATATTTTTGAGCCTGATGATGTCAGACAGTAGAGGAAGCATGAGCCTATCTAGACATGTAAAAGTGGTGAAGCTAAGTTTTGATAAACATTTATCTGACCGGTTATATAAATGAGTACACTTCCATGCATTTTGAGCATAGTTATAGTTGCTTCTAGCATGGCCTCCATATGAACCTTTACTCTTTGAGTCTTCCTACATTGGCTTAAAAATTTAGGTTTATAAGGAAGTTATTTTTGGAGGTATAGTCTACAAACCATTTCGCTTGCCCATAGAAGAATTATATAGCAAAATAGAAGATAGTGTATCGTAGAGGTATATGGCCATGGTGCTAGCTCACCCATTCAATTTTCTAACTCCAGTACCCAATGGATAAGGATCTCAGTTCATAAGACTTGCTAGCAACACTCTCCAGGAGGCACATGTTGGTCAAATATCTACCTAATCAACAAAACTATATTTGTGTGCCCCAAATACAACCAAAATTGAAAGGTTGGAGGAAAGAAATATCCTTCATACCAATATCCAAAGAGGGTTGGTTCCTAAAATAAATCCTATACTGGTTGAAGACTAGGGATGCGGGAAAGAAATTGGAAAAATGAATAGAAAGAAAGGAAAATATGGCCACAGGCCAGAATGTAGGATTTGGAGTAGACCAGTAGCAAGAATTCCACCAAGTGTTATAACAACATGTAGCAAAAAAATAGCAAAATTTTACTTACAGCTTTGTAGTAACAACCTCCAGATTGTATTCAAAAACTAACTCACTCACTAACAATGTTTTAAATCCAGAACTAGAATTTTAAACCTAACAGCAGGAACATGAGCATAAACAAAAATGCTTAAGAACAGAAGGAAATCACACACATAATGATTCTTGTAAACTTTAGAAGCCAAGTCTCTTCTATTAATGCATAGAACTTAGAAAGTTTTCTTGCAGAATGTCCAACCTCTTTTACAATAGGAATTTGATTAGTATTTATAGAGGATTTCACCTCTTTCATTAAATACATATGAGAAAAAATGATCATAGATCAGGAACAAAAGTGAGGAAATTCCTCCTTGGAATCATTAAAATCCATCCTTTAGGGCAGCGATCCATATTTCAGGGGAATATTTCTTGGAAATCAACAACTTAGATATTGATGCATAGAGAATTAGGATACATTCAATATCTTGGAAACGTACTCTTGCCTTGAAAATCATGAAAAAACTCCTTGCGCTTCTATGAAACTTATTTCTCCACTCGGGATCCACAATTTGAATTACTTATTGCCACCATTATTTAATGCTTGCAAATCTAGCATTCTAAAATTTTGACCATAAACCTTTTCACCCAAAAATTACATTCACCCTTTGACCTGAAATTAGCTTGATCATGTGCGCATGACTTTTCTTTAAAAATGCATTCACCCATGGTAGGGATGAACAAAACATTCGCCCCTCAACCAGGGCAAATGCAATAACGTTCTACTCCTAAGGTACGTTTGCCCATGGGAGGGGCAAATGGGACGCTCACCCTTCAACTAGGGTGAACGCAATTATGCTTTGTCTTCAGGTGAATGCAATCACATTCAGGTGTTGAAGCACGTACGCCCATGGGAGGGGCGAACAGGATGTTTACCCCTCAATCGGGGCAAATGCGATTGTGTTCTGTCGCACTTATTTTTTGAATTTTTCAAAACTCCCTTTTGTCTTCATTTTTGATGTTTTGTTCACCCCAACATGGGGTGAACGAGGCGTTCGCCCTACCTTTGGGGCGAACGTTCTGACGCTTTCACAACTTTTAAGCCCCTTAAATTTTCCAACTTAATTCTTTGTTTTTACAAGCCTACAAGTACCTTCATTTTTTATGCATTCATAGTATGGTGAACTCGAATCCAAAATGAAGTTTACAAAATCCTTATAATACCAATGCAAAAAGAATACATATGTAAATAAATCAAGAACATATGAAATTATCTTCAAAATAAAAATTGCCATATACAATCAAAATATTGCATCAAAAAATTGCATCAAAATACTCAACAAAATTATCCCAATGTGGCAAGGTTCAAAATTGCCAATATTTTTGGTGACTCATGGGGTATCCAACTCACATGGATGCAAGTGATCCTAGGCCTTTATTTATTGGGCTACATATTATTTTTGCCCAACCAACTTAGCCGGTACCTTTTTTGATTCCATAGGTGCCTTATGATGCACCTCTTCCTCAACGTGCTCCTTCTCTTCTGCTTTTGATGCTACCCTGAGTACCTCAGCTCGTTCTACTTCCTCTACTACTTTCACTACTATCGCGCAATCTGCAACTACATGTTCCTCTTTATCTTTGAGGCTCTTGGTCATAACTTCATAAACTATCATAGCATCTTTCCAACCATTAGCAGTAAATAAACATAGGACACTAAGGGACTTGTAAATGAAATGAAGATTCTGAACATCTGTTAAGCTGAGGCGCTTTGGTCATTGAGCTAACTCATACAATGATAGCTCATGTGCATATATTTTTGCATCAGGGGAAATACTTGCGCTTCTGTGAGAAGCTCTTCCCATGCATCGATTTCAAAAGTATCTTCAACAAACTTCTTCTAGAGTGCTTCTAGTTGTTCAATTGGCAAAAGTTCACCCCACTTATCTATAAATGTTGGAAATACCAACTCATAAATAGTCTCAAAATGAGACATGGAAATAGTATGCTCACACTCAATAGTGTTGAGAATTTTTTGTGCTTCCCTTACCAGGTCCATTTTCTAAAAATAACTATGTAGAGTGACTTTGGATTTGGACCAGGCATGATCCATTTCATTGAGAGGGTGAATACTCAGGTTAGCATTGGCTAAGACCTAGATCTTCACGACTATTTCCATGTATGGCATGAAAATTTTGATGAGCACCAGAAATGCTCATTTTATATACACTGTTAAGGGGCATCATCACTGGTTTAATTAGCATTAGAAATATTTTTTTATTTAACTTATGCATATAATTGATAGAAAATCCATTATTATGTTTAATAGGTATCTTTAGTGGAAACTGTGTATAAATGCAGGTTTTGCTACTGATATGGTGTTTCCCAATCTATCTCCCAAATGGACTTGGCATGCTTCTGCTTAACTACGTCTAAGTTATATGGAGTAGGTGACTTACTCTCATACATGGGGAGGCATCTTACTTTGGCGCCTTACTCAAGTAGGCGCCAGGCAGGCGCCTTACTCAAGTAGACACCAAGTCAACGCCTTACTCAAGTAGGCACCTTATTGGTGCCTTACTCCCATACATTGGAGACACCCGCATTGGAGAGCCATATGACCAAGTCAACATTGACCAGGTTGACCAAGGGGCTAAGGAGGAGGTTGCACGTGAAGACAAAGGAGAAATATTTTAAATCATGCATTATTATTAATAGAATAAAGTATTTATTATTATCAACCGATTGGCCGGTTGACCTTGTAAAGCTCTCAAGGCATTATTTTTAGGATGCATTAGTTTAGGATTTTTTTGTTACGTACACCTAAGGATTTTATATATTTATCCTTATGTGAATGGACATGCTTTAAAATAGGGAAATAAAATCTATGTAGAACCAATTGTAACTAATCACGACATGTGATTAAATTAGATTAATTTATTATTATAACAATATTTGGCTACGCTTTATATAAATACACCGGCCAGATGAACAAGGAGATCAATGATTAAATTTACATAGAAATTATTCTTTATTTCATTCTTTGTTTAATTGATTAAGAGTGCAACTCCTCTTATTCAAGCAAGCTCTACGTAGCTAGCCGGGCGGACTATCTGCGAGAGCTTGGGCCCACTCCCTACAGTAGTCCTCCCTTGTTTATTTTTATGCCGAGAAGCGTTCCTACAATGGCAGACAGGGGGTGGGAGGCAAAGAGGTCATACATGTCACGCCGTAAACAATTTTTTTTTTATTAAAAAAGTTGACATTAACAAAAACATTTAAAATAGCTTAGATATAAAGGATATATATCTAAAAACGCCGAGAGATATCAATCTCGAGGTACCTATCTTGGAGATCACACCCCCAAGAAATGAGATAGGCGCCTTGAGATTGATAACTCTCGGTGTTTTTAGATATATATCCTTTATATCTAAGCTAGTTGTATTTTTTTTTTGTAGATTAGTTTATTGTTTTATTTCTTGATTTAATTAATTTAGTTGTGTGTTTTATTTTATTGCATTTTATTTTTGTACTTTATTTTTAGCACTTTAATTTTATCTTGTTATTTATTTATTTAATTTTTATGCACTTAGTTTATTTAGTTTGGCTGAAATCAAAATGCATAAACATTCCCCACCAAACTAAATTAGGTACAAATGGATTCATTCCCTCAACACTGTAGGCATATATTGTGCATGACACTCGTAAGTTTACGGACTTATCGGATTGATAATTTATGGAAGAGAAATAATTTTTTTTCGGGACATGATTTTTGCTCACCATTTTGGCACTGTTGCCGAGGAGTGTCTAAATTGTAGTGTTCTTATTTACAGTTCAAATAAAAAGCCATTTAAAATTACCTATAAATATTTTACCTAAGAAGTGTGATTCCACAAAGGGTCTTTTTTTTAAAAGGCCAAAATAGTTGCCGACATATTCAGAGCCAAATCCCATAGGCAACAATTAAATTTATCATCTTCTTAGGTAAATACAAGAATGAACCTAATGTGACATAATTAAGTGTAGAAGTAGGAATAAAATGTGTTAATTTTTTTAAGAAAAAATGAAGGATTTCCATAATGCTCTAATGGTTTCAAGAAATCAAAATAAATAGCATAACCCAGGTCTGATTAAAAAATTTTAGGGATGTGTTTTTATATAGAAACTACTGCAAAATTATGCCTTTAGAAGTTTGATTTTAACGAATGAAATTTTTTTATAGGATTAATGCTTTGCAACATATTGGTAAATTCTTTTAATGATGCATGGAAAATGATAGAGTTGAATTTAAAAGAACATGTTGTTATGGAGTATTCTATTCACTTGCTCTTAAGGCGACCTAGTGAATCAGAAACAAGCACTTTTTTTTAAAAGATTGTTATGCCCTATTTTATTCAAATGCTAGCCACAGGCAGTCATTTTTTGGCTTACACATTTTGTCATAACGTTGAAAGAGTTTGGTTGTGAGGCCATGAAGGAAAATACTCTCCTTATGCTACAGCATAACAGACGAGTTGACAAAGAAGAAGATTATTTTCAAAATACTAGCTCATATGTAGGCATGGGGGGGACCCACCTTCACCATTGCCACCAACAACACAATGAACTTTATTCATAGTGTTCATGGGAAAAAAAAATCATATGTTGAAAAGGCTCCAATATTAAGAGCAATTCAAAAATGGTTTTTTTTTACTACCTGTTGGAAGAGATTATCCTCTTTCCCGAGGACCAACGTGGTCCAGAAGGGAAATGAGAAATCTTCAACCGATAGCTAAAAAAAATAGGGGAGGAGCTTGGAAGAAATCATATGTCTGCACAAATTCCACATGGTTCCTGAGCATGATAAAAAAATAAAAAATATGAATGGAGCTCATAGTGGCCAGAAAGAAAACAGTAGAACATAAAATCTTAACCTTGTGTCTCTTTAAAATGTCACCCAACACACATCGTAGATGATGGTGAATGGATTTATCCCCACTCTCAGAAGCAAAGAATTGCAAAACTGCTTTAATTCTGCATGTGAGAAAAAAAATCAGAGTGGGAAAACGATTTGATTTAGATGCACGTGTGTTAGGGCTGTCCAATTAAAAAAAGTGACGCGTTCAGGAGCACATGGGGAGAAAAATAAATAATGCACAAATATTAATCCCTACAAATGTATTCGGGGAGAGATACATCAAAGTAGGATTAAAATATTTTTATATATGCCATTGATGATGAGCTGAGTATTTCAAATGCATAGTGCCAAAATTACAGATTTTTTCAGCAACATTTTTAAATGTGGGAAAAGAAATTATAGAGAAGAGGTGAAATTTCAGCGCGGTGGAGGAGAATGCCACAGTTTTAAATTCCCAACTCATATTTATGCAATTGACATTCTATTCTTTAATGCAGATGATGAAAAACAAAAATAATCCAAGCTCTGTACTGATCATGGCAGAATAGACGAAAAAATAAGAAAAAAAATAGTTAGAATTTTATTAATGCTTTTAGTTTAGTTTTTTTTATGTTTTGTAGGACAACATGAATTGCGGAGTGTCATACCAACGACACCAAAATGGTGAGCAAAAATCATGTCTTGAAAAATAATCATTTCTCTTCCATAAATTATCAATCCGTTAAGTCCGTAAACTTATGAGTGTCACACACAATATATGCCTGCAGTGTTGGGGGAATGAATCCGTATGTACCTTATTTAGTTTGGTGGGGGATTTTTATGCATTTTGATTTCAGCCAAACTAAATAACCTAAGTATAGAAAAATTAAATAAATAAATAACAAGCTAAAATTAAAGTGTTGAAAATAAAGTACGGAAATAAAATGCAATAAAATAAAACACACAACTAAATTAATTAAAGCAAGAAATAAAACAATAAACTAATCTACAAAAAATAAATAGGGGAGGACTACTACAGGGAGTGGGCCCAAGCTCCCGCAGATAGTCCGCCCGACTAGCTACGTAGAGCTTGCTCGAATAAGAGGAGTTGCACTCTTAACCAATTAAACAAAAAATGAAATAAAGAATAATTTATGTGTAAATTTAATTATTGATCTCCTTGTTCATCTGGCTTGCATATTTATATAAAGTATAGCCAGATATTGTTACAATAACAAATTAATCTAATTTAATCACATGACGTGATTAGTTACAATTGGTTCTACACGGATTTTATTTCCCTATTTTAAAGCATGTTCATTCACATAAGGATAAATATATAAAATCCTTAGGTGTACGTAACAAACAAATCCTAAACTAATACATCCTAAAAATAATGCCTTGAGAGCTTTAAAAGGGTTAACCAGCCAATCGGTTGATAATAATAAATACTTTATTTTATTAATAATAATGCATGATTTAAAATATTTCTCTTTTGTCTTCACGTGCAACCTCCTCCTTAGCCCCTTGGTCAACCTGGTCAATGTTGACTTGGTCATATGGCATCTCCAATGTGGGTGTCTCCAATGTATGGGAGTAAGGCACCAATAAGGCACCTACTTGAGTAAGGCGCCGGCTTGGTGCCTACTTGAGTAAGGCGCCTGCCTGGTGCCTACTTGAGTAAGGCACCAAAGTAAGGTGCCTCCCCATGTATGGGAGTAAGGCACTAGAGTAAGGTGCCTACTCCATATACCTTAGATGCAATTAAATAGAAGCATGTCAGGTCCATTTGGGATGTAGACTGGGAAACACCATATTAGTAGCAAAACCTGCATTTATACACAGTTTCCACTAAAAACACCCATTAAGCATAATATCGAATTTTCTATCAATTATATGCATAATTTAAATAAAAATATATTTCTAATTCTAATTAAACCAATGATGATGCCCCTTAATAGTGTATATAAAATGAGCATTTCTGGTGCTCATCACATTTCTTTTGTGGTGTAAATTAGCTACTTCCCTAGATGAATTTGTATTTGTACCTCCCATAAATAGTGTAGCACCTTAATTGCCTACATGGCCAATTTCTTGTAGTTCAATGCGGAGCAAAGACGAGTTCCTTTGATTTTGTCCAGTGAAAAACCAACAGCCTGTACTACTTTCTCAACTAACTACTTTTTCACATCCTCAAGTTTTCGTTGTAGTTTGTGCATTTCAATACTGGTGACATTGCGCTCCTTCAAGTGCACTCTGACCTGTTGGTGCAAATATTCCATTTTGGTGGCCATCTTCTCCTCCCGCACTCTACTTTTTGCTAGGACTATTTCAAGCTCAATAATATTATTTTGAATTTCAAATACTTCTCCTTATAATACTCACTATGCAAGTATATTGAGCTCATGTCAACCTGTATATTGCCCATCCTTTTTACCAGATTTATCCTGGTGAGATCCTCTGTGATAGTCTCATTGATGTAATTTATCAACAAAATTTCTCCTTATGGCTTCTGGACTAAGGGGATGAGCTTAGTAGTGTGGGATTTCATAGCAACAGGGTAAAAAATGACTTTGATTGGTCGAGCTAGAGCTAGGGCCTCCTTGCACCTCATGCTCTTCAACCACTGCAAAGAGATCAAGTGTGCCCGGGTAATCTTCTCCATGTTGTGCTACTTATGGGTCACTTGTACATCAGGAACCATTTGCAACTCTAAAAATGGGGTGAATAGAACCAAAACATCTAAGTGATTTGGCTCATTAGACGTGGATGATACATCCAGAAGGGGTGGAACGAAAATGACGGGTGGAATGGAAATGGAGCACTTGATGGAGGAAGCGGGTTTAGCTACAATTTCGCTTACTATGGGAGGATATTGCATACTCACAACTTCTATGCTAGTGGTGGTGGCGATGAAGGGGGTAGGATGCAAAAAGGGATTGGGCTTTGATGCATATGAACTAAAAGAAATGGAGGATGAAGGAATGAGAATAGAAGAAGGAGCAACAGTGACTTCAAGAGTGAAATAAAATGAGAGCAAAACGGATGAATATGGCATACCAAATGGCAGGGAAATGTAGACCGATGATGGTGGAAGTTAAACAGATAAAACTAAAATAGAAATCACTTCGTACTTTGAAGAAGAAGAAGAGGGAAGAGAAACCATACCTTCGGGCATGGGCATCGTGTGGTGTGGTTATGAGGGCAGATATGAAATTATTGCCTCCTATTGTGCTTCCTCCCTCTCATGAATGCCTAGATTCTCTTCACCATCCATGAATTCTACGTGAGAGCTTTCTAATTGATGATCTTACTCCTATTTTTAAATCATTGAAAATATTTGTGCAACTTTGGTTGGGAGCTCTGTCATGGGTGAAGGATCTACAACTATCACCGACACATTAGTAACTATAGGAACTATTACAACTATCATTGTAGAAACTGTAGTGGCTAAAACTGTAGAAGCTACAGTTACTGTGGCCTCCACAGTAGAATTCATAACTACACTGGTCATTGGTCTCTTGGCCGCCTTTGGATATGGAGGTACTTTAAGGGAATTTTGCTTTTCTAGCATGAGCACCTCTTCCACATCTTGCTTTGTTTGCTAAGATCTTTTTTTAAACACATATTGATGTTCTTCCTCTTTTGGAGTCTCATATTTGACCATTGGACGCTCTTGTTCAATTTTACCTTTGCCACTGTTAGAGTGCTGGAAAATTTGTGGTAAAATATTGGCAAAGGTGACGAGTTGATATGAGTAGTTGGCTTCCCACGATGAATCCGCATAATCCAATTTTAGTATCTAAGGAGTATCTAAAAATTTCTCATCCAATTTTAGCATGTAAGGAGTAGTTGTCTTCCCACGATGAATCCGCATAATCCACCAATTCATTATTTTCTCTTTAGTCCAGGTGGGTTCGCTTTCTTGGAAAAAAATAAATAAACCCGATGGAGGAACCTAGGTCTTATATTTTACCAGATTATATTATACCTCCTGCTCATAATAATAATGCCACTATGGGAGTATTTTCATATTCTCAATGTGCCATTTCCTTTCAGGCCCATCAAAATTATTTTTATTCTTTTGGACATCAAGCCACGAAAAATAATGAAAATATTTAGCTTTCACAATAGCTAAAAATTTACCTAGAGGATCATATCTCTAGCACTACAGTAGTTCTATCAAGCCCAAATCTTGCAGTGCCACTATCAGGAGCTGATTTTGTCCCACTTGGCTCACCTCTAGACTATCAAATTTGAATGGCATATTGCATGTGGTCTTCTTTTCATGCCCAACTCCATATACATAATTTACATAATCCGTATGGTGTACAACTTCCATGGCGAACACATGTTCTGTGGCAAAATACAGCAACAAAAATGGCTTACTCGTAAAACCAAATATTCTAACGACTATGCCCTAGGTAAGAAGAAAAATGTCACCCTTCTCCTACATAATTACTGCATCCCTTAAACTCCGTGACACTCTCTCATAGATAATCCAAATCAATTTTATTGCCAATCCCAAAAACCAGTTATTAAAACTATAAAATGACTCCCTTCTTGACAAAACAAGAGTCCATATTTAAACTAGTAGGGGTTCGTCTTTCTCGCCCATCTACAATACTACAATGAAAGAGAAGCATTGATATAACTGGAAGAAAAAAAACCATACCAAAAATGAAGTATACCTGAATGAATTTGACCCTCTAGTTTGCATCTTCTCCAATTGAGAATTCAACCTCCGAGAAATATAGTCTGCCCAATCAAATAAAATGGGGTTGTTGCCTTGCCTCATGGCTACGGGAGAATAAAATTCAACTTTACAAATACATTGCACCAGGACCACCTGCTATTTATGCATTATCTCATCCGGAGGTAACCTGGTTGCCCATGCCAACATTGAATATATGTATAGGATCTTAAAATATGACAATGACTTTGGAAAATTGGGAAGTTGTCCCATCGGTGGTTCTTTAACTAGTTGAGTCTCCATAAATTGATGCATAGTCACCGTAGAGATGTATATATCCTCTTGTTCATCTATATGCAACTTCTTATTAACTACATAAGAAGTGGGCTTCAATCCACAAGCAAAAGCCTCTCGAACTTCATCCGGAGTGATGGTGAACAAAATTTCTCTCTTGGTATTTCTGACAACCCTGGTAAATGAAGCATAAAATTGGGCAATGAGCTGCACCATCTTAGGGCATGGATGAACCGACGTACACAAATACCATGACAGTTGTGAATTATAGGGTATTGTTAGCTAGTTGTTTGATGTTACTCATTGACTCACTACCACCTCTACATCTTGCCTTAATCTATCCACTCCTTTATGTGTGATAAGGCAATCTCCAATTTCTACCATAGAGTTCTCATATGGGTCCAAATCGACATAATCATTTTTCCTAGCCCTTTTTGCTCTAGAGCCCCCTTCCTTTTTCTTTGACTTCTTGGGATCTGTAGCTTCTATGACTTCTTTGGGATCCTTTCTTCATTTTCCCATTTTTCTCCACTCTAGCAAATTATGTGACAACTCTTTGAAATCTTTTGCAGCTATGATACAAAACACAATAGTAAAAAATTTAAAAATGGAATATAAACTACGGGATTTTACCTCATCATTTATATAGAGCCATCGCACATCCTCCATGATAAATGTTGCATTAATTGTTTGTACCTTCAGGAGAAAGAGAGTATCGATTCACTAGTCTGGCACCATTTCCTATGTTTCAATGGTTTCTCCTTTGATTCATCACCAGATATTCCTAGAAAAGCGTGTCTTCTTTGTTATGTAATTACATTGTAAATCATACCTTGGTACCTTTAGCTTTTTGGGAAAGCTAAATCAGTTGCTCAATAGCCAATAATAAACATTTGCCACTCCTTGGAAAAAAATAAACCTTTGGCATAGAGCATGTTTTAAATTTAATGACCTTCTACCTGTATTCCAGCTCTCTGATTATTGCCATGTAACCAAGGGTGCAATAAATTTTGCAACTTGCTTCTACGACCGACGCAGCTAGTCTCTTTTCTTGGAAAAATTATTCTTGAACATTGAGCAATTTCATCCTTTTTTCTGGCAACTTCAGAACTCGGATCAACATATCACGCTTTTCCTCATTTTGGGGCACCTTCGAACTGATTGAAAATTCCATGGCGAACAACCTTCTTAAAAAAACATTGCCTGCTTTTGCTTTTTTGCCCATATTTAGAAAATCATATTTTCTAAAAATCACTTAAGGTTATTGCTTTCCTTTTGTTTTTCTTCTTTGTGATTTTTTTCCCTTTCGAAAACGCTCATAAATCATAAGGCTTCGAAACTAAAGAGCATGAGCTTTCTCTTTTTTAATTTTTTTTTAATTTTTAAACATATGCTAAAGATAAATCTCCATCGCCCTTCCTGACACGTTCACCCAAAACAAGGGTGAATGGCACGTTTGCCCATCATCCGAGGTGAACGTGATGCTAGTCTCATGCTTGTTTTCACCGAACATGATGTCCAATTTGTGAATTAAGTTCTCCTCAATCCAAATGTGAATGGTCATGTTGTATTTTACCAGGATGAATACGATTCCAAGCATATTCCTTTTATATATGTATTTTTATTTTATTTCTTAGGTGTCATCAACGTTGCTAATGAACTTAGCTCTTCCTTTTGTCACATTGCTTAGTCACCTCATCCTTAGGGTGAATGGCCCTCTTGCCCCTTACTTGGGGTGAATGCATTTTGTACATGATGTATTGTTTGTTCTTTCACCTAAATCATCGATATTTCTTTAGCAACTACACCCATCTCTTGGGCTAATGTGTTTCTTAGGCATATATTTTACTGCTCTATTTTTTTAGATATAGCATCAACAATTTAAAAACAACATATTGAAAAGAATATTTACATATGTACAAAGTGGTACCTTACCATAATATCATCATAGAATATAGGCCTTCAGATGAATACTATTTATCGAAATGAGGAGATCGCAACCCTCCAAATCATGAAGGTAGTAACCATTTTCCAAATTCACTACAAAATTTTGAAAAAGGCCTTCCTAGATAGCATCAAACTTATGGTGTTTCCTTGGCTTGGTCTTCTTCTCATTCCATTTTAAAACTAAATCTCCCACCTGGAAGATGTATTCAATTGTTTTTTTCCAAACCACTTCTTTATCTCTTTAGTGTTCTCAAAAAATGCTTGATAATACTGCTCCCTATCCTCCTCTAAATGTAACAACTATGCCAACCTTGCACTCATAGGATTATATTCTTCATCTTCATCTTGGAACAACCACAATGTTTGGAGCACCGAAAGCTCAATGTGAGTGGGAATAATAGCATCCTTCCCATAAACCAAGGCATATGGGGAATTTTTGATAGATTTCTTCACTGAGATACGATCCATCCAAAGTGCTTGAATCAACAACAAATACCAGCTTATTTTGTTGCTACCCATCGTCCTTTTTAAACTTTGTAGCAAATTTTTGTTGGTAGATTCAGCCAACCCATTCCCTTATGGATAATAATTGGATAATGTCTTCAGATAAATGCCATATTTGCTAGAAAAATCTATGATTTTGGCCCCAATGAATGGAGTGCCATTATCAGTTATGATCGAATCTAGGATGCCAAAGTGAGCAATAAGCACTTCTAGGAAAAAGATACAAGTAGCTTGATCGACCTTCTTGGTAGGAATAGCCTCCACCCACCTAGTGAAATAGTTAGTCACCGTTAAAATGTACTTGTGCTTCGTGGAATAATGTGGATCAATAACTCCAACAAAGTCAAGACCCCACTGTTGAAAGGGTGCTTCCACTTGGATTGGACGTAGGGGTAAAGCTCCTTTCCTAGTTCTGCCAACATATCACTGATAGCTATCACATTGTTGACTTACTCTATGAGCATTGATAAACAGAGTGGGCCATAAATAGCATGTTCGAATAATATTTAAAGCCATAGTCCTGCCTACATAGTGACCACCAGATAGTCTAGAATGAAATTCCTCCAATATCTTCTCCTTCTTGGATGCTTTCACACACCTGAGAAAAACTTCATCAATGTTCTTATGATACAATCCATTAGGCAATAGTACATACTTCAATGCTTGCATCCTAAACCTCCGACATTGTGAAGCATCAAGGTGAGTTGGGCATCTCCTAGAATTAAAATAGTCAACCAACTCTTCTATCCAATCATGACCATTTGCAGTATGATTTTCACAAATTATTTTGCCAATGCCTTCATCCTGTACTGCATCCAATGTTTCAAAGGCAGTGCTTTTAGCTAACTCTTGACATAAAGCTCACCCACAAACTAGCTTCGTTGGTTGTATCTCTACATCATATTATTTAATTTTTGAGACCCATCATGCCCTTTTATCACCTAGTTCTCCTTGGAGTATAAAATTTCAAACATCAAGATGAATATCATAAACAACAGTCTTGCTCTAAGAAACAAAATGTCAGAACTTCTTCAATGATTTCATCACCATGTAAACTTGTTTCTCGATAAAATTATACTTCTCTTGATGTGGTGCAATTACTTGGCTCAAGAAGGCAATTGGCTTTTCTTCTCCATATTCTTGTTTTTGTGTCAATACTGTAGCATAGATTTCTTGCTCATCCATTGTATAGAGAATGAAGTCTTGAGAATAGTTATGATTAATTAGAACTGGAGCTTATGCAATTCTTTCTTTTATTTCCTAAAAAGCTCATCTTCTGACTTTTGTCCACTTAAATTTAGTATTCTTTTTCAAAAGCTTAGTCATGGGCTTCACAACTTGAGCAAAATTAGTAATAAATTTGTGGATGAAATTTATTTGACCAAAGAAATATTGTAGGTCCTTCTTATTAGCAGGAAGTGACAATTTCATGAGCGCTTTAGCTCTGGTAGGATCAATCGCTAACCCTTCCTATGAGATTACATGACCCAAAAATTTCCCTTCTTTAACAACAAATATTGACTTCTTTGGATTAATAGAGATCCCAAACTCGTGGCACTTCTCAGACACCTGCATTAAATGAGCAACAAGGTCTTCTCTGTGGTGTGAAAATATAGTCATGTCATAAAGATATATCACAACAATTCTATTCAATAGCTCATCGAAGGTAACATCCATGGCTCTCTAAAAGGTAGCACCATAATTTGAGAGCCCAAAGGGCATCCGTTGGTAGGCAAACATGCCCCACTTGGTGGTGAATGTTGTCTTGTATTGATCCTCGTCCTTCATCCAGATTTTTTTATGTCCATAGAAACCATCCAGCAATGAGAATCTTTGTGCACCAGCAACCACGTGAAGAATTTTATCTATCTGAGGTATAGAGTAATGATATTTAAGTGATGCCTAATTCAGGTTGCAAAAATCAACACACAACCAAATATCTCCGTTATTCTTCCATACTAGGACCAATTTCACCACCCATGTCGAGTGCGTGATTGGATATATTATATTTACCTCCAATATCTTCAACAATTCCACCTTCATGAGCACTTCGATTTTAGGATTGATAGGACATTGCTTCTATTAGAAAGGCTTTACCCCTTCTTGCAACTCTATGGTATGTTGGATCACATTCTTGTCATATCCTTTTAAATCCTGATAGCTCCATGCCATAATATTAGGGTACTCATAGCACAAGTTTTTAATCCTTTCCAGTTCATCCGGCATGCAATCGGTCCTAATTTTGATAATTGTTTTAGGTTCCAACTGTAATTCCTTGTACTGCTTGTTGTCTACCTTAATCCTATGTTTATCAACTCTATAATTTTGATCAAATAAAATCTCTAGTGATATTAACCCTCTAGGGATGTGATTATTCTTCAATTGAATCATCCCTTCCTTCTCTTCCTCAACAAGCACTCTATCATCTACGCTAGCAGCCTCTCTGAGCAGGAAATTAACTATTTGTTCATAATTGTCGAATACTTGCCAATAAATATTCTTATATAAGATTGAATATTTGTAGATTACCTTGAATATATTGGGATTCCAGACCACTTGCTCCATGGAAGAATATTTTGCACCAAGAGAAGCTAAAATATCTGCATGTTTATTCTGTTCTCGAGAAATCGCCTAAATGTTTAAAGTTGTGAAAGATTCAAATAAATTCCAGACACTATTGTGATATAATTTCAAGTAATGTTGCTTTTCTACACGCTTATCAGTGTTCTAATGGACAATAAGCTCATAGTTGCTAAAAATCTACAGCTGCTTAATGCCCAAATTTTCAACGTTTTTCAACCTAAGTCACAATGCTTCATATTTAGCTACATTATTTGTGCAAATCCAAGTCAACCTATAAGAGTAAGTTTTTTGCATTCCTTTAGGTGATATCAATACGACACCAACTCCTATGTGATTCTTACATCTGGTACCATCAAAATACAATTTCCATAATTGATCCGTGTCGGAGTCCTAAGAGTCAGGGACTTCTTCTTCAGTTTGCTTAGGCTTAGTTATTTTATAACAACCAATATCTATCCCGATAATTGCATTAAAATCTGTGAGCAAAAACTCATATTCCAGGTGAAGCTCACCCAATGCTTCTCCCACCAAGTCAACCTCCTCTAACTCTTCAGTCATCATGTTTATTGCACCTGGAGATTGTTCTTCTTCTTCCAACTTTTCAATGTGAAAAAGTGAAGGCTTTTTCATTTTTGATACAGATCCTTTTCCTTTGTATGGTATCTCTAAATGTGAATAGTCTAAGGATAGGTATCCCACCAAATTAGTCATGAACTCCCTTGAGAGGCACATGCTAAATTAAAGCTCCAAGTCAACCACTACCACTTCTTGGATGACTGTGATTTACGATATACTATGAAGGACAAGGGGGATATCTTTGATCACTCCCATTGTATTTATCGGAGTCCCATCTAGCTATAACAATATTAAGCTACTTCTTGTATATTCCATTTCCATCACCTCACATACTGCCTTTGGCATGATAGTAGTTGTAGCTCTAGAGTCGATCATATAGTTGTGTACAATCCACCCTTCCATTCTTAGTGACAAATAAAATGGGAGAGGCCTATTTTTTCCTATCATCAAAGTTGGTAATGTTTGTGCTAGGATTTTTTGAGAAGGATATTTCTTATAGTCTTTAGCAGTCTTCAAGGACTCTTGCAATAAGTCAATTTGTCTTGGTAACTGTAGCACGTCATACAAGTTAACTTTTGTTGGAATCTTCTTCATTTTCTCTACAATATTATAGCTTGGTACAACCGAAACCTTCTCTTCTAGAGCTCGTTCATATTTGTCTTGATATTATTGAGTAGCTTCTACCCTTTATCTTTTTATCAATGATGGGTACTTAAATCGCTCTCTGGCCTGCTCTTTTGTTTCATTCTGTGTTTGAGCAGCTATTGTAGGTTGCAAAGGTGATGCCTCTCTTGAGCTTGCTTAGGTAGTAAATCTCTTAATTTGATAGAATCTTGCTCCTTAGTCCTTACACTAGGTGCTTTCACTGGAGGTGGCTGCTTTTCATATCGTATCTTTGGCTCTATAGGTACCTTCAAAGGTTCGAGCTCAGCTGGATCTATAGTTAATGGATTCCTTCCAGATCTTGTGAGGACCAAAACTTGCTCTAGATATGGTATCATAAGATTGTGATCAACTTCTCTGATCATATTGACTTGTCTGCTAGCTAAACTTGCTGCTAGAATCTGCACAAAATTCATATTCACCATGCATTTTTCTTCTCCATGAGGATCATTGTATGTTGAACACTAGTACACTTTTTTTGTTGTGCTAGCCTCCTCATTTGCTAGCACTATTGTGCTCTTCTCAGGGTCTCATATGGTAGAAGCTTGTTCTTGAGTAATCGGTTGGGTTTGGAATCTCCTCGACCAGAATTCAGCTTCAGCTTACTTCTTCCTCACCATCGTAAGCTCATTTGATATTGTCCTTAGAGCTGAGTTATTAGACTTTACTTCTTGCAACAATGTCGTGAGGGGGTCAGTATTAGAATATGTGGTTGGCACTGGAAAAGGTAGAGGTACTTGAGGTGCGGGTAACGACAAAGGGGTAAAATACGTAGGAAATGCTAGAAGAGGAACAAATGTCGATAGTTGGGGAACTGTTTGAGTTGGTAACTATGAAAAACTTGGGGCTGAATATTGTGGGATGGGAATCAAAGCAATATGAGGCAGGCTAGAGCTCCATGAGGGAATCGAGTACATGGAAGGCATGGGTTTTGAAAATTCACTCGAATGTAGATACTACGGGAGGTCAGGAAGAATAGGCATAGTTGCTTTTGAGGGAATCCTACCCACAGTAATTGATGAGCACCATATATGCTCATATTTTTGTATATGTACTAATGGTTTTTGCATGACACTATATAATGAGTTGTATATTTTTTATGAAATATTATGTATGTATTTAATGAAATCATGTGTATTATCTAATCCATGTGTGAAGTGTGTTTTATGTAGTTATTTCCTAGATTTTGTCATCTTTTACTCGGTCGAGGTCCTACATGGACCTGGCACGATTTCATTCAACCAGATGAAGGCATATGAAGGTAGGCACCTTACTAAAGTAGGCACCTTACTGAATTAGGAACCTTACTAAAGTATGTGCCTTACTGAAGTAGGCACCTTACTCAAGTAGGCACCTTACTCAAGTAGGTGTCTTACTAAGGAAGGTGCCTTACTGAGTTAGGCGCCTTACTCAAGCGAGCACCCAGATTACGTGTGTTGACCAATGATTCGAGAAGGACTTCGTTGACCATTGTTCCATGTCATCTATGGGAAACCATTTATGCATGATTTGTCCCAGCCAGGGTAGGCGAATACGTAACCATTTGTGAAGCAGAACCATATGAAACATAAATCACCTGATTGCAAGTAAATGACAAAGAAGTTGATCATCGTGCATTGGCTATAGTAACTGAACTATCCCAGTTTAGAGTGTAACCAAGATGCCTATTGTAACATAACTACAACAGGAAGTCTTGTGTGTAGTATATAAATACACATAATTCTCTATAGTAGGGGAGGCATTCTTTTAAGAACATTATCGCATGTAATATTTTTTGCAATGTTAATAAATCTTGAGTGTTTTCTTATCTGCGTGTTGCTTTCGTGATTTGATTTCATAGTCTTTTCATATAGTTAATTATGTGTGGTAGTATGTTTTGAGTTCCTATATTAAATCTAATCATTTTATAGTTGTTTTCCTTTTACGGTATATGTATTATTGCTTTCAATGTGGTGTGTTTACTTTTATGCATTTCATTTATATTTAAGTTTTCTTGGTGTGGAAAAATCAACTAATGTTTCATAAACACCCCCAATGGTAGTTAGTGGATTCATCTCAAAGGTGGTAGTGTGAGTAGTTTCAATCGTGGCACTTCTAAAGTCTATGAGCTCCCGGGTTGACAATTTAAATGTGAGTGTTGTGACAATTATATGACAAAATTAACCAGTGTTTGGCACCCAATATTTTGGTGTTGTTGTCAGTGAATCGTTACTAGTAGAATGATTCTATTACCCCTTAAAACCTTCTACTTGACCTTGTATGAGTTCGCTAAGAAAAAGAGGACCCGATGGTTGATTTATAATATAGAGCCCTCCAAAAAAATCTGAGTCAACTGATGACCTAGAATTTGAATTAGATTCTCCCGACTCATCACCAGCAGTCCACTGGAGTGAGCATCCTCACTTTGTGCAGAGCGCCTCCTCATATCATCAACCTGGAAAGAACATATCATTCTGAACCCATTTTTTAAAAGAACACCCTCAGAGGAAGCTTTATTGTGGAAATCCATAGAGGATCATGCAATTACACCAGCTAACTTAGAGACTCTAATACAAAAATTCTTGAGTGACAGAAGGACCATAAAAGCTATAGAAGAGACCACATTTCCTTAAAAATGGTCGAAGAAGTCTCATATGGGTTTAGCTTCCCAATAGAAGGAGTAGGGGAAACTAAGATAAATAATATATCCCTTGCTCATCTTCCTACCTTCATGGGATACCCAACATAAGACCTTGACCTGTTCTTGTTTAAATTTGATGTATTGTGTAGGTCCATCAACTATAAATCAGATGCTCAAAAGCTAAAGCTCTTCCCGTCAACATTAGATAACTCAACCCTGTGATGGTTTATTGGGTTGGGGAACAAGCATATCACTACATGGGAAGAAATGAAGAAGCTCTTCACAGAGCAGTACCAATACTTTGGTAGAGCGCAATATTTCAGAGAAGTCCTCAACATGATGCAAAAGGAGGATGAGTCCCTAGAAGAATACTGGGAGAGGTTCAATTTTAACCTATAGTGATCTCCTCACACAAATTTAGGAGATAAGTCTCTCAAAAGTATATTTTTTAAATGACTCAACAATGAGTCACTAGAAGCGTTGAACATGATTTTAGGAGGAGACGTTTACCAGCATGCCATGGAAGATATGCGATAGCTATGTCAGAATTCCTACAGAGGAGAGGTAAACCAACTCCCAGGGTCATGAAGGTGACTGAATTAGTCACAAATATGGAGATAGGAAACATGTTGGAGGATTTATAGATAAAAATGCTATCCTCTCTAGTATTACAATTGGATACGCCTTTGTCGAAGAAGAAATAGGAGAACAACACAACATTGATCTATTTTTATCCAAAATGTAGAGGGAAGCATGCTAGGAATGCGTTCTCAGATAATAAGGTCAGAGTATGCATAATTTTCTAGCAAAAACACAAAACTTGATTGTGCCCATAGTTTCCCAATTCCAAGGAGGAGGTTGACGTAATTGAAGACTATTTCATGGCCAATCAGAGAAATTGGCAACAAACCCCTATGGGGAATATGCCCATGGGAATGCCACCCTATGGAGGAGGACCATATATGCCATAAGGGTAGTTGCAACCACCCAATATGGGATGGTGGGGATTGCCACCTTGGACGAACGTACCTCTAGGAGTGGTATTTTTGAACTAACAACCATGGATGTCATATTTGCACCTTGAGCATCAGTGGAGGAACCACGTTCCATGGAAATCCACTCCACAAAACATAACACAAGATCTACCTCAGCAAGGCTTACCGGCCCTACCTGTGATAGGTAAACCAACCAGCATGCCAAGTAGAGGGAGATATGTATCTTATGTATAATATTAGTTGTAATCCTATTGAGCTTAGATCAAGCAAGTAGCTAGGAGTAGAGGCACCTACCCTGGTAGAAGTGGAGAAAAACATAGAAGATTCCCCTCTGATAGATGAGGTGGAGGAAGAGAAAGTTGTTGAGAAAATAGAGGCTCCATTTCCTAAATGGTTGTAGGATCAGAGGAAGCTGATGCAACCATAATTCAATATCCTCTTGAGCTTGAGGAACCTAACAGTATCTATCCCACTATTTCAAGCCATTCAAGACATGCTCATATACACCAAGACAATAAAAGAGTTATGTCTAAAAAAATTGAGATGCAATGCGGCACAAACCATCAGTGTCAAAGGAAAATTGACTAATTTGATGATGGGAAATGCATATCATCCCAAACATGCAAACCCAAGTATCCCAATATTGATGGTAAAAATAGGAGGGCATTCACTGGAAGACACCTTAGTTGACCTGGGTGCAGCCATCAATGTGATGTCACAGGAGAACATGCAGAAGTTGAAGCTTACGAACCTAAAACCCACCAAGACGATGTTGCAATTGGCCAACTGATCAACCGTAGCACCAGAGGGGATGCTATAGGATATCATTGTAACTATTGATGCATGGGAATACCTGATCGACTTCCTAGTACTACAATAAAAAATAGGGTTGGGTGGTTACCCACTCATTTTAAGTCGACCATGGTTAGCTACGACTAATACCTACATCAGCTATCGTTATGGACTGATGATGATTTTGAATGGATAGAATGTCAAGAAATTGAGTATCTCTCCTCCCACCTAATCTATGGACATGCTGGAGGAACCCACATCGAACAATCTGAATGATGATTTGTTGTCCATGCTCCATCCGGTGATGGCAGTGATAGAGTTAGAGGAGGATGGTGATGAATATGGCATGATAATAGGATTCCTGCAAGGGGAATCCTCCTTCACCATTCTCGAGTCACCATTGGTTGACACTCAGGACCACCATACTAGGTAGATCAACATTGAGTCTGGCAGGACGTTGAATGTCAGCAGTAGGTTGACCTCCACACAACTAAGCATGTTAAAAGAGCTCCTAGCTAGACACCATCAAGCATTTGCCTAGGATTATTTTGATATGAAAGGGATCAGCTCAGATATTTGCACTCACTAAATTTACCTTGAAGAGTAGGTGATCCCAATCAGATAGTCGTAGAGGAGGATGAACTCGACCATAAAATAAATCATCAAAGGTAAGCTACAGAAGCTCTTATCTATAGGGTTCATCTACTTAATCTTTGATAGTGAATGGGTGTCACCACTCATGGTGGTCCCCAAGAAAAATGGAAAATGGTGAATCTGTGTTGATTATAGATCGCTGAATAAGGTGACTAAGAAATATCACTTCTTGCTTCCCTTCGTTGATCAGGTGTTGGAAACATTTTCCAAGAGGAAATACTTCTCCTTTCTAGATGGATTCAATGGGTAAAACCAAATCCAGATCAAAGATAAGGACCTGGACAAGACAACGTTCACTTGCCCATGGGGAGCGTCCTCCTACAGAGTGTTGCCCTTTAGTTTGTGCAACGCACCAGCCACCTTCCAAAGAGTGGTTTTGAGCATATTTTTAGTTTTTATGGGGGAGGCAGTAGAGGTATATATGGATGACTTCACCATTTATGAAAAAATATTTGAAGAAGCAACAGTAAACCTGGAATGTGTGCTCCAGAGATGTGAGGAGAACAACTTATCCCTCAGTAATGAGAAGTTTTTTATGATGATGCATGAGGTAATAATACTAGGACATCATCTCTCGATAGAAGGGATCAAAGTGGATCAAAAGAAGATAGAGAAAAAAAAATATCTATCCATACCAAAAATGTAGAGGGAGGTAAGGATTTTTCTTGGCTCTATCGAGTACTACAAACAATTCATTGTTGACTTCAGTAAGATTGCTAAACCACTGCACAACTTTTTGGTGAAGGTCGTAGAATTCAACTGGATGGAGGACTATGAGCAAGCCTTTCAGACGCTAAAGGAGAAGTTTATTTCTACCCCAGTGTTGCGAGGTCTGAATTGGACTGTCTCATTTCATATAAATTATGACGCATCCAATAGTACAATTGGAGCGATCCTCAGGAAAAAGGATGGCAAAGAGGTCTACGCCATTTATTATGTCAATAAAAATTTAGTAAGGGCTGAGCTCAATTACACGATAATGGAGAAATAATTTCTCGCAGCGATACACGCCATCAACAAATTCTACCACTACATCATTGGGTATAAGGTGTTCGCTCACATGGACCATGCGGCCATTAGATACCTAATGAGTAAACTAGAAATTAGTGGTAGGATAATCAGGTGGCTTTTTTTGTTACAATAATTTGATATCACCATAGTTGACAAGCCTAGGAAGGATAACATAGTCTCGAAATTCCTATCTAGGCTAATCCTAGCAGATCATGCAGTAGTAGAGGACCAGTTCTTGGATGAACATATGTTCGTCATCAATGAATATATGTTGTGGTATGCAGACATTGCCAATTATCTAGCCACATGTAGAACATCCCCTGCTCTTTCTTACATGGAGAAATATGGGGTGATCGAGAAGAGCACTGTCTTTCAATGAATTGATGACATCTTGTTCAAAACAGGGCCCGACCAGATAGTGAGGAGATGCATAACAGAGCAAGAGTTCCTAGAGATACTCAAGACCTATCACAACGAGCCATGTAGAGGGTATTTTTTAGGAAGGAGGATTGTGTACAAGGTGTTACAAATAGGGTATTTTTGGCCCACCCTATTTAAAGATGCATCCACGTATGCTAGTAGGTGTGATGAATGCCAAAGAATGGATAGGCCAGTCCATAGGGATGAAATACCCCTTCAACCTCACGTACACATTGAGCCCTTTGAAAAATGGGATATGGATTTCATGGGACCCATCAACCTACCTTCAATAGGAAGGAGGTATATTATAGTCTACATAGACTACATCACCAAGTGGGTCGAAGTCTAGGCACTGAGAGATTCTAAGGAGGGGACGGTGGCTGAATTCTTATTCACCCATATTTTCAGAAGTTTTGGAGTGTCCAAGGAAATTACAATGGATCAAGGACCCCAATTCACCTACCGATTAATCGAAGAACTGATGGAACAATATAGGGTATGACACAACAGAACCGCCCCCTACCATTCACAGGTGAATGGGCAGGTGAAGGTGACCAACAAGAAGATAGAAAACATCTTGACAAAAATTTTGCAACAACACAAGAAGGATTGGGCTGCCAGATTACCAGAGGTGGTATGGACATATAATATAATGTGGAAATCAACCACTGGCTTCACACCCTTCCAACTGGTATATGGGAAGGATGCAATGATACCCATAGAATTTAAGATCAAGATGCTTAGAATAGTAGTTGAACTGGACCTGATCCTAGATGAAGCACAGAGGGAATGAATTCGATAGCTAAACTAGCTGGACAAATTTTGAATGAAGACCCTCCAAAGAATAAAAATCGTGCAAAAGCAAAGGAAATGGTGGCATGACCACCACATTAAAACAAAACAATTCAAAGAGGGAGACTAGGTTTTGTTGTATGACTCCAGATTCCAAGAATGAAAAGGAAAACTGATGCAAATATGGATGGGACTGTACGAGGTGGTGGAAATAATCAGAAATGGTGTTGTGCAAGTCAAGACAATTGATGGTAGCAACACCATTTTAACAGCCAATGGCCACCGGTTGCATCCATACCATAGTTATAAAAGCTTGCTGGTAGAATCTCGAACAAGCATGGGGGAGACCCCATTCGAGTAAAATTCTCCAAAATTCTCAACAACATGGTGGGCACAGAGGTGTCCACCAAAAACAAGTTAGATTAGTTTCCTATTTTAGCTTACAATGTATTTTTACAGGGATAATGCCCACATGCAAGCTACATGCATCCTGAGAGCTAGAGCCTAACAGACACGAATTACGTTTAACTACATTTTTATTTTTTTTCTTGTTTTATTTTGTAGGGGAATGGCCTGATTGCTCGAATAATATGTATCTCTAGGAATAGGGTCTAGACCGGCTCAACATCCATGAACCTGCACAATAAGAGGATAGTGTTGATCCAGGCATAAGGTGGGCGCCAATTAACCACAAAGAAAAATTATGCACCCCTATGCCTGGACGATGCGGATGCTAACATAGCACAAGTAGAAATTCAGGAGGCTTGATCAACCCCACATCAACAGGCACATCAAGTCACCGTCGACTTTTCAAACTATGGAAGAGCAAACAACCTTGTAAGGGAGGCACCTTACTTCGATTCCCTACCTTAGAGGAGAGATGCCTTAATCAGGTGCCTTACTTCGGAGGAGCAATGCCTAGCTCTATGAAGGAGGCACCACCCCAGAGCGTTCTTTCATTAAGTAGCACGGAGGAGAAGCACCTTACTCGGGTGCCTTACTCCGGAGGAGAAGTGCCTTACTCGGGCACCTTACTTCGGAGGAGAGACGTATTACTTCGCCAAGGGGACACCATCTCGGAGTGTTATTCATAAGTCAAGTGGGAGGTAGGTACCATACTGAGGTAGGCACTTCACTCTACCAAGAAGGCGGCACCACATGAGTCTTCTTATCCAAAATATATATATATATATTCTCATGGGAGGCGTCTTACTCTAGCGCCTTACTCCGGAGGAGTGACGCATTACTCCACCAAGGAGGCACCACCCCGAAGCATTCTTCATAGTCAAGAGGTGCCTTACTAAGCTAGGCACCTTACTAAGGTAGGTGCCTTATTGAGGTAGGTGCCTTACCCTAGTGCCTTACTCAAGCAGGCACCTCGATCAATTAAAAAAACACATGCACAATTTGGTAGTACAAGGAGCAGCCGAAGCCAACACCATCATCTCACATGATGGAAATTCGAAAGCACTTGGAAATATTTCAAAATTATTGAGCAACATTTCTACACGTCCCAAGGTCGTCGAGGAGATATGCATCCCAACCTAAACCAATAGGATCCACTACGTTTTTAGTAGTAGGACCTCGAGCAAACTAGGAATGCAGTACCCAAGGTGGTGTAATCAGCACATGGGAGAAATATTATCGAATAGCAATTTGCCATACTCCACGCAGCATGAAATGACCAATTAGGTATGCACATGATTTTCTTTGGATATATACGTAATTTTTATATAATATGCTTCTCTAAAAATAATGTCGGTGCAAGAACTGAATTCACCCCTCATGCCTAAAATGTCATGCCAGATGTTAATTTCGATGGTGTACCTTGCCAACCCAATAAGGAAACAATTTTCAGAGTTAGGTGCATGAGTTTATAAAAAAACACCTTACTAAGGGCAGGGTATCAAACCAGTTGAAACAAGCAGAGAATTCACCATGGGTGGTGTTGTGGCTGCTCCACAACTAGCCCCAAAAAAAAATTGGGACCCACCTTTCATTTTGCATATTTGGGTGTTTGAGGTTTGTTTTAAGTATCTAGTGTTTTTGCCTTGTTTGGGGTTTGCAATTGTCATTCGTTTCTTGTACATGATATTTGTATTGTCAAAAGTTGTCGACGATTTTTATTGTTAAAAGTTATCGGCGATTTTTCTTTTTTGTCAAAAATTGTCAACAATTTTTATCGTCAAAAGTTGTCGACGATTTTTTGTCATCACCTTTTTGGTCGACGACTTTATCGTCAATTTTGCTATTTGCAGTTTCTATAGTTAGATTCTGTATTTTCTTTCTTTTATGTGTTTCAAGCAATAATAAAATTAAAATCTATATATGTTCATATATAGATGTAACAAAAAAAAATATAAAGTAAAAATTTCACATATATATATATCTTATATATATGAAACCAAAAATAAATTAAAACAATAAAAAAAAAAATCATTTTATGAATATAATTGTTGGTTCCAATAAATAAATTCAAATAATATATATATAATAAAATAATTATATATGTAATTATATATGCATATATGTAATTATATATATAAGTTTATAAAGCAAACTCAAATAAATAAGAAAATCAATCAAATCAAAAACAAAAACACATCCACCTGGTCCATGGTTTGAACCTTGGACCTCTCAAAGAAGAACCAAAAGCACAAACTGTTACAATGTCCCAAGGCCCCCTTACTACATGTTAGAATAAAACAAAAATATTATATATATAAAATAAAATAAAGAATAAAAACAAAAATATTATATATATAAAATAAAATAAAGAATAACAACAAAAATAAAGGTAATAAAATGAAATGAGAAAGGCGTTATTTTTCATTTCATATTTATTTCGTCTATAATACGTCAAAGGTATTCTAATCCTCGGATGTTTTGTAGGTTATAAATACGATGACATGATTTTCGAAATTGGTCTCAATTCGAACAGCCCGTAGATCTCAAATGACGCCATAGTAAGCACAACATAACCGGAGCCAATTCAGACGGATAAGGGTAGATTCGAGCCATGAAAGCATTGATGACACGGCAAAGGCGAATGAGAAGTGTTCGTGGTAGCATAAGAGAAGGGCTCGTAGGGGACCCACCAGGTGTGGATCACGGACGATATGGGCGAACTCAAACCTTAGCTTTGGGCGCAAATGACGAGTGGTGATTAAAAAAAAAAAAAGAATAGCCAAGAAAGGGGTACCGAGATACCTAAATAGAGATAGAGCGAGACTTGGACTTGGTAGTCGGGTGACGTGGATGACTAATGCAGTGATGGATGCGTATAAGTATACCATCAAATGACAGCGCAACAACAGTGCTTTGAAGAAGACCAAACACAACGAGGATAGTCCCATTTAGCCCGCTTCATTGGTATAATGGAAGAACATTGAAGTGCACTATCTTTGACACGGTGACTGACATTAATTTGTGATTGAATGCTGATATGGAGAGTACATAAGTCCTGTTGGACAGATAAAGCAAATATTATTACAATAATCATTCCCTAATGGTTGAATTAAAATGTGGACATCTGCTCAATTTGGGATTTTAAATTGCGGCCAAATTCTCAATATATCAGAAGCTAAAGAATAGTGCTGGTTGTACAATATGATCTCAAAAAAAAAATAAACATACCTGGCATCGATGAAGCAAAGCATGAACACCCTATGTTGGTTTTAGGGTGTATATCATATTGAAGCCTCACACAGAATTATCATTGGGACAAGTAGTCTTCACTCACACGAAACTCACCGATGGAAATTGATCGGAATACAATTAGTAATATCACTCGGTGCTGATGCAGGATGACAGTACAATGTTATACCTGGCGATGCATTCTTGCTGTTCAAAGCGACGTATAGCGGCATTTTGCGCCGGAGTAGACAACAAAGAAATCACATCGCTATAAAAAAAAAATTATCATTGAAATCCGGTGACGAGAGTGTTGATTAGCGAGTTATAGGCGTTTTTTTCTTTGGTGAGAAGGTAAACGAAGGGAAAAGTAAGAAAGATGTTGTCGTTGAGACGCAGATCTGGAAACGAAAACCAAACGTTAGGAAGAAGGAAATGAGACAAAGAGACACGAAACAGAGAAGAAGGCATGGGTAATGAAGGGTTTCCTTTGGGGAAAACTTTAAATATTGATTTGCAACACAGAAAATGGACTGGACCTTTCGAAGGCAGAATGCTGTGGGATTTGAAATGTAAAACTGGAAACACATTTTTAATGCAAAGATTTTCTTTCGAAAATTTCAGGCTTTGTTAGCAAGAAAGAATGAGATTGTTTGTGCATGCTCAAGTTTAATTGTTTTTCTTTCCCCCTTTTGTATATTTTGGACTTGTAGATGAAGTTTATGCAATTTTTTTGGTTACTTCATGTGAATGTTTGAATTTGAAAATTTATTTTTGAACCCTAGGAGCTAGCACTTAGTTTATTTCGGTTGCGCAAATTTGTGGGTCGAATAAGCTATGTTGCATGTATGAACTTCTCATATATTCGGTTTTACAAAACGGGGTGCTATCAAACTGATAATGCTTTGCATTTCTGCGTTTTCAGCATTTAATTTACTTCAAATTTCCATTTTTCAAATTTTCAAACATTATTTTACAGATTTTTTTTATTTTTATTTTCAGGCATTAAAATAAAAATTCAAAATCCAAAAATAATTGCATGGATGCGTAGAGTATACTTCATAATTTCATTATGCACTTAGAATTTTTTTCTTTGGAGTCATTTCGTATTTTTAAAAATTCGTCAAAGTTGTTTTTAATGCAGATTTTAAAAATTCGAAATTTCAGAATTTGCATTTTTGGGCCAAATTTTATTTTTTTAGTTTCATATTTCATGCATGAGCCTATGATGACATTTCCTTCATGAAAATTTCAATTTCATTGAAGGGATTATGTTTTATGGCATTTCACAAATTACCATTTTTGGAGCAATAAATGCACCTTTTCTTCATGAAAATTATGATTTCATTGAAGGGGGTAATTTTACATGTTATATTAAAATACTGTTATTTTAAAGCATTAAATTATTTTTCTTCATGAAAATTATTTCATAAAAGAGGGATAATTAAATGACATTCTAAAGTCCTTACTTCAAGGCAATAAGTTATCATCTCTTTGTGAAAATTAATTTCACTAAAGAGGGATAGTTTATAAATCACATCAAAAGCTATCTTTATCTTCATGATAAGAAGCTATATGCGAGGAGCTTATTCATCATTTCGGATTTACATTCATAGATAGATTTAATCTTCATTTACATGTTTAAAAGTAGGATTTAATGCAAGATGAAACTTGAGTAAAATCCACTTAATAAGGGAAGATAAAATCTACTTTAAAATCCTCAAGATAAAAGAAATTAAGGCACTACATTGTGGTCATATGAGGGCCAACTCACACTTGTTTTATTTTGGTTTCAATGAACATTCATTAAAGTAGCATGGTAAAATAAACCAACACATGCCCCTTGTTTACAGTTACTTGCAATCACTAAGGTGTTCCAAGCATTTAAATTGATACATTTTTATTTGAGATTACTAATACACATGCAAATGTTAATATAGTGGAGACCTTGGAGAAGTTGTTTTGTTTAATTTCTTTGCAAGAGAGAGTTTTGGGATCTAAGCCCTAAGGGAGAGTGTAATTTCATAATTGGGTGAAATTAAAACTCAACAAGTGGACGATCAAAGAATCATACACTCAAAAAGCATGAGCCTAGTGACACCGAGGGGATCAAGGGAGAAGTTGCACGTTGGTTCAAAGTAGTAGGGTGGATGAATTATTGTCGCCTGGTCAGCCAAGACCAGTACGTAGAGGCAGCAAATGAGCTTGTTGCCACTGTGAACAGAGGCATTGCCCGATTGCACAAACTAGAAATTCTAGTCTCTCCAAAGCACATCTCTCATGTCACAAGCCTCCCTCTTACTAGGGAATGCACATATAAATATGGTATGGTGAAGAAGTGTGCACAGATATTACTGGGACAAACAAACATCCCATGCGATCAACACGAGCTTCCAAAGCAAAAACTCCCAATGCACCTAAGAAAGCTCTTCGAGCAGGTGGCAAGATACTTCACATGCATCAGGAAGTATTCGTACCTGAATGTGAACCACATGCAATTCCTGAGCCATCTGGTGCATGGGCAAGAAATTAATGTCTCGTTTTATCTATAAAATGCCCTGTAGGATGAGGCATCATGATTTCAGAGAGGGGTGTCCTCTACCCTAGCCCACCATGGGCCAATTACATCCCTGATACGCCATGCAGAGGAGCACAAGGGAGGCTCATCAATGGTAGGGGCCGAACACGTTGGTGCATGAGAATAGATGGTGATCAAACTAGAGCAAGAGGTCAAATTATGATGAACGATCGAGAAAGTTAGGGTTGAGCCTTCTGATGCATTAGAGAAGACGGTAACAAAGACAGAGGATGATGTTGAATCGATGGGAATTTCCAAAGAGGAACACCCTCGGTTCTCACTAAATGTTGTGGGGGAAGGGTAGAGTTTTCTACCCAATTATATGGAGGAAATGCTGGAATCTTCCAATCCTGAACCCGTAGTATAGCAGATAGAGTGTATACATACCTGAAGATGATTATGATTCCTGATCCTCATGAGTTAGGAAGAGGAGGATGATGTAGAGCTCAACTTCATGGTCCAAACCTTGTAGAATTTGGCTGCTTGAAACCTGCAAGACTTGTAGTCTTCAATAGGTCTGCAATAACAATCCTCAATGGAAGAAGACCATGCTGAGCAGAGTGAGAAATCCATGATGTAGGCACTATTCGATGAATATAAGTGCATGAATGCGAGAATAATTCAAAGGCACGTAGCCACCATCGCCCAATTTCAGAAATTGATCCAGCAGCTTAGGGCAAAGAACCAACAATTGTAGGGCAGGATGATCAAAATGCGGGATGCCTCTATCAAAACTGATTAGGAAATTTAGGTGCCCATGAACTCTCCAACCTCACCTGAGAGAATAATCTCATCCAGGGCAATCAGGTTCAAGGCTCGAAATGAGGAATTAGAGGCAGGAGAAGAATCGTGTGCCTCTGACAGAGGAAGAGGAACAGGGGAATTCTATTTTTCAAACAGAAACCCATGTTATTAATATTGATGATGATGAGGAGCCTTCCAGGTATATCCAAGGGTAAAACCCTGAACCTGAGGTCAAGAAGTATTCTCCAAGGCACCAGGCACCTAAAATTTAGGGGTCGCTACCAAAAAAACTAGAGGAGTAGGCATTGGGAGACCAGGGGACTAGATAAATAGCCATAGAGGACCTAATACTAGAAGGACAGAGCCCTGGACCCTCTAAAAATGGGGTAACCTCTATGGGAAAGGAAGATATCCACACACAGACCACCATAATAGTAGAGATGAGAAAAAGGAAGGCACCTCAAACAACTCATACGAGGGCCAAAATAAAGGACAGGGTGATATTTTCTGAATCAAACCCTCATTCAGACGAAGAATGGGAAGCAGGTGTGTGAGCCTTCGCTGAGCAGAAGGAGAAGTTTGAACAGCTTTGTAGGGAGTTTGAGGAGGCAAAGGTAGCTAGGAAATCTACCAAAAATGAAGAAAGAGGGCCAGGAATTTGTGTGAACCCTGCTGATGATAATCAATTTTGGAAAATCTATGGTTCATCGCAGGGCTGGACCTCTAAGATGAGGAAATGGTTGGAAAAATAAGGGGTATATAGACCAAAGGTAGAGGAAGCCATGATCATGGAAGAAAATTTTGGGCTCACCCTCAATGAACTTTAGCTGTACAAGGCCAATGTGGTTGTACGAAAGAGGGACGACTCTGACATTCCCTTCAGAGAGCTACGCCCACAACACGCTGACCTATGGTAGGAAGAAGAGGCAGCCTTCCATAAGGGAGCAATGACTATGGTAGTGGCACCCAGCACAAGTGTTGGGCCAAGTATGATAGGGAGGCAGAGCCAGCACAATAAGAAGCTAACATATAATGAAGGCAAACCTAGCATAGTTGGAAGCCAATGTAGCCAAGTGGCGGCACAACCAGGGATGCCCCCAACAAGCCAAGGCCCCTCAGCAAAAACAAAAGCCTCAAGAATGAGAGCGAGCCAAGGCCACCAGTAAGAAAATGAAATGAAAGGTAGTGGCCTATATGGAGAAGGTGATTACCACTTTTAGGTGCCACGATGGCGTGGCACATATTAGGCATGGGGGGATGATGAGCAACAAATATGCTCATATTTTTGTATATGTACTAATGGTTTTTGCATGACACTATATAATGAGTTATATATTTTTATGAAATATTATGTATGTATTTAATGAAATCATGTGTATTATCTAATCCATGTGTGAAGTGTGTTTTGTGTAGTTATTTCCTAAATTTGTTCATCTTTTACTCAATCAAGGTCCTACATGGACCTGGTACAGTTTCGTTCAATCATACGAAGGCATACAAAGGTAGGCATCCTATTGGAGTAGGTGCCTTACTAAATTAGGTGCCTTACTAAATTAGGTGCCTTACTGAAGTAGGCACCTTACTAAAGTAGGCACCTTACTCAAGTAGGCACCTTACTAAGGAAGGTGCCTTACTGAGTTAGGCACATTACTCAAGAGAGCACCCAGATTACACGTGTTGACCAATGACTGGAGAAGGACTGCGTTGTTCCACATCATCTATGGGAAACCACTGATGTACGAGTTGTCCTAGCTAGGGTAGGTGAACACGTAACCATTTGTGAAGCAGAACCATATGAAACTAAAATCGCTAGATTACAAGTAAATGATAATGAAGCTGATCATTGTGAGCCGGCTATAGTAACTGAACTATCCCAGTTTAGACTATAACCGGGATGCCTATTGTAACAAAACTGCAATAGGAAGTCTTGTGTGTAGTATATAAACACACAGAATTCTCTGTAGTAGGGGAGACATTCTTTTAAGAACATTATCACATGCAATATTTTTTGCACTATTAATAAAGCTTGAGTGTTTTCTTATCTGCGTGTTGCTTTCATGATTTGCTGGGAAAAATCTGTTGGAGCTCGGGCCCACTCCAAGCCAGCATTCTTCCCCTTTTTATTAGTTAGTCTTTTCATATAGTTAATTATGTGTGGTAGTATGTTTTGAGTTCCTAGATTAAATCTAATCATTTTATAATTGCATTTTTTTTACAGTAGATGTATTATTGCTTTCAGTGTGGTGTGTTTACTTTTATCCATTTCATTTATATCTAAGTTTTCTTGGTGTGGAAAAATCAATTGATGTTTCATAAACACCCGCAATGGTAGTTAGTGGATTCATCTCAAAGGTGGTAGTGTGAGTAGTTTCAATCGTGGCACTTCTAAAGTCTACGAGCTCTTGGGTTGAAAATTTAAATGTGAGTGATGTGACAATTATATGATAAAATTTACTACTGTTTGGCACCTAACAGTAATAAAATCAGATTTAGCTTTATGAGCTTGCATGTACAAGTTTGGGAATGTGGTCCTATTGGCCTACCATATGGCCATACCAATTTTAGTGTTGAAATCTGGAGATAGTAGAAAGCAGCTTACTCGTGTGCGGGCTGCAAACCATCAAGGACTCTTTGCCAACTTTGTACGAACTTGACATTAAATTCAACTATCTACTCTTGCAGATGCATTTGAATTATTGTAAACTAATACAACAAAGAATATGGATCAGCTTGTTCATGAAAATTTTTAATCAACAACTCTGCCAACTGATCCCACAAGGTAATAGTGCCTGGTTGCAGCGATTGATACCAATACAACAATTTCTCTCACAACAATAATACCAACAACTTTATCATCACATCTTCATCTGTTATATCGTGGATGGTTGCCAAAGAAGCCATATATTTTATATGTTCATAGGTAGTTTTATCGATACCATCATAGGTCGAAAAAGACTTCAAAGTTGCTTGGAGCACCGGGTTTTATGCTTACAGGTTCAAATCCCCTAAACTATTCCATGCTGGGAACTACCTTGGTGGAGAATTTTGAGCCATATGGACTGGCATATGAGGTGTAGTGTGGGGAATGCTCATGGTCTTGTGAGGTGGAGGTGGTGGAAAACTTGTGGTGGTACTCACTAGGCTTACAGGAGTAGAAAATACACCAACTAATCTTGAGGATGTGATAGATGGTATATGAGATATGTGGGGTAATGAGGACGTACGCTGAAAAGTGGATAATTGAGGATGTTCCCCCAACATTTGAATATCAAGTTCATAGAACTCAATATGATGATCTAGATTTTTGGCCTTCGATCTTGTATTCATGAGACACAACTTTTGTTGCCCTCATGTTTAGAGATTTTTAGGTGTAATCGAGTTGCCAGATGTTCTAGTTTCATAGAACAAATGCGAACATCAAACCTTAATACTGTTGGAAGTAGAACTTTTGAAGTACCACCAGGCGTGCTAAAAATTATTGGTCACATATCTACCTAATCAACAAAACTGCATTTGTGTGCCCTAGATATGGCCAACATTGAAAGGCCGGAGGAAATAAATGTCCTTCGTGCCAATCTCTAGAGAGGGCTAGTTCCCAAACTAAATCCTACACTGGTTGAAGACTAGGGATGCGGGAAAGAAATTGGAAAAATGAATAGAAAGAAATGGAAATATGGCCACAGGCCGAAATGTAGGATTTGGGGTAGACTAGTAGCGATAATTCCACCAAGTGTTATAACAACATGTAGCAGAAAGAAAGCAGCAAAAGTTTACTTACACCTTTGTAGTTCAACCTCCAGATTGCATTCCAAAACTAACTCACTCACCAGCAATGTTTTAAATCCAAAAATAGAATTTTAAACCTAACAGTAGGAACATGAGCATAAATAGAAATGCTTAAGAATAGAAGGAAATCACACACATAAGGATGCTTGTAAACTTCAGAAGCCAAGTCTCTTCTATTAATGCAGAGAACTTAGAAAGTTTTCTTGTAGAATTTCCAACCTCTTTTACAATAGGAATTTAATTAGTATTTATAGAGGATTTCACCTCTTTCATTAAATGCATATGAGAACAAAATGATCACATATCAGGAATGAAAGTGAGTAAATTCCTCCTCGAAATCATTAAAATCCATCCTTTGGGGTGGCGATCCATATTTCAAGGGAATATTTCCTGGAAATCAACAACTTAGATGTTGGTGCACAGAGAATTAGGAGACATTCAATATCTTGGAAACATACTCCTACCTTGAAAATCATGAAAACACTCCCTATGCTTCTATGAAACTTCTTTCTTCACTCGGGATCCACAATTTGAATTGCTTATTGCCACCATTATTTAATGCTTGCAAATATGGCATTATAAAAAATTTACCATAATCGTTTTCACCAAAAAATTACATTCTCCCTTTAACCAGAAATTAGCTTCACCCAATCATGTGTGCACCACTTTATTTTAAAAATGTATTTGCCCATGGGAGGGGCGAACGGGACGTTCTCCCCTCAACCAGGGAGAACGCAATCACGTTCTGCTCCCAAGGTAAGTTTGCCCATGGGAGGGGTGAACGCAATTGTGCTTTGTCTTCGGGTGAATGCAATCACATTCGGGTGTTGAAGCATGTTCACCCATGGGAGGGGCGAACGGGATGTTCACCCCTCAATCGGGGCGAACACGATTGCATTCTACCACACCTATTTTTTAAATTTTTCAAAACTCCCTTTTGTCTTCATTTTTAATGTTTTATTCACCCCAACATGGGGTGAACAAAGCATTCGCCCTACCTTTGGGGTGAACGCACTAAAAATTTCACAAATTTTAAGCCCCTTAAATTTTCCAACTTAATTCTTTGTTTTTACAAGCCTATAGGCACCTTTATTTTTTATGCATTCATAGTCTGGTGAACTCGAATCTAAAATAAAGTTTACAAAATTATTATTATGCCAATGCAAAAATAATACATATGTAAATAAATCAAGAACATATGAAATTATCTTCGAAATAAAAGCCGTCATATACAATCAAAATATTGCATCAAAAAATTACATCAAAATACTCAACAAAATTATCCCGATGTGGCAAGGTACAAAATTACCAACAACACCAAAATGTAGGCCCAAAAAGGTTACATACTTAGAAATTTTTTGTAAAATTGGTTGTGTTCATGAAGATTTCAAGAGCAATGTCAAACATCGCTAAGGTGCAAAATCCATGGTCAGCGAAGTCAAACAGTGCTCAACAGAAAATAAAGTTGCAGAATACAGAAGAGTGACTTCAACACAAAATTTATTTTTCCACAGTGGAGTGCCAAATACAAGGTTAAAATCCATAGGAATATAAAATCCATATTCAACACCGTAAAACAAGGTTTAGTGAAGAATGAAATTGTGAATATTGGATTTTAGGAGGTAAAGCAGTGTTAAAATCCGCCCGAGGACGGTGCAAACTGAATTTTATGGTCAACTCAGTCAAACAAGGCTTAGTGGAGAATGAAGTTGCAGATTCCACAAGTGATGTTCATCACTGCAGGGCCCTCATTCCGTAGTCAAATTGGTCAAAATTGACCCTATGGAAAACAAAGTAGCTGATCTCCAAGGGTGACATAGTTTACACCAGAACTCCCATTCCATGGTCAAACCAATCAAACCTGATCCAACATAATTTGAAGGAACAAATTTCAAATATAAAAAGAAATGCAACAGAATTTGAACAAAGTAGCAGAACCTGAAGAGCACAGTGGAAATAACCATGGGAGACCAAGCATCATTGGAATCAAAATTTGCCTATATTTTTAGTTATGAATTAACGAATAAGAAGACTACTCAAGAACATGCGATGATCTAGATCAACTTGTAACTATTTTAGTTGTCATATTCAGTTGAGAGTCAAAAACTTGTAAAGCTCAAAATTATAGCGTTCATGGATCACAACTTCATTATATTTTAAATAACCAATGAGAGGCCACCACCTCAATATCCTACTAATCTTGAAGAAAAATACTTGTAATGTTTCTAGTTTTTACCATTATTGTAAAATCTATAAAAAGAGGTCGAACCCTCATTTTAAAGGGTTGGATCTAGAGTGTTTTCCTGATATATTACTCTAATTTTCTAAGAAATCAATAGAAGGAGCATTACTTGGATGTTTGCCTCAAAAATTTTGTCTTCATCAATTGTGAGTTTATTCTATGAATTTATTTATGCTACTGTTGTTATGATTAGTCAATTCTATTGATATTGGACTACTAATTTGGAGCAACTTGGAATGGTTCATGCCTAAAAAAATACTGTAGAGGAATTCTATTTATATTAGTCTATATGTTGATCTAATTCTGCTATTTGGATTATTAGCATTTTGGATGTTTGAAATAGTTCTCTAAGTATTTCATTATTCTGTAATAGTGAGGATGATAAGTTTTAAATGGTGTTAGTATTAAGTGTGGTATACTGAAAATGTGATCAATCAACGGATTCTTGATATTTTTCAATTTTGTCAGATTTATCCGACCATTATTCATTCAACTATTTTCTAACCCTTATCCCATTTCTATCCCTAAACCTATACTTTTATATGAGATTAATTGAGTCAACACCTGAATTAGTTGACAAGGTATACCAACTTACTCTGGAGGTTGGATTGAGATAATATTTAATCCATCCAATGTTGGGGTTTGAGTTGTGATTAGCGGGTTTGTGCATCCCATAAGTCATAGATTCATAGTCACAGTTCAAGTTTTCCTTGATGTCAATTCAAACCCCAATAGGTCTATCAAGGATAATGGCATAACACAAGTACCACTTCCTTCATCAACTAAATTACTATATATGAAATAAAGTAATCATTAATGGTAAATAATCAACCCTTGCCAAATGATATACACCAATCATATTTTGAGGAGAAATTTTGACAAAATTATGTGCATAAACAAATATTATCTCTATGGTATTGAGTATATTACACCCTATAAGATCTTGGAATTGTGGACATTGCATCGAGAAACCTACATCCTAGCATCACCATTTCATCTAGTAGTTATCTTAGTTTGTCTTTGATAAGGAGATTTGATAATTTCAAATGGGGGACTTTATAGGGCATTGTACATAATTATTACATAGTGTCCATTTTTTATTTTACTCATGATTTTTTTGGAAAATTATTCTTTGGGTTGATGTGGATTCATAAGGTTTATTACTATGGGATATAGGATTGTCATTTTAAACAATGATCATGGTTTTCTAGACTTTTTATTAGAAAAAATATTCAGAGAATTGGTTGGAGTCTTGTTAGGAATACTTTATACATTAATAGATGTTTCTACATTTTTATTTAGTTCTTGGATAAACAAGGGATATTTTGGAATCTGATCACTAATTGTTGGATTTACTATTAGTTGAACAAACTCCTTAGCCTTACCATTCTTTCATTTTCCTCCTTATAAGGTTGGTTTTACTTATGTTGAGGTAAATTCTAGTAACAATAGTAATTTGTTTTTCCAAAGTAGTGACTTTTTCATGTTGCACCTCAAATATGTTGTCTTAATGTTCATATTTAGTTGGACAAAAAAGTATTATCCTTTAAAGCTTGGTTGGGAAAGACTTGATGTACTTGGGTAGAATCTTGTGCATTATTGGAAGCAAAATTTTCATTTATGGTATGGGTATAATTTTAAGTTGGATTACTCTAAACTCATCCCTAATAATATCCTTAATTAATTTGCATGGTATTTTACCCCTAATCCTAATTAATTTCAATGCTTGGACTACCTATGTGATTAAACCCTTGTCCTTGATTGGAGATGGGTTGTTTTTGGTTAGAGGTAATGACGCAGATCGAAAAATCGCACTCTAAATATTCCACATTTTTTTTTTTCATTAAAACTGAAAAACAGATTACAAGACAGCCCGTAGGCTTTACAAATTACCAGCGCTCGGCTTGGTTTTCTATTCTATGCAACTTCACGATCCTACGTCCCTGGAAGGAAAAATGTGCACCCTCTAAGCCGGATCTCTGTCCTCGGCTCTACAACTCGACCTTTCGAGTTTCTTCTACATATTTTCCCCCCCGATCCTATTACAATGCTGGGTGTTTATAGAGGTCCCGACCCTCTGTGTTTACAGGCTGCCCATGACCTGCAACTGTCGCTTTGTCAGAAGATTCCTCTGAAACTGCTGCTTTACTTTTCAGTGCACGCGTGGCCGACATACTTGTCAGAATATTCCTCTGTGCCTGTTGCCTCTTTTTCAGTGCATGCCTTATTTTCAATGTGCACGTGGTCGACCGCGTGTTTTTCTTTCGATCATGAAATCGTGACGTCGTGATTTCGTGACATGTCGTGAAATCATGACATGTCATGATTTTACAACCCTCCGTCTGCTGCGTCGTCGGCCCTACAATTTGGTCACGATATCGCGACGTCACGATATCGCGCCATCTCCTTCTTCTTCTTCTTCTCTTCCCGTCACGATATCGTGACACTTTGGCTTCCCTGCGCTCCTTCTTCCTTTTGGTCGTGATATCGTGACATGTCGCGATATCGCGACGTTTCCCTTCATCACCGCCTTCCTTGCCTTTGGGTCACGATATCACGACATTTTTCCTTTTTGCGTCCCTTCTCGCCTTCGGGTCGTAATATCACGACATCTTCCTTTGGACGCCTCCGCTCTTCTTCTCCGATCACGATTTTGTGACATGTCACAAAATCACGACATTCCCAACTGCTCCTTCTCCTGGCTGCTTCTGGTCACGATTTCGCGACGATCGCGATTTCGTGACATGTCACAAAATTGCGATAATTTCCTTGCCTTCTCCTTCTGGCTGATCTGGGTCATAATTTCACGACATGTCACAAAATCGTGACATCCTCCTCATCTTCTACGCCCGGCTGCGTGATGTCACAATTTCACGATGTTACGATATCGTGACGTCGTGATATCACAACATCGCGATTTCGTGACATGTCACGTTTTCGTGACCCTCTGTCTTCTGCAACTTTTGCTTCTTCTTCCTTAGCCCTCCTACCACTGGATGCTTCTACATCAGGTGTTTTTGGATGCTCCTGCATCAGACACCCGGGGTTGGTGGAGAAGTGATCTTCACTTCTGCACTGTCTGGTTACTGCCTCCTGTAGCACTTCCAGACCTTCATCTGCCTCTACAGCCTGTTCCAACCCCTTCTCCTGGTCTAAACAACTTCTGCCTTCCTCTAGACAGATTCTCCCACTACTGCATACTTCCTCATCTACAGTCGGCTTGTACTCCTTCTCTTGGCCAGTTAAATTTTTGCCTTCTTCCAAGCAGATCCTGGCACTACTGCACTCTTCTTTACATGCAGCCTTTAATGGCTTCATCTTCTGATGAACTCCAGCATCTCTCTTTTTCTGTCTTTCTTCACACCTTTTATGTCGCTCCTCTTGCTCCTGCAATTTTATTCTAAGCCACTCCTCTTGCAAGGCTTGCACTTGCCTCTGCAATGTATTGAACTCTCATTCTCATCATATCTCCCAAGCCCTTCCATAGATCCTAGTGTAACTGCCTCACGTCCGACGATCTGTTACACACTCAGGAACTTTCGGCTCTGATACCACTTGACGCAGATCAAAAAATCGCATTCTAAATATTCCACATTTTTTTTTTCATTAAAACTAGAAAACAGATTACAAGACAGCCTGCAGGCTTTACAAATTACCAACACTCGGCTTGGTTTTCTATTCTATGCAACTTCACGATCCTACGTCCCTAGAAGGAAAAACGCGCACCCTCTAAGCTGGATCTCTATCCTCGGCTCTACAACTTGAACTTTCAAGTTTCTTCTACGTGTTTTCCCACCCCGATCCTATTACAATGCTGGGTGTTTATAGAGGTCCCGACCCTCTGCGTTTACAGGCTACCCATGACCTGCAACTGCCGCTTTGTCAGAAGATTCCTCTGAAACTGTTGCTTTACTTTTCAGTGCATGCATGGCCGACATACTTGTCAGAATATTCCTCTATGCCTATTGCCTCTTTTTCAATGCGTGCCTTATTTTCAATGTGCACGTGGCCGACCGTGTGTTTTTCTTTCGATTGTGAAATCGCGATGTCACGATTTCACGACATGTCATGATTTTGTGACCCTTCGTCTGCTACATCGTCAGCCCTACAATTTGGTCACGATATCACAACGTCGTGATATCGCGCCATATCCTTCTTCTTCTTCTTCTTCTCTTCCCATCGCGATATCGCGACACTTTGGCTTCCCTGTGCTCCTTCCTTTTGGTCGTGATATCACGACATGTCACGATATCACGACGTTTCCCTTCATCGCCGCCTTCCTCGCCTTTGGGTCATGATATCGTGACATTTTTCCTTTCTATGTCCCTTCTCACCTTCGGGTCATGATATCGCGACATCTTCCTTTGGACGCCTCCGCTCTTCTTCTTCGATCGCGATTTCGTGACATGTCATGAAATCGTGACATTCTCAACTGCTCCTTCTCCTGGCTGCTTTTGGTCGCGATTTCACGACGATCGCGATTTCATGACATGTCGCAAAATTGTGACAATTTCCTTGCCTTCTCCTTTCGACTGATCTGCGTCGCGATTTCGCGACGATCGCGATTTTGCGACATCCTCCTCAGCTTCTACGTCTGGCTGCGCGATGTCGCGATTTCGTGACATGTCGCGTTTTCGTGACCCTCCGCCTTCTGCAACTTCTGCTTCTTCTTCCTTAGCCCTCCTACCACTAGATGCTTCTACATCAGGTGCTGCTGGATGCTCCTGCATCAGGTAAAAAGGCTTTACCAATCATGTTTGGGATATGGGATATATGCTTGGACTTCTATCATGAGAATGATTAGACTTATATTTTAATCTCTTAAAATTTTCATATAAATATTTGACTCTATTATTATGAACTCTATCAATATTAAAACTAGAACTAAATGTTTTCTTGAAATAATATTTTTGTAATTCTAAGCAAGTATTACTTCATGTCCATAGGTCCCATTCCAAAAGTAAAACTTGTTAGGATCATACCACTTAGGTGCTTTAAAAAAATTGTTATAATGATAAGATTTTATCCTAGGTGTTAAGCAAATCTTGAGAATATCCTCATGAGTATATTGTAGTCTAGTATTCTCAATTCTCACCCCCCTTCTAATTTAATCAACATGTTAATCGGGGTTCAAAATATCTTCAATGTATGAAAAGCATATTGAGCACCTATATTACAAATCCCATCTCCTACAACATTCTTATTAGGGTTCTTGGGTAGGGATTTTTTGGTTAATCTTTCTCTCCTAGTGTTCAAGGATTTTGACTAAGGATATGACCTTCTTTAAGGTAGGTAAAACTCATGGGATATGTTCATAAACTTTATCCTAAAAGGAATATCTTATTTTTTAATAAACATTCAAGTTTCTACATATTTAGTTAAATCATGTTAGCATTGGATTTTAATTTTTTATATTTTGTGAAATTTACTTATTGATTCAGCTGGACATTGCTTAGTATTAAAAAAATATTTATTGATTTTATTATAGTCATATATTCATAAATTATTGGTTATTCCTTAACAAAAGAATCTAATTAAATAATAGAGTGTTTGGCAAAGAAGTAACCCATTCAAGTGTTTTACCTATCAAATTCCTAGTCATTACTTTTAATAATGCTTTCTCATTATGCAACCACACCTTATAATTTGTAGTAAATGCATCTATGAAATTTTGAACTTTATTAGTATCATCATAGAAAAATATGGAACATGACTAGATAGGTCAATGGCTTCCACATCTAGATATAGGGACAAACTTTGGTAGTCTCTTAAAGTAGGGTCTAAATACATATGCATAGCCACTCCAACTTTATTTGAAGAGGGAGGTAGAGGAGGATAATTAGGGTTTGAAATTGAGGGAGGAATAACTACTTGGACCATAAGGATTTTATTGCTATTCATGATTTAAGTAAATTTATTCATAATATTTTGTAGTATGTCCTATAGTTGTTTAAAATAATCTCATCTCTTTGTTTTCATTTGCTTTTCATTATCCCTCCTTTGATATCTAATTGATAAATAATTACCTCTTGCATTGTAGTTATATACTTAAATAGGTTTTCATCTTATGGATTAGATGCAAGTTAGGACATTTGGGAAGGTTACCTTACATTTTTATTTTTTCATTTGCACAAAATTAGCAACAATCACCATTATGTGCCAATAATAGCAAAATATTATGTCCTTTGAAAGAGAATGTACATGCTCTCAATTCACTCTGAGACCCTAGGTAGAGTGATATGGCTCATCATAATACTTGGTTTTGTTCCTATTAGCTTAATTATCATATTTCTCTTCCTATTTGTCAAGTCTTCTATGTTAATATATTTTTCATGATTAAAAATAAGGATGATGACAATAAATGTGATTGTTAGTTGGAGGAAGGGAATAATCCAAATCCTCTTTGCTTTATATTTTTTGATTATTCTAGTATATAGAGGAGAATTGGAAGGATTTATAGGGGTAGGAAGAAAACTAATCAATAGCCACCAAGATTTAGACAAACACAAATATTTAAGAAAACTACTAAGATAGAAACCCTACTAAAACCCTCATAGCTAAAATAAATATGATTATTCAAAATAAATAATAAGAGAAAGATAAAAGTTATAGAAACACAATAATAGCATATGGAAAAAAGTAGAACCTAAAGTAGCATCTACAATAACAACTAGACTACTAATCCTTATTGGATGAAAATTGAAATGCAAATGTATTCGAAGGAGGATTCACATTAGGTTCACCAAATATTATGAAAAAAGTAGCATAACCCATAAATTCACTATAATTAATACAATAAGTGCAAGTACTCTATCTAGAACAACTAAGCAATAGAAGAATATAGTATCAAAATGAATATGAAGCTATTACTATTCTAGAGAAAGAGATAAGGATATGTAAATAATTGTAAATATATTATTTACATTAAATCAATAAATTACATCAACATCCTTAGAGAAATAAATAAAACTTGATACCCTAGGGAAATAAGGTTTAAAACATCAATAATGATATTAAAAGCAGTAACTAGCTCAAATCAAATCTATTTTTCTCATGACATCACCATACAATAAGGAAGGGCCAAACCTAGAATAAATGCAAATGATTCAAGATGCCTTAAAAATGATCCTCAAATAGCAACTTTAATGTTTTGTTATGAAGCTTAGTGGAGTGTCTCATCCTCCTTTGTGGAGGGTAATGAACTACTAGTCAATGGCTTTGATTGTACCTACAAGGACAAGATAGATGATCAAGTGAAAAGGATTGCATGTTTTGGTGATAAAAAATGCAAAGAGTTTTTAGAAAATTGAAGGGGGTGGAGATAGAGATAAAAAGAGATATGTACAATTGAATTAATGTTTTTATGATAAAATAAAAAAATTAAATGAAAATTTAATGAGTAAGAAGGATAACTTTCCTGTTTCAGATCGACAACTAGATTATAATATTTTTAGTGCTAAAAATGTATCATCATCAATCATAATGATGTTTCATATTAGCCCTAAGCATGTAAACACTCTAGGGTATGGATAGAATGACAAAAATTCTAAAATAGGATCAACGACCATGATTGCCTCTTAAAGAGGGGATTGATGAACCATCAAAATGTCTCATCATATGGTTAGTTTGATTGCAATCCTTATTATTTTAAGTACCTTGGTTATGCCTAAGCTTGGAAACTAAGAAATAATGAACTGGATAGAAGATCCAAAGGCCCATATTGATCCTAAAGCACCTACCACCTTTTAGAATATCAATGTTATCCAGAGGAGCAGTGTACCAGTGTGGTGCTCATCAGCTATAATAGTCATTTTCTCGCCTACCGCCATTAATGTCTAGATTTTGAAATCCATGTAAATGTAAATTATAAATAGTGGAATGTTGGCCATTCATATGGGTGGATATTTAGCCATTACAATTATTATGTAAGGTTTATCCTATGTAAATACAAATTCTACATTGTTTGGTCTCTGGCTTTATCCTCTTGTTCTTTACTTAGTGTGTGAATATTCACTTATATTTAGTCATTTAAGTAGTCCCATGTTATTCTACTATATGGATTCCATGGGGTTAGCTTGAGTGGCTCAAGAGTGTGTGTTTACAAATATGGGCTTGGGGTTTATTTTTGTTAACACCAGTTGGATAGGAGTGTTATGATTCTGCATCCTAGATCTCATGCACCTGTTTGTTGGTTCTGGAATTCGTCTCTCACCCATCGTTGATTGGAGCTAGAATAAAGATATATTTCAATTATCTGTTAGGTGTAAGGTCTATGTTCATACGGGGTATCTCTCTTGCATAAGTATTGATGTACCTCTACCCATCCTTGTGATTTTTGGCTATGGTCTTCTTTTATTTTATTTTTTTCCATTTTCCCTTTCTCTTGTTTTGTGGTATAGAGTAGTTGGAACCACCCCCAAAGGAATCGATCTTCTCCAAATATTGCTCATCCCATTTATCGATGCAATGGTTGTTTTATGCTTCTTGGTGTTGGTCTTCCATCATCGACCAAAACTTACCCATAAATGTGGATTGACTAATATCCCTAAGGGTGAAATATGAAAGTATCCCTTGGACTTACCTAAACATACCCATAGGTTTACATAAATTATGAATATCCATAGTCTTACATAATTACATGCACATCACTTCTTCTTAGTTTTGGCCTAGGCTTAAACAAGATTAGATTACACATTTCAACACCCCCAATAATATGAGCTAAGGGGACAAATAAGAGAAGGTATTAGAGGTAACACCTCCCCTATAATGGATTCTCTAGTGGGTATCCATTATACCATTTTCATCCTCATCCTTATCATTAGAAATATGGTGTCCATCCCTCAAGAATTATCTCAATCTTCTTCATATTTGTAATGAAATTTTTCATAGAGTGTCCTTATCTTTTACGATACTTGAAAGTATTTGACTTATTTGAAACCTTAGACTTACCCTTAGGCAACCAATCCTTAGGTCACATTAATTTGAAGTAATGTATTTTTAAGCCTTAATACTACCATAAATATCATAGGAACAAATATAATGTAGCCACAATACAATAAGGTGAAATATAATGATATGTGTAGAGTAATATGGGCATATCAAGGCTACTAATATATCATATAAAATTTAATAATAAGCAACGTTATGAATATAAATAGCCTGAAACATACATTTATCAAGCATGTATAAAAACTTACAATATTAATTGTTCAAAATGTATGCAATCTTTATTACTCCACTTTCTCTTACAAATATAATAAGGACTTTCTCTTTTCTCTGTAAAGTGATATGATATGTTTTGATCTCTATTTTTTTATCCTTATGGAGTATATATCCATATATGTATGACTTTTTGGATACTTGACTATTCCTTTACATATGCCAAGTCTCACGACTCTTGGCTTATCTACTTGACACTTGCATACTTGATGAACACTTGACTCTATAATGTATGCACATCTATACATGAATCTTGTAGTTCTATAACTTGCACACTATAACCTAAGACACTTGTGCACATATTTACATTGCATATTTGCATACTTACATATAAGACACTTGTGCACATAAACTCAACTTACACTTGCACACTAACTCACATGACACTTGTGCATTTCCTACACATTACAACTTTACATGACACTTGTGCATATCCTACACATTCACACTTACATAAAGGGAAAATATAACTCACACTCTAAAATATGACTCAACCCTAATCTATTATTTATAATATTTACCATGAAGGTACCATGGGGTTGCATTAGCATGTGCCAAATAATATAATATACTCCAACATGAAGTCTTTTGGATGAGCTTGTATATGAGAAAGAGATCCATAATTATTCATTGCAACCTCATAATAGATTAGAACCTTGAGAATTCCTTCAAGAGATATGGGTTATGGATATTTAATAGAAATAGAATTCATATAAATATCAAGCCAACTATATTAAATGGAGGAAAATATTGGAAGTAATAGATTTGACATGTTCTTCATCTCTCTTTACCTTACCTCCTACTATATATAGATCATCTTTTAGAGCTTTGAAGTGAGATGTATAATCTTCAACATTACTAAAATATAAAATTTTAAGATTGAAGATCTTTATCTCTATTCTATTAACTTCATTAACACTTATGTTTCACTAACACCTATATTTTCAAAGGAGACCACACCTCAATAGGATCAGTTATCTCTCATGTGAAAAAAGTACCTATAATTCCACTAAAATGAAAAGTCCAAGATCTTCCTCCCTTCTCTTATCAAGTTCATGATCATTGAGACTTTCTTCTATTTCATTGTTTAAGATGAATCATAGATCCTTACTTATAAGTAATCCTACCATTTCAATTGACCAAGTGCTATAATTTTATCCATTGAGATGAGTAATATACCCTAAGGAATATATTTTACATAGAAACTCTAAGCATAACTATAACATGTCTATAAAATAATGCCACAACTACATACAACTCAAAAAATGATGCAATCTAGAAAAAAATGGCTTAATATGATTTCATATGTAAAATTTATGGCCTTTGGAATATTTGGTATATTAGAACTAAAATAAAATAAAATTAAAATCGAATGCCAAACCTTAGTAAATTTATTTTGAGTCAAAAATTTCCACTTGGAACCTCTAGATTGGATTTTTGAATTTTTAATATGATTCATGGCCAAGTGACAACATCGTATGATGTATTGGATAGGTCTAAGGACATTTCATTATGCAATATTTTTTACTTTGTAACATTCAATTTTGTAATCCCAATGGGCCATGGTTAATGTTTTTATGGTTAAACCCTATTTATTACTTATAATTAACCTAAAGCCCACTTGTTATGTAATTGCGGTTTTTTAATGTTATAAATACCCCCTCACACTCCTCATTTATTTGTCAAAGTGTTGTGTAATTTAATATATGGATATTGATTATTTATGGTGCCTATAGATGTGTGTCAAATTTTTTTCTCTTTCATTCTTTCTACACATTTTGTATAATATTTGAGTGGATGGATTACTTCTGTTTGTTTCTAAAAGAAATTGTGAATTCCAACATGGTATTGGAGCAAGTATGGAGTGGGACCTATTGGTCACAATGAAATATTGATTAGAGCCTTTGATTCGTCTTATTTTCTTAGATGATATATTTCCCAAAATTTTATGAGCTAGGTACAACAATAAAATCTTTGGTAAAATAATCTTCATTCTTGACTCTTATTTGCTATTACTTGTTTGACTTTTTTGGCTAAGGGAGTCCTTGAGGAGGGGAAATTTTATATTTGAATTTTAAAAAATGGGTGCCATCATACTCTTTCCCTCCACTCTTTCTTATTTAATAAATTGACCAAGCACACGAATCAAATTGTTAGAAGGATGGTTTGTGGCATTGTCTATTCTATGGATTTAAACACTATCACCTCTATTCAAGTGAATTCAAAACCATCCTCTTTGTTGATTTTTCTACATCTCTAGATTAAAACTCTTTATCAAATGCCATGTAGAAATATGTGCATCTGTATGAGGGAAAAGGAAGCTTGTGATCATGGTGAATGCATGGTCTTATCCGATCACCCACTAAGATGGATAACAAAAAAATATAAATGGTATTGCTCAAAGAATATTAGACATCGATCCCCTATCCTCTCACTTTTTCAACAAACATACCTTAGTATCTATCTTAGCTCACTATCCTTTCATCATAGTGGTAGTAGTATTTTGGTAAAATACATTGATGGCAAGGAGTCAGGTTCAAATATCCATGTGTGAAATTATTTTTTGGACTAGTGCTTACAAGATAACATCCTCAAGGGGGTGTTACTCCAATAATCCCACCTAAAGTTTTTGGAACAATGGCAAGCAAGATCCAACTAAGAATAAAATGGACTAGCTTTAGGGTTTGAGTCACCTTTTTATATTTTAGAATGGCACACTCACCTTAAGGGAGTGGATTGTATTCATCCTAGTGTGGAGCTGTAGAAAAGTGGCTATAAAAACCTTCATAATTTTTTAATTTAAATAAGTTCAATGGTTTAAAAATCTCTACCTATGTTTGAGATTTTTTCCTTATAACTCAATGGTTGGATAAGGTGGATGCCAACGTGACACTCAATAAGAATAAAATATTATTTTTTATCTATCTAAATTCATTCAACCAATTAAATCAAAGTAAGTGGCAGTGATATGGTGACTCAAAAGAATTGAGGTGGAGAAAGTGGATTAGAGTGCTCCAAAAAATTAGGGCTTTCCAAGTAGTAGGTCAAAATTAGCTCTTACTTTTCTAAGGTTAGAGGCTTTAATTTTAAATTTGTATTGCTATTAGGGAAAACTTTTGGAGGACATAACTTTTGCATACAAAGGTTTTTTGAGCCATTTTTTCAAATTGCTTAACTTTTTGCACTCGATGCATTAATCCCATCAATTTATGGACTTGTTCCTATGTTTAGGACCATATTATGTAAAATAGTCCTCAAGCCTTATTGCCTAGTTTAATAGGGTAGATTTACACTCTTCTATGTAGTTAGAATATTTTACCTATTTATTTGGGATATTTATATGGATATTTTGTAGTTGCATTAAATTTTGAATATTTTGAAGGCTTTCAAGAAAAGTATTTAGGATGTGCTTTAGTCAATTCCTCTTCCTCCTTTAGATGATTAATTTAGCTTTTTCATGAAGACATAATCCTTCATGATCTTTTCCTTCTATTATTTTCCCAAGTACTCTTTGAAGTTTGTTACAAATCTTCTTTTAAGTTCATGCAAAGCCTCTTTTAATGAGTAAAATTAAGTGGCCCACAAATAAGAGGAAGTCTTCAAATATGCTAATGCATGCCATGAATGATAAAGTTACACTTCCAATATATACTTTAGGTGACAATGGAATATTGAAAGAGCTTATATTTAAAAGAGGTGGTTATTTTAAATTTTCTTCATTTGGAGTCTTAGCAGAAGTATTTTTTGGATAGGTGTGGGTGTGTCTAATAGTGGCAGTGGTGACTAGAATAATATTAAGGAGACTCTTGTGAAAGAAATATTTTTGTAGCAACATATTTGAGATGATGGGAGGATCCATATGAGTCTACCTCCAAATTTAGAGGTCAACTAAATCATCCATTATAAGGGGTGATATTATTATTACTAATGTATCCTCTCGTTGGACCCTCCATTCATTTTATGGGGGGTGTTTTAATCGTATCTAATTCATATCCAAGAACCTACATTCTGCAATGTATTGGATAGGTTTAAGGGCATTTCATTGTATAATGTTTATTAATTTGTAATATTTTATTATGTAAGCCTAATGGACCAAGGTTAACCTTGTTATGGTTAAACACTATTATTAATTATAATTAACCTAAATCCCACTTGTTATATCAACTTAAGTTAAACTTTATAATGTAATTAGGATTTTGGTATCGTTATAAATACACTCTAATACTCCTCATTTCTTTATCAAAGTGTTATGGAAATTTTATCTACATATATAGTTATTATTTGTGGTTCTTATGGGAACCCACCATATTTTTATTTATTTTATCCTTTTTCTTCTTTTTGTATAAGAATTGAGTCGATGGATTTCTTCTATTAATTTTTTAGAAAATATTATGAATTACAACATGCATGTTGTGATTTTAACCAATGAATTAGAGTTTGATAAACCAATAATTGGTTGGACTTCTCATGCATGCTCATATATATATTGTGTGTGTGTGTGTGTGTGTGTGTGTGTGTGTGTGTGTGTGTGTTGATGGGTTGAAGTTGACAAGGCTTGAACTCTAGACTATTTTCTTATAAGAGAAGAGATAGACCAATTGTGCTATGTGTGCTATCTTGAATATAATCATAAAAAATCAATTTTAAGTGATGCACAAAGGATAAAATTACACCAGAGCAAGCAAAATATCAACAACATGTTTTAAACTTGGTACCTCTCTTATACAAGCCACCTTTCCAACCACTATACAATGCTAACTGATAAAAATTTTAATGGATGGAAACACTCTTTCAATACCCTATTTTTTAAATATCTTATAAAAATATTTCTATGCCACAAACTAGAGACCTATTTTGATCAAATAATAGGTTAAACTATTGTGTAAAACAACCTTATGTTAGCATAGTGCATAGTGTTTATTACATTATGTTTATTAGCGCATATAAGAGGGTTATGGTTAGGTTGGTTATTCAAACCACCTAATGATTAGCCGGATATTCAAACCACCTACATTGTACTATTTATTTGGATAAATATGAATATAATCCTAATTCTACTATTTTATATATGGTATTAGAGCGGTGCATGATTCTCGAGGTAGAGCTAAGCACAGGTAAAAAAGGCATAAATCCTGGAGCGAGTAGTGCATAATTCTCGAGGTGGAGCTAGGTGCTGGAAGATAGGGCATAAATTTTGGAGCAAGATCCTTGGACATCACAGCATATGATGTGGATCTATGCTGAAACATAGATTGATGCATCGAATGATGTGTCACTAACATGGATCTCTGCTAACATGCGGATCGAGGCATAAACTGACATTTTGTTGACATGGACCTCTATGGGCTAATGTGTGACATGAAAAAAGAAGGCTAACATGGCAATAGTTGACCTAGTGGGTTTGTGACGTGGCAATATGGTGATGATGTGGAACAGTGACGTGGTAATCCTACATGGTGATTTCCTATTGGCTTTCATCTTCGGTAAAATAGAGGTCCAAGTTCCTGATTGCCCATAGGAAATCAACAATATAGGGGTAAAAACCCTATTTTAAATCCACAAAAATGCAACAACATGCTGCATGTGGGATAATTATTCTACAAGTTTTATTTTTATGGCTCTTTGGCATAGACATCAATAAATACAATGCACTTGCCTTCCATATCTGTCAGGATCAGTAGTATGACTAGTTGGCAAGCCAGTGCTAGGGCATTGTGCGAGAGGTCAAGGGTTAGAACCCCACAGTGAAATAATAAGCATATTTTTTTTTGTCGCACCCCCAAGGAGGAGATAAATAGAATGTGGTGGCCTTCTACTCCTGTGGACCATGCTAGCCCGACTAGCTAGTCAAACCAACACAAAGGTGCTCTACAAAAGGTCGGGGATTCCAACCCCACGAAGAGAAAAAGGTATTTTTTTGCTAAAGGAAAATAATTTTTTGAAAAGGGAAGACAATTTTTTTGCTAAAGGACATCAATTTTTTACCAAAGGAAGCTCATTTTTTGCTAAAGGAAATCATTTTTTTTGCTAAAAGCAACACATTTTTTTCTAAAGGAAGAGAGTGGAAGTGAAAGCCAACAAAAAAGGTATTTTGTTTATCAAATCCTTTTCAAAAGCATATTTCTATGCAAATCAAGCTTGGGCATTTTTTTTTTGCAAGCATTGGAGAATAAAATTTTGGTAAACTCAAAATTGGAGCATCTAAACCTTGTTTATTTTGCAAACAAAAGGGGGGGACAAAAAAAATGGTACTATTTTTTTCAAAATTACAACACAAGGGGGGGAATTGTGAATATCAATTTTTGCAAACACAAAACAAAATTTATTTCAAAAATTATTATAAAAAAATGTGCATTTTCGATTGCATTCGACACCTTAAAATTGGCATTGTAGAATACGTGCATTTTTAGTGGAATCTTATACCTATGATTTAAAATTTGTGGGTACCTTTGATTGTATGTTGCATTTAATTTTCTATTTTATGCACTTACATTATAAGTTAAAATTTAAAATCCGACCCCAAATTTTAAACCTTTTTGTGCAATTTATTGCATAGCAATGTTCAGTATATACGATACCTCTGGTCCACACTTATAGGTGAAGCTATCATTCTTTGACTATTGTATCTAATGCCTAATATAGTTGCAACAACTATGTCTAAGCTATTGTTCTCTATAAATCGTTAGGGAGAAATAAGGAAAGATAATTTTATTTTGATATTCACTCCATAACATACCCTAATTAATTTTTATTGCTTGGCATAATTTCATCCAACTAATCATCCTTTTTCTGAAGGGTGTCATCAATTTGAGTGATTCTCTTTGAGTACTCATTTGTGGTATATCAAAAGAGATATTATTTTGGTAATATAAGGAAACTTCATAATGGGCACTATACACAAATATCTTTGAGATACATACCTGCTTAAAGGTTCCAATTTTCTCCATGGAAAACCAAAATGAGAGCCATTCTACAGGTTGAAGATTTGTGGGATGTAGTGACTAGCACTACAAAACATCCTACAGTAGTAGGTACATATCAAGAAGCATGTGATAAAAAGAATAGAAGGTCCCTCATGATTATTGTGCTTGCTACTACTAATGAAATACAACCTCACATTTGTGATGCTAAAATGGGTAGATATGCTTTGGATGCATTAGTTACCATATATGAAGGAAAGAATTAGTCCACCATTCTTAACCTTTAATCTCAACTTCATAATCTTAGTATGAAGTCTGGTGAATCAGTAGAACTTTTCCTATGTAGAGTGGTAGAATTGAAGGTCAAGTTGAATTCTTTGGGAGAAGTAGTAGAGGATAAGCTCTTGACTTTAGTCACTTTGAGAGATTTTCTAGATTCCTACAAGGTGTTGATCACATTCCTTCAAGTTTCCATGAGACAAGTTACTTTTATGGAGTTCGTAAATTTTCTTCAATCTAAGGAGGCAAATCAAATTCAAAGAGATGAAGTGATAGGTAATGCACTTTACTCAAAATAGGGGTCAAGAAGATAGGGTAGCTTTCAAAAGAGAGGATATTCTTCCAAAGGTTATAAAGGAAAGAAAGCTCAATAGGGATAAAATAAATATTGTAAGATTTGTGATATGGACAACCATGACACCAACAGGTGTTGGTTCAAAAATAAATAACCAAATGATCAAGGTCAAAATAAAAAGGTCAAGTACAAACCATAAAAGAAGAATAAGCAACCAAAGGGTAATGTTTCTTATGAGGAATCAGACTCATATTCTGAGAGGGTACACAAGGTGCTCATGACTCACACAACTTCTCAACAAAAGGATCCTATGTGGTATATTGATTTTGGAGCCAGTAAACACATGACTAGTGATAAATTATGGTTTGATACATTTGAGGCTAAGGAAGACAAACTAGTTACAATAGCTGATGATAAGACCTACCAAGTCCATGGTGAAGGAAATATTTCCGTCACTCTTCCAGATGGAAAATGTTAGATTGAGAAAGTCCTTTATGTTCTAGGATTGAAAAACATTTTTTGTAGTACCTCAAATCTTGGATAAAAACATGGTGGTTGATTTTAGAGTTAATGATGGAAATAAGCGTTGCTTCATAACTAGGAATGGCAAGCATGTCGCAAAAACTTCCTACAAGAATGTCTTGTTTGCTTTAGATGTCATTTATACACCTCATGTTACTTTTGTGGTAAACACAAAAGAGGCCACTTCTCTTTGGCACAAAATATACGACCATCTAGATTCAGGATATTTACTTAAGTTAAGTAAATATGATATGGTGAAAGGTCTTCCCCACCTTTCATCCACTTTTCTTATTTGCTTGTATTATTTATCAGGGAAGAAACACCAAGTACCTTTTTAGTTGAGCTCATCACAAGCCAAAATATCATTGGAGTTGGTACATACCGACTTATGCGGTCCTATGCCAAATATTTATGGGGGGAAGAGGTATTTTCAATTGTTCATTGATGACTAATCATGGAAAATGTGGGTTTTTTCTTTCTACAACTAAAGTCAGAGGTCTTTTTTTATTTTCAACAGTTCAATAAAAATGTTGAGAAGTAGGATGTTCTATTAAGATACTTCGGATTGAGGGGGGAATATACCTCAAAAGAATTTTCCATATTTTTTTGTTCACATGGGATTAAGAGGCATCTGAGAACTACCTATACTCCATAGCAAAATGGAGTTTTTGGGAGGAGGAATAATTCCATCATGAAAATGGTTCATTGTATGCTTATAGGGGCACATATTGAGAAATAGTATTGGGTAAAAGTTGTTAATACAACAACATACCTCATGAATAGAGAACCCACAAAATATCTTAAGGGAATGAATCCACAAGAATTATGGAGTGGTATAAAACCCTCTATTTCTCATCTAAGGATTTTCGGGTGTAAGACATTCATGCACATTCCAAAATCAAAGAGAAATAAGTTAAATGAGAAATACCTGCAGTGTATTTTTCTTGGTTATGATGAGCATTCCAAGGGATATCATTTGATATATCCTAAAACCAAGAAAAATCACACCAATAGAGATGTGGTATTTGATGAAGCTTTCACACCAGATAACACATCTTCAATTGTATACCTGGATGAAGAGGATCCTAAGAAAGAGACTCCTCCCCCTCAAAAAAATATTCTAAAATGGTATACAAGCACAATGAGAGATTCAAAAGTGACTACACCTCTATTTATAACTTTAGATCGACCTTGCACATGAACTATGACTTAGTAAATGAGAACATAAGCATCAACTTCAAATGTTGATGATCTTTGCTAACACTTTGAAGAACTTTCTGTGGATGCAGTGGAATATAGATAAGAATATATGGATGTGGATGATGATAGGGTTTTTATGTCTTCATTGGACGAACATGAACCTACAAAAATCCAAGATGCACTTAGTGAGCCTCAGTGGAAGGTGACTATGGATGTAGAACATATGTATCTCATCAAAAATAAAACTTGGAAGATAGTTGATCTACCTTTAGGAAAGAAGCCCATTGGTTGTAAATGGGTATACAAAGTGAATTATAATGCATATGGAACTATAGATAAGCATAATACCCACATTGTTGCAAAGGGCTATGCATAGAAATAAGGCATTGACTATGAAGATACTTTTACACCCACTATTAGAATGACTACCGTTCTTGTACTTTGTGTTATGGCAGCCAAGTTCGTATGGAATATAAATGAGATGGATGTAAAAAGTGCCTTCTTAAATGGTGATCTCAAGGAAGAAGTGTATATGACTCAGCCATAAGGATTGTGGTTGAAGGCCAAGATAAAAAAGTTTACAAATTGGTTAAATCAGTGTATGGGTTAATTAAAACTCCACGAGATTGGTACATAAAAATTGATAATCACATATTACAACATGGTTTTAAGAGAAGTCCTTCGGATGCTAATCTCTATATCAAGAAAAATGGTTTTGAAATAGTGATTTTAGTACTCTATGTTGATGATTTGATTATCACTAGCAGTTTAGAGAAATTGATAGATGTAGTGAAAGGTGACTTGAAAAAGTCATTTGAGATGATATCTAGGACTTATTCATTATTGTATTGGTTTAGAAGTGGCACATAAGAATAATCACATCATAGTTATAGAATAAATATTCCAAAACATTGATTGAGAAATATCACATGACTGATTTTAAGCCTAAAGCAACTCCAATGGAAATAAGACTACAGTTATTACGATATGATACTTCTCCATAGGTATATGGTACTCTCTATCACCAATTGATTGGGAATCTCATATATATGATCAACATCGGGCTAGATATTAGTTTTGTTGTGAGTTATCTTTTGATGTTCATGCAGGAACCTAAAGCTAGTCATTGAAAAACGACAAAACAAGTTCTTCATTATGTTCGTGGTAGTACAAAATATGGCCTAGAATACAAGAAGAATGACAACTTATTCTTGCAAGGTTACACAGACTCTGATTATGTCGGGTCAATTGATGATAGGAAATCAAATTTTGGATACATTTTTCATCTTGGCTTCGATCCTGTCTCTTGGCACAGTAAAAATAAATAGGTGGTTGCTTTATCATCTACAAAGGTAGAATATCGCATAGCACATGGAGAAGTCTACGAGGTGATATGGTTACATCGCATTATTGCAAGTATGGGTTTTCCCAAGAAACTTCCAATTCACTTGTTGTACGATAACCAAGGTGTTTTGAATCTCGTCAAGAATCTAGTGTTTCATGAATGCACCAAACACATTGACACTCAATATCATTTCATTCAAGATGAAGTTCCAGAACACAAGATACATTTGTAGTATATTCCCACCGATGAACAGGTTGTGAATATTATCACTAAGGTACTTGCACGTGTCAAATTTGAGTTGTTTCGCAACATTCTTTGTATTCAAAATAATGTAATAAGGGGGGATGTTAGCATAGTGCATAGTGTTTATTACATTATGTTTATTAGCACATATAAGAGGGTTATGGTTAGGTTGGTTATTCAAACCACCTAATGGTTAGTTGGTTATTCAAACCACCTACATTGTACTATTTATTTGGATCAATATAAATACAATTCTAATGCTCCTATTTCCTATACCTTACTTGGAGAAGAGTTGTAACTACATTGTCTTGGCATGTATGTGTATGAATGGATCAAGCAAATTCACCTATAGCATTTATGCCTTGGGTATTTGATTTCACATACTTTAGTAAAAAATGGTTGGCTTCTATTATTGTGCCACTCCCATTTGATGCAACATAGATAGGCATTCTTGCAGTAATAAAGTGGAAAAAATAGTGATGACTACAACAAATTATCATGTTTTTTTTTAATTAAAAACCCCCTTGTAGATACTACGCATCCTTACCATTGTTCTCTCTATGCCAACCACACTTATTTTAGCACTATAATCTCATGGATGTGTGGCAGCATAGCCAGGTGGGTGACGCATGAAACAAAAATAAAATAGAGTTTAGTTTTGGGTAGGAAAACAAGGTAGGAAAAAAATTAAAATTTGAATTTGGAATTTGAAAAGAAACATAAACCTAAGATTGATATGATGCCTTTGATTTCCAATAAATGATTTATCTTCTATCAATGAGTGATCTAGCTTCATACCTTGATTTTATATCATGTTTGAATTCACAATATTTTTCAAAAATATTCTAAAACATGAATTCATCACAATTGTATGTAAAAAATAAGTAGAAGCAATTAAAATATAACAATAGAAAATGAAACCAAGATATTAAAGGATATGATAATAAGTATAAGGTGGGTGTCCATGGCCACCCCAATATATCATATTTTATTCATACTTATAATACAAATGGATTCTCATTGATGGGTATTTATAGTGATACCAAAACCCTAATGAGAGGTTAACATTAATCCAATATTAACTATACCTTGAGGTTAACCTTACAATAAAATAATAATAAATTACCATTTAAGAAAAGTTGTCCATAAAGGTGGATTAACCAATACCACTAAGGGTGAAATATGAAAGCAACCCTTAGGCTTATATGAACATGTCTATGGGCTTACATAAATTATGAATGCCCATAGGGTTACATAATCATATGCTCATAGGCTACATTAATACTTCTCATAATCACTTCTTCTCACTTTTGACCTTGGCCTAAAAAACATCAGATTGCACATATTTCAATAGGTTATTACTATGGTAAGAGTTTGATATTACAATAATTGACAAGCCCATAAGGGAAAAAATTGTTGCTGAATTTATTTCTAGGTTGCATATAGCTATATATGACTTTCTTGTTGAAGATAAATTCCCAAATAAACATATTTTTATGGTTCCCATCAAATTCCCATGGTTTATAGATATTACTAACTATCTTTCTATAGGAAAGACACTATAATAATATTTCCAAGTGAAGCTCAGGTTAATCAGGTAAAGTGCTCCATACAACTAGATTGATGGTTTTTTATTCAAAATATAACCATATCACATCATGTGAAAGTGTATCCACAAATATGAGGTAAATGTATTCCATAGTCCATTCATGATGATCCCTATGGAGGAAATTTTGTTGGTAGCAAACAAATACCAAGATTCTAAATGTAGGGTACTTTTGGCATAAATTATTTAGCGATGCCATGAAATACATAGCTTGATATCATCCAATGCTAATATATGGGGAGGCCAACTTAAATATTTGAGATGCTATAGAATACATAGTATCGGTAACTAGATTGTGTCCAATTCATGCTTTGACATAGTGACCACCCATTATGGTTATCGAATGCATCCAATGTTTGTGCATCGCATGGAGCGTATAATTTGGAAAATATAGGGATCATGGAACAAGGTACTAGTTTAACCTCCAAGTTTTTTTACCAAGGTTAGATTCTTATTTGGGTGTGATTTTAGTGCACTTCTTCTTAACCTAGCCTAGTCCATCATGTTTTATCTAGGAAAAGAGAATAGATAAAAATAGTAAAGCAAAGTGATGAAAACTATCTAGCATAGACTAAGGGTGGTGATACATCAAGAAATACAAGTGTTCTTTATGCATTTATGGTATTAATGAACACATGCACCATCCGTACCAAGAAAGTGAACACTGTCCAATTATAGAATACACATTTCTTTCCTATAAATTTTTCATAAGGAATAAATACTAGTCATGAGGTTCTCATACAAATTTACATATACATAAAGGACAAGGCAGATAGTAAATAGTCATAGCTCTTACACACACACACACACACACACACACACACACACACACACATATATATAAAAACTAGTGAGAAAATTTCTTGAGTCTCGGTCTAGATCAATACACAAGAGAAGTGAGAAAAGAACTCTATTTGGGCTAGATACTAGGTACGAGGAAATATTATTCTTTCCCCCTCCATTTTTTAGCTCTAAAATCAGTTGTTTATGTGGCCTACATAAAAATTCAAAATTTGATTTTCCCCCAAATCAATATGGATAGGAGCACCTACATCATTCTTGGTTTCTAGTCTGAAGTATTGCATTTGTAGATTCAAAATGGGTCTTGGATCTAATCATTACATTTGAAATTTGAAAGTAGAAAATTCCTTCATAAATGTGGAATTAATTGACCTTTATTTTAGAAAATTGAGCTTTAGGCTTTCTCAAGGGAAGGGAAAAAACTTTTAGCCAACCTTGAGACAATGTGGTACCCATCCCCATGTTTATCTAATGTTTGGGCTATTGCCCTACTTGGCATTTTACTCGACTTAGTCAACATATGTACTAGTTTACCCTTGCTCATGTTTCCATGGGTTGAGACTTTTTGCATGATGTGACATTTGATATTCCACCACTTTTTTGGATTCACCCTATAGATACCTAAAAATGTCACATTTACAATGGTTTATTAATAATTAATAATGTGTGTAATTATTTTAATTAATGCGTTGCAACCTTTTATATTATTAATATTGGTTATTCTAGCCCTTTGATATTTTCTAGCTCCTTTGATCCACTTTAGTATTAGAGTATATTACATCATTTGGGTCATGTAAATGTACCACCTTTGGTACATATCTAGAGTAGGAGTTTACTTCAGAGTAAATTAGTTAGTTGCTTCAAGTATTATAATAAATGCACAAGTGTCAATGTGCAAGTTGTAAATGTGCATGTAGTCCACATGTACATGAGTCCTAGGTAGAGTAAAGGCCAAGCAATCTATCTTTCTATATAAAGGCCTCATAGGTGTAGTAGTGAGAGAGAGGGAGAGTGATATAGTAAGTATACAATGTGTAGTAGATATAGTGTGTAGTATGGTACAATGTAGTTCTTTCATATACTTTCATGGAGTGTTCATGTCCTCCATTATATAGCATTGTACTATTTTCATCATTCCCATTAATGGTATATTTTTGAGTTATTTGTAGATGTTCATCTCTTTATTTTCCTGCATATTATTGTGCCATTAGTTTTATAGTTATCTCATATTAGTTATCCTTCATCTTGTGGTTGTACTACCTCCCATAAAAAGCTAACAATGGTATCAGAGCACATGGTAGATCAGATAGGAAATAGGGAGAGCCACAAGTGAGACTAAGAGAAATCCAAAAATCTCATTTACAAAATTTTTGAGATTACATTTGGCTAGAGTCTTCCCATAGAGTTACAAAAAAACTCGTGAAGACTAGGACTCAACATTCATCCCACTAGATTGACAAATCAACTAGTGAAGAGTCATCATCTCTAGATTTTACAGTTTCCACCATTTCAGTTTCTAACATCTTGTTGCAGGAAAAGGAGATTCAAAAAAGTTGGGAAGCTTCCTACATAGAGCTAGGAAGAGTATCTTCATAAGAATCATTCCAACACTTGTAGCAACAAGTAGAAGACTGAATATTTTAGAGACCTGAGGAGAGGTCTCATTACTAGAGATTGCAGACCTACAAGAGTGTAAAAGAAGAAAAGGCTATAGTAGCCTTACTGTTGATTCAAGAGACTCCAGAGAAGAGTCAAGAAGAATATTGGAGGTTGGTGATCTCCATCAAAGACTATAGACAATAGATTGAAGAAATTAGCCAGAAGAAGATTAAGAGACCCTTAGAAGGTCCAGTTATAAAACTTCTAGTTTTGGAATATTGGAGGTTGGTGATCTCCATTAAAGCCTACAAATTGTAGAAGTAAAGAAGGACCAACAAAGGTCCTATTCTAGATTCTAGCAGTAGTAGTTTTTAGAGATCCAATAAGAATATCTCATTACCAACACTTCCTTAGTAGAAGGTTGAAGGAAAGGTCTCATTTGGAAGACCAGAGAAGCTGTGAGATAGAAGACCTTGGTGAGGTCTCAAGGAGAAACAAGGAGAAGGCTTGGAGAGCCTTATTTTTAGAATTCAAAGAAGGCCATTAAAGGAGTTCCTAGGAGAACTCATTAGAGAAATCTACCAACAAGGAGGAGTTACTGATAGAGCAAAATTTGGGATAATTATTACCATCTAAAAACAAGCCCAAAAGGAGAAGAATTTGATAAGGAGTGCCAAATTTTGAAGGAGAATATTAAAGACCTCAAGACATTCATATTCTTGAGAAGGAGATTAGGATCGAAGTCAAAATTTGATAAGGAGAAAAGAGCTAGATATTACTACCAAACCAGAAAGAGTTGAAGATTACCTTTGGAGGCTAGAAGGCTCATCCGAAGATAAGGGTTTTCTGAATCTATAACAAAATAATGAAAGGGTCCTTGAAATAAAACTCAGCTATGATTTGGAGGAACTCCCTACCAAATTTATGAGTTTCAAGAACAACATTTCAATGCAAAAATTAACTACAAAAGGGCAGCAATTAAGACAACATTACTAGCTACAAAACTTTAGGAGTTACAGAGTTCATCCTGAAGGCTAATAGAAGTCACCTACTATATATTAAAGGGAAACAAGATAGAGGAGTTACTAAGTTATGAATTGGTGAGTTAAGGAGTTATTTAGGACAGCCAAGAATAGTTGCAGGTTCATCTAGTTAAAGGTAACAATAAGGTGAATCTAATCACCTAGCAATCCTTCATCTACAAATATCATTAAGGTAAGCAACTTGGGTGCAAATAGGTTCATTAGTTGAACTTTAATTTGGGTTATTATCTAGTTCCATTAAGCACCATTTTAATTCTTTAGAAGTTGCAAAAAGAGAAGGTTGCATTATAGTCTTCAAAAGGAGTGTAGAAGGAAGTTTATTTTAGAGTTATTATCTGCACATTAAATAGGAGTTGGATATATTTTGACAAAAAGAAAATATCATCTTCCTATTATCTAGTTACAACAAAAGAAGACTACATTAAGAGATTATAGTTCTCTACAAGGAGCAATTACTAAGTGCATATTTTAAGGAGTAATAAGGTGAGATTAATATTGCACTATACTAGTTGTTCTTTAGATGCACTAAGTACTTTTAGATTACAGTAAAAATTAGTGCATATTTTGAGTTACTATTGAGGGGTTCATTTATAGGAGTTATAAGGGAGATTATTATTGCACTATAGTTATTATTCAAGTTCACTAAAGTATTTTAGTTAAAGTGAACATTAGTGCAGAATTAAAACCTCTAATAGCATATTAGTTGCATTGTTAAAATCTTGGATTCATTGGTGTTAAGATTATCCAAGTTAGAGGTTAGTGTTGTCTAAGCAAAAGGACAACAAATACATTACATCTTGTTCTCAGATATTAGAGTAGAGAACTACCATATCTAAGAAGCTAGGAGAGCTTCAATAGGAGACATTTAAACTTGATGTAAAATTTAGTTTCTAACTCTAATCTATTGCAAAGTCTTGCATTACATTGGCACCAGATTTGTCCTTCAAATACAACATTAATAGGACAAAATAAAAGTGTCCTAAAGACACTATTATAGGTAGCAAGGCATGGTCTCCAAGCGATCATATCATAGAATTTTGAGGAGAAAACTTCTAACAAAATAGAGGGCTCACAAAGCTAGGATTTTTGGGTGTCTAAAGACACCACTTTTAGCATCTTAACCAGTGTCTACTAGAGCATCCACCTACAACAAAAAGACCTACGTAAGGGAGCCACCAAAGCACAAGAAGTCTACATCTATAGGTCATCATCTTGCAAGGTATATACATAGAAGAGAACATAAGAATACCTACATAAAGGAGTCATCAATACCTATAAGAATACATGTAGAAGATAGCTTGGATCATCTATCTAAAGGAGCTATCATCATTTACGTAGAAGGTAAAATAAAGGATAACGTATAGCAAGCAAAATACAAAGGAAGAATAGAAGGTTCAATACCCAATACTCCAACCAAGTGGAAGCACTACATTCTACCACTCGAGCTCCATAGAACCTCCTCTCAAACACCCTTGGATTGTCATAGCTGGAGCCAACCATCATCCTCAACAAAATAACTTGCAAGAAGGAAATCACTTGTTATCCAAGAAGCGAAGCTAGCTAGAAAATGGTTGGAATGAATAAGCAATAAGAAGGGTTTAACGTTCATCTTTGGTACATTGAAGAGAGAGTGTGCATGCAATTCACACTTGTCTTGAAGGAGGAAGGAATATTGTGCCACTTGGCACAAAGGGCATCTTTACCCTCTCATCTCTAACACTCAAGAAAGGTGCTCATTTCATGAAACATCTTCCATCATTTCTGTTGTGGTGATTTTATGTGTCCTTAAGAAATTGGGTTGTCACGCCACAAGAAAATCATTGATTCACAAACAACACTGTGGACTCTAGTGGATCCACCTCTTTAACTCGAGAAAATATTATCACAAAGACTCTAGACAGATCGAGTAAGGTAAGGACACCCTGGAGGTGAGCCTATAATACTTCTCATATGCTCATGCTCATCTAGATTAACAAAAATAAAGTAAAACTGCAATATTAAAAATGACCAAGCTTTAGAGTAACTCCTAACTAATGCTTCAAGTAGTAGACCGATGCCTTATCCATTGGGTAATTGTAGCCAGACTTAAAGGATGATGAAGAAAGAAGGGGGAGGAGATAAAACTGAGCCAATCACATCCATTCAAATAATGTAACAGAGATGATTAAACATGCCAACGAAAGAAGATGCCACTTATACATTCAAATAATGTAACATATAAATGGGACAACAAGAAAAACTGCACATAAAATTGCCAAAAGGAGGAAGCAGGATAACATTGATCAATAGATCATTACAATGGAGTCTGGTCAATGTAACCAGATCTCACTAAGCAAGTAAAAACAAATTCTCCATTCAAATAATGTAACAGAGAACTACAACTCTTCATTCAAATGATGTAACAAAGAGCCTCCTAGATTTCAATCTCAATCACTAGAAATGATCTCAGTTAACTAGGCACCTCCTCAACAAACACCTGCATAGTGATAGGGAAGAAAATGGGGTGACTAAACAAGACACAAAAGAAAATACAACTGCTAATGACAGACACTCTAGTATACCTCTTACAAAATTACTACACAAAACTTGATGATCAAAGTTATTGCAACCACTCTCTCATATAGCCTGTAGATTGTTATTCAAAGCTTGATGATGGCCCATAATTGCAAAAACTACAACTGCTCCAATAATGGCTCATAACTACAACTATTACTAAAAATCAGGTGATGGCCCATAAAATTGTAACTGCCTTCGAAATTGATCCACCATATTTCTTGCATTAAATGGTTCTCATTCATGACCTAGTAGTAGTCTCCACTGATAAAAAACATCTCCATTCATCTTAAAAATGATCCAAAAATGACTTTAAAAAATTAACTTTCAATTATTGAAACTTGGCCACAAAAATGAAGATGGTTTTTAATTTTATTTTTTCATTTTTTATAAGGTTTTAACTTTAGCCAATTTTAATTTTTATTATCAAAATTTAAATAATAATAAAAATATTTAATAAATTTAATTAAAAAACTCAATAATAAAATTTCATTTTATATTTAATTATTTATAAATTAAATATTTAAATTATATAAAAAGCACGGGCCTTATAAAAGGCACACGTGCCTTTTTTTTTTATTTAAAAAATTTTTTATATAAATATAATATTATAAAAATATAATATTTATTATTATATATAAAGTTAAATTAAACATTTAAATAAATTTAATTAAAAATAATCAAATTTAATTAAATACCTAATTAAACATATAATCAAAACTTTTAAAAAAATATTTAATTTAACATTTAAGACCCTAGAGGTCAAAAATGATTAATTAAATTTTATTAAAGTCCAAAAATGATGACAAAAGACCAAAATGACGACCTGACTTCGATGACACAAAATTTTCAAAGACACTTTCGAAAGGTGAGACAAGCCTGGAAAAGACCCAAGGACCCAAAAATTTATTGAATGGAGGCAGACTGGGGCAAAAATGCAAGGGACTCATAGGACACCAAAATTTTTCAAAAATAGGGGTAAAACAAGTTGGATTTTGAGGATCCAACATAGGCTCCGACTGGGACAGGTGATGAAAAATACTGTTGGGCAATGAATCACCTGAGAACTCCAGAATCTCCAGTAGACCAAAAAGATAAAACTTGCCTAATCACCTATAGAAAACACCTTAGTCACCTACAAGAACTCCTTAATCACCTACAAAAACACCTTAATCACCTATAAAACTCCTTAATCACCTAAAAGGACTACTTAATCACCTAGAAAGGACTCCTTAATCACCTAAAGACTGAAACACACCTTTTTTTTGTGGCTTCTCAAGCCCTTTGTACAGAATGATACAATTTCAAATGTTGGCCATTGATAGGAATTGAAAATTCCTTGCCATCCAGAGTTTGCAACTTGTAAGTATGTTGGCCTACCATTTGAAGGATTTGATAGGGACCAAGCCATTTTGGTTCCCACTTCCCTTTTCCCCATGCTTGTCATTCTTAGGATCCCAATACAACACTATATCTCCTTCCTGAAAAGGTTTACCTCTAGCCTTCTTATTGAACAACTATGATGTTTTATGAGCCTGCTCAGTTATCTTCATTAATGCATATTTTCTATCTTCCTACAACTTCACAATTTGATCAAGTCTTCTCTGCAAGACATTTGGATTTTCATGATCCTATAGAAGCAAAGACAAAGCATGACTTTCTACCTGAGGGGGCAATAGAGCATCCTCACCATAAACTAGCTCATAAGGAGATTTTCCTATGCTTCTTTTGATAGATATTCTATCAGCCCATAGAGCAAACTTTAGTTCACTATCCCAACTTCTCTTATTCTTGCCTAATGCTCTTTTGATTCTTGTGATCAAATTCTTATTTGAGGATTCTGCTAATCCATTCCCTTGAGGATAGTAGTTTGTAGAATGAGAAAGCTCTATGTTGTACCTAGCACAAAATTCAATCATTTCAAAAGAAGTGAAGTAGTTACCATTATCTATAACTAACTTCTTAGGGACCCCAAATCTTGTCAATATTTGCTCTTCCAAAAACTTGATGACCACACCTGTAGTAGATTTCTTGAGAGGTGTTGCTTCTACCCACTTGGTAAAATAGTTTGTTGTTGTGATGATCCACCTATGACCTCCAGAAGAATTGGGGTTAATCTCACCTATGAGATCTATTCCCCATTGAGAAAAAGGAGCTTCAACAATCACTAGCTTCAAGGGCATGGCTGGCAAATTCTTCTTCCCTACAAAAATTTGATAGTTATGACAACTTCTAACAAAATGGTAGACATATTTAAACAATGAGGGCCAATAATAACCAGCTCTCATGATTTTGTGAGTAGTGGCCTTTGGAGCAAAGTGGCCTCCACAAAAACTAGAATGATATTCTTTCAACACTTGAGGCACTTCTTTCTCAAACAAACAGAGAAGCAACACTCCATCTGGATGCCTCCAATACAGTCTACCTTCCTGAATATAATACCTTTGAGCCAATTGCTTGATAGACCTTATTTTATTTTGGGACATGTCTCCTAGAAATGATAAGTTTTGGAGGTAGAATATTATGCCATCATACCATCTACAATCAGAATTATCAATTGCTCTAGCTTCTTGTTGCTCATCTACTACAATAGTGTTATTCATATCTTCTCCTTCTTTGTTGGCCAAGTACTTTGCCAATCCTTGTCCTTTGATAATTTACACTACCTTGAACTCCACATCATACTACAGTAATTTAGCCATCCACCTTGCAGGACTACCTAAGGGTTCAGGCTGAGTGAAAATATATTTAATAGCAATGTAGGGGATACAAGCTATTACCTTATTGGACCCAAAGATATACTTGAAATGATCCAATGCTCTGATTAATGCATAAGCCTATTTTTCCAAAATGGAAAATTTTAGTTGAGCACCCTTCAATCCTGTACTCATAAAGGCTATGGGCCTTTCATTTTTCTCTTCATCTTGTTGAGCTAGAACTACAGCAATAGTGTGTTCTGAAGCAAATGAGTAGATTTTAAAATCTTTGGAGTAATCAGGGCAGATCAATACTGGAACCTTAGTAATTGCATCTTTGATCTTCTAAAAAGTTGTAGTATTTTCCTCTATCCACCTTATTTCTCCATTTTTCTTGATCATGTCATTTATTGGCTTGGCAATCTGAGCAAAATCAGGGACAAACCTCCTAATAAAGTTAATATTTCCAAAGAATGATCTAACTCCCTTAAGATTCTTAGGAGGGGGAATTTTAGCAATGGCTTCTACTCTTTGTGGATCAATGCTAATTCCATATTTTGAAACAATATGCCCAAGTAGTTTACCTTGTGTGGCCCCAAACACACATTTTCTAGGATTCAAAGATATGCCAAACTCCTTGCACCTGTCAAACACTTGAGTTAGATGTGCAAAGTGATCTTCAAGATTCTTTGAAAAAACTGTAATGTCATCAAGATATACTACCACTATCTTGAACATCAATCCTTTAAATGCAACATCCATTGCTCTCTGAAATGTTGCCCCTACATTCATCAATCCAAAGGGCATCCTGAGATATTCAAATGTTCCCCATGGTGTAGTGAAAGTTATTTTGTGTTTGTCTTCTAGATTCACTGCAATCTGATTGTAACCTAAAAAGCCATCCAATAAAGACATTCTTGATGACCCAACCACTGCTTGAAGCAACTGCTCCATATTTGGAAGTGGATAATTATCTTTAAGAGAGCTCTTATTCAAATTCTTGAAATCTACACAAAGCCTGATCTCACCATTATTTTTTCTAACTAGAACTAGGTTTTCCAACCAAGTAGAAAATCTCACCTTCCTGATTATCTTGGTATCCAATAACTTTTGCACTTCTTTCTGCATAATTGGATGCAAAGTGGGATTGAACTTCCTTTGTTTCTGCCTGAAAGGCTTAGTATATTTTTGAAGAGGTATTATGTGAGTCATTACCTTTGTATTGAAGGTCTTCAGATCTTCATAACTCCAAGCAAAAGCATCCATGTTCTTTTTCAAGAACTTGATATATTGTTGCTTCTCTTTTCCTGATAGGGCCTTATTGATCCTAACAATCTTAGGCTCTTCCTCTGTTCCAATATTAACTTCATCAATCTCAGATTCTTGGACCAAAGGTTTATATGCTCTATCAAAGTCATCAAACAAGCTCTCTAAAGATACCAACCCCCTAGGGATCATGTTGGTCTTTAGTTGTATGACTTCTGTAGGCTCTCCAATAACATCCTTCAATTTTTCTTCATCACTTTCATCACAAATAACATCAAAAAATTCATTTTGCATAGTCATAAAATCATTAATGTGTATATCATCATGAAAAACTTGTAAATATACCACATTATCAGGAATAGATGGCTTATAAACAGATATGGTTGGGAACCTTTCCATAAACCAAGTGTCTATCTCAAGATTTTTTGCTCCAGAAGCATTAATGGCCAACATATTAGCATTATGATTCTATGCTCTAGGAATAAATTGTAGATCAAAAGCCAAGAATCTATCTATTTCATCCAACATTGTCTGCTTATATTGCTTTAGTCTAGGGTGCTTTGTTTGATATTTCCCTTTTATTTGTTGGATTATTAGTTCAACATCCCCACTAACTCTGAGGTAATTAATACCCAATTCTTTGGCCTTCCTTAGCCCTAGCAATAAAGCTTCATATTCTACAACATTATTTGTACAAGAAAATTCTAACCTGTATGGTATGCCAAGATAGTTGCCATTGATGTCTATCAATAATACTCCAGCTCCTGCTCCTGCTTTAGATTTTGCCCCATCAAAGGTCATAGTCCATATCTCAAAAGTCAGAATTCTATCAGTTTCTGCATCTGCTTCAGCCTTCAATTTTGGATCCATGTTCTCAACATCAGGTACTTCCAACAAGAAAGGAGAATGCCAGATAGAGTAAACCCCCATGTCTTTTTCCTCAATAGAATTCATGACATTAACCATGTTATCATTAGGATCTCTGAATTCAACTAAATACCTATTGAAGGGTTCTCTTTTCAATATCACTTTCTCCTTACCCTACATTGGAATAGTGGCATATGACCAATCTAACTGAATAGTACCACCTAACTGCTCTGCCCAATGCCTAGAGAGTAAGATAGAAAAGAAAGGGTCCACATCTACAACTGCAACATCCATCACCACTCCTTTCTTAGGATATTGTTCAAGATGGACAAGAAGTCCAGTTATAATGCCTACACAAGGTACTCTCCTATTATCCATGATAGAAATAGGAGGGTGCTCTTTTTGACAAATCAAGCCTAACTGATCAACTACTTGTTTTGACATTACATTCATGGAAGCACCACTATCAAGCATGCAGTTATGAATAACATATTGATCCCCATAGCCTGATGTATACCTTAGTGAGATGTAAAATGGCTTAACTGAATATGGGGCTCTAACTGCATTATTCACAAGGCCTATGGGGTTTTGAGGCTTTCCCCCTGATTGATCAATTAATTTGAAGGCTTTACATACCTGATACCGGTACTTTGGAATAGTCATTAATTCCCCAAAAGTGATGTTGACCTTCTGCTTGGAAACCTCTATACCTAGATCAAACTGATCTTTCTTATCATCAATTCCTTTTTTAGTTTTTTGATTAGCCAAGTCACTTTGCTGCTTTTAGATAATTTCTTCTACATCAGGCTCTTCAAGAATCATTTGTAGCTTCATCTGATTTACCTTTTTCTGTGAAATCACTCCTATAGCTTTCTCCTTTTGTGTAGGCACTTCATCAACTTTATCTTCCACTATTCTATTCCTGATATTGATAGCATGTATCTTTTCTAAATATTCAACCTCTTCTATTATAGGTACAAGCTTCCCTTGCTTCATTCTATCAAATCTGGTACTAGGAGGCTCACTTGAGGTTGATGCCTCTCCAAAGACTAAGGCTCTTTGCTCAAGATCACTAGCACATATGTCCATGTCCCTTTCAAATTTTTATTCTCTGGTTTCATCCTCCTGAGTCCAACATACATTAATTCTAATATCTTCATCTTTAGATTCAACATTCAAATCAACATTAGAATGCATACTTAGATAAATGCCACAATCAATAGGGTTATGTGGTGCATCACAAGTAGAGCAATAAAAGGGATAATCTGATGCTATATTATTTTATGGTATGGGATTTGGAATAGAATTTAGATCTCTCTCTACTTCTTTCTTTTTCCAATTCCCATTCCGATTCTTGTTTCCTTCTTCATTTCCATTATTATTCCAGTTTCTATTGAAATTCCTCCTGAAAGGAGGCCTGTTATCTTCTTGTTGTCTATTATTTCCCTGTGAAGTTTTTGCAGTGTTGTCCTTCCCTTTTTCAAGTCTAGCCAACCTATTATTCAAAGTAGTAAACATCTCACTCAATTGATTAGCTATTTTGTTCATTGGATCTTGATCTATTTTCTTAGGGATAGAGAACTCAACCTTCTTAGGCTTTCTTTCAGGTTGATTGGGCTCCAGAGAGTATACTTTCATATTACCACTATCAATCATATGTCTCTCTATTTCAATAGCTCTTTCCATACATATATCAATGGTGGTTGTTGCTTGTTGCCTTAGCTCATAACTAAAATCTCCAAGGAAAGCATTTTTGTAGAAACAAATAGATTGATCATCATTTGGCCTTAATGCTACAGGAATATTATTTCTAGTCTTGAAGAACCTCCTATTGAAATCTTCTACTATTTCATTTTCCTTCTTCTTCATGGTGGCCAACTCTATCAGCAAAGACTATTCATTCTTCCTCTCTCCATATTTCCTAAGGAAAGTGTTCTCTAGCTCTTGAAAATTATGGATAGTACCAGCTCCAAGGTTGTTAAACCATTCTCGAGCATCCTTCTCTAAAGTTTGAAAGAACAATCTAAGGACAACATCTTCATCATCCACCTCAAGACTATCCATGGCATATAGAAAATCTCTAATATGATCTTCACCAGTCACAACATTGTTTCCTTGGAACTTAGGCAAGTACTTATGAGCTTTACCAGGGAGAGGATTCAGATTTACAGGTAAAACAAAAGCTCTATATCTATTGGTCCTCCATTGATTAACATTAGCATTGGCATTTTGATTGACATTTTGATTTACATTGATATTTTGATTTGCATTAGGAGCTGCCATACTCACTATAGGTACTTGGTTTACAATAGGAGAAGACTGATTCAAACCAAGATTTGGGCTAGAAACTAAAATTGGAATTGAATATTTTCTGTGAGACTTGAAAAATACCTCAGGATTTGGCACTCCAGAAAGCACTTCTTTACCACTTCTTCTTGTAGATGCCAGATCCAACTCCTCCTTCTTTATTTTTAAATTCTGAGTTCATTCAGAGTCACCAGCACAAATGTGCAAAGAAAGAGCAAGATCTTCAACAATACTTGGGCTAAGATTGCTCAACCTGATATTCACTCAACTCTCACAAATTCCACTCTAGGAGAGACTGAGAAAAACAAAACACACAAAAATACTAAGCCACCAAAAACTATTGGTTGATTGCTACCACACAAAAAGTTCTAGAATCATCCCCAACAATGGTGCCAAAAATTATTGTGGTGATTTTTTGTGTCCTTAAGAAATTGGGTTGTCATGCCACAAGAAAATCATTGGTTCACAAACAACACTGTGGACTCTGGTGGATCCACCTCTTTAACTTGAGAAAATATTATCACAAAGACTCTAGACAGACCGAGTAAGGTAAGGACACCCTGGAGGTGAGCCTATAATACTTCTCATATGCTCATGCTCATCCAGATTAACAAAAATGAAGTAAAACTACAATATTAAAAATGACCAAGCTTTAGAGTAACTCCTAACTAATGCTTCAAGTAGTAGACCGGTGCCTTATCCATTGGGTAATTGTAGCTAGACTTAAAGGATGATGAAGAAATAAGGGGGAGGAGATAAAACTGAGCCAATCACATCCATTCAAATAATGTAACAAAGATGATTAAACATGCCAGTGAAAGAAGATACCACTTATACATTCAAATAATGTAACATATAAATGGGACAACAAGAAAAACTGCACATAAAATTACTAAAAGGAGGAAGCAAGATAACATTGATCAACAGATCATTACAATGGAGTCTGGTCAGTGTAACCAGATCTCACTAAGCAAGTACAAACAAATCCTCCATTCAAATAATGTAACAGAGAACTACAACTCTTCATTCAAATGATGTAACAAAGAGCCTCCTAGCTTTCGATCTCAGCCACTGGAAATGATCTCAATTAACTGGACACCTCCTCAGAAAAACCTACATAGTGATAGGGAAGAAAACAGGGTGACTAGACAAGACACAAAAGAAAATACAACTGCTAATGATGACACTCTGGTATACCTCTTGCAGAATCACTGCACAAAAACTTGATGATAAAAGTTGTTGCAGCCACTCTCTTATATAGCCTATAGATTGGTTCTCATTCAAAGCTTGATGATGGCCCATAATTGCCAAAACTGCAACTGCTCCAGTAATGGCTCATAACTACAACTGTTACTAAAAACTGGGTGATGGCCCATAAAAATTGTAACTACCTCCGAAATTGATCCACCATATTGCTTGCATTAAATGGTTCTCATTCATGGCCTGGTAGTGGTCATCAAAAACATCTCCATTCCTCTTGAAAATGACCCAAAAATGGCTTCAGAAAATTAACTTTCGGTTGTTGAAACTTGGCCGCAAAAATAAGGCTGGTTATAATTTTATTTTTCCATTTTTTATAAGGTTTTAACTTTAGCCAATTTTAATTTTTATTATCAAAATTTAAATAATAATAAAAGGAATCAGCCGATGGCCATTGGCCATCAATCGAAATTCCCTTTACAAAGGGAATCGACCGATGGCAAATGGCCATCGGTCGACCTTTAAAAATTTTCATTTTAATTTAAGTTTTACTTTATTAAAAATTTTAATTTATTTAAAGTTTTAATTTTTATAAAAAGGCATGTGTGTGCCTTTATAAAAGGCAGCACGTGCCTTTTGTTCTTTTAATTTTTTTTTTTTTTAAACCATTTTTTTTATTATTTTTTTAAATAAAAGAGGGGGCTATCGGTCGACCCCCTATCATGGTCATCCAATGGGCATTGATCGACACCTTCTCAAGGTCGGCCAACGGGGCATCGACCAACATGGTCGATTGACGGGCATGGAAAGTCGGTCGAAAATTATTTTTTTATTTTTATTTTTAATTAATTTATATATATATATATATATATTATAACTATTAAAATATATAATATTTATTATTATATATAAATTTAAATTAAACATTTAAATAAATTTAATTAAAAATAATCAAATTTAATTAAATACCTAATTAAACATATAATCGAACTTAAAAAAAAAAAAAAAAAAATAATAATATATTTAATTAAACATTTAAGACCCTAGAGGTAAAAAATGATTAATTAAATTTTATTAAAGTCCAAAAATGACGACAAAAGACCAAAATGACGACCTAACTTCGATGACACAAAGGTTTTCAAAGACACTTTTGGAAGGCGAGACAAGCCTAGAAAGGACCCAAGAACCTGAAATTTATTGAACGGAGGCATACTAGGGCAAAAATGCAAGGGACTCACAGGACACCAAAATTTTCAAAAAATTGGGGGTAAAACAAGTTGGATTTATAAGATCCAACAAGAAAGCTGCTCATTTTAAGGTGCTCATTTCATAAAATTGTTCCCATCATTGCCCTAATGTATAAAGAGGTTCAATGCTAACCAAGAAGATTATAATCCTACACCATGTGAAAAAGTTTTTCTCAAAGGGTAAGCATTACTCAAGGAAGGAAGAAAGGAATCTCAACACTCATGCCACTTGTCACATTCATCAAGGAGTTAGCACTATTGTAGCCACCATTAAAAGGAGCACTCAAGGAAGGAAGCGTATTCAAAAATTAGCATTGAAGTGGAGAATGTATTCAAGCCAAGTCAAGGAAGAAGATACAAGATCTATTTGGATTCAAAGAGTGTCATAAACCTACGTTATACAAGAGCATTAAATGCTCAATGTCATAAGCATAACTCAAGAAAAGAGTACCGAGTGAAGAATAGCAAAGCAGTTATATCAAGTGGAAGTAAAACCTGTCATAGACCAATTTCATCAATGTAGAGGAAGTGCATTGAATTTAGCACCAAATTCATAATTATCACCACTGCCTAATCAGCTTGTTCATTGTACATAGAAAGGAGGTAATACACTACAAACATATTTTCCTCTAAAATAGGAGCTATAAGGTATTGGAAATTGATTATCATCATCCTTAGAAGTAAGAGGGCAATTTTAGTAAAAGTTGAAGACATTATAAATTGCTAGATATTTGCAAATAACTAAGTAGGAGTTATAAGGAGTATAGTATAAGGTTGAAACTCTTCTATTATTTACTTTGGAAATAATAGCAAAATCAACCATACATTTGAAAGCAAATTTAAAGAAGGTTTATATATTTAAATAGTTTAATATTTGCAATTAAATACCATAGGAGATATAAGGGTTTCTACTTGGAAAGTTAAAACTCTATTATTGCAAATATTATTATTTTCTAATATTCCAAATTAGGGAGTTATAAGGTATACTACATCAAAATAGTTTATTGGAATTTAGAAATATTAAACTATTGGACATTGAGGGATATAAAAGGAAGTTCTTCATTTACTTAAATGAGTTGGAATTATATAATTTTTTTTTGTGGAAAACATCCTAGAAGAGATGCCAATTTTAGGTAAGACCCAAGGAGGAAGGGTTATCTCTTCCGTCAAAATCTTCCAGGGCTCGCACTTGGCCTACCACCTTTGACATACTCAAGGAGGAAACTTGAAACAACAAAATCAAGAACACACAAACACACAATAAGAATAAAAAAAAACATGCTCCTTGAGTGTGTCGAAAAGATAAAGCACAACCAAACACACACACAATAAGATAAAACAAAACACACAACACAAACCACACAGAAAAATCACAAGAACAACATAACAAAATACAAACATGACAAAAACAATAGAACGCTACAAAGACATGACCAACAAAAATATGAAAAACAAAAACAACCAAAACCTAAAAAATAAAAATTAAATAAAAACATCCAACAACAGACAACAAAAAAAAAACATAGAAAACACTAACACACAAAAACACCAATTAACAAAACATAGAGAAACACAAGAACAATAATAAAAAACACAAAAAAACATAAAACAACAAAAACACAAGAACAACAAAAAATAACACAAAAAAACAAAACAAAACAAAAACACACACACACACCTCAAAAAACTAAACAAAAAAAGAAAAAAATTAAACACAACAATGACCTTTCTAGACCAAAATACTTTTAAGGCAAGAATCAATAGAGGAAACAAAAGAAATATTAGTTTGATCTAGGGAACTAAAATACCTTGACCGAACAAAAGAGAATAAAAAATTATGCAAGAAGAAACTAGGTACTTACAGAACTAGAGCCATCCAAAGAAATGATAGAAAGAAGAGCTTCCCTTATTTGCGAAGCCCACCATCAGGAGAGTAGTCATAACAAGTAATATCACCTTTGGCCAAAGCCAAATTAGCTAAAGCATCAGCACTCTTGTTATGATCTTTGACCACGTGATTGTAATCAACTTTCAAAAATCCCATTTGGATTAATTGAATCTTCTCAATAATTATTTTATTCTCCAATCAACATTATGATTCTTAGAAGGAGTTTTTAAAAGATTAATCATGATTTGAGAGTCAGAATCATCTAGCACCTTTTCCCATCCAACCTTAGTAGCCTCTTGAAGACCTCTAAGGATAACGTACCCCTCAGCAAGGTTATTGGATAGAATACCCAAATTCTCAGCAAAAGTAAAAACTAGAGAGCCATATGAAATTCTATCAATTCCTCCTGCACTAGCTTTTCCAGGGTTCCCTCTAGAGGCTCCATCGGTATTGACTTTTCCAAAATCCTTAGGAGGAGGTTGTCAATTCCTTGTTCTATCCATATTGCAATTACTCACATTTTATTTAAGTTGGTTGCCCTTATAAGAGTTAATCTTCAATATTTGCATCACTTGATCCCATATTTGGTGGGAGTTTTGGGGGTGATTAAGGATTTTTTGGACTGATTCAACTAATTTGGAAATTTTATTTTTTCAAATATAGTGAATATCCTTCCGATCTTGATTAAAAATTTGGTTGTTCCTTTCATTTCAGATATTCTAAAGAAGAATGGTAGAACGCATCCAAACTAACTGCCTAATAAAATGATCAACACCCTCTTGTTTAGGCTAATCCCTCCAAATTTGTTCAAAAGTAAATATTGGAAATATGAGCAATTTTTGTTGTCATTGATGTCAAGAGTCAGTTTCAATGAGTAGTGCAAAAGGAAGGATGTCAAGAATTAGTTTCAGTATGTAGTGCAAGAGAAAGATTGCTTCTAGGCCTAAGGGAAATAATATTATAATATCTCTTATTATAATATTCAAGGTGGTCATATGAGGTCTAAAGAGCAATAGGAAGGCCTAAGAAAAATAATATTATAATGTTTTATTATAATATTAAAGGTCTAATGTTAAGACCTAAATATTTAAATTAATTATAAATTAATTATAATAATTTCATTATAAATTAATTTATAACTTAATTTAATTAACCCTAAAGTTATTAAATTAATTATAATAATTTTATTATAAATTAGTTTATGATTTAATTTAATTAACCCTAAGGTTAGGGTTATAAGGGCACAAAGTTTAATTTAATTTGAATTAAAATTGAATTTCAAGGATCGTCGATATTTTGAGCACATGGCACATTGCATATAAAAGGGGCAAGTTTTATTTCAAAATATTATCCATGCGAAAGTATTATTGCCTAAGGAAATCATACATTGTGATTAGAGAGGAAGAAACTTGCATGTGTTTTAAGGACTTCAAAAGGCAGACGAAGGAACAAAGACAAGTGGGAGCACTAACACTTGTCCAAAGTGTTGGGTAGTGCAATTGGTATCCAAGGACTGCGCTAAGTCATTTGCATGCACAAGGTTAGGGGTTCGATCCACATGATCTTCATTTTACAAGAGGAGAATGTGTTTTGATCTGCACCATCAAAGAAGAACAAAATGAAGGTGTGCACCTTTCCTTTTACGTGGAGGCACATAGCCCACTTGGTGGGCGCGTGTTGTGCGAAGGCTCTTGGAAGAAGGGGTTTGTGTGTTCAAAACCCGCCAAGGCCTTTTGGTGTGATTGAAAAAGGTATGCACTCACATTTGCTAAGGTTTAACATTGCATCCAAAAATTGCAAGGGTGAATTAATTTTTTAATTTCCTAAAGTTTTATTAATTTAAAATTGCATAGTTAAAGGGATTTATGAGTTATAAAAGGGAGATGAAAAGGTATGCAAAGTTTTAATTTTTGTGCTTGATTTTTAAGTGGTTAAATTTTATAAAATAATTAATAAGGTGTGCCAAGGGTGTTAGATGTTATTTATTAAAATAAATTCATATTATAAAAATTGATTTGTAAGGAGAAATAAGGCATAGTTGAGTTTTGTTATTTTGGCAAGGTGAAATATTTTTGAAAGAAAATATTAAGGACAAATTTGTGATATCTAACCATTGATATTTTCAAAGAGGTTGAGTGTGATTAAGATAGGTTTTGAGATCAAATCTTCTTCAAAACAAAGGTATGGGCATATCTTCCTTGTGAGTGAAATATTGTTGGATTGGATGTTATGAATGCTAATTTGGAGTGAAAAGGTTTGTTTGATAAGCATTGTTGAGTAAGATTTCATGTGCATGATTGGTAAATGTTTGTGAGAATATTTGAGTGAGAAATTGAGAACTATCTTGAACTAGGGTTTGAGAAAGACCATGAGTATCATTATTATGTGAGATTGTTTGATAACAATTTTTGGGAATATTTGAGTAAAATTTCATATGCTTGGTCAGGGTTTGTAAGCAAGTTGTGTTTCATTGAATAATTTGTTGAGTGGAGTTGATTGAGCATAGTTGATTGAAATTTTTGCAGTGATAGTGCAAGTTCTGTGAAACAAATTGTTCTTTATACTAAATTGATTTAAAAATAATTTGGAAGTGATTGAGTGATTAAGAGTGTGAAACATATTGAGTCTTTAATAATTCTTTATATGATTATGTGAGTCAAACAAAACTCTGAGTGAAATTTGTTTGTGTGATTGAAGAGATTTTCTAAAAGAGATTGAGTTGATTTTATATACAAGTTTTGCAATTATTTAAATAGCTTTTGTGAAAGCTTGTGAGCTGAGTTGAGTAAGCTTTTGTAAAATCTTAAGGACATAATTTGTGTGAGCTTTTGTGGAAGCTTACAAGAAGGTTTGAGGTAAGTATTTGTGAAGACTTGTTCAGCAGGTTAGATAAGTTCTAGAGAGAACTTGTTGAGCAGATTTGAGATAGATATTGAGAATATTTGTGCTAGAATGATGGACAATATTTAGTATAGATTTGAGATAGAGATTGAGCATATTTATGCAAGGTAAAGGATAGTGTTGAATACAAATATGAGACAGAGAACATAACAAAGTAAGAGCAAGCTTTGGAGGTGACAAAGCAAAGGACAATAGTCTCCAATGGATAGAGATTCATTAGCCAGGACAGAGAGCATAGATATCTTCAGTGGAGATATATCCACAAGCTAGTGCGATGGACAGATCACCAGCCAGAGCATAGGAGAAGGAGTTCTCCTATGGATAGATTTCCACAAACTTGATCACGGGATTGGTGTCTCTTTTGGAGAAATTTCCATAAACATTGTAATAGGGAAAGGATTTCCAAGAGAATTTATTGAGTAAATTTTATAAATAATATTTTATTCATGGAGTAGACCACGTTATGTGAACCACGTTAAATCATGTCTCTCATGTGTGTTATGTTTTATGTAATGTTTACTATTTTAATATTATTGATGTTATCATATGTATTGAAAAGTAAAAAAAATTATCTTATATTGTCCATCCCCCCTCTCAGTATAAGCACATGTTCTTCAATTGGTATAAGAGTGGGTCTCTCCATGAAAAGACTAATACATTGAAGGAAGATCTATCAAAAACACACATGACTTAAGAGAGTGAATAAGAGCCCATGTTTGACATAAAATATAAATTATTTACTACTCTCAAAAATCTTGAAAAGGTGAGAAATAAGAACTCAAGTTTGAAGGATCAAATTCAAGAGGATGAAGAAGCAAAGATAACTTCTACAAAGTCTCACAGATTTCAATATAAAGGTAGAAGAGGGAAAAAAATTGAACAGAATATGATAGATCTATTAAGAACAAGAGAAACAGAATGTGAAATATTGGAAGCATAAAATGTTTATCTAAGGAATGAAGTTGAAAATACCAAGGTACTACAAGATATAAAGTCTTGGAAATAGAGAGAGGATTCAAACCTTCAAGAAGCAGAGACTTCAAACAAATATAAGCAAGTGACTCATACTCTGAAAGGAAAAGACATCAAGAAAGAAGAAATCAAAGAACCATGGACAAAGGTTAATTACAACAAAAGAAGGAGCACTCGACCATATTTTCCAAGGCATTCAAACAGGTTACATACTCTCTTCCATGGCTATTAATTTCCTTGTAATAAATATGGTCATAGAGATATACATTGCACTGGTTATGTTAAAAAGGATGTAAATAGAAATTTCAATTCTTTTGTACCTCTTATGGACAGTGATGTTATATGTTATAAGTGCAATAATCTTGGGCACAAGGCTAGATGGTGTAAAATGGTATTTCCTGAGTCGAGTAAAAAGAATAAAATTTCAACAATTAGGAAAGAGAGAAAAGGGTATCAGAAAGTTAGATCAATGTTAGTACAAACAACACTTCATGTTAAGGACAAGGAAAAATAATGGTATCTTGATAGTGGATGTTCTAGTCACATGACAGGAGACAAAAGTAAATTTCTAGTACTCAAAAAAATTGATGGAGGGTCAGTAAGATTTGGTGATAATGGATCAGAAAAAATTTGTGGGAAAGAAACTTTGAGTTTAGAAAATGGAAAAATAAAAATAGAGAATGTATTGTATGTCAAGGGGTTTAGGCACAATCTACTAAGTGTCAGTCAACTTTGTGATCAAGGGCACATGGTCACCTTTCATCCAAGTAGGTGTGAGATTAGAAATTCTAAAACTGGAAAACTTATTGCAAATGCAAATAGAACTACAAACAACCTCTACATGTTAAGTGAGATTAAATGAGAAAAGTGGTTTCTATCACAAGAAGATGAGAGTTGGTTGTGGAATAGAAGAATGGGTCATTTGAACTTTGAAAACATAGTGAACATAAGTAATAAATAGGCTGTTAGAGATTTATGCAAGCTAAAAATACCACAAATCACAATTTGTACACCTTGTCAGCATGGAAAGCAAACTAGAACCAATTTCAAATCAAAAAGATTTATGTCATATGAGCCATTGAAAATGATACATACTAATCTATGTGGTCCTACCAGAATATAAAATATTCAAGGTGAAAGTTACTTCATATTGTTTATAGATTATTATTCCATAATGACTTGGGTAGCCTTCCTGAAAGAAAATTTAGAAGCACTTGATAAATTCATGATGTTTAAAGAGTTGGTTGAAAATGAAATAGGTAAGAGGATTAAGTTTTTGAGATCAAACAAAGGAGGATAATTTACCTCAAATGATTTTTTAAACTATTGTGAACAACATGGAATCAAAAGAGAATACTCAGCTGTAAGAAATCCTCAACAAAATGGATTTGTTGAAAGGAATAATAGGACTATTGAAAATATGACTAGAGCTATGTTAAATGAATCTAAGATTTTATATGGTTTTTGGAGGGATGTAGTTAACACAATAGTTTATATCATTGATAGGGCTAAAATAAGAGTGAACCATTACAAGAATCCATATGAGATTTGGAAGGGAAGACTAGCCATTGTGAAATACTTCAAAATCTTCATAATCAAGTGTTACATAAGATGGGAATAGAAAGACTTGGGCAATTTTGACCCAAGATGTGATGAGGGTATTTTTCTTGGTTATTCCACTAAGGGCAAAGCCTATAGATGCTAAAAAAAAAGACATATACTATTGTAGAAAGTATAAGTGTAACATCTAATGAGAAGATAGGATTAAGAGAACCAATTCAAGAAATTGTGTATTAGGAAGATAAAATTTGTCAAGAAGAGTTATGTGAGGAATCATAAGGAGAAGAGGAAGAAACAAAAAGACTTCTTCCACAGACTCCATCTAGGTATGTATAGAAATATCATCCAAGAGATCTAATAATTGGAAATCCATATGATAGACAGACAAGGATAAGGGTAATAACATCAAATCAACAAGCAAATTTTCTTAATTGAGCCAAAATATTTCAATGAGGCAAGTGAAGATGACTTTTGGGTTAAGGCAATGAATGAGGAACTAGATCATATAGAGAAAATTAAGACTTGGGAACTTGTCCCATGACCAAAGTACAAGAATGTGATTGGCACTAAATGGGTATTCAAAAACAAGTTAAATGAAGATGTTCAAGTAATCAGAAAAAAAGCAATATTAGTATGCAAAGGTTATGCACAGGTAGAGGGAATTGACTTTGATGAGACATTTTCTCCAGTTGCACAACTTGAAGCTATAAGAATATTCTTAGCCTTTTCAAGCTTCAAAAACTTCAAAGTATATCAGATGGATGTTAAATCAACCTTTCTAAATGGTGTTCTAGAAGAAGAGGTTTACATTGAGTAGCCAGAAGGATTCAACTTGACTGATAAATCATACTATGTATGTGTGGGCACGTGAGAATTAGGAGCAATAGGAAAATGCAGAAATATTATATTCAACCTTGGAAACATAAGAATTACAAAGTTTAAATAGTGGTTTATTAAACAACCTTAGGGAATATAGGAGAATTTAGGAAAGGAATAAGAATAGGGAGGAAAGGAGAAAGGGAATTTGGTGTTGTCTACCTTGCCGTCCATGCCGTCCAATCTACCCAGTTAGCTGTCATCCAAGTCAAACTACCTGCCCAGTCAGTTGTTGTCCAAGGAGGTAAAAGGGTAAGATCCAAAGCTTACCATTGTAAACAATTTTTTACTCCTTTTAACTGGATTAATTTCCAACATTCTCCCCATTAAAGTTGAGAGGACTAACTATACAGTCTCTTAGCTTTATATATTGAGCTTTAGGTATACCTTTGGTGAAGATGTCTGCAATATTATCCAAAGTTCTACAATATTGGAGCTCAACTATCTGTTGTTCCACCATATCTCGAATGAAGTGATACTTCATATCAAAATGCTTTAATCTACTATGGTGGACTGGATTGTATGCCAACTAAATGGCACTTATGTTATTATAATACAGTCGAGTTGGACCATTTTGACTTTCTCCAATCTCTTCAAGAAATTTTCTCAACCATAGGTCTTGAGTACTAGCATGTGTGATGGCTATATACTCAGCCTCAATTTATGACAATGCTACAACAGTTTATTTCTTGGAACTCCATGTAATTAGTCCTGATCCTAGACTAAAACAATTTCTTGATGTATATTTCCTGTCATCTATATTGCTGCCCCAATCACTATCACTGAAGCCAACTAATTTCACATAATTACATTTTTGGTAATGGATTCCAAAATCCAATGTACCTTTTACATATCTTAATATTATTTTAGTTGCTTGTAGATGCAGCTCAGATGGACTAGCCATAAACCTTGAAACTATAGAAACAATATATTGAATATCAAGCCTTGTGTTGGTGAGAAACATTAGACTCCCAAACCATGCTTCTATAAGTGGTCATGTCAACCTTTGATGCTCCATCATCCTTGCTTAATTGGATCCCATGTCCAGTTGGAGTTGCAACTGATTTGCACTGCTCCATGGAAAATTTCTTGATCATGTCTCGAGCATACTTGTGTTGACATATGAAGATCCCTTTATTTGATTGATGCACTTCCATCCCTAGGAAGTATCGCATTAAACCAAGATCTTTCATCTTGAACTATTTCATCATGGAGTTTTTGAACTCCATATTCATTTTATTGTTACTACCCATAAATATTAGATCATCCACATACAAAAAAACTATGAGAATGTCTACTTCATGTTTTAGGTAGTACAGAGTTGGTTCACTTTTGCTTCTTGTGAATCCATACTCACTGAAATAACCATCAACGAGTGAGTACCAAGCTCTTGGTGCTTGCTTGAGGCCATAAAGTGATTTCTTCAATTTGTAAACAAGGTTCTCCTTTCCTTGTTCTTTAAAACCTTGAGGTTGTTTAACATAAGCCTCTTATGTCAAGTATCCATTCAGAAAAGCACTTTTCACATCCATGTGTTGAACATTCCATCCTTTATGGGCTACTAAGGAAAGAACTGATGTGATTGTTTCTTGTTGTTTAACAGGAGCAAAGGTTTCCTCATAGTCAATGTCAAATTTTTGAGTAAAATCTTTTGCTAATAGTCTCACCTTATGCCTCTCAATACTTTCATCAACATTGTACTTGGTCTTGTAGACCCATTTACATCCAACACATTTTTTTCCTTTGGGTAGCTTTAATAGCTCCTATGTATCATTATTTTTTATGGAGGTTATTTCCTCTTTCATGGCTTCTTTCCATATATTTTTAGTACAAGCCTTCTCATAGCTAGTTGGTTCTAGCTGTGTACTAGCCAATAAATCATAATTAACTACAACTCCCCTAGGATCATGGGAGTCATCATCCCCATACAATTGTAAATTTTCAAGTTGCTGCAAAACTATATTCATTTCACTAGCTTGGCTTCTAGTGAATCTTCTCTGGAAAATTTGATCCAACATTTGAAAATATGGATGATGTTGTAATGTTCTTTTGCCTCTTGATGGAGATTCTCTTTCAATGTCCATCGATGAAGAACTTACTGATATCTGTGGAGAATGACTTGGAGTGGTGGTTGAAGTACTTGACGTAGTACTCCTACTTGGGCTTGGATGGGGTGGCGTGATATTGCTTTTCTTTGGAGACACCTATTGTACCTATGAATAACTTACATCTTGGGACTCATCATCAACAAAAATTCTTTGATGACCCCATTCTCCCCCTTCATCAAAAATTACATCCCTGGAGAGTATAACTTTATGAGTCTTGGGATTGTAGAGTTTATATGCCTTTGTAGACTCACAATACCCTACAAATATACAAGATTGACTCTTTGGATCAAGCTTCTTCCTTTTCTCATCAGGAATGTGTGCATATGCTAAAGAACCAAACACTTTGAAGTGTTTTACATTAGGTTTATTTTCATACCACCCCTCATAAGGAGTGACACCATCTAAACTAGAAGTATGACTTCTATTTAGAATATATACACTAGTTCTTATAGCCTCTGCCTAGTACATATGAGTTAGATGCTTAGTTTGAAGCATCGATATCACCATTTCAACTATGGTGTGGTTCTTTCTCTCGAACACACCGTTATGTTGTGGGGTATAGGCAATGGTGAATTGCCTTTTAATCCCACTTGCTTTACAATATTTCAAGAATACTTTTGAGGAGTATTCACCTCCTCGATCTATCCTAAGACATTTTACATAATTCCCACTTTGATTATCTACATTTTTTCTAAAATATATGAAGCAATCAAAAGCTTCATATTTATGTTTCAAAAAATAAATCCAACACATTCTAGAGAAGTCATCTATGAAAGTGAGAAAATAAGAATAGTTTTTGAGACTCTATATTTGCATTGGTCCATAGATGTTTGAATGTACTAATTGAAGTGGATAGCTAGATCTCCATGCTTATCCTTTTGGAAACTTCAACCTTGAGTGCTTTCCCAAAGCACATCCTTCACAGACATCCTTTTGTTCATTGATTTTGGGAAGTCCTATCACCATAGCTTGAGAAGTGAGAAGTTTCAAGCTAGCGGAATTAAGGTGACCATATCACAAGTGCAAAAACACACTTGGATTTATTATAGATACATTTGTAATTTGAGCTGCTTCTGGCTCACCAAATTTGAGAGGGAATAACCTTTTCTTGGTCATGGGGACTTGTGTGATGACACGATTACAATTATTTTTATCAAAAATGATACATTGTCCTTCATCAAATACAATCTTGTAATTGTTTTCCATCATTTTTCCAATGCTTAGAAAATTGTGTTGGATATTTAGAGTGTAATAGATGTCATGCACTTTCTTTAGTCCTTCTTTGGTTGTAACCTCCATGGCTCCAATACCCTCTACTTGCAATGTCTTATAATCCCCTAATTTAATTTGGGATTTATAAGTGGAATCTATAGTAGCAAATAAATGTTCTTTGCCACTCATATGGTTTGAGCAACCAATATCCAAAATCCATGTGTCATTTATATTGTGTTCTGATTGTCCATATGAAAGAAAAATATTAGAGGTATCATCTTCTTCTCCATAATTACCATATTGACTACTGTTGCCTTGTGAATATTTTGACCAACAGTCGCGAGCGAAGTGACATGGCTTGCCACAGTTGAAGCAAGCTGATTTTGACTTGTCACTTCCTTGCCCTTGATTTCTACTTTGTCCTTGATTTCCTCCTTTATTTTTATTTCCACCTCTTTGTTGATTGCCTCCTCTGTATGAGTTGCCTCCTCTATTGGAATTGTCTCCTCTGTTCTAGTTGCCTCCTCTGTAGTTGCTTCTGCCTCTACCTCTTTGCTTGTCTCTGCCTTGACCTCTTCCCCATCATCTTCCATTGTTTTCATTGGAAGTGAAGACCTTATCATTACCTCCGTAGTTGGTTGAAGGAGTTTTAGTAAACCTCTCTTCATGTGACATTAACGATCCGATTAATGCATCGAATGTTAAAATGGCAAGATCTTTGGATTCTTCTATAATTATGGCAATATGGTTCTATTTCTATGTAAGTGTTCACAACACTTTTGTTACAATTATCTCAGGCGTGATTGTTTCACCTAGAGTAACCATTTTATCCACAATTGCTTTTACTCTAACACAATAATCACCAACTTTTTCATCATCTTTCATTCGAAGATTTTCAAAATCTCTCTTCAGTGTTTGAAGCCTTACCTACTTCACTTGATTACTACCCTGGAATCCATCACTCAATGCTTTCCATGCAACTTGTGCAGTTGTACAAGCGATGATTCTAGGGAATATGTTTTTCTCCAATGCAGCTTGGAGATGAGAAAGAGTAGAAGAGTTGCTCTTTTTCTCTTCTTTTTGTGTTTTCTTGTCTGTAGAACTTAGTGTTGTCCAGTTTGAGGGTTCTATGTAGCCCTCTTCTATTATGTCCCATAAACCTCTTCCTATGAGCAAGGTCTTCATATTTATAGACCAATACTCATAGTCATAACTGTTAAATTCTTGTATAGGTAAGCTATTGTGTGAGGCCATAGTTACCAAAAAACTCTCTTTATTTCATGGTTACAATAAAGTACTTTGTTGTTTTAAAGAAGGAAAGAAGAATAAGGAAGAAATAAGAGATTACAAACTTAATTTAAATCTGATTTGTTCTACTCTATCATTCACTACTTATTCCTCTTGATGTGGGGATGCTATCTCTTGATTCACAAAATTATCTGCTACTTCTTCTTCATCGTCACTTATCAATATTATTTTCGGTGATTATGATCTAACATATCCACTAAAATATTGTAGTGTGTATACTCTGATTCTTTTGGTGCAGCTTGTACGGATTTTGATTGTTCAAATTGACTCTTGAATGAGTTGTCTTCAAATTATGCCCCATACCCTGAGTTAGGATGCCTTTGATGTGCTATCACTGCATTTTGAAGTTGGATAAACACAATGTTGAGCCCATAACCTCTTACTTTTTCATCAAACCTCTCTGCACCTTCTTTTGCTAGAATTACACATAAGGCATGGTAACAGCCATTTGGTCTTATCATCAATGCCTCTTTACAAGTTGTCAATTTGGATATTTTGTCTCTTTTACAAAAAAAACTAAGTCTCTTAGGCTTATTACACAAAAGTTCTACAGTTTATGATTCCTTGAATCAAGTGAAAATTTTATCCTTCGATTACAATAATTGTCTCTTAGACAATGTCTTTCTTTCTTATATGATATATATTAAAAATATATATATATTACTATTTAATAGATTAAAAAATAATTGCTTTAAAAAACTTTAGAAAAGCAATTATAGTTAATATATTAAATATAATATAATTAATTTTAATAATAATATATAAAAAAAAAACTTTATATAAAACATGTATCCTTCACAGGAATCGAACCTGCGACCTATTTCATGCAAGAATTCGTCCTAACCAACTCAGCTACCACTGTCGATGAGAACCCAAGGGCAAGATTACAAGTATATTCTGTTTCAGATCCAATTTCAACAAAAATTTAAAAAATTCAAGCTTTCACTATCGCTTGGTTTTGAACCCACGACCTACAGGAATGAGGGCACCTTATGGCTAGCTCCATGAGCCATTCGAGATACGTGACTCGACGAGAAGGTAAGGGAAGCTTGCCTTCCTTATACTTCTCTCGATCATGCTTTAATTAAAAAAAAATTGGGATTTTTGTCCCATATCGACCATGCAGAGGGCGATGAAGGTGTTTAAAACCTTCATCGAGTGAATACTCACTTGATTGTCTTTGGGTAATTAGTGATTGCCCTTTTGCCTCCTTGAGAAATCGCTCCCTGCCACGTTGCTTCCTTTGATCCTATCATCTATTTCCACGTTGCTTGTCCTTCTTCTACCACGTAATCAATCTTTCTGCATTGGTCTGCATTAGTTCTGAGTCGTCCAGTCTGCGTCAGCCTTGTTCTCCTCTCGCCACGTGGTTCTCTTTAGTTGGTTCTTCTGAGTTTCTCCTCCTCACGTGCTTGTTGTGCAGGCCTACTCCAAACCTCACCTTAGTTCATGAATCATGGGCATTCCTCACCTCAAATTTTGTGTTGTAGGCCCCACTCGACCTCACCTTGATGCTCATGCTACTTGGTTCCTCCACCTCGGTCCTCAAGCCTGGTTCCTCCATCGACCTCGGTTCTAGCGCCCTCTTTGGCTTCGGCTCTAATACCAGATGTGGGCACGTGAGAATTAGGAGCAATAGGAAAATGCAAAAATATTATATTCAACCTTGGAAACATAAGAATTACAAAGTTTAAATAGTGGTTGATTAAACAACCTTAGGTAATATAGGAGAAATTAGGAAAGGAAGAAGAATAAGGAGGAAAGTAGAAAGGGAATTTGGTGTTGCTCGCCTTTTCGCCCATACCGTCCAATTTGCCCAGTCAGTTGTCGTCCAAGTCAAACTACCTGCCCAGTCAGCTGCCATCCCCAAGGAGGTAAAAGGGTAAGATCCAAAGCTTACCATTGCAAATAAATTTTTTACTCCTTTTAACTGGCTTAATTTCCAATAGTATGCAGATTGAAGAAAGCACTTTATGGACTAAAGCATGCTCCTAGATCTTGGCGCTCTCTGGTTGGTTCTTCTGTGTTGCTCCTCCTCGCATGCTTGCTGTGTGGGCCTGCTCCAGACCTTGCCTTAATTCATGAATCATGGGTCTTACTCACCTCAGATTATGTGCTGTGGGTCCCACTCGACCTCACCTCGATGCTCATGTTTCCTAGTTCCTTCACCTCGGTCCTCAGGCCTGGTTCCTCCACTAACCTCATTTCTAGCATCCTCTTTGGCTTTGAATCTGATACCAGATGTGGGCATGTGAGAATTAGGAGCAATAGGAAAATACAAAAATATTATATTCAACCTTGGAAACATAATAATTACAAAGTTTAAATAGTGGTTGATTAAACAACCTTAGGGAATATAGGAGAAGTTTGGAAAGGAAGAAGAATAGGGAGGAAAGGAGAAAGGGAATTTGGTGTTGTCTGTCTTGTCACCCATGTCATCCAATATGCCTAGCCAGCTATCGTCCAAGTCAAACTACCTGCCCAGTCAGTTGTCATCCAAGGAGGTAAAAGGGCAAGATCCAAAGCTTACTATTGCAAACAATTTTTTTACTCCTTTTAACTGGCTTAATTTCAAACAGTATGCAGATTAAAGAAAGCACTTTATGGACTAAAGCATGCTCCTAGAGCTTGGTACTCAAGATTGGATAAGTACCTACAGGAATAGGGTTTCTACAAAGGAATGGTGGATAGTAACTTATACATCAAAAATGAATGGAATGACTTACTAATTGTGGTTGTTTATGTTGATGATATCATTTTTGGAGGCAACAATGATAAGATGTGTCAAAAAATTTCAAAGAGCATGCAGAATGAATTTGAGATGTCTATTCTTGGTGAGTTGTCCTTATTTCTTAGACTTTAGATTTCACAATCAAATAAAGGAGTATTCCTTTCACAGACCAAGTACATAAAAGAGATGCTAAATAAATTCAAATTAGAATATTGCAAACCAGTAAGTACTCCCATGGTTACAGGATGTAAGTTAAGTAAATATGATGAATCTCCATAGGCAAATTAGAAATTATACAGATCTATGATTGGCAACTTATTTTACATCACAACTACTAGACCAGATATCATGTAGGAAGTGGGATTAGTGGTAAGGTTTTAGGCAGCACCCAAGGAGACACATGTAGTAGCAGTAAAGAGGATTCTTAGGTATCTAAAAGGGACTATGGATTTTGGGCTCTAGTATCCCAAAAGTGATAGTTTCACTCTCACAGCTTATATAGATGCAAATTAGGCTGGCAGTATTGATGAAAAAAAAAGTGCAAGTGGTGGAGCATTCTTTCTTGGAGACTTTTTAGTCTCTTGGCTAAGTAATAAACAAGATTTAGTATCCTTATCCATAATAGAGGTAGATTATATTACAGTAGTTGCTTGTTGTACATAGGTATTATGGATGAAATAAACTCTAGAGGACTTCAAGATTAAGCATTATCACCCTATTTTCATATTGTATGATAAGTGCTATAAATATTTCAAAGAATCCAATGATGCACTCTAGGACAAAGCAAATTTTAGTCAAGTATTATTTTCTAAGAGAACAAGTGACAGATAAGCAATTCAGGTTGGAATATGTTACTGCAAAGGAACAGATTGTGGATATTTTCACTAAGCCACTTTCAAAAGATACTTTTGAATATATTCAAAGAAATTTAGGAGTAGTTATACTCCCATACTAGAATTAACCACCTTAAGAGAAGATGTGGGGGAGGGGCTAAGCTAAGAGACTTTATCCCCAAAGGTGGTCCTTTGCCATTGATGACAAAGGAGGAGAGATTTAAGTTAGGGAGAGAGCATTCAGTCAGGGGGAGTAGTTTCTCAAGGGGAGCAAAACAAAAAGAGGTAAATGAAATGGTAAAAGGTAAATGGGTTGCAATCAATGACAAAGGGGGGATTGATGGAAATATGAGCAAGTTTTGTTGTCATTGATGTCAAGAGTCAGTTTTAGTGAGTAGTACAAAAATAAGGATGTCAAGAATTAGTTTTAGTAGGCAGTGCAAGAGAAACATTGCTACTAGGCCTAATGGAAATAATATTATAATATCTCTTATTATAATATTCAAGGTGGTCATATGAGGTCTAAAGAGAAATAGGAAGGCCCAAGAAAAATAATATTATAATATTAAATGTCTAAGGTTAATACCTAAAGATTTAAATTAATTATAAATTATTATAAAAATTTCATTATAAATTAATTTATAACTTAATTTAATTAACCCTAAAGTTATTAAATTAATTATAAATTAATCATTATAATTTTATCCTTCACAGGAATCAAACCTGCGACCTATTTCATGCAATAATTCATCCTAACCAACTCGGCTACCACTGTCGATGAGAACCCAAGGGCAAGATTACAAGTATATTATGTTTTGGATCCGATTTCAACAAAAATTAAAAAAAAAATTAAGCTTTCACTATCGCTTGGTTTTGAACCCGTGACCTACAGGAAGGCAGGCACCTTATGGCTAGCTCCACGAGCCAGTTGAGCTACGTGACTCGACGAGAAGGTAAGGGAAGCTTGCCTTCCTTATACTTCTCTCGACCATGTTTTAATTAAAAAAATTTGGGATTTTTGTCCCACATCGACCATGCGGAGGGCGATGAAGGTGTTTAAAACCTTCAGCGAGTGAATACTCAATTGATTGTATTTGGGTAATTAGTGATCGCACTTTTGCCTCCTTCTCGAGCAATCTCTCCTCGCCACATTGCTTCCTTTGAGCCTATCATCTATTGCCACATTACTTGTCCTTATTCTGCCATGTAATCGATCTTTCTGCCACGTAATTGGTATGCATTAGTTCTGAGTCATCCAGTCTGCGTCAGCCTTGTTCTCCTCTCGCCATGTGGTGCTCTTCAGTTTGTTCTTTTGAGTTGCTTCTCCTCGTGTGCTTGTTATGCAGGCCTACTCCAAACCTCACCTTAGTTCATGAATCATGGGCATTCCTCACCTCAAATTGTGTGTTGTAGGCCCCACTCGATATCACCTCGATGCTCATGTCACTTGGTTCTTCCACCTTGATCCTCAAGCCTGGTTCCTCCATTGACCTCAGTTCTAGCACCCTCTCTAGCTTCGGCTCTAATACTAGATGTGGGCACGTGAGAATTAGGAGCAATAGGAAAATGCAAAAATATTATATTCAACCTTGGAAACATAAGAATTACAAAGTTTAAATAGTCGTTGATTAAACAACCTTAGGGAATATAGGAGAAGTTAGGAAATGAAGAAGAATATGGAGGAAAGTAGAAAGGGAATTTGGTGTTGTTCACCTTGCCGCCCATACCATCCAATCTGCCCAGTCAGTTGTTGTCCAAGTCAAACTACTTGCCCATTCAGCTTCCGTCCAAGGAGGTAAAATGGTAAGATCCAAAGCTTACCGTTGCAAATAAATTTTTTACTCCTTTTAACTAGCTTAATTTCCAATAGTATGCAGATTGAAGAAAGCACTTTATGGACTAAAGCATGCTCCTAGATCTTGGCACTCTTCGGTTGGTTCTTCTGAGTTGCTCCTCCTTGTGTGCTTGTTGTGTGGGCCTGCTCCAGACCTTGCCTCAGTTCATGAATCGTGGGTCTTCCTCACCTCATATTACGTGCTGCAGGTCCCACTTGACCTCACCTTGATGCTCGTGTTGCCTAGTTCCTTCACCTTGGTCCTCAATCCTAGTTCCTCCATCGACCTCGTTTCTAGCATCCTCTTCGACTTTGGCTCTGATACCATATGTGGACACGTGATAATTAGGAGCAATAGGAAAATACAGAAATATTATATTCAACCTTGGAAACATAAGAATTACAAAGTTTAAATAGTGGTTGATTAAACAACCTTAGGGAATATAGGAGAAGTTAGGAAAGGAAGAAGAATAAGGAGGAAAGGAGAAAGAGAATTTGGTGTTGTTTGTCTTGTCACCCATGTCATCCAATCTGCCTAGCTAGCTATCATCCAAGTCAAACTACCTACCCAGTCAGTTGTCGTCCAAGGAGGTAAAAGGGCAAGATCCAAAGCTTACCGTTGCAAACAATTTTTTTACTCCTTTTAACTGGCTTAATTTCCAATAGTATGCAGATTAAAAAATGCACTTTATGGACTAAAGCATGCTCCTATATCTTGGTACTCAAGATTGGATAAGTACCTATAGGAATAGAGTTTCTAGAAAGGAATGGTGGACAGTAACTTATACATCAAAAATGAGTGGAATGACTTACTAATTATGGTCTTTTATGTTGATGATATCATTTTTGGAGGCAACAATGATAAGATGTGTCAAAAAAATTCAAATAGCATGCAGAATGAATTTGAGATGTCTATGCTTGGTGAGTTGTCCTTATTTCTTAGACTTTAGATTTCACAATCAGATAAAGGAGTATTCTTACATAAAAGAGATGCTAAATAAATTCAAGTTATAATATTGCAAACCAGTAAGTACTACCATGGTTACAGGATGTAAGTTAAGTAAATATGATGAATCTCCATAGGCAAATTAGAAATTATACAGATCTATGATTGGCAGCTTATTGTACATCACAACTACTAGACCAGATATCATGCAGGAAGTGGTATTAGTGGTAAGGTTTTTAGAAGCACCCAAGGAGACACATGTAGTAGCAGTAAAGAAGATTCTTAGGTATCTAAAAGGGACTATGGATTTTGGGCTCTAGTATCCAAAAAGTGATAGTTTCACTCTCACAGTTTATATAGATGCAAATTAGGCTGGTAGTATTGATGAAAAAAAAGGTGCAAGTGGTGGAGCATTCTTTCTTGGAGACTGTTTAGTCTCTTGGCTAAGTAATATACAAGATTTAGTATCCTTATCCATAATAGAGGTAGATTATATTACAGTATTTGCTTGTTGTACATAGGTATTATGGATGAAATAAAATCTAGAGGACTTCAAGATTAAGCATGATCACCCTATTTTCATATTATATGATAAGTGCTATAAATATTTCAAAGAATCTAGTGATGCACTCCAGGAAAAAGCACATTTCGATCAAGTATCATTTTTTGAGAGAACAAGTGACAGATAAGCAAGTCAGGTTGGAATATGTTACTACAAAGGAGCAGATTGTGGATATTTCCACTAAGCCACTTTCGAAAAAGACTTTTGAGTATATTCAAAGAAATTTAGGAGTAGTTCTACTCCCATACTAGAATTAACCACCTTAAGATAAGATGTTGTGGAGGGGCTAAGCTAAGAGACTTTATCCCCAAAGGTGGTCCTTTGCCATTGATGACAAAGGAGGAGATATTTAAGTTAGGGAGAGAGCATTCAGTCAAGGGGAGTAGTTTCTCAAGGGGAGCAGAACAGAAAGAGGTAAATGAAATGGTAAAATGTAAATGGGTTGCAATCAATGACAAAGGGGGTATTGTTGGAAATATGAGAAATTTTTGTTGTCATTGATGTGAAGAGTCAGTTTTAGTGAGTAGTACAAAAAGTTTAGGATGTCAAGAATTAGTTTTAGTAGGCAATGCAAGAGAAACATTGCTTCTAGGCCTAGGGGAAATAATATTATAATATCTCTTATTATAATATTCAAGGTGGTCATATGAGGTCTAAAGAGAAATAGGAAGGCCCAAGAAAAATAATATTATAATATTAACGGTCTAAGGTTAAGACCTAAGGATTTAAATTAATTATAAATTATTATAAAAATTTCATTATAAATTAATTTATAACTTAATTTAATTAACCCTAAAGTTATTAAATTAATTATAAATTAATTATAATAATTTTATCCTTCATAGGAATCAAACCTACGACCTATTTCATGCAAGAATTCATCCTAACCAACTCGGATACCACTTTCGATGAGAACCCAAGGGCAATATTACAAGTATATTCTATTTCAGATCCGATTTCAACAAAAATTAAAAAAAAATCAAGCTTTCACTGTCACTTGGTTTTGAACCTGCGACCTGCAGGAAGGCGGGCACCTTATGGCTAGCTCCACGAGCCAGTCGAGCTATGCGACTCGATGAGAAGGTAAGGGAAGCTTGCCTTCCTTATACTTCTCTCGACCATGCTTTAATTAAAAAAAATTATGATTTTTGTCCCACATCGACCATGCGAAGGGCGATGAAGGTGTTTAAAACCTTCAGCGAGTGAATACTCACTCGATTGTCTTCGGGTAATTAGTGATCACCCTTTTACCTCCTTCTCGAGCAATCGCTCCATACCATGTTGTTTCCTTTGAGCCTATCATCTATTGCCACGTTGCTTGTCCTTCTTCTGCCACGTAATCAATTTTTTTGCCACGTAATTGGTCTGCATTAGTTCTGAGTCATCCAGTCTACGTCAGCCTTGTTCTCCTCTCGCCACGTGGTGCTCTTCGATTGGTTCTTATTATTTGATCCTCCTCACGTGCTTGCTGTGTAGGCCTACTCCAAACCTCACATTAGTTCATGAATCACGAACATTCCTCACCTCAAATTGCATGTTGTAGGCCCCACTCGATCTCACCTCGATGCTCATGCTACTTGGTTCCTCCACCTCAGTCCTCGAGCTTGGTTCCTCCATCGACCTTAGTTCTAGTACCCTCTCTGGCTTTGGATTTGATACCAGATGTAGGCACGTGAGAATTAGGAGCAATAGGAAAATGCGGAAATATGATATTCAACCTTGGAAACATAAGAATTACAAAGTTTAAATAGTGGTTGATTAAACAACCTTAGAGAATATAGGAGAAGTTAGGAAAGGAATAATAATAGGGAGGAAAGTAGAAAGGGAATTTGGTGTTGTTCGCCTTGTCACCCATACCGCCCAATCTGCCCAGTCAGTTGTCATCCAAGTCAAACTACTTGCCCAGTCAACTGCTATCCAAGGAGGTAAAAAGGTAAGATCCAAAGCTTATCATTGCAAATAAATTTTTTACTCCTTTTAACTGGATTAATTTACAACAGTATGCAGATTGAAGAAAAAACTTTATGGACTAAAGCATGCTCCTAAAGCTTGGCACTCTTCAATTGGTTCTTCCGAGTTGCTCCTCCTCACGTGCTTGCTATGTGGGCCTACTCCAGACCTTGCCTCGGTTCATGAATCGTGGGTCTTACTCACCTCAAATTATGTGCTATGGGTCCCACTCAACCTCACCTCAATGCTCGTGTTGTCTAGTTCCTTCACCTTGGTCCTCGAGCTTGGTTCCTCCATCGACCTCATTTCTAGCATCTTATTTGGCTTTGGCTATGATACCAGATGTGGGCACATGAGAATTAGGAGCAATAGGAAAATATAAAAATATTATATTCAACCTTGGAAACATAAGAATTATAAAGTTTAAATAGTGGTTGATTAAACAACCTTAGGGAATATAGGAGAAGTTAGGAAAGGAAGAAGAATAGGGAGGAAAGGAGAAAGGGAATTTGGTGTTGTCCGTCTTGTCACCCATGTCATCCAATCTGCCTAGCCAGCTGTCGTCCAATTCAAACTACCTGCCCAGTTAGCTGTCGTCCAAGGAGGTAAAAGGGCAAGATCCAAAGCTTACCGTTGCAAAAAAAAAAAATTACTCCTTTTAACTGGCTTAATTTCCAATAGTATGCAGATTAAAGAAAGCACTTTACAGAATAAAGCATGCTCCTAGAGCTTGGTACTCAAGATTGGATAAGTACCTACATGAATAGGGTTTCTATAAATGAATGGTGGGCAGTAACTTATACATCAAAAATGAATGGAATGACTTACTAATTATGGTTTTTTATGTTGATGATATCATTTTTGGAGGCAACAATGATAAGATGTGTCAAAAATTTTCGAAGATCATGCAGAATGAATTTGAGATGTCTATGCTTGGTGAGTTGTCCTTATTTCTTAGACTTTAGATTTCACAATCAGATAAAGGAGTATTCCTTTCACAGACCAAGTACATAAAAGAGATGCTAAATAAATTCAAATTAGAATATTGCAAACCAGTAAGTACTCCCATGGTTACAGGATGTAAGTTAAGTAAATATGATGAATCTCCATAGGCAAATTAGAAATTATACAGATCTATGATTGGCAACTTATTTTACATCACAACTACTAGACCAGATATCATGCAGGAAGTGGGATTAGTGGTAAGGTTTTAGGCAGCACCCAAGGAGACACATGTAGTAGCAGTAAAGAGGATTCTCAGGTATCTAAAAGGGACTATGGATTTTGGGCTCTAGTATCCCAAAAGTTATAGTTTCACTCTCACAGCTTATATAGATGTAATTTAGGCTGGTAGTATTGATGAAAAAAAAGTTGCAAGTGGTGGAGCATTATTTCTTGGAGACTGTTTAGTCTCTTGGCTAAGTAATAAACAAGATTCAGTATCCTTATCCATAATAGAGGTAGATTAGATTATAGTATTTGCTTGTTGTACATAGGTATTATGGATGAAATAAACTCTAGAGGACTTCAAGATTAAGCATGATCACCCTATTTTCATATTGTATGATAAGTGCTATAAATATTTCAAAGAATCCAGTGATGCACTCCAGGACAAAGCACATTTCGATCAAGTATCATTTTTTGAGAGAACAAGTGACAGATAAGCAAGTCAGGTTGGAATATGTTACTACAAAGGAGCAGATTGTGGATATTTTCACTAAACCACTTTTGAAAGAGACTTTTGGGTATATTCAAAGAAATTTAGGAGTAGTACTACTCCCATACTAGAATTAACCACCTTAAGAGAAGAGGTGGGGGAGGGGCTAAGCTAAGAGACTTTATCCCCAAAGGTGGTCCTTTGTCATTGATGACAAAGGAGGAGAGATTTAAGTTAGGGAGAGAGCATTCAGTCAAGGGGAGTAGTTTCTCAAGGGGAGCAGAACAGAAAGAGGTAAATGAAATGGTAAAATGTAAATGGGTTGCAATAAGGGGGTATTGTTGGAAATATGAGCAAGTTTTGTTGTCATTGATGTCAAGAGTCAGTTTTAGTGAGTAGTACAAAAAGAAGGATGCCAAGAATTAGTTTTAGTAGGCAGTGCAAGAGAAACATTGCTTCTAGGCCTAAGGGAAATAATATTATAATATCTATTATTATAATATTCAAGGTGGTCATATGAGGTCTAAAGAGAAATAGGAAGGCCCAAGAAAAATAATATTATAATATTAACGGTCTAAGCTTAAGACCTAAAGATTTAAATTAATTATTATTATAAAAAAATTCATTATAAATTAATTTATAACTTAATTTAATTAACCCTAAAGTTATTAAATTAATTATAATAATTTTATTATAATTTAGTTTATGATTTAATTTAATTAACCATAAGGTTAGGTTTATAAGGACACAAAGTTTAATTTAATTTAAATTTAAATCGAATTTCAAGGATCGTCGATGTTTTGAGCACATGGTACATTGCATAAAAAATGGGCAAGTTTTATTTCAAAACATTATCCATGTGAAATTATTATTGCCTAAGGAAATTGTGCACTATGGTCAGAGAGTAAGAAACTCACATGTGTTTTAAGGACTTCAAAAGGTAGACAAAGGAACAAAGACAAGTAGGAGCACTAAAGCTTGTCCAAAGCATTGGGTAGTGCAATTGATAGCCAAGGGCTATGCTAAGTCGTTCGTAGGTGCAAGGTTAGGCGTTCAATACATGTGGTCTTTATTTTGCAAGAGGAGAAGGAGTTTTGGTATACACCATTGGAGGACAAAAGAAATGCGTGCACCTTTCCTTTTGTGTGGAGGCATGTACCCCACTTGGTGGGCGTGCGTTGTGCGAAGCCACTTGGAAGAAGGGGTTTGCGTGTTTAAAACTCACCAAGGCCTTTTGGTGTGATTGACAAAGGTATGCACTCACATTTGCTAAGGTTTAACGTTGCATCCAAAAATTGTAAGGGTGGAAATTAATTTTTTAATTTCCTAATGTTTTATTAATCAAAAATTGCATAGTTAAAAGGATTTGAGTTATAAAAGGGAGATAAAAGGGTATGCAAAGTTTTAATTTTTGCATTTGATTTTTAAGTGGTTAAAGTTTATAAAAGGAGTAATAGGGTGTGCCAAGGGTGTTAGATGTTATTTGTTGAAATAAAGTCATATTATAAAAATTGATTTGTAAGGAGAAAGAAGGCATAATTGATTTTTGTTATTTTGGCATGGTGAAATATTTTTGAAATAAAATATTAAGGATAGATTTGTGATATCTAACCATTGATATTGTCAAAGATATTGAGTGTGATTAAGACAAGTTTTGAGATCGAATCTTCTTCAAAACAAAGGTATGAGCATATCTTCCTTGTGAGTGAAATATTGTTGGATTGGATGTTATGAATGCTAAGTTGGAGTGAAAAGGTTTATTTGATAAGCATTGTTGAGTAAGATTTCATGTGCATGATTGGTAAATGTTTGTGAGAACATTTAAGTGAGAAATTAAAAACTATCTTGAACTAGGGTTTGAGAAAGACCATGAGTATCATTGTTATGTGAGATTTTTTGATAAGTATTGTCAAAAATATTTGAGTAAACTTTCATATTCTTGGTCAAGGTTTGTAAGAAATTTGTGTTTCATTGAGTAATTAGTTGAGTGGATTTGATTGAGCATAGTTGATTGAAAGTATTGGAGTGACATTGCAAGTTCTGTGAAAGAAATTGTTCTTTATATTGAATTGATTTAATATGGAAGTGATTGAGTTATTAAGAGTGTGAAATATATTGAGTCTCTAAAAATTCTCTATATGCTTCTATGAGTCAAACAAAATTTTGAGTGAAATTTGTTTGTGTGATTGAAGAGGTTTTCTGAAAGAGATTGAGTTGATTTTGTATACAAGTTTTGCAATTGATTTAAACAGCTTTTGTGAAATCTTGTGAGCTAAGTTGAGTAAGATTTTGTAAAATCTTAAGGACATATTTGTGTGAGCTTTTATGGAAGCTTACAAGTAGGTTTAAGGTAAGTATTGGTGAAGACTTGTTGAGCAGGTTAGATAAGTTATAGAGAGAATTTATTGAGTAAATTTGAGATAGAGGTTGATCAGATTTGTGCTAGACCAATGGACAGTGTTTGGTACATATTTGAGATAGATATTGAGTAGATTTTTTTAAGGCATAGGACAGTATTGAGTATAGATATGATATAGAGAACAAAATAAAGTAAGAGTAATATTTGGAGGTGATAGAGTAGAGGACAGTAGTCTCTAGTGGAAAGAGATCCATTAGCTAGGGCAGAGAGGACACAGATCTTCAGTGGAGAGATATCAATAAGCCAATGCAGTGGAGGTAGTAGTCTTCTAAGAGTATCACCATCCAAAGTAGAGGAGAATGAGTTCTCCTATGGATAGAGTTCCACAAACTTGATCAGGGGATTGGTGTCTCCTTTGGATAGAGGTCCATAAACATTGTAATAGGGAAAGGATTCCCAAGAGAATTTATTGAGAAAATTTTATAAGGAATATTTTCTCTGTAGAGTAGCCCATATTGGGTGAACCACGTTAAATCATGTCTCTCATGTGTGTGATGCTTTGTGTAATATTTACTACTTTAATATTGTTGATGTTATCATATGGATTAAAAATAAAAAAGTTTTATCTTATACTGTTCACCCCTCCCCTCTCAGTATAAGCACATATCCTTCAGTAAAAAAGTTGGAATTATATACTTACACTTGCATCATATTCATACTAAAGGGACAAAGAAAATTCAACCATAGATAACTTCAAATTAAGTTCATAGTTCATTAGGAGAGATAAGGTGAAATAGTTATTTACAAAACATTACAAATCATCTCAAAAGTGAACTATATTTACTAAGCACTTTATTAAGAGCATAGCTTACTCTAATCACTAGGGAGACGTAAGGAATTCTACAAAACCTAAATCTATGAATTTTTTAATGTATTAGATCATGTACTCAATTTACTTGAGAAAGATATAGTATTCTACAAATCCTTAATCTAAATATTAAGGAAGCAAAAATAATACTACATGTCAAATATTTCATAGCTTGTAGTTTGATCATAAAATTAATCTACTAGGGAGTCATAATGTATACTAATACAAAAGGATATAAGTCTTAAAGAGCTATAATAACTCTAGATAATGTATGATATAATAAGGAACACTTTTAATGGTGAAGAGTTATTTCGTGCAGTAGAATTCTACTCTCAAAACCTAATAAAAAACTTTGAAGGATGAAAACTTTTGTCCACTAAAGAAAAGGAGAATTTTTTATTATTCCTTAAAGAATCAAAGGAAGGCAAATTCACAATATTAATCAGCTATCTCCATGGAGTCCTTTTTAGAACCTGGTGGAATGCACAAAAATCAGTTATAATCACTCTAGAAGAATGCTTGATGATGTACCTATCATTAATTATTTTTGAACTTGTTCAAAACATGAATCTCAATCAATATTATTGTGATAATGGACTAACTCATGAATCAAATATTCCTCTAGTACAAACACAAAAATAAATAAGAAGAAGGAAAATAAAACATAACATAAGAAAGGACATAGACAACATGAAGACCAAAATGGTGGAACATGAAATTAAAGCTATGATAGCCAGGATGACATTTTATGACACTAATTACTTGCTTGAATAGGACACAGATAGCGGATAAGAAGAACTTAAACTCTAGTACCATATAAAAGATCCATATTGAAGACTAAAGTCTTCAATATCCAAATAATGTAATATAAGGGGGTGTTAGATTATATTACATCACTTGGGTCATGTAAATGTACCACCTTTGGTACATATCTAGAGTAGTATTTTACTTTAGAGTAAAGTTAGTTAGTTGCTTAAATTATTATAATAAATGCACAAGTGTCAATGTGCAAGTTGTAAATGTGAATGTAGTCCACATGTACATGAGTCCTAGGTAGAGTAAAGTCCAAGCAATCTATCTTTCTATACAAAGGCCTCATAGGTGTAGTAGTAAAGAGAGGGAGAGTGATATAGTAAGTATACAATATTTAGTAGGTATAGTGTCTAGTATGGTACAATGTAGTTCTTTCATATACTTTTATGGAGTGTTCATGTCCTCCATTATATAACATTGTACTATTTTCATCATTCCTATTAATGGCATATTTTTGAGTTTTTTGTATATGTTCATATCTTTATTTGCTTGCATATTATTGTGTCATTAGTTTTACAGTTATTTCATATTAGTTATCCTTCATCTTGTGGTTGTACTACCTCCCATCAAAAGCTAACATTTAGCCCCTTCCTATGCCTAACTATGGTCATCATGAGACCACTCTACTATTTTTAACTATGGTTCACCTAACTCTGATTAGCATTTATTTTACCTCTTCCCTCCACTTTACAAGTGCATTCAATGCATTTGGTTGAGGATTCCCTCCACTCGGGCTCTTTTATGAGAAATATCAATTTATTGGGTGAGGAGTCTCTCCATAAAAGTGGTATTAATGAGGAGTCTCTCTAATCATTGGAGTACATTTGGGAGAAAGTAGTGGATTATGAGAACGTTCCTTTTCATTGTATAATTTACCATGAATATGGTCATTTGGCTAGTGTTTACCCAAATAAAATTCTAGATCAAAAGAAAGAATATAAAAATTCAACAAGTTTCCAAATGCCTAAGAAGAAGAACACTAAAAAAACTAGTTATGAAGGATCAATCAAAGTTACCAACTAATATGTTTGAAATTATTTTCACAAATGATGCCCTAGGTGAAGAAGAGAAAATAATGGAAACATAAATCTTAGAAACACAAATTAGAGATGAAAGTAATAACTCAGAGACAAACCAACAAAAAAGTGAAAATATACACAAGAAAAACAATCTTTTAAATATTGAGACTTCAAATAATACAGGTCCCAAGATAAAGTATGTTGAACCTTCCAACAACACTTTGGATTTTTACATACATTCTTCAAGTTTAGAAGACATTTCAGATCAATTTTAGTAAGTCAATAAATAGGGGAAAAAATTGAAAATGGATTCTAATCAAAAGGCAGGTCGCAATACCAATCAACATCATATGGTAAAATAAGGTGAAAAGCTTGTAGAGGAAGGTAAGATTAATTCCCTTACCAACTATTTTAGCCCTGGTATTAATGAATATCATCACTTGGAATATTAGAGGACTCAAAGGGAGTATTTCAAAACAAAATGAAATTAGAAGAATGATTTAGATAAACCATTCACATCTTGTTTTCCTTCAAGAAACGAAGATGTCAATAGAGGAAATGGATTCAATTGCTAGTAAAATATGGCTAGCTAGAAAAGTTGTTTCCCTCATTTCCCAAGGAACTTTTGGTGGCATTACTTACCTTTGGGACCCAAAATAGGTAGTTATATACCATATGGTTATAATTTGGGGTCTTTTGGCTATAGCTATTCAAAGTAGACATTCCAACCAAATTATGCTTTGCATAATTGTTTATGTTGTGACTTGTTAGGAGGAAAAAAGAAGATAGTGGAAGGATATAACTTATATTATCTCTCATTTTCCTGAATCTTGAATCTTGATAGGAGAAGATTTTAATACCATCCTCTATCTATATGATAAAATTGGGGAAATATAAATTTTGATAGGAGCACTGACCTCATGAATGAATATATTTTAAACCTTCATCTTGTGGACATCTAGCTATATAATGGCCTTATGACTTGGTCTAACATAAGGCAAGGCTTGGCTTGTATCATGGAGAGATTGGATAGGTTCATGCTCTCTAACCATTTCTTAATTCATGGTCACATTCCTAAATTGAAGACTCTTAACAATGTTGATTCAAATCACTCACGAGTCATGGTGGAAATTTTGAAAACCAATGTTATTTTCTCTACTTTTTTATTTTAGTTAATGTGGATTAGAGATAGTTCCTTCAAACCTCAAGTGCAACAATGGTGGAAGGAAGGTAAACCAAGATATGGGACTAATATATTTTATTTTACCAAAAGGTTACAATATATTAAATCCAAAATCAAGACTTGGAATTGGAAGAAGTTTGGGGATGTTCAACAAAAAAAACATGAAGTTATTCCTCAACTTGAAAATTTGAATAAGAAATTCGTTTAGATGGCCTCATAGAGAGCAGAAGTACAGATGAAATTAGACTCACGGCTCAGTTAGAGGAATGGGAAAAAAGAGAGCTCTTATGGAAGAAAAAATCTAGAATTCAATGGTTCAAAGAAGGAGATCGAAACACAAATTTCTTCCACAAATCTCTTCTAGCCCGAAGATCTCACAACTTTATTTTCTCCCTAAATTTAGATTTTGGAGATGTTGTCTACACTTGGGATGGCATGAACTCTATTGTTGTGAATTACTTTTCTAATATTTTTGCTACTACGCCTTTTGACTCGGTTTCTTAGCAAAATATTCTTCAAGTGATCCCTTCTCTTATCACTTCTGAGGAGAACTCTATTTTGACTGCTCCTGTTCCTATTAATGAGCTTCAAAAAGTGGTTTTTAGAATGAGAAAATAGAAAACCCCAAGTCATGATTATTTTTCCATCGAGTTCTACCAAGAGTTCTAGGATATCCTTCATGTTGATTTATTAGAAGTTGTAGAAGAATCCAAGAAAGCCAAAGAGATTTTGAAGGTTATCAATAAAACTTATATAACTCTTGTCTCTAAATCTGAAGAGGCTTATCATATCTCAGCTTCTAGACCTATTGCTTTATGTAATATTTTTCTCAAAATAATTACTAAGATCATGGTAGAAAGGTTGAAGCCTCTTTTCCATAAGATTATTTCCCTTGAACAAGGAGGTTATGTGGAAGGACGTCAAATAGCGGATGAGATATTTCTTTCTCAGGAAGCCATCCATTCCATGGAAATGCAAAAATCTCCTTCTATGTTCATTCATTTAGACTTATCCAAAGCTTATGAAAGAGTGGATTGGCATTTATCAAAGTTTTGAGGCAATTTGGTTTCTCTCAAGATTATATGGACTAGATTATGGGTTGTATCTCTTCAGTATCCTACTTATTTATTATCAATGGAAATCCTTCACAACTATTCCCAACTTCTAAAGGTATTAGGAAAGGTGACCCCCTCTCCCCTTATTTATTCATCATTATTTTTTAATGTTTGGGTAGGACTATAACCAAAAATAGAGAAAAGAAAACCCTTTAGGGAGTTGCCATTGCTCATGGAGCTAGATCTATCTCTCATCTTCAATTTGTCGATGACTCTACTTTTTTAGGTAAAGCTATAGTTAAGGAAGCTTCTAAAATTAAGCAAATAATTAGTTATTTTCTAAGGCTACCGGGAAATTGATCAATGAAGATAATTCTAAAGTAATTTTATTTCACTACTCTACCAAACAGGAATCCAAGGTTTAATATATAATAAGACCTCCCTTACGATCACTTATTTAGGCATCCCTATCAATACTCAAATATAGAGAAATAAAGACTAGAATTGGTTGTTGGATAGAGTTAAAAAGAAAATTGGAAAGTGGACCAATAGGTGGCTTTCTTTTTGGGGTAGAATTACCTTGGTAAAATTTATCCTTCAATCTATACCTATTTATGTTTCTATTGTGTTGAATATCCCAAAGGTTGTTCTTTGAGAATTGGATCAAATTAATCATTGGTTTCTTTGGAGTGGTATTAAGGAGAAAATAAAATGAGCCTTGGTGAAATGGGACACTTTAGATCAAATCACCTTATTAGTTCCTCTGGAGTGGTACTAAGGATTTTGGTCTACTATTATTAACAACAAAGCTTTAGCTTCTAAATTGTATTGGAGGATTTTACATAACCCCAATACTCTTTGGGCGAATAATCTCCATGCTAAATATACTGAGAACAAAAGTCTTGAAGACCTTTTTCACTATAAATTTCCTACTAAAGGTTCTCCCATTTTAGCGATTCCTAATATTGGTGAGGATTTGATAAAGAAAAAGTTATTTTGGATCATTCATAATGGTCAACAGGTAAATTTTTTGATAGATTCTTGGGATGATCACCAACCTTTGATAACTTAGTTTCTTAAGTGGAGGTCTTGTATGGAGAATCTTCATCGAGCTAATTGGATAAAGGTGGCTAATTACTATCAAGACCATGTTGGTAATTCATAGGTTGGTAGATATTGGATCCCTATTGAGGACTGGCCTATTCTAATTCTATAAATACAAAGACAAGACATCCAACGCATCCTGCATATGATATCTCTCTCTTGGTCCCATGATAAATACGATTTTGGATGGAACAACACTAGTAAGGGTGAGTATTCAGTTTCTCAAGGTTATTTGGCCTTATGCCATAATAATCCCAACCAATATTATAATATTTTCTTAGTTTTGGGCTCAAAATATTTGGCCTAAGGTGAGGTTATTTACTTGAATTTTATTGCATCGTAGGTGCTCACTAGTGAGCAACTTATGAAACTTGGTTTTCATGGCCATTTTAGATGAAAAATGTGTGGAGAGAATGTTGAAAATCTTAGCCATATTTTTATTGAGTGTACCTTAGCCTCTGAGATATGGAGGAGAATGGCCATCTTACTTGGCTTTCAGTGGTCCATTTTTTTATTTTTGAATAGCTTTGGATGGATTGGCCTAAATAGGAGGGTGTTGATCATTTTTTTAGGTAGTTAGTTTGGATGGGTTTTACTATTCTACCTTGGAATATTTGGAATGAAAGGAACAACCGGATTCTCAATCAAGAAATAAGGGATATTCACTATATTTGGAAAAATACCATTGCCAAATTATTTTAATTAGTCCAACAACTCCTTAATCACCCTTAAAAATCCCACCAAATATGGGATCAAGTGATGCAAAGATTGAATATTAACTCTTTTAAGGGTAACTGGCTTAAAGGAAATGTGAGTAATTGCAATATAGAAAGAACAATAAATTGGCAGTCTCCTCCTATGGCTTATGGAAAAGTCAATACCGATAGAGCCTCTAGGGGGAACCCTAGGAAAGCTAGTGCAGGAGAAATTGGTAGACTTTCAGATGGCTCCCTGGTTTTCACTTTTTCTGAGAATTTGGGTATCATTTTCAATAACCTTGATGATGGGTATGGTATCCTTAGAGGCCTTCAAGAGGCTGCTAAGGTTGGATGGGAAAATTTATTGGTTGAATCTAACTCTCAACTCATGATTAATCTTCTGAAGACTCCTTCTAAGAATCATAAGGTTGATTGGAGAGTAAAAATAATTGTTGAGAAGATTCAATTAATCCATATGGGCTTTTTGAAAGCTGATTAAAATCATATGGTAAGAGAACAGAACAAGAGTGTTGATACTTTAGCTAATTGGAAATTGGACAAAGGTGATCTTACTTGCTATGACCACCCTTCTAGATGGTAGGCTTCACAAATAAGGGAAGCTCTATTTTTTATCCTTTCTTTGAATGCCTCCAGTAATAGAGGTACCTAGTTGTTTTTTGCTTTGATTTTGCTTCTCTTTAATTTGGTCAGGGTATTTTAGTTCCCTAGCTCAAACATATCTTTCTTATGTTTCCTCTATTGAATCTTGCCTTAAAAGTCTTTTGGCCTAGAAAGGTCGTAGTTGTGTTTATTTTTTTTGTTTTCCTTGTTTTTAGTTTTTCGAGGGGTGTGTGTGTTTTTTTGTACTATTTTATTTTGTGTTGTTTTTGTTGTTTTTTTCTTTTTTTTTGTGTTTTTGTTGTTTTTCATGTTTTTGTTTTTTGTGTTTTGTGTTTTTGGTTTTTTAAGTGTTTGTGTTGTTTTGTTGTTTTTATGGTTTTCTTATATGTTTTGTGTTTTGTTGTTATTATTTATTTTATTTTATTTTATTTTTATTTATTTATTTATTTATTTTGATTTTTTTTATTGCTTTTATGATTTTATGTTGTTTTTTTTTTGTTTTGTGGTTTTTTGTGTGTTTTTTTTTTTGTTTGTTTGTTTGTTTGTTTGATTGGTTTTCTTTGTTTTTTGATGTTGTGTTTTTTGTGTTTGTTTGTGTTTTTGTGTTTGTTTGTTATTGTTTTTGTTGTTTTAGGCATGCTCATTGAGTGTGCCAAAGGGGGAAGGCTAGGTACGATCCCTGGGCATTTTTGGCAGAATAGATAACCCTACCTCCTTGGGACTTACCCAAAAGTGATATCCCATTTGGGGTGTTATCCATAAAAAAAAAATTATTGATAATTAAATAAAGTCACATGCATAGACCACTTTCCATTACCATTTATAGATCAAGTGTTAGACACATTCATTAGGAAAAAGTATTTTATTTTATTTATGAATTTAGTGGATACAATCATATTTAAGTTGCTCCTAAAGATCAAGAGAAAATAACTTTCACTTGCCCATGGGGGATTTTTCTTATTGAGTTTTACCTTTAAAATTCTATAATGCCCCAACAACTTTTCAGTGAGATGTTCTTGCTATTTTCTTTTTTCTTGACCAATAATTGCATTGAAATCTACATGGATGATTTCATAGTATGTGGTGAAACTTTTGATGAAACCCTAGAAAATATTGATAAAGTATTAACCCACTGTGGAACCTACAACTTGGTCCTAAATCCTAAATCCTAAGAAATGTTTCATGATGATGGATGAAGATATTTTTCTTGGACACTATATCTCATCTAAAGGAATACATGTAGATCCTAAGAAGATAGAGATTATTAAAAACTTGCCTTCACCTCAAACTCAAACAGATGTTAGAATTTTTTTGGGTCACATTGGTTTTTATCGTAACTTTATCAAGAATTTTAGTACAATAGAAAGTCCTATGTTTATCTTATTGACTAAGGAATCTGAGTTCAAATGGAAAAAGAAGTGTCAAATTACATTTGACACATTAAAGGTAAAACTTACTCCACCTGTGTTATGAGGTCCAAATTGGAAACTTTCATTTCACATCCAAATTAATGTATCAAACACTACAATTGGGATAGTTTTTGACTAAGTAGAAAATGGAGAACATTACACCATCTATTACATTAGTAAAAACTTGATAGAAGCTGAGAAAAATTACACCACTACTAAAAAGGAATTCTTAGTAGTGGTATTTTCCATCAATAAATTTCATCACTACATAACTAGGTTCCAAGTGTTTGTTTATACTAATCATGTTATAATTAAATACCTCATGATAAAACCATTGGTTAGTGGATAAACTACGATGGTTATTACTACTACAAGAGTTTGATATAACTATAGTTGATGAACCTAGTAAAGCTAATATAGTAGGTAATTTCTTGTTAAAGAAGATAGTTGATAGAAGATTTTTTTCCTGATGAAATATTCTTTGTAATCTCAATACAATCACCATGGTTTACTGATATTACCAACTATCTAGTAACAAGAAAGGTTCCCCCTCATTTAACTCATAGGGAAAAATGATGGTTAATGCATTCGACAAGATGAATTGTATAATATCCTCTTTGCATGTCATGATGAACAACATGAGGATATTATTCAGTAAAATGTACCATTCACAAAAATTTGGGTATAGGCTATTATTGGTCATCGCTTCACCAATATGTAAAGAAATATGTATGGCATTGTGATTCATGCAGGGTTATGCATAAGGGGTCGGACCTGAAATGTACTTGTAAAGAATTGGAAAATCTGTTTTGAAACCCTGGTGAATCCTGGTCAACTTCATGTAGGAGAACATGGTGACTTACCTTATATTTCCACCAAAATTTGTAAAACCTTGGTATATTTGAAAATTTTGGTCAAAGCGGGTGAAAAACATTGTCTGACCTCAAACCAAGTGCAAAATACGATCCAACCTCAAACTAGGTTCAAAATACAATCTGATCCCAAATCGGGTGGAAAACACGATTTGACCTCGAATCAGGTGTAAAATAGGACCCAACCTCAAATTGGGTGTAAAACACAGCCCGACCTCAAATTGGGTGCAAAAATCAGTCTGACTCAGATCGGGTGGAAAACGTGATCCAACCTCAGACCAAGTGGAAAACACCGTCTGACCACAGTCCATGTGGAAAAATAGTTTAGCATCGAACCGGGTGAAAAAAATGGTCTAACCTTGGATCATAAAATTGTAAATAAAAAATAAACACAACAATAAAGATAAAAATATGAAAAAAAAACTTCCAAAAAAAAATAAACAAACACAAACCAAGATCAGGTGTAAAACCAAGAGCGTGTGTATAGACCTCATACAAGGGAATACCTGGGAGTGTGGATAACCTACGAGCATGGATGACTTGGGAGTGTCGATGACTTGGGAGCGTGGATGACCAGGGAACATGGAAGGTTTTTGGGAGTGTGGAAGGCTATTGGGAGTATGGAAGGCTATTGGGAGCATGAAAGGTTTTTTCCAAAGGACGAGATGTTGTATTTGATTGCCCTACTACAAATCGCATATGAAAAAAGGTAAATTTTAGGTTAAAGAACATGTTTCTATGTAATTCTTGATTTAGCTTAGATTTTAGGAAAAAAATTCAAAGGTTAAATATTAGTTTCAATTTTTGTGCTAGGGTTTAATGGTTTGTTTCTATATTTCATGGGTATTTTGCATATAGGATTTAATAGTCTCCAGATCATTAATGGGAAATTTTTATTGGATGTTGCTAGATTAGATGGAATAATCAAGAAAGACTTCAAAATACTTTGAGGAAGTCCCCTAGTGCATTATTTGTTGTGAAGAATTTAATGCGAGAGCATTAGTGATAGTCATGCCATGTCATCCTAACCACATATTCCATATCGATTATATTTTCAAGTGGTTTGATAATGGTAAGTATAATTGCCCCATCTACAGGGCAATTCCAATTTTTTTATCAAAATATAGGGTTTTAGTAACATCTTTATCAGATATGAAATAGGACTTGGAATAAATGTAAAAAGTATCTTTTATCTATATTCAAATAGGTAACATTCTTTTGTAATATTCAAACATTTAGAATTAGCTATCAAGTTCTATAACATCTTCTTGACATTTTTTTGTTTATCAAATTTTAGTGTAAATTGTGATTTGGGTTTACATTGCAACAATTTTATCCTTGGTGGGAAAAGAGAATGGAATAGTTGCAAAACAAGTTCCAGCTAATGGACTGGGTGAAAAAGAAGGTCTGGCTCATGAATCAAGTGCAAAACAAGGTCCAACTAAACCAGGAGAAAAATAAGGTTCATCTAATGGATCGGGTGAAAATCAAGGTCCAACTAATGGATAGGGTGCAAAATACAAATCGATAATGAATCGGGTACAAAACAAGTTTCGACAACCTACTAGGTGCAAAATAAGATTTGACTAATGGACCAGGTGCAAAATGTATTCAGTTACTAGATCAATTGTAAATCAAGGTCCGGTCTCAAATCGATTGCATTACTTGATCTGGTTGTAAACTGGGTGCAACAATAGGTTCGAACACATACTGGTTGTAAATTTATAACTAGGATCAGGTCGGGTGCACTAGTTTTTACTCTACCACATGTCACACTATTTGTCAGTCCCATTGCATGTTGAATGACATGTTGTCATTTGTCCACATGTAGTCATTTCTATCTATAAATAGGCATCGATGGTCATTTTTTTGTTTCATTTTTACAACTACACTCGACTAGATCGACCCCTCCCTGATCAATCGTTACCCCACACCCTTCCAAATTGAATTTCTCTTATTCTAAAAATGAAAAATAGCCTAACTTCCACCACTACTACCACTGGAAAAATAGTGTTCAAGAAACTTTCTTGCATCGATATGCCATATTTATCAACCACCCCTGGTTTTGACATTTCATGGCTAGATGATGTAGGTTTGTAGCCCTTGCTTTCAATACCCCATTTTAAGATAGATAATCATATTCTACAAACTATCATGGATGACTACGACCATGACCATGCAACAATGAATTTGACAGTTCAAAATAGATAACTATCTTTCACAATCACACCTAACGACATCGATATATGAATAGGTCTTTCGCACGGAGTTTTTCCTATCATGACTCTGAATTTCCCTCTATCTCAATGTGATAAAGGGTACTTGGAGGATAAATACGATCTCCAATCAAAATTAGTTTCATGTATAATTCTCATCAATTAATTCTATTATTGTTCAAAATTTAAAAGTTTTTATTTGCCATCTAGTTTTTTTTTGTGCAGCTTTCACGGCTAAGTCAAAAAGATGATTAACAAACAACTCTATTGAAAATCCAATTTTGAAGGCCATTATTGAGTTCTTCCAAGCAAGACTAATTTTACATGGAAGAACAAAACTTTAGTTCTGGCCATTAGCGTATATCGTTAACTACCTTCATCGTGTAAAGTTTGACTAGCGCGCATACATTTTAGATCTCATCATAACAGAGTAGCATGGAATCCATATGAACAAAGTCACCATGGTTACCACTATTAATTTTATATTAGCTCTTTTTTTCATGATGTAAAAAATACTAATGTACCAACTGTAGTGCATCCAACACTACTGAGCATGGGTATGACACCATAGGAGTTGAAGATAATTCCATGTTTCACCACCATTTTTTCATATATATTTTAGCTCTTTTTCATTTTTTTAATTTTTATTTGCAACTAAATGTAGAGAAAGACAGTGACAAAAAATATAAACTAGGATGTTGTCATAAGGGATCACATGCATGAGGCATGTGGTGATTCTGAAGATATTGCATCATAATCATCAGTAATGGTGAGGTTACAAAAACGTACGCGATAGAATCCTTATCTTGGGTCTTCTTCTCTTCCACTTGTATTTGCACAAAATGTGCAATATGAATCGAGTCAGATCAAACCTCCTACAGGTAAGTTTATCTTTTGATATTTTATTCGTATATTTTTTACATAAAATTATAATAATTTTTATTAAATATTTTCATATGTATCATAATTATGCACCACCCCCATCCGCACTATTGTACATGATATCCAATCATCATTAGGTAAATCATTGTCTATTTACTTGAAATTAACATATATTTTTGTTTTTCTCTTTTTTTAATAAATTTGGAAAATTCTTATTTACTACTTTCAGGCAGCTCTCAAGAACGATTGGTGAGAAGCAAGTAGCGGTATATCATGAGGCCACCACCACCATGACAGGAACAATAGGTTCAAAAAATGAGAGGCCAAATCAATATGGTATGTAGAAGAATAAAAATACTTCTTCAACCAAGATTGTAGGGAAATTTCCCTATTTTTTAATTTAACATAGGTTATATACCAGAGGTATCATTATCAACAATGTGATTAGATCAAATTTCACTTGATGAATATTATTTGTTGTAGGGCAAATTTTATGGATTTCATGTGATATATGTACTTCAAGATCCACATACAAAAGCACAACAAATAACAACCCTTACAGTTGAGCAAACATTATTATCTTCTGCTAGGGGAACCCACCCTCATTCTCAAACCGAGGATGAGAAAGTTAATTTTGATGTAAAATATTTAATGTGTGATGGTATTGAAGCAACTATCCAAGAGAGGGTGCTTCAATATTTAAAAGTTATGGAGTGGGAAATTCGAGCGAAATTCCTTATAAAGGAAATAAATGCCCGTTATAAAAAAATATCCAAAATGGAGTCAATTTTTTCTCTGGTTGAGAATGAACCAAAAAAGCTTAGTGGCCTACTAAATCAAGCCACATCAAGATCAATGAAGTCTACGATTTCATCCGATGAAGTTGTAACCATTATGTTGAGTAAAATTAAGAACATCAATGTTGAAGCTCAAGCATACTATAACCAATGGTCTTCTAATAAGAAAAAATTTGAAGTCATTGAGGTTGCAAGAGATGTGGTCGAGGTGAGAATTTAGCTGCATATGTTTTCTTTAAATTTTGTCATATAACTCTACTAACTTATGTTTTCTTTTTCTTTTGCAGTCAAATTTTGAAAATTTAAAATTACAAGTTCAAAGCATGCAAGTTAATATAGAGGCTACAAAGAAATTTCTGCAAATTGCAATAATAATAAAGAAGACAGTGCAAACAAAAGTCAGGGATAATAACATTTTAAGAAGATATATTAGGTAGAAACTCAATGCAAATCTGGATCTCATGGTAACATAGGTAAAGGAGAAAAATCCTCTTTTAATAGTGCTCAAAGATCCTGCCCAAGAAAAAGCTACATTGTTGGGAAATTTTAAGAAAGTAGAAGAAGGTTTAATCAGATCTGGAGCACTAACAACATAGGGTATACACGAAGGATAAAAAGCAAAGGAATAGGCAACTCTAGAAGAATACAAGGTTGCAAACCCCCAATATTAGGACTAGGATTAAATTTTTACAAGTTGACTACATATTTTGTTGTATTTCATTCAACAATTTTATACCATGTAACATATATTGAATCCAATCTATGAAAAAGGTATTTACTAATTGTGTGTCCTCTTTCATTTAATGGTTGTTTCTATTTATAATATTTTGTTGTTTTTTTAGTTTATGACAATACAATTATATATACTATATTAATCTCAAACAATAAAGAAATATTACTATATTAAGCAACATAAGAACTTTGGCAATACAATAATATTCATACATTAACAATACTATGATATGAAAGTAGTTAAAACAATTTCAAAAACAACAAATTTATCATTGAATTCAAATTTATCAAATTTATGACTACTCGCTCCATGCGGGATATCTCAATCCACTTTCCTACTTCTCCCTCCCCTGGTTTTGCCACAGTATCATGGCACATCTTAGGCCCTTCTCTCTAGGCTTTTTGTGGTTGCAGATGATCTCCTTTGGGTGGGAGGTTCCTGATCCATTTGTTTGCTTATTTCCTAGCCTAATTGAGGGTTTCCTTCCTATGCCCTTGACCTAGAGCATCTATGGGATCTCTCCTAGGTATCCTACTAAGATTTTGAGATCCTTTTCTTTGGCTGCTCTTAGGTCTTTCTCAAGTTTATTGTAAGTTTTATACTTGGTGTCAGTTTCTAGCTTTTCCTCGATTATAGAGCATCATGGATTCAATATGGGGGTTTGACTTTTTCCTTGTGCTTATTAAGAGGTTTTAATTGCATCCTTATGGTCTGGGGGGACCACATACCTCATTTTTAGTGAATCTTCTCCCTGGGTTTCTTGGATCTGGTCTACATGGTGGATTCTCAATGTATATTTCATGGCCTTAGAGGGGGGTCTTGTGCTTTTTGCTTGCTATTGAGATGATCATGTTGGTTTTATAGATCTGGATCCCTAAATTTTTTCGTGTGTGGGGTTGGTGGTCCTCGTGTTCCCTATTTGTTTGGTTGCTTGGGGTCATTCACTACATATTTTGGTCTTGGAGGAGGACTTATGCTTATTTCCTACAACTTTGATCATCCCATTGCTCATCCATAGAATTTATTGGGACCTTCTCGCCCCTTTGCCTATGGCTAGTGGTTTTATTTCCTTTGCATCTTTTGGTTCCTTCTGCCATTCTCATAGCTCAACCTCACGCGTAAGGTATCTCATGGCCTATGGAGATCCTCTGACTTGTTGTTCCACTTTCAAGGCTCTGTGCGATATGTTGCTTCTTGGACTCCCTTCCCGAGTCATTCCTAGGTGGGATCCTAGTTTTGACTTTCAATTTTTAGTTGTTCTCACTTTTCTATAGTGGTTTCTAGTTTTCCTGGGTGGGATTCCAGTTTTTTATGTTTACACATGTTTGTCCCAACCCTACTTGGGTGGGATGGCCCATCCACTTTTGACTGATGGTTTTCTTTGGTCCAGTTGTCTTTCCCAGGATGGTTTTCCTTTCCAGGTGGCTTTAACTTGTGGTTTCTCCTTGGCAGGATTTAGGTTTCCGATTTTCCCCTTGGGAAAGATTTTTATTTTTTCTAGCCTTGGGTAGGAATTTTTAAATTTTCCTGCCTTAGGCGATATTTTTAATATTTTGGGAATTTTTAAATTTTCTTGCTATTAGCAGTTTTGCACTTTGCCACATTGGGATTTTTTGTTTCATTTTGGTGGAGCATTTTGATTGTAATGTGGCAGTATTTGTCTTGAAATATTATGCGACAGTATTTTATCTTGAAATATTATTGTGGATCAATTTCATATGTTATTTTTCTATTTTGTATATATACCCTTTTTACTTGAAAGTGATGAATTTTTAAATAGGAAAAACAAATTGAGAGTTTCGCAAGGAATTTAAATTTGTCATAATCGAAAGCACTGAGAATTGGAGATGCCTTTGGCCCTACATACTTTGTCGAAAGGAAAGTAAAGAAGTATTTTAAAAAATAAAATGATTCAATATCGAAGAATTTGAAAAGGGCTAAGGTATGGAAAATGCGTTCGCCCAAAGATGGGGTGAAAGCTCCATTCGCTTCTCCTTGGGACGAACATCTTTCTAAAAATATTTAAAGATTGTGCACATCCACCTTTTAAAATAATTTTGGTGATAGGATGCGTTCACCCCAAATATGGGGTGAAAGCTCCATTCACCCCACCTTGGGACGAACGTAATATGAAAAGGCGATGGAAGGAAATCAAAAGCACATGATAAAATGATATCACATTCACCCTGGTCGAGGGGCAAAAATCTTGTTCACCTCTCCCATGGATGAACATGCTTCAAAAGCAAAATGAAATCATGTGCACCCTGGTTGAGGGGTAAACATCATGTTCACCTTTCCCATGGGCAAACGCGTTCCCAAAATGAAATCATGCGAACACTTCGAGTAACAGGAAATTGAGCGAGCGCAATTTTTGAGCAAAATGGGCGAACACAATTAAAAAGATAATGTTGTTCAGTTGTTAAGTTTCATTGAGAATAATGCTTTTGCCATAGTCCTTGAGTCAATAAAAAATGTATTCTTCTAAGGTTCCTAATCTACGATCCTTTTTTCTTCATGTACATTTAATGAAAGAGGTGGAATCCTCTATAAATACTATGTTGGCAATTTTAGGTTTGAGATCCTAGCTTCTTGTCTATGAGTTGTCATTGATGTCAAAAGGAAATGACATTAATGTTAAGAGGATGTGTTGGCTTCAAAGGTGGAAGATTCCAAGAGAATCTTTTTAAGAGAATCTGGAGAGATTCCATTGGCAATGGTTTTTATTAAAACCAATGGAGGTTCTCTTTATTATTTATTTAATTATTATTTAAAACCCTTCAAGGTTTTAATTAATTAATTATTTAATTAATTAAGGGAGAAATTATTTTTAATTTATTAAAAATACTTTAAGGGTTTTTAAACCCTTTAGAAAGCAAATTTCGATTAAATTCGAAATTACTTTTCTTTGCGACCGACGTGTTCTAAAGTCCACATATGGACTATAAATATGAGAAGGTTCCTAAGGTTAAATCCACTTGGAAAATCGAAGGCAATTAATTGGTTTGGCTGCGATCGAATGTTTTGTTTACGCTGCGAAAGAGGAGAGCTCGTGGTTTGAAAAGATTTCGAAAAGCTTGACCGTTTATGTGGAAGGAAGTCCGTCTTGGACTTCGTAAGCCCCTTATGGTCTAGTGGCAGCGAAGGCTGCATTTGGGCCTTGCGTAGGTGGAGGTCTGCGTTTCAATCCTCACGGAGGGAGCTGTGCATGGATTAGTCATGTTTTTATTAAAACATGTTTTGTGCCGTGAATTTCAGATTCTTCAAGGGCAACCATTATAAGGTGTGATTATTTTCTTGATATGATTTTTGGCATTGTTTAGCATTGTTTAAAATACATAGGAGAAATAATGGGATAGTTCTTTGGTTGTATTTTTGAGATTAGTATTTTGCTATGCTAAATTTAAAAATGAAGATATAAGGTGTAAATTTTGGTTGTTGTGTTTTTGGATTCTTTGGTGGTTGTTTTTAAAGAAGAGGAGCTATAAGGTGTATTAAGGAAAGTTTTTATATATGCTCATTTATCTTGGTTCTAACCCTAACTTGGTTGGAAGTTTGAGGGTTGTGTGTGGTGACAGCTTTAAGGATCAATTTTCTTCTACTCCAAAAAGGTATGGGCACATTTTCCTTATGAGTATGATTGGTGTAAGTTTTTCTGAAATAAGGTTGGAGTGAAAAGGTTTTCAACTAGGTTTCCTTTGGTTGGGTGTAAATCCTATTTTCTGGTTTGTTGAAGACTTCTTATGCATTGTTATCCTTGATGAGAGTTTTGGTGAATGCATAATTCTAGTTTGAGGTAGTGGAAGCATTGTGCACTAGGGTTTATGTTTGTGAGTCTTGCTACTTGCATTGAGTTGGTGGAACCCTTTGTTGGTTGTTTTGAGTTTGATGGTTGAGTTGCTTCCATAGAGGTTGTTTGATCAAGTTATTGCTTTACTTGATTCAAGATATTGGGCTTACTCCATTGAGTTGATTTGAGCAAGTTATTCTTTGCATTTGGTGATATTGTGTTGGTGGTTGTTTTTGGAGGGAAAAGGATTTCAACTTGTTTCCTTTTCTTGTGATGATTGGTTGAATGCTTCAAGGTTGATGTTGAGTTGAATGGTGTTGGTTGACTAAACCTTGTTTGATGAGCATTGTTGTTGAAACCCTAATTGATGGTGAAAAGAACATGAGTATCATTGTTATGTGATTCTTTGCATAGTTGGCAATTGTTGGGGTTTCATGTTCTTGAAAGAAAACATTCTATCCTATCCATTTCAGATATTGAGTTGAGTTTTCAGATTTGAGATTGAGATTGAGCTGAGTTGATTTGAGTTGAGCTTTGATATTGCTTTGGGTATATTGCTTTACTATTTTGAAGTATAAATGAAAAAGTAAAAAGAGGTCTTATACTGTTCACCCCCCCCACTTCTCAGTATAATCTTGTGTTCTTCAATTGGTATCAGAGCAAGTGCCTTCGAAAAGTTTAACAGCTTGAAGGAAAAGCTAGTAAAGAACACAATGGATCATTCAAGTGGCAATGCAGCACCTATTCTTGATGGGTCATATTTTGGTCTGTGGAGTGCAAGGATGAAGGTTCATCTAATGGCACTTGGTAATGAGGTTTGGGAAGTGATTGAAGATGAGTACACTATTCCTGAACATGGTCCTAATACTAAAGAAGAAAGGCTCCTACATCACAGAAATTCAAAAGAAATGAATGCAATCCTGAAAGGCTTACAGAAATCAGATCTCACTAAAGTGATTCACCGCAAGACAACTAGTGAAATGTGGAATCGGTTGAAGGTGGTTCATATAGGTGATAAAAATGTCAGAAAGGCCAATTTGAGACACTTCAAAGGTATGTTTGAACAACTCAAGATGAATGATGATGAAAATATTAGTGACTACATGCTTCGTATGGATGAGGTTGTTAACTCCATGAAAGACTTAGGTCTTGAACTTGTTGAAAATGATGTTTGTGATAAGATTTTAAGATCTCTTCCTAATAGATTTAGTGAAAATATTTTGGCTATTGAGGAAGCTAAAGATTTGGATAAGTTGAAAAAGGATGAGCTCCATAGTATACTTGCAGCATTTGAGTTGAGAACTCAAGTGAACGTTGATGTCAAGAAAGAGGCGACTTTCAAGGCTACCAAGGAATCCAAGGGTAAATAGCTTCAATATAGTGATGAGTCTTCTAGTGATGAAGAGGCATATTACAGCAAGAAAGGCAAGTTCTCTAGAAAGCACAAAAGTATGAAAAATATAAGATGTTTCAATTGTGGAAAGTTTGGTCATTATGCTACTGATTGTATTGTTCCCAAGAATGAAAGTGATGAAGATAAACAGGATTCTAAGAGCAAGGATTTTGAAAAGGACAAGCATCACAGGAAAATCAAAGATGAGCACAACAATCAAGCAAAGAGGTATTCTCACAAGCATAAGAAGAGTTTCTACCTAGACAAAGCAAGTAAGTGTTCTAGTAGTGATAGTGAAAGTTCTTCAAGTGATGATGAAAATGAGATGTTGTTCATATCAGAAAAAGAGGAAGAACCGAAACATAGATTCATTATCATGAAATGTCTTAGATGTGGAAATTTTGGTCACCTTGAGGATGATTTCTCAAATAATGATTTGGTTTCTAGTATGTATGAGGATGCTTCAAAAAACTATAAGGAATATGCATGTATGGTTTTTGAAAAGGGTAGCACCTCTAGTGATAAGAAATCTGAAAAAGATTTTGATGATTCAAAAAGCAATCAAATAAAGGATCTTGAAAGTGAACTTATTAGTGCTCTTAGTGCTTTGAAAAAGGAAAGAAAGAAGAATGCTAGACTCAAGGATAAGTTAGATGAATGTTGTATGGAGAGAGATGATCTTATAGAAAGTCTTGACTTCTCTATAGCTAAGACACAAGAACTCAAGGATGAGTTAGAGTCTAAGGTTCTTGAGTATAATGAGTTAGAACAGAAAATGGATTCTTTGAAAGAGGAAACTAAAGAGTACAAGGATAAGCTTTACAGGTTTCAAGATAGCTCCAAAAAGGTTAAGTCACTCATCAAAGGTCAAAGAAAGACAATAGATAAAACAGGCCTTGGTTTTGTTAAGCCACACAAGGAACAAGTTGGAGAGTCTAGTAAGAGACTCCAAAAGGAAGAGAGTTCTGATGAGGAAAGTATTTCAGATCATGAATCCTTGAGTGATAGATGCACAGAAATAGAAAATAGGAAACAAAAAAAGGGGAGAAAGTTTACAGGACCTAGAAGGTCATTTACAGGAAATTTTAATGGCAAATGTTTTGCTTGTCACAGGTTTGGTCACATGGCTTCACATTGCATGACTCAAGTAAGGAAGGTAAATGAAAGTTTCAGAGGTCGTAATTTATTTCAAGGGTATTTCTACTCTTGTAAACGAGTTTGGGCATAAGGCAATTTTTTGCAAGGCTAATAACAGGAACAGGGTTAGTCAGAACGTGTGGATTCAAAGAACATGTATGCCTAAAAGAAATAACATTGTTACTTGTTATAAGTGCAACAATGAAGGTCACACAACTAGATAGTGTAGAGCTGAACTTCCAAGATATAGGAATAGGAACAGTGGTATGAACAGGTCCAAGGATCAATGCATGGATAAGAACAAGAATGATAACAGGAATAGGAACAGTGACAGAAACAGGAACAGGAATATGGACAAAGAGTTCAAGAGAAGGCCCGGTAAGGAAGTTATAGACGTTGATGATGATCAGTGCCTAATGGGAGTTTTACTCCCACCTAAGAATTAATCACCTCATCAGCAGGTGGGGGAGGGACTAAGCTAAGAGGCTCATTCTTAGTCCCGAGCCCCAAAGGTGACCCTTTGCCATTGATGACAAAGGGGGAGAGATTTGAGTAAGGGGGAGAGCCTCAAGATAGGGGGAGTTGTTTATGTTGAGTTTCTGTGTTGTTGAGAAGCATGGTTTGCCATCAATGACAAAGGGGGAGATTTTTGGCAATTTTGGGTTTGAGATCCTAGCTTCTTGTCTATGAGTTGTCATTGATGTCAAAAGGAAATGGCATTAATGTTAAGAGGATGTGTTGGCTTCAAAGGTGGAAGATTCCAAGAGAATATTTTTAAGAGAATCCGGAGAGATTCCATTGGCAATGGTTTTTATTAAAACCAATGGAGGTTCTCTTTATTATTTATTTAATTATTATTTAAAACCCTTCAAGGTTTTAATTAATTAATTATTTAATTAATTAAGGGAGAAATTATTTTTAATTTATTAAAAATACTTTAAGGGTTTTTAAACCCTTTAGAAAGCAAATTTCGATTAAATTCAAAATTACTTTTCTTTGCAGCCGACGTGTTCTAAAGTCCACGTATGGACTATAAATATGAGAAGGTTCCTAAGGTTAAACCCACTTGGAAAATCGAAGGCATTTAATTGGTTTGGCTGCGATCGAATGTTCTATTTACGCTGCGAAAGAGGAGAGCTTGTGGTTTGAAAAGCTTTCAAAAAGCTTGACCGTTTATGTGGAAGGAAGTCCGTCTTGGACTTCGTAAGCCCCTTATGGGCTAGTGGTAGCGAAGGCTGCGTTTGGGCCTTGCGTAGGTGGAGGTCTGCGTTTCGATCCTCGCGGAGGGAGCTATGCATGGATTAGTCATGTTTTTATTAAAACGTGTTTTGTGCCACGAATTTTGGATTCTTCAAGGGCAGCCATTATAAGGTGTGATTATTTTCTTGATATGATTTTTGGCATTGTTTAGCATTGTTTAAAAGACATAGGAGAAATAAGGGGATATTTCTTTGGTTGTATTTTTGAGATTAGTCTTTTGCTATGCTAAATTTAAAAATGGAGATATAAGGTGTAAGTTTTGGTTGTTGTGTTTTTGGCTTCTTTGGTGGTTGTTTTTAAAGAAGAGGAGCTATAAGGTGTATTAAGGAAAGTTTTTATATATGCTCATTTATCTTGGTTCTAACCCTAACTTGGTTGGAAGTTTGAGGGTTGTGTGTGGTGACAACTTTAAGGATCAATTTTCTTCTACTCCAAAAAGGTATGGGCACATTTTCCTTATGAGTATGATTGGTGTATGTTTTTCTGAAATAAGGTTGGAGTGAAAAGGTTTTCAACTAGGTTTCTTTTGGTTGGGTGTAAATCCTATTTTTTGGTTTGTTGAAGACTTCTTATGCATTGTTATCCTTGATGAGAGTTTTGGTGAATGCATAATTCTGGTTTGAGGTAGTGGAAGCATTGTGCACTAGGGTTTATGTTTGTGAGTCTTGCTACTTGCATTGAGTTGGTGGAACCCTTGGTTGGCTGTTTTGAGTTTGATGGTTGAGTTGCTTCCATAGAGGTTGTTTGATCAAGTTATTGCTTTTACTTGATTCATGATATTGGGCTTACTCCATTGAGTTGATTTGAGCAAGTTACTCCTTTGCATTTGGTGATATTGTGTTGGTGGCTATTTTTGGAGGGAAAAGGATTTCTACTTGTTTCCTTTTCTTGTGATGATTGGTTGAATGCTTCAAGGTTGATGTTGAGTTGAATGGTGTTGGTTGACTAAACCTTGTTTGATGAGCATTGTTGTTGAAACCCTAATTGATGGTGAAAAGAACATGAGTATCATTGTTATGTGATTCTTTGCATAGTTGGCAATTGTTGGAGTTTTCATGTTCTTGAAAGAAAACATTCTATCCTATCCATTTCAGATATTGAGTTGAGTTTTCAGATTTGAGATTGAGATTGAGCTGAGTTGATTTGAGTTGAGCTTTGATATTGCTTTGGGTATATTGCTTTACTATTTTGAAGTATAAAGGAAAAAGTAAAAAGAGGTTTTATACTGTTCACCCCCCCTTCTCAGTATAAGCTTGTGTTCTTCAATTGGTATCAGAACGGGTGCCTTCGAAAAGTTTAACGACTTGAAGGAAAAGCTAGTAAAGAACACAATGGATCATTCAAGTGGCAATGCAACACCTATTCTTGATGGGTTAGATTTTGGTCTTTGGAGTGCAAGGATGAAGGTTCATCTAATGGCACTTGGGAATGAGGTTTGGGAAGTGATTGAAGATGAGTACACTATTCTTGAACATGGTCCTAATACTAAAGAAGAAAGGCTCCTACATCACAGCAATTCAAAAGCAATGAATGCAATCCTGAAAGGCTTATAGAAAGCGGATCTCACCAAAGTGATTCACCGCAAGACAACTAGTGAAATGTGGAATCGGTTGAAGGTGGTTCATATAGGTGATACAAATGTCAGAAAGGCCAAGTTGAGACACTTCAAAGGTATGTTTGAACAACTCAAGATGAATGATGATGAAAATATTAGTGACTACATGCTTCGTATGGATGAGGTTGTTAACTCCATGAAAGACTTAGGTCTTGAGCTTGTTGAAAATGATGTTTGTGATAAGATTTTAAGATCTCTTCCTAATAGATTTAGTGAAAATATTTTTGCTATTGAGGAAGCTAAAGATTTGGATAAGTTGAAAAAGGATGAGCTCCATAGTATACTTGCAGCATTTGAGTTGAGAACTCAAGTGAAGGTTGATGTCAAGAAAGAGGCGACTTTCAAGGCTACCAAGGAATCCAAGGGTAAACAACTTCAAGATAGTGATGAGTCTTCTAGTGATGAAGAGGCATATTACAGACAGAAAGGCAAGTTCTCTAGAAAGCACAAAAGTATGAAAAATATAAGATGTTTCAATTATGGAAAGTTTGGTCATTATGCTATCGACTGTGTTGTTCCCAAGAATGAAAGTGATGAAGATAAACAGGATTCTAAGAGCAAGGATTCTGAAAAGGACAAGCATCATAGGAAAATCAAAGATGAGCACAACAATCAAGGAAAGAGGTATTCTCACAAGCACAAGAAGAGTTTCTACCTAGACAAAGCAAGTAAGTGTTCTAGTAGTGATAGTGAAAGTTCTTCAAGTGATGATGAAAATGAGATGTTGTTCATATCAGAAAAAGAGGAAGAACCGAAACATAGATTCATTATCATGAAATGTCTTAGATGTGGAAATTTTGGTCACCTTGAGGATGATTGCTCAAATAATGATTTGGTTTCTAATATGTATGAGGATGCTTCAAAAAACTATAAGGAAGATGCATGTATGGTTTTTGAAAAGGGTAGCACCTCTAGTGATAAGAAATCTGAAAAAGGCTTTGATGATTCAAAAAGCAATCAAATAAAGGATCTTGAAAGTGAACTTATTAGTGCTCTTAGTGCTTTGAAAAAGGAAAGAAAGAAGAATGCTAGACTCAAGGATAAGTTAGATGAATGTTGTATGGAGAGAGATGATCTTATAGAAAGTCTTGACTTCTCTATAGCTAAGACACAAGAACTCAAGGATGAGTTAGAGTCTAAGGTTCTTGAGTATAATGAGTTAGAACATAAAATGGCTTCTTTGAAAGAGGAAACTAAAGAGTACAAGGATAAGCTTTACAGGTTTCAAGATAGCTCCAAAAAGGTTAAGTCACTCATCAAAGGTCAAAGAAAGACAACAGATAAAACAGGCCTTGGTTTTGTTAAGCCACACAAGGAACAAGTTGGAGAGTCTAGTAAGAGACTCCAAAAGGAAGAGAGTTCTGATGAGGAAAGTATTTCAGATAAGGAATCCTTGAGTGATAGATGCACGAAACGAGAAAATAGGAAACGAGAAAAGGGGAGAAAGTTTACAGGACCTAGAAGGTCATTTAAGGGAAATTTTAATGGCGGATGTTTTGCTTGTCATAGGTTTGGTCACATGGCTTCACATTGCATGGCTCAAGTGAAGGAAGGTAAATGACAGTTTGAGAGGTGGTAATTTCTTTCAAGGGTATTTCTACTCTTGTCAACGAGTTTGGGCATAAGGCAATTTTTTGCAAGGCTAATAACGAGAACAGGGTTAGTCAGAACGGGTGGATTCAAAGAACAGGTATGCCTAAGAGAAATAACATTGTCACTTGTTATAAGTGCAACAATGAAGGTCACACAACTAGATAGTGTAGAGCTAAACTTCCAAGATATACGGAACAGGAACGAGTGGTATGATCGGATCTAAGGATCAAGGCATGGACAAGAACAGGGAATGAGAACAAGAACAGGAACAAGTGAAGAAACAGGAACAGGAATATGGACAAAGAGTTCAAGAGAAGGCCCGGAAAGGAAGTTATAGACGCTGATGATGATCAGTGCCTAATGGGAGTTTTACTCCCACCCAAGAATTAATCACCTCATCAGGAGGTGGGGGAGGGACTAAGCTAAGAGGCTCATTCTTAGTCCCGAGCCCCAAAGGTGACCCTTTGCCATTGATGACAAAGGGGGAGAGATTTGAGTAAGGGGAGAGCCTCAAGAGAGGGGGAGCTGTTTATGTTGATTTTTGTGTTGTTGAGAAGCATGGTTTGTCATCAATGACAAAGGGGGAGATTGTTGGCAATTTTGGGTTTGAGATCCTAGCTTCTTGTCTATGAGTTGTCATTGATGTCAAAAGGAAATGACATTAATGTTAAGAGGATGTGTTGGCTTCAAAGGTGGAATATTCCAAGAGAATATTTTTAAGAGAATTCGGAGAGATTCCATTGGCAATGGTTTTTATTAAAACCAATGGAGGTTCTCTTTATTATTTATTTAATTATTATTTAAAACCCTTCAAGGTTTTAATTAATTAATTATTTAATTAATTAAGGGAGAAATTATTTTTAATTTATTAAAAATACTTTAAGGGTTTTTAAACCCTTTAGAAAGCAAATTTTGATTAAATTAGAAATTACTTTTCTTTGTAGTCAACGTGTTCTAAAGTCCACGTATGGACTATAAATATGAGAAGGTTCCTAAGGTTAAATCCACTTGGAAAATCGAAGGCAATTAATTGGTTTGGTTGTGATCGAATGTTCTATTTACGTTGCGAAAGAGGAGAGCTCATGGTTTGAAAAGCTTTCGGAAAGCTTGACCGTTTATGTGGAAGGAAGTCCGTCTTGGACTTCGTAAGCCCCTTATGGGCTAGTGGCAGTGAAGGCTGCATTTGGGCCTTGCGTAGGCAGAGGTCTACGTTTCGATCCCCACGGAGGGAGTTGTCCATGGATTAGTCATGTTTTTATTAAAACGTGTTTTGTGCCGCGAATTTCGGATTCTTCAAGGGCAGCCATTATAAGGTGTGATTATTTTCTTGATATGATTTTTGGCATTGTTTAGCATTGTTTAAAAGACATAGGAGAAATAAGGGGATATTTCTTTGGTTGTATTTTTGAGATTAGTCTTTTGCTATGCTAAATTTAAAAATGGAGATATAAGGTGTAAGTTTTGGTTGTTGTGTTTTTGGCTTCTTTGGTGGTTGTTTTTAAAGAAGAGGAGCTAAAAGGTGTATTAAGGAAAGTTTTTATATATGCTCATTTATCTTGGTTCTAACCCTAACTTGGTTGGAAGTTTGAGGGTTGTGTGTGGTGACAGCTTTAAGGATCAATTTTCTTCTACTCCAAAAAGGTATGGGCACATTTTCCTTATGAGTATGATTGGTGTATGTTTTTCTGAAATAAGGTTGGAGTGAAAAGGTTTTCAACTAGGTTTCCTTTGGTTGGGTGTAAATCCTATTTTCTCGGTTTGTTGAAGACTTCTTATGCATTGTTATCCTTGATGAGAGTTTTGGTGAATGCATAATTCTGGTTTGAGGTAGTGGAAGCATTGTGCACTAGGGTTTATGTTTGTGAGTCTTGCTACTTGCATTGAGTTGGTGGAACCCTTGGTTGGTTGTTTTGAGTTTGATGGTTGAGTTGCTTCCATAGAGGTTGTTTGATCAAGTTATTGCTTTACTTGATTCATGATATTGGGCTTACTCCATTGAGTTGATTTGAGCAAGTTACTCTTTGCATTTGGTGATATTGTGTTGGTGGCTGTTTTTGGAGGGAAAAGTATTTCTACTTGTTTTCTTTTCTTGTGATGATTGGTTGAATGCTTCAAGGTTGATGTTGAGTTGAATGATGTTGGTTGACTAAACCTTATTTTATGAGCATTGTTGTTGAAAACCTAATTGATGGTGAAAATAAAATGAGTATCATTGTTATGTGATTCTTTGCATAGTTGGCAATTGTTGGGGTTTCATGTTCTTGAAAGAAAACATTCTATCCTATCCATTTCAGATATTGAGTTGAGTTTTCAAATTTGAGATTGAGATTGAGCTGAGTTGATTTGATTTGAGCTTTGATATTGCTTTGGGTATATTTCTTTACTATTTGGAAGTATAAAGAAAAAAGTAAAAAGAGGTCTTATACTGTTCACCCCCCCCTTCTCAGTATAAGCTTGTGTTCTTCATACTAATCAAATTTCCATTGTAAAGGAGGCTAGACACTTTGCGAGAAATTTCTCAAGTTCTCTGCATCAATAGATGACACTCGATTTCTGATTTGCAAGTGGTCTTATGTGTAATTTCCTTTTGTATTCATGCATTTCTATTTTACATTCATGCTCTTTATTTTCTATTAAGTTTAAATTCTGCATCTGAATTTAAATATTGTTGGTGAGAGAGCGAGTGCTGGAGTGTTATTTTGAAGGTTGTTTCCATAATTTCATAAGTAAATTCTGTTGCTTTTATTTTATTACATGCTATTTCATGCTTGGGTGAATTTCCTGTTGTTAGTCTACCCCAAATCCTACACTTTCGGCCTATGGCCATATTTCCCATTTCTTTCCACATTTTCTAATTTCTTTCCTGCATCTCTAGTCTTCAACCATTTTAGGATTATTAAGGGAACCATCCCTCTCTAGATATTGACACGAAGGACATCCCTTTCCTCTAGTCATTCAATGTTAGCCATATCTAGGGTGCACAAATGCAGTTTTGTATGATTAGGTAGATATTTGACCAACACTTGCCCTAGGTAGGATTTTTTAAAATTTCCTACCTTAGGTAGGATTTTTATTGTATATGTTTAAATGTATATCGGTGATGGTCCTTTATTGTATATGTTTAAATGTATATCGGTGATGGTCCTTGGTACCGTCCCCCTATGCTCTTTTTTATCTTTAGGTCTACCCTTTGGCCTTCTAGTTGGTCTGTTGGCCTTTTGTAAAAGTGTTTTGGGGTCCCTTTCAAAACCTACTTTTAATGAAATTTTTTTACCGATCAAAAACAAATTATCAATGCTATGAAAAATATTATTAAATCTAATAAATCTGAAACAATATTGTGAAATCTACTATCAAATGAATTCATGTTTATCAATGTTGTGAAATCATTGAAAAATTACAATTCAATAGCTGAAACAAATACTTTTCAGCTTGTCCAAAATCACTATTAAACAACATAAGAACTTTGGCAATACATTAATATTCATACATTAACAATACTATTATATGGAAGTTATTAAAACCATTTCAAGAATAATAAACTTATCATTGAATTTAAATTAATCAATTTTATGAAACAATATTTGTGAAATATCCTATCAAATGAATTCATAATTATCAATGTTGTAAAATAATGGAAAATTACAATTCAAGTAGCTAAAACAAACACTTTCTAGCTTTTCCAAAATCACTATTATGCATAGTGGATATCTATGTCTCCACCATCTGATCATTGCAAGCATCATTATATTCCTTATCATTCGTATTCATGGTAACCCTTCTGTCTACCAGGGATTTCCAATATGCTAATGCTCCATCATAGGGAAATTTTCCCAGCTGATACGGTGACACATAAATTCTCAAAAAAAATTCCAAATTTTTGTTCAGTCTATTGCATAGCTTAGATTTAACAAAAGGTGGTGCACTGAAAACTCTCTCATTTTCCACAGATTCCAAAATCATTGTTTGACATAATTTATATGAACAAAAGTATTCACCAATTGCACCTTTTAAGACACTACTTGGATACAATTTTTACCACAAACATGCAATGGAACCAGTCTCATGGATGTTACTCAAATAAGATTTTTGATCAACCATTGTCATTCCAAAATGCGATGACTATTGTGTTAAAAGTTCTTTATTGAGTATGCCTGTGATTTCAACACCATTGACTTCCACAATTTTATTGAAATGCTTAGTAAGTATGTACATATATTTAATAAAAAACTCATGTATATATTTGAAGTCAATACAAGGACCTCAAAACATAGGGTTAATCACACCCATGGCCTCAATCAACTCATCTCTTTGAAATTGATATCTTATCTCATTTGTCAATAATTCTGCTATTTTTAACAATTTTGTCATAATATTGTGTAAACCAAATTCAAATCTATTGTGTGTTACAAGAACTTGTTCAACATCATCCATAACTATACTTGACTACCTTTCAAAACAATATAGAGGTATCATATTTCCATTAACATTAATACAAATATTATTATTAATTTCAAACTTCAAAAAACTTTTTGGATCATTCACATTTGTATTTCAACTATCAAACAAGGGATCTGTAAAATTTCCTTTGGACACATATAACTTGTCAATAATCATACATATATATTTTCTCATCCTCATGAAATCAACAATATATATGGATCTTTCTTGTGCAATTTTAATCAATATTTTAATTTCTTGTAACATTGGAAGAATACCACATAATGTTAAAAGGGTTTCCAAGTCAATCAAATGGAATAGCAAATATTTGGACTCATCAACTGCCCTATGATTTGCATACGTAAACCCTGTTAACGATTGATATTCTGTAAAAGCTTTGTGTGTAAGTTCATACAAACAAATCCACCTTGTATCCACATATTTTAATAATGTTTTTCCTTTTGTAACTCCTATATCAAACTATCAAAACTTTACAAACCATATTGGACTACACAAAAAATAATCATATATTTCACGAATGAGGTCTTCGACTCTCGCAACATTTTCAAAAGTGCTCACAATTTTATATGCAAGGTTCACTCTATGATCCATGTAATGAATGGGTATCATATATGGGGCAACTGATGTCTAGAGTTGAACACAAATACCATTCCTATGTCCTTGCATTATGGCAACACTGTCAGCTCCAACACATATTAGCTTTTTGGCTATGTCTATATCATTCATTCTTGCAATATCTTTTAAACTAGTTACAACAACATTGGATATGTTTTTTGTATTCAAATTTTCGACCATCTTATGTAATCCTAGTAAACTAGGTTGCCTTACATTATTTTATAATGTGTACACATGCATGCAAATCCAATATGTGTTGTCCATAGTCGTCACCTCATCAATTGAAAATGAAAAAAAATTGGTAAGTTTTACTTTTTCCCTCAAGTCCTCCTTATAAACTAATGAAAGACATTTTACCATTTTATAACCACTTTGACTTGATCAATGGGAACTACGAAGATTTTGCACATCAGCTAGTTGAAATAGGTTCTTATAATAAATAAAATCGGACATGGGTCTACCCTTTTTGAGAATACTATATACAACAACAAACTGTAAACTTTTTGAAGCTAAAGTGGTCTTATGAATTTTATAAAATTGGGTTTCAACTGTTCCACCTCTCTCAACAAGAGATTGTTGTAGCTTTAAGTGATTATCATATTCTTTTGCATATATAACATGCATACATTCTAATTCATCCTTCCACCTAACTATTTTATTAACTTTTCCATCACTTTCTATAACTTTTGAATAATATTTGCCATAATTTTCTATTGTATCTATCTTATTTTTTAGCCTATGATCTTTACCTAGTTTTCAACTACAAATTTTGCATCTACATTATTTTGGATCAAATTTTTTATCCTCAGTAATGATTGGCTCTATAAAGGGATATTTTGATGCCCATTCAACCTAAAATGACCTTCCAATAGCCCAGTTAGATCCCTTTCTCTTTTTAGTAGTTTTGCTTAAATATTCCCAAGAAGTTTTTATTGTATTTGTTTTATCGCTTTCATTTTCAACTAGCATGTCAATTTAAAAAATATCTTCAAGTGTTTTTTGGATGTCATTGTTAAGAGAATTTTCATTAGAAGGTATCTCTTCGTGAGGTTGTCTTCAAGTGGAGGCATGTTAGGGTTAATAGTGTATTTTGCATACAATAATATTCTTTATTTTTTTTTGGATTTAACAAACAAAAAAAAGATTCATATCATCATCCAATATGGCTAGAGGCACATACTAAAAATTAACTATTTTTGGAAGAAAGCAATATTTAAAATAATTTACAAAATACACAACTAATTGTTTAGTAGGTAAGAATCATTTGTACCTTCAATTTGCATAGATTTTGATGGCTTGGATTTCAATATATGGCTAAAATATTTGAGGCTACTCTTTTTGGTAGAATATTTACCTCCCTTCTTTCCATCGCTAGTATGAGTCATTTCACTTGTAAAGAAATTTTTTTATTTTAAAAAATTTATAAAATGTTGAAGAGATCTTACTACTGTGATACCTCAAGATAATAATGTAACTACAATAAACAGATGGTTGGTTGGTAGAAAATACATACCAATTTACAGGAAGGCTTTAGCATGATTTTTCAATGCATGTCACTACTCTATTTTCTAGATATAGCACTTGTAACTAATAAGAGAACAAAAATAATCAATATACAAATTCAAATTATTTTAAGAAAAAGAAATAATATATATACAAAATATAATTAGAGATACAAATATGGAAAAATATTAGATTATAGTATTAGTGGAATAAATAGAGGATGACAGTGTCATAAGGGAAGTTCAACTAGCTAAAAAATCCATGAAAACAATCACTCGTTGAACCGAGAAGAATAGGGGAAAACATATTATCCTTGAACTCATATTCTCTAAAAATCAGGAGAAACAGAGAATTAAAGTGTATTAAGAGAAGCAAAGAATCACAATGTCTTTAGAGAAACAAAGTATTTACTTATTTACATTTCCTTAAGAGAAGGATAAGTAGTTGAAGAATCCATAAAAACACTCACATGTAGAACAAGGAAAAATAGGGGAATCAATGAGAAATAGAGAATTGACCTATTATCAATAAATGATAGAAAATAATAAATGAAAAACCTACAATTAGATGACAAAAAAAAAAAATCTTATTACTACAATTGCTTGAACTCATATTCTCTCAAAAAATAAAAAAATTGAGGATCACAGATTCATAGTGTCTTAAGAGAAATAAAAAATCATAGTAGCTAAGAAATGCATCAAAACACTCAAATGTGGAATAGAGGAAAAGAGGGGAAAATAGAGGAAAACAAAAAAAATAAACTTACAATTTTATAACGAAAAACACATGTTACTACTATAACAACTACTTCAAATCATATTATCTAAAAAATAATTTAGAGAGGTAAAATTTTGTACCTTTATTTTTTACAATAGACTCATGATCCCTGATCCAGAAGAAAAGCTTGGTCCAACCCTTGTTCGAGCGCAAATGGAGGTCTAATAGTTGGTCTAACTTAGTGTGAATGAAAAACAAGATCTGACTTTGGCCGGTTGAAAAACAAGGATTGACTTCATCTAGGGGGAAAACACGTCTTGGCTTCGTCTAGGTGAAATACAAGGATCGGCTCTATCCGGGTGGAAAACAAGTCCTGGCTCCATCCAGGTGAAAAACAAGATTTGGCACCGTTCGTAATCAAAACAAGGTCTGACACAACCCAGGTGCAATTCACGCTCTTGTAGTTGGTTTGGTTACAAAACAGGGTTTGACCTAGTCTAGGTGCAAATCAAGCTTCAATAATATTCTGGTGAAAATTAGGATCCGATAATTGTTTGGGTGCAAAAAAAGGTTCAAAGGTCGTTCAGGTGTAAAACAAGGTCTAGCCATGTCTGGTGCAGATATGGGTCTGATTTCTAATCTGAGTAGAAGTTTTAGGTGGATTGATTGGTTTCTACACATGACCGGAGCTCAGTGGAATTATGCAACAAATCGATTGTTTCATTTTCTTTTCTGTTGTTGGAAGGTTTCATTTTTCATTGTTGGTGCTCAATTTTCTAATATTTTATACTTTTACATGAAAATTATCATTGGTGTGTTTATTATATATACTGGTATAATTAGCAAATTTGGCAGGATAATTTAAAATTTTTATAATTTTAAGGTGAAAAGGGTCCTTGATTAGGTGGGAGTGTTGGTGAATTTTTTAAAAATATGTAATATTATTATAATCACAAGGTGAACTAACCCCTAAAAAAAAATTATCCTAGAAATTTTAGGTGAATGGACCAACGTCTAGGATCCCCATTTTTGCCAATTTTCAATTTTAAAAATTTGAATATTTATCCAATTGGTGAATATTCACCACTATGCATAACCCTAGATTCATGCTAATGAATGGGTAAGCCAACCACAATAAATGAAATACCTCTAAAACCTCAAGTGGTTTTAGATCCATTTGAGAGATGAGGATAAGATTTTATTAGGCTCATTGACCCACTTTCTCAAGGAAAGCAACACATTCTAGTGTGCACTGATTATGTGATAAAGTGGGCTGAAGTGTGTGCTTTTAAATATGCTCATGAGGAAAAGGTAGCTAATTTTGTTATATACCCAAATTTGGTATCCCATTCTCTATCAAGGATCCCAATTTACATCTAAATTTATAGAAGCATAATTGAATTTTAGGAAATCAAACATAAGAAATCATTGCCTTTACAACCCGAAGCAAATGGTCAAGTAGAAGTCACAAATAAAGAATTAGAGAATATTCTAACAAAAATAGTGGCTTCTCATAAGAAAAATTGGATGAACATGTTTTTAGAGGTTGTGTGAGCATATAACACTACATGGAAATCCACAATGAGATTCACACCTTATGAATTGGTCTATGGTAAGAAATCTCATTTTCTAATTGAATTTGAATTACTAACACTTTGTACATATTTGGAAGTGGGTATTGAGTTGTCACAGGTACAACAAGAGATATTTTTGTAATTGAATGCATTGGATCAACTTTTATTGAAGGCATTTCATCAAATAGAAATCATTCAACAACAATAAAAAATGTGGCATGATAGTCACATTAGGAGCAACAACTACAAACCAGGTGATTAGGCATTGTTTAATTCTTGCTATGTTGGTTTTCCTGGAAAGTTACAAACTTAGTGGATAGGACATACCAAATTGAAGAAGTGTTCAATAATGGAATTTTTCAGCTTTCTCATATTGATGATTCAAGAAGGAAATTGGTGGTAAATGGACATCATTTATGATTTTACCATAATCCACTAACAAAGGTGGAATTTGTTCAATACTTTCTTTCGTAGTCAAACTTACATGTTATAGAAGAGGCCTCTCTTCTACCATAGACTCAAAATGATCATATATGATCCTAAATTTAATAATAAATTAAATTAAAAAATGAATAATTTGATAGTGAAAACCTCCTTGAAGTGCCATTGAATTAAGTCTTACATGAAAATCAATCTCTGGCTTGTTTTCCTTAAAACAAATTGTTAGTAATTATGAAATTATAATAACTACATCTTTGTACTTTTCATATTTCAGAATTCCTAAGTATGTAATAATCAAGGCATCCAAAATATAAATGGAATATTTTTGACAGTAAGGTATGCATTTTTTTTGACTTTACTATTATTGGTTTTAATATTACATAAATTAGGATTAATTTCTTGGCATATCTATGTATATATGAAATGACAAAATAGTTGTAAAGACCCCAAATAATTTATTATAAATTTAAGAAATAATTAATAAGAACTTGAGTTACTGCAATCACAGGCCTCTTAAGGGGGCTCCCTTAGAATTTCTTTCCACTTATAGGGGGCTCCCTCCTGAACTTAAAACTAAATTATTTTTTCTTCTTTCTTGATTATTTGTGTGCATGTTCAAACGTAATATTTATATCTACCCTAAAGCTACATTAGTGAAGAGACATGATGGTTCACGTTATAAAGAGACGTTATGGTTCCATTATGAAGAGATGTGATGGTTCACGATATGAAGATACGTGATGGTTCATGTTATGAGTTAATAATATAAAGTTAATTGATTGATAATATTAAATATTAATGTTAGAATTGAGGATCCTAACATGCCATCCTTCCTGTAAAATATTTATCCTCAAAGCTGGAACTGAGGAAATTATTGTTGAAATTGATGAAGCATTTCCCAAGTAGCATTTGCACAAGTTCCTGCACAATTTTAATGTCGTAGGCAGGTATATCTTGAAGGTCAAAGCTTTAGTGGTGGGTTTCTAGGAAGAATAGTAGGATCATGATGATGATGAGGGGCCAACCCTTGTGGTGCCTAAAATAATTCATAGTGATGTGTCCAAATTTGTTGAAACTCTTCCACTTTAGTCGGTTCTTCCCATGTAGAATGAAAGGAAAATAAATGTGTACTCACTCTTTTACCTCCTTTTTGAATTAGTTTACCCATATGTTGAGAACTCACTATTGGTGAGGAACTTGTGTGTAGTCCTTTTAGAGTGTATGTCTAGCCTTCATTGGTCACTTCTTGTATGTCTACCTCATATTTTCCCGGTGCATCAATAACTTCTTGCACGTCGACCTCATCTTCTCTTGGGGCCTCAATCACTTTGTGTTCATCTAACTCATCGTCTCCTTCGATGGAGTGACAAGAAACAACAAAATTTAAAAAAATATAATGTTTGGGTAGTGCATCTATGATTGGGTCTATATTGCTCATCATAATTTCTTTCGTCTGTCATTCCTCCATTTCCTCCAAACTTAGGCACTTAATCGATAAGTATTGGTTAAGTTCTGGGGCAACATATGAGATAGGTGATTTTTCAATAGGTTCTTTCTCATGTGGACGTTGAGCATTGAATTTATATTTGACTAATATATCTAATCCAATGGCCGCCAGTAGGGTGCGAAGAGTGTACATCTCCACCTCCACTCTAATTTCTTCTTGAAATCCATGAATAAAGCAACTTATGAAAAATGATTCATCCAAAACTATGGTGTGTTTGGCAAGTTCCTTGAATTGATTCTGATATGCACACACTGATTTTAGTTGACATAGGTTTGTGAGATTAACCTATACAAATAGATCCTTGATTGGGTGGATTTTGTGATCCAATTTGGTGAAACAAGGGTCTTGAGATATGCTTTCATTAGCCATTTTGGGGAATTTTGAATTTTGAAATATCCAAAAATGATCGAACTTTCATGAATTTTCAATAGAATATCCTCAAATTTAAATTCTAAGAGGCCTTGGTAGCAATAGAACAATTTTTCCAAAAATTGTTAATGGTTTGTGCAGCTTACCAGAATGAACTGCTCTTATACCAAATGTGAAGACCCCAAATAATTTATTATAAATTTAATAAATAAATTAATAAGAACTTGAGTTACTGGAATCGCAGGCCTCTTAAAGGGGGCTCCCTTGGAATCACTTGCCACTTATAGGGGGCTCTCGCATGAACTTAAAACTACATTATTATTTCTTTTTTTTTGATGATTTGTGTGCATATTCAAACCTAATATTTAAATCTACCCTAAATCTATGTTGGTGAAGAGATGTGATGGTTAACATTATGAAGAAACACGATAGTTCACGATATGAAGAGACATGATGGTTCACGTTATGAGTTAATATTATAATAATTAATTGATTAATAATAATAAATATTAATATTAGGATGGAGGATCCTAACAATAGTATCCCACTAGTATTAAAAAATAGATACTCTCAAAAATCCTTAGTTATGCTAGATTCATCTTGAGTTGCTGCAAAATAAGTAAAATGATTGCTCCAAATGCTCCAAAATAACAGTTCCAACATACAGGAAGAACTTAGCATATTTTATGTTGAAATAAATACGTGATCTTGTAAAATAATTTTCCAAAAAAAATGGAGCACAAATAAAATGCAACTAGAAACAATTCAACATATAGATAGGTGACAAACATCTATCACATGTTAGATCCTATCAAACCATGATGACTAAAATAACCTCCCATAATCAATAATTATTATCATCATACAATGTGTGATTGAGCATTGTTTTGAGACCATGTGACAATGTGATTAAGATGCATAAGTGGTACTATAGTGGCATCTAATAAGGAGAAGTAACCAGGAAGATGTTATCAAGGATGCATGTTAGACAATGAGTTGGCATAATTAAGTTCATGAAGGTCAATCAACCATCGAAATTAAAATTGTATGGGAAACAACACATTAACTATCCATGTGAAAAATTATTGGTTATAGATTATAAGCGATTTTGCTATCCTCATCGGTTGAAAAGCATGAATTGTAATTATGTCAAATTCAACCTTGATTTTTTTACCTGTCCTTCTGGATATATCAAAATCATGCAAAATCCTTATCATGCATCGAGAAGTGATTATTTTGTTGCATGCACCTACCAACCTTTATTTTAGAGCATATGGTGCTTTGCAAAACATGATTGCACAATAACCAAAATTGTTTACATGCACCAATATTGCAAAAGGTAGTTACTATTAGAGTAAAAAGTATTTTGTTACTTTTACCATTATATTATTATTTATTTACTTTTTAACCTAGTAGATATTATTTCTAGTATCTACCCTATGGTTAGCTGTCGTAGTTATTTTGACTACATTAGTTGTTAGTAGTTAGCACTTTATTAGTGAAGCACGTTAGTTAGCGTGGTTAGGGGATATTATTTCCTAAATATTCCTAAGACTATTTTTATCTTCCTAAGTGTTATTTAAGTACTTGATTATTGACCTGGGTGAGCAAAATTGAGGCAGTAAGCTGACTGGACCAATGGGGCATAATTCCCAAGTTGGGACCCCCTCCAGCACCCTACTTAGCACATTTTTTAAGGTTTCTGGAACCTACATGATTTTTGAGGCACAAAAATTCACCACTATTGTTTTGTATCTGGTGTCTGTCTCCCCAATTTTTGGTCCAAACCCATAGTCAAACTTGAACTGTGAGCAACCTCAACCTCCAAGTGACTCATTTTTGATGGGTGGATCTTTTTCGATGACTAGGTGGCCCTCCTAGCCCAATGTCCTCTTTGGCTTCTGTGAACGACCTTGAATCATTGTCGACCTACTTGATCCGACTAACAAATCCTGGTGGCACTCTTCACTGCACTCCAGCATGAACTCTCTGGTGGCCAACATCATCGGGTGAACGATCCCATAGGGAAGGAGACCCTCAAAATCTATTTGACATGCTACCGTCATCTAGAATAATCCTTGGTGTGAAACCTTGCAGATCGGCATGGATCCTGACACCCAGTGAAATCAACTAATTTTTTTTTCTCTTTTTGAAAATTTATTGTATCGGGTATTAATTTCCTTTATCAACACTTTGGCTCGATACTCCCATTTTTCATTTTTGTTATATCTAAAAGTAGTAAATCCTTAACGGTAGATTCAAGTTATCAAAAACCAAAAAAAAATAAAATATTTAATCTTTCATCCTTTGGTCGAGGATGAGCCTAACGGGTGTTTTTTTCCCTAGGAGAATATTTGCTTGAACATTCTGCTCCTTCATTTCCTTTATCTTGAAGCAATTCTGATACTTGAAAAGTAGTAGGTGTGTTCTCTTGCAAAAATAAATCTTTATCAAGTGGAACCTCATCCAACCCAGCACTAGAAGCTTCTAATATATCCTTAAAATTAAAATTAGCAAGAGAAATATGACCGAATCCTGAAAATATCTTTGATGCTTCTTTCTCTAAAAATTGTTGTGTTGCTTCTCTCTATGGCCTAGATGGAAGAAGGTGTTTTTCAACTGTGAAGCATTGACCTCACATTTGAGATTGACATGGTGGAGGAAGGGGCATCATAGTTTGTTGATTTTGTTGACGAAATTATTGTATGGAACTTAAGACATAAAAATAAAAATTAGTTATAAAATTTGTGAATGTAGAAAATTTGTGAAGATAGAAAATAAAAATTAGTTATAAAATAATATTATGAAAATTGATTTCAAAATTTTTTATAACTCTTACCAAAAGAAGAAAATATATCATGCGTAGTTGCTGATGCAAATGGAATGTGGGCATGCTATACATCTGAAAAAAAACAAATTAATTAAAAAAAGTTAAAAAATTGTAAAAAAATTGTTTTGGCAGTCATTAAAACTTACTCCCCGAAGATGAAACCTCTTGCGCAACTATGCCTGTTGGCAGTGGACACGCAGTCGTAGGTGGAGGTTGTCGAGGATTAGGAGAACTAGATCTCATACGTTTCCTTGTTGATCTTATCCTTAGCAATGGTGTTGTTTCCTCCACAAGTGTTTCAGAGTCTCCTAATTCCTCTAGATGATAACCTCTAACAGTAGCATCCCACTTTGAAGAGGAAGAGGACACCCTTTTTTGTGTTTGGTATAAAATGTCAAAATTATAAAAAGACAAACATATGAAAAATAAAAAAAATTACTTAAATATTAATGAAAAATTACTTGAACCTACTATTTTTTCATGGCTGCATTGGCTAGGGTTGAGTGCCAAGATGTTGGTACTTGAGTGTTCTGCAAATGATAAAAAGATTCATAAAAAAAGCAATAATATAGTTGCATATGCGGTGAGGGTGAAGCGTGGGTTATCACGTTCTAGATTTCTAATATGATCTGATGTAAGACATAGTTGGACCAGTCGAATTGGTGGTGTGTAACACAACAGACCAAATACGCTAAGGTCCACATCAGAATTTATGTTGGTCTTCCTTGCAGAACGAGTCTAGAAAAGAAGAATTCGCAACATGCCCGAAGAAATTTATTTTCAATAGTTGGTACAGTCAAACCAATCTAGACTTGGTGGATGTAACTGCAAAAAAAAAAAATTGTAATTGTACACTAGTGACTAGAATTTAAATTCAATTAAATAAAAAATAGTTATACCTTGAAAATATTTCGACTGCACATTGAAGTTGGTCTCTAGGTAGAGTTTGTCTTCATCAGTTAATTGGTATTTGGAAGTGATAGGCTCACAACTAGCATGGGGCAATGTTATCAATCTGATGACATCAGAGACTGTGAAAGAAAGAATGATGTTTTTTTTGTCGATGACAAGATTTACCTTGCCCGAATCAATATTATAACCTGCAATGATCTTCTCTAGCAGTTTAGTGTTCGTGTTGAACTGTGGTATTGAAACTAGACATCAAAGACCAAATTTCATGACCCATGACATATCGTAACCCGGTGTTGATAAAATTTTTGAAATCATGGGGTAAACCAGGTTTTTATAATTAACTTTAAACATTCTAGGGGTGACAAGGGATGCCATAGGGTTATTTTGTATGGATCAAACGATACGGTGGATGGTATGTTATACTTGATGGAAAAGGATTCAAACAAGAGGAAAAGGGTTAAAACTCGCTTAAATTTTAAGGTAAAAGGTTAAAAACTAAGATAAAATTGGAGGAAGATGGTTAAAAATGCGATAGAAAAGGTAAAAAAATTATTGTTAATCCCTTTATATAGACTTTTCTACATGCAATCAACTCATGGATGGGTGACACATGGAATTTGTATGCAATTTTTTAATGAATGGTTGATACGTGGCATAGATGCACCACTGCTACTAATAGGGTACTCGACACTATTGTAGCCCATAGGCATGCCTGCACCCGATCGACATTCTTGCATCTGATCATCATACCTACAACCGATCAGCATTCCTACAACCGATCAGCATGCTTGCATCCAATTGTCATTCCTACATCCCATCATCATATCTGCAATCGATCGATATTCCTATAGTCTATCAGCATCCCTAAAACCAATTGGTATTCTTGCAACCAATCATCTAATTGACATGTCTGCACCTGATCAGCATTCTTGCATTCGATCGTCATATATGCAACTAATCGACATTCCTACAACTAATTGGTATTCCTACAACTGATCATCATACCTGTAGGTGATCTTCATGCAGCATGCCTACAACTGATTGGCTTTCCTATAACTAATCGTCTTGCCTACAATCGATCGTTATGCCTACAACCGATCATCATACATGCAATTGATCGTCATGCCTGCAATCGATCATCATGCATGTAACCAATTATCATACCTGTAATCAATCATCATGCATGTTACCAATCATCATTTATGTAATTGATCATCATGTATGTAACTGATTTTCATGTTTATAATCGATCATCATGCATACAACCGATCGTCATGTCTATATCCAATCATCATGTTTGTAGTCGATCATCATTTTTACAATCGATCGACATACCTACAACTAATTATCATTCCTACACTCGATCAACATACCTACAACTGATCATTATGCCTACAATCGATCATCATGCATGCAATCGATCATCATGTATGTAGCTAATCATCATGTCTACAGACGATCATCATGTCTGCAGCTGATCATCATATCTGCAGCCAATTTTCATACATGTCTCAAACCGATCATCATAAAGCATAAAGGCTAAAAGTCTTTCATGTTGACCTAAAGCTTTTAAATTTGTCTTACATTTTTAGATTTTACAAACCGATATTCATAGCCCCCAACACAGAAAAATTCACCACGGTTTGAAAATTTTTGGAGACAAATAAATGCAATTCACCATGTATACTTCTACATAATTCGTCGAGATTTTGAGACAATTTGCCTTGATTTTATAAATAGATTTTGGGGCCGACCCCTTATGCATAACCTTGCTTGACTCTATAAGATAAGAATCTACTAGGAAGACCCAGATAGTCAATATCCCTATGTGTGCATAGTGTTGTTCATTAAGATGGTGCATAAGACTACCTCATTGTCAGGCGGGTTTCATGCAACCCATTGCTGTAATGAGGATCATCTTATGGTCATTGTATCCTGAGTTTGGATGTAGTTGGACTAGACTACTAGGAAATACAAGCCACCAAAAGCTAGCTCAACCATAAGCTGACATTGGTTTATACAAAAGAAGGTCGCTAATGTGATAAACATATCACCACACGTAAGGCTACTCCATTGCTAGGCAAGTTTCATTCAACCCATTGTTGTAATGGAGATTACCCCATGGATTTTGAATACTAAGGATTCCAAGGATTCAAGCTCGTTACCCCCTTATTTTATTTTGATTGTTTGGGATACTTGCTCATGCTTAGTGGTGAAAACCACTATTTTTTTTTGAGCAAGGGATTTTCTTAGTGATGAAAATCACTATTTCTTTTGTATTGCTTTGGGAATTTTTCTCATTTTATGGAAGAGCAAGGGGATTATTTGGGTAGGGGGGAGCTTGTCCTTTTGTCAATTCTCAACATCCTAGACCATGCACATAATAGGATGAGCAAGGAAAACCTTTCACTTAAGGTGACAAGGACCACTTTGTAGTGTCATCTTTCCTTGTTCAGACTTGGATTTTTAATGTGTATAATTGTGTTGGGATTTTGACATATGCAAGGTACTATCAAAGTGAGACCTTACCTTCTAAAATCCAAGATAGCTTTCTACAAAATTTGAAAATATAACTAGGGATGGTTGAATGACTAGAAAACCCTAGTATACACCCTATAGCAACTCATTAGTTGTGTTGAAAAACACAGTTACTCACAAGGGAAATGTGGATGATAATGATATGTGGGATGTAAGGGTTTTCCCTACAAGTTTTTGCAAACTAAAAGGTGTGCATAAAATAGCTAGTGGTCATCTAAATATCATTGCTAATATTCATCCAGTATCTATCCTATTTTATGAGGACCTCTTAATAAGCAAAATCCCATAAAGAAAACTGTGCCTGTTGATGATTGATAAGGTTGATTTGAGATTCATGATTGGTATACAAACATGGTGTCATTCATAAGAATGTAAACACGACTTGTCCTAATGCAAGTGCAATGGATGAATATGCCTAATGCAACTAATCAATGAATGCAATGAAATGCATGATGATCATAATGCAAATGTTTTTGTATTTTGATGTTTTGTATTATTTTTTTGTGTTTTTATGCTTTCTGATTTGTTTGGTATTTTTGATGATTTTTGTTATTTTTGTAATTTTGATTGTTTTTGATGATTTTTTTTAGGGGGAAGGTGTGATACCTTAAGCACCCCTAGTGTGTATGGTGATCGATGAATGTGGGGAAGGCGTGATATCCTTAGAATCCCCACTTTGCTTCATCGTTTGTGATGTGGATGGTGGGGAAGGTGTGACACCTTGGACACCCCAGTGGGCATTGTGTTGGATGTGATGTGATTAGATTGGCTAGGAGGAGTGATAGAAACCAACCCCCCTATTGTGGCACAAAATTTTGTGCAATACCAATGTCTTGATGAGACGAGATGAGCGAATATGAAATGTTGGATGAAGCCATAGGTTGCATAGATCTATTTTGATATTCTTGGTCCTCTATTACAACACTGATCATTCCCACAAACTCTTGGGGAGGTGGATTGATATGCACCTGATTAGGTTGCTCGAATTGATTGGTAGGTGTTGTGTTTGCTTCGTGTGTGGGTAAGGGGTCTTGGAAGGCTCCTATTGGTTGGTTGTTTGTGGCAAGAGGATTGCCAATCTGAAGCTCTTGCCTCTCGATCATATCCTATACTAAATATCTAAAGGGATAACATGTCTGGATGTCATGACCCCTTTGTCGATGGTAAACATAGTATAGATTTTCCCTGTGCCCCTTTGATCTACGCTTATTAGGTTTCAATGGATGGATCTCAGGAATATTGATTGCTCGTGCCTCACACAATCGATTGAAGATCGATGCTAATCTCTAGAAAATGAGTATATTACCATGGTGGTTGATGTTGTTGGCATTTTATTTGATTTTATTGCGTATGATTTTGGGCTAGTGGAGGTTGAGCCTGGTAATTAGGTTGTACTAGTAGTTGAGGTGGTGCAACCTGGTTTGAGGATCCAGGGAAACTCAAAACAACTTGATGGACTAGGGCCACCTTTTGTTGCATGTTGCCACCTTTAATATTCTTGTATGGCCATTCCCTTTTGTGGAGTTGAATATCACCCTCCTGGACCTTGATGTCCTCAATGACCTTGGCTTATGCTAAGGCCTCCTCGAATGTTTGATACTATTGTAATTGTAAGAAGAGTGAGATCTACTTCGAACAACTTCTAGTAAACATTCGAGTTAGTTCCATTATGGGTAGGGTGAAAGGTAATTTTGACATCACCTTTCTCCACCTATTGCCATATTCCATGATTGGCTCATCGTCAAATTGATGAAGGCTAGACAAGTCATTTTAGGCTAGATAAGTCATCAAGTTTATCATTTTCTTAGTGCTAAAGGTAAAATGTTCCAAAAATGCATCGGCTAATTTCTCAAAGGTGTATATGCTATGGCGTGGTAGATGATTATACCATTCCAAAGCACCCCCATCTAATGTTATAAGGAAGGTTCTCAACATCAAGGGGTCATTGTCTTGAAGATGAAAGCACATATTGATGAAGCTTGTCACATGCTCTTGTGCATCTTCATCACCTTTGAACTTTTCAAGTTTAGGCATCTCAAAATGTAGTGGGTATGGTGGTGATGGCACTGATGGATGTAGAGGTTGATTGCTAAGCTGCTTTAGTGTGGGTTTTTGATAAACCAAACTTTGAGCTTGTTTTTCTAATGAATTTAGCCGATCATTTAGCACTTTGTATACCCCTAGTGAAATGATATGATCTACCTACTATCACCCTTGATTAGGTAGAGAGGGATAATTTTGGTGTTGAGGTGGGTGATAAGTATGATCATTAGGTACCTCATCATAAATGGATTCAGGGTAGGTATCTACTTGTTCCTGATGTTCCCATTGGGGCTCTTCATATAATTCTTCTTCTTGTTGATCTTGGTACTATTGAGGAGTATGAGGTTCTTGATGATAACCAGGTAATGGCCTTTGATGTTGAACGCAATTTTGGCATGGTCGAGGGAGAATATTTTGAGATTGTATTGGGCACCTTACGCATTGTTGCATCCTATAGGTGCTAGGTGTAAGCACCACTTCATGCAATGCATTTTGCAATTTCTCTTGTTGTATATTTTTTTGTTCTTGTTGTATCTTTTATTGATACAACCTTTGTAGGTGTGCCCATTGTGGGTCCACCCATTGTTGATTTAATTATTGTTGGTCCAACTAGAGTTGATCCATATGTTGTTGTTGATTAAGATGTGGCCTAAGTGCCTGATGTGTATGATTTTATTGCTCACTTGTATGGGGTCTATGTACCCTCATATTTGAAATATGAATGGGTTTGTCTTGTCTTCCTCCCCTAGTAGGATCTATTACTTATTTTCCATAATCCCTAAAGGTTGCATTGACCTGATATTTTGGTTTATGAATGGGCTCTATATAGTCTGGTGATGCAGAGATGCAACGTGGTTGCACCAAGTACTCTTCATGAGGAGTAGGAGGATGACTTGGGTCCTCTTCCTCATCTATGAGGAATGAATGATATTTAGGCTTAGATGTAAGCTCTATATATTCGGGTTGCATAGAGGCATAACGTGCTTGTGCAAAGTACTCTCTATGAGGAGTAGAAGGGTGAATTGCTCGATCAAATGGGGTGGCTTGCTCATCCAGGCTAGGCCATGGTGTATACCCATGTTCATGTTTCGATTGATGTATAGAGCAAGATAGGATGTGAACCCATGACATTGACCTACTAGGCCCCTTAGTGGGTGGATTGTTCCTTTTATAAAATTCTATCAGGGTATCCAAGTTAGGAAGGTTTTCTAGAGGACCTATGGGTGCCTCTTTAAAAGGGATATCTCAAAGGTTTGACCCCCTATGGATGGTATTGGTGTTATGATAAAACCCGGGATGCCATTCAGGGATGGTCATGTCCTCTGGACTGATTTGGAGATGTTCATTGGTTGTGGATCCTGATTCTCTCTCTAATTCAAAGGTCTTATTTTAAATTGTTTTTGAATCCACTCCACAAAATATGGGGTGTAGGGAGGGCATCACCCCCCTTGCTTGTGTTGCCATGTGGGTCCCTCGACTACTTTTTTTTTAGAAAATTCTGACTTTCGAAAAAAAGTTGTGGGTGTTATATATCAAAATGATCAGTGCGATGAGCTGATCACAATGGGCTAGGACTCAAAAAAGTGTTTTCGGGATCAAATTTTGTATTTGTGGAATATTTGGCCAAAAAGGGCTAGTGGAAAAATGATAAATTTGAGGAATTTTGAGAAAATAAGGAGTTAGGACTCAAAAATTTTGTGAAAGGTGCAAAAGGGGCTAACTAAGATAACAAAACAAATTTGAGGATTTTTGGGGTTTTCTAGGGCTTTTATGACTTTTTTAGTGCTATTTTTCCCTATTTTTGGTTTAAAAATTACTCAAAATAGAGTAATGATAAAACCACTACAACTTCTTCGTTATAGCTCCGATTTGCATGATTTTTTATTTTTTATTTTTTATTTTTTTTAGGTCCCAAATTGGATGGTAGGATTTTATGTTGATTACATAAATAGTAAAGAAACAAACAAAGTATACAAAATGATTATCTCTTTTAAAAATTTCTTTGTGAGTCCTAAACTATCTTGTGTGTTTTGATTTGTTGATATTATTGCTTTCTTGTTCATGTTTTTTATTTTGTTGATGAAATTCTCAATTTAATGGATTTCACCTGTATCCTCTCACACACAAGCCTGGTGATGAAGTCCAGGTCATGAAACCCACCGAGATTTGGTGATGAAGTCCAAATCCAATGAGGGATTCCAGGTCCTACCAGTCCTCACCTAGTTCACCTCGGTCAGTGATATACCTCCTTGAAGAGAGATATGTGCTATATTCCTTGGCTATGATGGTTCTTGGACTAGCCTTGGCCAAAATAGGGTGTGAAGTACTCACAAACAAGCCAATGAGGTGGTGATGAAGGCCACCATTGTTAGTCTTGATCAATGGTTGGGTGTGAATTCCAACTCGCTGATGTTTAATATGATACATGGTGTGTGTGGGTTCTTTTTATTTCATGTGAAAAGAAAAATGCAACATAGAGCAATCAATGAATTTTTCTAATGCATAAAATACATTTCAAATTTTCAAATTTCTAAATAAGAATGTTTCAATTTTAGAAAATTTGAAATTGCAAACCCTAAATGATGTTAGCCTTTACATAGGCAACAAGCATGCAAACCCACAAAATCAGAAAATAGAGGTCATATCTGTGTAATATGGGTTGTAGCAAAGGCTATATAACATAAGAGTGGTTAGAAATAGGGGTTGCTTGACCGGAGTCAATAGAGAGGCCCAGGATTAGAAAAGACCCCATAGTGGCCAACAATAGAGGTTGTTGGACCTAGGAGCGGTCACAAGCAGAATGCTTCAAATTTAAATTTCTTCTATATTTTTCGATTAAAGCATGAAATTCTAACTTTCACTATGAAAAGCAAGAAAATTAAGAATAGAAGAACTCACAGGGGAAGCCCACATCTGATGAAGTTGTTACTTCTATGGTTTTTTTTATTCTGCTCTAAGGTCGTTAGGAGGCAAAGCGACAGGGTCTACTAGTCGTCATAGGGTAGGATGACAACTCCTACAAGTTGTTCCATAGTAGAGCAATGGTACCTACAATTCAATAAAATAATAAAATACGTAATTAGTGATAGATTGTGAAATTTTATCCAAGGTTCAGTCGTGATCACCATAATAGAGTAGCAAAAATCATACACCTAAACAATTATGAAATCAAATTGACAAATGCAAATCATGTAACCATCAAATGATAAAGAAATATAGAAAATGGTGTCCTTCTCATTAATATTGAAATATTCCTTCACAAGGTAGTTACAAAGATATCCCTCTTAGGGATTATACCAATTTGATACAATTACAATATAGAACCCAAAAGTAGGTGTATCTCATAGAGTCTTTGCTCTCTCAAAACTGATTATAGAGGGTTTCTTTGTGACCTCCGCATGATGAGATAAATATTGAAGGATATTTATGTTGAAGAGCTCCTGATAAGATCTAAAACCTGCACACAAGAACACTTACAAGATATTAATAGAAAATGTGGAACCTCTCATGATGAGGTCCATTTCCATGATAAGCAATTGAAAGGAAAATATTGAAAATGATAAACAAATGCATGAAAATTATAAAAATCTATGCTAGAAAAATAATGAAATGTTGCTAAAGCTACTATAACATTAAAACATAGAAAAATAAGTTTCATCAAGAAGCATTCATGGAATAAAGCGGCCAGGCCTATTAGCCATCATAGGGTCCAATGGCTATGCCTACGGGCCACTTCGAGGCGAAGTGACCACTAAAAAAAAATATTATTCCTTCATGGATGATAAGAGAAATGCCTGGATTGGTCTATTGAATTGATGGTTCAAGGTTTGCACTCTTAAAAGCATAGTTAAATCATAGAAATTGGTTCAAATTCAGGATGATTGATGATGAACAATGGTTGAATTTGATCTTCAAACTCCAAAGGACTCCATTGATGCAAATGCAAGCTTCATGGCTAGATTTGGGTAGCACTCCATTGCTTATGAGAGTATGTTCTCTCTATTACACAAACCGATAGTACTTTGTTGCAATTTGATTTTGGGATACCCCATTTTCATTAAATAGGGATAACTCCCTATTTAATAAAAGCAATCTTGATGAAGTATAAACCTTACCTTTAGTGCTATATTCCCAATGTATTCGGCATAGGTTCTAGATGTGTATGGTAGTCTTCTTAATACCTTCTCCTTGAGTGTTATGGTGAATGTTGATTCACCTTTGACTTTAGGTTTGGATGGTGGTACTTCAACTCTTGAGATTTGACCTTCCTTGAATTCCTTGACCAAAGCTTTTAATGCTCTTTACGTCTTCTTCAAATTGTGATTTCGGTTGATGTAAGTTCTATGATTCTTAAAAATACTTTGAATGCTATCCTCTATAATATTTGATGCCTTTTAATAGATGGGGGATCTTGGACTTTATGAAAAGTGTCACAATGGTTACTCTTGAGCACTTGAGATGTCGTTTGTGAAACTTTTCCAAGTAGATGAGCATTATGATCTTGAATGAGCACTCATTCTTCTTCTTCCTTTGTAATGTTTCCTTTGTAACAAATGGGTGCTTGTTTTGGAAATGTTTTGTTTTCTTCTAGATAACAAGTGTCACCTTTCCTTCGTGCATGGGATTTTCAATGTAATGCTTCTCCAACATATCTTGTAATCTCCCTATTAACCATGCAACGTTGTGAGCTCTTGCTTTTTTCAATGGAGCTTGATAGGAGATGATTCCAATGGCACCTTGAGATTTTTGAGCAATGATTTTCAATGCTTGAGTGGATTTTTTGGGCTACTCCAATGGTACTCCTTAGATGTACGTCCATCAATATATTCTGCCTTCCTTTAGTAGATGCTATTGCCTTTTGATGTAATGCTTCTCCTTACTCTGTTTGCTTCCAGGTTCAGTTGTCCACAATGTAGTAGATATGAGCCTTTTGAGTGAATCTATTCCCTTGCATGGATAATTCTTTTACACAACTACCTTGGAGTATTTTTCTCCTTGTAAATAGTGTGCCTCTTTGGCACAAAATACATATCCTCTTTCTGATGTAGAGTAGATTAGAGTAGTGAAAAACAAATGTAAATACTTTGTATATAATATACCTTTTTTTTCACCTCCTTTTACAATCTGATTTTTGTGGTCTTATGGCAACTTTTTGAAATAGGTGATGGTAGATTTGATTTTGTCTCTTTTTCTAGACAACTCTCTCCATTGCTTGGTGAATTTGGTAATAAACCCAAGATATTGACCACTTAGATAGAAGCTCTTTATTGTAGAAGCAATTTCTACACATTTTTGTAAATAACCTTTAGTGCACTTTGAATTTGAGACTCGCCAAGTCTCGATTTGAAGCTTCTATTGTTGTTTTCGATAGTGTATTTTCTTCACCACTCCTTTGAGTAATCTTATATATTTTGGTGGCTTCTTTGGGCCACGATATGCTACAATTTATGTGCACCAATAGTGTCTCTAGACACTTTGATAATCAGTTGGTTTTTGTGCTCTTGATCCTTTAATCAAAAAACACAAACTAACCTTTTTTTAGAGTAATTAGTTTAGTGAAAATAATCTTAATAATACCAATTTAATGCACTAACAATCTCACCTTATCACTTCAATCAATTCTCAAAATAATTTTAGATGCACTTAATAATCTCTGTAACTTTTAAGAGTAGTCTGTAATGAACCCTTAATAAGTATTCTATAAATTTTCACTACAATCAATATTGTAGGATATAGTCTTCTTGCTTTCTAGATAGTAAATAGGTAGATGATAATTTATTTATCTCAAAAATATCCAACTCCTATTAATTGTACAAATAATCCTTAAAAATAATTCTTTCTTTTTGCACTTGAAGACTATAATGCAATCTATTCTTCTACAACTTTTAATCTAAATATGGTGCTTAGTGAAATTTGATAATGAACCCTAATTTGAAGTTCAACTAATTGCACCTTAGTTGCTTACCTTTAATGGCTTATGTAGATGATGTAGATCTTGGTGTTTGGATTCACCAAGTTGCTACTTTTTAGTGTATGGATACGCAACTTCTTTGTTGGTTGTCTCGAATAGCTTTCTCCTTCACCAATCTCTAGCCTCAAACTTTCTATCTTGAGACTTGGATTTGGTGGCTTAATCATTCTAGTGATATTTTTATTTCTATTTTAGATTCATATAACTCCTTTCTATTAATTGTGCCTTCTTGATGTGAGAGGTAATCTCCAAATATTTTGGATTTGGTAGGATTTTTCTCTTTGAATCTTCCTTCAAGATTCTTGTTGAATTATGATTTCAAACAGGATCTTCTTCTTCTCAAGATTCTTATTTTCTTGAGGTCTTCACTAGATTCTTCTTCTGGGATTTGGCACTCCTTTCCAAATTCTTCTTCAAATATTTGGCATTCCTTGCCAAATTCTTCTTCTCAAATTTGGCACTCCTTGTCAAATTCTTCTTCTGGGATTTAGCACTCCTTGCCAAATTCTTCTCAAATTTGGCACTCATTGCCAAATTATTCTTCTAAAATTTGGTACTCCTTGCTAAATTATTTTTCTCTTGGGCTTGTTTTTGGATGGCGATAATTGTCCCAAGTCCTTCACTATCAAGAACATTTCCTTGGTAGTGGAATTCTCCAATGAGTTCTCCTAGGAAATCTTTTGACGATGCTTCTTTAGGATCTACAACAAGGATCTCCAAGCCTTTCTATTTTCCTCCTTGAGACCTCTCCAAGTTCTTCTATCTTACGGCTTATCTAGTATTTCACTTGAGATATTTTCTTCAACCTTCAACTTTTGGATGAGATCTTCTCGGATCTCTGATTCTACTGCTTCTATATTTTGGAATAGGAATTTGCTAGTCCTTTCTCTTTCTTCCTAAAATGGTTCTTCAATGAGATATACTTTAGATCTCTTCATCTTCTTATGAAATAAGTCTTTAATTAGTAAACAAGATCACCAATATCCTATTTCTTTGACTCTTCTTAGGAGTTTTCTTCAAGAACTCCTTTTTGGAGTTTTTGTTTGAATTTAGGAATCTATCTTCTAAATAAGGATATCTTCTCTAAAGTTTTTCTTCGGTATTAAGGCTTATATAGGCTTTTTCTAGGCTTTTTTGGCCTATTCTTCTTCTAGGCTTCTCTGGCCTATTATTATTTTACACTTGGTAGGTATTGATCTTAAATGGAGATCACCAATCTCCTCTCTCCTCCTTGACTCAACTTCTGGAGTATTTTATTTCTTGAGTCTGTTATAAGGCTACTATGGATTTTTTTTACCTTTGCAATTTAAAGGATCACATCTCTTGTAGTGGGACCTTTATCAAGGTCTTTGAAATCTTCAATATTTTACCTTGTTACTGCAATTACTAGAGTGATTCTTGAAGATGTTCTTCCTAAATCTCTTGTAGTAAGCTTCTTGACTTTTTCTTGAATCTCCTTTTCTTGCAACAAGCTATTAGAAACTAAAATGAAATAATTTGTAATTTTGGAGATAATAATCTTCACTACTTGATTTGACAAACTAGTGGCTTGAATGTTGATTCCTATCCTTCATGAGGTTTTCTGCAACTTTGTGGAAAGAATCTAGCCAAATATAATCTTAGTTTTTCTATAACTGAGATTTATTTTAGTCTTCACTTTCCTAATCATTTTTACTACTATGATTATTTCTATCAAATAATCCTAATGGTAGATTTTGAATGTAATGGAAAAGATGCAGACCAACATTAGTAATGGTGACTCTCCCTATTCCTCTTGACCTACTGGACTTCTCTTATGATGGATGTAGGTCCTCCTATCTTGAAGCACCATGGCTCTGACACCACTGTTAGATTTTAAATATGTATGTTGTGGAGATATCTAACACAAGTTCTAATAATATACATGAAATATAAAAGAAAGTGAAACAACAATATGACTGAAATATACTATAAATATAAATGACATAATTACAATGTAGTATGGAGGAAATTGACACTCCATTACTATAAGATAAAGAGCTACCTGGTACTCCATATGGGAGCACCACTATCTACTACACTGCACTAGATGAGAACTTGACTTCCTATCTCCTTGATCATATAATCTATCACTATGAGGTCCTTTATATAGAAAGATAGATTCCTTGGCCAACACTCTACCTAGTTATAGTATATAGGACCTCATAATGATAGATTATATGATCAAGGAGATAGGTCCTATATAATCTATCTCCTTGATCATATAATCTATCATTATGAGGTCCTATATAACATTGAATGTTTGAGCTCCATCAATATTGGGTATTAACCCATGTGCATAAAATTTGAATGCATGTAGTATTTCTTCACTATCTTCATTAAATACCTTCTTGACTATTTCATCCATAGTTCTTGATTAGAATTACTTATAGCTCCCAAATAGTAAATTAAATATAAATGTCAATCACTCTACTTTTTCTCAACCTTCATCAAAAGATATAAACTCTAAAATTCATAATTTCTATGTTGATGCTGAACACCTTATATCTCCAAACTTAGAAATTTAGATAAATTATATTTGCAATTCTATAAATCTAATTTGATGTAGAACCCCTTATTTCTCCCTCTTTAATTAAATTGCAAATATCCCAAAATTTTTTTGTAACTTCAAATGATTTAAATTACAAAACCTTAAAATTATTTCTTCAATATCTTCTATCCAAAAATCAATCTTCAATAATATGTCTAAGGTTAAATTCACTTCTCCAAAATAATTTACTTTTCAACCTTAGAGGATAATAGTTACGTATATCCTTATTTCTCCTAATCCAATATTATAAGTAACTTTAATAAAGTGGATTACCTTCACCTTGGAATTGATAATCCATTGGTCAACAAGGCTTAACCCCTTTTTGAGTCTTCTCTCCTCTACGTACATTGTTGGATGATGCTTTTTGGTCTTTGGTGTATGTTGATCTATTTAGAGTGTTTATTTCCTCCACTCTAGATTCAATTTCTATGCACCTCAATCCTCGTTGTTAGAACTGATTTCAACCTCTATGCTTGTGCCTCAGGCTTCTGCCTCAATCTTTTAAGTGTTACCTTCTCTTCTTTGCATCCAATCAGAAAATTTGTGCACTCATTGATCACATGCACTTCAATGCTTCTTCATTACTCCTATTTCTCTATATATAACATCTAAATAACACCTTCATTTTAATTGGTGCTAAAAAAATTTGACCTTCCTCCCTACATGTACCACTTGGCACTCAACTTATTTCACTGCCCTTGAAATGTTTCTTCTTCTTGGCCAAATTACACTATGGCATTGAATGTTACTCTGCATATATTTTCAATTTGGTTTCGTGCCTCTCCAATGTACAAATAATGACCTTAGTCTCTTCCTCCATATGGCGTGTGCATGGGCTATAATAGATGACACTTGTAGCCTCTCCTTGAACCCTAAAATCTCCTTACTCCTATGTATTCCTTTTCACACAAAATTTAGAATGCTATTCATAGGAACGTCTTCGCTTCACCTTCCTTGGTGAGAATTTGATGGCTTGGTGTGATAGTGATCTTTTCCAACTTGATGTGTGCTCCTCTATACTACAATTATGCTCTACTACAAGGTTATGGCTATTCCTTCTATTGTGGTGATATTGGAAGCATTATGAGAGCACTTCTATGTTGTGGTGATGTTCCGTCCAATGGGAGTGAGTCTTCTACGATGAATGTTTGCTCTTCCTTGAGCAACAATGATGCTCGACTCTTCTATGTTTGCTCTTGTAGCTATCTAGTGTCTTTGGACACTAAATAATGTTGTCTTGATTCTTTAACCCTTTGCTTTAGCTCATTTACACTATTGTTCTTAGTTTCTTCTTTTCACATAGATAAATCTACACTTCTTAATCACTATAAAATAGCATTCAATAATATTGTGCTTCTTCTTATTTCTCCTTTAGTTGTTAGCTTAAACTCTTCCTATTTTATTTTGCAAATTATAAGGTGTAAGCACTAATATCACCTTGATTTAAAGAACTCTTTTAAGCTCTTATTTTCAAACTCCAAATGCAGATCTCAAATAATAATATGGTGCTCTTAACTCCTTGATGTAAATCTTATTTCAATGTATAGATAATAAAATTCTATTGCACCAACACTACATACCTTTCTAATGTTGTGTTTGCTAATTTCATTGGTGATTTGATTCACCCAACTAACTTTCTCAAACTTGCACCTCTATTCTCCTTCACTCTTCTTCTCCAAATCTTACCAAATTTGTAGCTCTAGTTGTTGCCCAATTTTCTCCAAGTTTGTTGTCTAATAACTCTTCCAAATCTACTCTAATTTTTTTTAAAACTCACGACTCATTATCCTTCTCCAGTGCTATCCATAAATTTTATTTTTATGTCTTCCAACCTCCTCCAAGTCTTCTCTTCTAAATGTTGAAACTAGAAGACATTTATGCTACCCCAAATGTTGTCCAAAATTTGCAATTACGTAGTCAAATCTTTCCTTCTTTCTCTATTTTTGCGATGAAATTCCTATCACTGTCTTCAAATTCCCTTAGTCTCCTATTCAAGGATACTCCAAAAACTAACAAAGTCTTCTCCAAATCATAGCTCTAGGCCTCCTTAACTTTGTTCTCCTGCAAACCTTCAATATTTTCTTCAAAACCTGCAACTTTCTCTTGCAAATCAACCTTCAAAACTTTTTTGGTTGTTCTTATATTTCTCAAAACCTTGGGCTCTTCAATATCCTCATCTCCTACAATATATTGGTTGAATTTTGACTTCAAAACTAATCTCCTATGCTTTCTATTTTCTCAAGAATCTGAATATCTTGATTTCTCTAAATACATTCTCCAAAATTTGGCAAATTTCTTGCCAAACACTTCTTCCTTTTGGGATTTTTGTCATATGGCGATAATTATCCCAAAAACCTATTTATCAATATATTATCCTTACTTCTAATATCCTGCCACAAACCTTCTCTAAATCTCCTTCACTGGATACTTCTTCAAATCTACAAAGTTACTCCTTGTAATCTCCTACTCCTATGTTTCTTCAACAATACCTTCAATGGTCACTTCTCCAATTCTGTAGTAGGGCTTTATCTAACCTTCTTCCTCTTCTCCAAATTCTCTTGAGATCACTTCTCTTAGGCCTTCTAATTCTCCAAATCTTAAAATCCTCTTATGTAACTCTTCAACTTCTCTTCTCAAAGCTTCAATTATACTTATTCTTGGTCTCCTCAATCTCCCAACTATGAGAATATTGTAATGAGATCTCTTTGTTTGATCTCTAAAATCTACTACTCTCACTCTATTGAATCTCTAAAGTCTTCTGCTACTCTTAAAATCTATAATAGGAACTATTCATAGGTATTCTCTATCTCAAATATCCAATCTACAGTATTCAATTTGCAATCTTCTATCTCCAACCTTCTATATTCCAAAAATGAAAGTTCTTCAATCTGACCTCTTTCGGGTCTCTTCAACTTCTCCAATATGCAGTCTTCTATATGCAATATTAAATGGGGACTTCCTTCTCGAGTCTCCTCAATCTTCAATATCCAATAGGGTCTTTTCTTATACCTCTTCAATCTCTAATTTTTTACAACAAGAATTAATCCCTTCACAAGGAAAGCACATAGACTTTCAGGAAAGAAAGATGAAATTCTTCTCTATCCATTGTAGGAAGCTTCTCAACTTTTGGGTGTTAATTTTTTGCAACTAGAAACTTAGATAATAGAACCAAATATATTAGAATTTCAAAAATTCTAAAATAAATAAACTTCACTAGTTATCCTCAAAACTAGTGGAATAAATTTTGTGTTGAGTCCTAGTCTTCACAATCTTGTGGAAATACTGTATACAATCTGCAATTTACAGTATCCTTCAATATACCAACTTCTTCAATAGGACCTCCTTCTTGGGTCTCTTAATATCCTCAATCTCCACAATATCAAGGTTTGACTTCAAGACCTGAAATCTCCTTCTATTCCAAATTTGTTCTTGGAATAGGAATTCTCCAATCTTCTATGGTTTCATCTTCTAGATATAATCTCATCACCTTTACTAGTTTCTCCTTAACCAGTCGAATTCTCCTTCTCAATTCAAAAATTTGCATAAGTTACAACCTTGAAATAATTCTCCCTATCTCCTATCAAACTTCCTTATGATTCTGATACTAATGTTAGCTTTTGATAATGTATGATATGGAAAAAAAATCATAATATGTAAAGTATGCAGAAAGAATAAGATGCAATAACCCTAAAATATGCTATTAATGGAAACTCATGAAAATATGTAACTTGATATAATAGATGAAACTACTCTACTAATGCATGCTATGATAAATGCACCTTCGATCCATATTAAAATTATTTGTCACAAATATATAATAGTATGTGATTCTTCATATGGTGCACTCTTGGCCTTCACACTTCTAGACTAGTCAACTTCCTACTCTATGGACTCATGTACACATGCATTAATGTGCACATTTACATTATTGGATATTATGCACACTTGCACATTTATTATATTATATAAATTAAACACCTAATCTAAGACATATACCAAATAATATAATATACTTTAACAACCAGGTCATGGGTCCCCCTTAGATGTATTAGTCCATGATTCTTGGATGGGACAAAGCCTCATTGAAAGCAGTGGTATATTAGCTACCATAAAAAAGGCTCTAGGTTTACTACTGTCATTGAAAATCTTATTAGCTACCATCAAAAAGGCTCAATGGCCAATTATAAATTAGTTTGGTAGTGTTTAGGGCATGTGATGAAGGGAGATTTAGGATCATCATCAATTGGTGATGATGATTCCTCTTTTTCTACATCCTATATTGTCCTCTAGATTTAGATGGATCGTAAGTAGTGGGGATTTTGGGTCCCTTCATTTTGGCTTTAGGTAGGTTCTTTGGTCAAAATTACCTTTAGGAGTAGGATTTGCCCACTATAGTGAATCTTCACTATAGGAAGCATTATCAAAGCTTAAAATGAGAAACCAAAATAAATTAAGAATACCTTCAAGATGCCAACACATGACTTTAATAAGAGGTAAATGTAAATAGTTTTTAACATTCATAAGGCAATAGGCCATATGAGATGACCTTAATGGACGATGTTATTTATCAATATATGGTTATCCAACCATACTTTAGTTTCTAAAGCATGGTGTATATCCCTACTCTCAACAATATTTGAACCTTGGACCTCTATTAAGAAGGAATGACATAAATTAAAATTTTGTTGGATTTATATTAAACAACTTGAGTAAGTAGAAAGAAAATGGGGGTGTTGATATTGTTCTTTTCTATACACTATATGAGGACAACTTTGATTGAGAAACATCATAGGTATATATATATTTTTATTAAGCATATTGGACATCCACTTCTTCTGATAAGTAGATTTTAGATTCAAGGTTAACTACGCACATTATGAAGCATATACATCTCCTATAGGGGTACAACATATTACATTCAAGGAAGTGTGTTGTTATTGGAGATGATTCTTCATTATAGGTTGCAATATGTGGAGAGACTAGTATTGAATATTATTTTAATGAGGTACTTCATGTTCCTAATTTTGGCCCTAATCTCTTGTCTATTTATCACATTATTCATACAAATAAAAAGGTAGTATTCTACCCTAATCATTGGAAAACTTAAGATGTAAAAATTGGATTTAAAATTATTGTTTTTGTCTATTATGATGAGTTAGATCAAATATAGAATTTAGGATACAATACTTCTTTTGATTCTTCTCCTAGGAAGAAGGATTTTGTTGCTAGGGTTGCATATACATATGATAAGAGTAAAACATGACACCATAGGCTTGGGTATCTTGGCTATGGATCCTTGAGATACATGAGTCATCATCAGTTGGCCATTGGACTTTTGCACATATCACCTCTAAGTGGTGCATGTGATGCATGTATTCTAGGGAAGCATCATAGGGATACTTTTCCAAAAGGGACTACTAGGCTATTTTCTCTCCCTTTTGAGATCATACATAGTGATATTTGTGGACCTATGAATACACCATCTCTTTCTAAAAGCAGGTACTTCCTCCTTTTTATTGATGATTTTTCTAGATATATATGGTTGTATACTATTTGCACTAAGGATGAGGTCTTTGAGATATTCAAGACCTTCAAGTATATTTTAGAGAAATAGTTGGATAGAAAATTTTAATTTCTTAGGACAAATGGGGGACATGAGTACATAGTTTGTCTTTGATATTTTTCTAGCTTCTCATAGAAATACATATCAAAGGACTATTTAGTATATCATAATCATAATCATAGTGGTGTGGATGAAAGGAGGAATAGGTTTATTATGGATATGGCATAGTGTATGATTCATACCAAGAGGATGGAGCACAAATTTTGAGATGAAACCATCACTTCTATAACATACATCATTAATAGGGTTTCCACATGGCAATGCATGACAACTCTTGAGAGGTTGATAGAAGATAAGTCTAATGTATCTAGTTTTTATATCTTTGGGTATTCAATGTGGGATCACATACCCAAATATCTTCATAAGGAGGACACATCGAAGAGTCATATATGCATATTTATGGAGCATTCAGATGCCTCAGATGCATACCACCTTTATTATCCCTGGAGACAAGAGGTTTTGATTTGAAGAGATGTCATTTTTATGAGGTTATTCCAAGTAATCCTTCCAAAATTCCACTTGAGATTTTCATGAATTACTCTTTTGATACTTTGACTACTTTAGATTCAAATGTTCATTCATATATTTTGGTAGGATTTATTCCCAATAGATCATATTCTTCATATTCATATTTGAGGTGAGGTCTATTGCCTATTAATTTGATCCTGCCATAGGAAGCACCATTGATATCACCTTCTTTTCTAGAGTTAGGGCATGTTGATCAAGACACATCAACTTAGAGTTCTTTATATTTACATGATGAGGTGAGTGGTAATTTTGATTTGGATTCTTTAAGATTTAACTTCTAATATTTCTTTTCCACATAGTGAACATGATTCTTCCTTAGTTTATCCAATATCCAAATGGGTTAAGACACTTCTAAAGGATGCTTAGTTGATTTTATCTCTAGAAAACATCAAAATGATCCTTCTTGAGCATTGCTCTTAAAGGTTTCTCATTCTTAGTAACCTCTTACATATTCTTAGGATAAGGGCTAGACAAAGTGAAAATATGTTATGCTTGTGGAATATGAGGCCTTGATGAAGAATAGGACATAGAATCTAGTTCCTCCCTCAAAAGGGAAGAATGTAGTTAGATGCAAATGGGTCTATAACACCAAGTATACTTTGGATGGTCTAGTGGAGAAGAACAAGGTATGTCTTATTTCTAAAAGTCTCTCAGCCAGAGGGAGTTGATTATTCCAAGATACTTGTACCATTGGCTAGGATGGACTCAGTGAGTATGATCCTCTCTATTTATACTTCTTATGTATGGAAGGTACACCAAATGAATGTGAAAAGTACCTTTCTACATCAAGGCTTTAGGAGGAGATATACATGTAGGAACCACCTAGCTTTTAGCTTGAGGGTCCTACTCCTTTGATTTATAGCTTGACTAGGTACTTGTATGGACTCAAGTACGCTCCTCATGCATGGTATTAGAAGATTCATTCTTTTTCCTTAGTTTTGAGTTTTGGTGATGTGAGTCGAAATATCATGTTTACATCAAACATTAGTATGGGAAGACTTTGGTGGTTATTTTATATGTTGATGATCTTCTTGTCACTAGCAGCTCTTCTAAATTAATCCAATATGTAAAGTTATAGATTCATTTATATTTTGAGATGATAAATTTAGGGGTTTTGTACTACTTTTTAGGATTTAGATTGATCAAACAGATTCTAAAATCACCATTTCATAACCCAAGTATACTTTGGATCTTCTTCAACATTATATGGTGGAGGATTACAAGTTTTCTTGAACTCCTTTCACTTTAGGCTTGAAGCTTGGGGCTAGTTGTACCACTCCTTTGGTGGGTGTTATTTTATATTGGTCTCTTATGGGAGTATTTATATATCTTACTCACACACGACCTAATATATATTTTGCTATCAATTATTATTCCATGTATATGCATGCACCTTAAGAATCATTAGATCTTAGCCAAGAGGATTCTCAAATACATTCAAGGGACTTATCATATCAATATTCACTACTCAATTGACTCCCCTCCAATTTTGGTAAGATTTTTAGATGTTAATTGGTCTGATGATTTGGATGAGAAATGGTCCACCAAATTATTTATGTTCTATTTGGGATCTAACCCTATTTATTGGTGTTTCATATGCTAATCCACTATAATTTTCTTCTATAAAAGCTAAATATTGTGTTTCTAATAATACAATTAAGAATCTTCGATGGATGCTCATACTTTTGGAGAAGATTGGCATTTCTTAGAATTTTCTAGTCACTCTTTGATGTATTAATCATAGCACCAAAATAGCATATATTAATCTAGTGTTTTATCAATGGATAAAGCACATAGAGATTTAGATCCACTTTGTGAGATGGCTTCTTGCACATAGTATGTTTTAGTTTTTGTACCTTCAGCAAAGGAGCTAGTAGACATCCCAACTAAGATCATGCCCAAGGTTACTTTGTGTGCATGTCGGAGATAAGGAGAGTGTCCTTTAAGGGGGATGACAAGTAAGGGTATCCCTATGTTCTATTTTTATCTTAAGGTAGGATGTTGGATTACGTGGTGATTAAATTCTCGAGGACCTGACCAACTTTTGTATTGTATTGTTCATATAAGCCCTTTGGGCCCTTATAAACCTTAAAAATGATATTTTTATAATATTTTATTATTTTAATCCTTAAGGTCAATCTCTCAACCTTGACCTAAAGGTAACTTGTATTTGGGTATAAATGCCCCATCATACCAACCATTTCATTTCTAATTTGAGCAACAATTCTATTCTTTGAAAGTGGGATTATTTGGTGTCCACAAACACCCCTATATACAGTGTGCATTGCTTTGTGTGTATTTCTTTTAGAAATATTGGGTGATGTGTTGATTCCATTCATTTTTGGAAACTACTATAAAATATAACAGATTTTTCTGTGATATATTAGTTTATTTTTAATGTTTATTTTAGAGATATTTTAATAGTTTAACTATTTTAAGTCTTTTTGTTAGCTTGTTAGTACTAGTTTTTTCTTCTTAGTGTTACTTATGCACGTAGGGACTTGATTCTATGAGGGGCATTTTCAAGTACAAATGAAACTTGAACCCTTGACTTCTTCATTGAGCACCCCCATTCACCACTATGTCAAGACCTCATAGTTTTTCTAATAATAATTAAGTATAAAGTTTTCAATGGGTTATATTGGATTGAAATTGAACCCACCCGTACTACATTATGGCCACATAGTGGTATTACAATAATTTGACAATTATGCATGTATCACTTAGCAATATTTAAACCTTGATATCCTCCTTGAAAGTTGAAGAAACTAATTGATTGAACTAATGTCATTTGATAATCGTTAAGTAGAATTCTTGGTAAATGAAAACTTATTTTTTATATAGATTGATATTGTTCAATTATGTAAAACATGGCATAGAACTTAAGTTTTTTAACATGTAAAAAAATAAATAAGATAGGTGTTTCACCTCTTATCTTAAAATAATTGTATTATATCAAGGCTTGCACAAAGGGTAGAGACTAGTTCTCATGGGGATGGATAAAAATTTATAATTTACTTGTTTTGTCCATGTGAGTATCTAATACTTTTTAAGACTATCTCAATGCTCAAAATGCCTAGGATTGATTAGGATTATTTGTCAACCTTTATTGTCTTTAGTCTTTATTTTATAATAAAATTGATTTTGCAAATGTTTTTTCTATTCTAGATCTATTTCTCAATCTGTAGCATGTTTATAGAATTAAGCTCCTCTTCCATATTTGAAAGACTTGAAATAGTTATTCTTATTAGCTTGTATTTTTAATCATAAGGATAAATTTTTATTGCAGCTTTCTCTCACAAATGAAATAATAGTTGAAAGCAATAACCCTTAAAAAAATAACTATATGGTAAAAAAATTGTTGTTGAGATTTTTAGTTAATCTCTTTAACTATTCAAGAAGAGGATTCGAACAACATAAGTATTGAGACAAAATAAGTCCTAGGCTTTTTTAGTAGATATAAGGCATGTATTTCACCTAGGCTACTAAGATAAGTACATTCTAGAAGAAATTAAAGATTGTATACCTAAAAATTACTTGCATAGAACAAATGTAGCTCCTCTAATTGAATGGTCGAGGAATTCCAAATAGATGTATGAACCCCTTTTCAAAACTAGTTTCTATGTTTTATTTACCTTTTATTATTTACTCCTTTTACCTTGGGAGACAAGTTAAATCAATATTAGGAGTCAAATTTTCCATAGAGCATTTGTAAAATATGATTAGCTTAGCCTAGGTTTGTGTTTACCCTCATATGTTGTTTATTACATTAAGGTTTTCATATAGGGTAAAGACTTGTTCATATGGGAATGGCTCAAATTTTATGCTTTGCTTGTTTTGTCCCTGTGAGTATCAAACACCTATTTGATACTATCCTAGTGCTCAAAATGCATGAGATTTATTAGACTTGTTTTTTAGCATTATTCATCTTCAGACTTTATTTTATAATGAAACTAATTCGAGAGATGTTTATCTATGCTAGATGTGGTTTTTAATTTCTAACATGTGTATAGAATCAAACTCCTCTTTTATATTTTAAATACTCGAAATTCTTTTCCTTATTAATATATGTTTTTAAGATAAAGACAATATCATTGTAGCTTTCTCTCATAGACTATATAACATTTGAAAGTTATAAATTTTAAATATGATTATAAAAAAATTTAAATGTATTTTTTTTTTAAATCATAACATTTGATGTAATACACAACATGTTAACATATGCTATTGTTATATTATGATATTATAATATATATTTTTTGTTGGAGAACAAGGGGTTGTGCTCGGGTCCCCCACCCTTGACAAATCACAACTCTCTCCTTTATAGCTTGAGATTTTACAAACATATTCAAATCTCATCTCAATTGAGTTGCTATATCTAGATACCTACATCATTTTACATAAAATATTTGATTTTTTTACTTTAATTTTATAGATCTTCTTCAATTTTATGTGTGAATACAAATATTCCATAATTCAATATCCTTCTTGACATTTCCTACAGCAACCTTCACAATACCAAAAATCCACCTCTATTGTCTATGCATTGCATATTAGCAGAGAAATATTTTCAAAACATCAAACTATCATAACCCACTTTACTAGATCTAGATTGCTAGTTTCCTTCCTAAAGCATAAGTGCAACCACAAAAATTGTAATAAATAATTTATATGAAAACACATTAATGTTATAAATAAAGCAAATATGACCAATGGAAATTATCAAAGTAAATTTTAATCATTATTTAAATCGGGTATTCATCATTTTCTTGTCAACTTCAGCTAAACTTACTACTTCCTCTATCCAAGAAAAAGAAAAATTATTTTTACGATCCTCAATCAAAACCCCTCTATTGGCTAGCCTATCTGCGCATTTGTTTCCTTCCCTTAACATATGTGTAAACCTGATTTCTTCAAACTCTATAACAAGGTCTTGTATTTCTATAATTATCTCTTATATGTTCCATGGAGCCTTTGCTTTCCTCAAAATTGCATTTATTATTATGATTGAATCACCTTCCATCCATACTCTATTCCATTTCATATGTTTGCATATTTTCAACCTTTTTAAAGCTACCCAAACTTCAGCTTCATTGTTTATCTTAAATCCACTATTGAAAGCATAATGAGACAAAATTTATCCTCTATTATTTCTAATTATTCCTCATCCTCTTCTTGGTCCTGGATTTTCTTTAGATGCCCCATCAAAATTCAATTTGACCAACTCCACATTTGGTGGTTTTCACTTTATATTATTTTTCTTGTTTTTGTTTCTCCTATACCCAACATTATAATTATATTTGATGACTTGACTCCATTTATCAAGGCTCTTTGCTTCCAAATTAGAGATTGGGTGAGTTGATAAGGTTGGTTTAGACTCCTCTATGGTTAAACAAATCTTCCTTTACCTCTAAACTGCTTTCCTTTCCTTTAAATATTCGTGTATTCCTTTTTAGCCATATAGCCCAAAGTATTATATCTTTTGATATATCCCAGATTGTTTGTAAAGCCTCAAGTGCTATGTCATTGCTTTAACCATTCTTTAATTCTTCCATTAATCACCATGCATTTACCAAACATATTAAGAAACCATTGCCATAGATTCCAAACTATTGAGCAGTGTCCCAAGAAAGATGGTCTATACTCTTCTCCTCATTTTTACAAAGAACACATTGTAAGGGGTCATGAAAACCCCTTTTCTTACGGTTATCCCAGGATAAAATTATTCTATGACCTAGTAGCCAAACAAATATTTTGATATTAGGAATGCTCGGGCTATCTTAAATATCTCTCCATATTCTTTTGATATTCCTATTTTGTTGGTGCTTTACATTATATCCACTTCTTGTTGTGTATTCTCCTAGGCTATTCAACTCCTACATTAGATTATCCTTACCTCCCCTCGAAATAATCACTCTTGTTATATTTCTAGTCAACTACCTCCTAGCATCAATGTCTAGTATACTTGTAAAGAAATCTTCTTTCCATTTGTATCTTCTTTCTTGATCCTTGTACATAAAGTTTGAAACCCTATCACCATATTTACCTTTGAAGTAATCCCATCCATAATTTCAAAATTGGATCTAGATTGAGTATTTTTTTATTGCACAAGTATCCATCCAAATAAAAATATTTTCTCCAATTTTCACCACCCATCTTAGACCTTTAATCACTAGATCAATTATTTTTTTTAAATTGTTCTATGGAACAAAATTACTTAGTAGTGAAAATGTAGTAAATATTAAAGATGAGTGATTGGGCTAAACATACTTAGAAGAATTATTGTCCATTATCTTAGACTCTTTGTACAATTTTCATTATATTATAATTTATTAAAATACATAATGACAAGGCTAGGTTTTGATGAGGAAAAATTGCTCTGCTAGGGTTTGGGTCTGTCGTCATTCATAAATGGCTAGCTCAGTTGCTACTAAGCCGGCTAGGGAGAGCAATGGCGCCAAGGAAGCACCCAAGAAAGTTTGTCCCGAAAGTGTTTCACAAGGTAAGAGTACTATCCCTGTTGTTTCCATTCCCTTGCATGAGTTTCATAATGCTTGCCACTGGTTTGAGTCACATACCCTTATCGGGTATTTCTTGGGTAGAATTCCCAATGATACCCTCATTAGGTCCTAGGTGCAACAATTTTAGGGTCCGCATGGTGTGATAGTTGAGAATGTTCAAAATCTCACCAAGGGTTATTTCCTTTTTCGCTTTCTTGATCCTACTCAAGCTCAAAAGTGTTAGCCAATGGTCCTTGGATGGCAGGGTTATGCATAAGGGGTTGGACTCAAAATGTACTTGTAAAAAAATGGTGAATCCTAATCAAAATCAAGGTGAATCATGGTGAATCCAAAGCAAATCAAATCAATCATCTTCACACCAAAATTTGGGGCATTTGAAGCCCTAAAAAGTAAGGTCATATTTGGGATAACTTTTGACCTATTAAATCACCTTATAACTTCATAAAAACACCACCATTAGATTAGGCTACAAAAGAGCTTTCCAACGAGTACAAATATGCCTATGTTTGGATATATATTTTGGTGAATTGAACCTAAGAAAAACTTTGGTCCTAAAAAATTTTAGGCGAAGGGGCCGACGTCGAGGATCCTCATATTCGCAAATTTTCAATTTTGAAAATCCTAATATTCACCCAATTGGCGAATATTCGCCACTATGCATAACCTCGCTGGACGGTGAGAAATTCCCTGTTAATTTTGCAATCTTACACTCGTGACTTCACAGCTAGTGACCAAGCTGAGCTGGAAGTTCCTGTGTGGATTGAGTTCTCGGGTTTACCTATCCCCTTTTGGGGTTTTTTGCAAATGCTCACCTCTTCCCTCGACAAGTTTGTATATCTTGAGCCTGATCGGTTTTTCTCAGCTCGCCCTACCAAGCGAGCTTGTGTTAAAGTCGACCTCACCAAAGCAGGATTTCATAGATATCTAAATTGATGATACCTCCATTAGGCAACTTGTCGCCTATATCAATTTACTAAATACTTGTTATCGTTTCCAGTATGCTACTCACAAGATTCAAGATTACCCACTGATGGAGTGGAAGTTCAAACAAACCCAACCCCCTTCGACTACCTCGATAGCTTAGTCTAACGGGGCCCAAGAATGCCAAGGTGACTAGAAAATGATTACTACCCGAAAAAATTGTGCTTCTAAGCACTTTGAGTAGGCCAATCCCTCTATGTAGCCTACTCAAACCAGGACCGTTGATACCTAGGTTATGCAAGCCCCCACTAGCTCTGTGCAGTCTTCTAAAGCCATCATGCCAGCTATTGTTAACATGCAGCCCACCATGCAAGTTGTAGGGGTCTTAAATGCTACTTCGGTCGCCCTTGTAGTTACTCAACCGCCACCTTTTTCAGCTTCTCTTTGGGCCTCGATTGTTGTGGAGGCTCATCCCACTACCATGTCAACTTTTTCATCGGCGATGCCCACATACTCCACGGCTGTGGAGGAACAAGCTTTTAAATTTCATCATTCTCGAAGCCCCTCGAGGGACAACTTGGGCCTAAGCTTTGACAAGCATCACCAAATGTCCTTGGACGAGGGTAATTTCAGTGGAGGTGCTAATTCCTTCAGCTCGATTTAGGGCCTAGGTGATTCTGAGGATGTCATAGATATTATGAATCTTGATAAGTCCTCATGTGAATTGTGCTGATGAAAAACTGACCAAAACCCAACGCTTGAAGCATAGATTTTCTTCAGGTTTGACTATTAGAGGCAACAGAGGCTACAACTTACGCGCAACATGTATTCTACCAAGCATTTTCCTAGGAAAGGAGGAGTTGTCCCAGAGGTAGAAGAGGTCGCAGCTTACGAGCAACATGTATTCTACCAAGCATTCCAAGTTGAGTCATCCAGGGTCCTCCTCAACGAACTCTAGTTGGCGGTAATGTAGATAAAAGATGGACTGCCCCAATCTCTTCGGATGGTGGTTGGCAGTGAGGAAGATAACTCTCGTCCCGCTCCTTGATCTTTGTTTACTAATTATATCTTGGGATGTTTGTGTAATAATTACTCGTGACAACGTGTAATAATATTTTTTGGACTCTGTTTTTATTGAGGAGGTGTGATTTCCTCCACCTAACAACTTTTATGATTTGTGGGATGTGCTAATTTCACATACTTTTTTTGTATGATTAATCTTAATTAATATAAAAATTTTATATTCAAAAGAAATAACACAATGACCATTTTAATCCTATAAAATTAACTCTAAAAATATATCAATCATATATTAATACATCAAATAATAAAAATAAATAAAATATAAAAATATAAAAAAAAATCACCAAAATTAGTACAAAACATAAAACCTTGATTATTACTCGCGTGAGGTCTTACTTTATAGATTCCCACTTTCAATGTAAGGTATTAATTCAATTGCAAATTTCTTCGTATTACATGTCTAATATTCTCCTATCCATATTGATATCTATCCTCTCTTTACATATGATTTGAATTTAGTTTTATTTTAGTATCTAGATCTGCAGGTAATATAACGGATATGAATAATACATAGTAGTTTTATAGTGTAAAATATGAATGGTGGTGTTTGTTTTTGGGTTGCAAGTTGATTGATATATATATATACATACATTTTGGTTATGGTTTGAATAGGGATGTTGTACAAAGTTCAATGACATACATATCCATTTGTCCTGGATCTTTTGAAAGAGTGCACAAAGTTCAATGACATACATACATACACCTTTGTCATGGTTTGAACCTTGATCTTTTGAAAGAGAATCCTAGCCTGATTTGATTGGGTTTGTGGTTTATGAATCTCTCATTTTTAATTATATGAAATATTTTATATTAACATTGAATCATTAATATATGTATAGAGAGAGTTGGTTCTTTATAAGTGTGAAGATAGTAAGCTAATTTATATAAAGAAAGGGGTTGAAAAGTTAGAGGCATATCCAGGCCACCCTTTCCGATGAATTGAATTTGGATTTTCTTTAAGAAAATCTAACTCCTTTTGTCATTATAATATTTTGTAAAAATTTTAAAAAATCTATATGTATTTTCTAAGTTATAAGTCTAGTTTAACAATTTAAATTATAATTATAATTTTTTTTATAAAAATACATAAATGATTAAGTTCAATGCTCAAAAATATTTAACCAACTTAGTGCACAAGACATTTTTCTATAATAAAGCTAGTAATAATTTAAATTTAAAAAATAATTTTTTTTATAATGTTCATACATTTTATGTATGAGGATTTTACCTCGGTGCATGTTATTTTGGGTGACCTTATTGTTTTTTTCTTTTAACTTGGGTGTTGATTGGAATATTTTTAGAATTGGTACCCTGTTTTATCTTTGGAAGTTCTAGAATAGAGTTATTTTTTCTCAGCAAGATGTCGGGCGTGTCTTCTCTGTTGTTGATAAATATACTATATTCTTTGATTGTTGGTTACAGATTCAAGTACAGGTTGAAAAAGTACATGTGGAGCTGTAGTACTTACGTACCCTTATGGAGCATTGGGGGAATGTGCCTTGCATTATGAGTCGGCATATTTGACATTGTTTTAGCGGTTGTTATCTAGATTTTTGTGAATTGTTTCTAACACTCTTATGTACTCCTAACCACGGTGGTTAGTGTGTTGGTTTACGAGGTGTGCTAATCCCACCCGCCCTTTGTTTTTGTATGATTAGACATTATTTTATTATTATAATAGATTTTTAATCCAAAAACATCTAACCAACTTACCTGCAATAATAATAAAACTAGTAAACTTTTTTTTATAAATAGTTGATTAAGTTCAATGTTCAAAAACATCTAACCAACTTACTGCACCAAGAAGACACTTTTCTATAATAAACCTAGTAATAATCTAAATTTAAAGAATAATTTTTTTATAAAAATGCACACATCCTACCTTACAAGATTTAAATAAATGATTAAACCCAATGTTCAAAAACATCTAACCAACTTACTTGTACCAACAAGACATTTTCTATTATAAAGCTAACTTTTTTTTAATAATTAACTAAGTTCAATGTTCAAAAACATCTAACGAACTTCACCAACAAGACATTTTTCTATAATAAAGCTAGTAATAATCTAAATTTAAAAAAAAAAAATTATAAAAATGCACACATCCTATCTTAAAAGATTTAAATAAATGACTAAGCCCAATGTTCAAAAACATCTAGCCAACTTACTTGCACCAACAAGACATTTTTGTATAATAAAACTAGATTTTTTTTTTAATTTAGTTAGTGTGAAAAACCTCTATGATCCACTTGGGCATCCTCATCCCACCATGACTGTTAATAAAGGTGAGAGTTGAGCTTATCAATAGGGGCCAAACACACACCCACACATTCACACGCTCACACCATGGTTTGAACCTTTGACGTCACCGTTTAAACTTTTATTTATAAATAATTGATTAAGTTCAATGTTCAAAAACATCTAACCAAGACTTCACCAACAAGACAATTTTTTATAATAAAGCTACTAATAATCTAAATTTAAAGAATAATTTTGTTTATAAAAATGTACACATCCTACCTTACAAGATTTAAATAAATGACTAAGCCCAATGTTCAAAAACATCTAACCAACTTACCTGGACCAACAAAACAAAACATTTTCTATAATAAAGCTAACATTGTTTTTAATATTTGACTAAGTTCAATGTTCAAAAACATCTAACCAACTTGTTGCACCAACAAGACATTTTTCTATAATAAAGCTATAATAATCTAAATTTAAAAAATAATTTTTTTTTTTATAAAAATGCACACATCCTATCTTACAAGATTTAAATAAATGACTAAGCCTAATGTTCAAAAACATCTAACCAACTTACTTGCACCAACAAGACATTTTTGTATAATAAAACTACTTTTTTTTTTTTAATTTAGTTAGTGTGAAAAACCTATATGACCCACGCCCCATGCCCATCCCACCATGACCTTTAATAAGGGTGAGAGTTGAGCTTATCAATAGGGAGCAAACACACACCCACATGAGATATTTTTGTATAATAAAACTTAATTTTTTTTTTTTAATTTAGTTAGTGTGAAAAACCTATATGACCCACGCCCCATCCCCATCCCACCATGACCTTTGACAAGGGAGAGAGTTGAGCTTATCAATAGGGGGCAAACACACACCCCCACATTCACACACTCGCTCACACCACTGTTTGAACCTTGGACCTCAGGGTTTACACTTATTTTTATAAATCATTGATTAAGTTCAATGTTCAAAAACATCTAACCAACTTACTCCACCAACAAGACATTTTTCTATAATAAAGCTAGTAATAATCTAAATTTAAAGAATAATTCTTTTATAAAAATGCACACATCCTACCTTACAAGATTTAAATAAATGACTAAGCCCAATGTTTAAAAACATCTAACCAACTTACCTTGACCAATAAAACAAGACATTTTCTATAATAAAGCTAACATTGTTTTTAATAATTGACTAAGTTCAATGTTCAAAAACATCTAACCAACTTACTGCACCAACAAGACATTTTTCTATAATAAAGCTAGTAATAATCTGAATTTAAAATATATATATTTTTTATATAAATGCACATATCGTTGTTAGAGTAAATCACTATATAAAATATATTTATATAGAAAAGCAATTATAGTGTTTCAAACTTTAACGGCAGAATTAAAGAAAAATTAGACAAACACACACAGAAGAAGAGACAACGATTTTAACGTGGTTCACCCAATGTGGGTTACATCCACCGAGAATTTTCAGTCCTTCATTTTCTCAATCCAAGCAATAGAGGGTTACAACCTACAGCAAACATCTGCTGTAATTTCCTCTCTATATTTCCAAGGAATTAACACAGTAATTTTCTTTGTCATAGTCTTCTTTGTTTTTCCTCACAACTATATATAAGAAAAAAACAGAAAAAACAAACTGCTTTTCTTAATACATTCCAAGATTAACATTGAGTTCCCAACATCTAATTTTGGGATAAAAACAAAAAAACTTTCCCTGGTTGTCCTGTTGTAAATCCGGAAACTTTCTCTGGTAGACTAACAGACTGTAAATCTAGAAACTTTCCCTACCCGTCCTACAGTAAATCCAGAAACTTTCTCTGTTTAGCCTCCTCATAATTAGGCTCCATTCCTAACAATCTCCCACTTGGAGACTAATTCCATTGCACCATACTGCAACCAAGGACTGTAAAATTCTCATCATGGCCTCTTATTCCTTAAGGCCAACTGAAGTTGAGCAAAAGCTCAACTTTTCTCTTGACACCACTTTTGTAAGCATATCAGCAGGATTTTGTGATGTGTGAACCTTCCCTAATTTCAAAGATCCATATTCCACTACAGATCTAATGAAATGATACCGAGTTTGATGTGTTTAGTTTTTGAATGGAATGCTGAATTCTTTGCAAGGTGTATAGCACTCGGCTATCACTCCACAACCTATTATCCTCTTGCTTCTTCCCGGCTTCTTCCATTAGTCTTTGCAACCAAACCATCTCTTTGCTTGCTTCATGTAACCAACATATTCAGCTTCAGTGGTTGAAAGGGCAACTACGTGTTGGAGTTTAGAAATCCAACTAACCGCTCCTCCTCCTATAGTAAATATGTAGCCAGTAGTGCTCCTTCCACCATCAAGAGCACCTGCCATATCTGAATCTATAAAACCTTTCAAGCATATATTAGAGCCTCCAAAATTCAAAGAATAATTTGAAGTTCCTCTCAAGTACCTGAGTATCCATTTTACCGCTTGCCAATGTCCTTTTCCTGGATTACTCATAAATCTACTCACTACTCCCACTGCATGGGCAATATCTGGTCTTGTACAAACCATTGCATACATCAAACTTCCAACTGTTGATGCATAGGGAACCTTAGCCATATGCTCTTGTTCCTTTTGTGTCTTGGGACACAAATCTTTGGTGAGTTTGAAATGCTTTGCCAATGGAGTAGCAACAGACTTTGCATTGTTCATGTTGAATCTCTTAAGCACTTTTTCAATGTATTTTGCTTGTGATAATTTCAGAGTGTGACTCTCCTTGTCTCTTGTTATTCTCATACCAAGGATTTGTTTGGCTTCTCCCAAATCCTTCATGGCAAAGGATTTAGCCAACTTCTTCTTGAGCATGTTTATATCTTGCATATTTGTTCCTACAACTAACATGTCATCCACATACAATAGCAAAATAACATAGTTACCATTTCAGTTTGCTTAAAATATACACAGTGATCACTTTGACATCTTTCAAACATTTGATTAGCTATGAACTTATCAAATTTTAAATACCACTTTCTAGGAGCTTGTTTTAACCCATACAAGCTCTTTTTCAGTTTACATACCCAATCCTCTTTACCTTTCACCCGAAAGCCTTCCGGTTGGTGCATATAAATTTCCTCCTCCAAATCACCATGAAGAAATGTCGTCTTCACATCCAATTGCTCCGAAAACAAATTTTCTATAGCTACAAGACTCAAAATAGCTCTAATAGAGGTCATTTTTACAATCGGAGAAAAAATCTCATCAAAATCAATACCTTTTTTCTGAGCAAATCCCTTGATGACCACTAGTCTTGCTTTGTATCTCTTATGCCCTTCATTCTCCTCTTTAATCCTGTACACCCATTTATTGGTCAAAGCTCTTTTACCTTTGGGTAGCTCAACCAAATCCCAAGTTTGGTTGTGAAATAAAGAGTCCATTTCTTCATTCATTGCAAGCTCCCACTTATTCCTGGTATCCATTTGTAATGCTTCCTGAAAACATTATGGCTCACCAACATCAGTATACAAAACATAATCAGAGAAACGTTGAGGAATTTTACTTATCCTAGTAGAATGTCTAACAGCACTTTCTAGAGATTGAGGTACTTGTTGTTGCTGCTGTACATTTTGATCTTCTACCACCTTTGGAGTTACCTTTTCTATGTGTCCATCAAATGTATTCAGCATTTTCCTCTTTCTGTTTCTTTCCCTGCAACCGATCTTTATACAAGTTTTTTTCATTAAATATGACATCCCTACTTCTAATGACTTTTTGGTTATCACAATCCCATAATCCGTAACCCAAGCCATCAATACCGTAACCAATAAAATAGCACTTTTGGGCCTTAGCATCTAACTTATTTATGTTCTCTTTGTCTATATGCATAAAAGCCTCACATCCAAATACCTTAAGGAAAGAATAATTTCATTGGTTTACTCGTCCAAAGCTCTTTCGGAATTCCTCCATCCAAGGCACTAGACGGTCCTCTATTAATCGGATATACTGCAAGTATCAACAACATGAGCCCATAAAAATAATGGTAAGCTCTGCATGTATTCTCATGCTCCTAGCATGCTCCATGATGGTTCTATTCATTCTTTCGACAACCCCATTTTCTTGAGGTGTTCTTGGAACTACCTTGATTCTTCTAATTCCATTTTTAGAACAAAACACATCAAATTCTCTACTGCAATATTCTCCACCATTATCCGACTTTAGACACTTTAACCTTTTTCCAGTTTCATTTTCAACTAATGCTTTCCAATTCTTAAAGGTATTAAAAACATCACTTTTATTCTTAATGCAATATATCCATGTTTTCCTTGTTGCATCATCAATAAAAAATACATAGTAAGAGGAACCTCCAAGAGAAGTTACCTGAGCTGGGCCCCAAACATCTGAGTGCACAAGCTCCAATTTCTCTTTCTTCCTTTCCTTGCCATCCTTGAGAAATCTAACTCTCTTTGCTTTACCATAAACACAATCCCATAGAATTCCAAATCAATCTCTTTTAACTTAGGCAATAACTTTCTTGAATGTAAAATTTCCATACCTTTTCCACTCATATGGCCAAGTCTTTGGTGCCACAAAGATGCACTCTCACCTGTAGAAACTAAATTCATGGACCGAGTGAGAAAAATCAATAAGTAAATAAAGAGTACCCACCAATTTACCTCTAGCTACTATCAATGAACCTTTAGTAACTTTCCAAGCATTTTCTCCGAATGCAACCGTGTATCCTTCACCATCAAGCTTACTTGCCGATATAATATTTCTCTTTAAATCTAGTATGTGTCTCACCTCTTTAAGAGCCCATTGACATCCATTTGGGGATTTAATCAAAATCTTTCCAATACCCACGATTTTACATGGTTGGTCATTTCCCAATAGAACCTGTCCATAATCTCCAGAAACATAATCTATGAAGTATTCCTTATGTGAGGTAGCATGGAATGAAGCACCACTATCAATTACCCAATAATCACTATTTCTATCAAGAGATAAGATTAAAGCATCTTGTAGAATTTTTCCGATAATATTGCCTTCCAAGTGTTACCATTATTATCATTACCTTCATTTCCATCACCCTTTCTTTGCCAACAATCCTTCTTGAGATGACCCTTTTTGCCACAAGTGCCAACACTCGTAGCTTTCCTTTTCCACGTGATTTGGATCTGCCTTTGGATTTGCCACGATGTGAACTCTTGCCTCTTTCTCTTCCTCTTCCTCTATTCTCAACAATTAAGGCGGTGCTAGATGATTCTCCTATGGTTTTTCTTCTCATGTCCTCACTGAGTATCACACCAACCACATCATCAAATTCTAATTTATTTGAACTCGAAGCAGAGTTACTTACCGCCATTACCAAATTGTTCCAACTTTTCGGAAGAGAGCATAAGATTAATAAGGCCCTAAGCTCATCATCAAAATCCAATCCTACTGAATGCAATTGATTAGTGACGATATTAAATTCATTTAAATGATCATGCACGGATCCTCCTTCACTCATTTTCATGTTAAATAACCTTTTCATTAAGAATACCTTATTTGATGTTGATGGTTTCTCATACATCTTGGCCAACTTATCCATGACTCCTTTGGTAGTCTTTTCATCGGAGATGTTGAAGGCTACGGTGGCTCCCAAACATAGCCTCACAGTACCCAATGCCTTTCTATCAAGGAGACTCCACTCCTCATCAGACATAGATGAAGGTCTCTTTGTTTCCCCCTCAAGAGGTAAGTAAAGATCCTTCTCGTACAAGTAATCCTCCATCTGCATCTTCCAGAATTGAAAGTTCTGACCATTGAATTTTTGAACTCTAAACCTCCCTTTTTCCGCCATTGCTCCCACTTGATCCAAAAATTCTCCTTCACGTCAAGTGCACCCAACAAAACAACCGCTCCGATACCACTTGTTAGAGTAAATCACTATATAAAATATATTTATATAGAAAAGCAATTATAGTGTTTCAAACTTTAACGGCGGAATTAAAGAAAAATTAGACAAACACACACGGAAGAAGAGACAACGATTTTAACGTGGTTCACCCAATGTGGGTTACATCCACCGAGAATTTTCAGTCCTTCATTTTCTCAATCCAAGCAATAGAGGGTTACAACCTACAGGAAACATCTGCTGTAATTTCCTCTCTATATTTCCAAGGAATTAACACAGTAATTTTCTTTGTCATAGACTTCTTTGTTTTTCCTCACAACTATATATAAGAAAAAAACAGAAAAAACAAACTGTTTTTCTTAATACATTCCAAGATTAACATTGAGTTCCCAACATCTAATTTTGGGATAAAAACAAAAAAAAACTTTCCCTGGTTGTCCTGTTGTAAATCCGAAAACTTTCTCTGGTAGACTAACAAACTGTAAATCTGTAAACTTTCCTTGCTCGTCCTGCAGTAAATCCAGAAACTTTCTCTGTTTAGCCTCCTCATAATTAGGCTCCATTCCTAACAATCGTATCTTACAAGATTTAAATATATGACTAAGACCAATGTTCAAAAACATCTAACCAACTTACTTGCACCAACAAGACATTTTTGTATAATAAAACTAGAATTTTTTTTTTTTTTTAGTTAGTGTGAAAAACCTCTATGATCCATTGGGCATCCTCATCCCACCATGACCTTTAATAAGGGTGAGAGTTGAGCTTATCAATAAGGGCCAAACACACACCCACACATTCACACACTCGCTCACACCACAGTTTGAACCTTGGACCTCTCCAAAGAAAATCCAAAGCCCAAAACTATGCACTATCCCCAACAATAAAGCTAACAAATTACTCTGTTGCGGCAGCAGTTGTTACTGCTAACAACTGCTCACCCTCCACCTCATATCTTTTTTAATATTTGATTCTCTTTACTTATATAATATTCGTAAGTAATAATAAATAACTTCATATTTGATTCCATTGTAGGATTTCAATGATTTAAAAGTCTAACCACTTACCAAACTCTTTGTCCTTCAATTTTACTTATTTACCCTTTTTTTTTTTTTTAGGAAACCTTTATAATCGCCAGCTCATCGGATAGAGATAAGGTCAACAAAAGCCCTAACCGTTTAAGAAATTGAACAGAAGCAACCAACTAACAAGCTCTCGACTTCTACAAACCAAAATTTATCACTAATTATTCTTCAATGAATTTATTAATATCAAATCACAACATGTGTACCAAAGTAGTTGATCCTCCTACTTTTTAAGCACAACATCGTGATATTTTTTTTACAATAACTTGTTTTTATAATTGAAATTTCTATTCATTTCAGCACTAGGTTCTTACAAAACTTTATCACTAATTATTCTTCAATGAATTTATTTATGTGTAATCTTGATATTTGTTAGTTTTTATAATGTTAAGCCTGCATAGTAAAATCCCAGACCACAACATCATAAATAAAAACTACAACATAATAGATAGCTTTAAGTATTTTTTTTTATTAGATTAGTATGAAAATTTTTAAGATAATTGAGTAGTCCTCTTCCATGATCCTTTGGAAAACAAAGAACTAAACTTATCAATAAACTATTACCACCCCACACAACCGTAAACCTTAAACCTAAAAAAATAAAAAATATCACATAATAATTTTTTAATCTAAAGCTAGCTTCTACTCACCACTTTATTAGAAACAGAGTGACCCATTACATAGGCTTAGAGTAATTTAAGTCTGTGGAGGACCCACATTTATGATGGAAATAGTTTAAGAAGTTTCCCATGTAAGGGATATCATCATAATATATTGTATAGGACATCTTGATTGCCGCCACTCCCCTTGATTTAGTGTTTTGTTGATATAGTCAACACTCATTACACACTCCAATCTTATCTTTTCAATTACCGACACAATCATGGTATCACATTCCTCTCTTCACTGGCAAATCTTGGGCCCCATCACATCAAGGAAAAGTCGATCATGATGGACCCAAATAAATTTATATAACAGGAAAAACTCCGTCCCTAAGGTGTTGACCATGATGTGTAGGCACTCGGAAATTTGGTATCCAAGTCCTACCATTAGGGTAACTGCCCCACCTTTATGGGACACCGGGAAAGAAGAACGAGGGAAAAGTTTCTTTGGGGCCTACATTAGGGTACAAATTGGGAAGAAGAACGAGGGAAAAGTTTCTTTGGGCCCTACATTTGGGTACAAATTGGTTGTAGAGGGTCAGCTTGACTAACATGGGATGCATGCCTCCTATTTCTTTTAATTTTTAATAACCTATTGATTGGACTAAGTGACCCACAATGAGATTTCATGGAAGATGATAATATAATAGATTAATATTTATACATTATTTTATGAACATTGACATTTTGTAAATTTTATAAATGTAATTTTTTTAATTATATAATTTTTTTTGGAAAAAGTTAAGCACACATCCTAAAAAATTGAAATTTTTATAAATGAATAAATTATTATTATTATTATTATTTTAGTTTTTTTTTATAAAATAAATTGGACATGATTTTTATAGCATTCAACGTCCATACTATAAATTTTAGAAAAAATTGTATTGATACAACTAATCAACAAATACTTAACTGACAATCTATCCTTTTTAAAAACATCATTCTTTAAAATAAAACTTAAATTCTAATAAAAATAAAATTAATGAATGCACTAATTTAGTTTCACATGGCCAGAGGACAATGTAGAAGATGGGGGACATTCTCTCCTTTTGTTCCTTTCTATGAAAGCAAGATTCAAATTGTATATACATACTTTGTTTTTTATAAGTATGTGCCAGAGGGTTTTAAATTATTAGATTCGTTTGATAAAAGAATGTGACTTAGGTGACCAACTCTTCCCACATTGATTCCCTTTGTTGCACACAAAATGTTTAGGTTCTTTAATATATAATTTATTTTAAACTCCAGCTACAAATTCTTTAGATAGCCCATTTGTTAAATTTCAATAAAGTCCAGTTGATTAAATTGTTCCAAGCACTTCCCTTCATGTTTTTCTATGCGCTTAGAAAACAAAAGGCAAGAGCGGAAGGGCATTAAGAAACCATTACCACAAACTGTGGTGGTCATCCATAAAGATGAAATTATTACATATGATAGTCAATCTTTGCATGGATGGCGGCTGAGGGATCAACATCTCCTTTGGACTGAGGTCCATAAAATAAGCCTTTTTAACTATACTTTTCAAATAATATTATTATATTTATATATTTTAAAATTTGAATAAAGGTATTTTTTAAGAATTATATGTGCTTAGGCTCATCTATAAGTCATTTTGGATTTATGAGTCAATATTTATATATTAAAATGAAGGTTTAAATAGAAATACTTTTGATTGAAGCATAAATTCTTCAAGGTGGTAAGAAAGTGTCAAAATTGAGTTCTTTTCTAATGCATTTCAATAGTGAAAAATAAAAATATTTTATTTTTAGTAAAATTAAAATATACGAATAGCATGTTATTCACTATAAATTATTTATTTGCATAAATTAATTAGGAGTTTTATTAGTTTTACATCATGATTACATTATTATAATACTTTAATGAATCATAGTATCATGGCATAACAAATTGTATTATCGCAGGTTATTTTATCGTATAAGTGTCCATCACAATTAAGATTTGAAATCAAGTAATGATCATATAATTATATCACACTTACTATTGTTTCATAATGCTTTGAACTTCAAGGTGGTAGTTGTCTCTAGATATCGAGGCATGGTCCCCTTATAATTGATGCAAAACTCACAACTTGTCAAACTACCATTTCAAAACCTTACATATTATTTTTTATATTGTGAAAAAAATTATTTCATTAGTATAAACAAATATTACTTCTATCATTACATGGTTGGAATATTATTGTAGCAATATCATGGTTTTTTGTTGTCGTTCAGGAAGGCATGGAATGGGTTCAAGTCTCCATCAAAATAGACTTTGAGAAAGCTTATGATAATATTGAATGACCCTTCACATTGCCTAAGTTAGATGTTTTATTGGTTTATCCCTTGTTTTTAGTAGTTGTTCAAACCTTTTATTAGAAGTTATTGTTTGTCTCTCTATTAATAGAGTTTAATCTAGGCAATTTGGCATATACCACTCTCAACCAAGGCTATCTACTTGTCCCTTTCCTTTATGTTCTTGTCATCGAGGCTTTCAATTATTTGTTTTTAATAAATCCTCTCTCAACCTCATCAAAGGAATTACTCTTCCTAGAGGCCAAGCTTCGATCATGGTGGATACTTGGCTAACAACTCTTTCTTTACAATTAATGGAGATGAGCAATTGGTATTATGGGCCATGATTGCTTTGATATATTTTCAAAACCTTTGGGTCTAGAATACAATGGGTTCAAACACATTATTCTAGACAAAGTCCCTTTGATATGTTGTAGTGGATAATATTTTAAGCATGAAAGTGGATCTAACTTGAAGAAATTTCTAAGTTATTAGGGATTCCTTTTTCCTTTTAGGGTTCACCCTAACAAGTTTGAAAAAGGTCCTTGATTGGTAGAAAAGAAAATATCCTATTTGATAGCTAAAAAACTCAACATCGATTAGTAAATTTTAGATCTATTTTAAGATCTTCACGACTACTCATGTTTATTACTCCTATTGTGGCCCTTATAAAACAGACTAAGATAAGATTTTTAAACTCTTTAAAGAACCTCTAGCCTAAGGATATAGCAACATGAGATCTGATAGAGTGGATTGGGACTTTAATAGTTTATCTTAATCTCAAGGTGGTATGGGCATCATTGATGTCTATCATCAAGGACTGGGACTCTATGCCAAATGAGGGTTAAGAGTCGTCTTTAATCTTGAGACATGGAAGGTGCTTCTTAGGTAGTGTATTTTGTTGGAAGACCTTTGTGAACAACCTATTGAAAGGAACTAGGGATTCACACTCTTCTCATCACTCTTGTAATAACCAAGATTTATGAACCCTTTATGGATTAAAATATGAAGAACATAAGCTTATACTGAGAGGGGGGGTGAACAGTATAAGACCTTTTTTTACTTTTCTTTCCAAAACAATATTAATAAATATAATCAATGGAAATATCAATAGCAATAACCAAATCAATGCATCAATCATCACACACAATAGAGACACAGATTTTAACGTGGTTCACCCAATGGGCTACCTCCACAGAGAAAATATTTCTCATATAATCTCTTGGGAATCCTTCCCAAATTACAATGTTTATGGACCTCAATCCAAAGGAGATGTTGATCCCCTAATATCAAGTTCGTGGATCTCTTCCATAGTAGAACTCTTTCCCCTTCTGCTCTAGATAGTGATATTCTAGAAGACTCTATATCTATGTTGAACTGACTGGTGGATCTCTCTCCACTTGAAGACTTCTCACTCATATTTGTCTTCAATTGTCCTAGCTACTGGATCTCTATCCACTGAGACTCTGTCCTCTATACTCTGTCACTTCCAAAGCTCTATTTCAATACAATACCAAACACAGTTCAATCGGTCTAGCACAACTCTGCTCAAACTCTTGCACTAAACATAGTACAGTCGATCTAGTACAATTTTGCTCAATAGGTTCACTTAAAACCTACTCAAATCTGCTCAACAAGTTCACACAAAACCTGTCCAAATCTGCTCAAAATTTCACACAGAACTTGTCCAAATATGCTCAACAAATCCTCTCTAGGACTTGCTCAAATCTGCTCAATAAGTCCTCTCTAGGACTTGCTCAAATATGCTCAATAATTCCTCTCTAGGACTTACTCAAATCTGCATAGCAAGGTTTCACAAAAGCTTAACTCAAAACAGTCCACAAGCCTTCTCAAAGACTTGTCTCAACCACATAGAATCATAAAGAGAATTGTTAGAGACTCAATATGTTCTAAGCTCAATGTACAATCAATATATCAAATCAATCTCATAGAAGCATAAAGAGAATTGTTAGAGACTCTATATGTTCTATACTCAAATACCAATCTCAACTCAAATCAGAATATTAGAATAGTTTGTTTCTAGGAACTTGAACCACCACTTGCATCTACTTGACTAGGTTTAACCAACTCAACTCAACCAATCAACTCAAGGAAAATTCCATTCTCTCAAACCCTAGTCCAAGCATGTATTAACCAACTCAAAATGTTTTCAAAAATGCTCAATCACAAGTCTCACATAACAATGATACTCATGTTCTTTTCTAACTCATGTTCAAGTTCATTTCATCATCAATGGGCTTCAACAACAATGCTCATAAAACAAGGTTTAAATACAACTCACAAACCATAAAACCTTGAAGCATTCAACCAACCATTTTTACAAAGGAAACCATAATCAATCCTTTTCTCTCCAATGATAATTTAGAAATCAACCACCATAAAAAATCAATAGAAGAATGTGCCCATACCTTTTTGATGCCAAGAAGTTGTCCACAAAATCTACCACACGTAAACACAACTTTTCTTTTCAATTTCAACAAGGGTTAATGGACTTCAACTCATCACAAAATTAAGCATAACTCAATTACACTATTTTTACTCCAAGTTAAAAAAACACATCCACCAAAGTCCATTTTATCAAAACCCTTATCAAAAATAATAAACCTCTCAAAAATTGCTTTATCAAACAACTCCTTATTTCTCCTAAAATCAAATCTTCATAACCATCAAAATAAATCATAAACCAATTATGCTTTGCAATAATAATCACAGCCCTAATAACAAACTTTAATTTCCATTAACTACATTATAACTCCAAAATTTAGGGCTAATAAAAATTATTAAAATGCAAAACATAATTACCTCCTCGAGGAGATTCGAACCCCCGTATGCCACACCGCGAGCGTCTTAGCTACGGCTAAGATTCCAACCGAGCCAAAGCGCTTGTTGGAAATGCAAAGGCCCAAATAGCCTTAAACCTTCCTCCACCTTTTGCAAAAGACAAACCGCCAAAGCACTTTCCACACGCTGTCGTCCAAGGGATTCGATCCCTGGTATTTGCGTTGCCTTGTGCCTTAGCCAAAAACGATTTGCCAATGCGCCACGCTTCACACCACATTTAGACTTCCCAAGCGTTGTCATTTTATTCGTTGCTTCTCTTTTCAAAAATCGCACGAGCTCTTTAGACTTATTCAAATTCCAAACATTTAACACGAGAGCAAGGATGAAACTTTGATTCATTTACCACCCCTTTATATAGTGTTTAAAAACACTTTGAAGACGTTGGTGGAAATATGAAATTATATTTGTTTGATGACGTCAGTGGGAAACTTTACATTTAGATTTAAATTTGAATTTAAATTTTAAATAATTAAAATTTAAACCAAATATTAAAACTCAAATAACTCCATCACCGGGGCACCTTTTTCGATGAAACGAAAGCCCAACTTGGGTTTTAAGAAAAACCCAGATTAAATATGATATCCATGGTTTTAAATAAAACCTTTTATTTTTCCTACCTTGATTTTCACAAAAACCCTTCATAGATCCTTTTGACATTTATTGCTCTATTGACATCAATGACAACATTTTAGCTTAGGGACTCAAAATGTCCAACAAAATATTTGTAAGGCATTGGAGAAAATCAAGCCTCATCTCAAATGGATTAGAAATATCATTCATTTGGACCTTATCTCTAGCTAGGCAATCCCTTTTATGGTTGGTAGTCATGCATATAGGAAAAAACCTATTATTAAGAATATTGATTTTATATCTCTACAAATTTTTAATAATGATATTCAAATATTATAAGACTTTAGATAAAATACCCTATGTCTTATGGCAGATTTAAAAGATCTCTTTTTCCTAGGATGTCAACACAAGCATATTATGTAAGAGATTAAATATTACGTAGCAAAGAATTATTTGCATAAGTTGAATGTAGCTCCTTTAATTGAAAGGTGGAGGGATTGAAAATGAAATGTTTGAACCCCTTTTAAGAAATAATTCCTAGATCTCATTTATACTTTGTTATTTACTCCTAATTTGAGGAACAATTTAAATTAGTGTTGGGATTCTAAGTTTTCATAGAGTATTTAGCTCATGTAACTAGCCTAGGTTTGGGTTTACCATCTTGAAACCTAAAAAAATATTTTTTATGGTGTTTGTTTTAACAAATATTTGCACATATTACAAATATTGGTCCACATGGGGATGGGTTAACCTTTTATGCTTTGTTTATTTTCCCCTGATATTACTAAACATATTTTTTTGCTACTATCCTAATATTTAAAATGCTTGGTATTGATTCCCCGGCTTTTGTCTCATCATCTTCTCTAGTTTAGAAATCAAGGTTAAACTAATGGATGGTGGCCCTTAGTTTAGGGGCAAAGATACATTATATTTAAGTCCATGGGACGAGAATTATTTTGTGGATACAAAGACTATTAAAAGGACTTCGATGTGGATTAGTATTTTGGACTTCCTTATTAGCTTATCAATAAGGAGGTTTTGAAGAATATTAAAAATACTCTAGGGGATTTCATCCAAGAGGGACCAACTACTAAGGAGAGAAGGCATGTTGTATACACTCAAATATATGTTGCCATATATATTTCAAAACCTATACCATAGTCTATTAGGATTAAATTAGAACCAAGAGAATGAGATCAACAAGTGGATTATAAAAATATTATATTCTAATGTTGTAAATATTATGATATTGGACACATAATTGTAAAGTGAAAATGAAGAAAAAAGAGATAAAAATTTTTGGGCATGAGACAAGCTTCAATATGGAGCAAGGAGATCATATTATAGTAGAAGCTGGGTCAAATCAAGGATTTTCCACTCCCAAGAAAGTGGTAAAAAAAGCCCCTCTACATCATCAAATGATAAGGCCATTATAATTTCTTGAATCAACCATTAGAAGAAAAACTCAATACAATGTATTGGGAAGTACAATGTCTAAGTTCAAAATCAGGAGTTAAAGGTGTGACATAAGATGGGAAGGCAAATTTTAAAGTGGATAATGCAAAGGAGGTCAAGGTTAATCCAAGTCAATCATCTTTATTTTGCTCAAGTAGCATAAAATTCTCTCTTGGCAATAAAATGAAAGCAGTGGAAAGTGTATTCGTTGTACTTTAGGATTTCAAGAGTAACATAAAAAAGAAATGCATATAGAGGATATTCATGTAAATGTATGGTTTCTATGGTAGCATAAGAAAGTAATTACTATGGAGGATCATGGTTTTCAAGGCAACATAACGAAGAAAGTGTTTATGAGATTATTATGTATATTTTAGATTCTCTAGGACAACATAAATCTTTAGAAGATAAGTCTCACTATGAACAAGATAAAAAAATAGAAGAGATTGATGAAGATGAAAGTATTGGTGAGAATAAAAAAAATGAGAGGAAGGTCATCAAAGCAAGAACAAATAGAAAAAAAAAACTCAAAGGGATATTGATTTGGAAATCCAAAAATAAATATCACAAGTGTTAACATGAAGTAGGGCTAAGCCCACTAATAAAACTAAAGTGATGATGAAAATGGTATTATGAAATATTAGGGTTAAGAATATGACCCATAAAAAAAGAGTTAGTGAGGAATTAATAGGTTTTTATAGTCCCAAGTTTATTTTAATACAATAAACAAAATTAAGTAGTGAGGAATGTAAGGATGCTTTTAAAAATATTTAGAAGATGTGGACTGTCTAACAATTTATTTTGTAGGAGCTTTAAATGATATTTAGATGATATGGAACAAACCCAAATGGGATGGATAATTGCTAGAAGCAAAATGTAATTGGATTATTGGAATATTTTGTAGAAAAGAAAAATATTAAATTTGGAGATATAAATATATATGCTTTAACTATAGTTAATCTTCGTAAAATATGTTGGAAGGGCCTTAACACTTTTTTTAAATACATTGATGATTCATAATTGTGGTTTACGGATTCTTGCTAGTGGCTTCAATATAGTTCTATCTCATTTGGAAAAGCATGTTGGTATTCTTGGATGGTCTAAATCAATGCAAGGTTTTGCTTCATTTGTTAATTCAAATGGCCTTTGTGATGCTATTCCTTCAAATTTTCAATATATATAGGATAATAGATGCATTTGGCAAACTCATATAGTAGAAAAATTGGATAGATGATTGTTATCCAACACATGGTTACAAACAATATATACAATCTCTTAAAATATTTTATTGTGAACAAGATCAAATCACAAACCCATTCTTTTGACTTGTGATTTACTTAATTATGGTCATCCAAACCCATTTTCCTTCCATTTTATGTGGCTCCAAGACCCTAATTTATTCCAAATGGTTATGTTATGATAGGATGGAGCAAATTTCGAAGGATCATGTATGCACAAGTTTAAAATATGTAATATTTAAAGGACCAAATGGAGATTTGGAATGTCAAAGACTCAAACCTTTTGGTAACATTATTAAAAAAAATAAGGAAATTAAATCTAAGCTTAAATATTTTTCAAGATATAGTAGAATTCAATGGAATGGACTAGGATTCTTATGTGCAAGAAAAAAAACTTTCTAATTATCATAATATATTGAAAAAGGAATCATATTGGTTTCAAAAAATCAAGGGAGAAATAGCTCAAATGAAGGATATAAAAATACCATTTTTTCATGCTACAACAATTTTCTTTTCTTTCATTACATCAAAAATATTTTAACTCCAGATGGAAGAAATATTGAGGAAGAAGATATTAGGAAGGAAGCAATTAATTATTTGAAAAAAATTATTTAATAGAGCAAGATAAGGAGGTACAAGGTAAATATTTTTTGTTAAATATTCCATCAATTATCACATAGGGACAAAATGAAAGCTTGATGAAGAAGATATCTATGGAGGAGCTACAAAAGTAGTTTTCTCTTTTCATTCTAACAAAGCACCTAGCCTAAATGGATTTCATGAATTTTTTTTTTTTCAGTTTTTTTTATTTCTTGAATAGTGATATCTTGGCTATGGTTGAAGAGGCCCAAAAATTAAAGGCTACAGTAAGTGAGATTGATGTGACCTTTCTTATACTAGTTACCAAGAATGATGAAGCAAATATTTTAATAATTTTCATCCATTAAGCCTTTGTAACATGACTTCTAATATCATTTCAATTTTTTTATTAGGTAAAAGTAGGGGTTTTGAGAGGATCCCCAAACTCTAGTACATATAGAACAAGGAAATCCATAGTAGAAGCTAATACTTTCATGACAAATACCACAACCCAAGAAGGGTACAATACGCTAGAGAAGGAATCTCCAAATAGAACCACAAACAAGAGATAACCAGACAAAAAAAACCCATAGGGAGGATATTAAGAATCAACAAAAAGACCTACAACTCCCTGGTCTCCAATGCCCTAATGGGTTGTCATATCCAATTACTTCTTAACAATATCCTGAATATCATTAACAATAACAATAGCCACTTTCATCTATCCCAGTAGTGCCCAAAGGGAACCACTTTTGTCCCCTACCCCATCGATCCAAGGAAGGTGGCGGGGTTGCCAAGTTAGCAGAGTTCATAATATCACATGCATATGCCAATCCAATCGACCCAACCTTTTGAAAGGGTCCAACAACCACCCAATTAGCAGGAGAATAGAAAATACTTAACACATGTACTCCTTTGTGATGAATGACTGGCTGATAAACAAATATAAATTCCTTCTCGATCCATATAAAATTAAAGTCTAGCACCTATCCATGTTCATCCATAATTAAGTTTTGAAATTTCTGGGGGAATTTGGATGCCCACACCATAATATCTTACCGATTCAGGCCAATATTAGCCATTAGACCCGCTGCTTTGTCCCTTCACAAAAAATGCATTGCACTTGCACCTCATATCTTGAGCTAAGAATTCTAACAACTTTCTCAATAATATTGGCAATAATCCAATTTGGTAGGCTTGAAATTTTTACAAGATTAATAATATTTAGAGAGTCCCCCTCCATAACTACTTTTTGGAAGCCCAAATATTTAGTCAGCAAAAGACCTTGGAACAACGCCCTAGCTTTCACAAAATGAGAATTTTGTATTGATAGGGATTCAAAAAAAGCACCAATCAGTTCTCCTTTCTCGTTTCTAAGAATACCTCCTGCTACTGTAGGTCCAGGGTTCCCTCCTTTCTCGTTTCTAAGAATACCTCCTGCTACTATAGGTCCAAGGTTCCCCTTAGAATTACCATCAAAATTTAGCTTAATCCAACCCCTAGGAGGAGGGACCCATTTCACCATATTTCTCAATGATGTTAGAGGTATATTTGTAGGCTAATTATTTTGAGGGAAGCGAAGTCTATTTTCCACCAAGGCTTCCTCATGAAGCCTCCCATCCATATCAGTAAAATAAGTAGAGACGTTTTCCATAGTCGCTCTATTCGCTTTCAAGAAAACTAACTATGTATCTATCTTGGTATTCTTGAAGGCTCTTTAGTTTCACTCCCACCAAATACTCCAGAACAAATGAGGGAGAAGGAAGTTCCAAAACTTAAGCAATCGTGTGAACATTCCAAAATATTCTATTTTTATCAATGGTTTTCCTATCGAATACTTTTAGTTGTCACATGAAATCTATCAAGATGATCCACTATCTCCTTAGAGAGGTTTTCTCAAAGGCAAAAATTAAAGGAAAAATCAAAGGTATTCAGGTTGCAACAAATAGTCCCTTTGAAACTCATCTTCAATTTGTTGATGATACTTTTACTTTGGGTCATCCCCAAGTTAGTCAGACCATATAGTTGAATCAATATTATCATACTATAAGAAGGATACTAGGCAATTGATTAATGCTACAAACTATAGGATTTTTCATTAACATGACCCTAGATTTACAATGGATTATTATGGATATTTTAGAGTTTAAAATTAAAATAAAATCATCAACCTACTTGGGTATTTCTTTGTACCATAAAGGAAATAAAAAGGATATTTGGGACTCATGTTTGGAGAGAGTGAAAGCATATTTGGCATATTGGAAAGACAAGTTCTTAATAATGGTGTGAAGGCTACAACTCATAAAGACTACATTGCAATCCATCCTTATTTATATAATCTCAATTTCAAGATTGCTAATAGGTATACCATTAAAAATTGATAAAATTAAATGAGACTTTCTTTGAAAAGGATGTGAGGAAATCTCTTTGTAAGTGAGACGGGGTTTACAAAGAAAAGAATATTAGAGGGGCATGCTTGTGAAACTGTAGACTTATGAGTTTGGCCTTAGTGGTAAAACTTGGCAGGAAATTATTCAAAGATAAAGAAAGGAGTTGGGAAAAATGTTGTTTCAAAAATATATAGGTTCTCTTTGTAATAAAATTATTCATGAAATGAACCTTATCTAAAAGATCATCAACATGGAACTTCATATTAGTTAGTTTATAATTGATCAAGAAACATATAAGATGGTCATTTACTAAGAGAGATTATACGAATTTTTGGTTTGATGCTTGGTTGAAGCATTATCCTCTTATCTCTAATTTAAAACAACAACCATTAGCAAGGGTATGTTTAGCTTGTAAAGGTCCAAAGATCAATGATTATATTAATGTGAGTAATAACTCCAAATCATGGATTTATCTTAATAACATGGTTGAAGGAGAGGAACTAAAGCAAATAATGGACAAGTTTCAAAATATGCTTCAAGAATTTTATTTGCCTATGTTTATATGAAAGAATGAGCTAGTTTAGAATCTATCAAAAAATTGTGGATACTCGATCAAGTTAGGATATGAGGATTTAGAGCAGTCGATATTTCCTACTCCCAAATATTTTCCTTGAAAAAATGTTTGTTTGCTAGAGTCTTTCGCTAAGATCTCAACATTCCTTTGGTTAGCAGTCCAAAGTAAGATTAGGAGAGAATCTACATAGAGAGGATAACATGGACCTTTTAGATGTGCCTTATGTGATAAGGGTTTAAAAACATCAAAATATTTACTTCTTCATTATCCCTTTGCTCACACCATTTGGGATTGCTTTTTCAAAAATATAAGAATATATCAGGTAACTCCATCAATATTAAAAGATTTGATGAAATTTTGGATGCTTGGTCTTGTCATTGATCACTAGAATTTATGACTTGATAGGAAAAATAGAATTAAAAAATATATATGAAAATCATACCCAAGTTTGGAATCATATTATTGTCTTTCTTTCATAATATTTACAAATATGATTCTCATCATGAGAAGTCTCAAGTGTCGAAAAAGAAGTGTTAGCAATTTGGTTATAAGATTTGAATATACATAAAAGGGTCATCTATGATAATGACATTGAAAAGAAATTTGTTTGATCTATGGTAAAATAGAAATATCCATTAATTAAATTTTTTGAAATTAGTTTTGATGGTGCTTGCAAAGGAAATTTGAGAAAAGTTGGTTAAGATGGTGCTTTTCGATATAATAAAGACAAAATTTTAAGATTACAATTGAAAAAGAATGGAACTAGAGGATTCACAAATTATTATCAATGTTATCAACAAAAATAAATGTGGATATTGGATAAAAATAATAGTATTATTGATGTTCATTAACTATTATTGGATATAACCTTTTGGAAACACGAACATGGGAAGGAAATATCTATAAAAAAGAAAATTGAATAGCACACAATTTAATCAATCATAATGTTGATTTCTAAATTAAATTTGTATAAATACTTTTTTGAACTTATTAAACTTTTTTTTCAATTAATTATATGGGATTGAAATGCCCCACCCTTATTACATCATAATCCCATAGTGGTATTACAACAACTTGGATATTATCCATGTATTTGAACCTAGGTCTCCTTATATGTTAAAGAATCTAACGGATTGAACTAATGTCATTTGATTGAACTTATGAAAAAATTGAATCACTTATATAAATTCATTTTATTTGATATAAAACACAAATTTATTATACTTTATATTTCTTGTAAAAAATGTAGTTATAGAATATTTTTTTAATTGGTTGCATGAGATTAAAACAAATCCCATTTATATTGCATCACAAATACATAATAATATTACATTAATTTAAAAATTATAAATATATAATTTAACAAGATTAAAACTTAAGTTTCTTTTAAAATATAAAAAATTCAATTAAATAAACTTATACCATTTAATTTATATTATCCACTTAAATAAAAAGTAAAAAATGAACTGGATTCAAGCTCTGTAAACTACACCAACCAACAAATAAGAGGTTATTGAACAATATATTATTTCTTAAAATATTATATTAAAAAATATTGAAAAGGCTGTTAAAAATCTATAAAAATATATATAACAGAACGAAATGGTTCCAACCATAAAAATTACAGCTAATTGTGAAAAAGACTAAGCAGTCTTGATCGATGGACCTTTCCTGCCTTCCAACTTTACTATAAAGTTGCAACAATGCCTAACGTGCCTTTTGGTGGACGATGGAATTAATACCCGATTCTAACTTTGGATATATTATGTAAAAGAAATTAAGAAAACTTCAATTTAAACTTTGCCAACTGACAACCCATATGCTGATAAGGTCTACATGCTACTTTGCGACTGTAATCATAACAGCCCACCAACAAGCATTTTATTTAGTTATCTTGTTAAAGAACTAAATTTAATATCTAATTAGCAAGTAGCGGGAAATTGAGGATTAGGTCACTGTACGTGCTTACACCACTTTTATGGTCTAATAGATTAGTATAATTGGGTAGTGCGAATTTGAGGATTAGGTCACTGTATATGCTTACACCACTCTTATGGTCTAATAGATTATGATACCCATCTACATTTCTTACTCTCTGGGGGTGTAAGTCACTGTATATGCTTACACCACTCTTGTGGTCTAATAGATTATGATACCCATCTACATCTCTTACTCTCTGGGGGTGTAATCTTTTGTATCCAAGCTGCATGGCAGGAAAAGATTAAAAGCCGAGGACCCCACAGATCCCACCTGCCAAGATGACACTTAGTCTTTAAAATCTGTAGGTAAAGCAATCTACCATTTACTTTTTATACTGCCTGAATGAAAATCCAGAGATAAAGCTCTGCATTAAGTACCAATAATAACTGTATCCCACAATCCATCTTAGTACATCTGTTTCTCCTCTCTAGTCAATCTTGTCTGATATGCTTTTCAGGTCAATTCAGGTCTAGAAGTAATAGACATGAAGAAAACTGCAGTGCTCTTCACATGGGAAGAAGAAGAGATACGTCATGGTGAAATCTTTTTGACTTGCTTTTTTCATGGCGGGGACTTTGGGGATGGAGAGGCGTGTGGGTCTACTGGATTTTCAGCATAATGCTAAGTCCTCTTGATTCCCCTTGTGTGTCATCATTGGCTAGCATTGGATATCATCATAGAGGTTGAGGAGTTGAAGTGATGTTAGATCTTAGCTTATTAGAGGCTGGGATCTCTTGGAATGGTAGATAATAAGTGAGTGATCAGGAAGAAAAATATGATTGATCAGAGTGAAGCACTGGGTTTTCATTTTTATTTTTAAGAGGGCTATTGGATTAATAAGAGAAGTACCAAAATAGGAATTTTGAGTCTGAAGCATTGTTTCTTTTCAAGTGGGCTTGTGGATTAAGAAGAGATCAGTAGGAAATGGAATTTTTCAAAGTGAAGAACTGGATTTCCTCAAATGGGCTATTGGATTAATCAAAAATCAATAGGAAAATAGGATTTTTTAATTTGATGCATTGAGTTTCGTCAAGTGGGGTATTGCTGATGAGGGAATTGAGATTGCCCAACTCAGGCCTTGGGTTTGTTCAAGCGGGTTGTCTAAATTTACTTAGATTGTAAATATTGGTGTACCCGTAACATGCATTGGGCTTGCTCAATTGAGCTACTGGATTTTGCTTGGATAGCTCGAGGCTTTTGATTGCTATTTGTCAGGCATTGAATTTACTGAAGTGGTTTATTGGATTTTGGTGAGATATCAGGAAAGTGTTAAGAGATTGAGTTTGTAGGACTGGTCCATTGGTTGTCGGTTGGATTTATTGGAAGTCTCAAATGTCAAATCTCTGTCAAATATTGGTTTTAGAATAGAGGTGGCAATTTTGATGTACGGTTTGGGGAGTCAAAGTAGATTTTTGATTGTTGTGAGTGAGATTGTGGAGGCTTAAGCACTTGGTTGCGCACAATTAGGTATATTGTTTGTCAACTTTGTTTACATGGGCTGTAGTGGCCTTGAAGGGATCATCAACATTTGCTTCCACATGGAATGGAGCATGAATTTTTGAGATATAATCTAATCTAGCACTGCATCTAAACCAACATCAATGGCACAAGCAAAGTTGTTTCTTAGAGGAATCTTGGCCTTCGGGGTCCTCCTCCTGCAGCTCTTAGGCTGTTTTTTTGTAACTGCCCTTCCTGTCAGCAAGAAAAGAAGGTCATCAGATCATAAAGTGTCGTCTTGGTCCTCAATCAAGAAGTTTCTTACATGTAAGGGGGACACCAATGACGTGCACGACCCTAAAAAAGAGCCAAAACAGTCACCCAAGAAGTGCTATCACAACATAGGATGCACAGGGTCCTTCTGTAATCTGAGAGATATTGTTCATGGAAACACAAGAGTTATGCATAGATCACCTGAAACTTCCCCTGAAAATTCTTCAAGGTCATCCCAGGAGATAGTGGTGTCTGAGAACAGCAGAGTTTCAATGGGATCAAGCACTAGGTCCCTGACTTCACCAAAACCTGCACATTTCACAGTGCATGAAGCTCAGGGGTCTTTCAGAGGAGTCCACCTGAAGAAATTCTCAGGATGTTATGAATGCCATGTTGTTGTTGACCCCTTTGAGTCCATGTCAAGGGACTCCTCTCTGAGAACTACAATTTTTGCCTGTCCAATATGTGGGGAGATCTTTAGCAAGTCTGACGCCCTTGAGCAGCATCAGGCCGTGAAGCATGCAGGTGATTATATTGTTTATATAGTCTCTATTAGCTTAACCAAATTCTTTCTTAGGTAGGTTATACATGTGACTGATTAGGATGCATTCACTGTTATTTATTCTTTGTTAATCCCTGATTGGTGAGAGACTTGGAGTTTGATGGTCAAAGCTTTTGTCATTAATTTTTTCTGTTTCTCAGTACATGTTAAAAAAATTAGGCTTTATATTCAGAACATATAAGTTTGATTTTTAGTTATCTAATATCTGAAAAATATGATGGGCTTACAGATCAATATTTTCCCTGCCTACCCTAGCTAAGAGATCCATAAATTTTTCGAGATTGCGCACTAACATATGCAAAGACAATATACTTTCTATGTCATTGGAGCTTGGCACAAACTTGAGTTAATAGGTTATCCAAAGAATTCTAGAATTCTCCCTTAGAAAAAAGAATATTGGATTTCGGTTTCATGTCTTATGATGCTTAATGAGTTTTGTGCACTAAGAATATGAGGACTGAAGTAAAAGCTTAAGAGTATAATTATTTTGTCTTGTTTAAATTAATTTTGAAGAAAGCCATAATCTGCAGTAAGTTAAGAGTGTTGTGATCTAGTGAGAGTGCATGTCACCATGGTGATCCAATTTCAAGTGTCTAGTAGTACCTAAGTTAGAATGGTTGTCCCTATAATGAACCAGCTTCATATCCCAACTGGTCTCTGAACTTATGTCAATAGTTGTATTTGGTTTGCTTTGACAGGTGTGTGTATGGAGTTTAGTACCCTCTTGCATATTCAAAAAGAATTTACCTCTGAAAATTCTTTGAAGGAAAGTATTAAGACTAAAACTTCTAAAAAAATGTAGCTATTAAAATCCAAGCAAGTTAAGTGGCTCACAATGCTTCTATTTCTGTTCAGTGTGAAACCTTGTTTCTTTTACCCAAAACTTTTGTAACTCTTCATATCCAATTCCTGGATGCCTATGGTTATGAATTTTGATTACAGTGCTTCTTTGCCTACTATTTTAGAGCAGAATTTTAAAAACATTTTTCTATATCTGCTTGATGACCTATTTTAACTTGGAGACTTCTAAATTGTTGCCTTGCTTTTGCTTGTTTTGGTAGTTTGTGGATGGTAATATAGTTTCTCATTTTTTCCTTCTTTTTGAAAAATAGAGCAGTACAAGAAACTTTTACACTTGGACCTTGTGTTCAAATCAGTTTGCAGTTTGTACTATGTACTACATTCATATTACAAAATACATGCTTAAAGTAAATCTTCCTGTGCAGTATCAGAGTTGGCTCAAGATGATTCAGCCAGGAATATTGTGGATATAATCTTTCAAACTAGCTGGCTTAAAAAGGAGACACCTTGCAAAATAGAAAGGGTTCTTAAAGTCCATAACAGCCAGAGGACTATTAACAAGTTTGAAGATTACAGAGATATGGTGAAGGCTAAAGCCAACAAGTTGGCCAAGAAGCACCCGAGGTGCATAGCAGATGGCAATGAACTTCTTCGTTTCCATTGCACCACATTGACCTGTTCACTTGGCCTGAATGGACTATGTAGCCTATGCAATCTGCAATCCTGCAATGTCTGCAATGTCATCCGACATGGTTTCTCTTTGAAACTTGATAATGGAAAAGGAGTCTATACCACAGCAAGCAGTGGCAAAGCACATGATTCCATTGAGCTAACAGAAGAGGATGCCCTGAAGGCTAAGAGAGCAATGCTGGTTTGCAGAGTTATTGCCGGCCGGGTTAATAGGTCCCAAGACCCAGATGAGTTTGCAAATGGTGGATTTGATTCAGTGGCAGGTGAGGCAGGGGTCTATTCTAATCTTGATGAACTCTTTGTGTTTAATCCTAGGGCAGTGCTTCCATGCTTTGTTGTATTGTATAAGGCCTGAACATTAGGATTGTTTGTCGTGAGGAGAGTTTTGTAATCTTATATCTATCTCATTGTGATCTTGTAAACGACTCCAAAGCATGCTTCCCTTTGATTTTCATTACATTTTCATTTTCCATTGTAAGGGATGAACTGAACGTCCAGTGGTTCATCTAGAAAGCAGTCACAGGCACATCAAAGCCTAGCAATGTCCCAAATTTATGAGCATGGAGATTGAGAAAAGGAAAAAAAAGTCAAGAAAGATGAAGGAATGCATGTAGGGGGCAGCATCTTTGACCTTTCTGTAATGATATGGCTGATTTGCTTGTTCTTGTTTGTTTGAAGATTTGGACTTAAAAAAAGAGAGGATTCAATGAGGTTCACGAATATGCAGGAGATGTAGTTAGTTATAGGAAGAAGCTGATAGAATAAGTGTTGTCCTCCCTTAGGCTTCATTGGTTCATATGTTGTAAATAATGTAATAGCACTGCCAATAAATAGTAAGACGTGTTCATGTTTCTTTTGTAATCATTTTGCTCCACAGGCCTTTGGCATAATTTACAAAGTTATTGTCAGATGAATGTGTTAACATTCATAGTGTGTAAAGTTATTAAACGTAATTATTTATTTTGAAATTTAAATTTAATATATATGAAAAGGAAGTTGGTTTTTCAATTAAAGTTTTAAATAAATATTTCAAAGGTTCGAAATGTATAAATATAAAAATATTTTTAAATTTATAATATTAAAAATTTATAAATATATAAAAATAAAAATAATAAAATACTAGTTTTTTAAAAAGGATTTTTTTCTTAACGAGGTCTCTAAAGAAAGACATCAACATAATTTCAAATTCACATCTCTTGCATTAAAGGTTTTTATTTGTGATAGTGTGCCCATGCATATGCATAGCCATAGCTCTATCTGACTCTTTTGTGTTACACTTGATTAATGGCGGTGATCTGTTTCCTGTTTGTCCGGAGGTCCCCTTCATGTCATGTGTTGAACCAGACTAACCAAGACGGTGCGAACCCTATGCGTCCAGCGGTCCCCATCTCACATTGGGTTCCCATTAACGAGACGGTGGATATGTTGAAGCCTTCACTGATAGTTTGAACTTGCTAGTTGTAACCAAAAAAAAGTATCATGCCTGTTAAATTTGTATCAATGCTTTTAAATTTTGGTGGCTTCTTTCAAAAGAGGTGTCATTGTCCATTTTTGTTATTACCTTTTTATCTTTTAAACAAATATGTCCTATTGCAATGTGTATACTATAATATAATATTATGATGTTAACATTTAAAATCTTAAAAAATATATATATTTATTAAATATAAAAATTATTATGGTAATAAATATATAATTTTATTAATATTTTTAATAATATTTTGAAGTATTATAAAAAAAATTATTTGGTTAGTGTGAGAAACCCTTACGATCAATATATAGGGTTGAGCAATCTCCTCCTAACTATGATCCCTCGTAAAGTTGAAAGCTATGCTTATCAATAAAGAATTTAACATACACCTAGCTCCTGACACACTCGCCCACGCCGCGGTTTGAACCTTGGACCTCCCGAAGAAGAGTCAAAGCTCGAACCGTTACAATGTCTCTTTGGAACAAGTATTATATAAAATTATTAAAATAATTTATAAATTCTTACCACATAATTTTATTTTAACAGTTTTGGTCAATAAAAAGTTGTTGCTTGTTTATATGAGTGTTTGGATTTTACTTTTGAAGTAAATCTAGTTATTATTATTTTTTTGTTTATAGTAAATGAGGTTTTGACTAGGTTCTCAAACCCATTGCAAAATCCCCTGCATTAGGTATGTTCCTATTCCCTTTAAGATGTAGAAATACAAATCTTAACTATATTACTTATATCATGGACAAAAAAAGGTTGGAGTCAATTTTTTTTCACATTATTAATTCCAAAATTTATCGTTCTTTGGATTTGTCGATTTTACCTTAATAAACTAAGAAAATGCCTTTATCGAGGTAGAAATCTCTTCACCCTCCCTCCAAAGCCAACTCTCATGTTCCAAACTCCTTTATTTGCTAATATCTCTATCAAAGTATTCCTTTATAAAAAGTATGTTGAATCTTGGTATCCTCAAATCCATTAGTAGAGCTAGAATCTCTTCTATCATATTCATCACCTACCAATTGGATTTATTCTTGACATTGAGGCAATTCACTAGTACTTGTGAATCACACTCCACTTCTAACTTGCTTATGCTCATTTTCCTTATCAACTTAACTCTAACAAGCAATGCCTTGGATTTTGCCATAGTATTGATAGTCTCGTTGAAGTTATATGCAAAAATTGCTCTTTATTTTATCTATATCATCTCTAACCAGGATTCCCTATGGAAGCCTTGTCAATATTTAATTTATGTCACCCCTTCCTTAGTCGTTTCCATGTAATATTTTCTGTCTTGTTTTTGTTCTCCACTCTTTGTGGTAGAGGGTAGACAAATGCACCATCTTACTAGGGTCTTACTGCCAAGTATGTGTTTTGTTCACCTACATTTTGGTATTTTGTTCTGTTATTGAGGATTTGATTTGATTGTAGACTTTAATCACATTCATTTTCATATTTTAATAGGTATGTCAGTTGCATTCTATTCAAATATTCCAAAGAAATATTAAGGGTGCCATGTTCCAGAGAGCTGACAAATTCTTGTTTTTTAAGAGACTTCTCTATTGGGCTATAGCCAGTTCTTGACCCCCTTTGGATGGACCCACCCAACATAGAAGTCCCTTTCAATGTTTTCCCATATCTCTCCAATAAACATGCACTTCATGAACATATGATGACTTGTCTCCTCTTCCTCACATGAAATGCACTAAGACAACCCATGAAAATCCCTCTTTCAAATATTATCCATCATTAGCATTCTATTGTGAGCAACTAGCCAATTAAAAGCCTTAATCTTTGGGATTGTTGTATTTCCCCATATTTTTGTCTAGACCTCCTCACTAGTACCGTTCTCAATTGTTTTTTTATTACCACTTTTGACTGAGTATTCTTCTTTCGAGTTTGCTAACTAATAATGAGTTTATTATTTGAACTTACCCATTCTATTGGTTCTCCTTTTTTATCCAATCCTCCAAGAAATATCTGATGTTGCCTTCCCAATCCATGTGGAAGTAACTGCTCACATTTTTTTCATAGATGTTATGTACATCTTGGGCTAGAGCATTCCAATCTCATTATAATAAAGGATTTCCTCTAACCAAATGTCATCCTAGAAGTCAATGTGCTCCCTAGTTTCAACCTTTCATTTCACTACCTTTCTCAAAACATGCTTGATTCCGGGTAGATGTTTCCAAATGATTGAGCCTTTGCAATGCTCTTCCTCACTAAGGATTCTCTCAGGGTCCTACTTTCTAGGTATTTATATTGAAGAATCTTGGACCAAAAGTTTTTTGGTTCTCTCATTTATCTCTAGGATAGTTTCCCATATATGGTTGTACACATCAAACTGATTTTCATTAAAACTACACCTCCCTTTTTCTTAGGTTTACAAATCATTTCCCATTTCAAGAGAGATTGTCTTTTCTTTTCCTCTATTCCTATCTAGAGGAAATTCTTTTAAAGAGATTCTAACTTAATTTCCACCACCCTTGGAATATTGAATAGATACATGACATAGCGAGGGCTTGAAGGTTTGTCTATAGTAGTTGCATCTTCCTAGCCTGACTCATCCATTTCCCCTTCCACATTGCCAGTTTCCTTTGGAATTGATTAAAAATAGGATTTTAGTGTTCTTACTTTTCTATACCCATGCAAAGAGGTATTCCCAATTATAACAAGGGCAAGGAGCCTAGTTTATAACCCAAAATTTTCTTTGGGTCCTTGTCGGGATATTAATGAAAAACAACTAGTTTTTCTCCATATCGACTCTTTGACCTGCAACCTTCTCATAGATATCTAGAACTTTCTTTCATTCTTTGGCTTCAAAAACATTTATCAACCCCAAAAGGATTGTATCATCCACAAAAATTTAATGAGAAATTACCTCCATGGTGTTTGCCACCTTTAGGCCTTGGATTTTCTTTAGTCTAAGTTTTTCTAGCAAGGTTCAACTTAGAGCTTCTACAAGTAGGATAAATAGGTAGGGGGATATCAAGTCACCTTGCCTCAAACCCCAAGAGCTTGTAAAACAACCAGTTGACACTCCATTCACTATGATAGAGTATCTTAGAGTCCTTACACAACTCATAACTAGATTTATCCAGGCCTCCCCAAACCTAAACTTCCTAAGCATCTTCTAAAGAAAGTTCTAGGAGACCCTATCATATGCCTTGTTCATGTCCAACTTAACTAGCATCCCCTCCTCTTACTTTTAACCAAGGAATGTAGAGCCTCATGAACCACTACAATACCATCCAAAATATGACGACCTTTGACAAATACCCTCAATTTTTTGAGATCAACACTAGAAGGATTTCAAGTTTCAAAGAGATCATCTTTGTCAATATTTTATAAATTGTATTACATAGGCTTTAGTTTTAAGTCAATGAAATATTTTGCCTTGGACTTCTTGGGGACAAGGGCATGAAAGTATTGGTCCATTCCATTAAAACCTTCCTCCGAGCTTTGCCTTTAGCTACTACAACATATTTTTAAACTATTCTCCAAGAAATATGGAAGAAACTTGTCTAGAATCCATCCAAACCTAGGGATTTATTCTTCCCCCTAGAGGACACTACCTTTTCAATTTCTTCCTTTGTGAAGGTTTTATCTAACAACTTGTTATCTTCCACTATGACCATTTGAGGAATATCATTTAGGAGGTTATTGTAGGCCTCCTCTTGATCCCTCCCTTCTTTTGTAAAGAATTTATGGAAGAAATTAATAACTTCCATCTCAATCCTCTCTTCTTGTTCTATAACCTCCCCTTGATATAGAGTGACTTTATTGATCTTGTTCTGATCCAATGAATTAGGGTGGTGATATGAAAAAATATGGTGTTTCTATCTCCTTCCTGAAGCCGTAGGGATTATCTAATGAATTTCCTCTACGAATAAAATATTTTGGTATTCACAAAGATTTATCTTTTTCTCTTGAATAAATATATTAGTGTTACCTTACACCTCCATCCTTTGCTGAATGTTGTTTAAATTGTTCTCTAGCCTAACCTTTGAAAAAAACTTCACAATTCTAGACTTTCATATCATACTTAATTATTTTCATCTTTTGAGAAAGTTGGAACATGTGGTTTCTGGAGGTCAGAATGACTACATCAGGAGAAATAAGATGATGATGAACTCCCAAAATTTTTGAAGTATCGAAAAGTGTCACGATCTTGCGATAGGACATGTTTTCAAAATGGATAAGAGAAAAAAAATAGCGCGATTCTGCGACATGTCTTGATTTCGCTGGCAAGGAGCACCAAATGGCCAAAGTACCGAAAGGTGTTGCGATTCCGAAACCAGTCAAGTTTTCTCTGGTGAGGAGCAACAAAAGGGATGAGAGTCAAAAAGTGTCACGATTTTATGACATGTCTTGATTTCATTGGCAAGGAGCACCAAATGGCCAAAGTAACGAAAGGTGTTGCAATTCTGTAACAGAACAGGTTTTTGCTAGTGAGGAGCAACAAAAGGGACAAGAGCCAAATAATATCGTGATTCTATGACATGTATTTATTCCATGGGCAAGGAGCACCAAATGGCTAAAGTATCGAAAGGCATCACGATTTCATGACCAGTCAAGTTTTCCCTGGAGAGGAGCAACAAAAGGGATGAGAGTCGAAAAGTATCGTGATTCTACAACTAATCAAATTTTCACTGGCGATGAAGACCAGGGAGCTCAAAAATAAGAAAGCGTCATGGATCCACGATAATTCATAATTCTATTGCATAGCCATTACTAGCTACAACAAGGATAGTGACATTTTTATCAACGAAGATAACCACACCAGAGGAAGGATAGATGAATCAAAGATTGGGACCACCTCCACTACCCACCGGTGCACATGGAGAAATCATCTTGCAGTTAGAGATTTAGTTCTCTATTTTATCTTTGGACTAATGACACTGCACATTGATTGTACCAAATTAGCCATCTAGCTTATTGTTGCAACAATTTTTAAATAAGCTATTTTTATATTTTGAAATATTGAACCATCGAGGGATTATAAATAAGAGTATTGACCTCTTGTCAAAGGGTCGACTCTTAGGCATTTACAAGTTGTATGGGTTAAGAATTTTGGAAGGAGCAATGCAATAAAGATCTTCGTTTAACCTTTAGTTCAAATATCTTGCAGAACAAGTATGTATGAATGGATGGATGTTTCTAATCTAGCTAAGTAAATGTGCATGACATTAATTCTGATTTTTGGATTCTTGTTAATGTTTATTTCTTAGTTTCTAGAACTACTAATCTATAAGAGCTAAATAGTGATTAGATGTGTTCTATGTATGGTAAATGACTGGTTGGTCTGTTAGGAGGTTGTAGTATTTTCTCCCTTGCATGGTTTTATCCCACTTCTTATTGTTGCTTAATCTGCACCATATCAAGTTCTAGCTTCAGCTACATTTACATATCTTTCAAGCACTCTCTTCTTCTCCCATTTTTACTTTTTATCTAGTTAGAACTTCCCAAAGGAACCAACCTACTCTAGATATTGAACTCGTTAAACCTCATAGTCTGACTATTCATTCAATGTTGGCCATGTCTTGGGCACACTAACCAACCATAGGCAAATTTTGGACCAATAGTTTTTGGCAGGCCTGATGGAACCTGTTGACGAATTTGTCACATTGCTTGGAGGGGTAGTAAAATCCAAAATTCTATGATGATTTCTTGGTTTGTTTTCTTTCTTTTTGTTGTAAACAACACTCTAGCAATTTTGGCTATCATTTTTGCCCCCTTTGTGTAAATAGACTATATGTATAGAAGCTTCGCCCATATCTTCGTAAGGAGAAAACAGGAAAATGAAATACATACCCAAAATTTTCTAAGGCATGAAAAGAGCTTCACAAGCGAAGCTTCTATGAGACTAGCTTTGGGTCCCGTTTTTGCAAAGTAGCAAAGCAGCAAAGGAGAAAATTACAAAGTATGAAAACTGCTTCATCGAAATCTTAGCGAAGCACCCACTTCGACCCCTTTCCTTGGCAAACTATTTTTCCAGCAAGATCTTGCTTCACCTAGAAATGCTGCGAAGCACCCGCTTCAACAAATTGTTGCGCGAAGCCCCTTCACTAGGAGCCTAGCTGCCTTGGAGAAGTCAGAGAAATATTCTAAGGCAAGATTCTACTTCAGCCGAAAACCCCCGAATGACCATTTTGAAAAAGCTTTGCAATGAAGCATTATTTTAGTCCATCAGTGAAGCATCTATTTGCAAAGCAATTTTCTTGGTGAAGCAATGAGATATTAGGAGCCATGATTTGAAGAAGTATATATGCTTTGGCACTAAGTCTTTACGAAGTTGTTTTTGAAGGTCCCTTCACTGTGAAGCACCCATGCAGAGAGGTCAGTCCTGCTTCGGCTCACATTCGTCGCAAAGTAGGTCCTCGAACCAAAATTTTGTGAAGCTCTCCAGGGCACACACCAAGTCTAGGTATATTTTCGAGGTAATAAAGTGTTTCATAAATGTATTTTTACTTGCCCGAAAGACCTGGGACTCATTTTGGTAATGGAAAAGGAAATGTCAGTTGCAGGAGGAGAACCTGACAGACTTAGCAGCCACTCGAGCACCGCACCCAAAGATTCTGGATGAGTTAGGTGGCCCATTAATGCATATTTCCTTGGCTAATGCGATTGTAAATGCTAAATATAGAAACATATGTGAGAGCTCGGTCATGGGAGGAGCGAAGGCAAATTTCTTAGGTTTTCGAGGGCGTACTTATGGATTTTGTGCATTGATGGCTCAAAGGGTTGGGTCCTCTATAAAAACCCATGAATTGTAATGGAAAAGGGGGGAAATTTTGCTAGAGAATTGTTGTATATTGATTTTTGCAATAGATATTGAAGACTTTGAGCTCCATTTCTCTCATGAATGCTACTTTCTATGTTGATTTCTGTTATTGTTTCTCTTCATTCGCATACTGTAATTATGTGTTCTAGATTTAGGTGTGTAATAAGGGATTGAACCTTGGAATAATTCACAGGGTTATGTAAGATATTTAATATTGCGTTAGATTCTTTTTATGTTGCTTGTGGATAGTGGTTTCTATCAAGTTCTTGTGTTTCCTAATTGTTGTAATTCTGAATTCTGGATTTAGGCATAGGAAGATACTTGAACCCTGGAACTTTTCCAGAGGATACATAAGGAAGATAGCACAGTGTTTATTTTAGTTTCGTTATTTATATTTATTGTTGTTGTTTCAAGGTATTTGTTGATAATCGTGTTGCTGGTTCTTTCCCACCAAAATTGTTCTCACTTCTTACCCTATCCCCTTTTATTTCTTTCCTGCACTCGTCTTAAAAATATCAAGTAGTTTAGTTCAGGAGCCGACATTTCTTCAGGTATTGGCACGGAGGGCATCTCTTCCCTCCGGCCTTTCAATGTTGGTCCAGGTCTAGGGCGCGTATATGTACAAAATCCTTTCCTGTGGCAGATTTATGACCAATAGTTTTTGGCACGCCCGGTGGGACCCAGTCAGTATCACCTTGTGAGTGGTAGTGAGAGCAGATGCTCATCTCATTACCAAAAAGACTCTAGCATCTAGCGACTCTATTCAACCTGGAAATCTCAAATTCATTGAGACCGATACTAAAAAATCTATGCCTTCATGCAAACAAGATATAGAGTTAGGAATAGTGGGGAAGAAACTAAGTTTTTTGAACTTAATATTGATGCCTTCGGGGAATGCCCTATGTTAGTGACACCTGAACTGCTGTTATGTGGAGCGTCTTCACAAGAGGCTACTTTTGACAAAGAAGTCCTAACTTCATACAACACAATAGCTAGTCTTCCTACCAATCCTCCTAACTTCCCTGATCATTCGAGTGTCTCCGTTTTGATCAGCCATCAACAAGGAACTTTAGGAACTCCTATTTTTTTGAAACCAAGAACCAACATGGCACAACAACATCAATAGTAGCAGTAGCAGCTGCTACCACCACAACAACAATCGCCCAGATTATTCCTAGCATGGAACTCCTTCGGACCATTAAACTTAGCAGGACAAGGGCAGGTTCTACCGACTACAATGAAGAAGATCCCTACCTTTGACAGGACGGGGAAGACAACTTTGGAACACATTCAAGATATAGTTTCTCTGGTAGCAATTCATGACATTACGGAAGAAAGAGTCATGGTGAAGCTCCTGGTTTTGTCTCTCTGAGGAAAACTCCTGTATTGGTATAGATCGCTATCGCATGGTACTATAATGAGTTGGGACCAGTTAGCTGGACAATTGATGAGAGATTTCAATGAGTTTGTTGATCCCTCCTCCATCTTGCATCAGTTCACAACAATTCAGAGGCACCCATAGGAGGAGATTGCATATTTCAATGTGAGGTTCACTCGGACTTGGCAAAGAGTACCCACTAGACTTTGGTCAACCAACGAAGCTACAACATAATACTACATTAGGGCCTTTAATCTAGATATCAGTGTAATGGTAAGGTATTCGAATGTGAATAATTTTCCCGAACTATATGAGCTGGCCCAGAAAGCAAAAATGGATTTGATAGCTGTAGGGAAGCTTCCCCAAAGGATGTCGATGCCTATATTCCTAGAATTTCTGCAAATATAGTACCTGAGCACCACTACTTTTCAAACCTCCACAACCCTTGTATATCCCATCTCATCATGGAACCCCAACCCCGTTGTAACCTAGATCGTTACCCCATGTTAGGATCCCATCCTAACCCTTAATGTAATAACTTCTATGATGTAATAATTCCTAAATAATGTGGGTAGTACCCATGATTAATATTTTGTAATGTTCTAAGTTTTAGCTTATATAGTGCCTATGACAATGGCACCCTTTTTATGTAACACATGGTAGATAGGTTATGTAAGGTGGCCTTGTGCATGTAATTTGAGTGACATTGTGCTTGTAATTTGAGTGACACTATGCATGTAATTCGGGTGGTATTATGCATGTAATCCAGGTGGTATTTTTCATGTAAGCCAACCATGGAAGGGAACTCTTTAAATACCCGAGAAGGCACCAATGTATCCATATTTTTGCAAATTAATGAAGTGTTGAAGGAGGTTGCCCCTCGAAGAGGCATGCGATTCTATCTTATTGTGAGATTGTTCCTTTATGCAAATTTTTGTTATAATGTGTATTTTGTTCCGAATATTAATATGATGTTTATGTGAGTTTATTTCCAAGCAATTGTGTGAGAGTGTGTTTATTTGAGTTTATTTTATAGTAGGATCCTAACAAGTTGTATCAAAGTGCTTTCCAAGGCCAAGTTCTACTGCAACAGTAACGATTCTTACCTGTTAGGTATAATCCTCTATTATTTTCATGTAATTTTTTTTTATTATTATAAAAAAAAGACAAATACCAGTCAAAAATATATAGTCATTTTTAGTTGAGTAGGTAGAAACCCTGTGTCGAGGATTTTAAAATATCATGAAGGATCTATCGTTATTGGCTAAGCTAGATAGCCCATACAACGTCTAGTGAAGTGAGAGGCGATTAGGCTCCAATACCCAGGCCTCAGACAGAACTCACGCACGGACTTGAGCTCCCACACATCTTTGGGTGTATCGGGAGACCGTTCTAGGGTTAACAAAATTTTATCCAGTATGAAGTTTATCAACCTTGTATCATCCATAGTCCATGGGACACAACATCCCAGAATATTACCCTCCCGTACTGTCAAAGAGGTAGATAGTGTGCTCAAGGGCATGTGTGGAATCCTCCTTGGGTAGTGGCCTAAAATATTGGTCCGAGCACTATTTTTCATCACTGCAATATAACAAAGGGCCTATGGGTGTTACATACTCATTTACTTAACATACCCTAGTTCTGTTAAAACTTCAACCTGTAATAAAATCACAAACCTAAACTACCTGTTTGTAAACCTGCATTCCAAATTCCCAAAAGTGAGCATATGAGAAAGGAATCCTCTACCAAAAAAAAACATACATTGCATGGATTCGGGATAGAATATGAGGGTGAAAGTTAAGTTGACAGTCTAGAGAATAATAGTCAAATTTACAGTGGCAGTAATAGTGAGGTCAATCAGGTCAGCACAGTCAGGTCAGACTGCAGTTTCCAGTGTCAGAACATAACAGTCATAACAGTAACCTACACAATACAGAGAATCTTCATACTAGTGAGGTAAGCAGTGTCAGAGAGACTATCTAGGCTGAGCAAAATAGTGAGTGAGTGACCAGATACCAATTATAGATAGTGCTCCAATACCCAACTTTTGCACTGTAGCTCAAAATCAAAAACTGTAAACACCGTTAGACTCGGAAAAATAAGAGAAAAAAAAGTCTGGGGTGCCCAAACATAGTGTTGTGGGATATAGATCATTGTGACCACCTCTTCGATATGATCGTTTTGATATATAGCACCCAAGCACTTTTTTGGACACTTACTAAAAATAGTAAGTCCTGAAACCCAATTCTAATTTTAGTAACTGGTCACAAAAGGTTCCAAAATGGCCTAGGGTACCCGTGGACATCAAAAAGAGCTAGAACAAATGGACTCCTTAACCAAAGCCATTGAGAATTTGAACTTGGAAATTTTATCCATAAGGGAAGAGGTCCAAGGTCTTCGTCTAGATCATGAGGCCACTAGCGCTCTCTTAGAAGACACTGATAAATGTGGGTAGCAAGTTACATAAGGGACCACTCAAAACAGAACACCAGGCTGAAAACTCTACAAAGAATGACCATGACCCATCCTTTAAAATGCCAAAATTGGACTTCCCTTGATTTAATGGGTGGTTATGTAGGGTTGATCAATTATTTAGACTTCATAATGTTCCCATATATCATCGAGTTCAAATGGCTTCCTTAAATTTGGAATCTGAGGCTCTACACTGGTTCTAGTGGTTACGTAATTCCAACCCAAATATATCTTGGGAGGAATTTGAGTCCCAACTACTAACCCGATTTGGGCCTAGTGAGTATGAGGACTTCACAAGGGCCTTGACCAAACTACAACAAACATCCTCAGTCCGTGATTACCAAACTCAATTTGAAAAATTGGCCAATAAGACAAGAGGATTGATGGAAGGGTTCTTCATGAGTTGTTTTATCAGTGGGTTAAAAGGGGATCTCCAAGCTGAAGTAAAGATGTTGAAACCACATTCCATGATGGAAGCTATCAGTTTGGCCCATCTGGCTGAATCTAAACTCTCAAACCAAAGGTGCCCCCTATGGTTTCCTCCAAACCAACCTTCATTTCTTTTTCAAACCCAAAATTCAGTGGATAGTAAACCTACTACACCCAAGTGAATGACTACAGAGGAAACAGATGCCCATTGTGCCCAAGGCTTATGTTATAATTGTGATGAAAAGTTTTTTAAAGGACATAAGTGTGCAAACAAAATACTATTCTTGATAGATGTTGAGGAACCTGCTAACACTGACCAGAGTGATGGGGATGAGGACCCCCTTGAAACACTTGCTCCACAAGAAGAAGATACACAGGGGTCTGAGGTAGAGATTTCAATCCATGCTCTTGCAAGCATTACCACTCCACAAACCATGAAAGTTATGGGATTTTTCAAGGGCCAACGTCTTACCATCCTTATTGATTCAGATAGCACACACAACTTCATTGATCCTAGAGTTGCTAAGCAGGAAAATTTCTATATCCACACTTGTAATTCATTCGAGGTCATGGTAGCCAATGGGGGAACATTACCTTGTAAAGGAAAATGTCGCAATGTCAAGATCAGGATAGGGGACTATGAACTCAAGCATGACATGTTTTCCCTCCAGTTGGGAGGATGTGATATGGTTTTGGGATCTCAATGGTTGAGTATGTTGGGCACTATTAGTTGGAACTTTGTAGAACTTTGGATGCAATTCTCCCAAAATGGACAAACACACTTACTCAAGGGCTCCCCTACAGGAACACCTCACCTCATTAGTTCCAATCGTATGGATAAAGTGCTAAATAAATCAAAACGTGGGGTCATTGCACAACTCTTATCTATCCAACCAACCACTTCACTAATGGCTGAAATTCCATCAGACCTACAACTAGTTCTACACAAACATGATGTTGTCTTTGCAGAACCAACTACACTACCACCGCATCGCTCTCATGACCATGCTATCCCATTGCTCCCGAGTAGTGCACCACCAAATATTAGGCCATACAGGTACCCTCATGCCATGAAATCAAAACTAGAAAAATTGGTACAAGAATTACTCAAGGCTGGTGTCATCCAGCCTAGTACTAGCCCCTAATCCTCACCTATCCTACTTGTTCCCAAGAAATATGGCTCATGGCACCTATGTATTGACTATAGAGAACTCAATAAGACTACGGTCAAGGATAAATTTCCTATTCCAGTGGTTGATGAATTACTCGATGGACTACATGGGACCATGTATTTCACCAAGCTTGATCTTCACTCTGGCTACCATCAGATCTGGCTCAAGGATGAGGACATCCCAAAAACTGCCTTTCACACTCATGAAGGTCATTATGAATTCTTGGTAATGCCATTTGATCTCACAAATGCTTCTTCTACATTCCAAAGTCTTATGAACAACATCTTCTGGACCTTTCTGCGGAAGTTCATCCTTGTGTTCTTTGATGACATCTTGATTTACAACCGCACATGGGAAGAGCACCTCAATCATGTGGATCAAACTTTATAGTTGTTGGTCACCCATCACCTTTTTGCCAAAAGGTCCAAGTGTTCCTTTGGCCTTATTGAAGTAGAGTATCTAGGACACATTATCTCATAGGATGGCATCAAGGTTGACCCTAAGAAGATCCAAGCAGTTCAGGAGTGGCTGAAACCTTGCATCCTCAAGGAACTTTGAGGATTTTTAGGGCTTACAGGATATTATCATAAATTTATCTGCAATTATGGGAAGATAGCTGTCTCCCTCACCTCCATGTTGAAAAAATATTTCTTCACTTGGACAGGGCTTGCTGACCAAGCCTTCATTGAACTCAAGCATGCTATGACCACCACTCTTGTCTTAGCCATGCCATATTTCTCTAAACCATTTGTCATTGAAAGTGATGCTTCTGATCGTGGTATTGGAACAGTATTGATGCAAGAAGGACGACCTATGGCTTTTACTATAAAGGCACTCTCTGATCGTAATCTGGGGAAATCCACATATGCTAAGGAAATGTTAGCCATATTGCATGCAATCACACATTGGTGACCTTACCTCATTGGGCATCACTTCTCCATAAAAACTGACGATCAAAGTCTCAAATATTTTTTGGAATAAAGAGTTTCCACGCCTTACCAACAAAAGTGGGTGTCTAACTCATGGGCTAAGATTATGATATCACCTACAAAAAGGGAAAGGAGAATATTATGGCTGATGCTCTTTCTCACCAAATGGAGACCGTAAGTATGTTATGTGCCATCTCAACACCACTTCCCCAATGGATTGATTCCTTGTGTCAAGAAGCACGTCAGGATGTAGATTTACAAGATTTGATAGCCTCACTAATGGATGATCTAGGTTCTGCACCAGGATATAATTAGAATGGCCATGATCTGTGCTACCATCAACACCTGGTTCTACCTCACAAGTCTCCACTTTGAGAGCTTCTCATGAAGGAATTGCATGCCACTCCCTCTGTAGGCAATTCAGGGTTCCTTAAAACATATGAGCGACTCAAGCGCACCTTCTTTTGGAAAGGTATGAAACGGGACATCTGCTCTTTTGTTTCTGCCTGTGACACATGTCAAAGGATGAAAGATGAAACAATGCACTCTTTGGGAACTCTTCAGCCATTGCCTATCCCAGATCAGGTTTGGACCGATATTTCCATGGAATTTATAGAAGGGCTCCCTAAATCTGGAGGCAAGTCAATCATTTTCGTGGTTGTGGACCGCATTTCAAAATATGCTCACTTTTGTGCCCTTGCCCATCCTTATACAACATCCATTGTTGCACAAATTTTTCTTGACTCCATATTTTACCTTCATGGCATGCCAACCTCCATTGTATCTTATCGTGATCCCACCTTCACTAGTCATTTCTGGCAAGAGTTGTTTAAGTTATAGGGGACTCAGCTCAACACCATCCACAAATGGATGGTCAAAAAAAAGTTGTTAATAAATGCTTGGAAACCTACCTTTGTTGCTTTATCTCAGATCATCCCACTCAATGGGCCAAATGGCTATCCTTAGCTGAATGGTGGTACAACACTTCCTATCATACCGCAACCAAAATCATACCATTTGAAGCAGTCTATGGGTGCCTTCCACCTATGCCTTCCTCTTAAATTCCTGGTAGCTTCAAGGTCTAGGTCGTCGAAAACACTCTGAGTCAACACACCGAGGTCCTTCGCAAACTTAAGTAGAATTTGAACATGGCCCAGAATCGGATACGCCAACAAGCTAATCAGCATCGTTCTGAGCATAGTTTTGATGTAGGTGATATGGTCTTCCTTTGCTTGTAGTCATACAAATAATCATCCCTATAACTTCGCAGGTGCTAGAAGCTTGCTGTAAAATTTTATGGTCCTTACCAGGTTCTACAAAGGATTTTCCCCACAGCTTACAGATTAGCGCTCCCACCTACTTCCAATCTTCATCCAATTTTTCATGTTTTTGCTCTCAAGAAAGTTGTGGGCACACAAGTACAGGTTCAATCCACACTTCCTGAATTGGATGAAGAAGGCTCCATATTACTTGAACCTGAGTAGTTGTTGGATCTTTGGACTCGCACTCTTCGCAACCATACAATTATAGAGATCCTGGTTCAGTGGCGTGGGCTTCAACCTGAAGATGCTACATGGGAATCTCTCCACCAACTCCAACAATAATTTCTTCATTTTAGCTTTGAGGACAAAGCTTCTTCAAGGGGAATTACATGTTAGGATCCCATAATAACCCTTAATGTAATAACTTCCATGATGTAATAATTCTTAAATAATGTGGGTAGTACCCATGATTAATATTTTGTAATGTTCTAAGTTTTAGCTTATATAGTGCCTATGACAAATGACACCCTTTTTATGTAACACATGGTAGATAGGTTATGTAAGGTGGCATTGTGCATGTAATTCGAGTGGCATTATGCATGTAATTCGAGTGGCACTATGCATGTAATTTAGGTGGCATTATGCATGTAATCCAGGTGGCATTTTGCATGTAAGCCAACCATGGAAGGGAACTCTTTAAATACCCGATAAGGCAACAATGTATCCATATTTTTGCAAATTAATGAAGTGTTGAAGGAGGTTGCCCCCTCGAAGAGGCCTGCGATTCTATCTTATTGTGAGAATGTTCCTTTATGCAAAATTATGTTATAATGTGTATTTTGTTCTGAATATTAATATGATGTTTATGTGAGTTTATTTCCAAGCAATTGTGTGAGAGTGTGTTTATTTGAGTTTATTTTATAGTAGGATCCTAACACCCCACAAGTGCATTTTCTTGTATTTTCAGCACCACAACCTATTGTCCCTTCGGAATTTCCTACATTACCGACACCACCTCAATACCCTGCCATGCCTCCAAGACCAATGATGGCTCCATTGCCACCGGCCCCCAAAGATAAAGATATGCAAGCGAAAATATTGCAGGAAGTTCAATCTTTGAACTCCATGGTGTAGACTTTGTCCAATGATATGATTATCATGAAAAAGAAACAAGTGCAACAACAATTCCTTCCAAGAAGGTATTACCCCCCACCAACGCTCACCAAAGATCAAGTGGTTCAACCAGGGAAGTCTTTGAAAAGAAATGTTGTCATCGACGAAGGAACAAGCACTTTTGACACTGTGCACTGGTGCTCCACATGCAACGACCCACATGAGGATAATACTTGTATGTTGCATCAGCATTATGTGCACAATGTTAGGGAGAAACCCTAGTGGCCAATTCAGTATGATAAGGCAAGCAGATTAGAAATTGGTGGTGTGCGAAGACGAACAAATTTTAGTTCTTACTAAGGAAGGAAAAAGGCCAATGAAGGTGGATGCAACTCAAATGGTTCCCTTGAAGGTGTATACTCATCTCCAAAAAGAGTAGCAACATGTTAAGGTCCTAGACAATTTTTTTCTTCCCACGCCAGCAAAAGAAAGAACCAACAAGCCTCTGCAGTCTCGCCTCAGGCCAAAACCAAAGAACAGGCTAGGGAAAAGCTTAAGTTCCCTTCATTGACTAAGCGGCAAAGAGTCGAAGTCACAGAGCAATATCACACAAATTACAAAGCCAAAAGGGAGCCTGAAGTGCATGCCATAATAGGGTATAACATCATGGATGAATTAAAAAGGACCCTCACCAATATTAGCCTATATGACGCTTTGCAGTTGTAGGATAAGTGGACCTATTGTAGGAGTCCTTGAAGTCCGCAAAAGCTGTGAAGTCAGCGCCACATGTAATAGTGCAAACCCTATCCACGTCCATAACGGGAAAGAATAGGCCTCATCCATTCTACTTGTCCTTATAAATGGAAGGGCACATCATTCACAATTGTATGATTGATTCAGGGGCAGCAACAATAGTCATACCTAAGGCGGTCTACGAAGAAATAAGAATGGAGTACACATGAAGCAGTCATGGTGTGCTCCAACTGGACGGTACTCCTATGAAAACGGTTGGCGTAATCAAGGATATACCTATTGGAATACACAAGGTACCCCAAATTGTGGCAATACAAGAGGTGGTAGTCGTAGATTTGGAGCCCTATTTTAGCATGTGCCTTTCAAGGGAATTCATAGCAAAGCTAGGGAGATACCTGCCCATGGACTATTTGCATTTAGAGATCTCGTCCAAGGGTTGGAAAGTCAAAATTTACAACGAAAAACCTTCTATGTTTCTCATATAGAAGTTGACTGAATAAGAATATAATGATCCCATCCATGCGATAGCAGAAGGAGTAGAACAAGTGGAATTAGTAGAGGAATCCCTTGCACGGCTAAATTCTGAAGATGAATTTTCATTGACAGATTTCAATGCCATGATAGAGACAAAAATAGGATGTTACACCATCACAGAGCTAGAGAAACACATAAATCCAAAAGACAAGACACCTGCCCAAGAAGAATTATGGCAATTATTCTTTGATAGAGCCCAATGCAAAAATGGATTCGGGGCAAGGATACTTTTAGTATCACCGTTTGGAGAGCAAAAGGAATATTGCTACAGATTGGTTTGGAGCTGCACCAAAAATGCAATAGAGTATGGATCCCTATGCCTAGGATTTAAGAAAGTAGGAAAATTAGGCATAAAACATCTTAAGATTTTTGAAGATTCAGAATTGGTATGCAATCAGGTCACCAACAAGTGCATCTCCAAGAAGTACTATCTTAAAGCCTAATGCAATAGATTATGGGATCTGTTTGAATACTTCGAATCACTCAATCTATAGTCCATCCCATGAGAGAAAAATAGGCACACCGATGTCTTAGCCTCCATCGCAGCTAGATATTCTCCAGCCGATGACATGGTGCATAAGTCGAAGGTCGTAAGGATGATTTATAGGCCCTCTATGCCAGATAGGGATATGCATTGGAAATTTTTTGACAATGATGAACATATTGTTAACTTTTTGGTCCAAAAAGCAGCCACTATCGAGGGAAGAAATTTGAAAGACAAGGAATATGAAGGACTGGTCCAGTTAAAAAATAATCATGTTCCAAGAGGATTGATCACTCTGGAGAGCTTTTTTGATCAGAATGACAGAGCAGTCTCCCACATAATCAAAGTTGATGCTAGGCAATATCAAGATCTAGACTTGAATTCGAGAAATTCATAAAATTTGGAATAGACTGTACCACAACCGAGTTAGAACAAATCCGATTTTTGTGCAAGAGGTATCCAGATATAGTGGCATGGTCTTACCAAGACCTAAAGGGTTATGACCAAAGACTGGTTCAACATATAATCGAGCTGCAAGAAGGGGTCAAACCTTTTAGACAGAGGCAAATATCGGTCAACCCGAAGATTGAAGCCCTAATGGAAGCCAAAATTCTAAAAATTCTTGAAGCCAAGATCATTTATCCCATAAAGCACTCTTCTTAGGTAGCAAACTTAGTTCTTGTTAGGATGAAAAATGGGGACATTCGGCTATGTGTAGACTTTTACAATCTAAATAAGGCTTCACTGAAAGACCAATATCCTCTCCCGTAGATTGATCAAATATTGCACTCAGTATTTGGAGCCCAACATTTCTCCCTACTTGATGGTTTTTCAGGATATAACCAAATTTGGGTTAGAGATGAAGACCAATACAAAACGTCATTTACTACTAAGTGGGGGATGTTCACTTACCAGTGGATGCCATTCGGTCTTTCAAATACAGGTGCTACTTTTCATAGGGCTATGGACCTAGCATTTGGTGAATTACTGAATAAGGTTATCGTCATCTATTTAGATGACATGACTGTCTTTTCTCAAAAAAGAGAGGATCATCATTCGCACTTGCAGCAAATATTTGAAAAATATCAAGAATTTGGCATTTCAATCAATCCAAAGAAGTCCATATTTGTAGTAAATGAAGTGAAATTACTGGGACACCTTATATCAAAGAAAGGTCTCAGAATAGAAACTGACAGGGTTGAGGATCTCTTAAAACTCCTACTCCCGATGAATAAGAAAGGGCTACAATCCTTCTTCAGCCAAATAAACTTCATAAGGAATTTTGTCCCGAAATTCACTCAAATCATCCAACCGATGTTTGAGCTTTTTAAAAAGGATTATGAGTTCATCTAGATAGACAACAGAAGAGTGACATTTGAAGAAATCAAGGCCCGAATCGCTTAGGCACCCATTCTGACTAACCTTGACTATAGTAAGGATTTCATCCTGTATGCAGTAGGGGAACCAAAGAGTTACACCGCAGTCTTGACACAAAAGGGGGAAGATGGTGAGGAGTGCCCTATTATGTTTTTAAGTCAAGTGATACACCCACATAAGGAGAAATACAACTTCATAGAACAAAAAGTGCATGCCATCATGAAATCCCTGAGAAAATTCAAACATTTTGTCTCCCAAAGTTGGGTTACAGTGTTTGTTATCCATCCAGACATGAGGAACTTCATTATCCAAGGAGAGTTGGGTAGCAAAAGGGCTAGTTGGGTCAACAAAATACAAGAATTTGATATTGAAATTTGACCCACAAATTTGGTTCATGGTCGTGCGCTATGCCAAGAGCTTGCGAAGAGTGTAGCGATCGAAGTAACATCTTGCCAGTGGGATGATTTGATAGTAGGAGAAAGCTTCACAAACCGAGATATGGATGAAAGATACTGGGTCAATGAAATAGTTGAATACTGCAACACTGGGAGGTGTCCTTCACATTTGAATGCTTCGCAGCAAAGACATTTCAGGCTATGGACCCTTCGCTATGTTTTACGCGCTGAAGGCTTGTTCTATTGAAACATTGATGGTGTCCTTCTAAGATGTATAAGGAAGGACAATAAGAAAAGGATCCTTGGTGAATTCCACTTAGGTTTATTAGGAGGCCACTTCACACGGAGAACAACTGCTTTAAAAATAATCAAGGGGGCTACTAGTGGCCCACACTCTTCACCAATGCCTTTGTGGTTTTTCGAAAATACAAACAATGTCAGAAGTTCACTGGGTGAAGCAAAAAAAATTCCCATGCCCCTCCAGTTGATACAAGTGGAAGAACCATTTCAACAGTGGGGATTGGACTTCGTGGGGGTCATCTCTCCAAACTATTTTGCAAAGCATAAATTCATCCTGACTGCAACTGATTATTTCACTATATGGGCTGAAGCAGTGCCCACAAAGCACCCTTATCAAGAAACAATGATTACTTTCCTAGAAAGCTTGATCACCCGGTTTGGCATTCTTGAAGCAATAGTCATGGATAATGGTCCCGAGTTCACAGGCACCAAAATTAATGAGTTCACTTACAAATATGGGATATACCACAAAGTCACCTCCAAATACTATCCCTAGGGTAACAAATTAGCAGAATCGACAAATAAGACCCTATTGAGGTTGCTGAGAAGGCTCATAGAAAAGAACAAAAGGACTTGGTACCTTCTCTTAGACCAAGCCTTATGGGCTGATCGAATATCTATCAAGAAGTCAATCAAAACCTCACCATATGCTTTGGTGTATGGTAAAGAGGTTGTCATGCCAACCCATATAGAAATTCCTGTGTTGAAGATGTTAAATTATGAAGAAGTAGAATCTGGTCCTATGGAAGTTAGGCTAGCCCAATTATTGCAATTAGAAGAAGACCATGATAAGGCATATCAAAACTTTGCAAAGCATGCCCAAATCACCCAAAATTGGTTTAAGAAGAAGTCCTCCATCCGAAAATTTAAAGTGGGAGTCTTGGTCTAAAAATGGGATTCATGGAAGGTTAAGCCAGGCAATCATGATAAACTGGATGTATTTTGGGAAGGGTCATTTGAGATTGCCAAAGTGAATTCAGCTAACTCCTTTATCCTTAAGTACGTGACTGGTCAAACTTTGCCAATTCCTGTAAATGGTCTTCACTTGAAGACCTTCTATCATTAAAAGTTTTCTTAAAAATTTTAACCCTTGTATATACTGTTGTTTTTTTTTAAATGAAAAATATGTTATATTTATAGAAGCTGTATTACAAGGTAAAATGAACTGGACAGGCATCAAGGGAGACAGAAAATCCTCCTCCAATCCCTCCTAGCTCAAAAATTACCCATAAAACATTACCATACATAATGCAGATATCCATACCCTCAACACTACCATAGCTGAATTCCAGCTTTATCCAATTTATCTCGAATTCCGTAAACTATCCATTTATCTTCATGTTGTGTTGCTCGTGGCCTAACTCGTGATAGATTCATTAGACTCACCTGTCTACTCTTCTTGTTCTACTATCTCGCTTGTATCACCTCCCCGCATCCCTTGGATTCTTTGGCACAAGCTTATCCGATTTTCCATCCGAGAGTCCACATATTGCCCTTTCTCCGGATCTTTTCCCCATTTTGCTAAATAGTCTCGCCACCCTATTTCCCTCTCGCTTTATATGTGTAATAAAAACATCTTGAAAAACTTGCTGGATCTTCCTGGACTCGCTTCCACCTTCCTTCTCTCTCCAATTCCTAGCACCCGAAAGGGCCTTATCGGATCTAATATTCCAGCCCATACCCGAGAGTCTCTGTCTCTATCCACAACTTATGTAATCGTATATTTGCAGCTATCACTGATGTTGACAAGATCACCCGTCCTTCCGCTTCATTATTTGTTGCCTCCCCCATGCCTTCTACTCTCCAATACACCTGTTCTCCTTTCCAATTTCATATGATAATACCAAAACCAGACTTTCCCAGGATTTTTAGTAGAAGTTCCATGTGTTTGTCTTCACCCACTCTTTGGGAGGTGGTCTCTACTCTATGTTATTCAAGGGGATCACACCCGTGTACCCATCCTTAAGTTGTTTCTCTCATTACGCTTATTCCAAGGCTCCGTAGAATAATCACTTCCTCCATTTTTATATTTGTTTCCTCCTGTAATCTGATAAATAGTGTTTCTGTTACCTTGCTCATAATACTCTCCCATACTTGCTCCCTTGTTCTCGTGCTCTGATCTAAATATGCGTGCATTTTGTTCTAGCCATAATTGCCACCATATGAAGCTAGGTCCTAGTTTCCATGCAATTTTCATTGTTTGTCTTAAAGCTGCACTGTTTCCATTTCTCATAAAATATTTTACAGCTCTCAAAAACTTCCCAATGTTGTCTCACTTGCCTCCACCAATTTATCCATATGTCTTTAGCAAAAGAACACCCAAAAAAGAGGTGATTCAAGGTCTCCTCTGCCTTTCCACACAAAACACATTTAGAGGGCCCAAAGAAACCTCTTTTTATCAAATTATCAAAAGTCAAGCACTTTTTGTGGTTAATCAACCAAGAGAAAATGTTAATTTTTGGCCATCCTTCCTTTTGCCAGACAAATGTCCATGGAAAGGGTGATGGGGTAATCTCGTATCCACAAACTACCTTGTATCCCTCCTTTGCCTTATAAATTCCCAACTTACTTCCTCCCCATCCAAGTATATCCCTCTTAGAACCATCCTGAATTGGGTGTCTTTGAAGATATCTCCACAGCTTTTTCCATTAGTTCCTCCGTACCCCTCACCGGCCATTCTTGGGGATGTTTCCACCGTAATAAATCTGCACATGTTGATTCCATGATTTCATATAGTAAGAGGCTTTCCACCACCCCCGCTTTTTGGAGCTCCGATTTCCAGCCTCTCCATCTCTCGGGAATGTCCGAATAATTGGTTGTGATTGATTCCATGAATCCTCCCAAAATAAAGCATCCTTTCCATCCCCTAACTGCCAATATAGGTATGGCTTTATTAACTCTTGGCCTACTAACATTGTCCTCCATATGGTAGATCCCTCTCCTTCCACTTTGTATCTTGGAATGTTTTTCTCATCCACTCCCGGGTAATATTTAGCTTGTAAGAGTCTACTCCATAAACCCCCAGTAGCCGTAATCCATCTCCAATATAGCTTCCCAGCTAGTACCTTGCTGCTCTGGAATGCTGATCTTATCTCCAATCCTCCTTTTTTTTTTGGTTGGCATATCTTCTCCCAACCCACTAGTGCTATTTTTTGTTCTTCCCTTGCACCTGACCACAAAAACTTTCTTGTGTGTTTGTCAATATCTTTTAGAATTCTCTTTGGAGCCTGAAGTACATAAAATTTATAAACTGGAAGAGCTTGTAGCACAGCTTTAATCATTGTCAGCCTTCCTCCTAAGCTTAGCCATTTATGAGTCCAGTTGCTCACCTTAGCTTGAAGTCTATCCATCAACCCTTTCCACTCTTTACTTTTTGTTTTCTTTGCATATAAAGGTACTCCTAAATACCGTATGGGTAAAGGAGTTTCCATGAATTTCAACAATTGTATAATTTTATCTCTCACCCTCTTCGTTGTATTAAAAAAAACAATTTGAGATTTTTTTTCATTAAAAGTTTGCCCAATAGCTTGAGTATACCCATCTAAAACTTCTTTTATGTTTCTTGCTACTATGAGATTGGCTTGACTAATAAGAGCAATATCATCCACAAACTGGAGGTGATTTATCTCAATTTGAGAACTTATTTTCAAGCCCTTTAACCTCCCCTCTTGTCTCCCTTTTTTAACAGCCTCCCGAGACCCTCTCGCATAAAGGATAAAAAGGTAAGGGGAGAGAGGGTCCCCTTGCCTCAGCCCCCTTCCCGCCGTGAACATGGGAGAGGGACCGCCATTTACCGTAACCGAGAATGATGTAGTTTGTGTACAGTCTCTTACCCAATCTCTCCACCCCTCTCGCAAAGCCCATTTTTTCTAAAATATTTTGCATAAAGGACCACCTACTCGTCATAGGCTTTAGAAAGATCTAATTTAATAAACATACCTGGGTCCTTTTGTTTTGACATTGTGTGTATCACCTCCTGGGCCACTACTATTCCATCTAGAATTTGTCTGCCTTCAACAAAACCACCTTGCTCACTTGAAATCAGATTTGGTAAAAACTGTTTCAACCTTTCTTCCATAAGCTTTGTTAATATCTTGTATACTACATTACATAGTGAAATAGGCCTATAATTATCAATTATCTCACTAGATGGGCCCTTAGGAACCAAAGTGATAAAAGTATGATTCAAGGCTTTTAACATTTGCTTACTCTGTCTGATTTCCTCCAGTGCCTCCACCACTGCTTGGCCCACAATTTCCCAAAAATTTTGATAAAATTCAATGGGGAATCCGTCTGGGTCCTCGGAGTCTTTCCCGTTTGCATTTTTTGTATGATCTCGCGAGGTTTATTCCAAAGAAATTTCCTCCATTAATAATTTATTGTGTTCAGAGTTTAACTAATTGTGGAATTGCCTCTAGTATCTTCTCCCGCCATATTGCATTCAAATTTTCATTATCGCTAAAAAGTGTATGGAAGTACCGATTTGCTATACTTTTCATTTCACTTCCACCGGTTTTTACCCGACCCATCATATCTCGTAAGACCCATAATTCTATTTTGTTGTCTCCCGGTCGTTGTCGTCTTATGGAAGAAAGTCGTATTTTGGTCCCCCTCCTTTAACCATGTGATTCTCGGCTCTTTGCCTCCAATAGATTTCTTCTTGTTCCTCCAAAGCTTCCTCTTTTCTAATAATTTCTGCCTCACGTTGTAACAGCTTCTTCCGTGATAGTTCCTTGTCTTATCTCTTGAGCAATCTTCTCCTTTTGATCCTTGATTTCATTCTTTTGGATTCTAGTTATTTCCTTCTTCTCGTTTACTCCACTCCTTTAGTTGGGTCCTTACATATTTTAGTTGTTTGTGGAGTTTGAATTGGGCTGTCCCAAATCTTGGTTTCCCTGATTTCCACCATTCCTTTATACGGTCCCCTAGCTCCTCATCTTTCAGCCACCATAGCTCAAATTTAAAAGTTCCCACAACTTTATGATTATCTTCTTCTATGGTTAAACTTACTGGAAAATGATCTGAAGAAAGCCTATCCATGACCCTTGCTTGATGCTTGGTATGCAAATATAATTCCTCCCCCATGAAGAAACGATCCAAGCAAGATTTGACCATCTCACCTTCCTTTCTTCTCTTAGTCCAAGTCATGGAGCTATCCACAGTTTGGATATCTATTAGATTCATTTGACATGTTATTGCTGAAAAAACCTCGTCCTTTTCCTCAAGCATGGCTCGCCTCCTTGTTGTTCCTCTATTCTAAGCTTTGCATTGAAGTCTCCTCCCACAATCCATTGGTCCTCCGGTAGTTTTCTCGAAAGTCCTGGATGGCTACCCATTGATCCCTCTCGTAATCTAACTGTTTGTGCTCCATAAAAATTCACTATAGTCCAAATTTTTCCAGCTTCCCTATTTTGTAATCGGACCATCAACACCCCTCTCGTAGAGGCCCCCTTATCTCTAGGAACAGCTTGGTGATTCCACATAGTGGCCATCCACCCGATTTCCCTTGTGACGATTGAGTAAGGATCTCTCCTTTTTGCCATATCCTCCTATTTATTTTTTGTAAGTCTTCTCCTTGCATTTTGGTTTCCCGTAACAAAATTATATCCGGACTCATATCTATGATAATATTTTTGATAGCATTTTGTCCTGGGCGACTGCCTAAACCCCTCACATTCCAAGTGATTAATATCATTGAGAATTAGGAGAGAAAAATCAGCCATCGATTTTACCTTTCCGTTCTGGCTCAAATCTCTTCCCCGTTCCTCCATCTTTTCCTTGTTTGACTTCCTCCCTGCAGATTGGTTTGGTTTTTGTTTCTTCTCCACTTGATGAATTCCTAGAGTAGGGCTTTCTTTGTTCTTATTTCCTTCTTTCATCTCTATTTCCCGTGTCAAAAACATCCTCTGCTCTATTTCCCCTCCTATGGTCTCTCTTGTGGGTTGAATCTCCTCTTCCATGAGAGAGGTTGTGTCTGGTCTTGCTCCTTGCTTGTTCCCTAACACTAGATTGGAATATTGTTCCTGATCAACTGTTGTGACTTGCTGAGTATCCTCCTCTAACCCTTCCATTTGAAAATCTCCTTCGGTTTCCAAGTTTCCCAGTTGTTTGAATATCTCATATCTATTGGTTGTTCTTACAACTCTTTCTCCTTGTCTCTGGTTACTGTGCTGATTTTTTTTGTTTGGCCTTCTCATTACTTTTTGAAAACCCTCAGAATCTATTGGGCCTTTCCCTTCCTTTTGATTTCCCTTTTGCTGAAGAGATTGACCTGCCATGTTAAAATTTTCTTTTGTCCCCTCTTGTTCAGATTGATGATCCTTAACTGTTGGGCACATTCTAGCTAGATGTCCAGGAGCGTGGCACACCCGACATCTGAATGGAATAGCCTCATAATCCAGTTGTTGGCGCCAGACAAAATCCCCTATTTTTAGGTCTATCTCTGTTGGAAGAGGTTTGCTGAGGTCCATTTCTACACAAACCCTAGCAAACATTGCCGATCCTCCTAAAACTGCTTCTCTTGATCTACCTTGATAATGCCCTAATAAGTTGCCTATTGCCTCAAGTATCTCCTCTTTCCAAAATTCAAGGGGAAGGGCAAATAATCTTACCCATATTGGTACTGCTGTCGGTTCCACCCTCGGGTCAAATCCCATCTTCCATGGCTGCAAGAATAGTCCCGCTGGTCCATGATGATATGGTCCTCCCTCAAATACTTTTTGTCGATCTGCCACCGATGTGAACTCCACAGAAAAATACCCATTTGCGAGAGTTAGAATTTCGTATTCTCCTTCCATATGCCATTGTTTCCTTATCCATGTGTGGAGGAAGTGCACAGATGGTTTGAAACCCACAAATTTACCTATCAGGTTGTGTTTTGACTTATAAACAATATCCTCAGCTACCCAGTCCTCAGCTATTTCCAACATCGGTATTTCTTTTGCTTGTGGTAGACATCCGTTCACCCTCCCAGGCAGAGAATCCTCCTTTTGTCGCTTCCCCATGGTGTTTATGATTTTCTTTGCTTGTGTTTGACAGTCGTTGAAACTATCTTGGGTTCCACATAGCTTATCCCGAAATGAAATTCCTTCGTTTGGAGGATTTGGTACCGAAGTACCTATGTCCCCCATTCTTGGCCGTGATCCTTACTATTGACAAATCCCTCTACCTCTAGCTTCTGAAACCCCAGTTTGATTCCTAGATCTCCTCTGAAGCACCTCCAAACTTCTGAAACCCTAGCTCTCCTAGCTCAGCTTTTGAAACCTAAATTACCAATAATCTTCTGAATACCCATATATACTGTTGTTTATACTTGTACAAAATTTGTTTTAAGAGTCTCTAGAATTAAGCATGTACTTAGATATAGATTGTATTCTCACACCATTGTAACAATGAAGTTTTGCCTCGTGACTAAGGTTCGGCTCTGCCAAATCAAAATTAAAATATCCTTCAAATTTTTTTTGTGCGAAGTAGCCGATGTAGGTCAGTTCACTGCGAAGCACTTTCAAATCAAGACGTGAAAAATATACGAAGAGGTCCAGAGTACAATGTGTCATCGACAACAAGGGATGACTCATAGCGTTTATATACTAAGGGAGAAAGCAGATGCAACCTACTTTGCTTGGCAGCAAGCTTTGCTGAAGAGGCAAAAGAAATTCTTCTTCAAAGTATAAAGGCATGGAAAATTCTTTGCAAAAGGAAGTTGAGCGAAGCAACTTCAAAAGGAAAATTTTACGAACCACTTCTTTGAGACAAAGGAATGCACTTCATTCCTAAGGTATCCTAATCCCCACTTCGGGGCTAATCTTGCACGAAGCGCCTAGTAAGACAACAATGTAGCTTAGATCCCATGAGAAGGCAGCTTCAGGTCCAAAACATAGAAGACCCAGGGAAGTTTGAGGTTCACCGTGAAGTACTTTGTGCTAAGATCATATTTGCCAAGCCAAAGAGTGCAAAATGATAAGCATTTAAAACGTGCCTCAAGGCATGTGCTAATGACAATATAGGAAAGTGCCCAGGACATGCGGGTTTAATGCAAAGGTGGTGGAGTGCATCCCAAGAGAATGTCGTTATGATTAAAAGTTGTGCCTAGGTATGAGGTGGAAAGGGAATTAGATTTTTGAAGTTGGGTCAGATCCTCGAAGTACATCAACCCGCATGCACCCTCGCCGCAAAGCCAATAAAAAAGTAAAGCAATCTCTTTCACCTGATTTTTGAATCTAATTTTGGTAATTGCCATTAATGAGAGTGGCTATAACCTTCAGCTATAAATCTTGGGCTTCACTAGTGAATAAGCTGTTTATCTACTATCAAGAAATACTGTAAGAAACTTGGCCAGAGCTCTATGATATTTCCATTTTTTGCATTAAAATTTTACTCCTTGAGAATGAAATGGGGAAGAAGAATTCTAAAGAAAAAAGGAAAGAGCCCGAGGTAGTGACTCCAGAAAAAGCAAAAATGGGCAAGGAAGAAAAGAAGCATAGGCCCAAGAAAGTTGATTTAAACCTGCACCCTAAGAAGCAGTCCATGGAAGAGGGGGAGGAGTCAGAATATGAGCAATTAGCAGAAGCACCCATTGATGGGTGGGAGAGGATAAAAGACACAAAACTTTCAAAGAGCATCGCGGAGCTACGATACACTATCGACTACATGAGAAGTCGATTGTCTATGGAAAATAAAAGGGCTATCATGTATTATTCATAAATATACTGGTATCTGACTCCGTCGACTCATCACTATCTTGAGTTGATATGTGTTATCATCTGAAACTACCAACCATTCACCAGACAGGTTCTAGATGCTGCGGGTAATAAGTTATTTTTGATTTTCAAGGAGGATGTGCAAGCAGATTTCACTCCCTTATAGGGGCTACCGAAGGGTTTTCTATTCATAATGTCATTTTAAATGAACATATGGACATATTCAACACTTCCAGCCACATGGTAAAATTCTTGAGTGAAAATCTCAAGGATGGACTCCCTTTGGGTAAGCTCTCGCAGATGCCTCGTCGATTAAAGGATTTTAAGAACACTGATATTTTTTCCATCATTGCGTGGGTCATGGGCCTGTCCATAGATGCTGATGTGTATCCCTGGCAAGTGTCACTGGCCGAATGTATTTTGCAAGGGGAGTTTTATGCTCTAGATCCATCCAGGCCAAACACAAACTCAATTTTATTTGATTGGTCAGAATGGGTGGCCTGAACTCTGCATACGTGGCTAGCTAGTATAAAGAATGCTGCTACTGGCCAATATTTTAGGCCTTGCTCTTTTTTAGTTTGGATCTTTTTCCATCATACCCATAGGCATTTTCCTCATATTGCCATTACCCAAAGCAGCAAGGATGGAGCCTCGTTGTCGATATATTAGTGGACTCCCCTCCTAGCGAAGACGGGATCATATTATGTGTTTAACCAAAAAAAATTAGGATCAGCTCTTCATTTATTGTAGGGTTCTTGTCCTCGAGTACCCGTGGACCTCATAGACAAAGTGGTTAATTACCAGAAGGGAGACATTTTTCAGTTGACCCAGGGCCTTGTCATCCACCTATTTAGATTCACGGGGAAACCCTTCCTCTTGCTTGTGTATCCTTCTGAATACCACTTCACTTTGGAGGTTGCTCATCAGAGTGACATGACAAATGTCATCTACGGTCATGGTAGAAAGTGGGCTTCGACTTGCAATTTCCATTTCAAAATGGGAGTCGTAGAAGTCTTCGCCCTAAAACATGTATATTTGGATAATAAGCTTGCTGACTTTGATTTACTGTAGATTTCGCAGCGATGGTGCTATGACCCCTTGGGGGTAATGAGGGACCATCTGAGATTCAAAAAATTTCATGTTTGCTCTCGATCGAAGATAGTAGAATAGAGGAATAATCCCACCGGCAGAGATTTAGAGTGGCACTTAGAAAGGATGAAGACGTTGCCCCCATGACACAAATTTTATACAATGGAAGTTGAGTATGATCCCATTAAGCACCCCTTCCCGAGCCCAGACTTTGAATTATGGAGAAAAATGAAAGATGATTTGAAGGGAGAGATGAGGAATTGGTGCGAACCACAATTGAAAGAATGGTGGGTTATGAGAGTTCATCATCAGAAGCAAAATTCATACGGACTCTTATAGATAAGGACTTTGCTATCTACTATGAAGCATATGTCGAATCTTGACAACCCCTCTCCTTTGTTGATTTCATTCCTAATGATTCTAATGATAGGAAGAGTCCCCCAAGTTTGGGCGATAGCCCCAAAATAATTTCTAATGATTATAAATAGGAAGAGGAAGACGAAGTTGTAGTGACACATCAGGAGCTATTTAAGGAGCCTGTTGAAGGTTCTGAAGTTGATGTCGGGAGGCCATCGCAGCAGCAAGAAAAGGAGGATATGAGGAAAATAAAAAGACCCGAACAGGTCCAACTTCCCCCTCCTCATCCGAAGAGACCTCGCACCAGACCCTCTGGTTCTTCAAATGAACAGTCTACAATAGGCTCGATGGAAATTGATGTTGATAAAATAGTGTCTCAAAAGATGAGGGAAAGTGTTGAGGTAGACATCATTAATGTAGAGGAATTCCTCCAAGATGAAGAAAACATTGGTGAAAATATTGAAAATGTTGAGGATGTAGAAGCTAGGAGAATTAGCGAACCCAACACGTATGAATTTACCGCTTTTTCCCTGCCAGTAGGGCACGCAGGTATGCATTCCTCTTCTTCAAATTTGGTTTCCCAAGTTGTGTCGATAGAGGTATCGACTAAAGGTCTCTTGGAGCATTCTCAAAAAATTACTTGTCCAGTCGTACAATCACCCCAGCATGTTGTTTCTTTCCTTGTCACAGATGTGTCCCATGATTTTGCAAATCCCATAGGTGTTTCCACCTCGTTTGAGTCATTAGATCGAGACGTGTTCGTAGCTGCCACTTCACTCACCCATGCCACCATTATGTTGGTACTTGGTCAGACTAAAGGTGATACCTCATCTCCAAATCTTGAATCCTGCCCCACACCCACGCATACTATCACTTCACTAACCAAAACCCCTATCACATCCGCTATCGAGCCCATCGATGACACATCACCAATATAGTACTTATACTTGTTTACCCATTTGACTGTTAACCTAGCCTCATTAGAAAATGAATTAGCTATGATCAAGGAGAGACCTATAGCAGAGAAATTGATCTGAGCCCATCAAAACACCGAAAAAATACTCAAGGAGACAAGGATGAGGAGAGGGCATTCCCTGGCGAAATCGAAAAAGTGCACGGTGATTTATTTGAAAAATAAAAAATTGTATAAGTTCAAGAAGATTCCCAAGGTCCAAAAACCCTTGGATGAAATGACCTCTACAAATTATGAGTATCAATATAAGTTCAAGGACCTAGAACACATGGACATCGACAATGAATCAGAATCCATGCATGTAATAATAGAGAATTTCCGCACACACATCAGGATTGCCAACCAGCACCGTTGTGAGGTAGAAAACACCAATGTCAAGTTAGAGGAAGATATGGCTAGAAGCCATTCTTAGTTGGAGGATGCTCTGAAGCAAGGTGAGCAAATGAAGGAGGAGAGGGATGCCTTGAAACAACAGCTAGAACAACTGTAAAATGAAGCAAAAGATCACAACAAGACCTAGGACAAAGCTAATGTAAAGGCCAAGGAGTTTGAATATAGGATCTTGTAGATGCAACAGTAGTTGTATGAAAAGGAGAGTTTTAAACTGTTTGATAGGAACAGAATCAAGGACATTCACTCACATTTGCTTAGGAATTTCATATCTCAGGCCTCTAGTGCCCTTTCAATATTGTCATACATTACCAAATTCCAGAACACTGCTACTCAAAAAGGGTTGATAGTGGATGAAATCATTCAGGAGATAAGAAGCCGACTCAATTTGGCCTTTGAAGTACAAAGCATTAAGTATCAAGACTTGCAAGTCACTGCCATGAGTCAGAAAGCAAGGGATTGGTCCACTGTCCAAGCTACAATTCATGCCTTCTCCAAAGTGAGGAAAGCACATAAGCCGAAGAAACTTTTGGATGTATTTGAATAGGAGCAGCGTACCTCTTTGAGATATTTCTAAAACCTTTTAGAATTGGGTTTCTTGAGTTTCACTGATGATGATGAGAACCTTTTGATGAAAGAAGAATTAAAACCAGCCTAGCTCAAATTTGAGAGCGATGTTTCTGAGATTGATGAATGGAAGGAGCCATTTACGAAGGGCCAAGTCACGAATTTTATTTTAATATATTGTAGGATCACGACGTGTTTGAATGACTTGAGTGTGAGGGCCAAATATGCTGATATAGGGCAGATCGACAAATTCCATGTCCTGATTAAGGCATTGTAAGATTGGGAACCCTTTCATAAGGGAGCATGGGCCCATATTCATCAAAAAATAGAGAGAATCTATGATCGCCTTCCACCGCCGCCATTGGAACAAGCACCCGATGAAGATGAAAGAGGAAAAAAGATAACTGATGAGGCACCCTTAGAACAAGAAGAGCAAAAAGGAGAAGGGTCTGGAGGTAACTCTGGCCCAATGGATGAAGGCTAAAGGGTCCTCACACCGAGGCGAGCTCGTTGCCCCGCGAGCCGCTAGGAATGTTGACGATTTTGTCACATTGCTTGGAGGGGTAGTAAAATCCAAAATTCTATGATGATTTCTTGGTTTGTTTTCTTTCTTTTTGTTGTAAACAACACTCTAGCAATTTTGGCTATCATTTTTACCCCCTTTGTGTAAATAAACTATATGTATAGAAGCTTCGCCCATAGCTTCTCAAGGAGAAAATAGGAAAATGAAATACATGCCCAAAATTTTATAAGGCATGAAAGGAGCTTCGCAAGCGAAGCTTCTATGAGACTAGCTTTGGGCCCTGTTTTTGCGAAGTAGTAGAGCAGCGAAGGAGAAAATTACAAAGTATGAAAACTGCTTCGTCGAAATCTCAAAGAAGAACCCACTTCGACCCCTTTCCTTGGCAAAGCATTTTTCCATCAAGATCTTGCTTCGCTTGGAAATACTGCAAAGCACCTGCTTCGGCCAATTTTCGCGTGAAACCCCTTCACTAGGAGCCTAGATGCCTTGGAGAATTCGGAGAAATATTCTAAGGCAAAATTCTACTTCAGCCAAAAAACCCCTGAACGACCATTTTGAAAAAGCTTTGCAGCGAAGCATTCTTTTAGTCCATCAGCGAAGCATCTATTGGCAAAGCAATTTTCTTGGCGAAGCAATGAGATATTGGGAGCCATGATTTGAAGAAATAGATATGCTTTGGCACTAAGTCTTTGCAAAGCTATTTTTGAATGTCCCTTCGTTGCAAAGCACCCATGTAGAGAGGTCAGTCCCGCTTTAGCTCACATCCGTCGCAAAGACAGTCCCCAAACCAAAATTTGGTGAAGCTCTCCAGGGCACACACACCAAGGTCAAGTATCTTTTTGAGGTAATCGAGTGTTTCATAAATGTATTTTTACTTGCTCGAAAGACCCAGGGCTCATTTTGGCAATGGAAAAGGAAATGTCAGTCACAGGAGGAGAACTCGATGGACCTAGCAGCCACTCGAGCACCACACTCGGAGATTCAGGACAAGTCAAACAACCCATTAATGCATATTTCCCCAACTAATGTGGTCATAACTTCTAAATATAGAAATAGATGTGAGAGCTCGATCATGGGAGGAGTGAAGGCAGATTTCTCAGGTTTTGGAGGGCATACTTCTGGATTTTATGCATTGATAGCTCAAAGGGTCGGGTCCTCTATAAAAACCCATGAATTGTAATGGAAAATGGGGAGAACTTTTGCCAGAGAACTGTTGTATCTTGATTTTTGGAATAGATATTGAAGACTTTGAGCTTCATTTCTCTCATGAATGCTACTTTCTATGTTGATTTATGTTATTCTTTCTCTTTGTTTGCATACTATAATTTTACGTTCTGGATTTAGGTGTGTAATGATGGATTGAACCTTAGAATCATTCAGAGGGTTACGTAAGAGATTTAATATTGCATTGTATTCTTTTTATGTTGCTTTTGGATAGTGGTTTCTATCAAGTTCTTGTGTTTCCTAATTGCTGTAATTTTAAATTATGTATTTAGGCATAGGAAGATACTTGAACCCTAGAAATTTTCCACAGGATATATAGGGAAGATAGCACAATGTTTATTTTAGTTTCATTATTTATATTTATTACTATTGTTTCAAGATATTTGTTGATAATCATGCTGCTGGTTCTTTCCCACCAAAATTATTCTCACTTCTTACCCTATCCCCTTTTATTTCTTTCTTGCACTCTTGTATTAAAAATACCGAGTAGTTTAGTTCAGGAGCTGGCCTTTATTCATATATTGGCATAGAGGACATCTCTTCCCTTCAGCCTTTCAATGTTGGTCCAGGTCTAGGGCGCGTATACATACAAAATCCTTTCATGTGGCAGATTTGTGACCAACAGGACCAAATCCCACTACATCCACAGATTAAAGATTTGGTGTTTGTCTTTGCTCTATTTAAATTTAAATCACCTGGTGACTCCATTTAAAATATCAAATCCAAAAAAGCTTTATATCCAGTTTCTGGTTAAGTATTGAAATACATGAGAACCAGATCAAAAGCTAAAAATTTAGAAGAACCCATTGAGTTTCTGGAATTGCACCTTGGTAGTCTCAGAGTAAACCCTATTTTATCTTCTAGATCAAACTCTTCCTCTACCATTACTACTAGGTCAACCAATGTTGTGAACCCTCCCCTTGCAATTCCTCCTAGTACGACTACCAGCGGATCTTCTAATACAACCAATCCTGTGCCTGCAACTTCAATCAACACAATAGTTACAATGGTCACCAATCAAAACCAGAATATCCAACCCTATCCTACATGGAACAATGTGGGTCCCCTGAATCTAGTAGTTCAGAATCCCATTTCCCAAGCATCTCTGAAAGCATTACCCACGTATGATGGCACTGGAAAAACCGCTTATGAGCACTATCAGGATGTGGCATCACTGGCAGCAATTCATAATATCACAAAGGAGAATATCATGGTGAAATTACTAGTTATATCCTTGAGAGGAAAAATGTTATACTGGTACAGGACTATCCCAGACCAAACCATAACTACATGGGTAGAACTAGTCGGTAAACTGGTAGAAGCATTCAACGAACAGGTTGATCCTTTCTCCTTGCTCACTCAGTTTACTATTATGCAAAAACACCCACAAGAAGAGATAGTTGATTTCAATATTAGGTTTAGTCGAACATGGAAAAGAGTACCTGATGGCCTCAGACCAATGCATGAGCAAGCAATGTACTACTACCTAAGAGATTTTAACTCAGATCTAGGGATGGCTATAAGACAATCTCAGGTGTTTACCTTCCCAAAAATATTTCAAGAAGCCTTGAAAGTAGAAAAGGACCTTATTGCTATTGGAAGGTTACCCCCAAAAATGATAGTACCCATATTTCCATAATTTCCTTAGGCTCCTAATGCAAACACATCATATCCTACTTCAGCTCCTACAATAGATCTACCAAAATGGTCTAGATTACCAACTCCCTCAGCTATACAAGCTCCCCCAACATTCCTAACTTTACCTCTGATACCCACCTTACCAGCACCTGATCCTCAGATGGTAGTTCTCCTAGATATACAGATGGCTATGAAAAATTTGACCAATGATATGACTTCAATGAAAAGGAGGGAAGCTAAAAGGAACTTTCAACCAAGAAGGTTCCCACAGGTAACAAAATACCAAGCTTCAACCAACAAGTACCCAGAAAAGTCAGGAATAGTATATGCTAATCAAGAAGATGAACCTTCTACATCTCCTATTGAATCTGATTATTGGTGCTCCACATGTAATGATCCTCATGGGGAAATTTTGTGCATGGTTCACCAACATCATATGCAGATAGTAGCTATTGAGAAAGTAGAAAGAGCTCATAAAGGACAAGTTAATATGATTAGGGAAACTAGCCATAATTTTATGATGCCATCAGTAGAACAGGTTGCAGTCTTAACTAGGTCAGGTAAAAAGCCCCTTCAAATTGATCCTAAGGAGCTCAATCCCCTAAAAGTGCCCTCAATAGCAAAAATTTAGGTCAAAAAGGGGACCATCCATGAGGTTGTACCCCTAAATCCTATTCAAAAGTAGAGGGTGGAAACAAACAAAAGTGATGCATCACTAAAAGAAACTAAGACTCAAGAATAGGCAAGGGATAAATTGAGATACCCTTCCTTGACCAAAAGATAAAGAATAGAGGTAACTCAAGGGTACAAGAATAGGTATGATCCACCTACAAGGGAGAAGGATAAACAAGTTGATGTACCTACTTTTAGCATAGTCAAAGAATTAAAAAAGACTCCTTCAAAGGTAAGCATGTATGATGCACTGCTGCTCCCAGGATAGATTGATTTACTGCAAGAATCTCTCAAGACAATAAAAAATAAAACCAAAGCTCACCCTTAGTTGAATCTAGCCCAAGGTAATCCAATACCGACCACAGGAAAAAATAGGCCTCCTCCCTTCTATTTGTCCTTGCAAATGGAAGGATGGGTGGTACACAATTGTATGATAGACTCAGGTGCAGCGACCACAGTTATTCCTAAAGCCATGTGTGACATCATGGGAATGGAATATACCAGGAGCAGTCCAGGAGTGCTACAATTAGATGACACCCTAGTCAAAACTATAGGAGTAATCAAAGATATACCCATAGTATTGAACAGAATACCCTAGATTACAGTCATACAAGAAGTAGTAGTGGTAGACCTGGAACCTTATTTTGGAATGTGTCTTTCAAGAGAATTCATAGCCAAATTGGGAGGATATCTCTCACTTGACTACTCACATATGGAAATCCCATACAAGGGAAGGAGGATTAATATTTTCAATGAGAAACCTTCCTCTTTTCACATTGAGAAGATAGAAGAAGGTAACAAGCATACAAATAATGTGTCATTAATTATTGAAGAGATAGGGGAGATAGATTTGATGGATGAAGTTCTGGAAGACCTCCAAACCGAAGACCAATACTCCTTGGAAGACTTTAATGCCATGATCAAAATAGGGATAGGAACTTACTCAATTACTAAACACAAAATCCTTGAAACTCTTGCTTTAACAAAACAAGATCCCCCCACCAATCAGATCTGGAAACTCTTCTTTGATGGTGCCAGATGCAAGAATGGAGCTGGGGAAAGTATAGTACTGATCTCACCAATAGGGGATGAGAAGGTCTTCTCATATAGATTGACATGGAGTTGCACTAACAATGCAATAGAATATGAAGCATTATGTTTAGGCTTGAAAAAATTAAAAAGTTGGAGGTCAAACAACTACAAATATATGGAGACTCAGAGTTGATCGTCAACCAAGTCATAGAGAAATGCGTCAGCAAGCAACATTACTTGAAGGCTTATCAAAACAAGGTATGGGATATGTTTGAGGCTTTCGAAGCATTAAGCATTAAGTCTATTCCTAGAGAATGCAACACTCATGCTGATCTACTAGCATCTGTGGGAGCCAACTATTTCCCTATAGCCAATATTATACAAAAGTCAAAAATAGTAAGGCTAATTTACAGACCTTTGGTCCTAGATAAAGATATCTTCTAGGAAGGTTTTCAAAAATGATGAACAAATACTAGACTTCTTGATACATGAGATGAACTATTCAAGTGACCAAGCCCTAGAATATGAGGAAGATGATGGGTTGATTCAACTTAAGAATAATCATATACCCAAAGGCCTAATAACTCTTGAAATTTTATTTGATAGCAATGATCGACCATCAGGTCACAAGATAAAAATTGACAAACAAAAGTACAAAGAGATGCAGATAGGACCAGGGAAAGTGCTCAAGGTAGGAGTTCAATGTTCTAAAAAGGAAGCTAACCAAGTTCAAGGATTATGCAAAGAGTTCAATGATATTGTGGCCTGGACATATGATGATCTCAAAGTATATAGTAAAGAAATAATACAACATACTATTGAGCTCGAGCCAAGATCAAAACCCTTCCGACAAAAACAATGCCCTATCAACCCCAAGATAGAGGCACTAATGAAATAGGAGTTGTTAAAACTACTCAACGCTAAGATAATCTACCCTATCAAGCACTCCACATGGGTTGCCAACCTTGTACCAATTAGGAAAAAGAATGGTGACATCAGACTATGTGTAGATTTTAGGAACCTGAACAAGGCCTCGCTAAAAGACCATTACCCCCTACCTCAAATAGATCAGATATTACATACTATCATAGGGGAAAAGAGGTTCTCACTACTAGATGGATTCTCTAGTTACAACTAGGTCTAGGTCAAATATGAAGACCAACACAAGACTGCATTCACCACCAAATGGGGAACATTTGCATACCAATGAATGCCCTTTGGTTTGTCTAATGTTGGGGCCACTTTCCAAAGAGAAATGGACTTAGCATTCGGGGAACTAGTCAATAAAATAATAGTCATTTACCTGGATGACATGACAATGTTCTCTCATAGAAAAGAAGATCATGTTGGGCATCTCTAGATGGTTTTCGAAAAATATAGAGTTTGGCATTTCCTTGAACCCAAAGAAATCAATCTTTGTTGTTGAAGAAGGGACCCTATTGGGACATATTATTTCTGAGAAAGGGCTGGAGATTGATCCAGAAAGAGTAACAACTCTCTTAAATCTCCCTTTACCATTGAACAAGAAAGGTTTGCAATATTTCTTTGGGTAAATCAACTTCGTGTGAAAATTCATCATGGATTTTGCACAGATAATAAAGCCTATGACTGAACTACTTAAAAAGAATGCAGACTTTAGGTGGATAGACCTAAGGAAAGAAGCATTCAAAAGGATTAAAGAAGCTATCTCCCAAGCACCTATGCTCATCAACCCAGATTACTCAAGAGATTTCATCTTGTATGCAGTTGGTGAACAAGAAAGTTATGCCGCAGTTCTCACCCAAAAGGGAGAAGACAAGGAAGAAAGACCCATTGCTTTCCTAAGCCAAACTATGCAAGAACATGAAGAAAGATATAACTTCATTGAGAAACAAGTGTATGTTATCATGAAGTCCTTAAAAAATTTTAGGTATTTTTTATCCCAAAGCAAAACCATGGTATACGTGGTGCATCCCGATGTCAAAAATTTCATAATCCAGGGAGAGCTTGGTGAAAAGAGAGTTGGATGGGTGTCAAAAATCTAGGAATACGATGTGGAAATCCACCCCACTAAGTTAGTAAGGGGTAGAGCATTGTGCCAAGAATTGGCAAGAAGGGCTAGAATAGACTATGTGGCTTGCCAAGCCCTAGAACCAGTCCCAGATATCAGATAGTTAGATGAAGATCTAGATTGGGTTGATGAATTCACAAAATACTTCCTAACAAGGAAATGCCCAAAAAATTTGAATGCTTCACAAAGAAGAAGGTATAGGCTACAGGCCCTAAAATATGTCTTACTACCTGAAGGTCTGTACAAGAAAAACTTGGATGGCATCCTTTTGAGATGCATTAGAGATGAAGAAAAGCAAAAGATCCTAGAAGAATTTCATGGAGGTTTATCAGGAGGACACTATTTAGGGAGGACTACCGCATTAAAAATACTCAGGACAGGTTGTTACTAGCCTAACATCTTCTTCAATGCTTTCAAAATCACAAGAGCATGTGATGAATGTCAAAGGTACGTAGGGAGAAACAAAAATGCTTCCTTACCTCTCAAGTCTATCCAAGTAGGAACAACCTTTTCAACAATGGGGTTTAGACTTCATAGGAGTAATAGAGCCAAATTCATCAATTGGACATAAGTATATTTTGATAGCAATAGACTACTTCACCAAATGGATAGAAGCAATACCTACAAAGAAAGTTGATCAAGAAGTGGTGATTGAATTCATTGAAAGTCTGATTACAAGGTTTGGCATACCTGATGCACTGGTCAGTGATAATGGCTCATCCTTCATTGGAGAAAATATGATTAATTTCACTATAAAATATGGGATCTACCTAAAGACTTCTTCCAACTATTACCCATAAGGAAATGGTCTGGTAGAGTCAACAAACAAGAACTTACTAAGGATCCTAAAAAGAACCCTAAAAGACAACAAAAGGAGTTGGCATTCCTTGATTAATCAAGCACTATGGGCCAATAGGATCACCATAAAAAAATCTATCAACACATCCCATTATGCTCTAGTTTATGGAAAAGAAACCATCCTCCCATACATATGGAGATACCATCTTTACGATTGCTTGATTAAAACCAAATAGAAGAAAACGACCCAGTAGGAAACAAATTGATGTAGCTATTGCAGTTGGAAGAAAAAGAGAGAAAGCATATTAAAAATACTAGAAGCACCTAGGGGACACCAAAGAATGGTTTTACAAGAAGACTACCTTCAATAAATTCAAGGTTGGAGAGCTGGTCTTAAGGTGGAGCGAAAATAAAGCAAAACTGAGAAATCACCAAAAGTTTAACTCCTTTTGGGAAGGTCCATTTGAGATAATCATAGAAAAATAGCATAATGCTTTTTAGCTTCAAGATGAATAAGGAATAATCCAACCTATCCCTATCAATGGTTTCCATCTGAAACTATATTTTCATTAATAATCCCCCCACCTATTGTATTTTATGTATTATATGTAACTTTTAAGTGTTTTTTGTAAGAATATCATGGTTTCATGACATATCTTAAGGTTATGAGAAAAAGAGAAGAAAGACATCACAATTACATGACATGTCTCATTACCATGGTGGTAGTCAATAAGAATCTCCAAGAGAAACAAATAGACATGGTTTTGCAACAACCAATATTTTAAGTGGTCCTAACGGTCCAAACGTATCCAAGGACCGTAGTTGCGCAATAAGTGAGAAAGCAAGTTTTGAATTTCAAGGAACAAAGGGAAGTGTGATGCCATAAATGCAATGCTGATCATTATTCACTAACAAAAGGTGGCACATGAGTTAGAGTAGATACGACGTCCATGTTGATTCGATGACATGAGCGGCCAACTACCGGAGTTACTGCATGTTGCCCTAATTTCTATGCAAATGCTATTTATGGTCGAGAAACCCTAATAGATCCTATTTCTTCCAAAATTTTCTTGCAAAATTTCTCTCTCATGCAAAATATTTCCCTTCACCAAGTGCTCTCAAAGAAATTCCTACCGGCCACCATCCCATACAAATGAAATTACTGCAATGGTAGCTTCATCCTCGATCGCCAAAGTCACAGTGCATGATGAAGATGACAAGAGCATCCCATTTCATGATAGAGATGCAAGGATTTTGGATATAGTAGTCACAACCAAAGAAGTGACGAGGTTGAGGACAAACATTGAAAAAAGAGCTAGAATAGGTATTACTCCATCTAGTCCCTCGACTTTCACTTTTCATTCCCTACTCTCCTTTTATATCTGCAACCCAGTGCATCCCTATCCCAAATGAACCAATATTAAAAATAAAAAAAAAACCCCCTCCCCCCATTGGTGTCGCGGCCCCCCCCCCCCCCCCCCCCCCCCCGCCCATAACGTCCCCCCCCCCCCCCAATTTGCGCGGGGGGGGGGGGGGGGGGGGCCCCCCCCCCCCCCCCCCCCCCCCCCCCCCCCCCCCGCCCTCCCTTCCCCCCCCCCCCCCCCCAAAAATATTCTCCCCCCTCCCCCCCCCCCCCCCTCCTTTTTGGAGGGGGGGGGCGGGGGGGGGGGGGGGGGGGGGGGGGGGGGGGGGGGCGCTCCCCCCCCCCCCCCCCCGGCTGGGCCGGGGGGGGGGGGGGGGGGGGGGGGGGGGGAGCGGGGGGGGGGGGGGGGGGGATAGACCATGTACATAAATGATAAATTTGGCATAGGCATAGGTCAAAAAGGAACTTGCCTCCTCCCACTCAAGTTTGAGGGGATAACCCTATCAAAAAATTGACACCATGAACAAGTCACCCAAGTTTTGAGGGACTTAGGGCTGGTAGAGTTACCACAACGATGGAGGTATGACCCCATCGATAAATTTGTAGAAATACTAGAAATCCTTAATAGCGGTAAAAGCAAAAAGTTTGAGAAGACAACCAAGGAGCACATAGAGTAGCAAAGGAACAACCCCGAAGATGAAGAACTAGAATGGCACATAGAGTAGATGCAATCGTTGCCCCCTTGGCATGATTTCTACGAATAAATTATGGATTATGACCCCAAGAATAATAAATACCATGTCCTACAAGAAAATACTATTTGAAGAATGTATAAAAGCAAGAATTGGATGGAAGCCAAGATACATGCTTGGTGGGTCATGAGATGTGAAACTAATATGACCACCTCAAGATACAGTATCAAGAATGATGATGAATTCTCCCTTAGATATGATAGGCACTTCGAGACCTGGGTAGAAACCATTGGAAATAAGATTACCCTAAGTTTTCGTAGTACTTAAAAATAAGGAACCACCAAAGAGGGGAATTTCAGGAAAATAAGCACAGAAAGGGGAAAAATAATTTCCCAAGCTCCACTGTAGATCGCCCCAGCCACAACACCTTCCTCTTCTTCTAAAAAGGGGAAAACAAAAGTCTACACGCAGGAACAAATGGAAAAGTATGTAAAAGCACCTACCATAATGCAAATAATGGGTTATGAAGGAGAAGGCCTTGAAAGACATGGCTAGGGGATCACTGAACCCATCCAGGTGCAAACAAGATCTAAAGGTCTAGCCTTGGGAGTAGTAACTACCAGAAGTAGGAGTTCGATATCAATGGCCCTAACATTTGTAACACCAGGTGAAGGTACTACTCCTCTAGCCAGGGAAACACATGTGCAGGCCCAATAGTTAGAATCGAAGATAGACTTCGATGAGCTCCTCCTAATTAAAATATCCAAGAGAAAAGTGAAATAAGCATCTACAGAGAAGGTACAAAAGAAGAAAGGGCAAGAAGAAGTAGTGGAAAAAATAATAGCTCCTAAATAAGAAGACAAAGGACAATCCCCTCATCAATTAGATGAAAGTACCCTTGAGGAAGAAGAGATGATTGAGCAATCACCGAACACCAAGGAAACGCTACGGTCCCAGCATGAGGCTTCAGGTATAGCAAATTCTTCCTCTCTTATTCTTTCTTCCACTAATCCCTCAAAGGAACTTCCCTTATTTTTTTATCAACAAATTGTATGATATCCTCCACAATAGTTTCCACCTTCACCCCCATAGCATACATCTTCACCACCATCATCCCAACTTTGCCCATCTGTTTCAACCAAAACAATCCATATTTCATCACCCCCAACATAAAATATTTTTGCTCCATCAATCCCATCCATGACATCAATCGAGGTTACCACTATAACCTCTATTGAAATATCCATCACATCACCCACAAGTATAGATTCCACTCTTGTAACAATCTCATTCTTCCCCACTAGTAATTTTCTTTACTACAATCTATCCCTGCTTCTTCAACTAATGATCATCCTAATGTGGCAAAAATCAAGAAGTTCAAGAAGACCAATAAAAGAGCCTATGATTGGTGGAATGAAAAATGTGCTCAATCTTCCAAAAATCATATCTGCTACACATAAATGATGGCATTGGATCCAAGCACCATGTGAAGGACTAAAATGAAGATCACACCTCTAGTGGATAAGCCGATGGAAGAATCGACTATCGAATATTACCAAGTCAAAATGGTGGTAGAAGACATCACTCAACTCCCAATGCAAGATGAATTTAGATATGCAAGGGCTCATCTAGAGACCATCTATGTCCATGGGGACTACTTCAAAGAAAAGTGTAAACAAGTTGAGGAAACAATCAAAGAGCTTGAAGCAGCACTGAGTGAACAAAATAATGTTGAAAAGGCATTGAAGAATGAAGCCAAGAAATGGTAGGATAGGTTCCAGGAGATGGCCAGATACAAACAGGAGGTAGAAGATACCCACAATAAAAATTAGGCCTTGACCAACCAGCTCAAAGATCTCCAGCAACAACTTCAGGAAGAAAGAACCAAAACCATGGGTTTCTCAAAGGATGGAGCTAAATAGGAAAGAAGAGAGATGTTTGAAGATATCATGGAGATGAGCCTCAAAGAACGACCTATAATACTCTATCTGAAGGAAGTAAAAAGGGTATTAGAGATGGTGAAGATGAATTCAAAGAAGTTGAATGCTTATTACGATCTAGATTGTCTGTAGCCATGAATATCCAAGCTCTAGCTAAAAGTAGATATGGACAAATGGCTACCCCCAACCAAGAGTGGTCCAATGCCAATATTGCAGCTAGATCCTTCTTCAAAAGGCATAGGCTCATGAACCAAGGTTGGAAGCTCATCCAAGATCTCAAAGCTGAGACCAAAGGAATACTAAAACATATGAGTCTGGCTGAGAAGTGTGGGTTCTTTGGATTTTGGGATGAGGAGTCTAACCTCTTAGGAGAAGAAGAACTCAAAACAACCTTGAAGGCAATCATGGAAGATGAATCTAGCATAAATGAATGGCCAAAACCTATGCAGTAGGAACAAGTTTTCAAGCTCATACAAGATCTTACTCAGATCAAATCTTACTTGTATGAGTTGATCTTGAGGTCTAAAGCCCTCTCCTATGACAATATCTCTAAATTAGAATATATCCATCACCAGTTCATAGAGATGTTAGATCCCAATAGAGAAACCTGGGAGTAAGCTTGCAAAGCTTACAACAACATCACCACGAGGCTACAAGACCAAAGAGTTGATGGTAGAACCAAGCAAATGAAGAGATTGAAGGAAGAACGGAAGATAGAGTTGAGGGGGAAATGAAAGAAGAAGTTGGAGGAGACACAAAAGTAGAGGAGGATGAAGATGCAAGAGGAGAAAAGTCCTTGGGTAATCAAAGGACCGAATGAGAAGGTCATATGTTCATCCCTTTTGCCATCTCATCCATCCCTTTCTTCATCTAAAATTTTTGTATCTATACATCACCCCCGATTTATCCTTTTGTTTTTTCTAAGGGACTCTACTCACCCAATGGATAAAGGCTCTAGGTTCTAAAATTTTTCTAGAAAACTACCCCAGGAGGTGCCAATAATGTAGGTCAAAATGACTACATCAGGAGAAATAAGGTGATGATGAACTCCCAAAAATTTTGAAGTACCAAAAAGTATCACGATCCCACGACATGATAGGTTTCCATTGGTGAGGAGCAACAAAAGGGACAAGAGCCAAAAAAGGTCATGATTCCATGACATGTCTTGATTTCATTGGCAAGGAGCATCAAATGGCCAAAGTACCAAAGGTGTCGCAATTCTATGACCACTCAAGTTTTCATTGGTGAGGAGCAACAAAAGAGATGAGAGCCAAAAAGTGTTGCAATTTTGTGACGTATCTTGATTCTACTAGCAAGGAGCACCAAATGGCTAAAGTACCAAAAGGTGTCACGATTTCATGATGGGATAGGTTTTCATTGGCAAGGAGCAACAAAAGGGACAAGAGCTAAATAATATCACAATTTCATGACATGTCTTGATTCCACTAACAAGGAGCACCAAATGGCCAAAGTACTAAAAGGTGTCGAGATTCTACGACCAGTCAAGCTTTCGCTAACGAGGAGCAACAAAAGAGACGAGATTCGAAAAGTGTTTTGATTCCATGACCAATAAAGTTTTTGCTAATGACAAAGACTAGGGGACTCAAACACAAGAAAACATCATGGATTCGTTACAAGTCATAATTCCGCTGCATAGCCATTGCTAGCTAAAACAAGGACAATGATGCTTTCAGTTCACTATGGTCATTGCAAGATCAATGAAGATAAACACACTAGAGGAAGGATAAATGAATTAGAGTTTAGGACCACCTCCACTACCCATCAGTGCACATGGAGCAATCATCTTGTAGTTAGAGATTCAGTTCTCTATTTTATCTTTGAACCAATGACACTGCATAGTGCTTGTACCATATTGGCCACCTGGCTTATTGTTGCAACAATTTTTAAATAAGCTATTTTTGTATTTTGAAATATTGAACCATCAAGGGATTATAAATAAGAGTATCGACCTCTTGTCAAAGGGTCGGCTCTTAGGCATTTACAAGTTGTATGGACTTAAGACTTTTGGAAGGAGCAATGCAATAAAGATCTTTGTTTAACCTCTGGTTCAAATATCTTGTAGAACAAGTATGTATGAATGGATGGATGTTTCTAATCTAGCTAAGTAAATGTGCATGAAATTAATTTTGATTTTTGAATTCTTGTTAATATTTGTTTCTTAGTTTTTGGAACTACTAATCTATAAGAGCTAAATAGTGATTAGACGTGTTCTGTGTATGGTAAATGATTGGTTGGTCTATTAGGAGGTTGTAGTATTTGCTCCCTTGCATGGTTTTATCTCACTTCTTGTTGTTGCTTAATCTGCACCATATCAAGTTCTAGCTTTGGCTACATTTACATCTCTTTCAAGCACTCTCTTCTTCCCCCTAATTACTTTTCAAGCTAGTTAGAACTTCCCAAAGGAACCAGCCTTCTTTGGATATTGAACCAGTTAAACCTCGTAGTTTGACCATTCATTCAATGTTGGCCATGTCTTGGGTGCAATAACCAACCATAGGCAGATTTTGGACCAACAGTTCCTTATTATAGATGAAACCCACCATTACCTAATTTTCCTTCCAAATTTGGGTATGTTGTTCACATCATTTCAAAACAAAAAGTATAGTTTTTCTTGGTCCTATCTCTTCCTATTTTCAAAATCAAAGAAGTATGGTTGGATCCAATTTGAGAGCATGTTCTAAGTATTATTTTAATACCTTCCATATACCATTCAAGATATAACATAATTCTATCGAATATAAATTGATAATCCAATCCTTCATTCTTTTTTTATTCTAAGTATATATGCCTCCTCTAAATGCAAGTCTATTAGGCTTGTCTTTGTCAAAAAATCTGCTAGATCTCTCATATCTTGTGTGTAACCAAGAACCCCACCTTTCATCTCATTTGGGGTTAGTAGGGTATTGAAATCCTTTATTACCATCCATTTATGATTTTATAAGTTTTGACTATTTTCTTTAAGTAAATTCCAAAGAAGTTTTTTATGCTCGACGAAATTGGATGCATAAATATTTGTGGTGAAGCCTACTTTATATGTGAGCCTATGCTGAAAGTAGATTGCAAGATGATGTAGAATTTATTTTTAATCTAGATCTTCTTGCCTACTTTTCTTAATTTATTTCCCTAATTTTATCTCTTATAATAAGACTATATTAGTACATAGACTACAAATACTGAATTTTAGCAGTCTATTTTTCGTTGAGGTATTTAGGCCTCTCACATTCCAAGATAATAATTTCATTTTTACCTTTGGACAGGGGTTTTTATCCCTCCATAGAGGCATCAATATAAAAACTATTTTTGACATCTACCACTTCTTTTTTTACTTGGTTCCCAAAGTATTTTCTGAGGGTTGCTCCCTTCCTTGTCCAAATCCCTTTGTCATATTTTCTAGGAGTGTTCCTTCCCCCTATATAAGAAATTTTATCCTCCTCTATATTGCATTCTAATTATTCTACCTTCTATTCTAGTTCCTTAGATTTATTTAAGGAACTATCTTGGACCTCCTCCTCTATGATTTTCTCTTGTTCAATTTTTCATCTTCTACATTTTTTTCTTCTTCCAAACCCTCCTTGGGATCTCTTCTTCTACTATTTCCAAAACCTCTAATTTTTATTATTCCAATTATGGTGCTATATGTTGAATTTACTATTGCAGGTTTGGCTTTGTGGGAAATGAGTCTTACTATAACTTGTCCTTCATTGGTCCTTAAGGGCCCTCTTTCAAGGGTTGTTTCTTCACTAGGAAAAATCTTGCAAAGTTCCCACATGCATGGCAAAGACAACATCGAATGTGTATGTTTTCATAGTCAACCTCATAATAGTGCTTCCCTAAACATTAAACCAAACCCATAATTTTAATAAAGGGTTTTTGTAGGCCTACCCTCATACAAATGTGATTGATAATAGCCTAAGATTTATTTGTATTTGTAGGGATCACCGATATGAATTTCCCTCAAGTATTTCTAATATTATCAAAGACCTTCTCTACCCAAAATTTCAAGGGTAGGCTGAATAAACATACCCACATCATAACTTATTTATATGGTTTAAACCTTACGACTAGCAACAGATATATATGAGCATTGCCTAGAAACTAGGGCCCTCCCATGTAGACTTGATCACAATATTTCTCTTGGGTGAAGGTTACAAAGAAGTAACCCTTTGAGATCAAAGTGACCAAAGATTTCTCTTTCAAAGCTCATTTACTTCTAATCTATCTCTTCAAATCTATCAAACCTAGCCACTCTCCCATGAATTTGTATATTAGGTTACTTTGCAAATCCAACAATCTACTTCTTGTAATGTATCACTAACTAGAATGGAGGGAACCCCATCCTCCATCAAAAATGTCTTATTGGACTTTTGATGAAAATCCATAGCCTAGGGTTGAGTTCAGCCTAAGACCTTATCTTTTCCTTTGAGGGTAACAATAAACAAGGGTTTAGTTTTACCCTCTTGTCCCTTGATGTGCTTGCACTTCCATCCATTAGACGCTTAAAATTGGACCCTTTATCAAACCCTATGATGTTCCCCAAGCACGTCTTCATGTCCACATCGCCTAAAAATCATCCATGCACATGTGAAATATCCCATTTGAATCCAAACTAGAAGATGTAATTATGCTAAAATGAGTTCCTTGAGCAGGAGAGAAACTCATAAAAATAAATGTAGAGCACAGACTATGGGTCTCATATGACCCTTTCCATCTATAATAATAGGGACTGTTATTGAAGTGGATCCTATGATTAGGTACAACCCATAGAAGTTGTCATTGCTTAACCTATTGGAACCCACCTTTGCACTTGAATTTGTGTAAAGAGTGGTATTAAAATAAATAGATTCAACTTACTAAATATATTTATCCTCTGAAATGGATAATACAATATTTTCTTGAAGAGAGTTACGATGGAAGGACATAGCCTCCACCACCATAGTAGCATTAGGAATAAGTTCATCTTCAGCTTCAACTTTGTCAAGGAGGTCTTATTTAGACAAACATTCAATTTCTTAGTCAACATTATTAGTATATTCTAATGGTAATATGATGGGATTTTTCCCATAGATCTTGGTTCAAATCTAGGTGTTACTTCATAAAAAAATATCTCGTCACACTCACCAATTTTGGGTGAGTGTTCTTCTTGAACAACTTGCTCAGAGTCCTCAATAGTGAGGATTTAATTCCAGTCTGTATCATCCATATTTGATACGATCATCATTATCTGAGTATAGAGCTCTTTGACTCATTGTGCTAATGCTTGTAGAGAAATATCCTTTAGAGGATCTTGATTAGGCAACATGGTGTCTTGAATGAAAGGAACCCATAGGATTAAGGTGCTCTGATACCATTGATGAGGATCAATATTTACTACAAAACTTGCCTGATTATTTCATTGATTGTACTTGGACTTGATTAAATAAATAAAGCTAAACCTTAATTAAATTTAAAAAATCAGGTTGTTTTTCTAATAGGATTCATTAAGATAGATAAATTAAATCCTAGTTGGTCTATAATATTATTATTTTTTGAAAGTTGATTATCTAGGATTGAAATGGGTATCAATTTCTACTACATTATGACCACGTAGTAGTATTATAATAAATTGATAGCTATACATGTATTATTGACAAGATCAAACCATGAGTCTCCTCCTTGAAAGTTGAGGAATTTAACTAATTAAGATAACACCATTTAAAATATAACATCTTTTTTGAATAGATTGAAAATTTGGGGGTACATCAAGGGCCACCTACCCCATGAATTAAACATGGGTCTTCGCTAGGAGAGCCAAATGCCTTTTGCCATTGTGATGTCCTTGTCGGGACTATAAAAAAAATTAATTTTTTTTTATTAGGGTAAAAAAGAATTTTATGGTCCTCAAACTTGTACATCAAACTATGTAAGATAGTACAATATGTTGCAACAAACTTACAAAATACTATCATCCACTTACTACTACAATTGAACCTTAGAATACCGCATATCGACAAAATAAGTTTCAAAACATGAGAGATTAGTAGACTACTTCCAAAATAGAAACTTAAAAAAGAAATTGTATCTACCACCCAATTATAATAAAAACAATAGTAGATGTTATGGATTTTGTAGCCAATGGGTCTTTTGATTTTTTTCTTTTGTAGCATAGGTTCTTCCTCCTTCAGAATGGCAAGATTTGAGCTATATGATCTTCATTTTTAGAAAATTGACTATCATTGATTGCTTCATAATTAACTTCAATAATACTATCTGAGGTGCTAATATTTTTCATGGAGTTTACTAGATGGTATTTAGTAACCATTTGGATTTTATCAATGATATGATTCAAATTCTCCTTTCGAGGTTGAGTTTTCTATTGCTTGCTTTATTCCTACTGGACAATTAGCATAGGAGGATGAGCTTCTTCCTTGTGAACTGGCACAATTGAGGGTTCATGATAATTTACATTCAAGGCCTTCTCATCCACCCAGGAGGAATCAAAGCATGATCAGATGATCGACATCTCTTTTTTAGGTGGTCATATTGCTAACAACCATAACATTTCAAAGAAGTTTTTCATATTAAATATTTTGGTTCCATTCCCCTTTGCTTGAAAAGATAATAATGGATTGAGGTCAAGAAACTGAAACATCCATCCAAACAACCAATCTTGTTTTACTCATTAATTTTACTAGATAAATTTTCCTTTGTTTGGGTATCCATATACTAGAATGCACCAATGGTGTTAGCAATTTTTACGAATATTTTCTCTTCCCAAAACTCCATAGGGAGAGCATATAGATTCACCTAGACTAGGAAGCCATCAACTTCTTCTATAAGGGGGTTGAAACCAAGAGTCCAAGGTTGTATATAAACACCCCTTTGTCCAAAAAACCAATTGTATCTATAATAGATTACCCTATCTCTATTTGCTAAATCAGAAAAGGAAACATAAAAGAAATTTTTGGGTAGCAGAGTTACTTGGAATTTACTAGACCACCAAAGTTTAATGTATCCTTTGAGCTCCTCCATGCTTGGTCTTTTGCCCCTGAGTTTGCAGATAACTATTCGAGCTTCATGATCAATCAAATCCAACCCAAATTCATCCTCAAAAATCCTAATAGAGGATAAAGGTTCATCAAAAAGCTCCACATGCAAATCCAAAGATTTTGGAGAGATATTTCTTTTGACCAAAGAGGCTTTCTCAAAGAGCAGGCTACGAAAAATCTTATTTTTGTAATGCTTGATTGCACCTAGGGTTTGCACCCCTTTCACTCTGTTCCATCCTCATGTCCTCCTAAGTACAACAAGTGGGATGCAAACAACCCTCTTCTTGCAATGCTTGTCTGCACCTAGGGTTTGCACCCCTTTCACTTTGTTCCATCCTCATGTCCTCATGAGTACAACAAGTGGTATACAAACAACCCTCTTTCTGTAACGCTTGAATGCACCCAAGGTTTGCATCTCTTTCGCTAATATAACATACTTTTAATATTGTATAGTTATGTTTAAAAATGAAAATACAACTTTGTTAAATAATATTTAAAATTGTTAAAAGACAAATGATTTTTTAAAATTATCAATGCAGGACTTAAACTATCCTTTGTTATGAAGGTTTTGTTAAGCCAAATATCTTTATCAATCCAAATTTAACTCTAGATTAAATAATAATTTTTAAATATTATCTAAAAAAATACATCACATTTATTAATTATTAATTATTTTTTAAAATAAAACTTAATTAAATATTTATATAATTAAATTTAATTTTTTTCTTATCGCATGACATTAGCTTAATTAGTTTATTCCCTGACTTTAGGAGATATATGGATTGAAATATTTCCAAACAATACATTCATTATAAAAATTTCATATAAACAATTTTAAAAATATCTTTTTTTACAAAATATTAAAAATATTTTATTTTATTATGTATTTTAAATATTTTACTTTTTATACATGTTTTGTCCCTGTTCGGACACCACAATGGTAAAAACATTGGGCTCTCCTAATGGAGACCCAAATTGGATTCAACGAAAGGGTGGTCTTGATGTGGCCCAACTATATGCTTTGGCTATTATTATATGTTTCAAAAAATATATAAAAATAAATGTTCTTATAATTTAATTTAACAAAAAAAATGATCAAAGTGACATTAGTTCAACCGGTTAGATTTCTCAATATTTAATGAGGTCAAGGTTTAAATCTTGACAAGCGATACATGGATAATATCCAAGCTTTGTTATAATACCACTATGTGGTGATGATGTAATATGGGTGGGGCTTATTTCAATACCATATAACCAATTGAAAAAAAATTAAATTAAATAGGATTGAAATTACCCGGCTTTTCTTATATTATTATCATGCTACTATAATATATTAGCCAATTACATTCACTTCTTAAAATTTCATCTTAATTTTTTTTTTTTTTGTTGGATAATAAGGGGTTGTACTTGGGTCTCCCACCTTTGACAAATTACAATTCTCTTCTTTAAAGCTTGAGAGTTTATAAATAAATACACTTTTCATCTCAATTGAGATGTTATAGTTAAAAACCTACATCATTTTACATAAAATGTCTGAATTCTTGATTTTCATTTTCTGGATCTTTTCAATTTTTTGTATGAATACAATTATTTTAGAATTTAGCATCTTTCTTAACATTTTTATAACAGCTTTCACAATTCCAAAACTTCACCTCTACTGTCTATTAGTAGAGTAATATTTCCAAAATATCACACTATCATAGTTCGCTTTACCAAGTTTGGATTGCTAGTTTCCTTCCTCACTGAAGTCATATCCCTTCATTGCTCTTCCCATCATTCGAACCCTAGCTGACAAATATTTACAATTTCAATTTTCACGACTTGAAAAATCATCACTGCCATTTTTTTGATTGGTTGACTTCACAGGGTCAGATATCCCTCAATATTGCTCAAATTCTTGCATATGACCACTCATTTTAAAACTATTCAAATTCCACACAAGTTGGTCTAAGAATCAACTGAATCGGATAACTTTTAGTGAAGATATGGCTCCTAAAAAATGAAATATTAAAAAAAATCTATTTCTTTGCACATTTTTCTGTTGTAAAAGAGAGGGAAAACCACCCCAATACCTGTGGGTTCCAAACCCATTGGCACACCAAAGACAAAAACAAGGGGTTTTAATTCACCAAACCTTCCACCCAAAAACTCGACTGGTTACTGCACTACACTCAACATGTTAGGATCCTATCCTAACATTAATTAATAATAATAATAATAATACATGTTATCCTATGGTTATATTAATAAATAATATAATAATTAATTATATTAATTATTATATTATTATAAGATTAGGGTTAGGGTTAGGAAGCATGGTGACTCTTCACTCATAACCCTAAAGGGGTATAAGACACTATGTGATTCTATCATTTAAGATATCCATGAATATATAAAATATATAAAAACATTGAAGGGACTTCCCGACAATACAAAAGGCGATTCTTTTAGTTTTAGGTTATTTATTATTTATTTATCAATTTTATGTGCTAGGAACCCTAGGTTCCTACCATCCGGTATCAAAGCCTTATGGATCCAACCACATTGGTCAAGGAAATGAAAAATGACATTGCAAAAATTAGAAGAATGATTGAACAAAAACAAAAAAAACAAATGGAACGTTTTGATCGTATTATACAATATTTAATGGAAATGCAAGAGGAGACCCTAGCCATGGAATCTCAGGTAGAGGAGGAAGAACCCATAGCCGACGAATCTCAGGTGGTACCCATTGCTCTTCCCAAGAAAGAAAAAAATGCAACTGAACATATTGCTCCAAACCCTAAATTAATTGTTTCTTTGGATGAGCCCATAACCAAAGAACTTTCAGAAATACCTATTGCACTTCGTCCGAATGAAGAAGATAATTCAAACCCTAAATTTTTATTCTCGAAAGAGCCCAAAACCATAAAATTTCAAAGGGTACATTATGTTCTTCCGAAGAAAAAAGAAGAATTTTTTTATGAAAACTCTAAAAATAAAAAAATAATTATAAAAGAAAATGCAACCAGAGAGAAACTCTCTCGATCATCCCAAAAAGTGCAGCAATTACTACAAAACTCCTTCAATGGAAAGGAGGTGTGTAAGAGCTATTTCCCCAAAACCATAGTCTCGTTTAGATTCCAAACTCCAATATATGGGAACCAATGTCTGCTAATGTTGAGTGTCTTCATAGTTTTCCCATGTTTTGATGTTACACCTGGTTTCCACAATCTGCAATATCTAAGAAGTTTCGTACGACCTCCTCCATGGCCACCTCCTCTTCCGCTCACCCATGAAAACTTCATTAGTTTGGGAGGATAAGAATCTTCATCTGGCAGTTTGGGAGGATAAGAAACTTCATCTGGTAGCACTGTTCACAGATCTATTTTTCCAACCCGAAGCCTCCAAACATTGTTCGTGGGAGAATAGCAAAAAATTCATAGTGGAACAGCATAGCACAAGTGCGATATTGTACGTCAAAGGCATCAGTAGCTGAACAGCAATAAATCATGACCATAGTGTATAAATATCAAAAGTATTGTGCTCATAGAATGATATCCAGTGGAAGTTGAACGAACATCTGCATCCTACATCTATAAAACCACCGCCAATTCCCAAAATTGCTCATAGCAATGCGTCTACTCGTGGTAATACACCGTGTACCTCACAACATTTAAAAAAATAAAAAATAAAAAATATATATAGTCCAACGAAGCGAGCGGCACTCGAATAATACATCAGGCCTAAGGTAATTCAGTTCGTTGTAACGCATTTGCGAGACACGCTCAACAGGGAGGAAGGCATCGTGGTTTACTGTGTACAAAGCAAATATCTAAGCATACAAATATCGGAGCATACAAAATATATTGCAGCATGAGAAAACAATATATTATGCTTAAAATTGTTGTCTGTAAATTTAATGCAATTACTCAACCTTTAATTTCCAATCCAATCAATGTGTGCCAAGGGCGTCCTCACGCGAGTTTTTCAAAATGCAGTTGACGATCCTGATTTTATTATCCACGCAGGTGAAGCTTTCAGAAAGAGCAACCACCAGATTCAATAATATAATTAACACAGAAGAGAAGAAACATCATGTAAAAAAAAAAAAATTCAATTAGCAGACTCAAATGGAAACCATTTGGCCTGAGAAATCACCCATCAAGTCTATCTTTTTAAGCGGACTCAAATGGGAACAATTTGACCTGAGAAATCATCCATCAAAGTTATCTTTTTCAAACGCTTCAGAAGGCTGATTGATGGCGAAAATCTTGGAAAGTGCCAGGCTATATAAGAATCATCTGCAGCCACAACCAGGAAATCATGGTAAAGATATCGAAGCATTAAAATACATAATTTTTGTAATATATTGGTGGGAGAATAGGCTACCCCACCACAATAGTAGCGTGTACCAAGATAGCAAGGTAGTGATCAAGATAGCAGTGCAAGATAGTTTAGTAAAATTAATTGTGCTTACGACTGGTTTGTTGATGGTGACATTAAGCATAATACATAGTGAGCCAAGCTGGGAATATAGCATCATTGGAAGTGATATCGTTCGGTTTAAAAAATACTTAGGATAAACACAACAAATGTTGGAAGCTTTCACTGCCACTTGACACAGATGTTAAAGAAGAAAGGTGCCTCGAAATACATTACCAAGGAGACTCTTATCGTCACAATAGTCATCGCCAATCAATGCCTAAGGAGGAAAGGTAGTATCATAGACCATTGTGATCTTCTATTGGGCTAAGATGAAAGAGGTCTTGGTATAACACTCACAGAAAAATCAGAAGTAATACTCTCACTCATCCAAATCAACAAGTCGTGGACACCTTGGAGGTAACGCGTAGCCTATAATTAATCGTTACATACATGCAGAGAAAGACCCATCAACCATTAGGGTTTGATAATTGATTCTTATAGATATTGTAGTCTTTCACAATCGGCCATCTACAAACACACAAATTTTATCTCGAAATAATTCAGAGAAAGGAAAAGAAAGTAGAGATCTGATCTAGAAACTAGACAAAATGAATTACAGGTCAGAGTAGATCAACCGAAAATTATAGAATCCAATAATTTTTACTGTGAAAACAACCCAAGCCTACTGTCGGCGTGTCTGGTGAGTTTTTAAAGAGTGAAAAACATAACATCCTCATTGGTTGGGCGGCTTATAGTAGTGAAGTGAGGCCAGTAACAGGTATGGTCATAAATGGTTTTTACATTGTCGCCCTTTAAAATAGCCTCCTGCTCAACGACAAGTGGATTATTTGGGAAAGTTACAATATGGATAAATGTGGTGGAGTTGAGGGATTCTATTTGTTTTATCCATCTCCAAAGCCAGAACCAGCAACAACTTAACATCAGTGGGCCTACATAATAATCAATATTTCATAGTTGCAAATGACTGCTTTATCGAAAAAAAAAAATGTTGTTTTTAAAGAAGCATTTGAAAAGGTTAAACTATGCAGTGCAAAGATACTACAGAAAATCCAGTGAAACATGTCAAGATAGAGAGACTTATTATGGGTTATAGTCCTCTTTCAACTGTGCTAGCAACAAGTGATTGGAGGAGAGTCATAAAATTTTGAAAGGTACCGGTTACAAAGAGTCAACATCAAATGGATAACTGATATGGCATTTTCTCCTACAAATAGGCATATAGCAGTTGCCTCTGCTTGTTGTAATACAATGCTTGAAATGCAGAACGAGTCCTCTAAAAATATATCAAGGCCATTCAGACCATGGTGAGGCTATGATTGAAACAAAACTCAATGAAAACTGCAAATATATTGAACAGGATACCTTGGAACTCAATCAACTTATCAACCATCCAATAAATAAAGATGGATTTGAGGTCATAGTCCTTCTGGGTCATAGCACGAGTTGCCAGGATATTATGCACTATATACAAACAAATACTTCCTATTCAAAAGTTGATGGTGATGTTATTAATCTGGAAGTTTACAGATATTTAAGACAACAGTCACAGCTGATTATTATTCCATGTCAGCTTTACAATAATACCCTGATTATTATTCCATGTCAGCTTTACAATAATACCCATGATTAGCATCTGTCTACTTCAAGAAGTGCATCAACAAATATTGGAGGCTGCTCAAAATGAATACATTGTATCCTTGTTTAAGTATTTCTTGGAGTACACTGATTGGATTGGAGTACAGAGAAAACTTATGAGCAACCGTTATGAGATGAATTTGGCGATAACCTTTCCGTCGCTTTGAGGACAAAGCGTTTGAAAGGGGGATGACATGTTAGGATCCTATCCTAACATTAATTAATAATAATAATAATAATAATAATAATACATGTTATCCTATGGTTATATTAATAAATAATATAATAATTAATTATATTAATTATTATATTATTATAAGATTAGGGTTAGGGTTAGGAAGCATGGTGACTCTTCACTCATAACCCTAAAGGGGTATAAGACACTATGTGATTCTATCATTTAAGATATCCATGAAATATATAATATATGATTTATTAAATCATTGAAGGGACTTCCCAACAATATCAAAAGCGATTCTTTTAGTTTTAGGTTATTTATTATTTATTTATCAATTTTATGTGCTAGGAACCCTAGGTTCCTACCACAACAACCCAGCCTGATGTTGTGGTTTCCTCAGGTGATCTGGTCTCAAACAAGCCTTCCACCCAACAAATGCTAGCCTTCCATGCTCCTTTAGGGTAAGCAACCTTCCAAGCTTCTTCAGCCTTCTCAACCTTCCACTAGTATTCCATCCTTTTGTTGTAGCTCTTTCAGTCGACCCAACCTTCCATGCTCCTTCAGGCTTATCAGCCTTCCACGTTCCTTTAACCATCCCAACCTTCTATCCAACATCCCAACCTTTTGTTGTTTCTCCTTTAGCCAACCCAACATTTCACGCTCCTTTAGTCAACCCAACCTTCCACACTCCAAAGATCAACTCATTATTTAACCTTCCATGCTCCTTCAGCCTCTAGGTTTGTTGATCATTAAAGCACCAAATCACTTGCCAAGCCCCTTAGGGGGCTGATACCTTAAATATTATTATTATAAACCTACACATTTAATCATAGAGTATATATACATTTTTAATGTAAAGTGGTTTATTAATTTTATATAGAAATTAAATCATTTTTTTCAATTTCACAAACAATTTTATTTTATTATAATTATAATTTTTAAGAAATATTTATAAATGAACAAATAGAATACTAACTTGAATGAAAGCTTAAGTAATAACAAAGACATTTGTTAGAAAATTTGAGAGCAACAATGTGGGAAAATACGTTAGAAGAAAAAAAACATTATCTTATTGAATTTAACTTTACATTAAATAGTCATTAGAATATGTCTCTATAGGAGAAAATATTTATTTAAGAAAATATGTTTATAGTCTAATTGTAGACTAACTCACACCAACTTAAATATGAAACACGCAAGTACAAAAGACTAACAAAAATAGGAAGAGAGGATATCTACCTTTTGCACACTAGGTATAGTTGAGATACATGAGCACTTTATTTTTAATTTTTTGATTAGGTGGAAGAAAGGGTTTTAAAAGGATCCTTGAACCTTTTACAAATCCAAGAAGGGTTTTAAGAGTCCCCAAACTTTATACAACAACAAAGCCTCGAAATACGGTAGCTAGAGAAACCAAGAAGAGAAATTGAGAGAAGAAACATGATCTGACAATAGAATCCAAGAACAACAGGAAGAATTAGATGCCGAGGATCCTAACCGACCTTTAAAAAATAAAATCTAATAAAATTAAAATCTCAAGGAAATTCTTGGGATTCATCCAAAACACCTAGACTTGCTTCAAAGAAAAGATAATTTTTTTTAAAAAGAAATATTTCTCACATAATCGAAGAAACACAGGCCCGAGGAGAAACTTGGGATCCACCCAAACTTCCAAGACCTGATACATAAAAGAACCAAAATTACAAGAAATGTTTCCCATCGAAAACACAAACCCACTCCAAGGAAATTCAAAAGATTCATTTTGAAAAGTATCCCACCCAAGCAAGGAAACACACTCCTGCTCCAAGAAAAAATAATCAATTTGAAAATTTTCCACCCAAGCCATGGGGGTAAGGGATTCTCTATAGTCCTACAAGCACCCACTCAAATTTGAGTCAAAAGAAAGCTTAAGACTCCCAGATCCAAGCTGCAACAAAACCATTTACAAAAGTAAATTCTTAGGGAAAATAAACAAAGGTAAATCTAAATCCACGAACCCTGGATCCCTTAAACCTAACACCACCTAACAAAGATTCACCATAACCATAAATCCTAGGACTCTAACCGCAGGTCTAACTTGCCTAATATTTATTTGCTCTCAACAACCTAGAAAAACCATGGATCCAAGAGAGGTTAGCAAAAAAAAAATACAACCAAAAGGTACAATATCAACAAGCAATCCACTATCGGGGCCACTTAACAGAAAACTCAAAGGCTGCAGACTCAGGATATAAACTATCTAGATCGATTGCTTTGTCTTGCCAATTTTATTTTTTTCCAACCTGACATAGAGGCCTCGAGAGGGAAAGCCTACCATAGAATCATAGGAATCACGACACGATCCTCATTCTCCGATAGTAGAACACCAGGGCCAACATTAAAACCCTTGAAAGCTAGAACCCTGCTCACAACAACAAATATAATTTGCACCATCGAGACTCTGCTCACCTTTGCCTTAGCAATTTGATTCTTTTCCCAACCCAACATAGATACCTTGAAAGGAAATGTCTACCATAGAATCATAGGAATCATGAGATGATCCCCATTCTTCGATAATAAAACCCTAGGACCAACAATAAAATCCTTACAAGCCGAAACCCTACTCACAACAACAAATAGAATTTACACCATATTTTGGCCCAAAACAAAGACCACAGAAGGGAAATCCCATAGGAACAGTGTTAGGATCCTCCATCCTAACATTATTAGTTAGTATTATTAATCATTTAATTATTATCTTATTTATTCATAAAGTGAACCATCACATCTCTTCATAACGTGAACGATAATGTCTCTTCATCGATGTAGCTTTAGGGTAGATATATATATTAGGTTGGCCATTCACACAAATCATCCAAGAAGAAGAATATATATTTGTTTAAACCCATTGAAGAGATTCTCAAACCACTACAAAAGGCGATTCGTATCTAAAAGCGATTCTATTTATTTTATTTATTTCTCATTTATTAAATTATTGTGCTAGGAACCCTTGGTTCCTACCATCTGGTATCAGAGCATTATGGATCCAACCATGTGGGACCAAAAATTTGAGGAAGAAGTTCAGAAATTGAAGGCAGAATTTCGAGAATTGGGGAAACCATTCGAAAATATTATAAAAAAAATTATTAATAAGTTTAGTGGGGATCTTATGGAATTGGAAGCAGAGGAAAATGAAGAAATTGCACATGAGGAAGATGAGGAAGATAAGGAAGATGAGGAAGCTAAGGAAGATGAGAAATATAATGAAGATGTGGAAAATGAGGATAATGAGCAAGCAATACCCAAAACACCTGATCACAACAATGAAGGCAATACGGTTGATATACTAGAAGTGATTGATGCATCAAGCAAGGATGAGGTAGACATTCCCAAAGTGACTCATTATGGCCAAACATGCACTCTACAAGAACTACACTCAATTTCCTCTCCAATAGTGAGTTATCGCCACAAGGTCAAACCTATTCAAAAACAAGGCAGAAAGGTGACTGCACACTCCTCCATTGCCTCTCCTAGGGAACAACAGGAGAATGTAGAAGTTTTACCACCTATTTTTATGCATCATTCTAAGGTGTTCGAAGAACCCCAAGGATTGCTCTTCCCTCATCATCACAATATTTACTAATATTTTTGACACTCTCCCGTTAACACTTCATCCTTCTCGATATCCATGCCTACGGAAGGATGACATTAAAAGAGTCCAAGAACTTACGTAAATCCTTCTTGGAAAATAAAGGATAAAGCTCCTCACTTTGAGCTTTGAGGACAAAGCTCTTTTTAAGGAGGGTGGCATGTTAGGATCCTCCATCCTAACATTATTATTTAGTATTATTAATCATTTAATTATTATATTATTAACTCATAAAGTGAACCATCACATCTCTTCATAACATGAACCATCACGTCTCTTCACCAACGTAGCTTTAGAATTTATATAAATATATATATATATATATATATATATATATATATATATATATATTAGGTTGGCCATTCACACAAATGAATATATATTTGTTTAAACCCATTGGAAGGATTTCCCAAACTAATGCAAAAGGTGATTCTATCTAAAAGTGATTCTATTTATTTTATTTATTTCTCAATTATTAAATTATTGTGCTAGGAACCCTTGGTTCCTACCAAACAACTTAGGATCCACACTCTTAGGATCCATGTTCCTGGGCAGAACATCTCTAGGATCAGCCAATGAAACACCAACAATGGAGATTATGCACATAAAAATACTAAAAAATTGAGGAATGCTTTTGCACATAGTAAACTTTCTATAAACCTCCAAACTCTTGTCCAAAAACAATAAATAAAGCTTTTCACCTAAAATAGAAAACAAGCATAGGACTTCCAAAAAGGACTCAAGATCCACTGGGGATTTGGATAAACCCTAATTCTAGTTGGAACCAGACCTACTTGCATGTCGAAAACAACACCACTCCCGCTCCCTCTCCTTCAATGAGTTTACATAGGTTTTATGAGGGGTCCTAATCCCCTCATACTAATTGGGATTTATTTTAGAATGCAAGACATAAAAATAATAGAGTTAGCTATATTGATACTCTCATTAAAAGCAAGTTTTGTTTGAAAATAAAGTAAAAAAAGTAAAAGAATTGATCATTAAAATCATTAACAAAAGAAAAAATAATTAACTTAATTTTTGTGTTTTTTTTTTAAATAGGGAAATCGGTAACATCTCTTCATTTTTAACTATTGATCATAGGGTCAAATCTTTGAGAAAAATATTGTCAATCACAAGTTAAATCCTTGGAGTTGCCACTATAACCTCTACCTTGTCTTTGGGAGACCCTAATGACTTAAGGTTGGTACCGTCATTGTTAGGCTTACGTGCATTCAACGGAGTTAGGTCAGACTACTACATTTACCCCAACAAGGTTTACCTCCAAGGTTTAAACCTGGGTCTCTTTTTAATAAGCGCTTGGGACTTGACGTAAGCCTGCATTCAACGAAGTTAGGTCAGAGAACTTACCAATCCACCCTTGGGACTTGACTTAATTTTTGTGGTTAATAGTCATGGTTTTTTAAAAGTTATTGAGAATATATTTTTTTTCCTTTATGAATATTCAAAATCGCCTTTTAATTAGAAAGCTTCCATAATTATTTAATTGGTCATACATGAGATTGCAAGGACCCTACTTGTATTATATGCATTATATTGTGATAATAAATTAATAATCATAAATATATGTATGACAACTTTTCATACTATTTAATAAAATGTTTTTAAAATTTATAATATATAAATAATTTATAAATAATAATAAAATAAAAACTTAAAATATCTTTAATCATTTAATTTTTATAGAAATACATTTCAAAAACCTTTAAATTAAAATAAAATAATAAAAAAAAAAAAACTTGTTATAAAAAAATAAAAAAATTAAATTCTCTTTATAATATTCGTCTCTTATCCCTTTAATAATTAAAATTATATATAAATACATTTCAAAAACTTTTAAATTATCTCTTAAATATTATACATATTTATTATAGATATTAAACCTGAATCACATTCTCAGTAATACAAGTGACATCCTTAAGAGTAAACCACACCCAAAAAACTTTAAATCTTTATTAAATATATAAAATATTTATAAAAAAATAAAAAAATAATATCCGCTTGATAAAGACTAGCCCTTATCTCCTTCTATGTATGTTCATCATGATAATCATCATGCAGTTCAACTTTACAACTCAATCATTGACACCCATACGCGGTCCCGCGATCCTTGTCCATTATTCCGAAATTTCTGATGTGGTATATACAAAAATATCTCTATAAATATGTGGTAGATACAAAAATATCTCTATAAATAGATTGAAGATGACATAAAGTTGCCTCTCGATATCTATAGAAGATTTCATTTCTTTGGACATTATTTAACAAATGTTCACATTCTAGGCCACATCAAAAGATCAAAACACTTTCAAATTTGAGTGAAAAATTTTAAGAATTTTTTTAAGGTAAAGTATAATTGATGATATAATTGAAGGTTATATTTTTGGGTATTGTAATTGGCATTCTTCTTAGTGATTTGAATTGAGGTTATTAAAATGAAATCCTAACACTATTTTATTTATTTATTTATTTTTGTTGCTTGATAGGAGTTGGTTATAGCCACACTATTTTTAGTAGTTGGTAAGCGCAGGGTTCAAACCATACTATTTTTAGTAGTTGGTATTCAAACCACAGGAGTTGCATTCACCAAACCTATTTTACTTTGTTGTTTTATAATCTGACATGAAATAGACCATCAGGTGCTCGGAACTCGTACCATCATCAATCTTACGTACACTTAAAAGATTCAGATCAGACTACTACCTTTGCAACAGACTTCCCTAAGGTTTAAGCCAACAACATATTACTAGGATATCCTTATAAAGGTAATTTTTAAGACTTTATAATCATCAATTCAATCGAAAGTATTCCTTTATACCCAAAGTATTTTTTATACTTGCAAAGGGAGAGACAAGGGCCTAACCTGTTCAATCTCCTAAATAAATGGGCACACTCATGTTTTTTTTTTTTTAATATTAAATATATAGTCCCACGACATTCCAATGGTATGTCATTGATATTTCATTTTAATTACTTTAATTTAGTTTTAATTACAGGAAGGGAGACCCTTTGATGCCATGCCCTTGAGGAGAGTGTTGTACTTTAATTTTTTTTAAGGAAAAGATTTATTTACTTAACAAAAAGATACAAAAATTCTTTGTTCAGAGAAATCAAAGTGGACAGAGAATTCTAAAAGACAGAAAATGATTTCATTAGTAAAGTCCTTATCATCCTTGCACTTTAATTTAACAATATTTATTTTTTGAAAGTTTATAAATTATATATATATATATATATATTTTGTTGGTTTATTATAATAAACTTATAGTAAGTATTTATATCCTAATTTTTTTAATTGAACCTTAAAATTAAAATATATATCTTCTCTTTGCATTAGAATTTTCAGTTTTTTTTTCAAAATAATTTAATGTTTATTATTATATTCACTTGAGTTATTATATTATATATATATATATATATATATATATATATATATATATATATATATATATATATAAAGTCTCCATCAATATTCATAAAGCTACCACTATAACCACCGCTCCACCTCGGTAAACATTTACTCCATTGAGGGAAACTTGGAGGGGCTCGAGATTGGAACCGTCGACCTCAAGTTGGCAAACATTCAATGAAAAAAATGAGTTATTATACATTATTAAAATTCAAATTAACATGTGAGGTCTCTCTTATAGCTATAGGTAAATTTTATTACCTGCATCCACTATGTGGTTTTGTTTAAGCCATGTAGTTATTTTGCTAAGGCAATGGCGTAACAAGTAGCATTTAGAAGCTCAAAAGGTAAATAGATCAACACCAGATGAAACCCTTGTGGCAGATGCAAGGAAGAAAGAATGGCATAAGGATAGATGAAAGATTGTAGAGTAGTGCCAAGAGTAGAAAGGTATGCCTGAATGCAATATCAAGTGAGGCAGTTAGCAAAGAAGTGAGCAGAAGCCTATCGGATAGTAAAAAATGTTAAGGTAATAAATTCTAGCAAAATAAAGCAAAAAATATGAAAATTTAGCTAAGAATGGTCAGAAACATAACAATGTTGATGTCAGCAGATGCATAAAAAAAATTTGGCATCCAATGTTCTTTGAAAGAAAAGCATGTTATAGCTTGACATTCGATTTTCGACATCTAACACTCAAGCAAAATTGAAGCCAAGAAATGCAAGCAATCGGATGAACAATGATGTTGACATCATCAATGTGACATTAAAAATATGACATAGTCTGAAAGAAGGGCCCAAATATTATAAGGCATTAGGTTTGACATATGATGTCATACTTTGCAAGTTTTTCGAAGGCATCAGGCTTCAAAGGTGATGATATCATCATCAAGAGCTTAAATGCCCAACAAACCAAAATGAATACTAGATGTAAAATAAATCTAAGGTATAAGACAACAACAAAGCATTAAGGATCAAACAAAGAAACTCGATTTTTGGCACTATGCATTCAAAAATTGGGCCACCCAACTATTCAAGCAATGAAGTTATCAAGAGAGAAAAGGATCTCTGGCACCTAACATGAAGAAATGGTAGAAGAAGCAACACTTAGCCAAAATAAATTGTTTGATAGTAAGCAATATACTCTCATGTTGCTACCTTCTACATCAAAGCTTTGGACTCATCCTAGTTAGCAAGGTCATGCATGCCAATCAATTTCTAAACATCATTGTTGTTAGAGGATACCAATAGTCAAAGGATCCTCCATCACACACCTACCCCTACTTAGCTAGCTAAGCATAACAAAAAGGAGTGGATCATAATCAAATGGTTAGAATCCAATGATGCAATTCATAAGTTGATTTTACAAAAGAAATCCCTATCACACACATTAACAAAGTATGATTCAAGCAGTTAGGCATAACTTACCTGAATGCGACAACCACTCTTTGTGCCTATTTTGAGAGGCCTACAATATGCTCTATAGGAAATCATGATATAATAACTAAATATATTGTAATATATATATATATATATATATATATATATATTTGAACATAACTCATTCGGGAGGTCGACCCTTTAGCGTTTACAATTGCATAACTATATGGTCTTTTGAATGAAGATTGGATTGTTGTCTAGCCTCTTTCTCAACTTTTGTAAAACATATATGTATTCTAAGTGATTAAGAATTTCTTATGCATGGTTAATTCTATTAATATTATTCTGCTTTCTAGATTTCTCCCTAGAGTTTTTGTTCATTAGTTCCTGGAATGCTTGATAATGCTTATTGTCATGATTACAAGTTTTGTCATAAGGAAAGTAAGTTGGTCTGTTAGGCAATCTAGTTTATTTCAGATTGCTAGACTCTCATGCATTATGTCTCTTGATATTGCTAAATCTGCACCACTTTTAGCTTAGCTTCTAACCTTAGGTATTCCTTACTTTAGTCTATCACCTCATTTTAGTTAGTTTAGCTAGGACCATAGGAGCCGACCTACTCTAGAGGTTGACTCAAAGATACCTATTTTTGATCCATTCAATCTTAGACGAGGTCTTGAGGGTGCAACTCATCCACTTAGTAAAATTTTGGACCAAGAGTTTTTGCCACACCTGGTGGAATTCTCACCTTCCTGATTAAGCAAAACCGTGGTGATATTATACTTTAGTATATCATATCCCAATCACTGGGTGACTCCACTAATATAATCAAATTATAAACCTAACAACTATTGAACATGCCAATAGTTTTTGGCACACCCAATGGGACCCGAGTATCCCACCCAAAAAAGAAGTTTAATAAAAGCTAATTACCCATCGTATGCCAAGAGTTTTTTGGCATGCTCAGTGGGACAAGAATTCATAGATCCTATTTTAATTACCTGGACGACTCAAGATACTGATGAATAGTCGTGACCTCGCATGCAAATATTGTATGTTCACCTGGCGACTTTTTTGAAGACAAGAATAAAAATATTTTGACGACTCTGCTGGTAAGGAAACTCAAAATCAAATGGTGAAAATGTCATAAATCCTAGATATTTTAATAAGAACCAATCATATGGCTTCACGAGCATATTAATTTAATTCTTAGAGCCATGGTTGGAAAAAATTTCCTGGCTTGGAATAGTGCTAGATCACTCAATATCCCAGATCTCCATGGAATTCCTTAGGTTGCATTAAGGCTATTGCCAATTTTTGATGGTAGGAAAAAACTACCTATGAGCATTATCATGATGTTTCATCCTTGGCCACATTTTGTAATATAATCTTTGAACATGTTATGGTAAGACTACTTCCTCAATCCTTACAGGATAAGGTATTGCAATGGTACAAATATTTAGAAGACAATAGCATTAGGGCTTGGGATGACTTGGCTGAACCACTAGTCTTGGTGTTTGATGACCCAAGATATCTCTTTCCACTGATCATGCATTTTCCTATATTAAAAGATATCCTCATGAAGCTCTCCTAGATTTTAACCTTAGATTCAAAATATTATGGGATATAATCCCTTGGAAAATAAAGCCATCACAAGCACATGCTTATATCTACTATATCCAAGATCTAAATTTAAACTTGGCCCTCCAAATTCAACATCATCAAAAAATATTCCTAAATATTTTCCAAGTGGCCATAAGGGCTAAAAATATATCTATTTTTGTAGGAAAACTACCTCCTAAGTTTGACAAGCTCGACGCCCCCTTGTATCATCAAATAGACTTACAGACCCCTTTGGCAGACTCACCATTAGCCCAACTAGTAACTCTAGTGGATACAATACCCTTAGTTTTGTGAAAACCTACAAATTTTTATTCAATTGAAATAAATTTGGAATATATACATAACCAAGGTGGTTGGCAATCCGTTCAAACAGTTCAATAACTACCCAACCAAGCACTTTATGAATAGCATATTTAATAATGCAATAAAATAATGCCTATGCTAACATCCCCCCTTATTACATTATTGGCAAATACAAAGAGCATTGCAAAACAATTCAAATTTGACACGTGCAAGTGCCTTGGTGAAAATATCTGCAACTTGCTCATCAGTGGGAATGTACTGGAGCTGTATGTGGTGCTTTGGAACTTCATCTCGAATGAAATGACATCGAGTGTCAATGTGTTTGGTATGCTCATGAAATACTGGATTCTTGACAAGATTCAAAACACCTTGATTATCGCAAAACAAATGAAGTGGAAGATTCTTTGGAAGACCCATGTTTGTAAGAATGTGACTTAACCACATTATCTCGTAGACTGCTCCACTTGTTGCATGATATTCTACCTCTGTAGAAGATAAAGCAACCACCTACTACTTCTTACTATGCCAAGAGATAGGTCCAGATCCAAGATGGAAAATGTATCCAGAAGTCGACTTGCGATCATCAATGGATCCGGCATAGTCTGAGTCCATGTATCCCTGTAAGAAGAACTTGTCATTCTTCTTGTACTCCAGGCCATAGTCTGTACTACCACGGACATAATGAAGAACTCTCTTTGCTGCTTTCCAATGACTCACCTTAGGTTCCTGCATGAACCTTGAAAGATAACCCATAACAAAACTGAGATCTGGCCTGGTATTTGTCAGATATATGAGACTCCCAATCAGTTGGCGATAGAGAGTACCATCTACCTATGGTGATTTATCATATCATGATAACTTAAGTCCTGGCTCCATTGGAGTCGCTTTAGACTTACAATTAGTCATGCGATATTTTTCGACCAATGTCTTGGCATACTTCTTTTGTGTTACTCTGATATGATTCTTTTTTGAGTCACTTCCAAACCAAGACAATAGTGAAGAAGTCCTAGATCTATCATTTCAAAATATTATTTCAAATCATCTTTCACTGCATCAATCATGTTCTCTGAACTGCCTGTTATGATCAGATCATCCACATATAGTACCAAAATCACTATGTCAGAACCATTGTTCTTGATATAGATATTTGCATCTGAAGGACTTCTTTTGAATCCATGTTGCACTAGGTGACTATCTATTTTGATGTACCAAGCTCGTGGAGCTTGTTTTAGCCCATACAAGGATTTGACCAACTTGTAAACTTTTTGTTCTTGCCCTTCAACCACAAATCCTTTTGGTTGGGTCATGTACACTTCTTCTTGTAGGTCACCATTCAAGAAAGCACTTTTTACATCCATCTGATGTAACTTCCACCCAAACTGAGCTGCCATGGCACAAAGTACTCGAATGGTAGTCATTTTTGCAGTAGGGGCAAAAGTCTCTTCATAATCTATGCCTTCTTTCTGAGCATAGCCCTTTGCAACAAGATGGGCCTTATGCTTATCAATAGTACCATCTGCCTTATACTTCACTTTGAACACCCATTTGCAGCCAATGGGCTTCTTTCCTGAAGGTAGATTAACTAGCTTCCATGTATGATTTTTCATGAGAGATGTATGTTCTGCTTCCATAGCAGCCTTCCACTGAGGCTCACTAAGTGCATCTTGAACTGTTGTGGGTTCATTCTCATCCAATGCTGACATATAAACCCGTTCATCATCCATATCTATTTCTCTATCTTCCTCTGCATCTATAGATAGTTCATCAAATTATTGGTAAAGCTCATCAACCTCTGAAGTTGATGCCTCTACTCTCATCTTTTGAGTCATGCTACGAGTACAAGGTCGATCTAGAGTTAGATCTGGAAGTGAAGTCAACTTTGAATCTCTCAATGTGCTAGTATACCATTTTGGAACCTTGTTCTGTGGGGGTGGAACCTCTTTCTTAGGCTCCTCTTCCTCTAGGTATACAATTGTAGATGTGTTATCTGATGTGAAAGCTTCATCAAATACCACGTCTCTACTAGTGTGTGTTTTCTTGGTCATAGGATCTATCAACCGATATCCCTTTGAATGCTCATCGTAACCAAGAAAAATACATTGTAAGGTTTTCTCATCTAACTTCTTCCTCTTCTATTTTGGTATGTGCATGAATGCCTTACATCCAAAAACTCTTAGATGAGAAATGGAGGGTTTCCTACCACTCCATGCTTCTTGTGGAGTCATGCCCTATAGAGCTCTTGTGGGTGCTCTATTCAGGAGGTATGATGTTGTACTCACTGCTTCTACCCAATACTCATGCTCAAGATGTGCCCCCTTAAGCATACATCGAACCATTTCCATAATGGAATGATTCCTCCTTTCAACAACTCCATTTTGCTATGGAGTATAGGTGGTTGTCAGTTGTCTCTTAATCCCATGTGCATTCAAAAATGATGAAAATTCCTTGGAGGTATATTCCCCCCTCGATCTGAGTGGAGGGTTTTGATGGAACATCCTGACTCCTTCTCAACAAGCTTCTTGAACTGCTGAAAGTACAGAAATACCTCTGACTTCAATTGGAGAAAGAAAACCCACATCTTCCATGAGTAATCATCAACAAACAATTGAAAATACCTCTTTCCACCATAGTTGTTTGGCATAGGACCGCACAGATCGGTGTGTACCAACTCCAAAGGTTTCTTAGCTCTTGAAGAGCTAACCTCAAATGGTACCCGATGTTGCTTCCCTGCTAAGCAATCCGAGCATACTGGCAATGTGGATGAAAGGTTGGGAAGGCCTTTCACCATCTCATATTTTCTCAACTCAAGCAAATATCCTGAACTCAGATGCCCATATCTCTTGTGCCAAAGAGAAGTAGCCTCCTTTGTAGTTGCTACCATGGCAACATGAGGCATGGAAATGACATCTAAGATGAACAAGCCATGCTTGTATGATCCTGTTGCTACATGCTTTCCCTTTCTAGTGATGAAACATCTCTTTCTACCCTCCTCAACACTAAAAACAACATCCATATCTCTATCCAAGATCTGAGGGATGGACAACAAATTGTTGGCCAATCCAGGAACATAGAGTACCTTCTCAATATGACATTTGCCATCTAGAAGAGTGATGGAAACATCTCCTTCACCCTGGACTCGATAGGTCTGATCATCAACTATTATCACTGGCTTACCTTCCTTTTCCTCAAATATCTCAAACCATGATCTATCTCCAATCATGTGTTTACTAGCACCGAAATCAATATACCACACTGCATCTTTCTGCTGAGAAGATGTGTGAGTCATGAGCACCTTGTGTGCTCACTCAGAATCTGAGTTCGAGTCTGATTTGGCATAAGCAACATTCCCCTTGGGTTGCTTATTCTTCTTCTATGGTTTGTATTTCCCTTTGCCCTTCTTCTTGTGATCTTGGTCATTGTGTTGTTTATTCTTAAACCAACACCTGTTGGTGTCATGGTTATTCATATCATAGATTTTGCAATATTGCTTGTCTTTTTGTTGAGGTTGTTTCCCTTTTCCTTTTGATGAAGATCCTCCCTTATAAAAATTACCTTGTTTCTTACCCCCTTGTTTGGAGTAGAGGGCATTATCTAGCACTTCATCTTTCTGAAACTGATTTGCCTCCTCAGTTTGAAGCAAATTTACCAATTCCACAAAGGTAACTTGTCTACCAGACACATTGAGAGAGGTAATCAACACCTTGTAGGATTCTGGCAAAGCTCTCAAGATGATTGAGGTCAAGAGAGTATCTGCCACTATCTCTCCCATAGCATTCAATTTGACTTTCAATTCTACCACTCTGCATAGGAATAGGTCAATTGTCTCACCAGATTTCATACTGAGTGTATGTAGTTGAGTTTGAAGGTTTAGAATAGTGGACTGATTCTTTCCTTCATAAATGGTAATCAAAGCATCCCAAGCTTCCTTACCAGATTTGGCATCACAGATATGAGGTTGGACCTCATCTGTAGTAGCAAGCAGAATAAACATGAGACATCTTCTATCCTTCTTATCAAAGGCCTCTTGATCTACCCCTACTATTGTAGGATATTTTGTAGTGCCAGTCACTACATCCCACAAATATTCAACCTGAAGGATAGCTCTCATATTTGTCTTCCATGGTGCAAAGTTAGAACCTTTGAGCAACTGTGAATCTGATAGATATTTGTGAATAGTGGCCATTGTGAAGGTTCCTTATAACACCAAATGGTCCCCCTTTATTTATACTTGCAAAGAGTACGTGAAAGGGAATTCAATCAAATTGATGGCACCTACCTCAAAACCCTTCGAAAGAAGGTTGATGAGTTGGAGGAGTTTAAGCCAAACAATTAGAAAGAATTAGGGTATTAAATGGAGTGAATATCAAAACTGGTTTTCCTTATTTCTCCTCGATGATTTATAGAGAACAATAGCTCAGACATCATTGTTGCAGCTATATTAGGTGTTAGATACAGTAGTCCAAGCATGACAACATCACCTGTAAGTGTGGACCAGAGGTACCGTATATACCGAACGTTGTTGTGCAATAAATTGCACAAATAGGTGTAAAATTTGGGGTCTTTTCTTTGCTTTGTATATTTTACTTTATGATTGAAATGCAAGAAAACAAGAAATTTAAATGCAAAAACAATCACAAGTGCCCACAAATTTAAACACTTAGGTGTCGGTTTCCATCGAAAATGCACCTATTACAATGCCAATTTTGTTACAATGATGATATTCAAATCCAAATGTTCTTTTCAAATCAACAATTTTCTTCCCCCCTTTGTCTTAGAATTTTGCAAAAGAAAATGCTTTTGATCCCCCCTTTTTGTTGCAAAATAAACAAGGAAGAAAAAAATTGAGATATACCCTTTCAAAGTTTTATGAAGTGCAAATAGTTACTTATCCCTCCATGAGAAAAAAATGCACTAGGTTTTAAACACAATATGGTGCAAATAGTTACTTATCCCTCCATGAGAAAAAAATGCACTAGGTTTGCATCCAACGTGAGTGGAAAAAATGCACTAGGTTGTCAAAGAAAGCCTTATCCCTCCATAACAAGAAAGTGGTTTTATAAAAAAATGTGTTTCTTTATAAATAAAAAAAATGGTGTGTTGTTTGTGTTTAGAAAGAAAAAAAATGCATTAGCATTGGTGTTTGCCAAAAATAACCTTAGAGAAAAACCTTATCCCTCCAAGAGATGATGCAAATTTCAAACCAAACAAAGAAAAAAGTAAAAAATAACCTTTCACCCTTTGAAAACACATCGTCGTCAACAAAAATAGGGGAGGCTTGGCACCGATGAGACTTGATCCCTCGACCTGACACTAGCCAAAGCTTCTACCACGGGAAAGCTACCAACCCGCCTATCGGGACGTTGGAAATAAAGGGACAGACGGTTCATTTTATATGTTTCTTCACCGCTTTACAAAGAAAAAAAATAACTTTTAGGACTATTTGTCCCACATCGCTTGTGTAGCGATGTTTGCACCCTTTATGAACTGTGAAGCACAATATGTGCTTTGATTACCTTCGAGCAATCTGTTCTGCCAACAAATATTTTTGCCACTCGAAGAAACTTCTCAACTGATACCACGTTCTCCCTAAACTTTGCCATGTACTTGCCAACTAACTGCCTAACTGCTGCCACATGTTCTCTTGTCATATCAGCAAAGTCTAGTTAGTCGCCATGTTAGCAAAGTCTAGTCAGCCTCCACGTCAGCCTTCTACCACGTCAGCAATGAGTCAGCACAGTAAATTCTAATCAGCTGGTCCTCGATTCATGTGCCTCCATCCACGTTCACCAGTCCTAAATCCATGTGCCTCTATCATATTTTGCAAGTCTTGAACTAGGAGTCTCACGTGTCTTCTCGATAATAATGCCACCTGTGAGTTATCTTGATAATCATGCTACTTTCAGATTCAATTATGTCATCCACTACAGGTTTTCCAGGGTTCTGCAATGTTTGGAATGCTCGGCTACATTTGGAGTGGTGCTAGCAACGAGATCACCTTACCCAGAAAAACAAAGCATCTTGCCCAATATCACGACTTGATCTGGTACCATGTGAAAACCTATGGATTTTTATTCAATTGAAATAAATTAAGAATATATACATAACCAAGGTGGTTAGCAATCCATTTGAATAGTTTAATAACTACCCAACCAAGCACTTGATGAATAGTGCATTTAATAATGTAATAAAATAATGTCTATGCTAACAAGTTCAGTACTCATATGAAAAGATTCATATATTATTGAAGCCCTAGACAACTCAAGAGATAAAGGATATCATCCAACATCTTACCAATGAGCTTGTAGAAATTGAAAAATAGAAGGAAAACTCCTATTCAAACTAGCTCAAGGGTTCAACACCTAAAGACATAATAGTGAACTGCATTCTTTTTTAGGGATAAATCACCAATTATAGGATGTTATGTCCCTTGCAATGGACTCGAATCATTACTTGACAATATAGAAACACTTTGCAATTAATCCAACCAGCCCAAATGAAAGGTTGGATGAAGCAAAGCAAAAGGAGAATGAATAAGATGAAGATGAAGATGAAGTTGAAAGTAACTTGAATCTACAAGGATATTATGAGGAAAAACAAAGGCCAAAGACATGTCCAAAGCAATGTAGTTCGAAATAATTATGCCTATGTTTCCAAAACAAGTAGGCTTATCAAATTATACTATTCAACCATAACAAGAGCACAAAGGAAGGATATGGTAGAGATCTATGGAGAACTATCCCAAAAGGCAACATAGCTAAAAGGTATATCCCAAGGCAGTACTATTATAGAAGCCAAAGAACTAGGGGAATATATGCTAATGTCTAGTCAAGTGAATCTAGTTGAAACAACTTTGCATGACCTAGAAGTCAATTAAATGCATAGTTTAAATCCAAAATCAGCACACAAGCAATCATCTCTTGGCGTTGGAAGGATGGGTATTGCACAACTGTGTAGTTGATCCGGGAGCTAATATTTCTATTATGACTCAAGAAGTATGATGCTATAGGTAAATAATACAACATAATTGACTCTAGAACACTACAGATCAAAGGAGTGATAGTTCAAAAGGTAGGAGTCATCAAAGAAGTCCTAATTTTATTGCATAAATTTCTAGACTTAGTAATAATTAGAAATGTGATGATCATTGCTTTTCCACCAACATTTGGGATGAGCTTGTCCAAGGATTTATTATAATATATATGAGGACATATGGCACAATATCAAATTATTATTCCATGTATCTAAAATATGGTCTAAGTTCAAGCTAAAAAACTCTAGCCTTACCACATTGGAAAATATCAAGAAGAAAAGAACATACACCTAGCCAAAATAAATATAACTAATTGGTTGAAATATGAGCAAAAATAAATTAGCAGTAGGTCAATCCTGAGTGGATATAAAGCAGTATGGTTATCACACTTAGGAAATTGGAATAATTTATAGAGCAACTATAATTTTTTGTATCATATGATGAGCCACATGTTCCAACAACTAAATCTAAATATTACATGACAACCACAAGAAAGATGGCACTTTGCTCAAGAGTATTCTAGATTGCATCCCAAAGCAGTAAGTATAGATCAAATTGAAGATATCCAACTAACATGGGATATGCTACACAGACCAATCTGTATTGAAAAGATGATAGGACATTCAATCAATGAAGAAAATTCATTGGTGCTGATTTTCAATAATGTTTTTTGAGCAACCAGGGAAGATGACATAGGCATAAATTCAACTTTGTGGAAAAACCCTTATAGACATAGGGAAGATGACATTGAATTAATTTACTTCTTCATGATTTAGCAAAACTTCAATGGGTTAATGAGGCAATTAGAAGGGCAAAAATAATTGCCAAATTCATAATTAACCATCGTCTTACATTGAGCATCTATAGATAACATGCATCCAAATAACTCTTGAGGCCTTGTGATACAAGGTTTGCAACATTTTATATCACTTTGCAAAGGGTTTTAGAAAAAAAAACAACTTTAAGAACTATTTTTTGTCATGCAGGGTGGGAAAGAAGTTCCCTTTCAAAAATTTCAAAAGGAAAACAGGTGGAATCAATAATTTTAGGCAATACTTTTTGGGAGAATTCTATAAAAGTTCTAAATTTATGTGATCCAATAGTAAATATGCTCGGAGAAGTTGATAGTGATAAACCTACTATGGGTTTTATTTATGAGAATATGGACCATTGCAAAGAAGCCATTGCAAGTGCTTTTAATAATGTTGAAGCTTATTATAATCAGGTATGGGAAAAAATAGACTACAAATGGAAGATGTTGAATAATCCTTTTCATGGTGTTGCATGTTATTTGAACCCTAGACTATTTGGTTTAAAAAGAAATAATGATAAGGAAGTGATGAGTGGTCTTTATGAGGCTATTGAAAGGTTGAATCCAAATCCAAATGTTGCAAGAAAACTAAGAGGGCAACTCAGGGCATACATATTAGAAGAAGGATTGTTTGGATCTTCTACAGCAAAAGAAGATAGAGCAAATATAGAACCAGGAGTATGGTGGGATTTCTATGGTGCAGAGGCACCTGAGCTACAATGTTTTGCACTACGAATTTTGAGCCAATGTTCAAGTGCATCAGCTTGTGAAAGAAATTGGAGCAGCTTTTGAATAAATTCACTCTAAGAAAAGAATAGGTTGTTATCTGGAGCATTTTTCTCAAAAGGATTGCCAATATTGACTTGGTTTTCTTATTTGGCCTAGGCCCTTCAGACATATCTGAGATAGAGATGACATTGTTATCCATATCATTTTGATCTTTTTTAGACCTAAGATATTTTGAGTGCCTAGCAACAAAAGAACTATCCATAGTAGTTTTTTGTCCTTCAAATTTCATCCTCAATGCATTTTGAGAGTTGTCCTTACCACCATTCAATGAGATGTTGGGGGAAATTTTCCTGTTCTCCATGGGAGGATCAAAATATTTTGAAAATAAGGACAAGGAATTTTTGCTATTAGAGCTAAAGAATTTATCCTTATAACCCATCTCAGCCACATTCTTCTCGAGATTTAGTCTTCCCAACTTATCACCATGCTTGATGGCATGCTCATATAACTCCAACAAACCTTGGTTTATTGAGAAAGAATATTTTCCCATGCTTCACCTACTCAATAGTTTTCTCAATAGAAGCAGATGAAAACATAGGCAAATTCAACTGCTTCCTCCTTCGTATGTGGTTTAGGAATGCTAAGTGAAAGCTTTAAATAATGTTAGTTTTCCCTTCTAAAATAAAATACGCCATCACCACCCTGGCCACCCTATTCCAAGGATCTTTGAGAGATTCACAAAGATAACCATTCGTGGACTTAATAGGGTGTTCACCTCTTCCTTTGAAGAATCTTAACTCTTTGGCCATGGAGTGTTTGGCCCTGTCCACACATTCTCCCTCGATCGGAAGCCGCGACACTTCTAAATTTAGGGGATTGGATATGGTGAATTCCATTCCCCTTGCAATAATTTTTTCATTCTCCTAGGAATGGACAATTTCCAGGGAGAGCTTTGGATAAAACACATTAATTTTTTCTCTAAGGTCAAAAGATTCCATTTTTCTAGAATTTTTTGAACCTCCTCATCCAAACTCATGGAGGTTGGCTCAATACCTTTCAAGTCCTCCTTTGTAGCCTATTGATAATAAATGAACTCTTCACTAGATCTACAGATAATGAATCTTCAACCAATATTAGATTGTGGGGGAATAAGAATAGTCTGAGATATAGACAAAGACATATTTAAAGAGAATATGCCAACCTTACTATACAACATCCCCATAAAGAGGAGAGATTCGTACCCATAACTTCACATGGTTCCAAAGGAATCACACCACCTCGAGATAATGAAATAGGAGCATATTATCATAATGAGGTTCTAAATAAGGGGGTGATTCTAGTGGCCATTTGATCTTTGTATGAAGCAGATGTAATAAATATCAGCTCAACACTTCATCATGAGATTGACATGAACATCAAAATCAATCATGCCAAGATGCTTAATACCACTAGCCATATGGATAATTTTCCACCTTCGACAAGCACACATTACTCATATTGGGTTCCCTTCTAGACAAAAGGAGCAAATCATGAGGGAAGGAGTTCCTACAAAAACTCAAGTTTCCTTGGCATACACCAAGATTGGTAAGGTAGTTTGCAGACTTGTTGCCTTCCCTATAAATATGACTACATTGGGAACTTTTAAAGGAATTGAATTCTGCCTACTTCATCCATATTATTAGAAATTTTCTAGCTAGGATAATTGATTCCTTTGAGAGTATTAATTAATTTTAGGGAGTCACCCTCAATTATGACCTTCTTTGATCCCAAGGATTAGAGCATGACCATCCCAATTTTTGTCATTGTTATGTCTATCATGATATTCACAATTTGAACTATTGCTATCATTGTCATTTATATTGTCATCAATAAAAATATTCTCTATAATACTTTGAGTATGACATGTGTTTGCTATTATAGGCCTCAAATCACTGGTATCACAACTTACATCTTTCTTTTGGATAAGGTCACATGCATTCTTTATCATTTGGTTTGTTGTACAATTTTTCGATGCACCACATACTATTATAACTAATAATGTGTCTACATTTGTCAAATTTGTCTTGCATTTTTTCCTTAAGAACATTAACAGTGACTACTTCCTTGTATATTATTTTCCATATAATAAAAATTATTGTAAAATTTTCATAGCAATCATTAGATTCATTAAGAATAAAATTTATTCAATGTTGGAGTATTGAAAAATCTCAATTGTTAGCTTCTTTGAGAATAGATTGTAAATGTATCATTAATTCTACTGACATATATTTTCATCTTCAGTAGCTTCTTGAGAGATGAATTGTAAGATATTTTAATCTTGCTTCTTCAGTAGCTTCTTGAGAGATGGATTGTAAGATATTTGTTTCTCTTTTTGTTTGCTTTCTTTTCCTTGTTCCCTTTAGAAACTTTTTTTTTTATGTACAAATATGTTTGTATAAGTCTTCAATTTTTTTATGTCAAGTCTAGGTGTTAATCATTGCTTAATTGAATAAGGAGCCCTTTCTAAAAATAAAATCAAACTTTCTCCAATAATTGCCCTTTACAAAACAACATTTTCTAAATGTTTCAAATAACCTTAATGTTTCTTGAATTTCTTAAAAATATTTCCCTCAATTGTTTTTCAATTCTTCTAACAAATGTTTAGCCCCTTTTAAATTTTTGAACTTTCTTCAAATATTTCTTTTGACTATGTTCCTTTCAATATTCACTTTAATTATTCACTAGAAAACCTTTTAACTCCCTAATTCAATTTATAACTTTTTTTCCCCAAATAAAATTTCTTTCAAGGTTCCTTTTAAATATTCTTCTTTCTTCAAATCTGAAAATATTATTCTCCTTTCTTTGATTAATTATATTCATTTTTCTTTTCATTTACTAATTAGGTACTTTCATAAATATAATTAATTATTCTTCAAATTTCTTTCTTCAATTTTTTTTTAATTGGTTATATGGGATTGAAACGGGCTCCACTTGGTATTACAACAAGGTTTGGATATTAGCCATGTATCGCTTGGCAATATCTAAACCTTGGTATCCTCCTTAAATGTTGAGAAATTTGACTGGTTGAGCTAATGCCACTTGATTTATTCCAATTTAATTTCAACTTAATATAATAAACTCTTTTTCAACTTAATATTCTTCTCCTTTTTTAATAATTCTACTCACATTAATTAAAATCTCCTTCAAATAATATAAATTATTTTAATATATTCTTCACCATAAATTAATTCTATGTTCTTTATTTTATTTTATTTTATTGATAATGGGTTTTGAAAGGGACCAAAAACCTTCTAACATGTTGTAGAGAGGATCCTGTGAAGGTTCAACTCTCTACAGGACAAGCCAAAAGTGGACCATAAGCTGAGTCCATGCAACAGAAACAAAAGTGAGGAAACCTAATACAATAACAGCCTGCAGGCTCACGCAGATAACTAAAAAAATGCAAAAAGAGCATAGCGATAATATCGATAGCAAAATGGTAAAATCCAGTGACGAAACCACCTCGGGATCATATTTTCATTCTGGGATGTAATCCTCGTCCTCCTTGGGGTCGTCCTCCATAGAGATAGTGTTCTACACATGCATCAAGGTCATAATCTTACTGGCTCTAATAATCATTGAAGTGGACAGGGTGATGATGTCCTCCAAGTCGATAATTTGATCCATGTCGCCCATATTCTGGATAAAATGAGATCACGTAGAAGGTACAGACATAGTCCTTTGGCTCTTACGAGCATGGGATGGGCTCAATTTTTCATTTGTATTTTTAAATCGGACTGAGCACCGTGTGGGGATCTCGGATGGCCCTACAGGGGGTAATCCCCTAGGTCTATATTCATTTATTTAATTTTACTTCCTTTTGATATTTCCCTCAAAATTTTAATCTACTTCTATTAAATTTCTCCAATCCTTATTTAATAAATTTCCTTTCTTAAGATATTCTTTCAGCAAATATTATAATCTCTTCTCCTGTAATATTTTCTTAAACAAAATAGCTCAAAGGTTAATTTGAATATATTTACCATCATAAATTTGCATGCCAACTAATATTCCACATGCACATATTTTATCCTATAAATATTTCGTGCTTTAAAAACCTTCTGACTTCTTTCTCAAATGTTATAATGCCTTCATCAATAGGTGTCTTGTGTAATCTCTATTACTAGTTGTTTCATTTTCCTGTTCTAGTCTATGCTTCTGCTCCTAAACTCGGGTTTCTCCAAAACCTCTTCGATATCATTTGGTTTTCTAGTTTTTATGCTCTATTTTATATGGAATCCTTCCATATCTTACTTCAACTTTAACTTCATGTTGGTTTGTCTTCTTCGGTAGCATTCTCAATGTCAATGATGAGGCCTAGAATTACCTCATCTAATAGGTGCTTTGAGTTATTCTTTTGTATTTAACCAAAGCATATGAATTATTATAGATGGGAATTTGCATAATTTAGCATGAAGTTGGGGTTAGGCAAGTTATAATTGGAGAACTGGATTTCTTAGATGATTTTGGGTGAATTTTTGTGTTTCCTTTGATTAATTCCACTAATAATTCCAAGAGGCAAAGAGCTATTTTGTGTTGTAGGTATTGAAGCATTTTCCATAGCACATTTTAGATTATATTACCATGTTGTGGACCAATGAAGACTATAGAGGTATGCATAAAGACACAAGGAAATGCTAACATAGAGGATCAAAGGAATACACTATTTTGCACAGAAGCTAGCTAGGAAGGAATTGCTATGACAACCAATGTTTTGACAGTTACAATTTGAAGTAGGGAAAAAATGGTGCACCTAAGAGTGTTAAACAATATGCATCTATATCTGTATTAATTAAGCATTACAAAAGGACAGATTTAAGCAACCATATAAGCCAAATAAGTGCAAGAAAAGGTGTTTTTCTTTATTTCATTTGGTAAATCAGAAAATGGTTACAATAAACATCCCCTTGAGGGCTCTTAGTGTGATACAATTTTTTACAAATTCATGGGTGCCCAAGGATAAATTCCTTTCAAACAAGCTCGTGTGCACTTTCAATATTCTTCCTCGTACCCACAATTGAGGTGGGTGAACCTATGATGTCGCCACTTTGTACTTCGATGTTCCAATCTTGTATTCCTTCCTTCTGCACTATAAAACCTGCACCTACACACAAGGAAACTATATTTGTAATGTCTTCCTTCTACACTATAAAACTTGCACGTACATGAAGAACACAAGCTTATACTAAGAGGGGGGGTGAATAGTATAAGACCTCTTTTTAATTTTTCCTTTATACTTCAAAACAGTAAAGCAATATACCCAAAGCAATATCAAAACAATGCACAAGATCATCTACAAAGTGACACCAATTTTAATGTGGTTCACCCAAAAATCCTGGGCTACGTCCACAAAACTTTTCTCTAAAAGTTATCTCAAAGTTCTTTGGGAAACATTCCCAATTACAATGTTTATGAGCCTCGACCCAAAGGAGATACCTTCCCCCAATCTAAATTTATGAGCCTCTGCTCAAAGGAGATACCTTCCCCTAGCTCTGCTCTGGCTGGTGATCCTCTAGAAGACCTCTGCTGCTGCCCTTAGCAAATGGAACTCTATCCACAGAAGACACCTATCTTCCCTGCTCTGGATGGAGACCTCTGTCCTCAACTCTATCACCTCCAAAGCTGGTCCTCGAATTTGCACTAAACACAGTCCTTTGGTCTAGCACAAATGTCCTCGGGTTCTTCTCATAGAACCAATGCACCTCTGTCCTCAAGTTCTCTGATATAACTATCAAACTCAGCTTCACAAGTCCTCTGCTAGGACCTGTCAAAATCTGCTCACAAGTCCCCAACGGAACCTATCCAAAACTTGCTCACAAGTCCCCACCGAAACATGTCCAAATATGCTTACAAGTCCCCAATGAAACTTGTCCAAATCTTCTTATAAGTCCCCAACGGAACCTGTCCAAAACCTGCTCACAAGTTCATCAAGAAAAAATTGCTTGGCATGAACCCACAAAGAGAATTATTAGAGATCCAATGTGATTCATCAACCTCATAGAAGCATAAAGAGAATTGTTAGAGACTCAATATGTTCTATACTTAACTCCCAATCTTAATCTCAAATCTCATAGAAACATAAAGAGAATTGTTAGAGACTCAATATGTTCTATTACTTAACTCCCAATATCAATCTCAACTCAATCTCAAATCTCAAAAGAATAAGATAGATGTAGTATGCTTTTCTCAAGAACATGAAACACAACCCAACAATTGCCAACCATGCAATATCTCATATAACAATGATACTCATGTTCTTTTCACCAAACAATTTGGGTTTCAACAACAATGCTCATCAAACAAGGTTTAGTCAACCAACACCATTCAACTCAACATCAACCTTGAAGCATTCACCCAACCACTTTCGAAAAGGAAACCACAAAAAATCCTTTTCCCTCCAATGATATTTTAGAAATCAACCACCATAAACAATTAATAGGAGAATGTGCCCATACCTTTTTGAAGTGAAGAAACCCCTTTGGAAATCTGCCACACTCAACACACTTTGAAAAAGAGCAAAACAACCTTCACTTTAACTCTTTTACAAAAAGAAGTATCTCTCTCTATATACACCTTATTTCTCCTTCTAAATGAGTTAGTCAAATAGCCCTCGAAATAAGCTTTCCAGTGATATATAATATGATATACTTTTATAAGGAAAAACACCAAAAATATCTCTTTTTCTAATCATGCATCAAGCTCCTCTCAAATAATATCCAACACCATGGGATATTTAATTTATTCCTTAAACAATATTGAAAATCATAGAACAAAGACCTTCCTCCAAAATATAATTGACATCAAAAAATTCTAAGCATTTAAATCATCCTCAACACCATACACCCTTTTCTCTCCATTACACATTAATAAAACCAAAAAGATAATATTAATTTTGCTAACCTTATACCTCCCAAACCAAATTTGGAAATACCATAGACAATGAAAAAATATGTTTTATTCACTACCCTTCCACATAAATTGCATTTCATGAGCATACCTCTTACACCCCTAAAAAGGGGATTCGGCGTGATTTGACCCGCCGTCTCCTCTAGCCAAGTTGAATGGCTAAACCGCATGGGCTATCCACGCCCACGTGAGGAAGGGAGAGGGGCCTCCCTCTTATCTCCGAACAAGTCTCCTCCTTGGTGCGAAAACCGAATGTTGTTCCCCCCTTTGACCGTAGTGCAATCAATGAACGTCTGCCGCGCACAACACGAACTACTTCCTCCTTTTACTCTCACAAAAATTGAGGTGCATGCATTAATCAAAACTCCATTGGTTCTTATCACCGCGTGCGCCTCCTCCTTGGCACCACGACCAATCCCGTCACACCTTTGACCGCGTAAATCTTGTCTTCCTCCTTCGCTGGCATAGGGGCTTCGATGTCGAAAATGAAATGCACCACGGATTAATATCGACTTCTCAGCACCAAACATTAATGAAATCATTTGCCTCATTTAATATGCACTTTGATGCATTTCCAAACACGTCGGCCCTTTAAACATGATTTTCGTCGGTGGAAAATATTTTAATTTAAATTTTAAATAATTAAAATTTAAACTAAATATTAAAATTAAATATCTTCATCACCGGGGCACCTTTTTCAACAAAATGAAAATCCAACTTGGGTTTTAAGAAAAACCCATTTCAAATCTGTTGTCCATGGTTTTAAATAAAACCTTTTATTTTGTCTGCCTTGGTTTTCACAAAAACCCTTCCTTGAACTTAGATCCTTTTGACATAAAATCAAATTCCTTCAAAAGCTTCTTGACATCAATGAAAACATCTACACTTGAGCAAAGGCAATGTACCCAAGGTACCCAAAATTGCCAATAATCTCCCCCTTTGTCATTGATGGCAAACCTTTACTGAAACACACCTTAAGAGCCAAAACTGAAGCCAATTGTGCCAACACTAAGAACTGCTTATGAAGTTTTGCTCCCCCTGACTTGAAGCTTTCCTCTTCACATTGAAACTCTCCCCCTTACTCATATTTCTCCCCATTTGTCATCAATGGAAAAGGGTCACCTTTGGGGCTCGAGACTAAGAAAGAGCCTCTTAGCTTAGCCCCTCCCCCACCTCCTGATGAGGTGATTAATTCTGGGGTGGGAGTAAAACTCCCATTAGGCACTGATCATCATCAGTGTCTATAACTTCCTTGTCGGGCATTCTCTTGAACTCTTTGTCCATATTCCTGTTCCTATCACTATTCTTGTTGTTCTCATCCCTGTTCTTGTCCATGCCTTGATCCTTGGACCTGATCATGCCACTGTTCCTATTCCTGTGTTTTGGAATTTCAGCTCTACACTGTCTATCTATGTGACCTTCATTGTTGCACTTAAAACAAGTAACAATGTTATTTCTCTGTGGTAGACCTGATCTTTGAATCCACCAGTTTTGACAAAACCTATTTTGGCCAACCTTGTTCTGACAAAACCTGTTTTGACCAAACCTGTTCTGACCAAATCTGTTCCTATTATTTTCCATGCAATAAACTACCTTGTGCCCAAACTGTTGACAAGAGTAGCAATACCCTTGAAAGTAACTAGCACTTCTGAAATTGTCATTTACCTTCTTCACTTGAGCCATGCAATGTGAAGCTATGTGACCAAACCTGTGACAAGCAAAACATCTGCCTTGAAACTTTCCTTTATTTCACCTCTTGGGTCCTGAAAACTTCTTCTTCTTCTCATTTTGAATTCTGTTTTTTGTTTTCGTGCAATTATCATTCAAGGACTCATGATCTGAAATACTTTCCTCATTAGAACTCTCTTTCTTTTGGAGTCTCTTACTAGACTCTCCAACTTGTTCCTTGTGTGACTTAACAAAACCAAGGCCTGTTTTATTTGTTGTCTTTCTTTGACCTTTGATAAGTGACTTAACCTTTTTGGAGCTATCTTGAAACCTGTAAAGCTTATCCTTGTACTCTTTAGTTTCCTCTTTCAAAGAAGCCATTTTCTGTTCTAACTCACTATACTCAAGAACCTTAGACTCTAACTCATCCTTGAGTTCTTGTGTCTTAGCTATAGAGAAATCAAGATTTTCTATAATATCATCTCTCTCCATACAACATTCATCTAACTTAACCTTGAGTCTAGCATTCTTCTTTCTTTCCTTTTTCAAAGCACTAAGAGCACTAATAAGTTCACTTTCAAGATCCTCTATTTGGTTGCATTTTGAATCATCAAGGCCTTTTTCATATTTCTTATCACTAGAGGTGCTACCCTTTTCAAAAACCATACATGCATCTTCCTTATCATTTTTTGAAGCATCCCCATACATACTAGCAACCAAATCATTATTTGTACAATCATCCTCAAGGTGACCAAAATTTCCACATCTAAGACATTTCATGATAATGAATCTATGTTTCGGTTCTTCCTCTTTTTCTGATATGAACAACATCTCATTTTCATTATCACTTGAAGAACTTTCACTATCACTACTAGAACACTTACTTGCTTTGTCTAGGTAGAAACTCTTCTTGTGCTTGTGATAATACCTTTTTCCTTGATTGTTGTGCTCATCTTTGTTTTTCCTTTCTTGCTGAAATAAGCCTCTTCATTACTAGAAGACTCATCACTATATTGAAGTTGTTTACTCCTAGAATAATCCATTGTGTTCTTTACTAGCTTTTCCTTCAAGCTGTCAAACTTTCCGAAGGCACCCGCTCTGATACCAATTGAAGAACACAAGCTTATACTAAGAGGGGGGGTGAATAGTATAAGACCTCTTTTTAATTTTTCCTTTATACTTCAAAACAATAAAGCAATATACCCAAAGCAATATCAAAACAATGCACAAGATCATCCACAAAGTGACACCAATTTTAACGTGGTTCACCTAGAAAGCTTGGGCTACGTCCACAAAACTTTTCTCTAAAAGTTATCTCAAAGTTCTTTGGGAAACCTTCCCAATTACAATGTTTATGAGCCTCGGCCCAAAGGAGATACCTTCCCCCAATCTGAATTTATGAGCCTCTGCTCAAAGGAGATACCTTCCCCTAGCTCTGCTCTGGTTGGTGATCCTCTAGAAGACCTCTGCCTCCGTTGCCCTTAGCAAATGGAAATCTATCCACAGAAGACACCTGTCTTCCCTGCTCTGGCTGGAGACCTCTGTCCTCAACTCTATCACCTCTAAAGTTGGTCCTCAAATTTGCACTAAACATAGTCCTTCGATCTAGCACAAATGTCCTTGGGTTCTTCTCATAGAACCAATGCACCTCTGTCCTCAAGTTCTCTAATAGAACTATCAAACTTAGCTTCACAAGTCCTCTACTAGGACCTGTCCAAATCTACTCACAAGTCCCCAACGGAACCTGTCCAAAACCTGCTCACAAGTCCCCATCGAAACCTGTCCAAATCTGCTTACAAGTCCCCAACGAAACCTGTCCAAATCTGCTTACAAGTCCCCAACGAAACTTGTCCAAAACCTGCTCACAAGTTCATCAAGAAAAACTTGCTTGGCATGAACCCACAAAGAGAATTATTAGAGACCCAATGTGATTCATCAACCTCATAGAAGCATAAAGAGAATTGTTAGAGACTCAATATGTTCTATACTTAACTCCCAATCTCAATCTCAAATCTCATAGAAACATAAAGAGAATTGTTAGAGACTCAATATTTTCTATTACTTAACTCCCAATATCAATCTCAACTCAATCTCAAATCTCAAAAGAATAAGAAAGATGTTGTATGCTTTTCTCAAGAACATGAAACACAACCCAACAATTGCCAACCATGCAATATCTCATATAACAATGATACTCATGTTCTTTTCACCAAACAATTTGGGTTTCAACATCAATGCTCATCAAACAAGGTTTAGTCAACCAACACCATTCAACTCAACATCAACCTTGAATCATTCACCCAACCAATTTCGAAAAGGAAACCACAAACAATCCTTTTCCCTCCAATGATATTTCAGAAATCAACCACCATAAACATTTAATAGGAGAATGTGCCCATACCTTTTTGAAGTGAAGAAACCCCTTTGGAAATCTGCCACACTCAACACACTTTGAAAAATAGCAAAACAACCTTCACTTTAACCCCTTTACAAAAAGAAGTATCTCTCTATATATACACCTTATTTCTCCTTCTAAATGAGTTAGTCAAATAGCCCTCGAAATAAGCTTTCCAGTGATATATAATATGATATACTTTTATAAGGAAAAACACCAAAAATCTCTCTTTTTCTAATCATGCATCAAGCTCCTCTCAAATAATATCCAACACCATGGGATATTTAATTTATTCCTTAAACAATATTGAAAATCATAGAACAAAGACCTTCCTCCAAAATATAATTGACATCAAAAAATTCTAAGCATTTAAATCATCCTCAACACCATACACCCTTTTCTCTCCATTACACATTAATAAAACCAAAAAGATAATATTAATTTTGCTAACCTTATACCTCCCAAACCAACTTTGGAAATACCATAGACAATGAAAAAATATGTTTTATTCACTACCCTTCCGCATAAATTGCATTTCATGAGCATACCTCTTACACCCCTAAAAAGGGGATTCGGCATGATTTGACCCGCCGTCTCCTCTAGCCAAGTCAAATGGCTAAACTGCATGGGCTATCCATACCCACGTGAGGATGGGAGAGGGGCCTCCCTCTTATCTCCGAACAAGTCTCCTCCTTGGCGTGAAAACCGAACGTTATTCCCCCCTTTGACCGCAGTGCAATCAATGAATGTGCGTCGCGCACAACATGAACTGCTTCCTCCTTTTACTCTCACAAAAATTGAGGCACATGCATTAATCAAAACTCCATTGGTTCTTATCACCGCGTGCGCCTCCTCCTTGGCACCACGACCAATCCCTTCACACCTTTGACTACGTAAATCTTGTCTTCCTCCTTCGTTGGCGCAGGGGCTTCGATGTCGAAAATGAAATGCACCGCAGATTAATATCGACTTCTCAGCACCAAACATTAATGAAATTATTTGCCTCATTTAATATGCACTTTGATGCATTTCCAAACACGTCAGCCCTTTAAACATGATTTTCGTCAAATTTTAAATAATTAAAATTTAAACTAAATATTAAAATTAAATATCTTCATCACCGGGGCACCTTTTTCAACAAAACGAAAAGCCAACTTGGGTTTTAAGAAAAACCCATTTCAAATCTGTTGTCCATTGTTTTAAATAAAACCTTTTATTTTGTCTGCCTTGGTTTTCACAAAAACCCTTTCTTGAACTTAGATCATTTTGACATCAAATCAAATTCCTTCAAAAGCTTCTTGACATCAATGACAACATCTACACTTGAGCAAATGCAATGTACCCAAGGTACCCAAAATTGCCAACACTACACACAAGCAAACCATATTTGTTAAATAGCAAGTGCGTAATGTGAAATATGCAAAAATCCCACATGCATGGAAAGACTAGAAAATATAAATTTGCAATGCACATATCTAAAACAACTCCAAATGATCTGAAATTTCAAATATGTGTAAAATAGATTATTTTAGAAATATCTAATCACAAACAAAATAGAAATTGCATCTGATGGCATGGCGCATTCGCAGTTTACCTACAAAGCTTGCAAAACCCAAAACAAGTAATTTATAGACCAAAACACATCCAAATCAAATGAAACTTGGAAATTATGCATAAAATTAGATTTTAAGAAAACCCGTATGGTAAGATTTGTAAAATTAGTAAAATTTTCATGTGCATCTTCGGATGGTCCCCAAAAGCCTACAAAACACTAAAAATGTAATATCTCACTCAATATGATTTCAAAATGTATGAAATTTAGACAGGAGATTCATATGCTACCCTAGAATATACCTAAAAAATAATAGTAAAGAAATAATGCACAAATATTTCTCCATCCCTTGTAAGTATGGTGGTGACTATTACAGAATGGGGACCGTCCTGGGGTGGGACGACTACCAATTTTACCCTTATTTTATCACCAATCCTCTATGAATTGGTTAGGGACCTCCTCAATAGTTTTTTCATAAAAACATTTGGTGAAATTCACTCAGATGATTCAATTTTGTAAGAAAATTGTGCCTCCTAAATCACTCGGAAACCTCCTTCGCTAGGTAGAGATTTCGAGGGAAATGGGGATAAAAAGGTGAGGGGAAATCTTGGCAGTACTTTGATTCTATGTCTCAAAACTTCTCTCTATATTTTGGGTGGAAAATGGATCCACTTTATATCCAAAGGGGGCCTTTGGGAAAAAAGGCATGCGAGGGCATGCATGGCAAGAGGTGCCATTTGGCCCAAGTGGGGCATGCATTGGAGGGGGAAGAGAATCTTTCCTTTTGGACTCTATCATGTAGCATATCAGAAGTATTATGTGTCCTCTAACCTGTATTATTGAATAGGTGAGGCAAATGGTAGTTTATAGGTGTCATTTGTCCGTATTTTGACTTTTTGGGGGTCAAATTTCATGGTCATCCCACCCAAGGATAGCCACACATGGCCGTACCTAGGTGGGACAGCCATGAACTGTGGTCATCCCTAGGTGGGATGGGCATGCCTAAATGCCCCAAAACTTCCCAAAAGTGGGGTAAAAGCTCCCAAAAGTGGTTAGGACCACTATTAAACCTCTGAGGGTTGCCCAAGGGGGCCATATGGTGTCAATTAGACCTTGCTTTGGTAATCTAATCAGATTTACATGATTTTAGTGTCTACACGATTATCAAGAAGGAAATTTTCAATGTTATTACCAAAATTGAACTCAGTTGTTGAAGAAACATGAGAATATGCTATGTTGACTAATCGAATCTATTTTAAAGACCCAGATTCATTATCTTTGTTTAAGAAATATCAATACAGATTCATGGTGAGTGTTGGTTTTAGCTATTGTAACATCCACCAGTCAATCTTAGGCAAGAATAATCCATGAATGGCCAATTGCTATTTATATGTATTTATATTAACAACTCTACCAATTGATACTATGGAAATAGTTAGAACTATATAAATAACCACCCTAAAAATAGTCAAGGGGTTGGAACATATCATTGTGGATGTAGATGAATTGAGAGTAAGCAGCTTTTGAATTACTCAACCCTACAATGAAAAATATACTTATTTATTTATATTTCTAAGTGAATACCTAGTTTCCTAATTTGAATTAGTTTCCCCTTTATCATACGAGGAGCAAGTTCCCACTCTCTCATGCTAATAAAGGGTTGTTTGTTGTTTTTTATAGTATAGGATTGTTAGTGTATTGTGATTTACTTATTATTCCACATAATATTATAAGTAATTCTAGCTTATGTATTTTCTTAAGCATGTTCTATAGCAATAGATATCGACCGATTTAAGTGTGACATTTATATTTTGTTCAGCTTTATTTTTTATCATTATTTTTCCTGCAATATTTCTCTTATACTACTCCTTTTCATTCAGTGTTGTTTTAATCTCATTATAGAAATCCATTTTCAAGACACCTTTCATAGTACTTAACACATATAGCCAAGGATTCCATCCATGATTGAAAAATTAAAATGAATAGAGACTAATGACACCCATCATTTTTAGTATCATTTCTAGGGATGTCAACATTTCTAAGGATCTAGTGAAGAATTATCCCGGACTACTTTATGATGTAAAATAAAACTAGAAGGATTTCTAAGCATAAAGATTACAAATTTCATTTTAGATTTTTTTTTGACAATTCCATATTGTTTAAAAACATCTTTCTTTTGAATGCATAGACCTAGAGATACTAAGGGGATATTTACCAATCCAACCCCTTGTCTAACCTTTGGTTGGAGGTCATTATATTTACTTTCAAACTCAGAGGTTGTGCCAACAAAAAAAACATCTAGGATAAGTGTATTAGACCACTCAAGTGAAGAGCAGGGAATCTCTAGTGGACCACGATATCTTAGTGATTCCTTAGAACACTCTATTAGCTTTCCACAAAATCCTAACCCATTTATAAACCTAAGGAAATTTAATAAAATTTATAACATTTGTTGGGAATATTCCAATATGGTAGACAAACAAAGTAATGTTGGTGAGAACTAAAATACTGAGGGAAGCCACACATGTACAATTTTTGCATACCCTATCAGATTCAACCCCGATGAAAAATCTAATATTAATAATGTTTCACCTTCAACATTACCAATATTTAGGAGGGTTATAATCAAAGATCATAATCAATTCTTGTTTGAGTTTAAGGTGTTGTGCCAAACATATGACTATACAAAAGATAACTAGAAATTTAAAATTTCCCCAACCACATTAAAAGACTCAACCATGAGGTGGTTCATGGGGTTAAACTTAGACTCAATACATACATGGGCCAAAATGGAAAAAATTGTTCCTAGATAAGTACTAGAAATATTGTAGGTTTAAGGATTGCAAGGAAGAGTTGCTCTAAATGAAATAACAAGATGAAGAAAACCCGGAAGACTATCTTGATAGATTCTTCTTTGTCCTAAAGATATGTTGAGAAGAAATACATCAAGGATTGGGTAAAACCATATTTTTAAGTGGACTACATGAGGAATCATGAGATTCATTAAATCTCATGGGGAGATGTGATATTCACAAGCTTGCTTTCTCAAATGTCGTTGAGATTTGGAAAAACTATTCCCACACTAGGGGTAGTAAATAATCCTATAAAGGAAAGTAAAAACTAGCAGCAACATAGAGGAAATAATAGAAGGGCTAGCAAATTTTAAAATAGACATCTTAGTGCATTGAAAAAGGGTTCTTAGTAGTAATTTTTGACATCAATAAATTATCATTACATTACAGGCTACCAAACATTTGTTCATACAGACCATTTTGCTATTAAATATTTTATGAACAAAACAATAGTTAATGGTAGACTCATTAGATGGTTGTTATTACTTCATGTGTTTGATATTACTATTGTCAATAAGCTTGAAAAAGAAAATGTTGTTGCTGACCATTTATCTATATTAGTACATGTATATGACAATGAACCAGTGGAAGACACATTTCCAAATGATTTTTTTTACAATATTCACACACTCTCCATGGTTTGTTGACATTGCTAATTATTTTAGAAACTTGAAAATACCTCCTAATTTGTCACACAAACAAAAGTCTTATTTAAGTTAGAAAATCTTATCTTATAAATGGACTAATAGACATATGTTAAAGAGAGGACCTTATTTTATTTTATGTAAATGTGTAGGGGAAGATGAAGTATTTGATATAATTTGAGCATGCCACGATGAGCCCTCAGGAGGACATTATTATGCAAATAAGACTATTCATAATGTCCTTGGTGGTGGTTACTATTGGCCCACAATTCACCAAGATATATGAAAATATGTTCAATAATGCAATCAATGCCTGAGGATATGATGACCAACTCCTTTAGATGAAATGTCTCTACAAAATCAAGTGGTTCTTGAACCAATTGAAAAGTGGGGGACTAAATTTATGGGACCTATTGTTCCAAAATATAATGGAAAAGAAAACATTTTAGTTTGTACTGACTATGTCTCAAAATGGATAGAAGTTTGTGCTCTAACTCATGCATGTGAATGTTGAACACAAGCTTATACTGAGAGGGGGGGGTGAACAGTATAAGACATCTTTTTATTTTTCCTTTATATTTCAAAATAGTAAAGCAATATATCCAAAGCAATATCAAAGCAAAGCACAAGATCATCCACAAAGAGACACCAATTTTAACGTGGTTCACCCAGAAAGCCTGGGCTACGTCCACAAAACTTTTCTCTAAAAGTTATCTCAATGTTCTTTGGGAACCCTTCCCAATTACAATGTTTATGGGCACCAACCAAAAGGAGACACCAATCCCCTAATCTCAAGTTCGTGGGCACCGACCCACAGGAGACACCAATCCCCTAGCTCAAGTTCATGGGCACCGACCCACAGGAGACACCAATCTCCTAGCTCTGCTCTGGCTGGTGATCCTCTAGAAGACCTCTGCCTTCGCTGCCCTTAGCAAATTAAACTCTATCCATAGAATACACCTGTCTTCCCTGCTCTATCCTCAACTCTATCACCTCAAAGCTAGTCCTTGAATTTGCATTAAACATAGTCCTTCGATCTAGCACAAATGTCCTCGGGTTCTCTGATAGAACCAATGCACCTCTGTCCTCAAGTTCTCTGATAGAACTATCAACCTCAGCTTCACAAGTCCTCTGCTAAGACTTGTCCAAACCTGCTCACAAGTCCCCACAGGAACCTGTCCAAAACCTGCTCACAAGTCCTCAATGGAACCTGTCCAACACTTGCTCACAAGTTTATCAAGAACACTTGCTTGGCATGAACCCACAAAGAGAATGGTTAGAGACCCAATGTGATTCATCCACCTCATAGAAGCATACAGAGAATTGTTAGAGACTCAATATGTTCTATACTTAACTCCCAATATCAATCTCAACTCAATCTCAATCTCAACAGAATAAGATAGATGTAGTATGCTTTTCTCAAGAACATGAAACACAACCCAACAATTGCCAACCAAGAAATATGTCATATAAAAATGATACTCATGTTCTTTCCAACAACCAATATCTTTTCTCAACCAATTAGGGCTTCAACAATAATGCTCAAAGACAAGGTTTAACCAAACATCATTCAACTCAACATTAACCTTGAAGCATTCAACCAACCATCACTATAAAAAGAAACAAGTAGAAATCCTTTTCCCTCCAAAGATATTTGAACAAAACAGCCACCAACACAATATCACCAAATGCAATGAATAACTTGTTCAAATCAACTCAATGGAGTAAGCCCAATATCATGAATCAAGTAGAAGCAATAACTTGATCAAACAAACTCTATGGAAGCAACTCATCCATCAATATCAAAACAGCCAACTAAAGGTTTCACCATCTCAATGCAAGTAACAAGACTTACAAACATGAACTCTAGTGCACAAAGCTTCCACTACCCCAAACCAGAATTATGCATTCATCAAAACTCTTATCAATGATAACAATGCATAAGTAGTCTTCAACAAACCAAAAAATAGGATTTACACTCAACCAAAGGAAACCTTGTTGAAAACCTTTTCACTCCAATATTATTTCAGGAATAACATACACCACTCATACTCATAAGAAGAATGTGCCCATACCTTATTGAAGTGAAGGAACCCCTTTGGAAATCTGCCACCTTCACAACATTCTTTTGCCAATCTTCACAAGGGTTAGTAGATAATCAACATTATTCCACCTTTTAATAATTATCACCAAATCCTTTAATTGCACAACTCCCTTATCTCTCCTAAAACCACTTGTACCATAAAATAAAATAAACTACAACAATGCATAACATTATAACTCCCAAAACTTTATAATAAGGTAATACTCTTATTACTCCTAACTAAACACAATCCCTTTATAATTATCACAAAAATATACTGCCTTATATCTCCTCATACCTTAATACCAATTAAGACATAAAATCCTTATAACTCCTCACAAACTTAGACCGAAGTATTCTTAAATTGAACTTCATCAAAAAGACTTACCTAGGTTCGTTGTCGTCACCGCAGGGAATTGAACCTGCATCTTATGCTAGCCTGCACCCTGTCTTGATAGGGTCAACCGCGTGGGCTAGCACCCCACTTGTTTGCAAGGGAGCACGTACTCCATTTTCGCTCTCTGACCGGCGTCAAATCCAGTGCCCTTTGCACATCACAACGATCTCTCAAAACATCAACTCTTCAGGATTAATCCGAAAATATTGCTACAGTCAATTTCTCTTCTACCAGCACTTCACAAATTCGTCTTTTGAACGATGGACAGCAAACACTGAAAATTCTTTTACAAATGCAGATCTCCTCGTGCAAGTCTTTTACAGAAAACACAAATTACCTTTCTGAAATTAACGCAGGTCTTCCAATGCATATCAGACGTAGGTCTTCTTTCTTGAGCTCTCAACAATATCAGAATTTGGTCTTCCCAAAATGAACGCAGGTCTCCTTGTTCAAGTCTTCAATACATATCTTATGTAGGTCTTCTTTCATTGCCCAGCATACATCTCCTTAAGCGCAGGTTACAACGACAAGGCTCTCAAATCTCTCTCAATGGAAAGCACTCAAATCTCTTTACGAACGACGCTCAAATCTCTCAACGTTCTTCTCATTCCCGGGTGCAGATGTAGCATGCGATCGAACTTTATCTTCTTTTCCTGAATGCAGAATCCGCATGCGAGCGAATGTATTCTCCTTCTTCTTCCAAGGTCTCACAAGCGCATTTCCGATATCTCACACACTTTGTCTTTTACTATCTTCCTTTATATATATAACATGTGCTTAAGAACCTTTGACACAGATTATTTACAACCGACGTCGGTGCATTGTATTTCCCTTATTTCCAATTACGTCGGCAAACACTTTAATTTAATTTTAAAATATTAATTTAAATTTTAAATAAAATTTAAACTAAATATTAAAATTAAATATCTTCATCATCGGGGCACCTTTTTCGATGAAACGAAAATCCAACTTAGGTTTTAAGAAAAACCCATTTCAAATCTGTTGTCCATGGTTTTAAATAAAACCTTTTATTTTGTCTGCCTTAGTTTTCACAAAAACCCTTCCGCTTCTTGACATCAATGACAACATCAACACTTGAGCAAAAGACAATGTACCCAATGTACCCAAAATTGCCAACAGTGAAGAGCGCTATGGAGCTCCTCAAGAGATTGTTTCACATCAAGGACCACAATTGACATCCAAAGTGATTGAAACATTCATAAAGGAGTAATAAATCAAGCATCAAAAATCCTCATACTATCATCCCCAATCTAATGTACAGGTGGAGGTTACTAATCATGAGTTAGAGAATATTTTGACAAAGACAATAGCCACTCACTGACAAGATTAGACTAACAAATTGAATGAAGTAGTATGAGCATAAAAACCACATGGAAGTCCATAATAGTTTTTAGCCCATATGAACTTGTATTTGTTAAGAAATCCATATTTCGTATCGAATTTAAGCTTCAAACATTACACATAACTTTAGAAGTGGGGATTGACCTAACACATGCACGATTAGAGAGAGTGATGTAATTGAATCAATTGGATGAGTATAAAATTAAATCTCTCTAAAATATAAAACTCCTTTAACAACAACGACATAAATGACACGATCGACACATTAAAAAAAATAAGTTTCAACCAAGTGTTGGGAACTCCTATTTGACTCTCGATACCATGATCTTAAAGGTAAATTTTGCACACATTGGTTAGGTCCATATCAAATAGAACAATTTTTTGACAATGGTGCAATTCATTTACAATCTATTGATGGATCAATAAGGCATATGTTGGTGAATGGACATAGGTTAAAAGTATATAAGAAGTCAATTACCAAAGAAGAATTTATTGCTCAATTCCAATAACAATCAAATCTATATATGGTTGTATAATAATAATAATAAAATGAATCCTAGTGGTGAAAACCCATTCGTGGGTGCTCCTAGGTCAAGTTATGTATGAAAATTAGTTTTTGGTATACATAAATTGTAAATAATAACTTAGTTGTGAAAACCCTTTCAGGACACAATCAAGGTAGATGATGGTTGAAAACTAGGAATGGCAACCTTTTTAATTATTTTAAAAAAAATCCTTTTTTACATTCTAATAAGTACCTATATTTATTGCATTCATAGCCATCACTTTCTCCAAAAAGAACCCTTCCAAGTTTACCAAAAGGAAATAAAGTTGCACTCTAAATTGGTAAGGTATGCATTCCCTTTCTTTCTTGTTTACCTCAATATGAATTTTAACAGGAGAAACTGAGTAGTATAAACTAAGGAAGCTCTATGATGGTGCTTGGAATTTGAAATCATACTCTTTTTATCCATATTCCATTGGTTGTGATATAGTTCAAATGCTCCATGAAGTGTTATCGAAAGAATACCATAAAATAGAGCTATTGAATAGACAATAGAAAGGCACACATGTTGTGATATCCTTTGCATATAGATGTGCTTTTGATTTAAAATTGGGGAATGACACATCAAAATGATGTCAGATTATTTATTGAAATTACAGGTGGTATCAAATAATAATAAAGAAACCCAAAAAGGCCAAGATTAAGGTGGACACTAAGGAAAAAAATTAGAAATGACATCATGGAAGGAGTTGGAAAGATAAAAATGAATACAAAAAAGAACATGTAGTGGGAGGATAATTGTAAAGGACATGGGAAATTTAAGGTGTTAGGATTAGGAAATCACAATGTGTAAGAAGCAAATCAACAAGTGTGGTTTCCATGCAAAAATAATAAGTGAAGAAGATGGCCATCGTCTGACATGGTTTCTCATGGAACAAAGGAAAAAAAGTAACCAATGAGCATATAACACACAACAAAAAATGAAAATACTATGCTACCTTGGCATCGATGGATAGGGGTAAAGTTAAACAGGTTAAACAAAATAGGCACCACCTAGTCATTTGAGAGAGGATATTGGAAATAGAGCCATAAAAAGAGGGATCAATTACAAAATATAGAGAAAGCTACATTATGTAGTTGTCATTTGCATACATGCAACAATGATGAAATACACCACCCTTAACTTTTCTACTCTACAACTGGCCTTTGACGAGCTCATATCATGTAGTGATGACATTCAATCAAAAATAGGAGATAACAGAAAGAGGTTTGAACTAGTAGAAGTGACAAAGTTGTTGCAACAAGGATAAGTAGCATAAATACTTCAATCCATAGGATGGATGGAGTTTATCTAGATGTTTGATAAATTCAATTCCATCCTCATTAAATAATTTTCCAATTACCTCAAATATGGGAAGGAAAAACTCAAAGATGCTAGGTTAAAGGTAACACATAAAACCCTAAGTAAAATTTGTGAATTCCATGTGTAGGAGAACAAATTTTTGGGTTGAGACCTCCATTACATGAGGTCTTTAAATTATTTATGAAGGAAGGGGACCTCAAACCATAATATGAAATTAATAATAAAAATATATGCAAAGGGGTAAAAAAAAACTAGTCTTTTAGAACCCTGGTATATGGTTGCCCTTTGGGTCATGCAATATATTAGTTGCGATGGGCAGTACACTTCATTTTGAGTTCACAATTTGAAAGTGCTAACATATTTGTGAGATGGGAATAAAAATTCAAAAGTGAGGATAGACTTACCATTCTTCTTGTGTTCTTCTTTTCATGCAATGGCTAAGCACATTTAGGAGGACACGAGAATTTTGAGGCATCATGGTCTCATAAAACTTATTTGTAAGAATCATTTCTTATGACAATAGAAAGGAGGAGAATTATGTGGTTATTCTTGTATAATAGACTACGCACATGAATGAGATGTAGGAGGATAGATACCAAGAAAATATAGTAGAAATATATGACTGATAGTTATTAAAAATGATCACGAGCCAAGGAGACATAAAAGGAATAGGGGTTTTCTCTTGAAACATCAAGAGCATAGAGAAAAAAAAAGAAAATGGAGGCAAAATGTGAGAAGACAAAGTGCACAAATATGGAATGTAGAAGCATGGGGTGTAGAGGAACATAATATAGAAGCACAAAGTGCAAGGGCATAGAGACTTGGTCAACAAGAGATGATCTCTATTGTAGAATGAGGAAGAAGGAAGAATGATGATAAAAGTGAGGTACCACTAGAAGTGGTGGTTATTGATGAGGAGGAAACAAGGTTTAAGAACTTAACCCTAGAAAATAAATTAGAGATACAATTATAAAAATTAAATGATATCCAAAGAATGTTGTAGGAGAGAGATTCCCTACTGAACCAATTGAAGGAAGAGGTAGCAGCTCTAAAGGTACAATAGAGAAGTACAAGGACTCCCAAAACACTAGAAAATTTTGAATGAGAAGAAGTCTTGAGGGATGAAGAAAACCCTCTATTGTGACCATATTATAGAATTTGAGAGAGGAGATAGAAATCATGGATAAAATAGAGGACCTGAATAGAGCATCAATACTAGCTATAGAAAGTGCTCAGGAACAACAATTGGAGACTATAGAGGATAACACCGATAGAATGAAGACTCAAGATGAAGATGTCATTTTGCATCAAGATCAAGAGGTACAAAAAGACCCCTTAGTATCCCCTAATTATGTAGTCATTATTCCTCCAAATTTAGTGAGATTAGAAGAGTACAATGCTACCATTGACGAATGGGTGAATAGGCGTGTATATCTATAATAGAGGGTACAATCTCTTAAGCTCATGAAAGAGTAAAATTAAAAATTAGAAGCAGACCTTACTGGGGTGGGAGTAAATTTTGAGATAGTCTATAACATTGTAGTGCAAATATTGCAAGGTTGACAATAAACAATTATGTGTGAATTACGAGTTTCCTAATTTTTTTTCTTTATCAGAGGGCCCACTCTCTCGCATTGATAAATGGTTGTTTGTTATTTTTTGTACTATAGGTCTGCTAGTGTATTGTTTTTTTGCATAATGTTATAAGTAATTCTAGCTTCTATATTTTCCTGAGCATGTTTCGTAGCAATAGATATAGACCGAATTAAGTGTGATATTTCACTTTTATTTAGCTTTAATTTCTATCATTATTTTTCTTACAATATTTCTATTATGTTATAATGTTCCTTTTCATTCAAAGTTGTTTTAATCTCGTTAGAAGCATATAAAACCATTTTTGAGACCTTTCATAGTACTTAGTGCATTCAACCAAGGATGCCATCCACGATTGAAAAATTAAAATGAATAGGTATTAACTACACCTATCCGTCGACTTCTTTCTTCTATGTCTTGGATTTAATTTAGCATCTTGCATTCTGGTCTACTCCTCACTACTTCAAAATTTTGCTTGCTTTTTTTTTCATAATTCTTTGATATTTTAAACTGAATATCAAACATGGGTTCATTATTCAACCTAATTTCTCCTCAAACGTAGGTGCTCTTTCCAACCCAATTTCTCTCAAATATGGATCTGATACCACTGTTAACACATAACTTCATAAGCTATTTTTAATATTTAATAATTCTCAATTATCTCAATAATTCTCACAATAGCCATAATTTATCACAAATATATGCAACTCATGAACTCACAATATATTCACTTTTAAATAGTAAGTATTACAATATCTTATAGTACAAACTAATGTACTACAACACCTCACAACATTACAATACTTACATACTTTCATTACAGATTACACGACCTCTCTACAAATAACCTTTATAAAGACTCTTGACATTTCAAATTCAACAAACTATTCATTTCCTCAAACATTCAAGAGATATAACTCTTCACATTTCTCATAAGAGAAATATATTTTATGAACTCATAATAATGAAAAACCTCTAAAAATTACTATGTACTAAACTCTAAAGACTAATATTTATAAGACTCTTTTCACACCATATAGTTACAAAATATTTACAAGTACCAAATAATGTAATAAATTGCAACATCTATTGGTAGGCCTATTTGATATTTGTTCCCTTAATTTAATGTATGTGTAAACCTAATTTATTCAAACTTTGTGGCAAGGTCTTGTATGTTCCATGGAGCCTTTTCTTTTCTCAAAATTGTATGTATTACTATTAGTGAATCACCTTCCATCCATACTTTATTCCATTTCATTTGTTTACATATTTTTAACCATTTTAAAGCCACCCAAGCTTTAGCTTCATTATTTGTTATAAATCCACTATTGAAAGCGTAATATGACAAACTATCACCCCTATTATTTCTAATTATCCCTTCTACTCCTTTTGGTCCTAGATTTCCTTTAGATGCTCCATAAAAATTCAATTTGACCAACTCCGCTTCTGATTGTTTCCACTTTATATTCTTTGTCTTCCTTTTGTTTCTCTTATACCCATTGTTATTTATTTTTGTAGCTAAGAGATTAAATAGATGTATTTTAGAAGCCAAGAGGGAAGGAGCAATAAAGAGAATTAGAATAGGTAGAATAGTGGAAGTCACCCATCTACTTTTTATAGATGATGTTCTCCTTTTCATAGATGGAAAAATTAAGAGCTACTAAGAAGTTAAAATAATATTTAGATATTTTATGTCTGGAAACAAGTATTTAAATTAATACATAGAAGTCAAGCATCTCTTTTAATTGTGTGGTTCAGGATCAAACCATAATAATAGGTCAAATTTTCTCCTTTAATAGATTTGATCTTCAAGAGGGATTTAAATATTTAGGGTTCTTGTTGAAACCCAATGACTACACTAAAAAATATTGGAATTGGTTTATAAAGAAAGAAGAAGGAATAATTTAATATATGATGCAACAAATGGCTCTCTTTGGGGGGATATTTAATTTGGTCAAATTTGTGTTAGAGGCAATACCAATTTTTTGGCAATCTTTGGCTCATATACCAAAAGAAGTTTTGGATAAAATTAGATAGTTAAGCTATACGTTTTTATGGATAGGAAAAAGGGAAAGGGAAGGTATTCCATTGGTTAAATGGTAATCCTTATCCAATCCCAAGGAAAATGGAGGATGGGGACTTAAGAACATCTTCCTATTTAGTAAGGCTCTAGTAGTAAAGTGTGTTTGGAATATAATATCAAAGGAAGGCTTATGGAATAAGATCATACATGAAAAGTATTTATATCCACTCATAGTTAAGGGGTGGATAAGGGCCCCAATGAAGCAAATCCATAATTTTTCAATCTATTGGAAGGCAATGATTCATACCTTTTATATTGTATGTGACTGAATTACCTAGAAAATAGGGGATGGTTCAAGGATAAGACTAGGTTGGGACCCTTGGATTGGTTGTGGTGATATGCATAGACTTTCGAATAATTTAATTTAGACCCTAAGAACTCAAGGGATTGGAAATATCACCCAAGTAGCTGACCCAAAATCTTCTACAAATTGGACTTAGGGATGGAAGGAAGCAACAATGTTAGGGCTTTAGTGTTAGGAGGCACACCAGTGGGAAGAATATGTGGGGAGACCTAAAGTTGGATATATCATGTTGATAGAGGAAACTTATCAATTGGTCTAGACACAAAATAGATCCATGAGGGAGTACACTGCAACTTGGGGTATAATACTCTATTGGAAGATAGCAATGATGATCCAACATGGTGGTGGAAGACACTTTGGAAGCAGAAAGCACTGTTGAAGGCAATATTGTTCCTATGGCTTGCCATGAAAAATAAGTTTGTAACATGGGAGGTATTACAAAAGAAAAATTGGAATGGCCTAGGAAGGTGTCATTTATGTAATTCAAACAATGACACATTTAATCATTTACTAGTAGTTTACTCCTTTACTAGACAGGTTTGGAAGGATATTATAGCACAATTAAAGCTTCTTATAGGATGGCAAGAAGATTCCTTGGGATAGTGCTTAAAATATTGGTTTGAAAACAAGTCATATAAAGGTTTTATAGCTCTCCCATTGTTTATGTATTGGGGAGTATGGTTATTTAGCAATGCAATAATTTTTTAGGATCAAGAGAAGACTACTTGGCAAGTTTCCTCCAAAATCATTGGAATTTTTAATAACTATAAGGTTTTGGCAACAACAAAGGTAAAAAAACAAATCCCTCTAAATATCGATAAATTAGGGGCCTAGGAATTTTTTGATGGGGATAGATAGGGGGTCCCTGGAGTTTGTGAAGTAGGAGGATTACTATATATTTTTAACTCTCATTATTTTAAATTCAATGTTAGACTGGGAGAAGGTTCTAATAATTATGTTGAAATTATGGCCTTTAAATTATTGATTTAGTTGGCAAAATGAAAAGGAATACAAAAAATTCAAATTTATGAAGACTCATAGGTGGTAATAAATTGGATGCTTGGTGTTTTTAGGATGGAAAACATGATTCTACAACCCATCTTCTCTCAAATAAAAGTTGTGGATCAAAGTGAAGCTTTTACTTTTTGGTATATTTATAGAGAACTAAATATGGACGCAGATGAAATCTAAGGAGGCACTTCAAATTGATCTAGGTACATGTTTAGTACAAGAATTCAATTAGGGCAATGCACTGCAACTAGTCCATATCTCTATTTGGGGGAATTAATTCACTCTAGTTAAAGAAAGCACATATAAAGAAACTTAAAAAAAAAAAACTCAAAATTTAGTGATTTAAAGGATATTGGTTGAAAATTTGGGAAGGTGTCTAAGGATAGAACTTAGCATGATAGAGATAGCTAGTTATGATGTATAATCAACCTGATGTTTAGGTCATAATTGAAATTTGAAGAAATTCCAAAGAGGCATCTAAAGAATGTAATTTCATATTTGCTTAATATAAAATTATGACTTTTTTTCAAGGAAAAAATATTAGTTCCATTTGATGACTTGACTCCAACTATCAAGACTTTATTTCATGATTAGGGATTAGGTGAGTTGATAAGGTTGGTTTAAACTCCTCTATGGATAAACAAATCTTCCTTTTCATTTCTACACTATTTTCCTTTCCTATAAATATTATTCTATTCCTTTCGATCCATATAGTCCAAAGTATTATATATTTTGATATATTCCAAATTGTTTGTAATGCCTCACTTTTAAAAGTGATATGTCATTTCTTTAACCATTCTTCAATTCTACCATTTATCACCATGTATTTACCAAACATATTAAGAATCCATTTCCATAGTTCCCAAACTATTGAACAATGTCCCAAGAGATGGTCTATATTCTCCTCTTTTTTACATAAAACACATTGTAAGGAGCCATTAAACCCCTTTTCATTAGGTTAACCTAGGATATAATTTTCCTATGACCTACTAGCCATACAAACATTTTAACTTTTGGAATGCTTGGGCTATCCAAAATATCTCTCCATATTCTTGCAATATTCATATTTTATTGGTGCTTTAAATAATATATGCTTCTTATTGTGTATTCGCCTAAGCTATTCAACTCCCAAATTAGCTTATCCTTGACTCCCCTCAGAATAATCATTATTGTTATATTTCTACTCAATTTTCTTCTAGAAACAATGTCCTGTATACTTGTAATACAATCTTATTTCCATTTGTATCTTCCTTCCTAATCAATTTCACCTTGTTTCTTGGCTTGTTTACAATCTTCTTTAGTTCTTAGTATTGACACTTCCTTGGCATAAGGACCTTATGTGGAGTTTTACATTGTTCTTAATAATTTTATTGTTATTCACCTTGAGTAATATACCCTTGCTATTGTGGTCTTTTTTTAGATTTACCTCTTTGATATTACCCTTGTCCTTATTGATATTGAGATTGTTGCTTCCCTTGAAGAGATCTACAATATTGATTTATTTTAGTCAATGAATTATATTTATAGAACTTTTTATCATGTCCTTTTTCACAAATATGACAATATCTCCTTCTCCATAGAGTATGGTTTTATATTGAAGATGGTTTAGAAGCACCCTTTGAATTATTTTATGTTTTCTTTGTGGATATAAGGGATTTATTGGACAACTCATCACTCAACTGATTTTCAGCTTCATATTGCTGAAGGATATTTACCAGTGATTCAAATATCACACTTCTATTTGATACTTGGAGAGATGTCACTAATGTTTTGAATGATTTAGGGAACACTCTAAGTACAACTAAGAATAATAGCTTATATTCCATATTTTCTCCCATTATATCCAACGTTGACTTTAAGTCTTCAATTCTTCAAAGAAATTGTTTAATACTCTCACCATCTTGAACCCTTAATGTATGAATTTGTGATTGAATATGGAGGATTGTGGATTTGTTCTTTATTTAAAATATAATAAAAAGTATATTCCATGCATATTTTGATATTTTTGATTCACTTATATGTGGTTGGATTTCATCACCCACTTGAAATCAGATAAAAAAAAGTGCCCTTGCATCTCCTTCATCATACATTTGCCTAGCTACAACCTCCTTAAGAAGAATTTCATCACTAGTAACTAAATTTCAAAGTTTTTTAACCACTATTTTTGTTCTCATTTTTTTCTTCCATGGTGCAAAATTTAGACCCTTGAACAACTGAGATTTTGTGAGAAATATTTTTCATGTATACATAGTGAAGGTTCCTTATGTCTCCTAAAAAATGGTCCCCTTTTCTATAAACCACCAGTCTTATATACCAAACCTTTTGATATACTTGCTCTTTCTATATACTCGTTGGTACATAAAAGAATATGTTTTTCTCTTTTATACACCATCGTATGTGAGAGAGACCTTAAGACATGTGAAAGATAGAGATACATGGCACCAAGGTAGTACTGAAAAGGATTCATCCTATCAATGACACATGCTTAAAGAGGAATCCTCATACGTGGGTGTAACTTCCTTATATAATTGAATTTTATCAATTTTTGGATTTACATATAACAATAGTAACGAATGGGATAAAAATGAATTGAAACAAATTATCATAAAAAATGTGTCCTTATTCCTCCCCAATGATTTATAGGATCAATGCATAGATGTTGTTATGACAACTATATTAGGCATTAGACGTAGTAACATAATGTAACAACATTACCTGTAAATACAAGTCAAAGATATCGCTTATACTGAATGCTACAATTGTACAAAGAATATGTTTTGATTTTTGTGTGTACAAAATTTTATTTTTGATGCAAAAATTAAAGGTGTCTACCATTGCTGAGAATGCACCATTTTTTTTTAATGTAAATTTTCTTGCAAAAATATTCACTATAAACTATTGGTATTTTTTATCCTCAAAACTTCAACTTTCTTTCAAATTCTTCTTTTTTTTTCTAAATATCAACTTTTTCTCAAAATTTGCCCTCTTAAAAAATGCATTTTTTTACTCCCTAAATACACCTTATAAAATTATTCACTATAGTCTGTTTATTTTTTCAATAAACTATAGGAATACAATATCCACTTTTTTTTCTTTCAACTTATTTTCAACCTTTAAAAAATAAACTTTCAACTTTCTTTAAGAAAATAGTCTACCATGAGAATTGAACTTGAGACCTTTTTTCACAAGACTTGGTTTTTATTTCAAATGCCAAGTCCCCACCATACAAATTATATGTGATTGAAAGCAATTACTTTTTAAATGATATTATACCTCAAATTACCTATTGTACAACCAACGTGAACTATTATGTAAGCCTATTTAGAAATGTTTGCTATTCTATCGTCATTTTTCCAATTAGGGACATTGTTGTTCTGCCAAACAAGAGCTCTGCTAATGTTGCTTTTAGTGTTTTAATTTATCCTCCATTAGGTGCTTCGACACCTTGAAATATCTACTCACTTTATGTTGCTCTACCTTCAAATAATTGTTTTATTGTGTATTCCAATCAGAGCATTCTCCACTTCAAATGTTCTATAGAAAATGATTTAATTTTTCTTTTTACTCAAATGTCGAACATATTATTATAACACTTTTAGATGGAACAAAAATCAAACTTAGACATGAGCAGGTTTCTCTTATTCTAGAAACACACAAATAAGGCACAAAAAAAGAACAAATTTTAAATTAGATGAAGAATATGATATTTTTTATTAGACAAGGATAAAGAAAAAATTTAAATATTTGGGAACCATCAAATATATGTGGGACTTCTTAGGATTTTGGGGCTTCTCAGGCACTTATAACCTAATAATAGGCTACAACTTATAGCATCTTAGTAGGGTAATAACTTTGGAAATTCCTCCTCAAGGTTCATTCAAACCAAGAATTCATATGCAAGTCATGCTGTCAGATCGTGGCAATTGTCCCTACAACACAATGGTTGTCTCACACAATATTATACTCATATTTCAGATGCTATAAAACAAGGGAAAGATAAACAATAATTTTAAGCAATATATTTCACCAATATTCCATCAACTATTTTTGCTAGCATAATCTTGCACACATCATTCATTTTTATACATCAATATGTCTGATTCAAGAGACTCTTCAATGTTTCACCCTCAACTCTATTTTTTCATCTTCTAAATCTTCATGGGAAGTGTGACTATCCAAACTCACATGAGGTGACATCATCAAACATCCCCTATTTATTACATAATATAATAACCAAATTACATTAAATAATATAATAAAGTCTCACATTCAAGTCATTGAAGTTAAGAGTCTGTCTAGGGGTTTTTATTCCTTTTCCTTTAGGTTAGCTAAGCATGCAAAAGCCATTTGTGAGATACTAATATGGATTTATTTTGGTCATTTTTTAGTCATGTCTAGTTATGATCCCAAATTTACAATTGATGGTAAAATGAGTCTTCGTTGCCCAGTGTAGATCAAATTTTTAGATTTATCCATGCATTTCATGGATCTTATCCCTCAACTGTATGAGAAACTTGGAGAATTCATTTGTTTGGAAGCTCCTTGTTGGTTCCAACCATGGTTATTTTCTAAGGCCTATGTGTGCACATTTTGCTTTTCAAAGACCTAAATGATATGGTGTACTTTAGGCTTGATGGTAAAATTTATCAAGTTGTTTGATATGTTAATCTTCCAAATGCATACTTGTGTTAAAGTACGGAGCACCAAGTCAAAGACTATTCTTTGTTGAAATCTTAGTTGTTAAATTCACCAAATTTTTTAGATAAAATTCAAAATTCGTAGAATTTAAAACCCTGGCAAATAAATTTGATGAATAAACCCTAAATTTGTCAATAAAAAAAACCTTAAATTTGTCAATAAAAAAATAGGTGGGAAATGGAAATGCACGCGAGAAGTTAAAACCTTATCAAATAAGTTTGGGGAATAAACCCTAACCCTAAATTTTGCACTTTATATAGTTTATTTTTGGAAACATTTACATCTAAAAAGTTTTGAGTCTGGTAATAATAGCCACAACTACTTGTGACTCTAGCTTCTACAATTGCATTATATTTTTTCTATACTGTAATTTAATTGTATTCTGAGTTAAATAATTTTTTTGTGATTTAGTATAGTTTGTAATAGATTTATTATTTTATTTGAATTTTCTCATTTTCATGCATTTGAAATTTATTGATATTTCTTGTAAAAACAAAACTCCATAAGAGTTGTACAAACTGCAAATAGGCTTACTTTGTAGTTTGCACTTATAGAAAGAAATTTATTGATATTTTATAGTTGGTATAAGAAATTTCCATGTAAAAATCATATAAAACAATTTCTGGTATAAATTTTTTATATTGTTTATCTACGATTTTTATTTGTTATTTTAGAAAGAGAGAAATTTCCAGTAAGCATCATAGATATTTTAATTTATAGCATTATTTATTTTTTAATTGTTTTAAATTTTATAATGTTAAAACTTGAATTTCATTAAAAATATATATTTTATATTATTTATTCTAAAGTTTATGAAAACTATTAATAATTATTTATTTGCATATAATTATTATTATTTTTTTTTTTTAAAAGAGGGGTAAAAAATTATTAGATCACAGAAACCTTACAGCAGTGAACAAACAACTAGCAAAAATAGCCAACAAAAACCTCAAACAGACATATCCTCAGAAAGTAAATGATGAAGTTGCTGAGAACAGTCTAAAGGGAGGTTATCCCAACCCTTAATAGACCAATTCCCTTGAAACTGAGAAGCCCATTTGGCCAAACAGTCCGCAACCCTATTCCATTCCCGAGGAATGTGAACAAAAGAGATAAACTCCAAATTACAACAGAGTTGAAGAATCTATCGAACAACCAAAGTCAACCTCCAGTGAACATTATCAATATGATGAGTCCTTAACAAATTTATAATAATTTGTGAATCAGACTCACAGATTATCCTCCGCCAACCCATAGCCAACCCTTGTTCCAAAGCACAACAGATAGCAAGAGCCTCCATATAATTATTAGAATGTATCCCCTTATAGCATGAAAAAATGAAACAAGCATTCCCAAGCACTATCTCTCCCAACTCCTCCGATACCAGCATGCCCAGGATTACCTCGAGAAGACCCATCCGTATTGATCTTGAACACCCCTAGAGGAGGAGGATGCCATCTCCCATCTCTCTGCATTTTTTTTCCATCTCGGTTTCTAGATGGAATAACAGGACGAGGACCATTCTCCATAAATCCCAAATTTTGCATCATCAAAATCTTCGACTGCACCAAAGGAAGACTAATCTGGCATGTGGAAGAGACAGTTTCCTAGATCATACCAATGATTTGCTCCAAAGCTGATGAACAGTAAGCTTGTTATCATGAAAAATTCGTCGATTTCTTTCCAACCAAATCTGCCATAGAATACAAGAAGGACCAATAGTCCAAGCAACCTGGAGAAAGAAAGACTTAGCGGGAGGTCTCCCTAAACTCCTCCAGAACTCCAAAAGAGAAGAAGCATGGGCACAAGGCTGCTTCCACACCTCCCACCAAAGATGCCAAATATCCCATGCAAAAGAACACTGAAAAAGAAGATGACCTAAAGACTCTTCACTGTTCGCACATAAAAAACAAAAAGAAGGTCCTTGAAAACCTCTCTTTTGCACATTATCCCAGGTAAGGCATCTATTGTGAGTAGCTAACCATAGATAAAAATTGCATTTAGGCCAAGAGAACTTAGACCACACTTGCTTCCACCAGGGCACCTCATCATCCCCAAAATGTTGTCGATCCAACTCCCTGTATCCCGAAGCCACCGAATAGACCCCTCTAGGATCCAAGCCCCATGCCAAAACATCATCATCCTGTAAAGAAGAGCAGGCCCTACAAGCCAAAATACGATTCAACTCCTCTCTTTCCTGAAAAGTACCCCCTACTGGCCAATCTATAGGATCCTTCCAACGAACAACCTCAACCTGCCCAACTCTTTCAACAAATTTGTAGTCCATAACCCGATTCCAACCGGCATCCAAAAAGACTTTGCACAAATTTTGAAGATGAGGATACATGGATAAAATGGCAGGGAACCCATCCCAAGCATCCTCGCCAAAAGAGAGCCTTGGAACCCTTATGACAAATCCAGAACAAACCTTGCTTAACAACATTCGCCCCCTTCTTAAGAGTGTTCCAGATAAAAGATCCCCTACCAGACAAACTGTATCTGGGAATCTCAGAGCCCTCAACCCCATTCAAATATTTATAGGACAGAATCTTTGCCCAAGCTTGGTCTTGAGAAGTACACCATCTCCAATAAAACCTAGCCGCCAAAGCCTCTCCAGAAAGGGAAGACAAACGAAGACCCAACCCCCCTGCTTGCTTTGGTCTACAAATAGTTTCCCACTTAACCAAACTCCACTTTGAAGACTCCAAATTACTAGAATATTTATAATTATTATTTTTAATATTTATGTCTAGATAAAAATTATATGACAAATGGTTTGGCACATAGAAAGAAATTTATGTTATAATTTTTTTATACAATGCTTGCTTATTTATGATTTTTTATTTTAGAAAGAGAGAAATTTCCATAGAGTATCATAGATATTTATGGCATTATTTATTTTTTTAATTGTTTTAAAATTTATGACGATAAAACTTGAATTTCATTAAAAATATATATTTTATATTATTTATTTTAAAGTTTCTGAAAACTATTAATAATTATTTATTTGCATATAATTATTATTTTTCATATTTATGTCCAGATAAATATTATACTAGAAATGGTTTCACAGAGACTATCATAGAAATAAATTTATTGATATTTTATAGTTGGTATAAGAAATTTCGATGTAAAAATCATAAAAGAAATTTCTGGTATAAAATTTTTATACAATGATTGTTTATCTATGACTTTTTATTTTTTATTTTAGAAAGAGAGAAATTTCCACATAGCATCATAGATAATTATAAATATGGCATTATTTATTTTTTTAATTGTTTTAAATTTTACGACTTTAAAACTTGAATTTCATTGAAAAAACATATTTTATATTTATTTAATCTAAAGTTTATGAAAATTATTAAAAATTATTTATTTGAATATAATTATTATTTTAAATATTTATGTGAAGATAATAATTATATTATAAATGTTTTAAAATAATTACATTTCATCATTTGATTAATTTCAAATTTATTTATTGTAATTTTAAATATTTATGTTAATAAAGTAATTATATTTTACATATAAATTAATAAATACATGGAAGGTTAAGAACTTAAGACTCAAGAGGTAATTGTATTTTATTATTTGAATTAATTTTAGTTTATATTTATATTTATATATTATTTTTTTATTAATAATTTTTTTTTTTTGATGAGGAACCTTTTATATACGACATATCGCAACGTGTGAGGGGAGAGATCTGAACCTGGGCCTCTTGATAATTGTAGAGTTTTAACTTACCCACTTGCTCTCCAACTCCTCTACATGATTATTAATAAATTTTATATATCATATTATTTTTTTTATTTTTAATATTATATTGAAATTTATTTTATAAAAAATAAATTTCTAAAAAATCAAAATTTTATATTTTTTTCAAGCCACTGAAAAGTTATATTATATAAATAAACAAGTGCAAAACTTCTTATATTTTTTCTTTATATATATTTTAAATAAAAAAGTAAAATTAAATAAGATATTTTTGCATTTAATTTTAATGTTTTTAAAATCTCGGGCCTCGTCGGATTGAATGCTTGTCCCTTTCCTGGTGCTTTCAGCGGTGTAAGAGGTTTAAAATTATTGTGGCATGGTGGTTATAGGGGCGGACTACGCGAAGATCTGTGTGGCAGCTTCCGGGGCGGACCGCACAGAATAATGTGGCGGCCATAAAAGCTGGACAGCCTGCCCAGATTCGTGGCGGCTACCGATTCCACCATGTAAATACAAAAAAAAAATTAATGTTTTTAAATTAATTTTATTTTTTTTGGAGAAAAACTATTTAAAATGGCACCATTAAAATCTACTACAGAAGCTTAGAAATATATAACAAGGGATCTTTAAATAGATTGACATGTATATTATGTGGACATCGTTTCACAGGAACGTTGACACGAGCAGTAGACCATCTCCTTTCAAGGAGCAATGGTCGAGGAGGTGGTGTGGAGGGATGCAAAAATATTACTCTAGAAATAAAAGAGATAATTGAAAAAGAAAATAAATCTTCAAAAGCAAGCAACGATAAAATCTTAGGAAAAAGACTAAGGGTTAAAAGAGATATTTCTAGGTCTTTTTCTTCTTTTAATTCATGTTCAAATAATAGGGCAACAATATCAAGTGGGGTTGATACTTTGAATAGTCTTTGGAAATGAATTGAAAAACAAAATGTTCATGATGTTGTGGCTGACATGTTTTATGCATGTGCTATTCCTTTTAATGTAGCAAAAAATCCATATTTTGTCAATGCTTTGAAAAAATTTGTGGATTTTGGTAAAGGATATACACCTCCTCGTTATGGAGCATTGAGTACACTTCTTCAAAGATCAAAGAAAAGGGTAACTAATAAATTATCTTCAATAAAAAAATCTTGGAAGCATACAGGTTGTACTATTTTGAGTGATGGTTGGTCAGACACATGTCATAGGCCTTTAATTAATGTGTTGGTCTCATGTCCTCAAGGTGTAATATTTTTAAGAGTGATTGATGCAATGAATGTCACCAAAACTTCAGATTATATTTTCAATATTTTGGAGGAGGCAATACTTGAAGTTGGAGCTGAAAATGTTGTTCAAATTGTAACAGATAATGCTACAAATTGTGTGGGTACTGGAAATATGATCATGGAGAGGTTCCCAACAATTTATTGGATCCCATGTGTTGCACATTATATTAATTTACTTCTTCATGATTTAGCAAAGCTTCCATGGGTTAATGAGGCAATTAGAAGGGCAAAAATAATTGCCAATTTCATAATTAACCATCACCTTACATTGAGCATCTATAGAGAACATGCATCCAAAGAACTCTTGAGGCCTTGTGATACAAGGTTTGCAACATTTTATATCACTTTGCAAAGGGTTTTAGAACAAAAAATAGCTTTAAGAAGTGTTGTTTGTCATGCATAGTGGGAAAGAAGTTCCCTTTCAAAATCTTCAAAAGGAACACAGGTGGAATCAATAATTTTAGGCAACACTTTTTGGTAGAATTCTATGAAAGTTCTAAATTTATGTGATCCAATAGTAAATATGGTCAAAGAATTTGATAGTGATAAACCTACTATGGATTTTATTTATGAGAATATGGACCATTTCAAAGAAGCCATTGCAAGTGCTTTTAATAATGTTGAATCTGATTATAATCAGGTATGGGAAAAAATAGACTACAGATGGAAGATGTTGCATAATCCTTTGCATGATGTTGCATGTTATTTGAACCCTAGACTATTTGGTTTAAAAAGAAATAATGACAAGGAAGTGATGAGTGGTCTTTATGAGGCTATTGAAAGGTTGAATCCAAATCCAAATGTTGCAAGAAAACTAAGAGGGCAACTCAGGGCATACAGATTAGAAGAAGGATTGTTTGGCTCTTCTACAGCAAAAGAAGATAGAGCAACTATAGAACCAGGAGTATGGTGGGATTTCTATGGTGCAGAGGCACCTGAGCTACAATGTTTTGCACTGCGAATTTTGAGCCAATGTTCAAGTGCATCAGCTTGTGAAAGAAATTGGAGCAGTTTTGAACAAATTCACTCTAAGAAGAGGAATAGGTTGTTATCTGGACAATTGGGTGATCTTGTTTATGTTCGTAGCAACTTGTGATTATTGACATGCAATGTGGCTAAAGAATCAAAAAAAATTCTTCTCCATTATTTGAGCCTATTTCATATGGCTTGGACAATGTACATGAGGATATTGAACCTGGTTATGAGAGCAATGAGTGTGAATCAATTAGCCCTCCTTGTACTCTTGATGATATAGAGCTTGATGATGTAACAAGTAGATATCAGGGAGAAGAACAACAAGAATGAATTCTTGTGTTCTCACCACATTTATTTTTGTGTTTTGAAATGGAATTATTAATTTTTGTTTTGAGTCTCTATTTGAGTTTCTTATTTACTAATATATTTACATAAAATTGAATATATATATATATATATATATATATATATATATATATATATATATATATATATATATATGTACATTTATAACATATCAAATTTTATGTCGAATTTTATTTCAAATTTTTAAACATGTCGAATTTCTTTCGAACTTCAAGAATGTCGAATTCAAACACGAACTCAAACTTGATAACTAAGGTTGAAATGATCACAAATGAGTCATATAGAGTAATAAGATTTGGATAATTTGTAATTTGAAGAAATTGATACTTTGACCCATGGTTGAAAGAAAATGAAATCCTAAGCCAACCTCTCTAGCTGTTAACTTTGGTCACTAAAATTTTAGCCTTAAAATTTCTTTAGTTTCTCAAGTGAATAAAGTAATTAAAAAGCCTAAAGTGGCTAGTTCCTCAAGTCCATCAAGACCTTCTAGATCCCATTCCCAAAAATCCCTAATAAATATCAGAGCTTTGTTCTTGTGAATGCACAAAGATGTACTCATCTTGAGTTATCAACTAGCTTTAGCCTACTCATGGGTGGTCATAGCATGAAAACAAGAACCCCAATTTTTCTAGAGGAATATCTAAACTTGTCCAATGGTAGTGCTCTTGCATCATCTAATAGGTTTGAGGTACTCCAGGGTGATGATGAAGCTAAATATGTAGAGAATAAAGTATAAGATATAAATTTAGTTCTTAACAACTCCAAACAATGTGAATGAATCAAATAAGTTATCTCTCATGGAATGTTAGGGGTCTATCTAACCCAAATAAAAGAAGAATTGTTAAGAATTTTTGTAGAAAGAAAAAATTCATTTCAAATATTTGTTTTCAAGAAGTAAAAATTATAAATAGTGAACTAAAGTTTTTCTCAAGTCTCTTTGGAAAGACTATGTAATGGTATAGATAGATCGTCTTCAAGGTCATGGTGGTGCTACAATGGTGGTGCTTTCCCTTATTATAGTGATGGAGTTAAATCAAGGGCCTAACCCCCACCATAGGACAATCTAGGTTTAATTTTTTGTTGATAACTTGTTGTGAGTCCTTAATATTTATGCTCCCAATGATGTTGAGGAGAGATTCGGGATATGGGAATGGATTTCTAAAAACTCCTAGATAACCCATGGCTATTTTGTATGGATTTCAACATAATAGATATCCAAGAAGATGTTTTGTCCCTCATATCTTCTCTAAATATGATTTTAATACAATTTTATAAGGTGTATATGGAACTAGACTACCTTTATCATTTTCTAGAGTTTTTGGGAGATGCACCATATAACATGGAAAACCCTAGGATATCATGATGGCGGCTCATCAACTAAAATATTAATTTTGATAGTTGCTTGAGCATAGTTTAATGTTTTCTTGTTTTGTAGATTTAGGTCTCCTTATTTTTTACATTGAAGACTCTACTCTATGGAATTGACCTTTTTTAATATTTTGCTCCTAGGGAATTACTAATCAAGGAAATGATATATAAGTGAACATATTTGTGGTAAGACATTTGGCTACCCTTATTTTGTATTACACTTATCAGGTTTAATTAAATGAAATTATTTTATACAAGAAAAAACATGTGAGACATAATGCATAATATATAGATGTTATGTCCAACCATATGTTAATCTTACATTATAATATGTTTGTATACCACGCCTTACCGTAAATATGCAAAGAATTTTTTTTTTCTATCTACCTAAAATTCCACCATCTTACGAGAATTTTTTGGCTCTTTCATAAAGCCATGAAACCTTCATTCCTAAATTGGTTCATTTTTAAAATTTTGGGAGGACTTAACTCCCTCTTTCATGTCTTTCTAACCACCTGATACATGCAAGTTACTTTGCTTTTAGAATTATATCATTTGTAGGCTATTCCTTCTCTCATCACACCTTGCACATGGAAGAGGAATCACTTGAGATAGGAATTAGTAGTATACGTGATAGTTGATGATGGAATAAAATGTAGTTCTAAAAATTTTATTTATTGAAAATATTAATAATTTTATCAAGTGGGATTATTTTAATCGATTATTTTTTTAAATTTTAAAAATATTTTTAGGTTTGAATCTAGTCAAGTAATATATGCATAATTATCAAGTTGTTGTAATACCTCTATGTAGTCATGTTATAGTATACGTGAATCATTGTTTTAATCTCATATAACCCATTAAATATATATTAACAATTTTAATTAAGGATTTCAATTGTCATAGGTAAATTTTAACATTTGTTTAATATTTTTGAACTAAGCTACGAAGAACAATGAATTTAACAAGTTTTAATCTCGTAGGTGAATCTTAACATTTATCCAAGGAGTTGGATCTAGTTCAGATGAATGAAGAGTTTTGCATGGTAAAACAAGTTTTTAATCTATGTGGAATCTTAGTATTGTAATTAAATAGGATAAAATTGAGTTGTTAAAAATATGGACTTTCAATTGGGAAACTCAAGTTCAAATCTTGCCAAGCAATATATGTATAATTACTATTGTTACCTCTAAATGCACTTGTCTGTTTGAGCGAAGAACCTGACAAGCCAGGGGCACCCATACCTCATGTAGAGTGAAACAATAGGAAGCATCTAAATGGAATACCACCTACAAGGTAACCTTTAGGGTTTTAAATTAAGGCCAAATCCTTGTTGAACTTTATCCTTTGCACACAAAGGTCTCCAGAAGATGAGGCTAGGAGGTTTCGCAAGGAAAGGAATTACAATGAAAGTAATATAGGAAAAGTAAAGACTTGACAAAAAATTAAAACTAAGCTATGAGGGTGATGTACCAAGAATTAAAATCCCTACTTCTAACTACAAGTGATAATAAATGAATATGAGATCCATTGACTAATAGCTAGAATGATTATAACTAAATAAAAACATTTCTAGGAATTAAAAATGCATTAAAGAAATGAGGATGTTGGGCAAAACATTGGTTAGTTTTTCTATGGTTCAATTAATTGCCTCCATTTAATTATCAACCCGGGGTAGCTCATAGTCTTGTGAGCAACCGTGCAAAATCTATGCTTGAAATTTCTTTTTTAGATATGATTCCCTTAGATTTTGGTTTGGAGGGTGTTTGGTGTTCATTGAAGTTTATGTTTAAAACAATAATCTCATGCTAAGTCTAATAAATGGGACTGAAAACATTCAAAATCTAAATAAGTATCTTGCTGGAAATTATAGAAAAATAAGGTAAAATACTTGAAAATAAATTAATCTATTAAAATAATTACAAAAAATAAGGGAAATAGGGAAGAACTCTATTGTAGGTGGTCCCACACTTCCAGCAGGTTATGTCTGTGGTAGAATTATAACCAGACACTTAGAAGATGTTTTTACAGGAACAAAGTAAAAATTTTATTAATAGTTTGCAGTAGAGAGATTTACATAAAAATTCTAGGGGGTCTTATTCAAAGGAGGCCTACATATTTATAAGATATGTGTCCAATCCTGTTACAACCGTTTTCTCAATCAAATGAGTAGGGTAAAATATCATGATATTTTAGTGTATTCTATTTCCAGAATACGTTGATATTTGATTTATCCGGCTTACAAAATTAATTTATGTTTCAGCTGAAAAATAGGTGATGAGTCACCTTTGACATTATCCCATGTTCGGTTGTGATACTAGAAATCCCTTCACATTGGTTGTCGAAGTGTTCGCTTTGTTCTACCGACCACATAGTCATGTTGAAGTTTGGCGTTAACAGGAATCAGGCATCGATCGCATAATGGGAAGTAGGCACCTTTTGTCATACAATGGGAAGCAGGAACCTTTCGTCACATAACGAGAAGCAGGAATCTTCTGTCGTACAATGAAAATCAGGCACCTTCCACTATTCAATAGGAAGCAGGCGCCTAACAAAAATCAACCGCGTAAAAGTTAGGTGCCAAACGGAAGTTAGGCGCTTTAAAGGACTTGGGCACCTGACTTCGTACCCCTTTACCAATATTCTACATATGTTTTTCCTTCATTAATTTGTAAGTGTCAGGTTTGAGCTGCACCTCAACGAAAACATGCCAAAATGCAACGATTTCCACTAAATATTCACACATTACACTTAAAGACAAATATTAGAGAACATGCAAAATAAATTGTTAATTATATATAATTTCCATAAAATATTTATATCTACAAGAATATATGTTGCACATTATGGGGAAAAGAGTACAAAAAATGAGCAATTATGTGGCTCATCATCCCCCCATGCTTAAGGGGTGGAACATCCCTGTACCACTTTGAACTGGTAATTACCAGTTCTATTCACCTCATCCCAATAGGCTCGATTGGTAGATGTCTTCTTTCTTTTAGCGGCCTTGGATTTCTCTTTGTCCTGGGGCTTTTACCCCTTTGATGTTGTGGGAGCAGATATTTCCTATCCCTACTACTTCTGGTGTTTTCTACACCGAAGTGGTTTGGGCCCTGCCCTCTTCTTGGGTGGTTCTTTGGTCCAGGCCACCTTACCTTTATCAACATTCAGATAAAAACCAGAGAATTTGGTGGCATCCTTCTGGAATGCAGGCTTAGCCATTTTCCAGTACTCATGGTGAAGTGGCAACTTCTCACCCACAAAATTAATTTCTTATCTTCAAATGGGATGCTAGATTCCTTAGCAACCCTGGTTGTGGGTAAATTTACCCCTTTTGGGTCAAGCTCAATTTTAGCTTCAACCTCTAATTTTGACACAGGGGTATTTCTATTGCTTGATGCCAGATCCTCCTTATGCACAAGACCTAAAAATCTCATCCACTTGAAATATGCATGCATTCTTGAAGGCTTTCCATCCTCTGACCCATACAAATACCAGAACTGCTCAGGTTGAGCAACTAGAATCTTCTTGCGAGGTCTGCCAGATTTTTTTCTAACCTCTTTTTCTGCTTCCTTGAGGGCTTTCTTGGAGGTCTTCTTCCATTTCTTCTTGTTTGCCTTAATTTCCTCCTTGAGATCCTCAAATTTTTGTTTTTAGGTAGCAAATAGATTCTTTACTACCTCTCATTCGTCATTGAAATCTAGCTCTGATTCCTTGTTAGATTCAATTCCCAAGGCCTTCAACTCTACAACTCTTGCTCTAGTCTTGGGTCATCGCTGAGATGGTCTTATGGCTTTCTATTTTGATCTCACCTTGATACTCTGTACCCCAGGGTATGTTGGTGCCACTGTTGTTTCCTAGTATATAGGGGATGTAGGCTATTGAGCCTTTTGGTCCTCTATAGCTCCTTGTTGCACATCAGGGACTAATTCTTTTTCCTCTACAACTTCTTGTTGTACATCAGGAACTATTGCTTCTTCTTGAGGCTGATTGGCCCCTGTATTAATTGGATAGCACTTTCCCTCTCCCTCTCTTCCTGAAATTTGATGCTCTTTCATCTCCATCTCCTTTTCTCCATATTCTCCCCCATTTTTAGATTGCTCTGCATTTTGAGGTTCTTCAACTTCAACCTCATACTCCTGAATTACCTGATCTGAATGCACAAAGACGTACTCATCCTGAGTTATCAACTAGATTTAGCCTACTCATGGGTGGCCATAGCATGAAAACAAGAACCCCAATTTTGCTAGAGGAATATCTAAACTTGTCCAATGGTAGTGCTCTTGCATCATCTAATAGGTTTGAGGTACTCCAGGGTAATGATGAAGCTAAAGATGTAGAGAATAAAGGATAGGATATGAATTTAGTTCTTAACACCTCCAAACAATGTGAATGAATCAAATAAGTTATCTCTCATGGAATGTTAGGGGTCTATCTAACCCAAATAAAAGAAGAATTGTTAAGAATTTTTGTAGAAAGAAAAAATTCATTTCAAATATTTGTTTTCAAGAAGTAAAAATTATAAATAGTGAACTAAATTTTTCTCAAGTCTCTTTGGAAAGACTACGTAACGGTATAGATAGATCGTCATCAAGGTCATGGTGGTGCTTCCCCTTATTATAGTGATGGGGTTCAATCAAGGGCCGAACCCCCACCATAGGAAAATCTAGGTTTAATTTTTTATTGATAACTTGTTGTTGGGAGTCCTTAATATTTATGCTTCCAATGATGTTGAGGAGAGAGCCGCAATATGGGAATGGATTTCTAAAAACTCCTAGATAACCCATGGCTAGTTTGTATGGATTTCAACATAATAGATATCCAAGAAGATATTTTGTGTCTCATCTCTTCTCTAAATATGTAGATTTTAATACAAGTTTATAAGGTGTAGATGGAACTAGACTACCTTTATCATTTGCTAGAGTTTTTGGGAGATGCACCATATAACATGGAAAACCCTAGGATATCATGATGGTGTCTCATCAACTACAATATTAATTTTGATAGTTGCTTGAGCATAGCTTAATGTTTTCTTGTTTTGTAGATTTAGGTCTCCTTCCTTAGTTTTTACATTGAAGACTCTACTCTGTGGAATTGACATTTTTTAATATTTTGCTCCTAGGGAATTACTAATCAAGGAAATGATATATAAGTGAACATATTTGTGGTAAGACCTTTGGTTACCCTTATTTTGTATTACACTTATTAGGTTTAATTAAATGAAATTATTTTATACAAGAAAAAACATGTGAGACATAATGCATAATATATAGATGTTATGTCCAACCATATGTCAATCTTACATTATAATATGTTTGTATACCACGCCTTACCATAAATATGCAAAGAATTTTTTATTTTTATCTACCTAAAATTCCACCATCTTACGAGAATTTTTTGGCTCTTTCATAAAGCCATGAAACCTTCATTCCTAAATTGGTTCACTTTTAAAATTTTGGGAGGACTTAACTCCCTCTTTCATGTCTTTCTAGCCACTTGATACATGCAAGTTACTTTGCTTTTAGAATTATATCATTTTTAGGCTATTCCTTCTCTCATCACACCTTGCACATGGAAGAGGAATCACTTGAGACAAGAATTACTAGTATACGTGATAGTTGATGATGGAATAAAATGTAGTTCTAAAAATTTTATTTATTGAAAATATTAATAATTTTATCAAGTGGGATTATTTTAATCGATTATTTTTTTAAATTTTAAAAATATTTTTAGGTTTGAATCTAGTCAAGTAATATATGCATAATTATCAAGTTGTTGTAATACCTCTATGTAGTCATGTTATAGTATACGTGAATCATTGTTTTAATCTCATATAGCCCATTAAATATATATTAACAATTTTAATTAAGGATTTCAATTGTCATAGGTAAATTTTAACATTTGTTTAATACTTTTGAACTAAGCTATGAAGAACAATGAATTTTACAAGTTTCAATATTGCAGGTGAATCTTAACATTTATCCAAGGAGTTGGATCTAGTAGAGAGGAATGACGATTTTTGCATGGTAAAACAAGGTTTTAATCTATGTGGAATCTTAGTATTGTAATTAAATAGTATAAAATTGAGTTGTTAAAAATATGGACTTTCAATTGGGAAACTCAAGTTCAAATCTTGCCAAGCAATATATGTATAATTACTATTGTTATCTCTAAATGCACTTGTCTGTTTGAGTGAAGAACCTGACAAGCCAGGGGCACCCATACCTCATGTAGAGTGAAACAATAGGAAACATCTGGATAGAATACCACCTACAAGGTAACCTTTAGGGTTTTTAATTGAGGCCAAATCCTTGTCGAACTTTATCCTTTGCACACAAAGGCCTCCCCAAGATGAGGCTAGGAGGTTTTTCAAGGAAAGGAATTGCAATAAAAGTAATATAGGAAAAGTAAAGACTTGACAAAAAATTAAAACTAAGCTATGGAGGTGATGTGCCAAGAATTAAAATCCCTACTTCTAACTACAAGTGATAATAAATGAATACGAGATTCATTGACTAATAGCTAGAATGAATATAACTAAATAAAAACATTTCTAGGAATTAAAAATGCATCAAAGAAAGGAGGATGTTGGGCAAAACATTGGTTAGTTTTTCTATGGTTCAACTAATTGCCTCCATTTAATTGTCAACCCGGGGTAGCTCGTAGTCTTGTGAGCAACCGTGCAAAATCTATGCTTGTAATTTCTCCTTTAGAAATGATTCCCTTAGATTTTAGTTTGGAGGGTGTTTGGTGTTCATTGAAGTTTATATTTAAAATAATAATCTCATGCTAAGTCTAAGAAACGGGACTGAAAACATTCAAAATCTAAATAAGTATCTTGCTGGAAATTATAGAAAAATAGGGTAAAATACTTGGAAATAAATTAATATATTAAAATAATTACAAAAAATAGGGGAAATGGGAAATAACTCTATTGTAAGTGGGCCCACGCTTCCAGCAGGTTATGCCCGTGGTAGAATTATCACCGGACACTTAGAAGATGTTTTTACAGGAACAATGCAGAAATTTTAGTAATAGTTTGCAGTGGAGAGATTTACATAAAAAGTCCAGGGGGTCTTATTCAAGGGTGGCCTACATATTTATAAGATATGTGGCCAATCCTGTTACAACTGTTTTCTCAATCAAAGGATTCGGGTAAAATATCATGATATTTCAGTGTATTCTATTTCCAGAATATGTTGATATTTGATTTATCCAACTTACAAAATTAATTTACGTTTTAGATGAAAAATAGGTGATGAGTCACCTTTGACATTATCCCATGTTCGGTTGTGATACTAGAAATCCCTTCACACTAGTTGTCGAAGTTTTCACTCTGTTCTACCGACCACATAGTCGTGCTGAAGTTTGGAGTTAACAAAGAATCAGGCACCGATCACATAATGGGAAGTAGGCACCTTTTGTCGTACAATGGGAAGTGGGAACCTTTCATCGCATAATCAGAAGTAGGTGTCTTTCGTCATACAACGAGAAGCAGGCACCTTCCATTATTCAACAGGAAGCAGGCGCCTAATGAAAATCAGGCGCCTAACAGTTAGGTGCCAAACAAAATTTAGGCACTTTAAAGGACTTGGGAACCTGACTTCGTACCTCTTTACCGATATTCTACAAATGTTTTTCCTTCATTAATTTGTAAGTGTCAGGTTCGAGTTGCACCTCGACGAAAACATGCCAAAATACAACTATTTCCACTAAATATTCACACATTACACTTAAAGACAAATATTAGAGAACATGCAAAATAAATTATTAATTATATATATAATTTCTATAAAATATTTATATCTACAAGAATATATGTTGCATGTTATGGATAAAAGAGTACAAAAAATGAGCAATTATGTGGCTCATCATCCCCCCATGCTTAAGGGGTGGAACATCCACCACTTTGAACTGGTAATTACTAGTTCTATTCACCTCATCCCAATAGGCCCGGTTGGTCTGTGTCCTCTTTCTTTTAGCGGCCTTGGCTTTCTCTTTGTCCTGGGGCTTTTTCCCCTTTGATGTTGTGGGAGCTGATATCTCTTTTCCCTACTACTTTTGGCATTTGCTACACCAAAGTGGTTCACTAGGCCCTACCCTCTTCTTGGGTGGTTCTCTGGTCCAGGCCACCTTACCCTTATCAACATTCAGATAAAAACTAGAGAAGCTGATGGCATCCTTCTAGAATGTAGGCTTAGCCATTTTCCAGTACTCATGGTGAAGTGGCAACTTCTCACCCATAGGCCTGATTCCTTATCTTCAAATGGGATGCTAGATTCCTCAGAAACCTTGGCTATGGGTAAATTTACCCCTTTTAGGTCAAGCTCATGTTTATCTTCGACCTCTACTTTTGACAAAGGGGAAGTTATGTTGCTTGATGCCAGATCCTCCTTATGCATAGGGCCTAAAAATCTCATCGACTTGAAATATGTCTTCATTCTTGAATGCTTTCCATCCTCTAACCCATACAAATACTAGAACTTCTTAGGTTGAGCAACTGGAATCTTCCTGCGAGGTCTGCCAGATTTTTTTCTAGCCTCTTTTTTTGCTTGCTTGAGGGCTTTCTTGGAGGTCTTCTATTTCTTCTTGTCTGCCTTAATTTCCTCCTTGAGATCCTCAATTTTTTGTTTTTAGGCAGCAAACAGATTCTTTACTACCTCTCATTCCTCATCGGAATCCAGCTCTAATTCCTTGTTAGATTCAATTCCCAAGGCCTTCAACTCTAAAACTCTTGCTTTAGTCTTGGTTCATCGCTGAGATGGTCTTATGGCTTTTTATTTTGATCTCATCTTGATACTCTGTACCCAAGGGTGTTTTGGTGCCACTATTGTTTCCTGGTATATAGGGGATGTAGGCTATTGAGCCTTTTGGTCCTCTATAGCTACTTGCTGCACATCAAATACTGCTTCTTTTTCCTCTACAAATTCTTGTTGTACATTAGGAACTATTGCTTCTTCTTGAGGCTGATTGGCCCTTGTATTAATTGGAGAGTACGTTGCCTCTCCCTCTCTTCCTAAATTTGATGTTATTTGGCCTCCATCTCCTTTTCTCCATATTCTCCCCCCTTTGTAGACTGCTCTGCATTTTGAGGTTCTTCAACTTCAACCTCATACTCCTGAATTACCTGATCTGAAGAGGGGGTGTAGAGTAGGGTTGCTCTACTTCCATTGCAGCAACATCTCCCTATTCTATTTTCTTATCAGTAGGGGGCACTTCTGTTACCCCATTGGTCTGTACTACTGCATCAACTCTGGTCGGTTGGTCGGCTCCTCTTGGTCCACCCTACAACTACAATTATATCTATAGTTGTTGCATTGTTTGATACAATTCATGCATTTTTAAGGTGACCTCCTTTTTGGACTCTTCAAACAGAGCCCATTCCTCTTTAAATTTTTCTTCCCAGGTGGAAGCTTGTTCTTTCAAAACTTGCAGCTGTTGTTGTAGATCCCCTACCTGGTCTTCTAGTGGTACACCTACCATGGATGCCTCCTATTGAGGATTTGGCCTACAAGAAATATCCTATAAAATGTGGTTCAAATATTCCTCCTTGTTGAGCTCATTGATGGGTGTCTCCTCTTTAGATGATCTTGAAACCACCCTTGATGCCCTCATTATTCTACTTTGCATCCTGGTGGAGATAGGCATGGAATCCTACACTGCCTCATCTTCAAATTGGGGTGCAGAAGGGAACAAAGCCTACCTTGCTTCCTCCCCAAATTGGGTAAAATCATGGAATGAGGTCTATCCTACTTCCCTTGTATTTCCTATAGGCTGGGATGCAGGTGTCATCGTTTCTCGTTCTATCACCTCTTGGGCCAACTTTTTGTTTTGAATGGGCACCTCCTCCTCTGCTTGTACCCCTACCACTACACTAGTACTCGTAGTTTCCTCAATTGTCACATTTCTATGTGACTTTGTATATCTCACCAAGGCAAAAATTAGGCCATGGTGAACCAGGGCAGATGTGGCTCTTGCTTGGTATCACCTAGCCTCGTCTTTCAAGGAAAATGCAAGGTAGTGGGGGACGTTGATTTTTCCCCATGCATAATATGATTGAGGAAACAGAAATGGTTGGCATTCATGTGGGAGTACCTACTAGAGCATGTAAAGAAATAGGTGATTTGTTCAAAAACAACCCTCCAAAGCTCAGGAATGTGTATTTTTGGGAATCCAATGCGCATTAGGTACTCATTTGGTGCTCCAAAAAAATTTTGTGCATAGAGGGTTAGGGTATCCTCCTTGTACATGCACTCCCCTGTAATATGGAGGCTCATAACACTGGTGATGTAGTCCTCAGTGACTGGAATCTCCAGCCCTAGCATGCGCATGACCCCATTACTCATCGATGTCACAAATTCATTTTCTACTACCGCATCCTAGCCCTGATTGACCAGTTGATAGTAGTCCATCCATTTTGTAGCGTCCAACTGTGTTTGGACATCTATAAAAATTCCAGAGCAATAAATTGGCTCACTCTTATTGAGGTCATTATTTTTTTAATTTCCCTTATGCTTTACCTCTAGTTCACAATTCACTCAACAATCTTACTGTCTCCCTTGTGAATTACCACTATGCTTCACTACTCTATGTTTTTCTTATTGAATTTGGTTGCACAGTAGCTAGTAAATAGCATTTTAAAACAACTATTTTCATGCACGCAGGCATTTAATTATTGTAATCAATAGTGATTATGGTTATCTACAATAAATTTTCTTCAAGCATGTTCCCGATTGTGCGGAGGTGATAACCATAAACTATCGACCAATAATAGGCGTGTCATGCAGCATCATGCCAAATGGATTTTTTCAAGTGGTTAAGATAATAATTGGGGGTTTTGTTGGAATATTTCCATAGACACACATGTTCATGAAAACAATATAGATAAGAAACAAGAAATTTAAACATGCACCTAAATTTGTTTCATGGGTGCATATGTACAAATGTCCGTGGTGCATCGCTATTGGTTGGCATTTGATGATAGAGCAAACTACAATAGACAACGATGGCCATGGTTCCCATGCAATGAATTTCCTTTGACGTGATTGGTTCTTGGTAGCTGCATTATGGGTTATTCAATAAAATCCTACAAAAATTAAAAACAAACATTAGAAAAATGTATTGCCTTGGGACAACAAATGTCCCTTCCTTAGAAATTGGTTGATGTCAAATTTTAATTTTGTCCATGGTGGAGTTGAATTTACATGTGTATGGGGTAATAACGTGGCTCATGCCACATCCCAAGGCTGACATGTTATTTTGTCAAGGTAAAAAATAGTTGCAATAGATGGAAATCAAGCACCTTTTTTGTATGGAAATCAGGCACCTTATTTTTGAATTATAGCGCACAGGTGCCTTGTAAACTAGAATTAGGCACCCTATAAATTGAGTGCTTTGCTTACATGGTAAGCAGATGCCTTAGCAGTTAGGTGCTCTACTTAACATGGGAAGTAGGCACCTTAGCAATCAGGCGCTTATGTCTATCATGGGAGGTAGGCACCTTTTTACTAACTGTCGGGCGTCGTACTTATAAAAAAAACTTTATACAAACACTTTTTTTTTTTACATATATGCTAAGAATATTTGATGTTAGTTTTCCAAAAACTAGCAGTCGGTCGTTCTCCTAAAAAATCGAGAGTCAGGCATTGAGCTACCAGAAAATGAGATGTAGTCACCTTCTTCGTAACATATTGGGAGTCAAGCACCATGAAGCGTACAATAGGAAGTAGGTGCCTTCCACTATACAACGATAAGTAGGCACATTCCACCATACAACAAGAATTTGGTGCCTTCCACCGTACAACATAAAGTAGGTGCCTTCCACCGTACAATGGGAAGTAGGCACCTTTCATCATACAATGGGAAGCAGGCACCTTTTCTAATAATGGGAAGCAAGTGCCTCCCCATAAAATACAAAAATATGGCACTTTTATTTTATTCAATAGGTGTTGACTTGTCCTTGTATATGTGTTGTCAGGTTGATCAGGCCTTTCAGTGCTTCTGATTGAAAAATAGGTACAAAATCAGCATCTACCCCTGAACCAGCAACTGAGTGTTTTATTGTCCAAAAATACCAATCCAAACACTCTTGTGTAGGTTCAGGTTTAGTATTTTCCTCTCTGAATGGGGACTAACTACTCCTAAGAAAATTCTCCTAAAAATATTGGAAAGCACAGGTTCATGGATCTTGTGCTTGTTAGGCCTAGGTCTCCCAGGTTGCCTAACAACTGCACAAAGGGCATTGTACCTATAAAATAAAAACACAACTCTAAAAAAGAATAATTTAAAAGAATAATTATCTTTGGGACTGTGTGGACTCAAAATAAAATCAGAATCAACTAGGGTTTCCCCCATGCCTAATCTAGACTCAATCATATATGCTTTAGACACATAGTATGGACATAGGCGGTGGCAATTGAATGTCAATGTAATGTTACTACCATCTATTATTCTAAATCTTATAGCCCCATTATTTATGATTTTAATTACTTCATATGGACCCATCCAAAGTTGCATGAGCTTACCCTTTCTTTCTTGGAATTGAGAATCATAGAGTAATGCTCATTCTCCCACTTTAAGCTGCTTTGGCCTGGTGTGGCAATCATGCCACTTGGCCCTTTATTTTTTGAATGAATTCATTTTCTGTAGAGCCTCAAGGTGGTATTCATCTAGCTGATTAAGTTGCTAAATTCTATATTTTTGTCCATCATCCATATTGATATTTATTTCTATAGTAGTCCTAAGTATTTTAACTTCAAACTCTATAGGCATCATGGTTGTTTTTCCATATATTAACTGAAATGGTGTGAAACCAATAGTAGTCTTCCAGGTGGTCCTGTAGGTCCACACTACTTCTGGTAATCTAGTAGCCCATTCCTTCTTGTGTTGCTGCACTGTTTTTGTCAGGATATTTTCCAATTCTCTATTAGTCACCTCAACTTGTCCATTTCCTGTGGATGGTAGGGAGTGGTTTTATTATGTCTAATTTTGTATTGTTGCATGATTTCTTGGATCATACTTGAAGTAAACTGAGGTCCTTGACCTGTTGTGATCTCTCTTGGGACTCAAAATCTTGTAAAAATTACTAAATACAAGAAATATGCTATAGTTTTCTCCTTTGAATCACGCAAAGCCTGTACTTCAACCCACTTTGTCACATAGTCAGTACAGACCAGGATATACCCCTTACCTCCTGACTATGGATTAATAGGTCCTACGAAGTCCATACTCCATTTATTAAATGGTTCAAGTTGAACATGTGCTTGGAGTGGCATCTCACTTCTGAGATTAGATCTGTCCATCCTCTGATATTGATCACACTGGCTCACATGCTTGGCTATATCTTTGAATAGTGAAGGCCAGTAATAACCAACCTACAACACTTTATATGCAGTTCTTTATCCTGCAAAATGGCCACCACAAGGTTCATCATGGCAAGCCTTTATTATCTCAATTATTTCTTCTACAGCAACACATATTCTCATGATTTGATCAGGTCTTGTTTTGAATAGGCACCCATCAATCCATGAGAAATCTACATTTTTCTCAATTAAAGTTTATTTTTCACGAAGTAAAAGTGCAAGGGATACTCTACCACTAGCTAAATAATTATCCATATCTGCATACCAAGGTATCTGATCATATAAAGCAAACAAATGCTCATCTGAAAATTGGTCTTATGTAGTTTCATAGTCTAGAGGTGTCAATTTGGACAAGAAATCAGCTACCATATTGTCTTTTCCTGGATTTTTTACTATTATCACATCAAATTCTTGCAAGAGAAAGAGCCATATGATAATTTTACCACTAATCCCATATTTTTTTTTCAAGTATTTAATTGTTGAGTGATCAGTGTGTACAAATACCTGATAACCTGTAATATAATGATAAAATTTGTTAAGAGCATGTATTACTACAAGAAACTCTTTCTCTATGACAATATAATTTAGTTCAACACCTATAAACTAACATAATAAATGGCATAAAAATCATCACCATATTTTTGTCCCAGTATTGATCCTATTGCATTGTTAGATGCATCATCATATATGTGAAAAGGTATGGTCCAATTTGGACCTCTCAGCACTGGTGCAGTAATCAGTTTTTCCTTAAATGTGTTGACTTCTTGTTCACATTCTTTAGTATAGACAACCCTGCATCTTTTTTTAACAATGTGGTAAGAGGTTTAGCAGTTTTGCTAAAGTCTAATATAAACCTCCTATAATAACTAGTTGATCCTAGGAAACTACAAATGTCATTTTGCATTTTGGGAGTAGGCAGAGTTTGGATGACTTCAATTTTCTTTCTATCTACTTTAATCCCTTCTATAGAAATTTGATGTCCTAAAACTATCCCTTCCTACATCAACATATAACATTTCTCATTGCTTAAGGATAGGTTAGTTTCCTCACAATGTTTAAGTGTCTTTTCTAGATTCTCTATGGTAGTTTAAAAAGTCTCACCATACACAGTGAAATCGTCCATGTATACTTCCATAGCCTCTCCAATCATATCTAAAAAAATGCTAAGAACTACCCTCTAAAAGGTGGCAGGTGCATTGCATAGGCCAAATGGTAAGACTTTGTAAGCAAATGTCCCCCATGGACAAGTGAAGGTGGTTTTGTCTTGATCTTCCTCCCCTATTTGGATCTGATTGTATCGACTGAACCCATACAGGAAAGAAAAGTACTTCTTGCCTGCTAGGGTGTCAAGGACCTAATCTATAAATGGTAAGGGAAAGTGGTAATTTTTAGTTGCTTTATTTAGCAACCTGTAATCAACATGAATTCTCCATTTTCCATTTTTCTTGGGCACCACCATTAATGGTGATACCCACTCACTATATGAAATGGGGTATATGAATCCAACTATGAGGAGTTTTTGTAACTCTATTTTAATAATTTCTTTCATGGTTGGGTTCATTCTCCTCTGTGGTTGTCTTACCCTTCTGACATGGTCTTCTAGATATATTCTATGTGTATAGGTCTCAGGAGCTATTCCTCTCATGTCATAATACTCCCAAGCAAAGGCATATTGATGTTTTTCCAATGTATGTTTCAGTTTGGTTTGTTGTTCAATTGTCAACTTGTTATCCACATTCAACATTCTACCAGATGCAACTTCTATTTGCTAAATATGATGGTCTATTCCCCTTACCAATGGCAAATTAGGAGGAGTACAAGAAGGTTCTCCCTAAAAAAAGTGGGAGATCATCTTATCCTCATCACTTTCATCTTCCAACTCCTCAAGTGTTATCATAGGTTGGATCTTTGATAGACCATCAACATTTTGATTTTCATTCTCAGATTCTCCCAACAAATCTGTAGACTATGCAGGTGGATGTATGATTAGTTTATTTATATTTTGACCATCTGAAATGGTCATTTTCCCATCTCTACAGCTTATGTAGGCATTAGTTGTTGTCAGCCAAATTATACCTAAGATTAATAGGTATCCACCTAGTCCATATTTAGATTGCAACACTCAAAGATTTGTTGGATACTCTCATGCATCTACTATAACAGTGATATCTTCCAGTATTCCATTAGGAAGTACTGTGGACCTATCCACCAACTGCAACATATTTTTAGTGGTCTTCAGGTTGGTCAATTTTAGTTTTGCATGGTTTCCTATGGCATGACATTGATGGTAGCCCCCAAATCTACTAGTGTGTTGGGTAAAATACAGCCCCCTATTTTTACAATCAGCACAAGGCTTCTTGGATCTGAATACTTCTGGTTGTAGGTATTACTTAACATAAGTTTAGCTAACTGGCCTATCAAATTGATTGATTTAGCTAGTTTCCTCCCTGGTTTCTTGAGGCACAACTCTCTTATTGCCTTTCCATAGATAGGTATGTCTCTAATGGCCTGGAAGAGAGGAATTGTGACTGTTAAGTTCTTTAAACTAGAGAGGATATAAAACTCTATTTGTATTGGTTTCTTGGGTTCCTACAACCTTTGTGTAAAATGTGGAACCTCCTCTTTGTTATGTACAGGTGTTGATTCTTCTTCTATATATTTTATAAGGGGTGATTCCCCTTTCTCTATTTCTACTAGTTCTTTTTCTTCTATAAGAGGAGTGACTTCTACACATACTTGCTTTCCTGACCTTAACTGGATAGGATCAAAATCTACCTTAATATTATACATAAGGTATATCTCATTTTCCATATGATAGGTTGGTTGCTTGTTGTTTGGGTTTGTTGTTGGTTGTGCTGCTAACTGAGGAGTCCTTGGAGTAGGTAAAGTTGGTAGACTTGGTTGTAGTGGAGTTGGAGAAGTATGTTGTGGATACTGATTCTAAGAATTTTGATTTCTCCATCGTTGTCTAGGTTGTTGATATTGGTTTCAAGGATAAGTTTTGTAAGGATTTGCTCCTTGGGGAAATGGATTCCAAGGTTGTTGACCATACCAACCCATGTTGGGTGGTTGGTTTTGACCTCATAGGATGACATTCCTGATTGCATATTGTTACCCATAGGAGACTATTGCTAGTTCCTCCTATTACCCATGAAGTATGCCTCGGCTACTTCAGGTTTCTCTTTAGATTTCATTAATTGTGGACACAGATTCATTTTATGATCCTTCTTACAAACAACACATACACGAACTTTATTTTTTGGGCACTCATTTCTAGGATGTTTGCCTCTACATTTAGGATAGAAGTAGGCCAATGTTGCCTCATTCTCCTACTTTTTTCTCTGAAGTAGAAGAGTATCCATTTGAAGAGCCAAATATGATAACATCTCGCTCTTAAGGTCTTCTAACATGTTGCCTATTTTTGTTTTAGTGATAGTGGTTGATTGCTTAACATTTCTAGAGGTTAATTTACCATTTATTCTTGATAAATTTTGACACAACTACCTAATATCATTCATTTGGTGTTGGTAAATATCTCCCCAAATATCATGTTTAAATCTTCCAAGAATTCATTTGTTAGTCCTTTCAAAAAAATGCTTCTTAGGGACATATCTCCTAGTTTTGAATGGGATGATCTTCTCAAATTGAAGCTGAACCTATCCTAGTATTCTTCCATGGAATCCCCTTCCTTCTGGGTCATATCTAGGACTTCCTCTCTTGCATCTCTTGCTCTTCCAAAATCTTGATATTGATCCAGGAAAAGTTTCTTCAACTGTTCCCAGGTAGTTATCCATTTATCCCCCAATTTGATGAACTAGCGCAAAGCTGAATCATCAAGGGTGGAAGGGAATAATTTTAGTTTTTGAGGATTTATGGTGTAATCCATAGATCTACATAAAATATCAAATTTAAATACAAATAGGTTTGGATCTTCTATTGGTAGTCCTCTAAAATTTGGAAGGTGGGTAGGAGAGATGTGTTTCATCTTGTGATCTCCTCTTGCCTCTTCTATTGGAAAATTAAAACTAGTGGATGTTTCCTCTAGATTTTCTACCATCCTTCCTACTATTGGTGTTTCTACCCCTGCTTCGTTCAAAGTAGTTGTCAATGCTTCTAGTTCATTTCTTTTATCCTTCGTAAGGATGGATAAGTCAGTGTTTGATATTGTTCTATCTAACACTGCTTGCCAACGTTCAGCATTCAGTATATCCTCCTCAGATTGAACTCTACTTATCTCTGATCCTACTCTGGGATTCTACTATATTGTTTTAGAGGGATCTTGTGCAAATAGTGGGTGTTTCCACCAATGCACAGGTGGAGATTGAAATGGTGAGAGTTTAGTCTTAGGTTGAGGTTCTACTGAAGCAGAAGTATTTTGAGAAATAGCCTCTTTATTTTTGACAAAATGACCATCTAGTCCCCTATTCTTAGGTGGACTCATACAAAGTTTCATATGAAGGTTTTTGAATAAAACACTCTAGGCTACTATAACTATGTTTTCTTCAGAACAAGAAATTACAATGGCTATTCCTCGAAAACAATGCCAAAATATTGGGCAAAATATTGGTTAGTTTTTCTATGGTTCAATTAATTGCCTCCATTTAATTATCAACCTAAGGTAGCTCATAGTCTTGTGAGCAGCCGTGCAAAATATATGCTTGTAATTTCTCCTTTAGAGATGATTCCCTTATATTATGGTTTTGGGGGTGTTTGGTGTTCATTGAAGTTTATGTTTAAACCAATAATCTCATGCTAAGTCTAAGAAATGAGACTAAAAACATTCAAAATCTAAATAACTATCTTACTGGAAATTATAGAAAAACAAGGAAAATAACTGAAAAAAAAATTAATCTATAAAAATAATTACAAAAAATAGGGAAAATAGGGAAGAACTTTGTTGTAAGTGGGCCCATGCTTCCAGCAGGTTCTGCCCATGGTAGAATAATCATCGGATGCTTAGAAGATTTTTTTATAGGAACAATGTAGAAATTTCATTAATAGTTTGTAGCAGAGAGATTTACATAAAAAGTTTGGGGGATCTTCTTCAGGGATCGCCTGCATATATATAAGATATGCAACCAATACTGTTACAAATGTTTGCTCAATTAAAGAATTCAGGCAAAATATCATGATATTTTAACGTATTTTATTTCTAGAATACACTGATATTTGATTTTCTTGACTTACAAAATTAATTTACATTTCAGCTGAAAAATAGGTGACAAGTCACCTTTGACATTATCTCATGTTCAGTTGTGATACTGGAAATCCCTTCACGCTGGTTATCAAAGTGTTCTCTCTGTTCTGTTGACCATAGAGTCATGTTGAAGTTTAGCGTTAATGGGAATAGGGTGCCATAATTTGAAGAAGTCAAGAAGCAAGCACCTTCTATCACATAATGGGAAGCAAGTGCCTTCCACTGTACAACAATAAATAGGCACCTTTCATCACATAACGGGAAGCAGGCACCTTCCACCATACAACGGGAAGCAGGCACCTTCTGTTGTTCAATGGGAAGCAAGCGCATAACAAAAATTAGGCGTCTAATAGTCAGGTGTCGAACGGAATTCAAGTGCTTCAAAGGACTTGGGCGCCTGAATTCATACCTCTTTACCGATATTCTGTAGATGTTTTTCCTTCATTAATATGTAAGTGCTAGGTCCAAGTTGGACCTCGAAGAAAACATGCAAAAATGCAATGATTTCCACTAAATCTTCACACATTACACTTAAAGACAAATATTAGAGAACATGCAAAATAAACTATCAATTATATATTTAATTTCCATAAAAAATTTATATCTACGAGAATATATACCACACATTATGGGGAAAAGAGTACAAAAAATGAGCAGTTATGTGGCTCATCAGAGGACAAAGCAAAATTTATCACTTATTCCATTAATATGTAGAAATAATTACAACACAAGTGAACCACAAGGTTTGATGCTCCTCATACATTGGATTGAGATTTGAGCTTTACTTATTACAATTAGAAAGAAATGTGGTGAAAGGAAGAGCCCACATGACTAGATACTAAGCATGAGTATACAATTCCTGATGCCTTTACAATGTAATTTTGGGTCCTTTTATAAGCTAGGAGGAGAACCTTTTACCCCTAAAATGCTATGTAGAAAGCTTGTAAGATGTCGTCTGCTCTACAACCAAAATATTTCTACAACTAAAAACAATAGCTTTGAGGTCTCTAGATCTTGGGTCGTAAATGCTAAGAGCTTTTACTATTTCAAATGAAAAATTATTTTTGACTTGTCTATTTGCTACTATGTTTATGACGGCTACACCATTAATTCTTTACTACATATCTCCTAGAATTTTCCTCTTGCTAATGTATTGGATATGGCCTCCCTAAATGGCATAGATTGACAAGGTAGGCTCACACGTATGGTGGACAATTATCGTAGCTTCTACATAGTCAGTTCTGACAGGATGGATCACTAAAATTAAACTTTGTAGCCAATAGAATGTGTCCCATTAAATGCTTCTTCACCTACCTTTTTCTTTGTGCATGTGGCTACCATGTATACTTGGCTGAGGTGGAACCTCCTTTGGCTAATGGTGTTCCTTCATCATTCAAGCATTGGCATTCTTCTTTTTAGGCCCTTGACTAGTTACCACAAGTTTGAATTTTGATTTTGTTGGAGCCTTATCTCCTTTTCTATGCTCCCCTCCATTATAAGGACCATGTAGATTTTTGGATTGAAAATCAATATCCCATAGGCCTTAGTGCTCTCAATATGGATAGCTTGAGGTGAAAGATGAGCGTCAACTGTTAATGGAAGATTTAATGGTCAATATGGCCTCCAATATTTTTTACCTTACTTGTAATCCTTTCCTTTTGACTAAATGTAGAAGGTACCTTTATATTATATTCTTTGGGTTGTCTTGCTTCTAACTAAGTATTCTTTGGGTGAAGCAAGGTTGTATGGAAATATTTCCTATAGATTTAGTAGCTTCTAAGGCTCTTTAGCCTACTAAAAGAAGTTAACCTAGACTATTTACCTTATCCTTGGACATGGATTCAAAATTAGAAGCTAAATAGGAAAAATCATTAACAAAATTTGAAAATAAAGGAGGTATAACACTTCTATTGCCTTAATATATTTTCAACATTGCTAACATGGGCAAAAAATGAGTGCCAACTATTGATGGAAAATTTGGTGGTCAACCTTGTCTTATACTCAGATGCCTTTGTTTTTGTTGTTGGAGTCAATGCATAATAGTCAATTTCATTGAACCCATTTTCTTACTAATTTTATTCCTTCAGGTCTTAGGGTTGTAGCTGACCATGGACCTCAGAATGCTAGATGCTCATGGAACATGCCTATAGCTCCCATTACTAGATGTCATAAAGTAGTCTAGATTTTATGAGATATTAAGAATTTTTATTGCAATTATCCCTTGTATTTCTACTTGCCTAATCCCATGGTGTGGTGGAGAGATAATGCATGCTACAGTGGGGTTATAGGTTCCCATAGACATAATTCATACCCAAAGTTGAATCAACTTGAATCCTTTATCTAAATGTTATCCCCACCGAAAAAATGATCTTTTTAGTTATTATTAGGAGGGCTTAGTGGCTTCTTTCATCAATGGGATCCAACTTAGATATCATTGATAAGGATATCATAGATAGAACATGCTATCATCCATGGATAGTTTAAGTAGGTATGACCTTGGGCTTACCACACCTATCTCAAATCTCCATAGGATAACCTCCTCAACCAATATCCTATGTGGCCTTATGATGTAAGCCAGTATGAAACTACAACTTTTACAACTTATCTCATGAGCTTTAGCTTATAGGAACCTATCTAAATCAGAGGCTTTATATGTATTTTTTGGGTTGGTGATGTCATCCAACATCAATATTTATATTATGTATGTTTGTATGTCCTTCTATCCCTTGTGTCTAATCTCAGGTTCTAAGCTTATTATCATGATACCAATAAATCACTACCTACCTCACTTGGGCTATATTCAACTATAATTCACATGGTCCTTGCTAAATAGGATGACCTACTTCTATTTATACCTTATATTTTTGTTATATGGGATGCTACCATTCAAAACTTAGCCTAATCCTTTTAGTAAGTCAATGGTGTTAGCCACCCCATTAGCCTCTCTATAGACATGGACAATATGCACTTCCTCAAGGATATCTAGTTAATGTTAATATAATTTATCATATTTGCTATATTCCAACTTGGTGGATGTTTTTCATTCAAAATGTTGATGATGTTTTGCAAGTCTCCTATTATTAATTTCCTTATAGTGACACACCCATAAAGGTTGCTCTAATTCAACAACATGGCTTGTTTTATCTCCTAGAGGATCTACATAGACCAATAGCATCCTGCCCCAGTGATCTTGAAATATGCCCCCACTCTAGCACTCCCAATGTAGAAAAATATGTCATTTTGCATGCCCTAAAGTCATTTTAATCAATTTTGATAAATTCACCCTAATTTCCTCCAAATCCTTCAAATTCACCTCTAATCCTTTCCAAATTCCTCCCAATTCTCTCCAGCTCTCTCAAATTCCTCCTAACCTCTTCTTAATTCTCTCTCATCCTCTTTATTCCCCTTTAATTCCTACTTTCCTCTAAAAGTCTCTAATTTCCTCTAATTCTCCTTTTTCTTCCCTAATTTCTCATAATCCTCTCTAATTCTTCCTAATCTCTCATAATTATTTCTAATCCTTATTAATCCCTCCTAATCCCTCTTAATCTGCCCTATAATTTCCTCCCTATCCTCTTGCTAATTTCTCTACCTCTATTCTAATTCTCCCTAACCTTTGCAATTCTCTCATAATCCCTTAATTTTCATTAATTCCTCCTAATCTCCCCCAACCCCTTGCTTAATTCTTCTAATCATTTTAATTCTTCTAATTCTCCTCTCTCCTCTTAAATTCCTATGCTTTCCCCCTAATTCCTTTTTAAATTCCCCTAATTTTATTTAGCTCCTCATCCTCCTAATTTAGCTATTAATTAAGCCTTAGTTGTTCTAATTATGCCTTAATCCCCTCCTCAAATCCTAGAAAAGTACACAATAAATTCACATCCAATCCCTAGAAAACCAAAATAATTTAAAATTCCTCAAAAATCCTCCATAATCCCTCTTAGCCTAATCACCCCTCCTCACTAAGCACCTAATCCCACTTCTAATCCCATTTTGACAACTCCTAAGCAAAAGCATTTAATTTGTAAAATCCTAAGAAATGTGCACATTCAATTGGTTAAATCCCATCAAATCTCCAAATCAGCCCTCAATCCCTAGGAAATCCCATGGAAAATCCTCCCTTATTTAATTCCCACATCCTCCTACCCATTTCCCTCCATTTCTAGAGTCATTTAAATCCCCAAGTTAACTTTACTTCATAAATCCATCTGTACATCCACCCTCCACCTCATATTTTCAAGAATTTAAAATTCCACTTCCCATCACCCAAGGTGCATCCAAAATCAATTTTATATTGTTTTATCGTATCCAAGGACTCCATCCCCTAGGTGATTCATTCCCCCAAGGACATAAATAAATAAAAATAAGCACATATATCTAAGAAATCCTATAGATTTCTCCTAGGTCCTTGCAATTTCCACATAGATGCCACCTAAGGCCATGTCATTGCTTTGTCATCCCCTCCCTCCTCTTGAAAATTGTTATAAATACCCCTCCTTATCCATTCATTTGCAAAAATTCCATGATTTCCATGCTCTAATGCTATCAATATTTCATTAGACTTAGTGCCCCTTAACAAAGTGCTTAGTCTTGTGAGGGAGAGTGTCCCCTTTGAGATCTCAAGCCATCATCAATCATGGAGATCCTTGGAGGTACCTATTGACACTTATTTTGTAGTTATGCACTAATTGAGTGACTAACCAAAATTAGACTTCTATAAAAGGTTGTAATCTCACCAAAGTGGGTCCACTAGGAGTTTTAAGGCACCACCAGCTCCCAAGATCCAATCGACAGATCCCTATCAGTTGCACAGAGTCAATCCTCAATCACCCCTAACAACTACACAGATCTAGAACCACCCAATGTATTTTGGATATTTTTGCCTCATCTAAACTTGGATTGACCTAAAATTTTGAGGGTGGGTTCTTGAAAACCCCTAGAATATCCCTACCAAAATTCACATCATTTGGAGCTATATAATTCTGATCGAAAGTCCTATGATGACTGCATATTCATAATCGGTACCCCCATGACAACTAGACATTCGCAATAGATAGAAGCTCAAACTTAGCAGTAGAATGGTAAGGAAGGTAAATTAAGCTATTTTCTAAAGTTTTATGAATTTTTTGAATAATTTTGTAACCTTTATCTAAGCCTTTGTGAAATTTTTCAAATCATTTTCCTATATTTTGGGCCTTACTTTGGAAGGCCCTTTTTGTTATCACTAACTGCTTTTGTGAGTTGCATGCAAGTATCCTAAGGTTGAAGGCAATAAGGAAAAAATTAAGAATAATTTCAAGAACACTCAAACACCATCCACACCCTACATCAATATTTTTTGTAACACGAGGAAGCTTAAGGAACACAATTTATTTCATGTTTTATTTTGTATAAAAAAGACATTCTTGTTGTAAGCCCTCTTTTGTGGGCAGGTTGTAAAAGTAAAAATCAAAATTGTGTAATAAAAGATAATCTTTCTTTACTTATGAATGGTGTTGATTTCTCCTTGTTACACCAAGAATTTCCTTTTTATGTTCCATCTAAGTTCAGTTTTATCCATCCACTTGCAACCTTTTCCATTTTGATTTGATTCATGGATGAACTAGGGGTGAGTAGGAATTTTGATAACTGGAAGCTAGCCCCCAAACTCTAGAAATTTATTTCTCTAGGTCTGGTTCAAAATCATTTTTTAACTTCATGATACCTAAATTTTCTAGAATCACACTTAAAATTCAATTTGCTACTGATGATCAGTCTATCTTCTTATCTTTGAAGATCCAATGGTTCCTTTCTTTCCATATCCCCCAAAGAACATGTGGAAGACTTAAAATCCATAATATTTGAAGCCTTTTACTTTTGAAGAATAACTCCCATTGAAGACAAAAATCAAGGAGAAACTTGAGGACGATCCAATATACCTAGAAGTTCTTCAAAAACTTATTAAGTAGCTCAACCGTGAAAGGGTAGATAGAGAAGAGATAGTGTGTATCTTCCTCACTCATTTCACAAAGAACACACCTATTTGGGAATGTGAAGCCTCTTTTATGCAAATTATCCAAGGTCAAGACCTTATTTTGGACTACTAACCAATAGAAGTGTGCTACCTTGGGAATGATATCTTTGATCCAAATCTTAGCTACGGGAAGCCATCCAAATCCATCCCTTTCAAGGAGATAATAAACTGATTAGACTCAGTATGTTACTTCCTTTTGGCTCATCCAAATAAGAGAATATGAAGATATAGTATTGTTTAATAAATAGACATATAGAATTCTATTTAGCTTCTTCAGCTTTTGTTGATTTCTATCATCAAGATTATTCATCTATAAAATTTTTCATTTCTTACCATTTTTCCTCAATGATTATATAATCTTTGACTAGATCCCCATAGACAGCCTCAACAAAAGGTTTTAGCCCTACAAAATATGGATACTCACTAAGAGGGATACTTTTAATCCATTATCATTCCAATAGTGTACTTGGGATCCCTCCCAATCTATCAACATTTCCCTTGTTGTAAAAGTGGCTTGGTTTTTTGAAGACTATTCAAAATGTATGAACCTTTTTTGTAGATTATCTACCCCTAAGAAATTTGAGGTAAATCTCAAATATTTTACCTTGAGGATGTGAACCCAATTAAGATTTACATTAGTTTCCATTTTCCATTCTAAATTACCCATTAGGGCTAAATTCATTTTCCTCAACTTTCTAAAACCTAGTCCACCCACTTCATTTCTAGAAAACACCTTATCCCAGGCCACTAAGACTAATATTTTCTTCTCCTCTACTCTGAACCACAGGAATTTTCTCTAAAAAATAAATTGTGCTTTTATCATAGTTAACTTTTTGACCTGTAGTCTACTCATACTAATCCATTGTCAATTTTAGATCTTTTGCCTATGGAATAGAGGATTTTGAAGAGATAAGTGTATCATCCATAAACTATTTATGGGAGATTGGATGCAAATTAGTAGTTGGGATTGTTGCAAATGTGAAAAGGGTTATGGACAAAGTGGCTTAGATATATCTAGCCTTCTTGTCATAGTGTGAATATGTTTTCAATGTGTCGATAGATTATCTTGATGGCACGATATTTTATGTTAAAATATCTCTCCTATTTTTCCCTTCTTCTCGTTACTCCCCTTATTTCTCCTTCCTCCACGCTTCCCTATCCTTTCCCCGCCGCCTCCTTCCACATTCCCCTCTAATTTCCTCTCTTCCACTACATATAATTATCTGTATTAATGCAATGTTTTTTTAATATAATATATAATATATAATTTATGTTATTGTGCCCACCTTAATCAAATTTAGTCACTAGTACCAGAGTGCAGGTAGGTGCATGTTTTTTGAGGGTACACAAGAGAAGGTGCAAAATTTGAGTTTAGCCCAAGAGCTGAGGAGGACACCAGAGTGGACAGCAGAGGTGCATGTGGGGCATGAAGTTTGAGGTTGTCAAACGAGTGTGTAGCAGGAGGCACGCGATCCAAGGTATGAGGATCGAGGAAGCTAATGTGGCATGACTGGGCAAGTGGTCAACATGGAGGTGACACGTGGAGCAGCTGATAGATGCGGACGTGGATACGGCTAGTGAGATGGCAGAGTAAACACATGGTAAGTGACACTTGGTGGAGCAGTCGGACAAAACATTGATTCGTGATTTTTCGAAGGCAATCGAACACAGTGGTGTTCGTAGGTGTTTAAAAACACCAGATGAGTTCATTTCCCACTGCATGTAGGACTAAAGTTTTTTTTTTTTAAATCACCTCCCTTTGTTATAAATTTCATATGCCCTAATTCTATTCTCATCCGATCACCCAGCACTGTTGGTTAAAGTTGTTTGTTTGCAGTCGATAGGACCCGGGTTCGAAACCCGCGAGGTGCACTAGTTTAAAAGATTTTGATTTTTTTTATTACCCGCCAAGTTGAAATGGAAAAGAAGGCGGCGCCTGCATTTGGTTTCAAATGCGACCTCGTGGTGCAGCGGCAAAGCGTTCTTGTTTGAGGGTACAAAGTGCGGGGTTCGAATTACCCGCGATAAAGTTTTTTTCCCAATAAAGGTTAATTTCGATTTTTTTTTATTTTTTTAAGGTTTTTTTATTAATTTAATAATTTTCAAAAAAAATTAAAGTTTTTAATTATTTTTTATTGAAAATATAAAATAAAATTATTAAATTTTTTAAAAAAGAGCTTTATAAAATTATTTGAAAACTTTTTTAAATGGAATTGAAAAAAAAAATGTTGAAAATAAAAGTTTTTTAGCACCTGTAAAATTGATGCTGCAATTCAGCTCATATGTTGTTATGGTGAGTAGATGATACGGTCAACCAGATGCTATCATGCCCTTTGCTCTCTATTGAGGAGAGAGTCAACTGAATCGTTTGACGAGCAGGTCCGACAAAATGGACTTCATACTCTATTCAGTTAATTACAAAATTTAGTGATTGCCCACTAGAGAAAGCCAAATTTTGGATACGAGGCTGACTCAAAAGATAACATTTTCAGACAACAAGTGGAGGAGTTCAAAAAAATAGAAGTTGCACCTAAAGATCAAGCCAGTGATAGGTACTCTCCAGCTAATCCAGAGGAAGTGTCTAGTGAGATCTATACCCCACGCTCTCCTAAACCCGAGCTAGAGTTCAAACCTAAAGAAGAGCCAGAGCCAATGGAGCCTGAGTCAGTAGAGCCCAAGCCAATAGCAGCTCCTGAAATCATCGTCATCAGTGATGACGAGGATTCAATAGTAGATAACTTTGGACCTCAAGCACTAGGTGATCCACAACAAGAGGAGTGTGAAATCAGTGAGAGAATTAAGAAATCTAGATTTGATTTGAATCTATAAATTGCTTTGTACTTCCTATTTTTATTCAAATCAAAGTTTACTTTCAAGTAGTAGAAATGGCCTCAAATTCAAATCTCTCAATTCCTGAATTTAATAGTAGTGATTATGAATACTGGTCAATAAAGATGAAAACTATGTTGATTGGTAAAGGTTTATGGGAAATAGTTGAAGAGGGTTACACAGAACCCTCTCCTATTGATTGGTCTACCTTAAGTGTTGTCGATAGAAAAAACAAGAAAGAAGCCCAAAAAAACAATTCCTTTGCCCTATATCATTTACAAGAAGTCCTAGATAAAAGTATATTTCCTAGAATAGCATCCTGTGTAACAGCTCAAGATGCTTGGAAAGCTTTGAAGGAAAGCTTTCAAGATAGTGATCAAGTAAAACAGGTCAGACTTCAAACACTGAAGAGAGATTTTGAAAATCTCAGAATGCAAGAGAATGAGAAAGTAGGAGACTACTGCGTGCGAGTCAAAGTCATAGTAGATAAAATGGTCACTCTAGGAGAAGAAGTTAAACTTGAGGGTGTGGTGAAGAAAGTGTTGCCAACACTTCTTCCTAAGTGGAATCATGTAGCAATCATTATTGAAGAGTCAAAATATTTGACTGCACTTTCCTTTGATGCACTAATTGGTTCTCTTCTTTCACATGAAGAGATATTGCAGGAATCTCCTTCCACTAGCCATGGAGGTGATGACAAAGCCTTTGCTTCACAAGAAGGAAAAGGACAAGGCAGAGGTCATGGTAGAGGTCAGCATAGAGGTAGAGGTAGAAATAGTCCACGAGGTGGAACTCCTAATAGAGGAGGATCTTCAAACAGAGGTGGAAGTTAGAATAGAGGTGGACAGCAGAACAGAGGGAAGCATCCAAGATGAGGAAAAGGAAGTGACAAGTCAAAACAAGCTTGCTACAATTGTGGTAAACTTGGCCATTTTGCTCGTGACTACTGGTCAGAATCTTCACAAGGGAGCAGCAGCCAGAGTAGTCAATATGGAAATTTTGGAGAAGATGAAGAGACCTCAAATATCTTTCTCTCATATGGCAAGTCAGATCATAACTAGAATGACACCTGGATCTTGGACACTGGGTGTTCAAATCATATGAGTGGCAAAGAAGAACTCTTTGCTACTCTGGATTCTTCCTACAAATCTAGCATCAAGTTGGGGGATGACAAGTCATTGGCAGTTGAAGGGATTGGAACCTTGGAGGTTCCAACAAAAGAGGGTGTTAAACAGGTAAATGATATTTATTACACCCCTCATCTCCAACATAATATTTTGAGTGTTGGTCAAATGTTGGAAAAAAACTAAGTTGTTATTTTATGAGGGTAAATGTACCATTTTTGATAAAAGGAATAGTGATAGAATCATTACTCAAGTGCCAATGACAAAGAACAGGTTATTTCCTTTAAATTTTGGCCAGCCAGGGGGAGATAAATTGGCAAATGTTGCTATTGCAAATCCAAGTGTGTTGTGGCACTTGAGATATGGTCATTTGAATTTGGCCAATTTGAAGTTGTTAAATTCTCAAGCGATGGTGATCGGACTTCCTAAAGTTCAGGACAATAAGGAAGTCTATGAAGGTTGTGCCTTGGGCAAGCATGCTAGAACTAAATTTCCTCATGGACAAGCATGGCAGGCTAGTTATCCACTCCATCTAGTGCACTTAGACATCTGTGGTCCGATGCATACCAAGATCATTGGTAACAACTCTTACTTTGTTCTTTTCATTGATGATTTTTCAAGAATGTGCTGGATATATTTTTTGAAGCATAAAGATGAGGCATTTGATTGCTTTGTAGATTTTAAAGCAAGATTTGAAAATGAAAGTGGATATTCTGTTACGTGTCTCAGATCAGATAAAGGAGGAGAATACTCATCTAATGAATTTTTGAATTTTTGTAAAAAAAATGGAATAAAGAGGCAATTCACTACTGCCTATACTCCACAGCAAAATGGTGTGGTTGAAAGGAAAAATCGCACCATTGTAGAGATGGCAAGATCTATGCTTTAGACGAAGCATTTGAGAAATATGTATTGGGCAAATGTAGCCAGGACCAGTGTGTATATTTTGAATAGGATCCATACTTCAAGTTTAAAAGGAAAAACTCCTTACCAAGCATGGTATGGTAAGAAATCGAATGTCAAGCATTTTAGAGTATTTGGTTCACTGGCTTACTCACATATTCCTGATGAACAAAGAAAGAAGCTCGATCCTAAGAGTCAAGCATGCATTTTTGTGGGGTACTATGAGAATACAAAAGCTTATAGACTCTATAATCCCAGGACTCAAAAGATAACACTTTCCAGGGATGTTATTTTTTATGAAGGGGGAGAATGGGGACATCCCCAAATTTATAGTGATGTTGAATCTCATGATGTAGGTTCTTCACAAATTCAACAGGTGCCACAAAAAAGCAAGAAGTTTCCTCCTCCTCCAAGCCTAAGTAGACATTCGACTTTTAGTTCATCATCATCTTCACCAAGTCCTTCTCCACAAAGGTCAGTTAGTTCCTCACCAATGGATATTGATTCTCCATCTAGAGGTAAGAGAACTCTCCAGCATCATCCATCTTATCAGATGTTGGATAAATTTTTTTCAAGATATACTAGAATTCAAGCTAGTGAAATGAGTTTTGTTTTGCAAAGACTTGAAAATATGTATTTGTATGGTGATGATGACTCCCAAGAACCTCGGGGAGATGTAGTTAACTATGCTTTGATTACTAGTACACAGCTTGAACCTTCTAGTTATGAGAAGGCTTGTACTCAAAAGATATGGCAGGATGCCATGAAAGAGGAGATAACCTCTATAAAAAACAATGATACTTGGGAGCTGGTAAAGCTTCCTAAAGGCAAGAAATGTGTTGGATGAAAATGGGTCTTCAAGACCAAATTCAATGCTGATGGAAGCATTGAAAGGCACAAAGCAATATTGATTGCAAAAGGATTTACACAGAAGTATGGTATTGATTATGAAGAGATATTTGCTCCTGTAGCCAGACAGGAGACCATCAAAATATTTCTTGCTTTAGCTGCTCACAAGGGTTGGAAAATCCAACACATGGACGTGAAGAGTGCCTTCCTCAATGGGTACTTGACAGAGGAAGTGTATGTTGAGCAACCTCAAGGATTTCAAGAATAAGGTAAAGAGCACCTTGTTTACAGACTGAAAAAAGGTACTCTATGGCCTCAAGCAGGCATCATGAGCTTGGTACTCATGCATTGATGGGTACTTTAAAGATTTTGGGTTCACCAGAAGTAGAAATGAACCCACCCTTTACTACCTGAAGCAAGGTAACAACATCCTCATAGTTTTCTTGTATGTGGATGATCTCATATTCATGGGTAGTAATGAAAAAATGAATATGGAGTTCAAGCGCTCCATGATGAAATAGTTTGAGATGAAGGATCTTGGCTTAATGCACTACTTCCTTGGATTGGAAGTTCATCAATCAGATACAAGGATCTTCATCTATCAACATAAGTATGCTCGGGACATGATCAAGAAGTTTGCTATGGAACATTGTAAACCAGTTGCAACTCCAGTTGGACATGGGATCCAATTGAGCAAATATGATGGAGCATCGAAAGTTGACATGACCACTTTTAGGAGCATGGTTGGGAGCTTGATGTTTCTTGCCAACACCAAACCCGATATTCAGTATGTTGTTTCTCTTGTCTCTCGATTTATGGCTAGCCCATATAAGCTGCATTTGCAGGCACCTAAAAGAATTCTCAGATATGTGAAGGGTACATTGGATTTTGGAATCCAGTACCATAAATGTAATACTATCAAGCTTGTAGGCTTCAGTGATAGTGATTGGGGCAGCAATATTGATGATAGAAAATCAACTTCAGGGAATTGTTTTAGTCTAGGTTCAAGACTAATAACATGGAGTTCCAAAAAGAAAACAGTGGTAGCTTTGTCTTCTATAGAAGCTAAGTATATAGTAGTGACATATGCTAGTACTCAGGCCCTTTGGCTAAGAAAAGTTTTGGAAGAGATTGGAGAGCAGCAAAGTGGTCCAAACAAGATTTACTGTGACAACATCAATGCCATTCAGTTGGCATACAATCCAATCCACCATAGCAGAACGAAGCATTTTGATATGAAGTACCACTTCATCCGAGACATGGTGGAGCATGAAAATTTTGAGCTTAAATTTTACCGCACTTTGGAGAACATTGCAGACATCTTCACCAAAGCGATGGCTAAAACTCAATTTATAAAGTTGAGAAATTGTGTAGTCAGTTCTCTCAACTTTAAGGGGGAGAATGTTGCAAATGTGAAAAGGGCTATGGACAAAGTGGCTTAGATATATCTAGCCTTCTTGTCATAGTGTGAATATGTTTTCAATGTGTCGACAGATTATCTTGACGACATGATATTTTATGTTAAAATATCTCTCCTATTTTCCCTTCTTCTCATTACTCCCCTTTATTTCTTCTTTCTCCACGCTTCCCTATCCTTTCCCCACCACGTCCTTCCACATTCCCCTCTAACTTCCTCTCTTCCAATACACATAAATATTTGTATTAATGCAATGTTTTTTTAATATAATAAATTATATATAATTTATGTTATTGTGCCCACCTTAGTCAAATTCAATCAGGGATGATCCCATAAACCCTACCAATTTTTTTGCTACTAAGATTATCCTCCCCAAACCATCAACAAGAATAATAAAGATATGGGGAGATAAGGGATCCCCTTGTCTTAGCTCCCTCTTGCTTTAAAAATACTCTATTAAAGATCCATTCACCGGGATAGAAAACATAGTAAAAGAGAAGCACACCTTGATAAGATTTACCCATTCTTGGTGAAACCAAACTTGCTCAAAACCTTAATTAGGAAGTACCAGGAGACTCTGTCACATGCCTTGTTCATGTATAACTTTAGTAACATTGATGTATTTCCACTCTTATCAGTGGAATGAATTGGCTCATGAATGGTAATGATTCCATCCAAAATTTGATGCCCCTTCACAAAACCTCCTTGTTGAGAATCAATTATAAATGGTAATACATTTTTTATCTTGTTGGCTAGAACTTTTGATACAATTTTGTAGAGAGTGGAGCAAAGACTTATCGATCGAAAGTCAAAAAAGGACCTAGCTCCAACTACTTTTGGGATTAAAGCTAGAAATGTTGAGTTGAAATCTCTTGGCATAAACTGGGATTTTTGGAAATCCATTACTACTTGAGTGACTTCTCCTCCAACTATATACCAAAAACGATGGAAAAAGACAGCTAGAAAATAATCAGGGCCTAGAGCGTTGTCTCCTTGCATCCCAAAGATAGCTTTTCAAAATTTCTCTTCTTTGAAGGGGTTGAGCAAGTAATTATTTAATTGGAAAGTAACCAGGCAAGAAATATTTTGAAGCAACAAATCTGAAGTAGCCTCATTTATTGGATCTTCCACACCTATTATTTTGAAGAAAAATTTAATAGCCTCCTCTCTGATTTGTATGGGGTCATAAGTTATTGATCTATCAGGTTTAACCACTTCTTTATGTTAGCATAAAATATTTTATTGTATGGGTATTACATTATTTATCTCATGCAAAACTATCACTCATAGGCGCTCTTCGAGTAGTTAGGTACAACCAACTTGATGGTTGCTCAAACCACCTTTGAATGGATTGTACTACATATTCTCATTTGCAATACAATATCCAATGCTTCATCGAATTTAACATGGTATCAGAGCCACGGTGATCGTAGGTTGGGAAGTTAGTTCTAATCAATTGTAACTACTCCAACTACAGTAAAGCAAGGCAATCTTGGGAACTGAAGTAGAGTAAGGTAAGTAGAAGGCACAACAAGGCACGTGAGGCATGCAGAAGGTAGTGTAAGGCACACAAAGGGCAAAGCAAGGCACGTGAAGAAAGGCATACAAAGAGCACATCAAGGTACACAGAGCAATCCACATAGAGCACATAAAATACAGAGGACAACATCGTACGAGAGACACATGGGAAGACAAGATAGGAGACATGCATTTCAAGGACCACATCGTATGAGGAACACGTAGCTCGAGGGTTATGGCAAAGGCAAAAGGAAGCACTGGTTACCTGAAGGCAACCAAGAACAATAGTGGCCCTTAATATTTTTAAAGTCCCTCATTGCCGTAGCACAACGCATGTGGGATTTCTATTTTTTTCTCTCATTGTGCACTGCCTACAAATAAGAACTCCTTCCTTCTCTATCCTCGATGTGCCCTCCAGTGCAAGCGGTTTGTGTGTTGTGTGGTTGGTGAGAGATCATCGGTTCGACTCCCATCGAGAGTTCTCCAAAGTTATTTTTTTGAATGCCCATGTTGATGTTGTGATGCCCCACGCAGTTTTATGCCCTCCACATTTTGATGCCCTGCACATATTTTGATGCCCGAGCGCAATTTGGCACCTGAGAAAAAAATAGTTTACACCCAATATAAAAAATTGATGCCCTAAAACAAAAAAATTTGATGCCCTAAGAAACTTTTTTGTTGTCAATTTTTTTTGCAATTTCTTGCATAACCAGGAGCATTTTTTTTTGTTCAAAGAGGCACACAGGAGTTATTTTTCTTCCACCGGTTCACGGATAAACTCATTTTTTTGAGGTATTCTTCCATACTTCATTTTTTCTTTCAAAGCATTTTTTTGGAGGGATAAGTTGTTTTTTAAAGGACAACGAAAGGATCCACATTATTTTTCTTTATTTTGCAAAAAAAAGGGGGGATCTCATAAGAATTTCTTTCTTGCAAAATTCTAAGAAAAAGAGGGGAATAAGATTGAGTGAATATGCATTTTTCTCAAAAACTGGTATTGTAATAGGTGTATTTTTTGTGGAAATTGACACCTCAAGTAGTTACAAAATTTGTGGGTATTTGTGGTTTTTTTGCATTTAAATTTCCCATTTTCTTGCATTAACAATCACATAAATAAAAACAAGAAAAAAGACCTCAAATTTATACACCTATTTGTGCAATTTATTGTACAACAGCGTTCGGTATCTATGATACCTTTGGTCCACACTTACAGGTAATGTTGGCGTGCTTGAACTACTGTATTTAACACCTAATATATCTACAATAATGATGTTTGAACTTATTCTTTATTAATCATCGGGGAAAAATAAGGTAAACTAGTTCTGATATTCACTGTATTATTACCCTAATCGTTATTGTTGTTAGACGTAAATCTTGACAAAGTGAATTCCAAAGTGTTTAGGGGAATTTATGCCCCACGCATGAGGAAGGACCTTCTATGGTAGGTTTCATAAATAAAATGATTCCCTTTCAGTATCACCTAAGTTCCACATATTGTTCTACTCTTATATATACTTATAGTCTCCCTCATGCAAATGCGGGTATATATAGAGGAGTTTTGGTATAAATGCCTGGTAGGTATAAAGAAAGGGGTACCATTTGGTGTTATAAGGAACCTTCACAATGGCATCTATTCACAAATATCTCTCAGATTCACAGTTGCTGAAAGGTTCTAATTTCACACCATGGAAGAATAATATGCGTGCTATTCTTCAAGTGGAAGATATATGGGATGTAGTGACTAGCACTACAAAATGCCCTACAACATAAGGAGCAGATAAAGAAGAGTTTGATAAGAAGGACAAAAGAAGTCTCATGTTTATCCTGCTTGCTACTACAGATGAGATCCAACCTCATATCTGTGATGCCAAAACTAGTAAGGAAGCTTGGGATGCTTTGATTACTATTTATGAAGGAAAGAATCGGTCCACTATTCTACACCTTCAAACTCAACTTCATACACTCAGTATGAACTCTGGTGAGACAGTTGATCTCTTCCTATGTAGAGTGGCATAATTGAAAGCAAAATTGAATACTATGGGATAATCAGTGGATGATACTCTCTTGACCTCTATCATCTTGAGAGCATTGCCCGAGTCCTATAAGGTGTTGATTACCTCTCTTAATGTATCTGGAAGACAAGTATATTTTGTGGAATTGGTGAATTTGCTTCAAAATGAGGAGGTAAATCAGTTTCAGAAGGATGAAGTGCTAGATAATGCCCTCTTCACCAAACAAAGGGGTAAGAAACAAGGTTAGTTTCAAAAAGGAGGATCTTCATCAAAGGGAAAAGGAAAACAACATCAGCAGAATGACAAAAAATATTGCAATATTTGTGATATGAATAACCATGACACCAATAGGTGTTTGTTTAAGAAAAAGCAACAGAATGACCAAGATCATAAGAAGAAGAACAAAGGAAAATACAAACCACAAAAAAATAATAAGCAACCCAAGGGATATATTGCTTTTTTCGAATCAAATTTGTATTCTGAAATTAGAGACATGAAAAAAATTTGTATTCTTGTCACCTTCCTTTAGTAGGTTACTATGGATTTTTCCTCTAGAAGGTTTCCTGACAAGCTAAAACCTTGTGGAATTCACACAATAGCTCATTTTCATTTGCTCTAAATTCACAAGATAAATTTTATGATTAAAGGGTTGATTGTAAATCATTTAGCTAATTTTTCAAATCTACCCTTTTCTTCTGAAGATGCCAAAAACCTCCCTATTCCACAACTTAAGATTTGTCTTTATAAACCCTAGCTTTTTTGCCACTTGGATTAACTTACCTCCATAGAAATCATGTCGCCACCAATCCTCAATCCTATTTTTTGAATCCTCATGTTGGTGCCACATCTTCTCAAAATAGAAATGGCTCTGGAAGGTTCTTTTTTTACCTTTGACTCCTAAACTAGAGGATTATGATCAAATCCTATCTTTAGATGGGCTATTAGGATTGAATCCCCAAAAATGAGAAGACTCTCTTATGATAGAAAAAAATGATCTACATAAATTTGAATTAATTGGTCTCCTAGACATCTATTACTCCAAGTATACTTTGCTCTTTGAAGCTTTATATCCATAAGTTCATTCTCATTTACAAAATTTGAAAAATCTATCATACCTTCAGTAACGGACTGGCTCCCTCCCTTTTTTTTTTTAAGCGAAAAACCCCTTACGGGGCCGCCTTGGTCTGAGAGACCACGAACAGGGGGTTCTATACCTTCAACACCCCAGACGCCCCCCCCCCGCACCAACATTATCAATTGGATTTTAGGTACCCAATTCAGCTTTTGGTAGGGTGGAGATTCGAACCTGGGACCTCCCTTGGAGGATTGCCCTCTCCTCTCCAACTCACCTACAACACCTGGGTGACTCCCTCCCTTTTTATCTTATGGGTAAAGAGGAGAGTTAAAGTCCACTACCAAAACCCATGGAAGGTCCACAAAGGCATTCCTTAATTTGCTTAAATCCTTCCATAAATTTTTTCTTCCTATAATTGAGTTTGGAGCATAAGCGTTAGTAACTATCCATTGTTGGTTTTCCTCATCAAAAAAATGGATTGTCATGAAGCTTAGGTTCAAAACTATCAATCTTCTTTCAAATATATTTTGATTCCATATACTTAAAAGATCTCCTGAGGCCCCTACAGTCAAGCTTGCCACAAAATTGATCCCTCTCCATAGTCTTTGTTTGATAAGTTCAGCCTAGGGTTCATCAAGTTTAGTTTCTTATAACAACATGATATTTGGGTTAGTTTCTCTTCTCAATGCTTGGACTACTCTATTCTTAGAGGGGGCGTTGAGACCCCTCACATTCCATAAAACTATATTCATTTTTGGGTTTAGACTAATGATTTTTTCTTCCACCCCAATATAAGATATATTGGGTACCATTCACAATCTAAGAAGTTGATTCTCTTTCTCTGATTTCCTAATTAGTGGGTCTACTAGTTTTTGGGTCAATTCCTACATCTACCCTCATTTTTTTATTTTCTAGTGATTCTTATTGGGGTATCTAAAACCTTTCCTTTATTTCCCTCATTATTAGAGATAATTAATTCTTTATTTCATTTTGAAATAGTATTCTCCTTATTGGTTCTTACATTAGCATCCCATTGAGTTTCTAGCATTACCTCCACTTATTGGGATTTATCATTTGTTTCTACCAAGTCTTCTATGTTCTCCCTTAGACATTCAAATGAATTTTTTTGATCAACTTTATTCCAAGGGTTACCAAATTTTGGAATTGAGGGTCTTACCTAATCCACATTTTTAGATGAATCTCCTTTTAAATTTGTTGGGGATTCATTGGATTCTCTTATGTGATTTGACCTTCTTCTAGTATGTCTTTCTAGATTGGAACTTCCTTCTCCTATTATTCCCTATTATCATCCTCAGTTTATTCATTTTTGTGTTGTTTAGAACTTTCTCATCTGCTCTACTTCCTGTGCCAAACCATTTTATTCTAGATCACTTGTTTTTGAAATGGACATACACTAGCCACATGCCCTAGTTTTTTATAGGAACTATATTTAGTTGGTTTGTTCTCGTATTTAATTCTTTGGTTCCAAACACCCAGCTTCAAAACCAACCAAATTGACTCAGGAAAATCCTTTTCTAAGTCCATATTAACATAAATCCTCACAAAAATAAGCCTTGATCAAGCCTTAGTAGTAGGTTCTAGGGCTATTACTTATCCAAATTCCTTTGCCATACCAATGACATTTTTTTTATTCCAAAAATAAAATGGAAGGTTCAATAGTCTTACCCAGACCAAAGCTTGGGATAAAATCTATGTCTCTATATCTAAGTTCATCCCCCATATTCACAAAAATATCCCCCATCACCCAAAAAACCATGGGTCTCCCCATAGGATCCTATTTTCCTTGCAAATTAACTTAACCATAAAAAAACCTTTTGACAACGTCGTAATTTCCATGTATCTGTTTGGTCTCTATTTCAAGAAGGCCTATTTTCTCACCACGTCTAAATCAAGTTGAACACCCCATGAAATATTGAACTAGGTTTAGAGCCCCTTGATCTATTACCCTTTCAACTAGGTTATCAGGAATGAAGATTTCTCCCCATTTAGGTTGCAAATCAAAAAAAAATTCTAGGATTTTTTCTTTTCCACCAACTACATGCGACCAAAGTTGTATTTCTACGTCAATTGATGCTTTTTTGGGTCCCTCAACAATTTCACCTTCTTACTCAAGTACTTTGTAGTTGACTCGGGGTATGGGGATTTATAGAATCCATGTCGAACTTGTGTCCTTCTCGCCATTCTCGCTGCTCTCACTCCCATTACCATTCACCATTCTCAACTTTACTACCAAAATATTTATGTTTAAAATACAATTTTTTTAATCATGAGAATAATATTGTAGTTGGGGTTGCTTTCACTCCTTCACTGTGTTATTTCAGATTCATTGAGCTTCACCCTTTTATATTTGATTCAAAATGTAACTGTTATCTCAAGCATGTGTAGCTTGTAAAAGTCCAAATTTTAAAGATTATATTAATGTGAGAAACAACTCTAGATAATGGATTTTTATTAGTAATGTATTTGAAGGAAAGTAACTCAAATAAATTATAATCAAGCTTCAAAATATGCTTTGAGAATTTTATTTGCCTATTTTTACACAAAAGGATGAGTTGGTGTGGAATATATCAAAACATAATGGATACATGGTCAAGTTGGGATATGAGGATTTAAAGCAATCAAAATTTCCTACTCCCAAATATTTTCCTTGGAATAATGTTTGGTCACTAGAGGCTCTCCCTAAGGCCTCAAATTTTCTTTGATTAGTAGTTCAAAGTATAGTTGAGAAAATCTACAAAAAATCCTAGTTCAAGCTGATTTTTCCCAATTCACAGCCTTGGTCGGTTTTTCCTAAGTTTTTTTATTTTTTTCCAAAAAATTGTGATATGCTTGAAAAAGCTTTTTTCAATGAAAATTTGCATTTTCTTTATTTTTTCCAATGAAAAATTATCGATTTTTTGTCGATTTTTCTCCCTTTTTTGTCGATTCTTTATTTTTCCTGATTCTTTTTCCATGTTGATTCTAATTTTCTCAACTATGGTTCAAAGTAATATTCTTACAAGAGAGAGTCTATCAAGGAGAGGATATCATGGACCTTTTAGATATGGCTTGTGTGAAAAGGATTTAGAAACATTAGACCATTTACTTTTTCATTATCCCTTTTCTCATATCATTTGGTAGCTCCATCAGCATTGAAAGAGTTGATGAAATATCATTATCTATTGGAATTCTCATATACGACGTATTGGTCTTGTTATTATTTATTGGAATTTATAGCTTGAAAAGAATAGTAGAATTTTAAAAAATAGATCTCAAAAGCATGACTAAATTTATACTTACAAAATGTTTATAGATATGGTGTTAATCATGGGAAGTCTCAAGAGTAGAAAAAGAGGTGCTAGCCACTTGGTTACTAGATTTGAATATACATGCAAGAGTCATCTATGGAAATACCATTAAAAAAAAGAATTTGCTTTGATCTATGGTAAAATAAAAATATCTAAAAATTGGGGTTATCAAAATTAATTTTGATGGTGCTTTTAAAGGAAATTCGGGAAAATCTAGTGGAGGTAGTATTTTTCAAAATAATGAAGGCAAAATTCTCCTCACTTACTCTTAATCATATGGAACTTCAACTAACAACTATGGAAAGGCTAGGGAAGTTCTTACAAGTATTAAAATTGTAATTGATAAAGGAGGAAATAGATTTCACTTGAGAGGGATTCACAAATTATAATTAATGTTATCAAAAAAAATGGATGTTGGAATTGGATAAAAAAATTATTATTGTTGATGTTCATCATCTATTATTAGAAGCAATCTCTTGGAAATGTGAACATATTTATAGAGAAAGAAATTCGGTTGCATATAATTTATCTAAACATGGTGTTGATCTTCATATTGGTGAAATTCAAATTTTAGAAGACAATTTGCCAAGTGAGACTTTATCTCCTAATTAATATGATGTCAAGGAGCTAATTAAAGAGACAAGGCAATTTGAGGAAGACGAATGTATTTGATAAAAATAAAATAATGGCCAAGTTGTGATGAGCACCAAAAATGCTCATATTTTTGTATGAGTTAATAACATACTGTGTAGCATTATTTTGATAGAATGTACTTTTTAATGAGGGTTTTATATATATTTAATAGGAAATTATGTATATTCTCTAATATATTTTTTATGTGTGATTTGTGTGTAGATTCGGTGATTTTGCTATATTTTTTGCATATTTACATCAAAATCCCATGTGGACCTAGCACTTCATGTTTTATGGAGAAAATACAAGGACAACGATGACCACAACAAAGAATACGTATGCTAATTTAAGGTGCCTGACTCCCATATTCTAGGTTGATAGTGCCTAACTCCCGACTTTAGGATCAAAGATGCCTGACTTCCAGCTTCGGGATTGACGATGCTTGACTCCCAGCTTCGGGGTCAAAGGTGTCTGACTCCCGACTTCAGAGTCAACAGTGCCTAATTTCCAACAATAGGTTGGACAACACCTGACTCCCATCAAGCATAAGTTTAACAAGAACCCTATTTTAATAGAAATAAAAGAACGGTTTCCAACGGTATATGCGGATGAAAGACAACAGACCAAAAAAATTATCCATTTTTCATTAATGGCTAAACAAATATGTAAATTAAGTAAACATGCAAATCGATCATACGAAACTGATTGCTATCGATTTGCGATGTAATTATAGATAGATTTTTTTTATAAATAGAACACGCCTAATTTATCCTACGAAGGATAAAATTAGCGTGTGTTCGACGTCTGTAATTATTTTTCGCATATTTGTGTTGAGTAGAAATTTTGCCCCATTGCAAAATCCCCATCACAGTTAGGATTTTAAAATGAAAACCCTCTCTTGTAAATAAATAAACATTTCTCCAAGGTTCCTTTACTTAATGTGTGTTTGCATGTTATGAAAATGTGTCAAATAAGTGTTTAGAATACCTTAGTGATTTGCAAATAATTGTTAACAAGGGGCCTGTGTTGGTAATATTTTATTATGCTATGTTATTGATTGTTCATGAAACTTAATGAAATGATGAGTGAGTTGATTTTTATGTTGCTTTAAACATGAAAGAAAAATGATCCAAATGATTAACCTTAAAATGTAATAATATTTGAAAAACCCTTATAAATTAACCCCCTTTGATGAAATTACAATTTTCATAAAGGAAAATTAATCTATAGCCTTGAATACAATGGCCTTTTGAATACCAAATAAATTACCCCCTTTAATGAAATTGATTTTCATAAAGGTAAGTTAATTTATTGCTTGAAAATGAAATAAAAAACTTGAAATACGAAATAAAACTTTATGAGATTATAAAATTCCTTAAAGAATATGAACTTTATGAATAATTTTATAATTTCCACCATACTTCAAACTAAAATTGAAATTGCTTTAATAAACAACTTAAAGCTTATTCCTTGAACCTGTGCATCTCTCTTTTTGAATTTATTTATTTTTACATTTTTTATTTAATTTGGAAAACTTTAAAAAAATGAAAGGATAGGGTTTAGAAAATAAAATAAAACAAAATGAAATAAAATGCTAAAACTTTAAAATTTCCCACAGACCTTGCAACATTTGTATCCTGCAAAACCAACATTAAATGTGATCCAAATTCATGTAATCTGACATTTAATGTAGTGCAATCTTCTAAGGATAAATGCAATATATTGAAAATTAGCAAATGAGTTAACCATCAGCATGTATAAAACTCATGTATTTCCAAAATATTACAAAATAAGATTTTCAATGAATTTTAAAAAATACAGAATACTCTATTTTGAAATGGCATCTCATGTGAAATGCTATGCTCCAACGTGGAAGGAGAGTTTCCAAAATCATTCAAATGATAACGTTTTGCTTCCTCTGCAATTCTGGTTTTTTGTCTCCAAGTCTCCAACCCTGGTTTCTTCTTCTAGTCATGTATTTAAAGTTTTTTCAATAAGGCTCATTCCATCCACATTTCACTTCAGTTTAATTCGTTATGTTCGTAACATATTTTAATTCATAACTACCATAGTTTCATCTACTTTGGAAATACCTTCCGCCAACCAATTTATTTTTCAATCAATAAATATTACTTATGCGTAACATAGACCTTCCATTATTAATCTTATTTCACCAAACCAATATTGATAACCACAAAGCTAACGGTCATTGTTTGCAAATTGGTATAGACACCCTCATACATAATGTTAAATTCCCCCTTTATCATAGCGCACGTCGATTCTTATATTTTGGATATAAGATTTTCATCTGCAATCCCGACTCTATGTCTCCACTAATGCGATGGTCTGATTGAAGAGCTCACCGTATATAGTCAAGACTCTGCCATTAGCTTTCGTGCGTTGTTCGATATGACTTTGATCATCATACACTACTTTTTAATTATAACAATTGTTGAATAGGCTAAAGAATGTAATGATTTGGTTCAATGTCTGGTAGTATGAGGTGATTACGCTATCCAAGCCTTCAATTTACTGCTTGTTGTGTCATATCATCCATGGTGTTATGATCATAGTTCATTCACTTCACAAATCTCAATCCACATATATTTTTTGATTGTTTATTAGCACTAGTTCAATTCCACCATCCACCTTTCATATTAACACAATATTCACCTGTATTTGAAGCTAAAATAAAAAAAATTTGAACCTCACCATCAAACAATTCCTATCGCAGATAATCTTCCCATTGCCTTTCAGTATTTGGTACGCATCTACCTTCAATCCACCTAAATGTAATCTTTCACATATAACTTTGTTACTCGTCGTCTACTCCATGTTACTAAAATTACTGTTGACATCTATCTTCTCCACACCACCATCCTACACTGCATTCAGTTAGCTCACAAATTTACTATGTCTGGTTTGCTACTTATACCTCCATCGATGAACCCAAAAACTCTCAAGTATAGGCAATGTTAATACTAATCTTCTATATGCTTTGATTGACATCAAATTAATATAAAATATGAAAATCCATGGGAGATGGTATAAAAATATTTTTCTCATTTATTGGCACACATATGGGTAAAGCATTTGATATTTTATTGATGATTTAGAACATGTCCATAATTGCAATCTGTGTTTACACCCACAACGACGAAACCTTCAAATTCCACACATATCCCACATATCTCCAATGAACATCATGGGACATTTTATCATAGTAAACCCGTGCTATAAGGTTTGACTCATATATGGGATCTTGACTAGCTCTAAAGCCATACTTGAAGTTTATCCACTTGACCTCGAAAACCATACTCACGCTCACGTTGGGTACCTTTGACAAACTTGCAAAAAAAAAATATTAAATTGCTCAAAAATGTATTAAATAAAAGTGTCTTTTTTTTTTTTTTATATATAGAAGCAATGGTTACAATCACGATTTTTAGTAGCTACCAGCACAGCTGGTAGGGTTCAAACTATCTATGAAGGCTCCCAGGACTTCCACTGTCTCGGTACATGGTAACCCGGTGTGAGATGGGGACCGCCGGACGCATCGGGGTTGCATCGTCGTCATCAATCTGGTGCACCACTCAGAGGAATTGGATCTGGGCTACTGTCTGTGCATTGATGTTCACACAATGACACTGAGAGGGGGGGGTGAATCAGTGTAGCTATTAATTTTTATATCTACAGCATTTAATATGAAATAAAGAGAACTTGAAAACTGGAAAAACAACTTGAACAAGAGAGCACACCACAACACTCAATATACCGAGGTTCACCAATTTGGCTACTCCTCAAAAATGACTGCTTGGACTCCAATCCAAATCCAGTCTTTGCAAAATATCAATTTTACAAATACTTTACCAGCATCAACTGGAAGGAGCACCAACCCCTGTAATTTTTTGCTGCAACAGATGGAGCACCAACCCCTAGTACCAAGCACCAACTTGGACTGCAATTCTGATCAATTTAGAATGACATAAAAATGTCTTCACTTCATGCACGACCCTGACTGGTCTGCAATTAACCCAACTCTGCACACTCTCACGGCTCTGCTAATTTTTCTCTTGATTCTTTTCTAACCCTCCTTTTACAGCAATTTCTCTCTAACAGCAGCAACATTATTTTCTGCATGACTGTCCTTTTTATAATCTATTTTTCTCATCGAAACTCTTTGTCTTCCATAGCGTTTCAATCCTGCATGCAGTCGGATTACATTCTCGAGCCGTTCGAATTCTTTTCTCCTTTCCAATGCGGCTGTTCGAATCCTTCCAAATACGACTGTTCGAATGTTGCACATCCTTCTTCTCGAAAGCTTTTCGATCCTTTCTTTTTTATGTTTCGAATGCTGCAAATACGTTTATTTTAATCGGTTGTTCTAATGCATTTTCAATTGGCTGTTCGAATGCATTACTGCGGCCGTTCGAATGCTTTTTCGATACAGTCAATACGATACTTTGAATGCTTTTCAATCATGCATTTACATCTGTTCCCATGCATGTCCGACACCTGTCAACGTGTAACTATCGATCCGACATCAGTTACTTTTTACGTAACAGGCTGCATGATTTTCTGTAGGCTTTTTCCGACACGTGTCACCTTGCATGCTCCTACGGGTTTTACCTGCCAGACTATTACCTGTCGCGATATCGTGACACTTTTTGTAGCCGTACCATTCATGCCCTTGCTGTCGCAAAATCATGACCATTTTGGCTCTTGAAAGCTTTCCCTGCATCTTGTCGCGATATCGCGACACTTTCAACATTTGCTGACGTCATCCTTAAGCATGTCGCGAAATCGTGACCGTTTTGGCTCTTGAAAGCTTTCCCTGCATCTTGTCGCGATATCGCGACACTTTCAACATTTGCTGACGTCATCCTTAAGCATGTCACGAAATCATGACGCTTCTGGCTTCCGTACAATCCTCCTTGCAAACTTCAGCAAAAATGGAACATGTCACGAAATCGTGACACTTTGCTCTTCCGTACAACTCTCCTTGCAGACTCCAACGAAAATGGAACATGTCACGAAATCATGACGTTCACTGCTTCCGTACACTCTTTGCTTCATGCAATGAGCGAAATCGCTACAACTTTGTGCCTTGTGCTTTTGACTTGTTACATCTTTAATTTTTGCAACTTTGAATGGTAGCGAAATCGCTACACCTTTGTTTTTATACATTTTGTCATGCAGCGAAATCGCTACATCTTCTTGTTTGTGCCTTTTCACTTGTAGCGAAATCGCTACACCTTTGTTTTCTGCACTTCCTATTTGTAGCGAAATCGCTACACCTTTGTGCCATGTATTTCCATCATGCAACGAAATCGCTACACCTTTGTTTCCATTCATTTCAACATGTAGCGAAATCGCTACACCTTTGTTGCTTGAGCATTCTCTCTCCTCTTCGGGTCGTGAAAACCCGACGTGTCGCGATATCGTGACACTTTTCGTTGCTAGCTCCTTTCCTCCATTTATGTCACGAAATCGTGACATCTTTTCACCTTGCTTCCCTCTCGACCAGCATGTCGCGAAATCGTGACAGCTTTACCTTTCACTTTCTCTCTCCTCGCCATGTCGCGAAATCGCGACAATTTTCCTTGCATTTTCTCTCTCCTTGGCAATGTCGCGAAATCGCGACAATTTTCCTTGCATTTTCTCTCTCCTTGGCAATGTCGCGAAATCGTGACAATCTTCCTTGCATTTTCTCTCTCTTCTGTTTTGTCGCGATATCGCGACAGAAAACATGTCGCGATATCGCGACAGTTTTCTTCCTTGTCTTTTTCTGCCAATTTTTGAATCTGGGTCACCTCTGTTTTTCTTGAAATTCACTGCACTTGATCTGACTGACCTCTGAACTGCATCAACTGCATCAATCTGTCTGTGTTGACAACAATGACAATACTTTTGCAATTCTTTTGCTGCACCTTGCTCAACAATCTCCCCCTTTGGAATTGTTGGCAACACACTGCAACCTTGCTTAATTTCTTCTCCCCCTTTGCCAATAATACCAAAGGGCTACTGCAGACTCCCCCTGAGTCTATGCACAACATTCTCAGACTTAAAAAGTTTGAATGCTCCCCCTGAGAATGTGTTTCCCATAGCTAGTCAGTGCTTGGGTGGTGTGACTACTCCCAACTTCTTTCGAAGGTATTCAAATACTTCCTTTGGCAAAGGTTTTGTGAATATATCAGCTACTTGCTCTGTAGTTGGAACAAAATCCAATTTAACCTCTCCTGCAACTTTATCCTTCAAGAAATGATATCGGATTGCAATATGTTTGGTTCTTGAATGCATTACTTGATTCTTGGATATGTTGATAGCACTAGTGTTATCACATTTAATTGAAATTGGCTCTTTGAAATGAATACCAAGATCTTTCAACGTTTGTCTCATCCATAATATCTGAGTACAACATGTTGTTGCTGCAATGTATTCTGCCTCTGCAGTGGATAGAGATATTGATTCTTGTTTCTTGTTGTGCCATGCTACCGGCCTATCTCCAAGATAAAATGCTCCTCCACTTGTACTCTTCTTGTCATCAATACATCCTGCCCAATCTACATCAGAGTATGCAATCAAAGTGAAATCTTTACCTTTTGGGTACCACAACCCATAATCCATAGTGCCCTTGAGATATCTCGAAGATCCTCTTTACAATATGTTACATGAGTTTCTTTGGGACCTGGCTCGAAATCTTGCAACCATGCATACTCGCTTGTAATATATCTGGTCTAGTGGTCGTTAAATACAACAGGCTTCCAATCATAGACCTGTACATTGTTTGATCTACATCTGGGGATTTATCATCCTTGCTCAACTTGCAGCCTGTTGTCATGGGAGTACTAACCGGTTTACTGTCTTCCATTGTGAACTTTTTCAGCATTTCTTTTACATATTTAACTTGAGAAATAAAAATGCCTTTTTCATTTTGATTGACCTGCAGTCCTAGGAAATAAGAAAGTTCACCAATCATAGACATCTCAAATTCTTTCTTCATTTTAGTTGATATGTCTTTGCAGTATTCATCCATGCTGCTGCCAAATATTATATCATCTACATAAACAACAAGAACAATAAGATGGCCCTTCTCTGTTTTGACATATAAGTTGTTGTCCACCAAACCTTTCTTGAACCCTTGTTTAATTAGATAATTATCCAGCCTTGCATACCATGCTCTGGGTGCCTGTTTCAAACCATATAATGCTTTCTTTAACCTGCAAACAAAATCTGGGTTTTCACCAAGTTGGAAGCCATCTGGCTGTTCAATGTAAACCTCTTCTTCCAGTTTTCCATTCAAAAATGCTGATTTTACATCCATTTGATATACTTTGAAGTTTTTATGAACTGCTAATGCCAGAAACATTCTGATTGCCTCTAGTCTGGCTACCGGTGCAAAAGTTTCCTCAAAATCAATGCCTTCAACCTGAGCATAGCCTTTACAGACCAATCTTGCCTTATTTCTGACAACCTGTCCATCTTCATTTAATTTATTTCGAAAAACCCATTTAGTGCCAATTATGTTTTTATTTGTTGGTCTAGGTACTAATTCCCAGGTATTGTTTTTCTCAATCTGATCTAGTTCTTCATTAATTGCCTTCAACCAACTTTCATCAGTGCTTGCTTCAGCAACATTTTTAGGTTCAATGCTAGATAACGAGAGAATAGTTCCGCACTGTTGCTCTTCTTGTCTGAATACCATCTGTGGGATCCCCAATAATCTGTTCACTTGGATGATTTTTCTGTCAGTTGCCTGTTTTAAATTTCCTGTTTTCTTCTTCTTCAGATTCAGTTTTTACACCATCCGGATCAATTTTCTGATTCTTATCTGTTTCCTTTTCATCATCACCTTCAATGACTTCTTCATAGATGGGGTAGTTTTCTTGATAAGTAATTTCTTGTTCTCTACCTTCATCAACTTTCACATCAGCACTCTCAACAATTTTCTTTAGCCTTTTGTTGTAACATGTGTAGGCTTTGCTTTTTGTTGAGTAACCAAGAAAGATACCTTCATCGACTCTATTTTCAAATTTACCGAGATTATCTTCAGTCCGTTTGATGTAGCACTTGCTGCCAAATACTTTGAAATGTCTTGTTGTTGCCTTTCTCGCCAAACCACAACTCATAAGGTGTTTTGCTTTCATGTGGTCTTAGCATGCACCTGTTTTGAATGTAAACTGCAGTATGTATTGCCTCTTTCCAAAATCTATCAGCTATTTTGTTCTCAGCCAGCATTGTCCTTGCCATTTCCTGCACTGTCCTATTCTTCCTTTCTACAACTCCATTCTGCTGAGGTGTTCTAGTTGCTAAAAACTGTCTTCTTATCCCATATTTTTGACAGTATTCTGCAAATTCTTCTGAAATAAACTCTCCTCCTCTCGTCCGATCTTAGGCATTTAATTCTTTGTCCCGATTGATTCTCAACAAGATTTTTGAAGGTTTTAAACATCTCAAAGGCTTCGATTTAAGTTTCAGAAATAGTACCCATGTCATTCTTGAGTAGTCATCTATACACAACATAAAATATTTGTGTCCATTTATGCTTTCAGTTCTCATGGGTCCACATAAATCAGTGTGAATTAATTCTAATGGCTTGCTCGTGAAATATTCTTTTGCTTTGAAAGTGGCTCTGGTTTGTTTTCCCTTTTGGCATGACTCACAAATACTTGTTTGAAGGTTTACCAATAGTTGGTATGTCTCTTATTGCCCCTTTTGAGCTGATTTTTACCAGATTATCAAAGCTTATGTGACCGAGTCTCTTGTGCCACAACCAGTTTTCTTCTTCCTGACCAACCAAGCAAGCTCCTTCTGAAGTCTCTGAAAGTGTATACAGATTTCTAGAAGTTCTCGATCCAGTGGCTATTAACTTTCCATTTTTTGTCTTTCTTACTTCACAGCCCTCCTTCTTGAAGATTACATCATGACCTCTGTCACATATTTGACTGACACTCAGCAAGTTATGCTTCAGACCAATCACAAACAAGACTTCTTTTGATTTTATATTGCCATCACTGATCTTGACTGATCCCTTTCCAACAATCTTTGCTCCATCATTATTTCCAAATTTCACAGAACCACCTTCATAATTCTGCAAATTCTCAAATTTTTGCTTGTCACCTGTCATGTGACTGGAGCAACCACTGTCAAGTATCCAAGGTGCAGATTTGTTCTGAGCTTTAAAGGCAATCTGAACAATCAAAGATTCCTTTTCTTTCCATTCTGGTTTGATAGCAGATTTGGCTACTTGTTTTGCCTTTGTCCTTTCATTAGCTTGTGCTTGTTTTTCAAGAAATTTCTTGTTTTGTTTCAACCCACTTGGTTGAGATTTTCTACCCTGATAATTATTTGATGCAAAAGTGCTTCTAGAGTTTCTAGCAATATGTCCAAAATTATGACAATTATAACATTCAACTGCATAATTCATTAAAGGAGAAAAAACATTTCTGTTGGTGAAATTCCTTTGAGATACATTATGTCTGCAATCTGAAATCTTATGGCCATAAGCATTGCATTTAAAACAATAACCAGAAAAGGAGTGATTAAACCTGGGTGCCGGTCTTTGCCAGTTTGAAGTAGAAGCCATGAATCTTCTCTTTCTTGGATGTATGACTTTTGTGAATCCATCTTTGTCAGTATTCTTCTTGATTCTGGCATTATTGTTTTCTTTGGCATGATTTGTTTTTTCTAGTTCAACCCTGATCTTTTCTTCTTTCTTTATGGGTTCTAAATTCAAGTTCTTTGAATCCTTTGATGATTCTCCTTCATCAAAGCCTAAACCAAATTTGATGTCGGAAGGCCTTTGGTTATTTAACATTTTATCCAGCTTTACAGTGCTTTCTTCAAACTTATGAAAACAGTTCAATTTTCTATTCATTTCCTCTAGCTGCATTCTTAACTTAACAATGTCTTCCTCTAGCTTGCTGCATTCAACTGTCTTTACAGTTAATTGTTCATCAAGAACTTCAGACATTTTATTGAATTCCTCTGTCTATATTTTTAAACTCGTTTATTATGTCAGTGGCATCTTCTAGTTTTCTTGAAAACTTTTTGTTCTTTTTCCTTTCTACACTCAACTCTTCAAGTGCAGCAACCAATTCTCCTTCCAGATAAACTTCAGCCTCATCTTTAAAGTTTTCATCACCTTCCTGATTTTCTTCTGTTCTTTCCTCTTCAAGTGCCATGAACAGAGCTTCACCTTTTTCTTCTTCAGAATCCTCATCTGAGCTTTCTTCAGAAGTACTGACATTCTTGGATATGAAGCTTTTCTTCTTGAGGTTGTTCTTTCTGAAATTTTGTTTCTTCTTCCAGTCACCTTTTTCTTGGTGTGAGCCTTCACCATTTTTAGTTTTCTCATGCATTGGACATTTGGCTGCAAAATGACCGACTCCTCCATAGTTGAAGCATTTGAAAGGTAGCTTTCCTCTATATTTTCCTTTTCCTTTTGTGAGTTTCCGAACAAAATTAGCTTCTGTTTCATCCAGAGTCTCTTCATCCTCAGATTCATGTTCAGCTTTTATATTCTTGTGTGCTTTAAAAGCTGCTTCTCTGTCTATAGACTTGGTTTGTCCTATTCTCATTTCATATGCTTGTCGGAGAACCATGCATCTCATCCAAGCTGAAGTTGTTCGGATCTTTTGCCTCTTCTATTGCAGAAACTTTGGAGTTAAATCTTTTGTGCGAGTGTTCTGAGAACCTTTTTCACAACAACTGCATCATCAATTTCTTCATCGAGTCCTCTGATTGCATTAATGATTCCGTTGACTCTCAGCATATAAGCCTCTATGTTCTCATCTTCATTCATTTGCAGTGCTTCGAACTGTGCTCGATGAGTTTGCAGTTTTGCTTCCTTGATCTTGTTGTCTCCTTCATGGATGCTTTTCAGTTTATCCCACATGTCTTTTGCTGATTTATAGCTCATGACTCTTATCAGTTCACTGTCAACAAGCCCACACATTATGGCATTCTTAGCTTTGGAGTTGTTCTCAAATTTTTTCTTCTCGACGATGATCTGTTGGAGGAGTAGTGGGTGCTTGTGTATCCACTATCTACGGAATCCCAAATATCATATCCCAATGCACTCGGATATGTTTGCATCCTGAGTTTCTAGAAAGTGTAATTTGTTCCATCGAATAAGGGAGCTTTGTTGGATGAGAATCCTTCACCGCCTGCCATTGTTTCTTCCAAGATCTCCTTAGCTGATTAAGCTTGAACAAGGAACCTCGCTCTGATACCAATTGATGTTCACACAATGACACTGAGAGGGGGGGTGAATCGGTGTAGCTATTAATTTTTATATCTACAACATTTAATATGAAATAAAGAGAACTTGAAAACTGGAAAAACAACTTGAACAAGAGAGCACACCACAACACTCAATATATCGAGGTTCACCAATTTGGCTACTCCTCAAAAATGACTGCTTGGACTCCAATCCAAATCCAGTCTTTGCAAAATATCAATTTTACAAATACTTTACCAACATCAACTGGAAGGAGCACCAACCCTTGTAATTTTCTCACTGCAATGAGATGGAGCACCAACCCCTAGTACCAAGCACCAACTTGGACTGCAATTCGGATCAATTTAGAATGACATAAAAATGTCTTCACTTCATGCACGACCCTGACTGGTCTGCAATTAACCCAACTCTGCACACTCTCACGGCTCTGCTAATTTTTCTCTTGATTCTTTTCTAACCCTCCTTTTACAGCAATTTCTCTCTAACAGTAGCAACATTATTTTCTGCACGACTGTCCTTTTTATAATCTATTTTTCTCATCGAAACTCTTTGTCTTCCATAGCGTTTCAATCCTGCATGCAGTCGGATTACATTCTCGAGCCGTTCGAATTCTTTTCTCCTTTCCAATGCGGCTGTTTGAATCCTTCCAAATACGACTGTTCGAATGTTGCACATCCTTCTTCTCGAAAGCTTTTCGATCCTTTCTTTTTTATGTTTCGAATGCTGCAAATACGTTTATTTTAATCGGCTGTTCTAATGCATTTTCAATTGGCTGTTCGAATGCATTACTGCGGCCGTTCGAATGCTTTTTCGATACAGCCTATACGACACTTCGAACGCTTTTCAATCATGCATATACATCTGTTCCCATGCATGTCCGACACCTGTCAACGTGTAACTGACATCAGTTACTTTTTACGTAACAGGCTGCATGATTTTCTGTAGGCTTTTTCGACACGTGTCACCTTGCATGCTCCTGCGGGTTTTACCTGCCAGACTGTTACCTGTCGCGATATCGCGACACTTTTTGTAGCCGTACCATTCATGCCCTTGCTATCGCGAAATCGTGACCATTTTGGCTCTTGAAAGCTTTCCCTGCATCTTGTCGCGATATCGCGACACTTTCAACATTTGTTGACGTCATCCTTAAGCATGTCACGAAATCGCGACCGTTTTGGCTCTTGAAAGCTTTCCCTGCATCTTGTCGCGATATCGCGACACTTTCAACATTTTCTGACGTCATCCTTAAGCATGTCATGAAATCGTGACGCTTCTGGCTTTCGTACAATCCTCCTTGCAAACTTCAATGAAAATGGAACATGTCATGAAATCGTGACACTTTGCTCTTCCGTACAACTCTCCTTGCAGACTCTAGCGAAAATGGAACATGTCACGAAATCGTGACGTTCACTGCTTCCGTACACTCTTTGTTTCATGCAGTAGCGAAATCGCTACAACTTTGTGCCTTGTGCTTTTGACTTGTTACATCTTTAATTTTTACAACTTTGAATGGTAGCGAAATCGCTACACCTTTGTTTTTATACATTTTGTCATGCAGCGAAATCGCTACATCTTCTTGTTTGTGCCTTTTCACTTGTAGCGAAATCGCTACACCTTTGTTTTCTGCACTTCCTATTTGTAGCGAAATCGCTACACCTTTGTGCCATGTATTTCCATCATGCAGCGAAATCGCTACACCTTTGTTTCCATTCATTTCAACATGTAGCGAAATCGCTACACCTTTGTTGTTGAGCATTCTCTCTCCTCTTCGGGTCGCGAAAACCCGACGTGTCGCGATATCGCGACACTTTTCATTGCTAGCTCCTTTCCTCCATTTATGTCACGAAATCGTGACATCTTTTCACCTTGCTTCCCTCTCAGCCAGCATGTCGCGAAATCGTGACAGTTTACCTTTCACTTTCTCTCTCCTCTGCCATGTCGCGAAATCGCGACAATTTTCCTTGCATTTTCTCTCTCCTTGGCAATGTCGCGAAATCGTGACAATTTTCCTTGCATTTTCTCTCTCCTTGGCAATGTCGCGAAATCGCGACAATCTTCCTTGCATTTTCTCTCTCTTCTATTTTGTCGCGATATCGCGACAGAAAACATGTCGCGATATCGCGATAGTTTTCTTCCTTGTCTTTTTCTGCCAATTTTTGAATCTGGGTCACCTCTGTTTTTCTTGAAATTCACTGCACTTGATCTGACTGACCTCTGAACTGCATCAACTGCATCAATCTGTCTGTGTTGACAACAATGACAATACTTTTGCAATTCTTTTGCTGCACCTTGCTCAACATGCATTGGCAAGCCCATGGGATTGGAACCTAGGTCTCCTCTCGATAAGTGCCCCAACTTACCAATCCACCTAGACCCACGGACAATAAAAGTGTCTTTTAAACATATTGAAAATATTTTGAACTTTTATATTAGACACTTATTAGAAGTATTTTTAAATAATTTAATTCGAACTTTAAAAAAACTATAAAGTTTTAAAATTAAAATATTTCAAAATCATTTCATAAAACTCAAACAAAACATGAAAATAAAATAAAAAAATTCAGTCTAATCAACTAAACAAAATTATGAAACCTGAAAATCATTAAATTTTAAAAAAAAATGAGTGGGTCCCCAAATTTGGGGTCATTGTGAAATGGTTACAACAAATGGTGACTCTATTGAGAAATGCTCCTGAGCATTTCAGACATAAGAACCTGATCTGAAACCAATAAAACCCAATCATCATAAAAATAAGTATTAATAAAATCCAAAGAATGTAGGAAGATAAATTTTAAATTAGAACAACTAAAACATTTGCATCCGCTCAATGTGTACCCTGTGATTCATTTTGTATTCCTAAAATTATTTAGATTTCCATTATCAATTTTGTAGTTAGGTTATAAAAATTTCATTCAAATAATGTGTCGCTGCATTAATCCACTACCAATCGAGCGTCTATAGCTCTGGTGGATGTAACCTTGCTCTCTTTGAGACATTGCTCTACTATCAGTCAGGAATTTATAGCCTTAGTAGATATTATCTGAATCATCCAAATATTAGATGAATTTTACCTTTTTACATCTTTTTTTTTAATTTTAAACTAGACATAGCTCCACTACCAGTCAAGCGTTTATAGCCCCGATGAAGGTTATCTAGACTATCGTGACTGATTTGACTTTACTTTCCATCATATTTACTTTACTTTTATCAAGATTTATGCTACTTTACAAAATTCACCTGCCACCTGGGTTAGAGATCAAGTAAGATTAAAAATTGAGCTCTTTGGATTTTCACCTAGAATCTATAAAATTGCATAACTTCATCTTTTAAGATTTCAAGGAATGCTCTTTTAATGTGTTGCAGTATTTGTGGAGATTTTTTAGAATAATTTCATTGTTCCAAATTTATACTATCTTGATACAAATTCATAAAGATATATGTTAATCATCTCACTTTCCTTTTCTTCAAGTTTTAGATGTTTTCAAAATAGGTAATTTATCCTAAGTGACACAGGAACAAATACCAAACAAAATCATCAAATGTTTATTGCAACTTGCACAACTACCTAAATTAAAGAAACAACATCAAAACTTTCAACAAGCTTTAAACAACAAAATGATAACATGAACTAAAATCCAAAATTTGGCATAAGCCAGCTTTATTGCAAACCAAATATGAAAACACATCAAAAATTCACAATGAAAACAATAAAAACAAACACACAAACGATGACTAAAAAAATCATAAAACCACAAATTATATACAAGAAAAACTAATAAGCAAGTAAGAACTTGCTCCCTAAACTTGAAAACACTAACAAGAAAGAAAAAACAAAATTTCATGAAACAAAATATTATGTACAAAAATAAAACAAAAACACAAAAACCCAAAAGGCTATTTACAAAAAATATACACTATGTACAAGATGATACAAAAATTTAGGCCATCATTTCCCTAGATCCCAAACACGGTTAGCACACTTTGAAAGACAAATATCATGATATGCATATCAAGTTTTACATAACTCCAACCAAAAGAAGACTAAGCCAAACAATATAACAAATTTCATTTTACCTTTCTCACCCCACCAATTTGATTCAAGGTTATTAGCAATTTCATGTTTAGGATTTTTATTAAACTTGCAAGTGAATACATGATCTTCAATTATATTTTGCTTATTCAATGAGGTGTGAATTTCAAAACCTGATTCATCACTCTGATTTAAGTTTTCATTTTCACAAGCATATAAGATTTCCTTCAAATAGGAGGCTATTTCTAAAAAAATTAAATCAAATTTATCATCTATGTCTTCAAGCCAATCATATTCACACAACAATTTGCAAGCATCTAGGATATTTACAAAATGAAAATCATTATAATTTTGTATCCTAGATTGAATTGTTATAACTTGATTCAACAATTCAAGCATATCTACTTCTCTTTCATTTAACAAAGCAATCTTATTAGTGGTGTGAGTAGAAATCCACTCTAGTTCTTGATCAACCTTCAATGGCATTTCATCATAAATAGCATTCAAATCCAATAAATGATTATGCAAAATTTTACTTGATTCTTGGATGTTTGGACACAAAGGATGAGATTATACCTTTTGTACACTTTCATTTACCAAATATTGGTGAGCCATTGTAATCTTTTTTTCTTCATGGGCTTCATCCTTGTCATCTTGTAGCCCTTTATCTCCATCAATATCTTGTTTTTCAAACACACCAAAATTAGGCACCCAATTAAACATTTGCCCATCCTTTTCAAACCATAAATATTTTTGGTCAAGGGATGTATCAAAAACCATATCTCCTTGATCAACTACTTGAGTTATTTTGAATAAAGCAACATTTTTATCATTTGGATGAATAAAAGTTGATTCCAATTCATTGTTAATCACACATGGAGTTTCTTCATTTAAATATTTAAAATAATCATGAAAATGTTCACTCAAATCTTCAGTATTCAAGAATAAAAGAGACAATTTTACCTCTTCCTCATATAAAACAGATGAATCATAAGAATTTTTTACCATTTCTTCCCTTTCTATTGCAACAATGTATTCTACAAGCTCATGTTCAAAATGATCAAATTTTGAAACTTTCTCTATTTCTGAAATTGGCACGTCATTTTCTGATTGTACAGGAATTACAAGATCTTTATATGAGATAGTGATTTCAACATCCTGCATATCAAATGAAATGGAAATTTTATTAGTAGGAGTGTGAGAAAAAAATGATTCATCATATCTTCCCCAACCATTATAATAATTATCTTCTATGTCTAAGGGGTGAGGTTCAACCATATCTTATGTGCAATAGTCAAATATATCTCTAGATTCCTTTTCAAAGTCACCTTCATCAATCACCTGAGGTAAAGACCTAGTGATTTCTTGTTGTATGGGCATTGTAGAATCCTTAAGTGAAACAAAACTTTCAGCTTCTTGCATATCAACATCAAGTGGAATAGAAATTTCTTTAGGAATTGTGAAAGAAGTGAATGATTCCCATTATTGGTCTAGAATATTAGAATCATTATATTTTTGAAACATGTGATGATTTTATATCCCTTCGTTCATTTTACCTTCATATTATCTCTTAGATTCATCTTCCTCAATTTCAAAGAATTCATCTTTCTCAGATTCATCCACCTCAGTTTCAAAAAATTCATCTTCCTCAAATTCATTCTTTGTTGGATCAAGGGTTTCTTCAGTGGGATCAATTCTTGTATTAAACTTTCTATGATTATCCCAATCGTCACTTGTAAATAATGACTCTAAACCTTTCATTTCTAGTGGGTCATTTTTTGAAACACATTGACTTTCTTGATCATTTTCTTCAATCATTTTAGTCAATTCTATGGAAGGTCCTAACCTATCATATGTTTCAACACTAGGTAGATCTAGGATTCTTCCATCATCTGAAGACTCATGCATTTATACATTTTGATGGACTTGTGCCTCAACCTGACTCATTTGTGATCTCTTATTATGATATTTAGGTCTAAGTCGATATAAATGATCCATATTAACACCTTGAGCAATCAATTGTTGTTAAAATGTTATTGCCTCATTGTAGGCTCTGGGTAATGAAGTAATTTTAAGAAGTTTCACCAAGAACATAGAAGTAATGTGATCTAAGACACCCATGTATATTTTAGTAGCTCTTTTTTCATAAATGATATAATGTATCCTCACATTAGTATACAAACTAAGGAACTTTTTATTGAATGATCTCATGGGTTCATTAGGTTTTTTACGGATAGAGATAAATCGATTTAACATCATAACTAGGTCAACCTGTTTTCCAAAATGATTAAGAAATATTACCTCTAATCGATTCCAAGACATGCTAGAATCTAGAGGTAAATGAATATACCAATCCAATGCAACCTCATCTAAAGTGTATGAAAACAACCTACAAGCAACATCTTCATGCATAATTTTCAAATAAATTAAAATGTCCTTGTATCTCTAAATATGTTCCTCAGCCAAGGTTACATCATGCCTAAATTGAGGTAAATATTTTTCTACATCTTCAGGAATTTGATGGGTAGAAATGTTTAAATAACAATAATAACCCTCTATCCAAGATGCCATTCCTGTTGGAGTGAGCATTGCCATCTTAAAGAACACAAATTTAATGCCAAATTTGTTAGTCAAAGAAATATTTTGCAAAGAAGCATGAAATGACTAACAATCAATTGAAAGATATACATCAATTAAACATGACACTAAATAATATTTACTGATTTACAAAATTCTAACCTCGATGCATCATCAATTAAATAGGTTTCCAATCAAGGAATGTGATTACCTGTAAACAAAACCCTATTAGTCAAGACTAATGCCTTTAAATAAACCTTTCAAGTAGACATAAATTATTTAGCATTTAACTAGCAACAAAATAAACTAATTCAGGCCCTTCTTCTAGCGTCAATTATGTTGAGTGGAAATTTTGCCCAATTGAAAAATCCCCATCACAGTTAGGATTTTAAAATGAAAACCCTCTCTTGTAAAGAAATAAATATTTCTCCAAGGTTCCTTTACTTAATGTGTGTTTGTATGTTATGAAAATGTGTCAAATAAGTGCTTAGAATACCTTAGTGATTTGTAAATAGTTGTTAACAATGGGATTGTGTTGGTAATATTTTATTATGCTACGCTATTGATTGTTCATGAAACTTAATGAAATGATGAGTGAGTTGATTTTTATGTTGCTTTAAACATGAAACAGAAAAATAATCCAAATGATTAACCTTAAAATGTAATAATCTTTGAAAAAACCTTATAAATTAACCCCTCTTTGATGAAATTGCAATTTTCATAAAGGGAAATTAATCTATAGCCTTGAATACAATGACCTTTTGAATGCCAAATAAATTACCCCCTTTAATGAAATTGATTTTCATAAAGGTAAGTTAATTTATTGCTTGAAAATGAAATACAAAACTTGAAATGCGAAATTAAACTTTATGAAATTATAAAGTTATTTAAAGAATATGAACTTTATAAATAATTTTATAATTTCCACCATGCTTCAAACTAAAATTGAAATTGCTTTAATAAACAACTTAAAGCTTATTCCTTGAACTTGTGCATCTCTCTTTTTTAATTTTTTTTTTTTTTACATTTTTTATTTAATTTGGAAAACTTTAAAAAATGAAAAGATAGGGTTTAGAAAATAAAATAAAACAAAATGAAATAAAATGCTAAAACTTTAAAATTTCCCACAGACCCTACAACATTTGTATCTTGCAAAACCAACATTAAATGTGATTCGAATTTATGCAATCTGACATTTAATGTAGTGCAATCTTCTAAGGATAAATGCAATATATTGAAAAGTAGCGAATGAGTTAACCATCAGCATATATAAAACTCATGTATTTCTAAAATATTACAAAATAATATTTTCAATGAATTCTGAAAAATACAAAATACTCTATTTTGAAATGGCATCACGTGTGAAATGCTATGCTCTAGCATGGAAGGAGAGTTTTCAAAATCATTCAAATGATAACGTTTGGCTTCCTCTGCAATTCTGGTTTTTTTTTCTTCAAGTCTTCGATCCTAGTTTCTTCTTCTGATCATTTATTTAAATTTTTGTTTTCAATAAGGCTCATTCCATCCACCTTTCACTTCAGTTTAATTTTTTATGTTCATAACGTCTTTTAATTCGTAACTGCCACAATTTCATCTACTTTGGAAATACCTCATGCCAACCAATTTATTTTTCAATCAATAAATATTACTTATGTGTAACATAGACCTTCAATTATTAATCTTATTTCACCAAATCAATATTGATAACCACAAAGCTAACGGTCATTTTTTACACATTGGTATAGACACCCTCATACATAATGTTAAATTCCCCCTTTATCATAGCGCATGTCAATTCTTATATTTTGGATATAAGATTTTCATTTGCAATCCCGACTCTGTCTCCACTAATGCAATGGTCTAATTAAAGAGCTCATCGCATATAGTCAAGACTCTGCCGTTAGCTTCTGTGCGTTGTCCGATATGACTTCGATCGTCATACACTACTTTTTAATTACAACAATCATTGAGTAGGCTAAATAATGTAATGAGTTGGTTCAATGTCCTATAGTATGAGGCGATTCCACTATCCAAGCCTTCAATTTGCCGCTTGTTGTGTCATATCATCCATGGTGTTTTGATCATATTTTGTTCACTTCGTAGAGCTCAATCCACATATATTTTTTTGATCGTTTATTAGCACTAGTTCAATTTCATCATCCACCTTTCATATTAACACCATCTTCACCTGTATTTGAAGCTAAAATAAAATTATTTTGAACCTCGCCATAAAACAATTCCTGTCACGGATAATCTTCCCATTGCCTTTTAGTATTTGATGTGCATCTACCTTCAATCCACTTGAATGTAATCTTTCACATATAACTTTGTTACTCGTCGTCGACTCCATGTTACTAAAATTTCCATTGACATCTATCTTCTTCATACCGCCATCCTACACTGCATTTAGTTTGCTCATAACTTTACTATGTCTGGTTTGCTACTTATACCTCCATCGATGAACCCAAAAACTCTCAAGTGCAGGCAATGTTAACATTGATCTTCTGTATACTTTTATTAACATCAAATTGATATCAAATGTGAACATCCATGGGAGATGGTATAAAAATATTGTTCTCATTTACTAGTGCACATATGGGTAAAACATTTGATCTTCTATTGATGATTTAGAACATGTCCATAACTACAATCTGTGTTCACAGCCACAGCGATGAAACCTTAAAATTCCACACATATCCCACATGCCTCCAATGAACATCGTGGGACATTTTATCATAGTAAACTCATACTACAAGGTTTGACTCAGCTATGGGCTCTTGACTGACTCTAAAGCCGCACTTGGATTTTGGATTTTATCCACTTGACCTCGAAAACCATGCTCGCACTCACGTTGGGTACCTTTGACAAACCTGCAAAAACAAAATGTTTTATTAAATTGATCAAAAATGTATTAAATAAAAGTGTCTTTTAAACATATAAAAAACATCTTTGAACTTTTAGATTAGACACTTAATAAAAGCATTTTTAAATAATTTAATTCGAACTTTAAAAAAACTATAAAGTTTTAAAATTAAAATATTTAAAAATCGTTTTATAAAACTCGAACAAAACATGAAAATGAAATTAAAAAAATCAATTTAATCAACTAAACAAAATTATGAAACCTGAAAATCATTAAATTTTCAAAAAAATTCAGTGGGTCCCCAATTTTGGGATCATTGTGAAATGGTCACAACAATTTGTTATAATGACAAGTCTGAAATAGACTTGCTCAAGCTTGTAAATAGTGATGGTTGTGCACTATATAAATGCACATGCCACCCCTAAAAATGGATCCTAGATAATTTCTATTTGTACATTATTTCTAAAGTTGCAATCAAAATCATTTCAAGTGTTCATAATAATATTTCTCAGTGTCCAATGTGTGTGATTTGATTGGGCAGAATCTGCTGGAAGCTTGGGCCCACTTTCAACAGTATTCCACCCCTTTCCCTATTTTTATAACTAATTTTTGTATTATTTATTTATTTATTAGACATTATTTGCTATAGTCATTTCATTTCTGCACTTCCCCTTTTTTCTCTATATTTTTCCAGCAAGTTTATATTTTGCTTTCTGTAGTTTATTTCCAGTCATGTGTTTGATAATATAGATTAATCTAATGGTTTGGACAAGAAATAAAGCTACACCACAACCACCCCCCCAAACCTTAAGATGTATTGGACTCATCTCACTAGTGTTATAGGCATAAACTATGCACGGTACTTCATAAGTTTACGAGCTTTCCCAGGTTTGACAATTTAAATAGAGATAATAAATCAACTATAGAATAACCAATGTTTTGCCCAACATTTTGGCAATGTTGCCTAGGAATTACAAACTATAATACCATGTTCTGTAGTAAGTGAATCTAGAATTTTAGGTTAGCTTATATGCAGAATTTTTTTACAGAGTTCTTCTTTACCAGAACAACCAAATTTTGAAGAGCTGGTAGAAGATAATAGAATACTTAGAAGAACCTAGTCTAAGGAGGATTTTTTGTACAACCAATGTTGGAAAGCAGTAGAGGATGGAACTATATCAACAGCTGAATTAGCAATCCTTATGCAGAATACTCTAAATGACATAAAATATTTAGAGACTACTTTAGAAGCAACAGGTGTAGAGACCCCATTTCCTGAAAAGATGGCTGACAATAAAGAGACATCCACCAGTTTTAACTTCCTAATAGGAAAAGCAACAGGAGATAAAAGAATGAAACACATTTCTCCTACTCATCTTCCTCTTTTTTGAGGATTTTAGACTAAAGAACCTAACCTGTTCCTTTTCAAGTTTGACGTTTTATGCAATTCAATAGACTACAAGACTGATGCCCAAAAATTGAAGTTGTTTCCCTCAACCTTATGATTCAGACTTGTGTTGGTTCATTAGTTTAGGAAAATATAGATTACTACCTGGGGATATATGAAAAGAATCTTTCTAGAACAATACCAAGACTTTGGTAGGGCACAGGAGTCTAAAGAAGAAATATTTAACATGACTTAGAAGGAAGATGAGTCATTGGAAGAGTACTGGGATAGATTTAGCTTTAACCTGCAAAGATGTCCCCATACAATACTGAGTGATATGTCCTTGAGAGGTATATTCTTGAAAGGACTCACTAATGAGTCTATTGAAGCATTCAACATGATATCTGGAGGAGACGTTTACCAAAAACAAATGGCAAATATCCAAATATTATGTCAAAATTATTCAAGGAGTAAAGGTAAAGCAACCTCCAAAAATGTCAAACCAACAGCCATAGTCACAAAAATAGAAATAGATAATATGTTATAAGATCTAAAAAGTGAGATGTTGTCATCTCTTGTACTTCAGATGGATACTCTTCTGCTTCAAAAAATAAGTAGGAGAATGAGACAGCATTCGCCTATTTCTATCCCAAATGTAGAGGGAAGCACCTTAAAAATGAATGTCCACAAAACAAGGTTAGAGTATGTGATGTTTGTCAGAGAGATCATAAGATAAAGTTGTGTCCACAATTACCAAAATCTAGGAAAAATCCTGAAGTAGAGGAAGTATATTTCATGGAAAATAACATGCGAGTTGGAATGCCACCTTATAGAGGAGGTAATTACATGAATCAAGGTCAATCTTAGCCACCCAATATGGTTTGGTGGGGACAACCACCTTGGACAAAAACTCCCCAAGGAAACACTCCTTATAATCCATACCCATGGATGCCATATCAGCAACCTGCACCCTAGTGGAGAATTTATAATGCATGGATTCCAACTCCATATAATGCAACATAAAATCCATTGCAATAGAGTTTGCTAGCTCCCCTTTCTTTGATACCTATACAACTTTCTGCAAAACCCACATCAAATCCCAACAATAGATTCAATCAACCAGCATACCAAGTGGAAAATGAGATGTCTCTAATGTACAATTTAATATTAGGTAGACAAGTAGGAGTAGATATAGCTCCTTTGGTAAAAGATGAGGAAAATGTAGAAATAGAAAGTGAAAAATCATCTAGTGTAGAAGAGGTAGAAGTAGAACCAGTTACCAAAAATGATCAACAAGGAGTTCCACCATTTCCTCAAAGGTTACAAGAACCAAGAAATCCAGTACAACCAGAGTTTGACATATTATCCAGTCTAAAAAACTTAACAGTCACAATTCCTCTTTTTTAGGCCATAAGAGATGTTCCCATTTACACAAAATCCATATGGGAATTATGCTTGAGAAAACTAGGTCAAAAACCAACAAAATCAATTAATATGGTAGGTCAGTTAGCTGATCTCATGCTAGGAAACACCTACCACCAAAAATATTTAGACCCAAGAAGCCCTATTTTAACTTTCAAAATTGAAGGCTATCCATTATCCAACACACTAGTAGATCTGGGGGTAGCCATTAATGTCATGCCCAAGGATACCATGCTGAAACTTAAACTCACAAATCTAAAACCAACAAAAATTATTCTTTAGTTGGTTGACAAGTCTCCAGTACTCCCTGAAGAAATACTGGAAGACATTGTAGTTATAGTATATGCATGGGAATATCCAATAAATTTCTTAATTTTGCAAGCAAATTCAAGATTGGGTGGTTATTCACTCATCTTAGGTAGACCTTAGCTGGCAACAGGTGATGCTTACATAAGCTGCAAGAATGGATAAATAATCATTTCTAATGGTTAGAATGTTAGAAATCTAATTATTTCTCCACCTATCCAATCCGTTGATTTTTTGGGAGAACCTGATAGTGAAAATAAGAATGTGAGTGATTTATCAATGATTCAATCCATAAGGGCACTGGATGAGCTTGAGGATGAAAATGATGAAGATAGAGTTATGACAAACTTTTTCCAAGGAGAATCCTCTAGCCCTCCTCTAGAATCACCACTTGTTGGGAATAAATATCGCCACATTAAACAAATTGAGGTTGAACCTGGGAGAATATTGAATGTAAAAAGTGAGTTGACATTGGTTCAACAAGACACCCTGAAAGAGATACTAGTCAACCATCAAAATTCTTTTGCTTGGGACTATTCAGACATGAGGGGAATTTCTCCTGAAGTCTGTACTCATTGTATATATCTATAATAACAAGTAAGATCAGTAATACAACCATAATTTAGGATGAACCCGGCCATGAAGGATATTGTTAAAACTGATTTGCAAAAACTCCTAACAGTTGGATTTGTCTACCCCATCTCTAATAGTGAGTGGTGTCACCTTTGGTGGTGGTGCCCAAGAAAAATGGAAAGTGGTGTATCAATGTTGATTATAGAATGCTCAGCACAACAACAATGAAAGTCACTTTCCCTTACCCTTTATAGATTAGGTCCTTGACACCTTAGCAGGAAGAAAGTCCTTTTCTTTCTTGGATGGGTTTAGTGGATACAATCAGATTCAGATTGGGGAAGGGGATCAGGATAAAACAATGTTCACTTTTCCATGATAAATGTTTTCTTACCGAGTCTTACCCTTTGGTTTATGCAATGCACCTGCCACTTTTCAAAGGGCAGTATTGAGCATCTTTTTTTATATGATTGGAGAAACGGTGGAAGTATATATGGATGACTTCACCGTTTATGGTGAGACTTTTGAGGAAGCCACAACAAATTTAGAAAAAGTACTTCAGCAATGTGAAGAAAATAATCTGTCCCTGAGTAATAAAAATATTTTATGCTAATGTAGGAGGGGATAGTATTAGGACATAATATTTCTATAGATGGGATAAAGGTAGATAAAAATAAGATTGAGGTAATCAAAAATTTGCCTACTCCTAAAACTCATAGAGATGTTCGAAGTTTCTTTGGCTGTACTGGATACTACAAGAGATTCATATCATATTTTAGCAATATTTCTAAACCCTTAAACACATTGTTATCAAAAGATGCAGAAATTATCTGGACAGATGAACATGAACAAGAATTTCAAACTTTGAAAGAAAGACTAACCACTACTCTAGTACTAAGAGGTCCAAATTGGACCATTCTCTTTCATATATATGTGGATGCATCCAATAATGTGATAGGGGTATTATTGGGACAGAAATATGGTAAATAATTCTATGTTATTTATTATGTCAGTAAGCATATTACAAGTGCTAAGTTTAATTACATTGTCGCAGAGAAAGAATTTCTTGCAGTTTTTCATGCCATTAACAAATTTTGCCATTATATTATAGGCTACAAGATTTTTGTGCATATTGATCATGCAGCCATTAGATACCTGATGAACAAACTTATAATTAGTGGTAAAATTATTATATGGATTTTACTTTTGCAAGAATTTGATATTGCAATTATTGATAAACCAGGTAAAGACAATGTGGTTGTAGATTTTCTTTCCAGATTAACACCTCTAAATAATATAGCCACAGAAGATCAATTTCTAGATGAGCATATGTTTGCTCTTGATGAACAAATACCATGGTATGCAGATATGGCTAAATACTTAGCCACTAGTAGAGTATCCCCTGCACTCTTCCCATGTGAAAAATAGACATTAATAGATAAGAGTGTAGCCTTTTCATTTATTGATGGTTTCCTATTTAAAACTAGGCCTGATCAAATCATGAGAAGGTGTGTTGCTAAAAATGACATTGTAGCAATTCTTAAAGCTTGTCATGATGAACCCTGTGGTGGTTATTTTGCAAGAAAAAGGACTGTGTTTAAAGTATTGTAGGCTGGTTATTTTTGGCTTGCATTATTCAAGGATGTAGCCAAACATGTAAGTCAATGTGACTAGTATCAGAGGATGGGCAGACCAACTCTTCAAGATGAAATACCCCTTCAGCCACATGTGCACGTTGAGCTATTTGACAAATGGAGAATGGATTTTGTAGGACCCATTAATCCATGGTCAGCAAGTAAGAGATATATTTTAGTTTGCATTGACTATGTGACTAAATGGGTTGAATTCCAGGCACTGCGTGATTCCAAGGAGAAAACTATAGAAGATTTCCTATTTGCATCCATCTTCACGTGATTTTGTGTTCCAAGAGAGATCACTACTGATTAAGGACCCCAATTCACTTCAAAGCTAATCTAGGAAATAATGCAGCAATACAAAATCAGGCACAACAAGACCACTCCTTACCATCCTTAGGCAAATGGGTAAGTAGAAGTCACTAACCATGAGTTGGAAAATATTCTGATAAAAATGGTGTAGCAACAAAGGAAATAGTGGGCTATGAGATTTCCAGAAGTAGCATGGGCTTACAAAAATACCTAGAAAACTACCACTGGTTTTACACCATTCTAGTTGGTATATGGGAAGAATGCTATGATGCCTATACATTTTGAAATCAGGACTCTCAGAACTACAGCAAAATTGAATTTGAGTCTGGATGAAACACATAAAGAATGAATTCAATAGCTTAACCATCTATATGAGTATCGACGTGATGCTTTGCATCGAAAATAAGTCATTCAAAAATAAAGAACTCGGTGGCATGATCATCACATTAGGCCAAAATAGTTCAAGATGGGAGAATGGGCATTATTGTATGATTCTCGATTCGAGAAGAGGAAGGGAAATCTCATGCAACACTGGATGGGGCCATATGAGGAGATTGAACTAATCGACAATGGTGTTGTTCATGTCAGAAATATTGATGGGAACAATACTATGCTGATAGTCAATGGCCACAGATTACGCTCATATCATGCATTTGAAACTTATGTGATTGAGGCCAGAATTGGCATGGGGAAACCCCATTTCATTGAATATTTGAACCATTTTTAGTAATATGTGGACACATATTTGTCCACATGACCCAAAAAAATAATTTATTCTTTTTATAAGTATTGCATTTTTTTTTCTTTAATTGTGTTTTTGTTTTGCAGAAACAATGCCCTGAATGCAATCTGTAGACAACTTGGGAAACCTAGGCCTATCAAGCATAGTATCCATGAACCTGCACATTTCTAGATTTCTAGGAGGTTAATTCCAATATAAGTACACTCATCTCCATTTGAAGGGGGATAACCATGCTTGGATGGGTATGTAGGTATTTTTGTCTTCATAGAGAAAATACCCAAATGTTAGTTCACATAGCGGATGATGATGTGTCCTTAAACAATGAACACTAACAGTCTGATCAACCAGAGGTGCTCAAATATGGACACACCAGCAATATTGACTGTTCAAATGATAGGGAGGCACCTAACTCTCACATATCATAAATGTTCCTAACTTCCATTATTCATAAAAATAAAAATGGGCACCTAATTTCTAACGATAAGGCATCTGTATTATGTTCAAGAAGACACTTATTTTCTACTTGAGAAGGCACCTGATTTCCAGTGAAAAGGTGCTTGACTTCAGTTCTAAAGGGCACATGCATCCTGTATCGGAGTAAGGCATCTAATTTCCAGCAAAAAATACCTTACTCTTGTTCTAATGGGTTCCTGTGTTTTTAATATTGAAGCAAGGCACCTGATTTCCAGCAAAAAGGCATCTGACTTCCATTCTAATAAGCGCTTGATTTCTAGTATATAAAATAAACCTTCGACATCAGGAAGCAGATGAAGCCACATTAGCATTTTATCCACGTGATCAAAATTTAAAACTTCTCATGAATAAAAACACTTATTTCGTTGGAGATTTGTGCATGTTCCAAGACAACCAGGAAAACGACTTCCAAGGAGGGATGTGTGTCGTCCTAAGAAAAATATTAATTTAATATTTTTCTTGCATTGTTTTTTAGTAGGGAACCTCAAATGAAATAAATTACAGCACCCAAGAATGAATTGTTCAGACAAGCATTTCCTCACATGAGAAATACACGTGCCATTATTTGACCTGGTAATCAAAGTCATCATGAGAGAATAAATATGTCTGCACTATGAGCGTCTACATATCATGCACGTGTGAAATACTAATTAGTTATGTACTCAATTTTCTATTTTATATATATATAATTTTCATTAGAAATGCATTCCTGTCAAATGTGTCGTCACATTGTTTAAAAAAAATCCATCCAATTGTCATACCCAACTCTACATTTGTCCACATGCTAGCACACAGTTGGATAAAAAGTTATAAAAATCATCCATTGGAAATATGGCACATGATTTTATGATGTTTGCACCAATCATCGACTTATTTCTAATTATGGTGCACGGGTGCTTGATTGCATGGATATGGTTGCATTGAAATTATATGTTAAAAAACCTATGAGGCTAGGATAAGTTGCAGAGAAAAACCATAAATATCATAAAAATTATAGACAAAAATAGAGAGTAATTTGCCATGGGAGGAAAATCTAAAAATCATCTACTCAAAAAGAATGAGCCTCAAGATCTCTCAAGGAATAATTAAAATGTTAAGAGGCAATTGGAAGCGGTCGGTTGGATGGATTACTATTGGCTAGTTAGTCAGAACCAGGATGCTAAGGCAGCCATGGAATTTGTAGTCTTTGAAGGATGGGGTTGCCTAAATGCGTGGACTAGAAATTCTGGTCACAAAGACCCATATTACGGCAGTTACCAGTCTCCCTCAAACAGGGGACTGTGTATACAAAGACGACAACCTTGCAGATTGTGTAAAGAAGTTTTTCAAGCGACAAACGATGTATCTGACACACTTTTGATTTCCAAGGCAGCCCCTCCCAAATCTCTAGAGCCAAGTTTTTGAGCAAATAGCCAGATTCTTCACCTACATGCATAGGTACTCATGGATAAATGTAAATCATTTCCATTTTTTGAATCATCTATTACATGGGAATAAAATCAATGTCCCCTATTACCTAGAATGTGCCCTAAAGGATAAGGCTAGGCAATACCAGGTAGGGACAACTACTACCCTAGCACACCATGGGTTGATTTTAGTTCCAATCAGGCATGCAGAGGCACATAAAAAGGCACTAATCGAAGATGTTGTTGTTCCAAAACCACAGGATATGGCATAAGTGCTTGATTTTCATGGTCAATTGGCTACAGGGGCATTAGAGCCAATAGAGTCGATGTTTGACTCCCATCATGATCAACCAATAGGTGAGGTAGAGCATATTTTTCCCCCTATATTTGAGGAAGCAGAATAGATTGTGCCAAGCCCTATTCATATGCCATATTATCCAAGGACCAAAATTAGAACAAATAAAGTGTCCTTGGTTACCCCTAGTATGTCTAGTGATAAAGATATCATTAGCATAACTGAGGATGAATTTGTTGCCCAGGTGTTGCAGAACATGGTTGGTGGTGAGTCCTCTAGCCCAACAGTATAATAAGAGGATATAAAAAAATAGGTGCAGATATTAAAACAACAAGCTTTCATTTGGGAAAGCAAATACAAGGTAGAGCAGACCCTCTTTGAGGTGTCAAGAAAGGTAGTTGTAGAGAAATAATTGGAAATGTACAACACCATCCACTAGTTGTAGAACATTGTGTAGTAATTAAAATCATAGGTTCAACAAATGGAGGTTGGTCAGCTAGCCAAGGTAGATGTTGTAGTTCATATAGATTGGGCAATGGAGGTACCTATGATTTCTTTAGATTTTGATAAGATTGCTTCTTCTAGTTAGTTTCGATCTAATACCAGAAAAGAATCCAGTTTAACAACTGAATTAGGGGACCTTTTTGAAACCTCTGCTAAAACTATTGGTAAATAACAAGGGATCCCTGCTATGCAATAGGAGCCTCTTGTAGTGGATATTGAAGATAGTGAGACTAAGTAGTTAGCTAGAATGTTTGGAGCTACTCATTCAGATGGTTAGCTACTAGATGAACAACTAAAAATAGCATAGTCAGCTGGAGAAGCTGAAGCACCATTGGGTGGCACTCAATCGACTGATGACACACAGGCATTTGACCTTGATATCTAGATAGGAGCAAGGTAAGGGTAGGACTTTGGGGTCAACTGGTCCCATAGAGGATGTACAATCAACTAGTCAGCCATTGGTTGACCAAATCAAGGTTGAAAAGTTGGATGAACAGACTATAGTTGAACCAACTAGAGACACACCAGGGGACAAAGAAGAGAAATATAAAGAGTCCTGTAAATCCCAAGAATTCCACCTCAACAAAAAGAAGAGGAGGGTGGATTTTTAGCATCCACAACCGAAGCAGCAGCACTTGGACCATGAAAGAAATTGTGGCCCAAGAAGAAAGTAGAAAGGGCACTACAAAAGAGAAGAAAGATAAAGGCCAGAGCAACAAAACAATCAAAGAAAAAGGCCACACAATAAAAATTTAAGGTGCAACCAAACCCCAACTTATATGACGAGTGGATTGCATCCATGAAAGTATTTTCTAGCCACAAGGAGCAATTTCAAAAGCTCCAAAAGAACCTAAAGAAGGCCAAAAAGGAGTGGAAGGCTTACAAAAAATGGCTCGAGAGCTGGGTATTTTTGTTAACCTTGCCAGGACAAAATACTTTTGGAATTCATATGGTTCCAAAGATGGCAATCCCTCAAGGATGAGGGCATATTTGGATAAGATGGGCATATTTGGAAAAGAGCCCATGATGCCACCATTGGTTAGAATTTCTGAGTCTCTACCCATTGAATATATAGAGGACAATGTTGTAGAGGTAAATGATGAAGAGAAGAATGTTGCATAGGATGCAATGCTTGATCCTGAGGTGGCAAATTTTCCAAAGGCTCGAGTACATGAAACATCCCATTATCCACCATGGGATAAACCTGATTTTATAGTGGCGGTCCAGTTACCCCTGAACCATCAATACTGGAAGCAGGTTGAGCCTGCATTCCAGAAGGATACCACTACGTTTACTAGATTTTACGTAGATAAAGCAACAGGTAAAAATAGGTGGAGAAGAAGAAGGTCGCATATAGAAGTAGGACCTAGTCAACCCTTAAGGCGTAGTCCATGAAAGAAAGCACCAAAAATAAAAGCAGGTCCTAGTTAGTCGAAAAAGGGAGGCAAGCAGAAACATGATAAGGAATGAGATAAAACCACCACCTGAGAAAGGAAATAAAGAAACAAGGCATACTGGAAGGTTGTAGATAGAATATGGGATTACCAATAGAAGGTTCCACGAGGGTGTGGCAACATCTAAGCATGGGGGTATGATGAAAACCAAAAATGCTCATATTTTTGTATGAGTTAATAACATATTATGTGGAATTATTTTGATAGAATGTACTTTTTAGTGAAGGTTTTGTATATATTTAATAATAAATTGTGTATATTCTCTAATATGTGTTTTAAGTGTGATTTGTGTGTAGATTCGATGATTTTGCTATATTTTTTGCATATTTATGTCAAGGTCTCGTGTGGACCTAGCACTTCATGTTTTATGGAGGAAATACAAGGACCACAACAAAGGATATGTACACTAAGTTAAGGTGCCTGACTCCTAGCTTTAGGGTTGATGGGGCCTGACTCACGACTTTAGGGTCAAAGGTGCCTGACTCCCAGATTTGAGATCGATGGTACCTAACTCCCAGCTTCGGGGTCAAAGATGCCTAACTCTCGACTTCGAAGTCAACAACACCTAATTTCCAGCAACAGGTTGGACAGTGTCTGACTCCCATTGAGCAGAAGTATAATAAGAACTCTCTTTTCATAGAAACGAAATGGTGGTTTCCAGTGATATATGAGGATGAAAGACAACATTATGAATTGAATAAAATATCTATTTTTCATTAATGGCTAAACAAATATGTAAATTAAGTAAACAAGTAAATCGATCATACGAAACTGATTGCTATAGATTTGCAATGTAATTATAGACAAAAAAAAATTTGTAGGTAAAAAAAAATTATTTACTTGTCGGGTTGAAGGGCCCAATCCCTATTACAATAGACATTTGGTATGTCATTCATACAAAATTTTGCACATCCCATCAACTCAGGGCTATACAATAAGAGATATACAGTTTGGAGACCCTTGCAACAGATAACTGCACAAACTGACAGAGAAAAATAAACCAGATCCAAGGGTGAAACCCCTAAAGAGGGTGTGCAAAACATCAAACACAAGATAAAATTGACGCGGGCAGGCCATCTACCAGCTACCACCACGTCCAACCTAATGGGACTCCTCTTCATCCTCTTGCGTAATGTCATCTTTTTGGAGTAGGATGTTGATCACAGTCGGGAGCTCCTAGACCTCTTTGGTATTGGAGAGGATGGCACCGAGCTCCTTGACCATATTAGCAATAGCTTTGAGATGCTCCACTGCTCTAGTGGTGTGATTGACAGTCATGGTATATAGCAAATCTTCTACACTATTGTTGGCCTCTTCCTCATCATCCAAAATGATCTTGGGTGAGGGACGAGGACCATTCTTGCTTTTCTTCTCCAACCAGTATGATTTTCAAATTTTTTGAGGGGGACAGACAGCTTTCCTTTTGCTCCTTAGTCTTAGACTAGTGGTACGAAACTCCGAAGGGGTTGAGCCATTAGGGTTGGGTGTAGGGCTCTCCTCCCCATTATCATTGGGCTGAGAAGGGTTGATAGATTTTGAGGTATCTCCAGAAGGGGGAGCAAACCGTGAAGTGGTATTGGATGAGGGAATTTGGAAATCCGCTAGGGGGTTAGGGTCACACAACTCATTTTTATGAGAAGACTCAATGGGGAGCTCTTAGATCAAGGGGGGAAATGAAGGGCTACCTCTAGGCTAAGTCATGAAGGCATGCTTGTAAATAACTAGGAACAGACCCTAGTGCAACGAGAATTTAGATGATTTCTTATCCTTGAAGTTCTCAATGGTGATGTTGATGGACCTAATGAGAAAATTAGGGATGTTTATGGGCTTGATGTCATGGAGGTGGTTGACGAAGGCAAGGTGATAGGAGTGAAGGGGGATGTTGAGGCTGTCAACAATGATAAATTGAATGATGGGTACAATGGTAGAGTCCCAAGGATGGGGGAGAGAGGACTAAGCAACTCCCCCCTTCTCCCAAACTAGTTCCTTACCTTTATCAGGGAAGTGCTCGATTTCATCTTTGAAATTGTGTTTATCCCTTCTAATAGCCCTCCCCTTAGGAGCTAAACCAAAAATTTTAGCAATCAAATGAATATTTACCTCAATGAGAAGCCCTCAGACCTGGACCACCCCATTGTACCATGAGCTGACAAAGTTGTTGGTGAATTGCTCATCCACACCATTGAAGAGATTGAAGAAAGGGATGAACCCTTTGGCTCCAAGTAGAGCTTTGGCTACTGGATTGAGTTGGATCTTCATTGGTTCGAGGATGGCCATATTTCTAAAAAAATTGAATGTGTTCATGCAACTAAAATAGAGACTACCAACTTGATGTATGCACCACAAGTGAGGATGCACAAGAGGGAGGGAGATGTATAACAAGGGCCTAAGACTAAGGCATAGGATAAAACTAGACAATGGACCATTTTCGAAGCAAAAAGGAAAATGGCAAAGGTACAGACCAACCTTATCACCTACACAAGATAGAGATGCAAATCAGACATGTGAGGAGGTTGATTAGGTATCATAATGGAAGGGACTAACCATCAGAGCGAAACCTAGGGTACCGAAAGTGGGATGGATGTGGAAATGGAAGGGGAAGTGGGCATAAAAAGAGGAGTGGAGTAAAACAAGGATAGTGAGACGATGGCATAAGGTGACAAAATGGATGCAAATATGACTAAGAGCTTTGTCATGATCAGAATGACTTGGATGGTTAGGGGTACATCTGACTTTACAGGAAATAATGATTATTTGGATAGGGGAACAAAAATCCTTGGTATTGAAATGAACACTTTTGGTGTTAATAAAAACACCTTTGGAGAGCCCTTGGTGTCCAAATAGGGGATCAAATTTGTATTTTCAATTGCAAAGCACAAGGCTTTGTTGGCCACAGCTTTGGGGTCCCTTGAGTAATCATTGAAGATTTTGATGTTATGCTCAAGCTATATTTGCCATATCATGTGATGTAGCAGTGCTTCCCACAAGAACTTGAGCCTGGGATTTCTAAAGACTTTGGACCACTAAGTAAATAGATCAGTGATTGACTGGGTCCACACCCATTTGACCTATAATAGACTTACCAACATGGAAAAAATATTGTAGGTGAAGGGGTACTCTACTAAGAGATGTTGAGTGGACTCCTACACTTGTAACCACAAATAGCACCTGTTTGGGACTATGATACCCCTCTTAATCATATTATTAGTGGTGAGAATCCTATTTTGGGAAGCTAGCCAGCAATAATAGGCCACCTTTAGGATGAGATGTTTGAGCCAAATTATTTTAATTGCAGTAGGGGCACCCTTGTTGTTGTGAATCTTCTGCATGTTCATCAAAAGAAACACAGAATTAACCAAAAATTGACCATCATTAGTGCCTTTCCAAAAGGTTTTGTCTTTCTTCTAGGTCTTAGGAATAAAATTTTCCCTAAGAACTATCTGTAAATATGAGATGGCTCTGTCTAGAACTGTGTTGCTAACCCTGAAGTGAAGCTTCTTCCATTTACGACAATCTTGATTTTGCACGATGAAATCTGCAACTTTGGATCCAAACCTGTTGTCAGTGAGGTGTTTGAGTGCATCGATGTCAGAATCCCTAATTATGGGCTCATCCCTTGCTCATGGATCATGCCAAAAATCAATGTATTTCCCATATCCAAGCTACCTCCTGGTACCTTGTTGTAGCAGATGTCTAGTTTGGATTATAGATCGCCAGAAATGGGACCCTACATGGGGAATCCCTTCATCCCTAAAGGAATGGTGTTGTAGGTATTTTCTTTTAATAATGGAAATCCACTCTCGCTTTTCATTAGTGAGTACATTCCATGCTTGTTTTATGAGGAGGGCATGATTCATCTTATTGAACCTATGAAATCCAAGCCCACCCTTGCCTTTAGGAGTACAAACTTTATCCCAAGTGACTAAATGGAACTTTTTATTATTTTTAGCTCCATCCCATAAGAATCTCTTTTGAATTTATTCAATTTCTACCCCTACTACTGCTAGGATTTTGAAAAATGATAAAAAATGCACATGGATACTTTGAATAACAGACATGACTAAGGTGGCCTTACCCGCCTAAGACAGAAGAGCTCCTTTCCACCCATCCAACTTATTATGAAATATCTTGATGATATTATTCCACATTGTCTTGGCTGGTCTCCCTTGAAACATTGGGAGGCCAAGGTAGGTGGTTGGGAACACTATAATGGAGCAACCCAGGATATTTGTAATTTTGACTTGTCGGGTCAACGGAGTATTGGTAAAGTAAATCTTACTTTTGGTGAAGTTGATCTTTTTCCCTACAGCTTCCTCATAGAGGTTGAGGATATATTTGATGACTCTTGCTTTAACGACAGAGGCAATAGTAGCCAACAGGGTGTCATCCATGAACTGCTGGTGAGTCAAGGGTTGGATGTTGGATGTTTCTTTAATTCTAGAGATCGACCCTCTAGAGCAAGCTGCTTTGATAGCTCTATCAAGGCCGTCAACCAGAATTATGAAAAGAATGGGGGAGAGGGGGTCCCCTTGCCTCAATCCTCTGGTTCTAGGGAAATAACCTATCGTAGAACCATTAACCAACACTAAAATCCAAGACAATAAGATGCATTACAAAATCATATAAATCCAACTATCATGAAACCCAAACTTCTGAAGGACCTTCACTAGAAACTCTTGATAAACTCTATCAAAGGCTTTGTTCATGTTGAGTTTGAGGAAGAACATTGATTTGTTAGAATTAAGGGTAGAATGAATGAGTTTGTGAATGGTTATGACCCCATCCACTATATTTCGATCCTTAACATGACTTCCTTGGTAGGGGTCAATCAGGGATGGTAGGATGCCTTTAAGTCTATTGGCCATGGCTTTGGACATAATTTTATAGATGACATTACACAAACTTATTGGTTGATAGTCAGATAGGGATTTGGAGCTAGAGCCTTTAGGAATGAAGGCAAGGAAGGCAGAATTCACATCCCTTGGAATAACTCTAGAATTTTGCATTTATGAGATGGCTTGATAGAGATATGGGCCGATGATTTCTTAGTAAGCTTGGAAAAACCTTGGGGAGAAACCGTTAGGGCCTGGGGCTTTGTCTAGCTACATGGAAAATAGAGCTTGGTGGATCTCCTCAGGACTTAAAGGGCTGAGTAGGTAGGCATTCATGTTGTCAAATATGGTTTTGGGGATGTGCTCAAAAAGGGAGTCCATGGCTTGGCCAGAGGGGGAGGGGCAGGAGTCAAGGAGGGAAAGAAAGTGATAGATCGCTTCATCACGAATCTCAAGGATGTCTGAAGTGAACGTGTCATCTTGCCTGATTAGGCCCTTGATCCTATTTGCTCCTCAGTACCTAAGAGTGAAAATATGGAAAAACTTGGAATTGGAGTCTCCTTCTTTGAGCCACAAATACCTCGATTTTTGGTGCCATAACATCTCTTCCTTCCATAAAATGTTGTGATATTTCGACAGCAAAAGTTTTTCTTCAACTCTCAAGCTATCATCCCCCTATCCCTACTGAAACTAGTTTTCAATCCTTTTGATCTTATCTTTAATGTTTTGCTTATTTTCAAATATATTTCCAAAAGTTTATTTGTTACACACCTTCAGTTTGGATTTAATAGACCGCAATTTTTGAGTGACCTAGTTTGTGACAATTCTAGGGAAACTTTCCTCCCACCATTCAACAATACGATATTTACGGTTAGGATGCTGATTCCACATTGGAAAAACCTTGGAAAGATACCCCTGGGAGTGGCATTCAATGTAGAATGAGGTCTTATAATCATACTCCACCGGTTGACAATGGTGGTAGGACTCATAGATTAGATTCACATGGTCCGAGATTTGGGTCTCCAAATTTGCATTAACACAAATACAAGCCTGCATTAGTCGTGATCAGGCGTGCATTGCTAGGTTGATAATGACGAGCTCCCCAATCACTCAAGAAATCCCCTAAAGCACATCCTCCTACTAGAAGTGAGGAGGCAAATTTAGGAGTTGGATCCAAATGGGAGCGAAATTGATATTGTAGGTCTTCGGATCGAAGCCCACTCCCCACTTGCAAAGGAAAAGGCTCCTTCATTCATAGAACCATGGGCTCCTCGATAAAATTTGATCTGCATCCTCTTGGGTGTTGAGCCATATCATGAAGAAACCTCTGGATATGGCTATTAGTTCTAGGTAGCCCCTAGTTTTCCATTTTATCATCGTCGATCGAAGGATAGCATCCATATTGGGTATTTTTTCTACAAAATTCCCAACTAGGGATAAATAGTCGAGGGTAAAGTACCCTTCCATGAATTCATCCAATAGAATGAAATCGCAAGCCTGAGTGATAAAGGTGTATGGTATAACTGGTAAAGGTTTGGGCTTTCCCTTGAGCGCTTCTACAAATGATGTTGAGTGAAATTTCTTACTTCGTGCAAATGCTTTGTCTGACGGGTCATTCTCCACCAAGCACCGTTCACATCTTCTGAGGCCCTCAAATTGGATTTAGTTTTTGTTCCATTCCTATTCTCTTGGGTGGCCAATTCATTGTTAGTGTTGATTGTGTGCGCTCCCGATCTACTCCCTGGTACCTTACTACCGCCTTTGTGTTTCTTGCTCGTTGAATATTCAAATTTCAAAAAATTTCTCACTATCACACTAATCTAAGATCCTTAGACAAATTTTATTTGATAAATAGAACACACCTAAATTATCCTACGAAGGATAAAATTAGCGCATGTTCGATGTCTGTAATTATTTTTCGCATATTTGTTATAATGACAAGTCTGAAATAGACTTGCCCAAGCTTGTAAATAGGGATGGTTGTGCACTATATAAATGCACAGGCCACCCCTAAAAAGGGATCCTAGACAATTTCTATTTGTACATTATTTCTGAAGTTGCAATCAAAATCATTTTGAGTGTTCATAATAATATTTCTCAGCGTCTAGTGTGCATGATTTTATTGGGAAAAATCTACTGGAAGCTTGGGCCCACTCTCAATAGTATTCCACCCCTTTTCCTATTTGTGTAATTAATTTTTATATTATTTATTTAATGTTTTCATTATTTGCTACAGTCACTTAATTTCTGCACTTCCCATGTTTTCTCTCGGCAAGTTTATATTTTACTTTTTGTAGTTTATTTCCAGACATGTGTTTGATAATATAGATTATTCTAATGGTTTGGACAAGAAACAAAGCTACACCACAACCACCCTCCCAAAATTTAAGATGTATTGGACTTATCTCACTGGTGTTATAGGCATAAACTATGCACGATACTTCATAAGTTTACGAACTTTCCCAGGTTTGACAATTTAAATAGAGGCAATAAATCAACTGTAGAATAAACAATGTTTTCCCACCAAGCTGGATATGGTATAATAGACCTAACAAAAAAGGAGTAATTTTATTTTTTAATTATGGCAATTTGAGAGCCAGTGCAAGCTAGGAGTAAACCACACTAGGTAACATGGAATAAAAGTGATATTTGAAATCCCTAATGGAAATTTAGAATGCCCTAGTTGGAAGTATATATGTCCAAGTTGGATATAAGAGGAAGAGCCTATGGGAATTTCCAGATCACCACCCACATTCAATTTAGTAAAGGGGCACAAAAGGGGATAATACAACAAAATCAAATAGAAGGATCGAGCACTATGGAGGAAGACATTTCAACATCAATGAAAAACAACTAAGTCTAAGAAAATGTCAAAATATTTTTACTCGATCGAAATCCGATGGGGACCAAATATCCACCCCACTACCGTAGGTTTTAAGTGGGAAAAACTGACCAAATATAGGAGCAACCGGAATAATTACACCTGATCAGATTCTGGCACGGTGCTAAATCTTCAGCTTGTTGAAAGTTCAAACTTTGTGCCAAGTACATAAGGCACAAAAATATTTATACCCGGATTGTTTTTGGCTTAGTTCAAATCCTCCATCTAAGTGACTGAAAGATAATAAGTGGAAGGTAAAGAAAAAATAATGTTTTTGAAAGTGTTTTACCCCTTCTAAGTCTGCTAGGGTCACAAATACCTAGAATAATGATATTACAGTGCATAGGTGATGCGCAAAAGTTACATAGCCAGCTCGATCAAAATCCAGTATTGAAATACCCACACGGTAATTGTCACCATCTCATGACATGTGTTGGATTAGATCACCTGTCAAGATAATCTCAATAATGTGGTTATGCTTGGGGTCATCATGCAGGTTACAAGGTGGCTCAACTAAAAATAATCAGTGAAAAGCAATGAACTAGATGCAAGCAACACGATCAACATGACTCAACATGACACAAATTTTGGCCAAGTCGGAAAGTTACGGTTAGGTGGTTGGAGCAGCCATACTTCTGAGCAATCCCATCAGCTGGAACTCCCTCTAACATAACAACAATTTGTTTCTAAGACAATGATATTTTTACATCTGTAAGATTATAACAAGCCTATAAATACTAAGATGTAAAATGAAAATGGGTCGGCTCTTAGGCTTTTACAATTCATATGTAAGAATGAAAAACTTGCACCTTAATACAAAGTGGTTGTTTTTTGGCCTCTAGTTCAACTTAATTGTAGATCATGTATGTATGGATGACTACTTTCTAATTTTAGCATGTTGAATGTTCATGGTATTTACTTTGAATTATAAATTTATGTTGTGTTCATTCACTTATTTTGGAATTTGTGGTCTCATAAGCTACATTATATTAAGATTCAATGCTTTGTAATTGATAGTAAAACTGGTTGGTTTGTTAGGTATTTGGTTCTTTAATTACATGGTTCTTCATTTCGCATATGTCTTGATGTTGCTTAATTTACACCAACATAAGTTCTAGATTTGACTCATTTTTATCTCTTTTAGCACCCTTTTCTCCCCACTTTTAGAAACAGTTAACTAGAACTTTAAAGAAATTAGTCTCCTCCAAAGATTGACCACTATAGTTTTCACATCTCCTCGATCATTTAATGTTGGTCAAGGTCTGTAGGCACACAACCTTTCCATTAGACAAATTCTTCGACCAGCAATTTTTGGCACGCTTGGTGGGACACAATCCCACTATTTTGATATGGATCGGAGACTAGTGATTCTTTGCTCATTACAAACCTTCAATTTAATCACCTAGTAACTTTGTCTATTGTTACCCGAAAAATATTTACATATCCACTTTTTGTTAAGCTACCTTGTTGAGACTTTCAAATATATGATCACAACACAAGTAGTCAAAGAATTAGAGGAACCTATTGAGTTTCTATAATTGCAGTTTGGCAACTTTAGAATTCATCCTATCATCCCACCTGTTTCAATGCTCTCTCCAATCCTTATTGTAGATCTGACTAGTGTAGTCAATCCCATTGTTGCCAATATGACTTTGATAATCCATCCTCTTGTACCAATAGCAATGGTTGTAAATCAAAATCTAAATGCTTAGAATTACCCAATCTGGAACCATACAAGACCTCTAAATTTACTGATCCATAATCCTATTTCCCAAGCCACTCTAAAATTTTTACCAACACATGATGGCACAGGAAATACTGCATATGAGTATTGTCAAGATGTAGCATCATTAGATACCATACATAATATTTAGGATGAGGATGTCATGATAAGGTTCTTGATAATATCATTGAAAAGGAATATGTCCTACTAGTATAGAACCTTATCGGATCTAACTATAACTTCATGGAATAGGTTGACTAGCAAGTTGATTGAAGAAATCAATGAACAAGCAGATCCCTTCTCTCTGCTGACATAGTTTAGTGTCATCCAAAGGCACCCACAATAAGAAATAATAAATTTCAACATCAAATTCAGTCAAAAATGGAAAAAGGTACTGCAAGGTCTGCGTCCAACTGATGAACAAGCAATGTACTACTATTTGAGGGCTTTTCACTCTGATCTAGGGATTTCCATAAGACAATCCAATGTACAAACATTCCTAGAGGTTTTTCAAGAAGCACTAAAAGTAGAAAATTATCTAATTGCTATAGGAATATTACCTCCAAAATTTGTGATATATATATACCCAAAATTCCCTCAACAGAAAACACTATTTTTTGTTTTACCAGCCTCCTTTTCAACAACTACTCTAGTGATTAACTTCCCATCTTGGCCACCTGCACCAACCCTGTAAATACTCCCTACTCTACCTGTAGTCCCATTACTCCCAACACCTACTGCTATCCCGATATTACCAATCTTAGACCCCCAGAAAATTGCCCTCTGAGAAATGATAGCAGCTTTCAAGAACCTCACAAGTGAATTCACAACCATGAAGTGAAGATAAGCTAAGATAAACTTTCAACCATGAAGGTTTACGTCTATCACAAGAAATCAGGCTACCTCCACTAGCAAGCCTCCAAATAAATATAATGCCATATACGACAATCAAGAGGAGGAACCTTCGTCCTCAAAATCTGAATCTAACTACCGGTGCTTAACTTGCAATTATCCACATGGTGAAAGTACATGCATGATGCATAAACACTACATTCAGAGTATTACAATTGAGAAAATAGAGAAGGCATAAAAGAGGCAGGTAAATATAATGAGAGAGGTGGATGATTGCAATTGCATGATGCCATTTGTAGAACAAGCGGTGGTCCTTACAAGGTTCGAAAAGAAACCCTTACCCATTGATCCTAAGACCCTAGATCCTTTCAAGGTACTTTTTGAATCAAAGGATATTCCAAAGAATGATCTGCCTCTGCCTTCCCCGATTAAAAAATAGTCTAGCAGCAATATAAGGAAACAAAAGAAGGTGAATTAAAGGAGAAGGCTAGAGATAAACTAAGATATCCTTCCTTGACTAAATGTCAAAGGATTGAAGCTACCCAAGATTATAAGAACAAGTATGAGGAACCTATAAAATAACATAGGAAGCAGCCAAAATCTTCCAATTTCAACATTGTGGAAAAATTAAAGAAAACCCCATATAAATTTAGCATGTTGTAGACACCTAAAACACGTCATGTCGAGGCGACTACTCATATGGACATGCTACAAGACAATATGGAGGATCTTGGACAGACTCCAAGATAGAGCAGTGGTTCTAACCACTCAATTTAGGCATTTTGGCCTAATTAGTCTAAATCGCAACCCAGACCTACGGTCTCCAGTCTAAACTGTAGTTGACACATGTGGTCTGTAGTCTGGACCGTAAATGTGACCTACGATTTTAACTGAAGTTCAGTTAGGTCTTCCATCCAATCCAAATTGGTTGGAACGGCCAAAATATCTAGAAGAAGGCAGTTGAAGGACGAAATATTCCAAAGGCTTCCATCCCAACTATCCTAACCACCCTTCTTGGTCTTGGCTTCCTCATGAAGCCACCCCTCGCCCTAGGGGCATGCTATAAATACCCCCTTCAAATGAGGAGAAAGAGAGAAGCAAGCATTGGAGATTTGAGCAGCGAAGCCCTGGTGAATTGTACACTCAAACTAGGTATACTAAGAGATAGAGCTATTGCACTTAATCCCTGACCCTTTTACCAACATTCATGATGAATTGCATTATGGATGCCCTAGGTCTTAGGAGAGTCAAGAAGCACAAATCCAAGAAAATGAAAGCCCTTCATATCGAATTGATCGCCAAATCAATCTGAGGACAACAAAGGAGACCCTTGAACATCAATTTGGACAAGGAGATCAAACCCACTACCCCTGATTTTGAGGGTAAACCTACCAGAGGTCAAACTGTGGCTGTCAACCACGGTTCACAGTGTAGACCGCTCACCAGAGCTACGATTTGCAATAGGTGATAGATCACCTTACTCTTTTCATTTTTGTCCGGTTAAATAGGTTAGATTAATCATTTCTTAGGTTTAATTATAGTTTAGAAGAATTCTAACCGTGGGAATTAGCTTAGAATAGATAGTTTATGCTTTGCATTAATTAGGACATTTGTGGATCTTTTATGCACCTTTATGCTTCTATTTTGATATCTGATCCATGCATTATTTTTCTAATGATCTCCTTTATGCTATATTACAAATCTTGATTCAATTAGCATAGTTTAAAGGTTTTCTTTATGTTTTCTTGATCATTAGTTTAATGGCATTATCATGTATATTTCTTTAAAGGGCCTCATCATGAGAGGCTATCTATATTTTTGATCACATATTGTTGTTTCTTGATCGTAGGAAGACAGGTACAAGAGGAGTCTATATCATAATCCTTCCACATCGTGAAGAAGGAGGTCAACTCCACCCCAAGGCAGTTTACGTCTAGTCAAAGGGTAATATTAATGTGCCTACCCTATTGAGGGCATTGGCAATTATATAGACTGTATCATCATTCAAGTGACCCTAAGAGGGGCATATTTGTAATAGAAATTCATTCATAATCAATACAAGAAATATTATTTTGTTGAATTTATGTAATGTGTCAAGCTTTTATGCTTTTATGATGACTATAGACTAATACGGTAGATAGGAGCATGCTACGGTTATTTTTTGGCCCATGGATTTCACCTGCGGTTCACACTACAGCCCACAGACCAGAGCTGTGGTTTATAGCAGAAGCAGCAGACAGCAGAGAAACCACTTGGCATCATATCAGGAGCTGAGGTAGGCTCTGTTTTTATTATTTGTTTTGTATTTTCTTCTCTGTGTTTTTATAGTAAGCATTAAATTGATTGCAAATTAGGTACACTAAATAAAAAGGGTGAATGAATAGTCCTAGTTTACTTTTGCATTCCTTCCATTGGAAAGGCGCTACTAGGAACAGCGGATCTTTGATTGCAGTCCACCCTAGAATACAGTGACCTTGATAAAAATTGAGTGGTCATTTGCATGCTTGAGGCCCAATTAGAGGCCATGTCATCGTAATCGCATTGTCATAACATCATGTAGGACATAGCATGCATAGATTTCTAAATTTGAAACGTTCCTTTTCTTTTTATGCATATCATGTAGGAATGATCATATGAATGCTCTTTTATGCATTTGTCTTTATGCAAAGTAAAATGAACCACACACACCATGTTTCATTTAAACATCAGTGGCGTTGGGCTCTCACATCCAACCCATTTGATTGAGACCAACGGTGGATGTCATTACCACTTGGTTGGCTAATTTGAAATTATATTATTGGAACCCACTCGTGGCCAAGGTCGACCCAAGAACTATCCTATCCGTACAAAATAGCACGCACTCATCTTCAAAAGAGTGTATCACTGTGCACGATGTACTGGGTGAGGGTTGGTAGTACCTATGCTACCTCGTTGAGTATGGACGTCACTCCCATATTTGGCTTGTGCGAGTGTATAGGTGAAAGCCAATTAAACTGAGAATAAAATCCAACTATTTTGCAAAACATGCGAGAGTTTCTCATACTGATACAACACATTTTGAAACAACATCAAACAGTTTAGGGCTCATTTTAAAATTTTAAAATAATATAAGCATCATTGTATACCTTGTTTGATAATAAAAGATACATCTAGACGTTAGGTACACTATGGTGGATACACGGGATGGTCGGCAAAGGGGCAAGCCTAAAGCCAATGACCAAGTCCCAATCGATTCACAGATACACGTGTCTAGTCCTCAACCACATGAGCAAACCGAATGTCATTCGGTGAGCATTAGAGGAGACAACTCGACACGAGGGGATCCCATTGAGCATACCCTTGATAGACTAGCATTAGTGCATTCTGTTAGACGTAGATTAGAGCATGGAGCTTCTCAGCCTAAGTGTGCTCCACTTAGAAGCCATTATCGAGATCGTAGTGCACGCGTGTCCATTGGATCGACCGAAGAGTATGTCATGTAGGGGACCAGATTGGTACCCATTTTCACTAAGTCTATGTACTATACCCCCACCTTTTGAGTATAGAAGGAATATAGATCCGTCCATTCAGGAACAAGTAGATGGGCTCCCTGCTGAGCGCAAGTCTACCCATACTCCCACACGTACTATAGCAAGCAAGATCACCATCGATATATCAAAGGTGGAGCTAATGGAACACCACCCCATGAGAGGTGGAGGTCTAGACAACTATATGGTCTAGGTAGTGTGTTAGAGTAGCTAGGTTTCAAGCCTTTGGCTTCACCCACTCGTGCTCCGAGTGAGCATAGCGGGAGCACCATTAGAACTACTAAAGAGCATGGAGATGCTTCTAAGAGCCCTCATGTCTCACATCCATCATCCATGCATGGTGGCACGTAGCACAGGATACAGCATAATGTCAACGTTGTCTTCATAGATAAAGGTAAAGGCACAGCACATCAGTTTGATGGGTACAAAATCCACTATGGCGCTCATACAAAGCAAGCATACCAAAGGCCTCCTACAGCTAACTAGGTCAAAATATCATATAGATTGGCCTCTGGACAGAAATACCAACTCCTCCAAGATCAATTGGAGGATGCTCGTCTAGAGAGACAACGTATTGAAGATGAAGATATTCAGGTACAGAGGCTTACTAGATAGAGGTTGTATGAGCAGTGCTTGTGCGAGGAGCGCATCCTCCTCCAGAAGGAGTGTGTAGAGCAGGAAGATAGGTTGGATAGGGCCAGCCTATATTCTCATGATGAGCATAAAGAGTGGGTGCACAAGAATGATCTTTCGCAAGTCGACATGCACCATGAGTGCATAAGAGTTCACACTCATATCACTGCCCATCATAGTGAACAACCGCCTTCGGTCGGCAATCAAAGGTAGCAACATTATGAGGAACAAGAAGGAAACAGATACAACTAGGAATATCTTGAGAGTTCTCGAGCTGACGAGGAGGAAGAGCAATGCCATTCACCTTGAAAGAAGAGGATTTTACCTCCCAGACTGCCTCCATGCTGACTTAGGGAGGAGGACTTTCTGTCTTCTAAGGCTTACAAAGCTTTGGCTGAGAAGGTCAAAGCAGTTTAGAAGAATTTTGACCGTGGGAATTAGCTTAGAATAGATAGTTTATGCTTTGTATTAATTAGGACATTTATGGATCTTTTATGCACCTTTATGCTTCTATTTTGATATTTGATCCATGCATTATTTGTCTAATGATCTCCTTTATGCTATATTACAAATATTGATTCAATTAGCATAGTTTAAAGGTTTTCTTTATGTTTTCTTGATCATTAGTTTAATGGCATTATCATGTATGTTTCTTTAAAGGGCCTCATCATGAGAGGCTATCTATCTTTTTGATCGTGTGCTATTATTTCTTGATCGTAGGAAGAAAGGTACAAGAGGATTCCATATCATAATCCTTCCACATCGCGAAGAAGGGGGTCAACTCCACCCCAAGGTAGTTTGCGACTAGTCAAAGGGTAATATTAATGCGCCTACCCTATTGAGGGCATTGGCAATTGTATAGATTATATCATCATTCAAGTGACCCTAAGAGGTGCATATTTGTAACATAAATTCATTCATAATCAATACAAGAAATATTATTTTGTTGAATTTATGCAATGTGTCAATCTTTTACACTTTTATGATGACTATAGACTAATACAATAGATAGGAGCATGCTTTTTGGTTATGTCAGAAGGTGATCATGGTGGAACTTCACATTTATAGCCCCTGAGTGCTGACATTCTTGAATTTTCTTATCTCAGGTGCTCACCGTAGCTAATAACTATGGTTATTTGTTGGCCCACGGCTTTCACCCGCGGTTCACACTGTAGCCCGTAGACCAAAGCTGCGGTTTATAGCAGAAGCAGCAGACATCAGAGAAACCACTTGGCATCAAATCAGGAGCTGAGGTAGGCTCTGTTTTTATTCTTTGTTCTGTATTTTCTTCTTTGTATTTTTACAGTAAGCATTAAATCAATTTCAAATTAGGTACACTAAAGAAAAAGGGTTAATGAATAGTCCTAGTTTGCTGTCGCATTCCTTCCATTAAAAAGGCGTTGTGAGGAAACATCAGACCTTTGATTGCAGTCCACCCTAGAATACAATGACCTTGATAAAAATTGAGTGGTCATTTGAAGCTTGAGGCCTAATTAGAGTCCATGTCATCGTAATCGCATTGTCATAACATCATGTAGGACATAGCATGCATAGCTTTCTAAATTTGAAATGTTCCTTTTCTTTTTATGCATATCATGTAGGAATGATCATATGAATGCTCTTTTATGCATTTGTCTTTATGCAAAGTAAAACGAACCACACACACCATGTTTCATTTAAACATCAGTGGTGTTGGGCTCTCACATCCAACCCATTTGATTGAGACCAACAGTGGATGTCATTACCACTTGGTTGGCTCATTTGAAATTGTATTATCAAGACCCGCTTGTGGCCAAGGCCGACCCAATAACTGTCCTATCTGTGCAAAATAGCATGCACTCATCTTTGAAAGAGTGTATCGCTATGCATAGTATGTTGGGTGAGGGTTGGTAGTACCTATGCTACCTCATTGAGTATGGACTTCACTCCCATATTTGGCTTGTGCGAGTGTATAGGTGAAAGCTAATTAAACTGAGAATAAAATCCAATGATTTTGCAAAACACGTGAGAGTTTCACTCCTCATCCTGGGACAAATAGATCTTCTGCATGCCTCTCTCAAATTAATTAAGAGTTAAGGAAAGCAATAAGTAGATTTGAATCTATCTCAAAGACACCCTACTTCAATAACTGGGAATATCAGGATATGATTGTACCTTAGGCTTAATTATAAGCCTAAGTTATTATTTTATTATTATTTCCTATTTCTTACACTTTGTATTCATGTGAGGCATAGTATGCCCATGTTGGAAATAGGTTGTTAGTTTTTGGATGTTTAGTTAGACTATCAGAGTTGTCATTTATCATCTAGCAGTTAGTTGCATCTTAAATAGCAAATTGTTATATGTTAGTTAAGTGGTTGGCCATGTTTGGCAAATTGTTACAACCACTTAACCTACATGATTCTATTGTAGCATTATATATTTCATTGCACTCATGAATAAATAAGCTTCATGAAAATGATGTTGCGGTTGACCTCAAGCCAATTTCACACAAGCACCTACCTAGGATCTGATGAACTAGCTGTAAAACTCAACTAGACACCTAGCAAAGAAGTGGCAACTTGTCCTCCTTCCTACAAAATTTATCCTTCATCCTTGATACCACTGAAATGGAACTCAAACGTGAAGCTGATTTATTCATGAGTGCAATGAAATATATAATGCTACAATAGAATCACATAGGTTAAGTGGTTGCAAAAATTTTCCAAACATGGTCAACCACTTAACTAACAGATAAAAAAGTGCTAAATAAGGATGCAACTAACTTCTAGATGACAAAGAACAACTCTAACAATCTAACTAAACATCCAAAAACTAACAACCTATTTCCAACTTGGGCATAATATGCCTTACGTGAATACAAAGTGCAAGAAATAGGAAATAATAATAAAATAATAACTTAGGCTTACCATCTCCATTTTACTTGTCCTTAAAAATGGAAGGATGGGTGGTACATAATTGTATGATTGACTCTAGAGGAGTTACCACTGTCATGCCTAAAGCAGTTTATGAAATAATAGGTATGGAATACACAAGAAGAAATCCTAGAATGTTGTAGTTGGACAGCACCATGTCCCCATAAAATTACATAGAATATATCAAATCATTGTCATTCAAGAAATTGTAATGGTAGATTTAGAACCCCATTTCGGGATATGCCTATCAAGAGAATCTACTGCTAAACTGGGTGGTTATTTATCTCTTGATTACTCCCACATGAAGGTGCCATTCAAAGGAAAAAGAGTCAAGATCTCTTCTGAGAATCCATCCTCATTCCATATAGAGAAGTTGGAGGAGGACCAACAAGCCAACACTATAAACATAACCACTCAAGAAATAGATCTAATGGAGGAGTTATTGGAGGATCTTCAAACAAATGATTGGTTTTATGTAAGAGATTTCAATGCTATGATTGAGATATGAATAGGCACATATTCAATTATAAAGTTGAAAGAAATGAAGTGCAGACCCTGACAGACAAGAATATAAATCAAGACCAAATATGGAATTTGTTCTTTGATGGTTCCAAATGCAAGAATGGTGTCGAAGCCAGTGTAGTGCTAGTATCACTGATTGGAGAAAATAAGATCTTCTTATACCAACTAACATAAAGTTGCACAAAAAATGCAATAGAATATGAAGCACTATGTTTGGGGTTAAGGAAAGATGAAAAAATGGGAATCAATCGACTACAAATCTTTGGTGATTTTGAACTGGTAGTTAATCAAGTCACATAGAAATACGGTAGCAAACAACATTACCTCAAGGCATATAGAAACAGGGTGTGGGACTAGTTAGAATATTTTGAAGCCTTGAACATAAAAGTCATTCCTATAGAACACAACACTCATGTTGACATATTAGCTTATGTTGGAGCAAATTTCTATCCAGTATCCAATGTCATTCACAAAGCTAAGATAGTGAGGCTTGTCTACATACCATCTGTACTAGATAAAGACATCTTTTGGCAAGTATTTGAGAGTGATGAATAGATAGTTGATTTTCTAATTCAAGAAATGAATTGTGTAAGTGATCAACTACAGGAAGAAGAAGAAGAAGGTGAAATGATTCAGCTAAAGAATAATCATATCCCTAAGGGATTGATAACTTTGGAAATCCTATTTGATAACAGTGATAGATTGACTACCTGTAGAATTGAGGTCGATAGTAAGAGTTATAAAGAACCCAACAAAGATATCATCGATGTACACTGTTCATAAGAATAAATCAATTAGACTGTGGAATTGTGCAAAGAGTTTAATGATATGATGATCTCAAGGTATATAAAAAATACACTATCCAATATACTATTGATTTATTGCCAGATGCAAGGCCCTTTCAATAGAAGCAACAGCCTGTGAACCCCAAGATAGAGGTATTGATGAAGCAAGATCTCTTGAAATTGTTGACTGCCAAAATCATATACCCCATCACACTCTACCTGGGTTGCTAATTTACTTTTAGTCATAAATAAAATGGATATATTTTTTTGTATGGACTTTTGAAACTTGAACCAGGACTGATTGAAGGATCATTACCCCTTCCTACAAATTGATTATATCTTACATAATGTAGTAGGAGCCAAGAGGTTTTCTCTCTTGGATGGATTTTATGGTTTCAATCATATTTGGATGAAAGATGAAGATCAACACAAGACTGCATTCACCACAAAGTGGGGTACATTTGCATATCAACGCATGCCTTTTGGGCTATCTAATGTAGGTGCCACCTTTCAAAGAGCCATGGATTTAGCATTTGGTGAGTTGGTGAATAAGATAATCCTGATCTACTTGGATTACATGATTGTATTCTCTCATGATAAGAGCAAGCATATTGAGCATCTCCGGATGGTGTTTGAAAAATGTAGAGAATTTGGGGTGTCTTTGAATCCCAAGAAATCAATTTTTGTTGTACATGAGGGAAAATTATTGGGATATGTGGTATCAAAAATAGGATTGGCAATTGACCCAGATAGAGTAAAATCCATCCGATCTCTATCTCTCCCACAAAAAAATAAGGGACTCCAATAATTCTTTGGACAAGTTAATTTTATCCAAAAAATTATCTTGGATTTTTCTCAAATTGTAAAATTTATCTTAGATTTATCTTAGATTTTGCTCAAATTGTAAAATTTATCTTAGATTTTGTTTCTTAGAGCAAGACCTTGGTGTATGTAGTACACTCGGATGTCCAAAATTTTATGATTCAAGGGGAACTTGGTGATAAGAGGGTCGACTGGGTGACTAAAATCTAGGAGTATGATGTTGAGATTAGACCAATATAATTGATAAGGGGTGGATCCCTATGCTAGATTTTAGAAAAATCTGCATCTTAGAATGGTATTATGTCAAATCAGGTTGAATCTAATGCTGATCCAAGAATGGAAACAATGCAGTCAGAGGATTGGATCAAACAATTGCATTAGTACTTTACCTCAGGCAGATGTTTGGATGACTTGACTACATCCCAGATATGAAGATTCAGATTGTAGGCCAAAAAATATACACTAATCGAAGATATACTATATCGAAGAAACTTTGATGGGGTGTTGTTAATATGCCTACCATCGAAAAAACTAGATAAGTACTTGAGCAATTCCATAAGGGTTTTTTAGGAGGCCATTACTCTAGATAAACTATCGCAGCAAAAATTCTAAGGGTCGAATATTATTGGCCGACCATTTTTTTTTATGCCTTCAAATGGGCCAGAGCTTGTGAAAATTGTCAAAATTTTGTAGGGAGAGGTAAACACCCAACAATGTTGTTACAATCGATAGTCATAGAAGAACCCTTTTAACAATAGGGTTTAGATTTTATTGGTGTGATTAATTTGAATTCATCCATCGGATACAAATACATCCTAACGGTAATAGACTACTTCACAAAGTGGACTGAGTTAGAAGCTACAAAGCATGCTGATCAAGATACTATGATTGAATTCATCAAAATACTAATCACCATATTTAGAGTTCTAGAAAACATTGTAATGCTAGATATTTCATAGGGGCTAAAACTATAGATTTTACAATAAAGTACGAGATATATTGGAATGCCTCATCAAACTATTACCCTCAGGGAAACGGTCTTGCAAAATCCACCAATAATAATTTGTTGAAAATCATCAGGAGGAGTATTCAAGATAATCCTAAAAGCTGAAATTTATTGTTGGATCAAGCACTTTGGGCTGATCAGATCACAATAAAAAGGCCCTAAAAATGTCTCCATATGTGCTAGTTTACGGTAAGGAGGTTGTGTTACCAATCAACCCAAAGAATTCGATGGTACGATTCATTAAAAAAAATTGTTCGAATGACCTACAACCGGTAGAAATAAGAATGGTTGAGCTAGTCCAATTAGAAGAAGAATATGAACAGACATATAATAATTTTTATCACCACCAAACAACTATCAAACATTGGTTCAACGGGAAAGCCATGACAAAGATATTCGAAGAAAGTGACCTGGTACTTAAGTGGGATGTGAGCAGAGCAAAATCGATCTTTCATGAAAAGTTTGATTTAATGTGGTCCAGACCATACATCATCAAGCACAAGAAATACCTAAACACCTTTGAATTGAGACATCTGGATGACCATATACTACCAATTTCGGTAAATGGTTAGCACCTGAAGCACTATGCTTAGGACAAGTGGTGCTCATCTTGTACATATGTAAATATGACATGTGTACATTCCTTGTAAATAAAATTTTATATTTTTTGAAAAAGGTGGTGCTTGCAAAAATTTAATGTCTAAAAGTGGGTAGATCATCTATCTACTTGGCATCTCAAGTTGTGCAACCCCTAGTTGCATCCCGACTCAACCACTAATCAGTAGGTTCAAAAATTGATTGGCATTACATAACACATATCACGAGGCAATTATTAGATTAATGGTTGTTAGGTTTCGTAGGCCACCCATGATTAAACAAACGTAGTAAGGCCATTGGCAAAATCAACTGCCATGTACAGTGTGTAGCATTAAACTCACAACAGTTGGTAATCTCAGTGATATCTTTTGGAAATTGTAGGTCTACAAAAGTATGCAACCACAACTATACCTGTTAAGTGTAGTTATGACGAAATGCATTCCAAGCTGAGAAACCATTGGTTATCAGAAACTACAATAGAATGTTACTGGTCAGAGGTGCTCCTTCCAAGAATACATGTCAAACTTCAAAAATTAACAACAATTCCCTAAACAGATCCTTCTCCACATACACAGATCCACCACACAAAGTCTTTAACATCTCTAAGAAATAAAGTGTCGAATCAAACATTATAAATTGATGCCTCTCAAAGCACTCTCTCCTTCGTGATAATTTTGAATACTGAGTGCAGCAAATATCCCTAGCCTTTTTAGAGAGAAGTAGCAATCAGTAATATAAGTAGAACCAAAAAGAAATGGGTAGAGGAAACAATAATATCGTAGGGCAAAAGGCCATGAGCGAGCTGATCGATGGGATGGCATGATCTAATGCTCATAATTCAGTCCAAGTTATGGATCTCTCACATCGGTTATGAAGAGAAAGGGAAAATATTTTTTAAAACCCATGAGGTGGGTGTTGCATATCGCTCAAACCTTAGCAAATTCATACCCAAAGTGGTGCACCCATACCCAGAACTCATCCATGCAATAGTAAAGTTTTATGATGCCAGCACAACTACAGTTTGTAATTCTTGATCAGAGCTATTGTTCACTATAAGTAAGGAACTTTTGATGCAGGCATTCAAGGTAAAATAACTCCCAGGCACCAGTCTAAAGAAAATTGTGTTCGAGGACCTAAGATTATACTTAAAGAATAGGTCGATTCAATATTGGCTCGTCGAAGTAGGTGGAAAGTTGTCAGATGGATTCCTAACAAAGAATAGAAAGCTTGTAGAATTTAGTGATAAGGTGCAACCTATATTCTCTATGCTAAATATAATACTAGGAATGAGAATGGATGCTATAGGTATACCCTTACAAGATAGGTATAGCAAATGCAGTTATGGCAGCCTTCACATATGTCATCCTAGATTGGTTTGAGCTTCTAGATCGTAGCATGCATGAATAGTTAAAATCTATGAAGAATAAGAAATGTGACGTATTCACATACCCTTCATACATGGCTTGGATTTATCTATTTTACATGAATTATGTAAATAAACACAACATTAAGTTGGAAAAGATAGATGAGCAGGGTATGGATCATTTACTGTTGGATTGGACACATTTGTTACAGGATAATGGTTCGTATCTTGAATTCAACAAGCAGTTCCTAGGATCAACGTTGGTGATAATCTATGGCAACCGCCCCCACATTTCACCAATAGTTGTAGATATCTTCAGATTAAAATCATGGGAACAAGGGGACTGGTGTTTTTTGAAGGAAGGCACCGTTGTCAGGTTGTTTGGTTTTTCCAAATTCCCTTACTTGTTATTGTATTATGTGATTGATTGGGTGTTTGGATTGGAATACTGCAAGCAAATCTACACTATAGAATAGAGCCTTAGTCAAGGAGCCAAAAAGGCCTTAATATTCAATTTTCTTATCAAATTCGAGCACATCAAAATATTCAAAAGAGACTCCCTGCAGTACAAGAATCTGGAGGCTAAAATTTTTGCATTGAAGCTGCCAATAGTGTTGCACATGTGGCATTATGGCCCAGATGGTATCCTGATTGAAAATTTAAAAATAAATGTTAAATTACTCAGATTCAATCATATATCATGATCAAAGATTGAAATATACTAGAAATTTGCTAATTATCAAGTGGCCCAGCTTAAATATATGGAGATGCACAAAATACCGCTATGGAGAAATTGCTATAATTATGAGAAGGTTTATGACCCGAAAAGAAATATAGATTAGTTTCTTGATCCCATTGTCATTGACATAGTCAGTGATAATAGAGGTTGGAAGGACTACAAAATTGAATAATGGTGGGTAATGCATTGTGAATGCAATATGAGTAAAAAGGTGAAGTACAATAAGAATACTAATGAATTATTCAATGATAAGTTTGATGCTCAGTATATCACCTGGAAATAGAAGCATGAAAAGGAGCTCTTCCCAAAAATATTAAGGGTGCAAACTATTGATGATATAATATACTAGGAAGAGGAAGGATTCAAAGATGAAGTTGAGGCAGAAGAAGAATAATTGCCTCAAAATTCATCAACAATTGATATCAGAAGATCAGGTCCACACAAAGTAACCAAAGCACCTTCCAAAGTCCAGCCTGAATCTTTTGACCAAAGCTCCAAATAAAGTAAAAATTGAAAGGATCACTCAAATTCAAAGATCTCTAAAACTAGTAAGACCACAAGGAATCAAATATTTAAGGAAAAAAAGGAAAAGCAAAAATGGAAGAGGAAATAACTGCAACAAGAAGCGTTAAGGTGCAAGACAATAGTTGCATGGACAAAATTTGAGCAGGTATAAAGGACTGAACTTAAAGCTGAACCAGCACAAGCCTTGCAGATGGAGGAGCTAGATCTAAGAGCACAAGACATAGGTATGTCTCCTAAACCACATCCTCCCTCAAGCCCTTCATCCCTGGAAGTCTTAACCTCCCCTCCTCATCAATTCTGACCTCCTTCAGATATGATCCCTACAATCACCAAAATTGAAGTAGAGGAGAACCCTTCTCCTAGTCCACCCACCACTTCACAAGCCCTACCTACTCAATCAACTTCTCCATCACTCATTTATTCCATTTCGTTGTCTTAGTAGTATGCCCTTCAATCTTCACCTACGCAACCTCCAATTTTGTCCACTCCACCTACAACCAAAAGAGGGTAAGGTTTATAGAGAAGTACTCCCCTACAAAATCTATACTATCCTATTCTCTCACCCCATTACCATCCTTTTTGGTTACTCTAGTCCTCTCAATTTTTACCCAGGAACCACTGCTAGAAATCTTATCTACTATTTAGCTAGCAGAAGAGAACCAACAAAAATGGAGGGAGGAAGAAGAGTAGTTTGAATGATTGCAAGGACAAGAGGAAAAAGCTATCACCATGGGCTATGATATAGTGGATCCCATCAAGGAAGAAAGGATCAAGGTGTTTGCCAAGCCAAAAGTGAAGAAGCCTACCTCTCTAATGAGATCAAAATATTGGGAGACAGAGGAGTATAGAAAGGACATATCCATGGTATTGAAGATAAAAATAGCCCAGGCCATACATGCAGAGATAGACACATTGCTTGTGCAATCAAGGAAAGTAGACAGGAGTTTGAAAGCTACCAAGAAGAAAATTGATACCCTAGAGGCCAAGCTTGCCAAGGAAAAGATAAGAAATAGTGTCCTCAAAAATGACATCATCAAGTTGAAAGGTATTTTTTATAAGTCCCCTTCTCAAAAGGATGTGCAGCTGAAATATAAACGAATCAGGTTGAATTAAATAAGGTACAAGAAGATAAAGATCAAAAAAATTCAGCATTATCTAAGGTGAGGAGTAAGTTGGTAGAACATGAGTAAGACTTATCCATTGATGTGAATGAGTTGTAGTAAGAAAGGGATAAGTCAGCAAGCTCAGCTATCTCTAAATACTAGCTCAAACAGGTCTAGGATTTTTATTGGGAAAAAATAAAAGGAGCGATTTTTTCAACTTTCCCCCCTTTCTATACGAAGCTCAAACAAATCAGTGTTGCTACTAGGCCGACTAGAAACGAGATAGAGAGGGCAAAAAAGGCTCTGACATCTAAATTTCAAGAAGCAAAAAAGTTTAGGAAAATGTTGATATATCCTAATAGCTTCCCTACCTTGAAAGCACAATGCAACAATTATGTAGAAGACTGGATACTGTTGGCACACCAGTTCTACTAAGCAAATGAGCTCATTGATATGATAAGAGAGATGTTTGCCATCATAAAAAAAGGTCGATGAAATGAGATTTGTTGCATAGGATATCAAGACCCTAGGTGCACCAAGTTTTTTGGATGATAAATCAATTTGGCACAAGCATGAAGCACTCACCCAGTTGTTTGAAATATAAATGAAAGGCCAAAGTGAGATCGACTCACTATCTGAACTACTGGATGTAGAGAAGGTTTTGCACTTTTCTATAGGCTTTCTCATCTCATGGAAAAGGCAAAATACATGGTTTAGAGGTACAGTGACCCTCCTTATTACTATGTTGGTAGGCTAAATGGAGTTATCTCAAAACTAAGAGGAATTCTAGACCCTCCTTAGGATATCTAGGAAAATATGTGCCAACAACTCCAAATAGTCATTCCATCTAAGGTTGTTTCACAACATGGGGAATCATCAAGAACAATTGCATAGAGGGAGCCTCCACAAGAAGAAGGGTCACAACAACATACATCACCAAAGGGTGATTAGAAAAATATGAAATTGACATGTCCCTATATTATATTGTTTTTGTCCTTTTTGTATAGTTGTACCATAACATTGTAAAAAATAATGACTCTGAATCCTAATGGAACAAGTGTAAAAGAAGATTGAGAGGTAACTGTAAAATTTGTATCTGGCACAACAAGAAATATGGTAGCAATAATAATTTACCATCAAATCATCAGTACTAAATATTGGATACACATCCATGTTTGTACTACCCCAAGTCAGATCAATGGAACTTGCAGGATCTGCGTAGATTGCAAATAATGATGAAGTGACGACTCTTATAAGTCAGCTTAGAGCATACGCCTATTTCAGGTCATAGTTGATAAGCATCCTTTAGCATCAAGAGATGGCTCAATGAGAGAGAGCTTAAAGAATTGGAGGTTGGCATATGATATAATAATAAGCTTCTTACTAGGCCAAGTCAAGAAAAAAGAAAAGAATAGGAAGCACAGCAAGCGAAAGAATGGCGATTTCTTAAAGTGCTCAGCTTGGGTCTAAACTAACCTTTAGTTGCAACTAAATTTACTCATGAAGTTTTATTTTTGTGGGTGCATCTCATCTTTTAGGTATTCCCCGTTTTGTTTTATGCTTTCTTTTTTTCGCTTTTGTACATACTTTCATTTTCATTTTTATTTTCATAGTTTATCCTATGGATCCTAGCCTGAGTCTCTTGGAAAGGTCCCATTCTCTATGTGCCCCCATGCAAAATTTTGGTTTCATTGCCTTCATCCCACTATCACTTACCACTTGTGAATTTTAAGATAGAATTCATTATCCAGTTCATCACCACAATTTTGTTCACTATTTCCTTCACAGTTGTTTGTTCGGTTAAGCGGATCATATTTGCTAAGGTTTTAGTCATTTGCCTTCTGTATTAGTCCCATTTTTGGGAAAACTTGTATGTTTGTGGTAGATAAAGGGTTAGTCTAAGTTCCCTTTCCATGAGATGAAAAGTCTCTATGAGTCACCAAGAATGTGGGTATTTCCAAATCACCACCCACATTCACTTTAGTAAAGGGACACAAAAAGGGACAATACAACAAAATTAGATAGAAGGATTATCGGATAGAAGGATCGGGTACTGTGGAGGAATACATTACAACATCAATGAAAAATTAACTGACACTCCCTCTGACATAACAACAATCAGTGTCTAAGACAAGTCACGGTTAGGTGGTTAGAGCAACCATACTTCTAAGCAGTCCCATTAACTGGTACTCCCTCTGACATAACAACAATTAGTTTCTAAGACAATGATATTTTTACATTTATAAGATTGTAAGAAGCCTATAAATACTAAGATGTAAAATGAAAAAGGGTCAGCTATTAGGCTTTTACAATTCATATGTAAGAATGGAAGACTTGCACCTTAATACAAAGTGATTGTTGTTTGGCCTTTGGTTCAACTCATTTACAGAGCATGTATGTATGGATGACTACTTTCTAATTTTAGCATGTTGAATGTTCATGGTATTTACTTTGAATTTTGAATTTATGTTGTGTTCATTCACTTGTTCTAGAAGTTGTGGTCAGATAAGCTATATTATATTAAGATTCAATGCTCTATAATTGATAGTAAAATTGGTTGGTCAATTAGATAGTTGGTTGTTTAATTGCATGGTTCTTCATTTTGCATGCATTAATGTTGCTTAATCTACACCAAAATAAGTTTTAGCTTTGGATCCTTCTTATTTCTTTTAGCACCCTTTTCCTACCACATTTAGGAACAATTAGTTGGGAATTCAAAGGAACCGGCCTCTTTCGAAGATTGACCGCTGCAGTTTGTATGGCTTCCCGATCATTCAATGTTGGTCAAGATCTATGGGTGCACAACCTTTCCATTAGATAGATTCTCTGACCAACCGAGCCAATATATGGCAAGTTCGATCCAAGGAGTAGATGATACACTAGAGGTGATTATCAATGATGAGATTATCACACATGATATAATTATTCTTAAAAGTAGAGGATTAATATGTAAATTTCATAGAGACTAGCTAGGAATTTTGGAGATTCATATGTGAATCAAGTGGAAGTAGGGATTGAATTCAAATTACTCTTGACTTTTCTTCCTATAGGTTTTTTCCTCGTCATTTTTTTCAAATAAAAAATTAGAGATAAAAATAATGTGTGGTGGCCCATGGTTTATGGGAGATATGTACTCTATTTAAGACCATGGAGTGGGGTTTTTTTTCAAGATAAAAACTATTAAAAAAGCTTTCGGTGTGGGTTAGGCTTTTTGAACTTCCATATCAGCTTATCAATAAGGATATTTTGAAACAAATGGAAATGCCCTAGGGAAATTCATCAAGAGGGACTAACTACTAAGGAGAAAAAGCATGTTATATATACTCGTATATGTGTTGCTATGCATATTTCACAACCTTTGGCACAATCCATTAATATTAAATCTAATTTAAGATAATGTAATCATCTATTATTGGAGGCAATCTCTTGGAAATGTGAACATATTTATAGAGAAAGAAATTGGGTAGCAGATAATTTACCTATACATAGTGTTGATCTTCATCGTAGTGAAATTCAAATTTTAGAAGGCAATTGACCAAGGGTTAGTCATGAGATAAACATCAAGATGAAGAAAGAAAAACATTTTTTAATAGAATTTGGATTAGATCAAAGATATTACACTTCAAAAGAAGAGGTAAAAAAAGCCTATCTATAACATCATATGACCACCATAGTTGACTCAGATCAACCATTAGAAAAACTAAAGAAAGATACAAGGGATGAGAAAGTACAATGTGCAAGTTCAAATTCAAAAAATTTAAAACAAAGGTGACTGAAGAGGTCAAATTCATTCTATGTAAATCATCATCATTTTCCTCATGTAGTATAGAACCCTCTCTTGGCAATAGAAATAAAATTAGAGAGGTTATCCCTTGCACTTTCATGTTTCAAGAGAAACATAATAAAGAAATGAGGATGGAGGAAATACATAGAAATTTTAGGTTTTTAAGGGCATTATAAGAATTTAATTGTTATGGAGAAGTAACCTTGAACTTTACGATTCATGGGAAACATAAACAAGAAAGTGCTTTTCAGGTTATTCCTTGTACAAGTTGAGTAGTCTAACGGTAGAGAACTTGGAACTCTAAATAGAGTTTCAAGGTTTGAATCATACCATGCTTCAATAACTAGAGTATGGTTGGATAACCATAATTGGGTAAAACAAGGGTTGTTTCATATGGCCTATGGCCTCATGGAGGTTAAAAACTATATAACCCTCGTCCTTACCCTCAGAGCAAGAAAAACCTATAGATGATGAGTCTCACTACAAGCAGTGTGAAAAAATTAAAGAGATTGATGAAGATGAAAGTGTTGGTGGAAATGAAAACAAGGAGAGGAAGAACCAAAAATTAAAATCAAAGAGAAAAATAAATCCATACGAGAAAACAAAAGTAAAAATAATAAGTGTTATTAAGAAGTGGGCCTAAACCCATAAACAAACACAAAAAGTGATGATGAAAAGGATATATGAGAATATTAGGAGCATGAATAAGAACCCTAAAAAAAGAGGTATTTAAGAATTGATGTATTGTCATAGACAACATATGTATAGATATGTAAATCAAGTAGCAATTATTTTAGCCATTTGCAATATTGAATTTCATCTTGACAAAATTCATATTTTAGAAAGCAATTATATAAGTGAGATTTTATTTCTTAATAAATATATCAAGGAGTTAATTGTAAAAATCTAGTAGTTTGAGGAAGATGACAAATATATTTGATAGAAAGCAAATAAATAACATCTTTATTTAAAATGGTAAGCTAGATATGGTTTAATTAACTTGAAAGCAATGTAATATTTTGTTATTTAATAAAAGTGGCCCCAATAGAAGCCACACATAGCTTATTTTAAAAAAAACTACCTAATAACAAATGTAATATTTTGGTAATTTGAATGCAATGGCCCCTAATAAAATCCACATATAACTTATAATTTTTTAATTAGTTATATGGGATTAAAATATGCCTTGCATGTTTACATCATGACCACATAGTGGCATTACGAATAGCTTAGAAATTATGCATGTATCTTTTAGCAAGATTTGAACTTGACTCTCCTCCTTGAAAGTTTAGGAATCTAACTAGTTGAGTTAATGTCATTCAATAAAAAAATATAAATTTTTAGTACCATATTATCTTTTTCAACTAATTATATAGAATTGAAATGGGTCCAATTTTTGAGTGGGCCTAATGATAAGACTTTACAACTCTGAATAAAAGGTTCAAGGTTTGAATCCAATGGGATAGAGCTATACATCGTATTTCAATAACCAAATATTGGTTGAATAAATATATACTAGGTAAATAACATCCTCCATAAGGGTTGTCTCATATAACCTATGGTCTTTACCTTTTTACCTTTACCTTTATCTTTTTATTTATATTATATTATAATTAGCATGGCATGTTCAACAAACAACATAATGGCATTAAAAAATATTTTGAGAATTATGTAAGCTTAATAAGATTTGAACTTTGGTCTTTGTCTTCAAAATCAATGTATTTAATTAATTAATCTCATATTTAAATATGTTCAGGTTTACTCATGAAATTAACTTAAAAAATGAAACTTTTTTATTTTCTCTTTCAAACCTAATAAACAACCCCATATTAATTGTTAATGAATTATATATTGTGTTTATATGTAAATATATATATATATATATATATATATATATATATATATATATATATATATATATATATATTCGATTGGTTATATAGGATTAGAACGAGTCTCACTTACATCATGATTAAATAGCGGTATTACAACTTAATAATTATACATGTATTGTTTGGTAAGATTCAAACAATGATCTCTTTAAAAGCTAAGCAATCTAATTAATTAAACTAGTTGTATTTGGTTAGTGCATTTTATTGTTTTATGCATTAGTTATTTATTTATCCCAGCACTTAGGATAAGCTTGCTTAGATAGGTGTTGACTTTTTCATCTCTCACACATGTGTCACAATCTCACTCAATGTGTTGACTTATTTCTCTCACACATTTATCACAATCTTACTCAATGTGTTGACTTATTTCTCTCACACATATGTGTCACAATCACACTCAATGTATTGACTTATTCATTATATGATAGGTAAGTATTGACTTATTCATCGATCATTGATGCCATGTGTCACATTGTTGAGAAGCATCATTAGTGACATGCTAGTAGTCATTAAATAGATTCCTTGTTGGGTATTTCCTATATATAGTCATCTCATTCTTACACTTGAGAAATGGAAGAATGAGAGAATGTATGTAGTTTTTGTTGGTCATCAAATCTGCCCCAGGAAAGGATTTTGGGAAGTGTACGCGCCCTAGACCTGGACCAACATTGAAAGGCCGAGAGGAAGAGATGCCCCTCGTGCCAATCTTCGAAGAAAGGTCGGCTCCTTTACTAAACTACTTGGTGTTTTGAGACAAGAGTGCAGGAAAGAGATAAAAATAGTAAGGGTGCAGGAAAGGAATAAACAGAGTAAGGGAAGAAATGTCAATAGATTAAAGTGGGAAAGAACCAGCAGCACGATTACTGGCTAATAACTCGAAACAACAGCAATAAATACCAAGAATAAAATGAAATGAACATAATACTAGCCCTCCTATGTATCCTCTAGACGAGTTCCAGGATTACCCTTCCCCTTACGTCGAAATCTAGAATTCAGAATTACGACGATCAGGGAATGAGTGAATATAACAGAAACACTATCCACAGGCAGCATACAAGAAAACTGGTACAACGTTATCTCTCCTATGTATCCTTCGAGAAAATTCTAGGGTTCTACCCCAATCGCACACCTAAATCCAGAATGTAGAATTACAGTATGCAAATGAAGGAAAGAATTAACAGAAATAATCATAGAAGGCAGCATACAAGAGAGAAATTAAGCTCGAAGCTCTTTAGTATTAATCGTAGGGATTCAAGTTACAACAACTTTCTAGCAGAAAGTTCCCCCCCATTTTCATTACAATGCCTAGGTTTTTATAGGGGACCCGACCCTTTGAGCCATCAATGCACAAAATTGAGGAGTACATCCTCGAAAATCTGAGAAGTCGGCTCCCGCAGCTCCCGTGACTGAGCTCTCAAATCCTTTTCTAAAACTAGCAGCTATGACCAGGTCAACCGAGGAAACTCACATTTATGAGTCGCCTGACTCGTCCTAGGCTTCTGGGTGTGGAGCTCGAGTGGCTGCCATGTCCGTTGGGCTCTCCTTCTGAGGCCGATACCTCTTTTCAGATTGCTAAAAATGAGCAGCGAGTTCACTAGGCACGTAAAAATTCATTTATGAGGCACTTGATTGCCTCAAAAAAATACCTGGCTTGGAGTGCATGCCCTTGAAGCGCTTCACCGATTTCTAGTTCATGACCCTACTTTGCAATGGATGTAAGCCAAAGCAGATCATCTCCCTTGGTTATGCACTTCGCACGAAGGAGCTTCGCAAAACCGCTTCGGGGATGTAAAATGCCGAAGTAGATTTCTCTCCTCAAGACGGGGCTCTCCATCTCTCGCTGCTTCATCGGGAAGGCATGTCAAAATTTGCTTCACGAGGTTCTCTACCCGAAGTGGATGCTTCGTTGATGGGCTTGTCAAAATGCTTCGTCGTGAACCTTCTTCAAAACTGCGGTTCGGGAGGTTTTTGGCCGAAGTGCAATTCTGCCTTGGAAAAATGTTTTGCTCTTTACGGACCGCTACTACTTCGGGTGAAAGCGCCTCGCACGAAAGCTATCCGAAGCAGATGCTTCGCAATGACTTTGGGCGAAGTAAAAATGGTTCGCCAGTAGGGAGGCCCGAAGTGGATGCTTCGCTGATTTTTTAGCGAAGCATTTTTCAATGCTTGAACTTTTTGAATCCTGCTTCACAAAACTTTCACCCGAAGCATCGGTTTGGGTTGCTTCGGGTGCGAAGCTCTTTTCATTCCCCACTTCCTTACTTCCTTTTTTTTAGCGAAGTTGTCCTCCTTTTCCTGCGAAGCTCCTAAACTTAGCTTGCTCAGTAGCGAAGCTCTTGCATATCTATTCTAGGAACAAATAAAAAGAAACACTTTACAAAATTTTTGATTTTACTACCCCTCTAGGCAATGTGACAAAATTGTCAACATTCTTGGTGGCTCACGGGGCAACGAGCTCGCCTCGGTGCAAGAACCCTCAGCCTTAATCCGTTGGGCCAGAGTTACCTCCAGACCCTTCTCCTTTTTCTCTTTTGGGGGTGCTTCCACAACTTCTTCTTCTTCTTCTTCTTCCTCTTCTTCCTCTTTCGATGAGGCTTCCTGTTGCGGCGGTGGGGGAAGGCGATCACGGATGCGTTCCATGGTTCGGTGAACATGAGCCCAGGCACCTTTCTGGAAAGGCTCTCGGTCTTGTAGTGCTTTGACCAGAACATGGAACCGATCAATTTGCCCTATGTCGGCATGTTTAGCTCTTGTGCTCAGATCATTCAGGCAGGCCATGATTTTGCAATGTCTCAGGATGAAATCTGTGACTTGCCCTTCTGTAATTGGCTCCTCCCACTCGTCTATCTCTGAGACGTCACCTTCAAAATGGAGCCAAGCCGGCTTGAGTTCTTCCTTAGTCAAAAGGTTCCCATCATCATCAGTGAAACTTGGGAAACCTAATGAAGAGAGATCTTGAAAGTACCCCAGTGATGTGCGTTGCTCATGTTCAAATACATCCATGAGGTCCTTCGCCTTCTGTGCTTTCCTCACCTTGGAGAAGAAGGCGCGGACCGTGGCCTGGGCTGTGGACCAATCTCTGGCTATTCGGCTCATCATAGCGACCTGCAGGTCCTGATATTTGATACTTTGGACCTCAAAAGCCAGTTTGAGTCGGCTTCTAATTTTTTGGATGATCTCATCTACTATTGGCCCTTCTTGAGCAGCGACATACTGGGCTTCGGTAATGTAAGTCAAAATTGACAGGGCACTGGAGGCCCGAGATCTAAAGTTCTTGAGCAGGTGCGAGCGGATTTCTTTTATTCGGCCCCTATCAAACAGCTCCAGGCTCTCTTTTTCATACAACTATTGCTGCATTTGCAAGATCTTGCTTTCAAATTCCTTGGCCTTCAGTTCAGCTTTGGCCTGTATCTTGCTCTGATTTTTAGTTGTACCCTGCAGTTGTTCTACTTGCTGTTTTAAGGCATCTACTTCCTTTTTCATCATCTCGCACTGCTTCTCCATGTCTTCTAGCTTGGAGCGGGTCCTGGCTAGCTCCTCCTCCAACTTGATGTTGGCGCTCTCTGCTTCAAACCGGCGCTGATTGGCGATATTTGCATGTGCATAGAATGTTTCTATTCTCACATGCATAGATGCAGATTCATTATCTACATCTAAGTGTTCCAGGTCCTTGGACTTCTCCTGATAGTCGTAATCTATTGGAGCCATCTCGTCCAGAGGTTTCTGGACCTTGGGGACCTTTTTCACCTTATGCAACTTTTCGCCTTTCAAGTCAAAAATAATGCATTTTTCTACTTTGGCCAGAGAGCGCCCTCTCTTTTTCCTCGCCTCCTTCAACATCTTATCTGTGTTCTATCGGGCTTGGAGTAGCTTTTCTGCCAGGGGACGTTCCTTAATCATAGCTAGTTCCATTTCAAATGAGGCTGGGTCTCCAGCCAAGGGGGTGAACAAATACAATGATTGTACAGGGGATGCCTCACCAGTGGGTTCGACGACGGGTGTGGTGGGAGTTTCGATGAGAGAGACAACGTCGTGCGTGACAGGGGAGAGGGAGACGGGGTTCGGAGTTGGAGTACTACCTTCGCCCTGACTGAGAACCAAGGGAATGGTGGCGTGGGCGAGCGAAGTAGTATCGATGGACTTGTCCCGGCCTGACGACTCGAAGGGGGTGGATATGCTTGCGAGGCTGGCGGGATCGCGAGGCAAACTCGTGGTAGCGAAGGGTACCATGTGATGGGGTGACCAAACTTTCGAGAGAGAGGGAGACTGATGGGGATTTACGATCGGGACCATTGTGGACATGACTTGAGGAACCAAAGTGAAGGGTGAGGGATGCGTACCTGCGTGCTCCCCTGATAGAGCAGAAGTAGTGGCTTCCTGCATGGTCGGCTCTTGTTCCTTTTCAGCTTCGGTACTTTTGACCTCCATGACTTCTTCTTCAAGGCCCCCTTCTTGTTGGAGGAGTTCCTCCACATTAATGACGTCTACTTCTGAGACCACTTTGGCCCTTTGCGATGTTGTCTTTTCAACACTTGCCTCGGTTGAGCCCATCTCAGGCCGTTCGCTAGAAGCACCTGGGGGTTTAGTACGTGGTCGCTTCGAATGGGTTGGAGGCACTTGAGCTTGCTCCAGCTTCTTTCTTTTTCTTTTCTCCTCCTTCTTTGATTGTTGCGTCGACCCTATGGCACTCGTGTCATGGCTTTCCACAGGTTCCTGAGGCAACTCTTGCGGTGTCGCCTCTGCCTCCTCCTCTTCCTCTTGTTCGGAAGCATCGTCGGTTCTCCTTGGGATTTCGCCCGAACCTGGGGCACTAGGGGGGATGAAGTCGATGAAGGAGATGGGCTTCCAAGACCCAGCGTTGGCCTCGTAGTAAATTGTGAAGTCTCTGTCTATCTCCAAGAGTCCGTATGATTTCATCTTCTGACGGTGGACTCTCATTATCCACCACTCCTTCAATTGTTCTTCGCCCCAACCCTTCAATTCTTCCCTCAAGTCATCTTTCATTTTCTTCCAAAATGTGGAGTCTGGGCCCAGGAAAGGGTGCCGAACTGGATCATACTCGACTTCCATGGAGTAAAATTCATGCCAGGGAGGCAAGGTTTTCATTCTCTCCAGATGCCACTCCAAATCTCTCCCATTAGGGTTGTTTCTTTGTTCCACTATCTCCGGGTGAGGGCATACATGAAAATTTTTGAATCGGAGGTGATCCCTCATCACCCCCAAGGGGTCGTAACACCATCGTTGAGGAATTTGTAGCAAACCAAAGTCGGCAAGCTTCTCCTCCAAGAATACATGCTGCTTTAGGGCAAACACCTCAATTACCCCCATTTTGAAAGGGAAGTCGCATGTGTGCACCCATTTTTGGTCGTGGTCATAGATAACATTTGTCGCGTCGCTCTGTCGAGCGACCTCCAATGCGAACTGGTATTCAGAGGGGTAGACGGGTAGCAGGAAGGGTTTCCCCATGAATCCGAACAAGCGAATCACAAGCCCTTGCATCAATTGAAAGATGTCTCCCTTTTCCTCCTTCACCACTTTGTCCCTTAGACTGATAGGCACCCGAGGGCAAGAACCCTTCAAAAAATGAATAGCAGGTCCTAGAAACTATTGATTAAAAGAATAATATGACTCCGTCCTTGCCAGGAGGGGAGTCCACTGATACACCGACAGAGGAGCTCCATCTTTGCCGCTTGAAGAAATGGCAATGTGGGGGAAATGCTTATGTACATGATAGAAAAATAACCAAACCAGGAAAGAGCAAGGTCCGAAGTACTGGCCCATCCCAGAATTCTTCATGCTGGTTAGCCACGTGTGCAAGGTCCGAGCCACCCATTCTACCCAGTCGAAGAAGACCGGGTTTGTGTTTGGCCTTGACGAATCTGGGGCATAAAACTCCCCTCGTGAAATACATTCGGCCAATGACACTTGCCAGGGGTGCACCGAAGCATCAGTTGATAGGCCCGTGACCCATGCAATGATGGAGAAGATGTCCATGCTCTTGAAATCCATCAAGGGGCGAGGCATCTGAGGAAGCTTGCCTGAAGGGAGCCCATCCTTGAGGTTCTCGCTCAAAAATTTTATGATATAACTGGAGCTGGTGAACCTCTCCATTTGTTCGCTCAAGATGACATTGCGAACAGAATAACCCTTGGGCGGCCCTTGTTGGGGCGTGAAAGCTCCTTGCACATCCTCTTTTAAAATTGTAAACAATTTATTGCCCGTGGCGTCCAACACTTGTCTGGTGGCGGGCTGGTAATTTTGCGCAATGGCACAGATCAATTTGGGACAATGGTGTGCGGGCAGGGTCAAATACCAGTATATCTACGAATAGTAAGTGGTGGCTCTCTTGTTCTCCATGGAGAGTCTACTTTTCATGAACTCGATAGTGTATCAGAGTTCGGCCACGCTCTTTGAAAGTGCAGTGTCCCTTATTTTCTCCCACCCATCAATTGGTGGCTCTTCAGGTTGTTCTTCTTCTGAATCCTCTCTTTCCTCCACAGCTTGCTTTTTTGGGCGAAGGTTGAGGTCGACCCTCTTTGGTCTATGCTTTTTCTCCTCTTTGCCCTTCTTTGTTTTCTCTGGGCCTGCTACCTCGGGCTCCTTTCTCTTTTCCTTAGAATTCTTCTTCCCCATTCTGGATATAGGCGACAGCAGAGTTTTTGATGCAGAGGGCTTCGACGCGAAGAACGGGGGAAATGCAGGCTATTAGCGAGGGCTCTTAATCTTGCATTAACAGTTGGCGAACACCCCTTTTACTGCTAAGGCTCATGTTTTATAGCCTTAAAAGGCAACTACCTCAATTTATGGTGCCTGCCAAAATTAAATTCGCAACTCGGACGGAGGAGGTCATTTTGCCATTTGATTGGCTTCACGGCGGCGTGGTACGTGGGCCCATGTGTTTCGATGATTTGCCCAGCATTGGAAACTTAACCCTCTGCCACCTCGTACCTAGGCGTGAGCTTTTCTCATAACTGAATCCTCTCGGGATGTGCCCCGCCACCTTTGCATTAAAATCACCTACCCCGAACGTTCCCCTAGGTTGTCGTCGATGCGTCTCTCAAGACACGTTTTAAATGCTCCCCACCTTGTGCATTGTTGGTTTGGCGAAGTGGAAGCCGGCGCTAAAGATACTTCACGGTGAACCTCCGGTGTGAGCTGATTTTCTATGCTTCGGGCCCGAAGTAGTTTTACCTCGTCGCGTCACTGCTTGCTTTGTGGAAGGTTAGCCTCCGAAGCTTGTTCCTTTTGAAAAATGGTTCGCTAAATTTCCTTCAAAAACTGCTTCGCTCGGACCCCTTTTTGTGAAGTATTCCTCACGCCTTCATTTTGATGTCGTTTGGTCTTCCGAGGACTCTTTCTTGGCCTAAGTGCTTCACTACGAAGCATCTCGCATCAGTCACTTCGCACATAAAGTTCCCGAAGGAGATTCTCGCTAAGTCCAGCGAAGCTGGGGCTTGTTGCTATGGTAGTGTGAAGTTGAACCTTCTGGCAGTCTTGAAACAGGGTATTTACAAAGATAAAAAAAATCTTTCATACAAAAGTAAAAACTTGAAATTTTTTTGTTTTGTTTCAGCGATGAAAAGTCTTCAAATGAAGACCATTGACAGAAATCGGCAAGATCTGGCCATCTGCATCCTTGAGAATGAAAGAGTTGGCTGAGTTTACCTTCACAATCTCGAACGGTCCATCCCAGAAAGCGTCCAATTTATCATGATTCCCAGGCTTGGCCTTCCAAGAGTCCCACTTCCATACTAGATCACCCACTCTGAAAGTGCGGTCGGAGGACTTTTTCTTGAACCAGTCTCGGGTGATCTGGGCATGCTTCGCGAAGCTCTGGTAGGCCTTATCGTGGTCTTCCTCCAGCTGCAGTAGCTGAGCTAGCCTATTCTCCATAGGACTAAATTCTTCTTCTTCATCCAACAGCTGCAATGCAAGAATCTCTATATGGGTTGGTAAGATAGCCTCCTTGCCATACACCAGGGTGTAAGGCGATGTTTTAATTGACTTCTTGATAGAAATCTGATCGGCCCACAAGGCCCGATCTAAGAGGAGGTGCCAAGTTCTTTTGTTATTCTCTATGAGCTTTCTTAGCACCCTTAATAGAGTCTTGTTAGTTGATTCTGCCAAGCCGTTACCTTGTGGATAGTAATTGGAAGAGACCTTATGATACATCCCATATTTGTAGGTGAACTCATTGATCTTGGCTCCAGTGAACCCAGGACCGTTGTCTGTTATAATTGCTTTTGGGATGCCGAACCGGGTGATCAAACCCTCTAGGAATGCAATGACGGTTTCTTGGTCGGCATGCTTTGTGGGTACTACTTCGGCCCATCTGGTGAAGTAGTCGGTTGCAGTCAGGATGAATTTATGCCCTGCGGAGGAGTTCGGTGATATAACCCCTATGAAATCCAACCCCCATTGTTGAAAGGGTGTTTCTACCTGTATCGGTCGGAGAGGCATAGGAGCACTTCTGCTTTGGTCGATGAACTTCTGACATTGCTCGCATCTGCGATAGACCGCAAAAGCATCGACGAAGAGTGTAGGCCAATAATAACCCACCTTAATTATCTTCAATGTCGTTGTTCTTCCTATGAAGTGGCCACCGGACAACCCTGAATGGAATTCTCCCAGGACTCTTCTCTTATCATCTTCTTTTATGCATCTAAGAAGAACTCCATCGATATTCCTAAAGAATAGGCCTTCGGGGCGTAACGTGTATCGGAGGGACCGCATCCTAAAGTGTCTTCACTATGAAGCATTCAAATGTAGAGGACATCTCCCGATATTGAAATATTCAACTATCTCACCGACCCAGTCCTTCTCATCCTCTTCTTGATTTGTGAAGCATCCTTCTACTAAGTCATCCCACTGACAAGCTGTTACTTCGGTCGCTACGCTCTTCGCAAGCTCCTGACATAGTGCGTGACCATGAACCAATTTTGTGGGTTTGATTTCAATGTCAAACTCCTATATTTTGCTGACCCAACCAGCTCTTTTGCTACCCAACTCTCCCTGAATAATGAAGTTGCGCACATCGGGATGAATGACAAACACTGTAACCCGACTTTGAGAAATGAAGTGCTTGAATTTCCTCAAGGATTTCATTACTGCATGCACTTGTCTCTCTATGAAGTTGTATTTCTCTTCATGGGGGTGTATTACCTGGCTTAGAAACGTGATGGGGCATTCTTCGCCATCTTCCCCCTTCTGTGTCAGGACTACAACATAGATCTCAGGTTCTCCTATAGCATATAGGATGAAATCTCGATTGTAGTCGGGGTTGGTCAGGACTGGAGCCTGAGCAATTTGGGCCTTGATCTCTTCAAATGCCTCTTTCCTTTCATCTATCCAGATGAATTCAGTGCCCTTCTTCAAAAGTTTGGACATCGGCTTGATGACTTGGGCGAAATCTGGAACAAACTTCCTTACGAAGTTGATCTGGCCAAAAAAATATTGTAGTCCTTTCTTATTCACTGGGAGTGGGAGCTTCAAGAGAGCCTCAGCTCTATCAGGATCTACGGTGAGACCCTTCTCCGATATCACATGTCCCAATAACTTTCCCTCATTGACTACGAATATGGACTTTTTAGGATTGATTGAAATGCCAAACTCTCGGCACTTTTCGAATATCTGTTGTAGGTGAAAAGGATGGTCCTCCCTTCTTCGGGAGAAAATGGTCATGTCATCCAAATAGATAACAATGACCTTATTCAAGAGTTCACCAAAAGCTAAATCCATGGCCCTCTGAAAAGTGGCCCCTGCATTCGAAAGGTCGAATGGCATTCGCTGGTAAGCGAATGTTCCCCACTTGGTAGTGAATGCGGTTTTATGTTGGTCTTCATCCCTAACCCATATCTGATTATATCCTGAGAAGCCATCGAGTAGGGAGAAGCGTTGAGCCCCAGCCACTGAGTGCAAGATCTGATCAATCTACGGGAGAGGGTAATGATCCTTGAGCGAAGCCTGATTCAGGTTGCGAAAATCCATGCATAGTCGTATATCTCCGTTCTTCTTTCTAACAGGGACTAGATTCGCTACCCAAGAGGAATGCTTTATGGGATAAATTATCTTCACCTCAAGCATTTTTAGGAGCTCGACTTTCATCAGGACCTCGATCTTCGGGTTAACAGGCCTTTGCCTCTGTCGAAAGGGTTTGATCCCCTCCTGCAACTCAATTGTATGTTGGATCAGTTGTCGGTCGTATCCTTTTAGGTCTTGATAAGACCATGCCACTATGTCAGGATACTTTCTGCACAAAGACCGGATCTGTTCTAACTCTTTCGAAGTGCAATCCATTCCAACTTTTATCGCCTTTCCAGATTCAAGCTCCAAATCCTGATACTGCTTCGCATTAACTTTGATCCTATGAGAAACTGCTCGATCATTTTGATCGAAGAGGCTTTCAAGAGTAATTAACCCTTTGGGGACGTGGTTGTTTTTCAACTGAACTAGCCCTTCATATTCCTCATCATCAGGGCTTCTTTTCTCAACTGTGGCTGCTTCTTGAATCATAAAATTCACAATCTGCTCATCATTGTCAAAAACTTGCCAATGCAGATCTCTGTCTGGGATAGAGGGCCTGTAAATCATCCTCACAGCTTTGGGTTTGTGCACCATGTCTTCTGCTGGAGAGTACTTAGCTGCGATGGATGCCAATACATCGGCATGTCTATTCTTCTCATGGGGAATGGACTGTAGATTGAGAGATTCGAATTGGTCAAACAAGTCCCATACCCTATTTCGGTATGCTTTGAGATAGTGCTTCTTTGACACGCACTTGTTGGTGACTTGATTGCATACCAATTCTGAATCTCCGAAGACTTGGAGATGCTTTATGCCTAACTTTTTTGCTTTCTTGAGTCCTAGGCATAATGCTTCGTATTCTACTGCATTGTTGGTGTAGCTCCAAACCAACCGGTAACAATATTCCTTCTGCTCTCCAGATGGTGATACTAAAAGAATCCTTGCCTCGACACCATTTTTGCATCGGGCGCCATCGAAGAACAATTTCCATAATTCTCCTTGGGCAGAGATCTTATCTTCTGACTTGGTGTGTTTCTCAGGCTTGGTGATGGCATAACATCCCATTTCTGTCTCTATCATGGCATTGAAATCTGCCAATGAAAACTCATCTTCACAACTCAGCTGCGCAAGGGATTCTTCAACCAGGTCCACTTGCTCTATCTCTTCCGCTATCACTTGTATGGGCTTACTACCTTCCTCTTCAGACATCTTCTGTACGAGGAACGTGGAAGGTTTCTCATTATAGATTTTGACCTTCCTCCCTTTGAATGGAATCTCTAGGTGCGAGTAATCCATGGATAGGTACCCTCCTAGCTTCATCGTAAACTCCCTTGACAAGCACATACTGAAATATGGCTCAAGGTCGACGACTACCACCTCTTGTATAACCGTGATCTGAGGCATTTTGTGTAGTCGGATAGGTATATCTTTGATTACACCTATAGTCTTCACAGGAGTACCATCCAGTTGGAGCATGCCATGGCTGCTTCGGGTGTACTCCATTCCTATTTCCTCGCACACTACTTTGGGCATGACTGTCGTCGCGGCCCCGAAGTCTATCATACAGTTATGTACAACATACCCTTCCATTTGAAGAGACAGGTAGAATGGAGGAGGTCTATTCTTCCCTATAATGGATGTGGATAGGGTATGTACTAGGGCGAGCGGTGCTAACTTTCTTGCCTTAGTTGTCTTCAAAGATTCTTGCAGCAAGTCCACTTGCCCGGGTAGCTGCAATGCGTCATATAGACTAATCTTGGCCGGAGTCTTCTTCAGCTCATCTACAATATTATACACTAGGGAGTTGGGCACCTCAGGTTCCCTTTTCACCTCATACTTGGTGTGATACTACTCCATGGCTTCGACCCTTTGTCGCTTGGTCAGTGAAGGAAGCTTAAGCTTCTCCCTAGCTTGTTCTTTAGTTTCCACCTGAGGTGGATTTGCAGGGGCCTGTTGGGCCTTTTATTTTACTGGTGCAGGCTGAGAAGCTTCGTTCGAGGGCTGAGAAGGTTGTTGTCCCTTCTCATGGTGAGTACACACCTTCAAAGGAGCCATTTGATCAGCGTCTACCTCCATCGCCCTTTTTCCTCCTCTGGTGAGGACTGCAACTTGCTCTTCTTCGCCAATTACCAGGTTCTGATCCATTTGTCTGATAATGTTGACCTGACCACCATGACTACTACTCGCCAGCGTTTGTACATAATGTTGGTGCAGCATGCAGGTGTTTTCTTCATGAGGATCATTACATGTGGAGCACCAATGTATGTAATCGAAAGTGCTCGGAGCTTCATCAATCATGACATTTCTTGCCAATGATCTCCCTTGCTGCACCGCTTGATCTTTAGTAAGCGCTGGTGGAGGATAAGACCTTCTTGGTAGAAACTCTTGCTGCGCTTACTTCTTTTTCATAATGGTCATGTCATTAGATAGGGTTTGCACTGTGGAGTTCAGGGACTGAACTTCCTGTAGTATCTTGGCTTGCATATCATCGGCTTTAGGAATAGGTGGCAATGGAGCCATCGTTGGTATTGGAGGTAGGGCGGGGTGTTGAGGTGGTGCTGGCAATACAGGGAATGCCGAAGAGACAGTGGGTTGTGATGTCGAGAATGTGGGAAAATGTATTTGTGGAGTAGCGATCTGAGATACGATGGGATTCGGGTTCCAAGACGAGATCGGGTACACGAGGGTTGCAGAGATCTACGAAGCGGTCGCATTTGCATACTAGGATTGAGGGAAATCGGGAAGTATGGGCATCGACATCCTTTGGGGAAGCTTACCCATAGCTATTAGATCCATCTCCGCTCTCTGGGCTAACTCATACAACTCAGGGAAGGTATTGATATTCGAATACCTTACCATTACACTGATATCAGGGTTGAAAGCCCTAAGGAAATAGTATGTTGTAGCTTCGCTAGTTGGCCGAAGTCCAACTGGTATCCTTTGCCAGGTTCGAGCGAACCTAACATTGAAGTCGGTGATCTCTTCTTGTGGATGTCTTTGGATTATTGTGAACTGATGCAGAAGAGAAGATGGATCGGTGGACTCATTGAAACTTCTCATTAATTGTCCGGCTAACTGGTCCCATCCCGTTATAGTGTCGGGTGGTAAAGATCTATACCAGTAGAGGAGCTTCCCTCTAAGAGATAGAACCAGAAGCTTTACCATGACTCTCTCCTCTGTGATGTCATGAATCGCCGCTAGAGAAACTATGTCCTGGATGTGCTCCAGAGCAGTCTTCCCAGTTCCATCGAACGTTGGGATTTTCTTCATAGCAGCAGGCGAAACTTGCCCTTGTCCCGCTAGATTTAGTGGTCCGGAAGAATTCCATGTTGGGAACAGTCTAGGTGGCGGTTGCTATTGCTGCTACTACATTTTTTGTTGTTGTTGTTGTTGTTGTTGTGCCATGTTCACACCTAGATTCCGAGAAACAAAAATTCTCGAAGCTCCTCATTGATTGCTAACTGGCCGACTAATAGGAATGGAGGCACTATGATGCTTCGATGAGTTGGGAGGATTGGGAGGAAAGCTAGCTATTGTGCTATCTGAGGTTAGCCCTTGTTCATCAAAAGTAGCCTCTTGCGAGGATGTTCCATGTAACAATGACTCAGGGGTGACCAACCTAGAGTGTTCCCCGAAGGCATCAATATCAAGTTCAAAGAACTCAGTTTCCTCTCCTCTATTCCTAACTCTCCATCTTGTTTGCATGAAGGCACAGACTTAAGTACCGGTCTCTACGACTTTAAGATTCTTAGGTTAAACAGAGTCGCCAGATGCTAGAGTCTTTTGGCAATGAGACGAGCATCGATTCTCACTACCACTCACAAGGTGAGACTGATCGGGTCCCACCGGGCGTGCCAAAAATTGTTGGTCATCAAATCTGCCCAAGAAAGGATTTTGGGAAGTGTACGCGCCCTAGACCTGGACCAACATTGAAAGGTCGAGAGGGAAGAGATGCCCCTCATGCCAATCTTCGGAGAAAGGTTGGCTCCTTTACTAAACTAACTGGTGTTTTGAGACAAGAGTGCAGGAAAGAGATAAAAATAGTAAGGGTGCAGGAAAGAAATAAATAGTGTAAGGGAAGAAATATTAATAAATTAAAGTGGGAAAGAACCAACAACACGATTTCTGGCTAATAGCTCGAAACAATAGCAATAAATACCAAGAATAAAATGAAATGAACACAATACTAGTCCTCCTATGTATCCTCTGGATGAGTTCCAGGATTACCCTTCCCCTTATGTCAAAATCTAGAATTCAGAATTACGATGACTAGGAAATGAGTGAATATAACAGAAACACTATCCACAAGCAGCATACAAGAGAACTATTACAGCATTTTTCTCCCCTATGTATCCTTCGAGAAAATTCTAGGGTTCTATCCCCAATCGCACACCTAAATCTAGAATGCAGAATTACAGTATGCAAATGAAGGAAAGAATTAACAGAAATAATCATAGAAGGCAGCATACAAGAGAGAAATTAAGTCCGAAGCTCTTTAGTATTAATCGTAGGGATTCAAGTTACAGTAGCTTTCTAGCAGAAAGTTCCCCCCTTTTCATTACAATGCCTAGGTTTTTATAGGGGACCCGACCCTTTGAGCCATCAATGCACAAAATTGAGGAGTACATCCTCGAAAATCTGAGAAGTCGGCTCCCGTAGCTCCCGTGACTGAGCTCTCAAATCCTTTTCTAAAACTAGCAACTATGACCGGGTCAGCTAGGGAAACTCACATTTATGAGCCGCCTGACTCATCCTAGGCTTCTGGGTGTGGAGCTCGAGTGGCCGCCATGTCCGTCGGGCTCTCCTTCTGAGATCGATACCTCTTTTCAGATTGCTAAAAATGAGCAACGAGTTCATCGGGCACGTAAAAATTCATTTATGAGGCACTTGATTGCCTCAAAAAAATACTCGAGCTTGGAGTGCATGCCCTTGAAGCGCTTCATCGATTTCTAGTTCATGACCCTGCTTCGCAATGGATGTAAGCCGAAGCAGATCATCTCCCTTGGTTATGCACTTCGCACGAAGGAGCTTCGCAAAACCGCTTCGGGGATGTAAAATGCCGAAGTAGATTTCTCTCCTCAAGATGGGGCTCTCCATCTCTCGTTGCTTCATCGAGAAGGCATGTCAAAATTTGCTTCATGAGGTTCTCTGCCCGAAGTGGATGCTTCACTGATGGGCTTGTCAAAACGCTTCGCCGTGAACCTTCTTCAAAACTACGGTTCGGGAGGTTTTTGGCCGAAGTGCAATTCTACCTTGGAAAAATGTTCTGCTCTTTACGGACCGCTACTGCTTCGGGTGAAAGCGCCTCGCACGAAAGCTATCCAAAGCAGATGCTTCGCAATGACTTTGGGTGAAGTAAAAATGGTTCGCCAGTAGGGAGGCCCGAAGTGGATGCTTCGCTGATTTTTTAGCGAAGCATTTTTTAGTGCTTGAACTTTTTGAATCCTGCTTCGCAAAACTTTTGCCCGAAGCATCGGTTTGGGTTGCTTCGGGTGCGAAGCTCTTTTCATTCCCCACTTCCTTACTTCTTTTTTTTTTTTTAGCGAAGTTGTCCTCCTTTTCCTACGAAGCTCCTAAACTTAGCTTGCTCAGTAGCGAAGCTCTTGCATATCTATTCTAGGAACAAATAAAAAGAAACACTTTACAAAAATTTTTATTTTACTACCCCTCTAGGCAATGTGACAAAATTGTCAATAGTTTTCATTTGTACTTTTATACTCATGGAATATTATCATATCATTATTCTAATGGATTTTTAGTCACATTAAATTATAGGTCCCAATATCTAGGATCAAATATAAATCAAGTAAATCTCATAAATTGCAACTCTCAGAAAAATATCAATATGAATGAATCTAGATAAAATTAAAGAACTTGAGGGCTAGGAACTGCAGGGTGAAATGCGGGTGAATCTGGAGTGCGAGGAACTGTGGGATGCAAATTGTGGGAGAAGTTGGAGGGTGAGGAATTGTGGGAGAAGCTGGAGCCTAGTCATCTAGGGTAGAGAGTGAGGAACCCATGTTTTAAAATTTGAAATAGCCTTTACCACTATGCAACACAAAATCTTGGTGCTAGAAGAAGTGTTTGCACTAATGCAAAAAGCAAAATGCTAAAGTTGTGTGGTTTTTATCGAGAGGACTACAAGTGAATTTGGAGCCATGATGTGTGAACTAGAGAGCCTAGTCGTCTAAAGATCACTTGGAAATCTAAACTATCATGCAAAGAGCCAACAATGAAGGAGAATTCATAAACAATAAACCCTAGGAGCTATAGAGTATAATGAGAGTATTTTGTGCTACTTACAGTGGAGGACTCAATTCTTTTTGTAATCTTGAGATCTTCAAATATGGGAAAAGAGTAGTGGGTTCGTCTAGAGTGTATCAATGCTTCAAACCCTTACCATGTATGTGGTGAATATTATTTCCAAAAAATTGTTGAAGCAAAGGAACACTTGGAGAAAGAAGATATAGGAGTGAGTGCAAGTTGGGAGTGTGAGCTGGAAGGAAGTGTGAATTAGGAGGAAGTGTGAATCGAGAATGAGTGCAAGTCGAGGGAGTGCGAGCCAATAGGGAGTGTGAACCAAGAGTGAGCCCCAATAGCTACTATGGAAGAAAATTCATATTTGAAATCCCTAATGGGAAGGCAGGATGTCCTAGTTAGAAGTATAGATGCCCAAGTTGAAGATAAGTGGAAGAGCAAATATATGGCAAGTTTGATCCAGGTAGCATATGTTACACCAGAAGTGACTATCAAGTATGATATAATTGAGCATGATATAATGGTTTCTAAAAAGTAGAGGGTTAATATGTAAGTTTCATAGATCCTAGCTAGGGATTTTGGAGATTCAATATTGGATCAAGTGGAAGTGGGATTTGAATTCAAATTACACGGTGACTTTTCTTCCTAAAGATTTTTTCCTTGTCATATTTTCTAATTCAGAATCAGGGATAAAATATTGAGTGGTGGCCCATGGTTTAAAGGGAGAGATGCCCTTCATTTAATATCATGGGATAATTTTTTTTTTGAGACATAAACTATTAAGAAGCTTTTGGTTTGGGTTATGCTTTTTGGACTTCCATATCAACTTATCAATAAGGAAATTTTGAAGAATATTGGAAATATCCTAGGAGAATTCATCAAGGACTAACTATTAAGGAGCGAAAGCATACTTTTTATACCAAAATATGTGTTGCTATGGATATTTTAAAACCTTTTCCATAATCCATTAAGAATAAGTCTAAATCAAGATAGTAGGGTCAACAAGTGGATTATGAAAACATCACATTTCATTATCACAATTGTTATGATACTGGCCACTTGGCAAGAGTTTGCAAAGTAAAAACTATGAAGAAAGAGACATAAAACTTTGGTCATGAGATAAAATTCAAGGCAAAGCAAGGAAATCATGCATTATTAGAAGGTAGATCAAATCAAGGATATTCCACTCCTAAAGAAGGGGTAAAGAACACCTATCAACAACATCTTATGGAAAATACCACCATAACTCACCCGGATCAATTGTTAGAGGAAATAAATAAGGATATAAGGGATGAGGAAGTACAATATGTAATTTCAATTTCAAAAGGAATTAAAGATGTAAAGGAATATGTGGAGGAAAATCCTAACATGAAGACAACATAAGAGGTCAAGATCTTTCTAGGTAAATCATCTTCATTTTTCTCAAGTAGTATAGAATCCTCTCCTGGTAATAAAATTGAAAGTGATATAGAGGTTATTCCTTCCATTTTAGGGTTTCAAGATAAGCATAATAAATAAATAAGGATGGAGGAAATCTGTAACAATTAAGAGTTTTTAGGGTAGAATAAGAAGGTAATTGCTTTGGAAGAGAATCCTTGCACCTTAGGGTATCTAGGGCAATATAAAGAAGAATGTGCTTTTGAGGTTATTCCTTGCTCTATAGATCCTTTAGCAAGACAAACCTATATATGACAAGTCTTACTTTGGGCAGTGTGGGAAGATTGAAGAGATTGATGAAGATGAAAGTATTGGTGAGAATGAAAAAAGAGAGGAAAACCAAAGAAGCAAAAAACAAAGAGAAAAAGAAACCTAGAAGGATATTGATATGGGAAAACAAAAGCAAATATTGCAAGTGTTAACAAGAAGTGGGGTTAAACCCACAAATAAAAATAAAAAATTAGAATGAAAATTATATCTTGAAATATTTGGGGCATGAATAAGAACCCTAAGAAAAGGTATTAAGAAACTCTCAGATTGTTATAGACAATATATTTATATTTATAGATATGGAAATTGGGTAACAAATATTTTAGCCATTCACGGTGTTGAATTTTATCTTGACAAAATTTAAATTTTAGAAGGCATCTATATGAAATGATATATAGGAGTTGATTGTGGAAACTCAGTAGTGAGGAAGATGGTGAATCTCTTTGATAAGAAAGGCAAATGAAAAATATTTTTTATAGAAAGACAAGTTGGATATGGTTTGATTAATTTGATAGAAATGTAATGAGAGCAATGTAATGTTTTTTTTTGTAATGGGAGTGACCCCCAATAAAGCCACACATAGCTTATTAATATATATATATATATATATATATATATATGAATGAATCACATTTATAGAAAAACAATATCTCAAAATAACAAATGACTCAAATACTATTTATATAACAAGTTTGAGTTACATGAGATCAAAATCATTTTAAATTACAATGCACGGAGCTTTACCTTCATAATATAACCTTTGAAGATGACTCTTCAATACTTGACTATTGCTCTCCTCACATATCTAGGAGATGCATCTATTCATATTCCACACATAAGACAAAACTCTCATGTCTCTTGTCTTTGCATCTTGCCACATACATGTGACTCTTCACTTGTATACTAGACACCTATAGATTTGACTCTTGACTTATATGACACATTGCACACTCTTACAGACTACAAACTTGCTCACTTTGTTACATGACACTTGGACTCATCCTACACATTAACACATACTTTAGGGGAAATATAAATCACACACCCTAATCTAATATTTACAAATGTACAATGGTACCATGGGGGTACTTTAGCATAGTACCAAATAATGTAATATTCTCCAAGACCCTCTATATTACATTATCTGGTTTTTGAAGACTTTAGTCTTCAATCTACTGTCTTCTGATGAGGCCAAATATTGCCTCATTTTTTATTATTTTGGACATCCTTAGTAGACCTTTTTGATATGTTTTAATGTTAATTTTGCTAATGAAATGCAATATTTACTACTATTTACATATTTGACTGTTTAGAAGCATAATATTCTGTTTTTACTAATTTTCTGTATTTTCTGCATAATTTTTGTTGATAAATAATGATTTATTGTGAAATATGTTAAGTGAAATCACGTGTGGAATATATATCATTCATATCATGCACTCTGAAGTTGTCAAATGCAGAAAATAGCACTAAAAACAGGTCAAAACTGCAAGCTGTGCAAAACTGTTTTTGACTGTTTTGACTTGGACAAATTCCAGCCAGATTTGCAAGGCTTGGGATTTGGTCAAATTCAACTTAAGAAAGCGTGTGACCAGGTTATTGAAAGACTTATAAGTCTGGTCCACCCAATGCTCGGCCAAAGAACCGCAAACGAGTGTTGAAAACAGTCATTCAGCGCTCGCTCTGGAAAAAATAGGGATTCTGCTCCGGAATAACAGGATCGCTCCGGAATAACAGAAATGCACAGTTTTGACCAAAACAGTCTCAGGAAAGACAGACAAATTGTAGGCGAATGATAGGGATAGCTATGTAAATCTGTTATGCATCTTTTTCAACGCAGAAGACCTCTAGCAAGTGTGCAATGAATAGATTTCATATGTAACCATATTCCGCATTTTAGGAATGCGCTTTAACAACATTCCTAAAATGCCCGAATTTGAATCATTCCACATCCGATTTAGCTGTTTTTAATATAAATAATCGGCTCCCATCCGGGTTGAGCTATGTAGGAAGAATTTAGATTGCAATTAGTGTAATTCGAATATTGTGAAATCAGATTTCGTAGTAATAATATGCAGAATTTTTCGCATGTTTTTAAATCAATAAAAAGTGCGCTTTTATCAATTTTATTTTATGATTGAAGGAGTGATTAGGTAGAACACCGGAGCTACTTCTTCACCTTCTTCCGAACCAGGGAGCAAGGGCCACTCCCGGGAGCGAGAATAAGGTTCATATCGGGTTTTCTTGTTTAATTCTGTCATAGCGAGAATAGCGAGAAACCTGTCATTTTTTTTGCATTTTTTTATTTTGCTGAATTTATTTCCAGTTTTAGAATTTGTAGTTACATTTTCATTTCGAGTTTATTTCTAGATCTGTTTCTTTTATTTTGCGGGATAGTTAAGTTTATTTTCTGCAATTCTAATTTCAAGCAACTTTCATTTCAGCAATTTTACTTCAGTTTTTGAGTGCATTTTCGGATTCGAAGAAGAGTAAATAGGTTTCTTTCACTGTCATTTCATTTTTGTAGTTTTATTTCAGCAAGCATAATTTAGTTTCCTTTCAAGTTATAGGGTTTAGAGTGACAGAAGAACCCCAGCAAACACTAACTGTTCTACCAATAAAGCCATTTTCTGAATGGAGTGTCTTACACCTGCCTGAATTGACTATCGTAAACAGCCTTAGGACACCTGCCCGGATTGATAAATAATGATCAAATGATGAATTAAACGACACTCATCGTCTTCAGTCCTTTACTCTGTTCAACTTTCTTTCTTTGACTCTTTGTTTTCTTCTTCTTCTTTGATCTTTTTGTCTTCATCTTTAATTGTGGTATGGTTGCTAGTGTGACTTCTAGATAATGAATTAGCAAGTCATCATAATAATATATCTTATACATATTGTAACTGAAGTCAACATATGTTGAATTTAAATCTATTGTATCATAGTTGACATCTTTCATTTCAATTTTCCTTTTTGTTTTTTCTTGATAAGTCTTGAAAGTGAGTAATGCCATGTACATCACTATCTCTTTTTCATTAGGCTACATGATAGCATTTTGGGAATTCCACCATGCTCCAAAAAAAAATTCATGAAGAAAGTTTGTGAATGTTGTAAAATTTTCATCTTTGGCATTTTTTAGAATTGAAGACAATATTTTATTCAAGTTGTCTAGTATATCCTTTTTTTAATCAAAATCATCCATCAGATTTTGTGTATAGAATTTTAATTTTCTCAAAAATTTTAAAAATGCATTTGTAATGATTTCTTCCATAATGAATTCTTGTGATGTTGAATACCTTATTTCTCATTAAATTTCAAATAAATAAATTTTCAATCAACTTTCAAAATTTCAAATAACTAATTCTTTTGAAGTAGAAATTCTTATGTCTCCAAAATTAAATTTTATGAACAAACATTTCTTCAATCAACAATTAAACAATAGTTTCATCAATTTCAATCTTCTTATAACTCCCACAAATGTTTTCAATAAATATCAAATTTTCAAATAATCAATTTCTAATTCAATCCTTATCACTCTACTTTTTAAATTCACATTTAAAAATAATTTCACTATATATTCACTTTCAATATCCTATGCCCTTATAAATCCAAATCAACCCTTATAAATAAATATTTTAATTCAACCTTATAGCTCCAATAAATCAAGCACTAAAAATGTGAGGTTGTCTTACCTTTATTCGTGTTACCACCTTGAAGTCCTTCTATACCACATCACCAAATTATGTGCCAATTCTTTTGATGTTACACTTTGGAAAGTTAAACACTTCTAACTCCTTTGCTTGCCTTCAGGTTCTTTGGTCACCAACCTAAAATTATTTTGCCCAAATTTACTTCATTTGAAATGTAAATTTTATTCTCAGGTTCTCCTTCCTACATTCTCTAATGGTCCTTGCTCATAGACAGGTCTTTGTCATAGAATATTATCTCGTCAAGCAATACTCAAATATTGTGCTCTTCTCTTCTTTGTAGGTGCTTCAGGTTTGAACCTTCATCTAGCTTCTCTTTGGCTTTGCCAGTATAACTCAAGGCTATCATTGGTTTATAAATCTAGTATTCTTATAATTGTGCTAGTATTTCCTTTAAAGTTTGCTCTTTGAGCTCACCAAGCTCAACTTTTCATAACTAACTATTTTATTTATGTTATGTGTGCCCACCAAGCTATAATATAGATATTTTAGAGCTCTTCAAGCTTAGCTTTCTCTTTTGTTGTGTGTGTGTCCACCAAGCAACAATATTTACGTCCTTGAGCTATCCAAGATTGACTTTCTCTTTTGTTATGTGTGTGCCCATTAGGCTACAATATTGACATCCTCTCAAGATGTTTACTCAACAATTCATGTCAATAATTCTCACATGAAATCAAGCTTTAAAAATTTTGATAGCAAACTTAATATATTCTTTTTCATATATATCAATCAACTAGCAAATATTTGTATTCAAATATATAAGTTCTCATTAATAAATTTCAATCAACTCACCTTATTTAATCAGGAGTCTTCAAATCAATTTGAGCCACCAACTCAAATTTTCCTTCTTCGCAAATCTTCAAATTTACACCAGAACTCCTGATGCTAGCTTTTATCAACTATGGCTCCACCAAGTTGATTAATGTGGCTCTAATACCACTAATGGCTTCTTAGCCAGATTAAATCATAGGTCCCAATATCCAAGATCAAATATAAATCAATAAATCTCATAAGGTGCAACTCTCAAAATAATATCAATATGAATGAATCACATTCATATAATAAGTTTGAGTTACATGAGATTAAAATTGTATTGAATTACAATACATGGAGCTTTGTATCCATGATATTACCTTTTCTCTTTAATACTTTATTATTGCTCTCCTCACATATCCAGGAGATGCATCCTTTCATATTCCACACATAAGAGAAACCTTTCATCTCTCTTGTCTTTACATCTTGGCACATACATGTGACTCTTCACTTGTATAGTGGACACCTACACATATAACTCTTGACTAAATTATATGACACATTGCACACTCTTACATATTACACACTTACATATTTTATTACATGACACTTGGACTCATCCTACACATTGACACATACCTTAGGGAAAATATAAATCACACACTCTAATCTAATAACTCACACCCTAATATAATATTTATAAATATACAATGGTACCATGGGGGTACTTTAGCATAGTACAAAATAATGTAACATTCTCCAGCATATTATGCACATTTGTGTTTGCCTTATTAGTTGGAATAGCTAACCATTTTGCTTATGCAATTACTAATGTAACTTGCTTACTTCACCTAGATCTTGGGTCTCATATATGTGTATGAATCCATAGGAAAATCTCACATAGTATTAGATCTTGAGGGAGAGAAGAATCTTGTTTATTTTTTGTCGATTCATCATAGGCTTTAAGGGTTACATTTTTCTCAAAAACTTTATCCAAATTTTTGGAGTCTATTTTTTTTTTTGCGGACTTAGAGGCAACCTGATTTGGGAACCCTCGTGTCCTTGCATTGCAAACTTGGATGCCACCTAACAACAGAATCCTAAGGCCATCTTAGACCCATGACCATTTTTTCCACCCAACCCTCACAAACCCCCACCAAGTTGTAAATTCTTGTGGCCATCTCAAGACTCATAGTCATTTTTGTTGCCCAACCATCATAGACCCTCATGCTTATCTTATAGTCCTTGCAACCTCCATTATTGTAGACCAACACTACCATTAACAACACCTCAAATCCCTATTTAAATATTTTATATTATATTTTTTACTCTCTTTTTTAGAACATCCATGATTACATTTGAAATTTCCTTGTTGCAGTTATTGTATTAAGCCAATATTTTCAAGTACATCCACTTGTTAAAATTTTGGTCACAATATGTAATCACACTATTTATAAAGTGCCAAATATTTTTACTAGGAAGTTTTCTTTATTAATTCAAGGGGGTGTTCTTCCTTGTTCTTTATACAATATGGTGTTATTTCCTTCTTTTTGCTATGGATAAACCAAATATTATGCTTTCTACTCCTTACAATTACACTACTTGGAAACAATTAATCTAAAATTACTTAAGGTGTAAGAAATATACAAAGCATATAATAGACATAAAACCCACTAATGCAAAGGAAAATTAGTGGATTGATAATCATGAGTAATCACTTGGTGTAATTTGTACATTTGTTTCTTTTGATCTTATCTTTCATATTGAAAATTGTACAACACATAAAGAGGCATGGGATACACTTGCTAAGTTGTATTCTCAAACCAATGAAATTAAGGGTTACCAAATACACAATGAGTTGATGAATCTTGATCCAAATGTTTCTGATAACATACAATATTATATCACCAAAATTAATTAGTTCAAAACATAGCTCAAAGAATATGGCATAGATAAAAAAGGTTACTCAACTAGTTTCGAATGTGTTGTCCAAACTATATCTTTGAGTATTATGTCTTTATTTTTTGGTTTTTACACACACTAAATTTTTATAGGTTCTACATGGACAATGCCATAATTTGACTCATTTTTTGAACTTCTCATTTGAGAGAAAGAAAAATTGATTCAAATGGACCTCTTGAAAGTCTCCAAGCCACCTGCACTTATGGCCAATCAAGCTAGTGGACACAAAAACACTAGTAATACTAAAAAAAGAGCCACAAAAGAAAGCAAAGAAGATACAAAAAGAAGTAACATAATTTATTTTTTAAGGAAGATGCACAATCCTCTAAGAGGGATTCATAGAAGAAAGAAAGAAAATACATTTATACATATTGCAAAATTTTGGATCATGAGGAACATAAATGTCATACAAAATAGATAGAAGGGTTGAAGAATATTCTATAGAAGAACAACATCAATCTACCATCATATATGTCACCAAGTCCCTCTTCTTCTTCAAATTCTAGAAAAGGGAAAGGAAAGGCTCTAGTTGTAATGGTTGAATCCTCTAAACCATGCATACTTGACTCAATTGCATCACACCATGTGTTTCAATAGAGATAATTTCTTAACTTTGGATCCATGTTTTATGCCTCATATTCACATTGGTGATGATACAACAATAGATGTCATTGGGAAAGGTTCAATTGATATAGGGGATGGTGCATTCCATGATGTACTATGTGTACCTAAATTGTCTACTAACTTGCTTTCAATCTACCAAATCACTCACATTGGGAAGGACAAGATAGTTGAGTCCACTCCAAATTTAATGGCAATCCATAAGATAGAGGATGACACACCCATAACAGTGGGGAAGGTTGATCATCAAATCCGTTTGTGTACCTTATCTCATTTTGTGTCTAATTACCTATCCTTTGTACTACTTACTCATTTTGACACAAAGAGTATGTTATGACATGAGTAGTGTGTCCATCTCAACTACCACTATTTACAGTAGCTTACACAACAGGATATGGTTATATGACTCTTTCACATCAGTTTTTCATATGGTTATACCCCAAATATGCCATGGAAAAACACCTTATAGAGAAATTTAACAAAGGGAAGTATTGGTGAGCTTTGTAAGTGTTGGAACTAATTCATAGTGACTTAGTTGGTCCATTTCCAACCTTCTCTTTCAACAAATGTCGTTATGTACTCACCTTAATTAATGATTTTTCCTACTACACTTGGGTCCATTTCCTTTGTTAAAAAGGTGAAGTCTTTAAACACTTTCAATACTTTAAGGCCCTTGCTAAAAGACAATCAATAAAATACATCAAGATTTTCCACACAAACAATGGTAGAGATGTTAGCTTTTGATCAGTAAATACTCAGAATAATATTGCCTCTAGATCAATAGTATAATTGCAAATATGAAAGATATAATAATGTTGATAAATCAAGCAAACTCATGATCTACTATATAATAACTCAAAAAATGCTAATGACAAATGCTCAAAATACTAAGAAATATTTATTGAATGAAGAGCTCAAAATACATCATACTACATCACCTTCCATTGCTTACATAGGTGACTCTTTCTCCTTCACCATATCTCTTTTACATCAATACATCTATATATATAGAATGGAATGTGACTCTTCATATGGAGGTTTCTTGGCCCTCACTCTTCCTATGACTCTTCATCTTCCTACTCTATTGACACATGTACATAGGGATAACTATGCACATTTACATTGCCAAAATATCATTGCACACTTGTGCATTACATTGCATAAAGTAAATCCTAATCTAAGACACCCTTTCCTAATATGTAGATGTACCCATGATGGTACATTGGCATGTGCCAAATAATGTAATATATTCCAACAAGAGAATATGTGAACCATATATTTGAGCAGTTCTTTTCTCTTAAGGGAATAGATCTTCAACATTCAATTCCATATAGTCCATAGCAGAATGGAGTTGTTGAGTAGAAGAATCGGTTCTTAAAATAAATGACAAGTTGCATGATTCACTCATGGTCTATCTTATTGTAATATTATTCCAAAGCCATAAACTATGTTGCTTAGATTTAAAATTGTATCCCTTACAAATCCATGAAAGGGATAACTCCTTTTGAAGCTTGGCATAGTTAGAAGCCCATAATGAAACATTTCAAAGTTTTTGGATCCCTTTCATGGGCACATATTCCTTTAGATAAAAGCAATGCAATGGAACCTTAAATCCAACCTTATATCTTTGTTAGTTATTTTGATGGTGTCAAAGGGTATCTATTACTGCATCTAGAGACTTATTAACTCTTCATTGAGAGTAGTGTACAACTCGATGAAATATCTCCCAACTTGGACTATCATACTTCACCTTTCCTCACATAGTATTCTAATGACAGTGATTCAGAGGAAGCTTCCCAAGCTTCACCACCTTCATCTCCAAGTTAGCATTCAAAATCTCCATCCTCTTAAACTTTGATACCTCATTGGGCCTACAAGACTCTTCATGTGGTAGGTACTTTTTTTGGAGATCCTATTGAACTTACGCAAATTTGGTCACAATATCAACACCTTCCTCATGTCTATATTACCTATTCTTCTAATCCATAATCATTTTAGGAAGCATTTGGTATTGTTGAGTGGGATTCAAAAATTGAGGAAGAATACAATTCCTTGATAAGGAATCATACATGGGACTTGACCCCCCTTCCTAAGGGAAGGAAACTAGTTTAATGCAAGTGGATCTATCGAACAAAATATGTTGTAGTTGAAACTATTGATAAGTTCAAAGCATGACTTATGTTAAATGTTTCTTTATAGGTGCTTGACATTGACTACATTGAGACCTTTGCTCTAGTCATATAAATGAACTTCATTTGCTTAATTCTTGTTATTAGTGTGTTGGAAGTATAAGAGATATTGTGTTATTATTGAAGGATGAGTACATATAAATAGCAAAAATAAGAGGCGTTAGGGTTTTTAAAGAGGAAAACCCTAACCCTAACCCTAATCATGAGGTAAAGTGCACATTATATCTAACATCCCCCCTTAATGTGCACTTTCCTAAATACAAAAGTAAACCATATACCAAATGATGTAATAACCTAACACAAATTAAAACAATTATGAGTTTCATGCTAGTATCGTGAATATGATCCCCCCTCAAGGTGAAACTCATTCAAAAGGTGTCAATATTTATTGAAAATGCACCTTTATACAATAATAAAGAAAGAAGTTGGGAAAATATAAAGTTTCAAAAAAAATTTGTAGTCTTTAGATGGTGACGAGATTTGAAGTATCAATGTCTCTATAGTCTTCGGATAGAGTCTGATGTCAAGATTTTGTAGTCCCTAGAATAAGGTGTTGAGTTAGAGTGTCTAAGTTTTATAGTCTTTGATCAAAGAAGAGAAAACACAAATGATGCTTTGCTGGTTAACATGGTTCAACTCATAATGTGGGTGCTAGTTAACATGGTTCAACTCATGATGTTAGTTTTGGTTAACATTGGTTGACTCGCGATGTTTTTGTTACAATGTTTTTTCTTCGAGCACCAATAAGTTACAATAGACTTGTACAAATGTGGAATATGATGTTTCCACTAAATTGGGCTCAAAAAATACTTTTTGATGAGTATAAACAAGACTATACTTGGGAAGCATAAAAATTTACCTAGATTTATAAGAAACAGTGTCTCGTTGGGAAGAAATAATAAGAGGGGTAATTTTTCCCTCCAAGCAGAATTAAATTTTTGAATACTCTGCATGATTTTAAATTTCCCTCACAAGGGAATATTTTGAGAATGTGCTTTCAAAATAATTACATGGGCCCTCCTTCACTACCATACATATTTAAATGATTTTAAATTTCCCTTGTAGGGGAATATTTTGAGAATGTGCTTTCGGAATAATTACATGGGCCCTCCTTCACTACCATACATATTTAAATGATTTTAAATTTCCCTCATATGGGAATATTTCGAGAATGTGCATGGACCCTATTTAATTAAGTGTGGTCCATATTTCAATTTATCAAATATACTATACCCCTCTTACTTTATCAAAGTCAAGGTCACTTTATCAAAATCAATTTAAACAATATTACACATGCCCCTTCAAAGACCCCTTTATCCAAGTCAATTTAAAGGCCCCTTTTACACACGCTTTCAATATTCAAATGAAGAAAGAGCATCGTAAATAAATATTCCATTGCAGCTTTTGGTAGGAGTGGCTCTCCTGCACGCAATATGATATGGGCCTATTAGGAGGCTCTATGGGCCTACTGAGGGCCTTTATGGTCCTCTATGGGCCTACTATGGGCCTCTGTGGGCTTGTTGTGGGCCTACTAGGGGTCTCTATGGGCCTATTGTGGGCCTCTATGGGCTTGCTCTAGTGCAATTGTGTAGATCACAAGCACATATAATACCCATCAAATTTTTGGAACTGAGAGAAACATCTACTGTGGCAAGGCGAAGAGCAACAAACAATAAGGGGGATTTCTTGTGCTGATACAAACTGATGAACCCCATATTTTCTCCACCTATGGAGTGGTTGCGAGAGATTGTGGGTGTCTCTATGTTGGCTCTTATGGGGAATAGGTTTACACCCCTTTAGGCTCCACACTAAGAAAGGATAAGGGATTATGCTGATTGCCCCCCTTGCTAGAATAACAACAACAACATAAATTGTACCAAAACAACACAAATTGAACCAAAAAAACATATATTGCACCACTTAGCTAGGTCTAAAAAAAAGGTGCAAAAAAAACTTACACATTTTATCACTCTCCAAGGCCATGCAAATGATAGATTCCTTACCTGTAGAATATAATGACTTCAAGGAGACCATCAATGGGCAGATTTGGGGGTTTAATATGGGAGGGAAAAAACTAAATCCACCACCATTATCATAACAAAACTAAATCCAAGAGGATTTAAGCCTTAAAAAAGGTAAATATAATGTCTGTATTTTGATACAAATCTCTAAAAAACTAACACAAAAAATACATCCATGGTCATGTGGAAACTTTCCATTTGATGACAATCATGTTCCCCTTTTTATCATGTGGAAACTTGTTATTTTTCTCATTTTTAAACAAGACACCTTAATTTATTGATAAGAGATCCAAATGACCATGACTTGTGTTTTAACATGAGATTTTTACTCCTTTGCTTCGATGATGGATCCATGACAAGGGTGGCTCAATATGCAATATGAAAAATCATGGAATGGCATAGTTTGGGTAGACCGTGTGTCATTGACAAAGAAGCATATCCTCAAGCACTGCATATCCTATAGTTGTCAGCGATTGTGGGCTGCTACATTTTTATTATTCTTAATATAGGGAAATATGCACTATTTTTGGCAACCATGGCCATGGTTACTATGTGCCACATAGTAAGTGGCCTTATTTTTGCAGAAAGTCACCCAACAAAATCACCCTCTATGCGCTCGCCAACTTCTACCACTTCATCGGGGTGCTTACAGTGAGATCTCCTTCATGGCTAGACCAACTCACAACAAAGTTTATATTCACCAATATCAACCAATAAAATGGTTGTATTCATGGTCCTAAGCATTTAAGCTTTAGGGGTGACCATGAATCTTTCTCCATTAGCTTTCTGGTTTCTAATCCACTTAGAAAGTGGAGAGCATACTCCCTAAGCTTTGGAGAAGGAAGGAGGGGAATTTTCCACCACCAATGGGGGAGGGGAGAATTTCCAAAGAGGCAATTCCCCCCTCAAGCTTTCAGGTAGGAAGGGGTCCTACTTTGATACCAAATGTTGGAAGTATAAGAGATGTTGTGTTATTATTGAAGGATGAGTACATATAAATAGCAAAAACAAGAGGCGTTAGGGTTTGTAAAGAGGAAAACCCTAACCCTAACCCTAATTAAAAGGTAAAGTGCACATTAAATTTAACATAGTTTAGCTTATGGCTGGGTTGTACATTATGGATGTGAAGAATGCATTTCTTTATGATGATATTTAGGTCATATACATGGAGCAACCATAGGAATTCATTGAACATTCATCATTGGTGTGTAGATTTCTTAAGTCTATCTATGGCCTCAAATAGGCCCCTCGGGTTTGGTACAACAAGATGGACACCTTTCCTCTCTCTCATGGATTTGTGAGATGCCATTGGGATCCAAATGTCTATATTTTGATGCAATATGGTGTACCACTTCTTTTGGTTCTCTATGTTGATGACATGATCATTATAAGGGGTTCCTCATCTAGTATTAGTAGAGTCAGGTATGCTTTATAGGATATATTTTCTATGACAAACTTGGGCTTACTTCACTACTTTATTGGGATTGATATCACACAATCTACTTTCGAGATTATTCTTGCACAACCTAAGCATGCTTTTGATCTACTTGATAGGTTTTACATGACTGATAGTAAGTCTACATTGACTATTGTTTTGTTTGAAATCAAACTAAGGAAATATTGTTCCACACCAAATGTTGATGTTGTAGACACTAAAATCAAGTAAATTCGATTAGATTACCAAGACAAGGTCTAATTGACACCATATGGCTGACTTGGGTAACCCTCAGAGGTTACACAGTGGTCCTAACCACTCTTGGAAGGTAACTTTTGGGAGGTTTTGGGCCACATAGGCATGACCGTCACACCTTGGGATGATCATAGTTCATGGTCGTCCCACCCAGGGACAGTGGCATAGCGGTCATCCCTGGGTGGGATGACCACAAGCTTTGACTTCTAAAAAGTTAAATTTGGACAAATGGCACCCAAAAACTACCATTTATCCTTCCTATTTGAGCATGCAAGACCTGAGGGTGCAGAATCCTTATGACATGTTGCAAAATGGATGCCAAAATGGGATATTCTCTTCCCCTTCCAATACATGCTCAGTTTTAGACAAGTCGCACCTCTTGCCCTTGCATGCCCATTTTCCTAAAGGCCCCCTTTGGCTATAAATTAGATCCATTTTCCACCCAAAATATAGAGAGGATTTTTGAGATATAGCAACAAAGTGCTACCAAGATTTCCCCTCACCCTTTTGTGCCTTTTTTCCCTTGAAATATCTACCTAGCGAAGGAGGTTCCTGAGTGATTCAAGGGGCGCAATTAGTTTGTAAAACTTAATTGTATGAGTGAATTTCATCATCAAATTTGATGATAACACTATTGAGAGGGTTTTTGACCAATTCACAGAGGAATTGATGGTAAATTAGGAGTAGAACTGGTGGTCATCCCACCCCAAGACGGTCCCCGTTCTATGACATTCACCACCATCCCTGCAAGATATGGTGACATATATATGCACAATTCTTCTACTTTTTTTAATTAGGCATATTCTAGGTTAGATTATGAGTATGTTTTCCAAATTTCATGCAATTTGGAGTTATATTGAAGGAGATATTGTAATTTTAAGGTTTTGTAGGCTTTCGAGGACCATCTAAGGATGCACATGAAACTATGATTAATAATGCTAAACTACTGACATGGGTCCTCTTAAAATCTTATTTTATGTGTACTGTCCAAGTTTGGTTTGATTTGGAGGTGTTTTGGTCCAAAATTTGCTTTTTTTGGTTTTGCAGGCTTTGTAGGTACACTACAAATGCGACATGGATTCAAAGGCAATTTATATCCTATTTTAAATTATATAATCCTAAAATCATATTTTATACATGTCTGTACAATTTCAGATCATTTGGAGTTGTTTTAGATAGGTGCATTGCATATTTACACTTTCTAGCTTATAGTTGCATGTATGGCTTTTGCATGTTTCATATTCTATGCACTTGCTATTTAACAAATATGGTTTCTTTGTGTGCAAGTGTAGGTTTTATAGCACAAAGGAAGGAAAACAAGATCAAAACAGTAAAGAACAAAGTAACAACATCATAGGTTCACCCACCTCAATTGTGGGTATGAGGAAGAACATTGGAAGTGCACACGAGCTTGTTTGAAAGGACTTGATCCTTGGGCACCCATTTTTGTAAACAAGTGTATCACACTAAGAGCCCTCAAGGGGAAATATATGTAACCATGTTCTGATTTATCAAAGGAAATAAAGAGAAACACTATTTTCTTGCACTTATTTAGCTTCCATGGTTGCTTGAATTTGTCCTTTTGCAATGGTTCATTAATACCATATATAGATGCATCTTGTTTAGCATTATTAGTGCACCGTTTTTCCCCTACTTCAGTGGTGATCATAGTGGGACCCTATCCCTATTGACTTAGTTAAATATTTAACCCTATTTTTGCCTTTGTTTAATTATATGAATTGGTAATTCTGGCCTGAAGCGGCCTCTGGATTGCTGACTGTCCCACCCAAGGATGACCACACAACCATCCCACCCTAGGATGACCATGAAACTTGCCACCGTCCCACCCTGGGATGATCACAAAACAAGAGATTTTAATTCTAAAAACAACAAGCTTATAGGTCACCGAGGTAAGTGCCTAAACCCTTAGTTTTCATTTTCGCTATTCAAATTTTCTAAAATCTGGTTTTTCTTGACTCCCTTGATTGCTTTAAAGGTAGAAAGATGGGTTTAATTTTCTATAATAACAAAAACAACAAAAAAGGGAAGAAAAACTAAAAATAAACTAAGTAGAAATGCACTTATATGGTTTGATTGCTTGTACCTAATGGGTAGGTTATCATTTAGGATTTGCATCTTGTAGGTTGCTTTTTATCTAGCTTTTTTGAAAGTAAAACACCCTTTTCTTACATTTAGTGAAAGATCATTGAGTGCTTCATTGTTTACTTTCTTTAAGATTAAAAGGAACCACACACACTTGCATGTATCACAATAACATTGGTAAGGTTGGATTTCATCACCAACCTCCAATTCAGACCGGTGATGTTGGATTTCACCTCCTTCCATCGGCTTGCCCACTCGACACCTTAGATAGAAAAAGGCACTCTCTTAATATGAGATAGGTCACTAGTGTTCAAACAGCCTCACACTGTTGGAATCGCTTGTCGATTCAAAGTGGAAGAGTTAGGCGAATTCTCCACTCATTGTGGGTTTTAAGCAGTGTACCCTAGACTCTTTTGATAACCTCATGTTTGGCACTAGTGTTCTTAGTCACCACTTTGGTTGATTTCCCTCATTCTAAGTCCAAAACATGAACAAGAAACCAAGAGCAACAAAAAATCTAAACACACAAAATAGCTTAGGGATTCACATCTAAAAATTAAAGGATATAATCACATTGTTTGTTTGTGTGCTTCTTTTATTATTTGATTGTTTGTTCCTAAGATTTAAAAGAGATAATCATACACATCTAATCCTTAAAAGAGATAATCATGTTGTCTACATTGTGTGTTTCTTTATTGTTTGGGTAATCAATGTAAGATCCTACCATCTAGGACCAAACCCTAATTTTTCTCAAAAAAAAAACTAAAAAGCTACTATTTGATTCTTCATCCAACAGATCAAAAATCGTGTAAATCGGAGCTATAACAAAAAAGTTATATTGGTTTTATGATTATTCTATTTTTGAAGCCGAAAATATGGAAAAACTACACTAAAACAATCATAGAATGGTCTAGACAACCCCAAAAATTGCCAATTTTGTTTTGTTATCTTAGTTAATTCCTTTTGCACCTCTCACAGAAATTTTGAGTCCTAATTCTTCATGCTTCAAAATTTTCCAAAATTTCCTAAAATTGGGCATTTTCCCACGGGCCTCGGTTGCCCAAATATTTCAAAAATATAAATTTTTGACCCAAAAGTCAGATTTTAGAGCCCTAGCCCATCAACTTGTCACACTGATAGTTTTGATATGTAAAACTTATAACCTTTTTTGAAAAGTCAAAATTTTCTAAAAATGGCAATTGCAATATGCATTACATGAAGTGGTGCTTACACCTAATACCTATAAGATGCAACAACATGCAAGGTGTTCAATACAATCTCAAATGTCACCCCCTAGACCTCCTAGGCCTAATCGTGACTTGCCTCCTAGGCCTAACATAGATTGCCTCCCACAGGCGCTTACCCCTCTTTATAGGATAGTTCAAGAAACACCCTATGGGGCCTACAATGAGCTTGAACCTAGAGAAGAATACCATGAAGTACCTTATAGAGGCATGGTGGATGACATTCGACCACTATGCAATAGGCTTGGTATCCCTCACCCTCTCTCGTAGGAAAAAATATGAGGATCTCGAGTCCTCTGAAGTGTTTAAAACGTTGCTAGAACGCATGGAGTCAATTGAAAACAATACCTCTAGGTCTAGGTCTTAGAAGCCCACTTTGCACCAATTTTGGATTCAACCGCTCCATTCTTTCGTACATGCCCATTCCTACCTAGAATAGTCTAAAATGCCCCACCTGGATGACTTTAAAGGGGAGGAAGATGCGCAGGACCATGTCACAAATTCTTGAACCAATGCTTTGGCATCCAGGATAATGATGCTTTACTCTTGAGGAAATTCTTGACTACCCTCTCCGGCCCAGCCGTGGAGTGGTACAGCCAACTCCTGAAGCATAGCATCTACAATCTTGACCAATTCATAGATGCATTTCTAGAATGCTTTACCTTCAATACTGAGCGAAAGGCAACATTGGCTAACCTCGCGGGGTTGAAGTAATATGATGACGAGTCAATCACCAACTATGGCAATAGGTGGCAAACACTTCTTACTAAGCTGCCATACATAGTGCCCATGTTTGAATTGACTGGTATATTTTCTAAGAGTTGTATTAAGCCTATATCCTTATTTCTATAACTCCAAAAGTATCCAACTCTTGAAGATGCAAGCTAGAATAATCGAAGACATCAAAGTTCAAGAGGGAGAAATTACAAAGCCACACAAGAAGGAGTGGACTAAGAATGCCAAAAACAACCCAACACAACCAAATTCGGCATTAATAAATCAATTTGTTATTAGTATTACAAGGCTTGTGCAACTTGCACCGCCTTAGAAGCCCAACTATCAAGCCACACCTAGAAACTATGACAACAATAATCAAACAAACCAAAGACAAGACCAACCTCATCAGCCACCACGACAATATACTCATTAATCAGAGCCCTTAGCATCGGTATTCAATCGATTGTATGAGATGCAAGCAATCACGCTTCCCAAAATCTATCCATTGAAACCTAATAAGGGTAGATCAAAGGCACACAGGAAAAATCTATACTATGTTTATCATCGATAAAGAGGCCATGACATCCAAACATGTTATCCCTTTAGAGATGTAGTTCAGGATATGATCGAGAGGTAAGAGCTTCTGATGGGAAATCCTCTTACTCCAAACAACCAACCAATAGGAGACTTCCAAGACCTATGGTCCACACAGGAAGCAAAAACAACACCTGCCAACCATGTTGAGCAACCCAATCAAGTGCATAACAACCCATCTCCCCAAGATTTTGTGGGAATTATCAGTGTTGGAACAGAGAAACAAGAATATCAAAATTGATCTACACAACCTGTGGCATCATCCAATGTTTCACCTTCACCCATCTTGTCTCATCAAAACATGGGTATTATTGATTATATTACAGTGGATAAAATGCACTCTGGGGGTCCCAAAGGTAGCATACCTTCCCCACCATCCACATCACAACCAATGAAGCATAGTGAGAACTCTAAAGGTATCACATCTTTCTCACTTTTGTTGAAGTAGCACACACACTGGGGGTGCCTAAGGTATCGTTCCTTCCCCTCACAAAGCATTCAAAATTCAAAAATAATTTAAACAAGCCATAAAATCCAAACAAATCAGAAAGCATCAAACTTTCAAAAACATTAAAAACACAAAAAAAATTGCATTTACATTTTGTATATACAATCATTTACTTGCATTGAATTAGGCATGTTCATCCATTGCACTTGCATTAGGATAGGTTGTGTTTACAATCTTACATTGCGCATGGTCTAGGATGCTAATCATTGGAAAAAGGACAAGCTCCCCCCTACCCAAAGAAATCACTTGATTTCATCAAAATAAGCAAAATCCCAAAGCAAAATAAATAGTGATTTTCATCACTCAACAAATCCTTTCTCAAAGAAAACAAAATATAAAATAAACAGTAATTTTCATCACTAAGCATGAGCAAGTATCCCACGTCAATATGAAGAAAAGAAGGGGGTGAAGATCTTGAATCCCTAGAATGGTCAGTATTCTGAAACAATCGAGTGATCCCCAATACAACAATGGGCTGAATGAATCTCGCTTGGAATTGGGGTAGTTCTAAGCAATTTACAAAGTGATCTAGCTTTAGGTGGCTTGTATCACCTAGTGGTCTAATCCAACTAAGTTTGAACTTAGGATCATGATGAGCATAGGGTGATCCTCATTACAACAATGGGTTGAATGAATCTCGTCTGGCAATGAGGTAGTCTTATGTCTCATCTAATATATTCTTTTGCACACACAGGGATAATGAATATCTTGGTCTTCATAACAAAAACTTTTATCTTTCAGGAGTCCTCTATAGTCATTATACAACTTTTGATTAATCAACTAGGATCTTTGAGTCTCACAGAAAACCTCAAAAATTTCCTAATAGCAACAAATCATTACATCAATCATATACGTTTACACATCTCACAATCATCTCATTTCACATATGGATGCTTAAATTATTAATTCTTATGATAAGAGTTATCATTTTTATTCATGATTTTCATACATTCTGTGGTGTCATCTATCAGTTTGTCAAAACACATATTAATTGCATTCCTTATGTTTTAAGTGACTAAAGCATACAGGTTCATTTACATTATATCATCATCATGTAAATAATGCATTACATACATGGCATTCACCATATCATATCAACATAACTTAAGTGCATAACAATTAAATCAAATTAAACATGCATTTAATATTCACCATTGCATTCATATATGCATACATAGTAGAGCATCTACACATCTAGATCACAACATCCAATCATACATTTATCATCTAGCTAGTACATGTCATCAATACATCGCATACATATAGCATATTCACTTCATAAATAGGCATTACATCCATTAATGCATCCATAAATCATAACACATAATGCATGTAATGGCCCAAAATCACACAATTGTAAATCACACAAACATTTTTAAACATCAACTGGGGCATTATTGGTATCATACCTCCCCTAATCAGCAATCAACCCCCAAAAATCCCAAAGGTATCCATAAACTCTTTGGTCACCCAAAATGTCCCAATGGCATCCACTAAGCCCATTGGTCATAATAATAACATGTGTAATCCAAATCAACAATTGATAAATTAATCAAGTTAATCGCATTCGTCTTACGAATCATTGTCAAAGACAATCATGCACCCTCCTTGCCTGGGGAAAATAAGCAAAATATCAAACACATATTCAAGCAAATTGAGCAACCTAGTCTCCTAATCACCATCAAGGCTAGGATTCGACTCAAGGCTAGGATTCGACTTAAACCTGGTCTCCTAATCACCATCAAGGCTAGGATTTGACTTAAGCTTTCTCTCCTAATTGCCATCAAGGCTAGGATTCGACTTAAGCTTATCTCCTAATTGCCATCAAGGCTAGGATTTGACTTAAGCTTATCTCCTAATTGCCATCAAGGCTAGGATTCGACTTAAGCTTATCTCCTAATTGCCATCAAGGCTAGGATTCGACTTAAGCTTATCTCCTAATTACCATCAAGGCTAGGATTCGACTTAAGCCTAGTCTCCTAATCGCCATCAAGGCTAGGATTTAACTTAATATTTCTCTCCTAATTGCCATAAAGGCTAGGATTTGACTTAATATTTCTCTCCTAATTGCCATAAAGGCTAGGATTCGACGTAAGCTTATATCCTAATTACCATCAAGGCTAGGATTCGACTTAAGCTTATCTCCTAATTGTCATCATGGTTAGGATTTGACTTAATCTTATCTCCTAATTGCCATCAAGGCTAAAGTGCAGACTTGAGCTCGTCTTCCAATTTCCACCAAGGCTGAAGTGTAGACTTGAGCTCGTCTTCCAATTGCCACCAAGGCTAAAGTGTAGACTTGAGCTCGTCTTCCAATTGCCATCAAGGCTAAAGTGTAGACTTGAGCTCATATTCCAATTACCACCAAGGCTAAAGTATAGACTTAATCTTATCTCCTAATTGCCATCAAGGCTAGGATTTGACTTAAGCTTATCTCATAATTACAGCCAAGGCTAGGATTAGACTTAAGCTTGTTTTTCAATATGCCAAATATTACCAAAACAAAGTTCCTTAACTTGTCGAAGGTAATGATTTTGAGATGCATGCCCTTTCCATGACAGGGCATCTAGCATTGACGAGGCATTCATTTTCTTTCTTCTATCAAATCTCATCAAAATTTAAAAATTCAAAAACAATTGAACAATAAAAAATTCAAAAACAACACAAAAATAAAAGAAAAGGACCTAAAACCCACCAAAAACAAGTCAAATATGATGAAATTCACTCAAGATCAAGATGCAACCCAAATTCTTTATGGATTCATTGAAAATTCTTTACTTCAAACCCTAAGAAGGCCATTGTGGCCTGACCGCCCCACGGGAACAAGGTATTCAACACCTTTCTTCCATGAAACATCAACAAAATCATCAAAATCTTCATAAAAATGCTCCATTCCATAGTGGGTAAAACTTAAGGAAACCCTAACCAAGTCATATGGGTCAAGCAAATTGTCTCTTTTCTCACTGGTCATTCCCTCATCGAGTCATCACTTGAGGGGGTAGTCATACTTAACAAATTCATAATAAAAATCAACAATCAAACACTCAATCATGCAAATTGTGTTTGTCCAACGAATCATTGACAAAGAAAATCACACCCCTTTTGGGTAGCAAAAAAGCACAAATTTCAACTAAACAAATGCTTGGCACTTTGGAAGCATGAAGGATTAGAGGCCTTTGCCTCTTCATGACTGAACAATGTCCAAGATCAAGTAAACCTTACTAGAGAGGTTGTACTTGAAGCAAGTTCCTTAGCTCGTCAAAAGCAAGGATTCAAGAATGCATGCTCTTTCCATGATTAGGGCATCAAACATTGGTTAGATTATTGAATAATACTAATAATTTATCATTTTAGTCATCTATTTTTGTGCAATGCTATGTTGCACACAACACATCTAAAAAAGGGGCATATGTAGACACTAAAATCATGTCACTCCGATTAGATTACCAAGGCAAGGTCTAATTGACACCATATGACCCCCTTGGGCAACCCTTAGAGGTTCAATAATGGTCCTAACCACTCTTGGAAGGCTCTACCCCACTTTTTGGAGGTTTTGGGGCACATAGGCATGGCCGTCCCACCCTAGGATGGCCATAGTTCATGGCCATCCCACCCAGGGACGGTGGCATATGCGGTTGTCCCTGGGTGGGATGGCCATGAGCTTTGACTCCCAAAAATTCAAAATTTGGACAAATGGATCCTAGAAACTGCCATTTACCCTACCTATTTGAGCATGCATACCTGAGGGCACATAATCCTTATGACATGCTGCAGAATGGAGGCAAAAATGGGATATTCTCTTCCCCTTCCAATGCATGCTAAACTTTGGACAAGTGGCACCTCTTACCCTGCATGTCCTTGCATGCCTATTTTCCCATGAGCATATTTTGGCTATAAAGTGGATCCATTTTCCACCTAAAATATAGAGAGGAGTTTTGAGATATAGCAATGAAGTGCTACCAAGATTTCCCCTCACCCTTTTATGCTTTTTCCCCTTAAAATATCTACCTAGCGAAGGAGGTTTACGAGTGATTCAAGAGGCGCAATTTTTTTGCAAAACCAAACCATCTGAGTGAATTTCACCACCAAATTTTATGAAAACACTATTGAGAGGGTTTTTGACCAATCCATAGAGGAATTGGTGGTAAATTAGGAGCAGAATTGGTGGTCATCCCACCCCAAGATGGTCCCTATTCTATGACAGTCACCACCGTCCCTGCAAGGGATGGTGATATATTTATGCCTAATTTTTCTACTATTTTTAATATTAGCATATTTTAGGGTAGTATATGAACCTACTTTCCAAATTTCATGCAATTTGGAGTTATATTGAGGGAGTTATTATATTTTTAGTGTTTTCTAGGCTTTTGGTGACCATTTGAGTATGCACATGAAATTGTGATCAATTTTGCTAATATATTCATATGGGTTATATTTAAATATTATTTTATACATAATTTCCAATTTTGGCTTAATTTTGAGATATTTAGGGTCATAAATTGCTCATTTTTTGTTTTACAAGCTTTGTAGGTGCACTGCAAATGTGACATGGATTCAGATGCAATTTATTTTCTATTTTCAATTAGATATTTCCAAAATAATATTTTATACATGTATCTATAATTTGGAATCATTTGGAATTTTTTTAGATGGCCCCATTGCATATTTACACTTTCTAGCATTATAGTTGCATGTATTGCTTTTGCATGTTTCACATTCTACGCACTTGCTATTTGACAAATCTGGTTTCTTTGTGTGCAGGTGCAGGTTTTACAGTGCATGAGGAAGGAATACAATATCAGAACAATGAAGAACAAATTGGTGACACCATAGGTTTGCCCACCTCAATTGTGGGTACGAGGAAGAACATTGGAAGTGCACACGAGCTTGTTTGAAAGGACTTACTCCTTGGGCACCCATTTTTATAAACAAGTGTATCACACTAAGAGCCCTCAAGGGGACATCTACGTAATCATATTCTGATTTATCAAATGAAATAAATAGAAACACCATTTTCTTGCACTTATTTGGGTTCCATGGTTGCTTGAATTTATCCTTTTACAATGCTTTTTACCCCGCGCCGATGATGCAGGAGCATCCAGTGGTGTAAGAGTGATCTTGCATCACCCGAAAAAAATAAAAAATAAAAAAAATTGTAATTTTTTATTTTTAACTTGTAAAACTAGTTTAACTTGCAGGAGATTTTTGAAGGTCTTAGAGGTCGAATTTGAGGATTTTTGGCTAGATGTGAGCCTTGGCGCAAAGAGACAAGGTTGCCCCACTTAGCTCATTTCATGCCATTTTCGAAAACATGTTGTAATAGTCAATCGGGTCAACGAGTGCAAAGTTATGACCTCGAAAAGTTGCCCCCAAAATTCAAATTTGATTTTTAATGGTTTTAGGTGGGAAAAAGGGAAAATAGGGTATTTGAGGGAATTTTCGAAATTGTAAAGGGGCATTTTTCTCTTGTATCCTTATTTTTGGCATGAAAGTAATGAAAGGTTTGATTCTCTGACTGGTTCAAAGGAAAAATACCTATGTATCATTTGTTTGGTGTTGCTAGTGTAACGTGATCTACACCAAGTGGTATTAAAGTGGGAGTTCTTGAGTGTGTAAACAGATCGCCGGACGTGAGGCAGTTTACACCAGGATCTGTGGTTAAGGTTTTTGAGAGAAGTGAGAAGAATGCCTCCATGAAGAAATCATGGTGGTGGGAGAAATATGGTGCCAGAGGAAGATTTCGGAGCTTTGCAGAGGCAAGTTCAAGCTCTGCAAGAGGAGCTACGTAGAGGGTTTGAGCCAAGGAGAGAAGAAGGTAGTGAAGATGAAGTTGAAGAAGAAGAGGACCAGTTTGAGGAAGAAGAAGAGGTAATAGATCCTACATAAGCTAGGTTATACAGAGCCATATCTCGGATTGGAAAGAGATCGAAGATGGAGGTTTCTACGTATTCTAGAAATCTTGATCCGGAGGAGTTGATTGACTGGATCAATGATTTGGAAGAATACTTTGAGTATGAGGAGGTTGAAGATCCTGATAGGGTCAATTTTGCTAAGACCAAGATGAAGGGTCATGCCAGAATATGGTGGAAGGGAGGGTAGCTAGATAGAAATAAAAGAGGAAAAGAAAGGATAACAAAATGGGAGCGGATGTTGGAGAAGTTGAAGAGGCGGTTCATCCCAGGTGACTATGAGTTGGATCTACTAAAGAAAATGCAAGGTTTGAGGCAATCAAGTAAGTCTGTCAAAGAATACACAGAGGAGTTTTATAAAATTATAATCAGAACAGGCCATTTAGAGGCCAACAAGGAGAAGGTAGCCCATTATATTAATGGGTTACGAGCAAGTATTCAAGAGGAGTTAAGTCCGGTAGGGATGACCACCATAGAGGATGCTTACCGGTTGCCCTGAGGGTTGAAGAGAAGCTGAACAAAAGGTTTGAGAGCAAGCAAAGAGGAAGAGGTCATGGTGGAAGAACTAGTGGAAGAACAAATGGAGGATGAAATGAAGATTATAAGAAGAATGGAGAAGATAGCAATAGTCAAGACCAAAAGGGAGATAATGCTTACCACCCCGTGATCAGAACAATGGTTACCAGAGAGGAAGAGGAAGGTCTGGATGAGGGTTTAGAAGAGGAGGATTTCGTGGAACCTATTTCCACTGTGGCGAAGAAGGACATCGAGCATACGAGTGTCCACAACACCAAGAGAGGACAAATAGGAGGCCTGAAGGTAATGCCCGAGCTACGGTCATTGATGAAGGTGTTGAATCTGAGCACTCTAAAGAAGAAGAAAGAGGAGAAGTGCTAATCACAAGGAGAGCCTTGTTGAATGAGGAGAGAGACCCAGATCAGAGGAAGAGCTTATTTTGCACAAGGTGTAAATATGCAGGTAAGATCTGTAATATTATCATAGACAATGGTAGCACAGATAACCTACTTTCAGAAGGAATGGTTACCAAATTACAATTAGAGAGGAAGAGACACCCGCATCCATAGCGGATTGCGTGGTTATAGGACCATAGGGCTTTGGTCAATGAGCAATGCTTGGTAAAATTTAATATTGGGAATTACCGTGATGAGGTCCTGTGTGACATCCTACCTATGGATGCTTGCCATTTGTTATTGGGAAGGCCATGGCAGTTTGATCGGTATGTAGTGCATGATGGTCATGCCAACACTTACTCCTTGACAAAGAATGGAGTGTGCCATAAGTTGAAGCCCCTGAAGGAGGTGGATGAAAAGGTATGTAGCAGTGCTAGAATCTATTTAGTTGAAGGGAGAAGGTTTTTGGATGGTTTGAAGCATGAGCATATGTGCTATGCATTAATTCCTAGAGTTAGGGAAGAAGAATGCAAAGACACACCGAGTAGATGTCTTAGGTCTCGTTAGAAGAATTTCTAGATATTATATCGAGATAATGTGCCTGAGGGTTTACCACCAGTGAGGAATATTAGTCACCATATAGATTTGGTACCAGGATCTAGTTTACCCAATAAGATAGCCCATAGAATGACTCCTGTAGAAAGTGAGGAGCTAAATAGGCAAGTCCAAGAGTTGCTGAAAAAGGGACTGATTTGGGAGAGCTTGAGTCCATGTGCAGTACCTGTAGTACTAGCACCAAAGAAATATGGAGAGTGGAGAATGTGTACAGACTCTCGAGCTATTAACAAGATCACCATAAAATACAGATTTCCATTGCCAAGGATGGATGATATTATGGACTATTTGAGTGGAGCCAAGTACTTCACAAAGATTGACTTGAAGAGTGGGTACCATCAGATTCATGTCGAAGAAGGAGATGAGTGGAAGACAACCTTCAAGACCGAGAGAGGGTTTGTATGAGTGGTTGGTCATGCCATTTGGGCTAACCAATGCGCCAAGCACATTCATGCGGCTAATGAATGAGGTATTGAAGGAGTTTTTAGGAAAATTTGTCATTGTCTATTTGGATGACATTTTAATATTTAGTAGGACCTTGGAAGAGCACCTGATGCATATCAGAAGGGTTTTTGAGAAGCTGAGGGAGGAGCAGTTGTTGATTAATTTGAAGAAGTGTAGTTTTGTGAAGAAGGAGTTAGTGTATCTGGGATTTGTCATCTCAGTCAAAGGTCTAAAAATGGACCCAAAAAAGGTGAGGGCTATCATTGAATGGCCTACTCCAAGAAGCATAACTAAGGTAAGATCATTTCATGGTCTAGCAAGTTTTTACAAAAAATTCATTAGAAATTTCAGCAGTATTTGTGCACCCCTTACAGAAACAATGAGAGGGGATAAGAAAGAATTTAAGTGGACCTTAGGAGCAGATAAGAGCTTTGATATGTTGAAGAAGAAGGTCACAGAGCAACTTGTTTTGGCACTTCCAGATTTTAATAAGGTATTTTAGGTAGATTGTGATGCTAGTGGTAGTGCCATAGGAGTTGTATTGAGTCAAGAAGGTAAACCTGTTGCTTATTTTAGTGAGAAACTCAATGATGCTAGGAAGAAGTATTCGGTTTATGATCAAGAGTTTTATGCTATAGTTCGGGCTCTAAAGAAGTGGAGGCATTATTTGTTGCCAAAAGAGTTTGTTCTATATACTTGATCATCAGGCCTTACAGTATATTAATAGCCAAGGGAAGCTAAATCAGAGGCACTTGAAGTGGGTTGAGTTTCTACAGAGTTATACCTTTGTGTTGAAGCACAGGAGTGGAAATTCAAACAGAGTTGCAGATGCCTTAAGTAGAAGGCAGTGTTTGTTGATAGAAATGAAGGTGGAAGTTGTAGGGTTTGACGAACTTAAGGGTTTGTACCCTAAAGATCCTAATTTTGTAGAGGCTTGGAGGGCTTGCTTGGCACCTGTTACTTTGGACAGGACTAAGTGGTTGGACTTTCTGATCCAAGATGGAATGTTGTTTAGAGGAAATCAATTATGCATTCCAAGGAGTTCAATGAGGGAGAATCTAGTCAAGGAGAAACACAGTGGAGGGTTGGTTGGACACTTTGGTCGGGATAAGACCATTACCCTTGTTAGTGAGAACTACTATTGGCCATAGTTGCAACAAGATGTGAGGAGGTTTGTGCAAAGTTGTAGAGTATGCCAGATGGCAAAGGGTGTGAGATAGAACATTGGATTATATCAGCCATTACCTATACCAGAGAGACCATGGGAGGACATCAACATGGATTTTGTTCTTGGCCTACCAAGGACACAGAGGGGAAATGACTCCATATTTGTGGTGGTTGACAGGTTTTCAAAGATGGCACATTTTATTCCCTGCATGAAAACTAATGATGCGAGTTCATATTGCAGGTTTATTTTTCAAAGAGGTGGTACGACTTCATGGTCTACCAAAGAGTATAGTTTCGATAGAGATACCAAGTTTGTTGGGTATTTATGGAGAACCTTGTGGAAGAAATTGAAGACAGATTTGAAATTTAGTTCTGCATACCACCCACAGACTGATGGACAAACAAAGGTGGTGAATAGAAGTTTGGGTAATCTATTGAGATGCTTGATAGGAGATAAGCCCAAGGGATGGGATTTGGTTTTGCCATAGGTGGAATTTGCATACAATAATTCTATCAACAGGAGTACTAACAAATCTCCATTCCAGATAATATATGGGAGCAGTCCAAGAAATGCTTATGAGTTGAGGAGGATGGATACAGGGGAAAAGTGCAGTGCTGAGGTTGAGGACTTTGCAGAGCATCTAAAGAGCTTGCATGAAGAAGTGAAGAAGCATATTACTAAGATGAATACTCAATATAAGACAAGGGTAGACCAGAAGCGACGGTTTAAAGAATTTGAAGTGGGAGATGAAGTTATGGTCCATCTGAGAAAAGAAAGGTTTCTTGCTAAAACCTATAACAAGTTGAAGATGAAGAAGTTTGGACCATGTAAAATCATAGAAAAACGGGATTCAGGCAATGCATATGAAGTGGAATTGCCAAGTGGGCTTAACATATCACCTATTTTTAACATTTCAGATTTGGTAGAATACCATGAAGGAGACAATGGTGAGGGACCAATAGCAGAATTGTGGAATATTCTAGCATCTACTCCAGATACGAAAGAGATAGAAGAGATCTTGGATACACACATTGGCAAAAGTACCAAAAATAGGTAGTATGCAGAATATCTGGTTAAGTGGAAATGCAGAACTGTTGAAGATTCATCTTGGTTGTCGAAGGATGAGGTTGAACGCCTTGGTTTTCTTCCAACAATAGAGAAGTGAAGGTCACTTCTCAAAATTACCCTGGGTGTCTGATGCTAGAGCATCCAATGGTGTAAGAGTGATCTTGCATCACCCGAAAAGAATAAAAAATAAAAAATAAAAAAAATGTAATTTTTTTATTTTATTTTTTAAAACTAGTAAAACTAGTTTAACTTGCAGGAGATTTTTGAAGGTCTTAGAGGTCAAATTTGAGGATTTTTGGCTAGACGCGAGCCTTGGTGTGAAGAGCCAAGGATCGCCCCGCTTAGCTCATTTCATGCCATTTTCGAAAACATGTTGTAATAGTCAATCGGGTCAACGAGTGCAAAGTTATGACCTCGACAAGTTGCCCCCAAAATTCAAATTTGAATTTTAATGGTTTTAGGTGGGAAAAAGGGAAAATAGGGTATTTGAGGGAATTTTCAAAATTGTAAAGGGGACTTCTTCTCTTGTATCCTTATTTTTGGCATGAAATTAATGAAATTTTTGATTATCTGACTTGTTCAAAGGAAAAATACCTATGTATCATTTGTTTGGTGTTGCTAGTGTAACGTGATCTACACCAATATGTAATTTTGCAATTCTTATACATCCTTTCCTCCCTATTGAGTTGGTTAAATATTTAACCCTATTTTTGCCTTTGTTCTTGTTGTAGGAATTGGTCGTTCTGGCCTAAAATGGCCTTTGGACTACTGACCGTCCCACCCAGGGATGACCACACAACCGTCCCACCCTGGGATGGCCATCAAACTAGTAGTCGTCCCACCTTGGGATGGCCACAAAATAGAATTTTTTGTGCTCAAAATTCCAAAAATAGCAAGCTTATAGGCCATCGAGGTAAGTGCCTAAACCCTTAGTTTTCATTTCTACTGTTCAAATTTGCTGAAATCTAGTTTTTCTTACCTCCCTTGATTGCTTGAAAGGTAGAAAGATAGGTTTTACTTTTATATAATCACAAAAACAACAAAAAAAAGAAGAAAATTTGAAAAGAAACTAAGTAGAAATGCACCTCTATGGTTTTATTGCTTGTAGCCTACCTAATGGGTAGGTTATCATTTAGGACTTGCATTTTGTAGGTTGCTTTTTATCTAACTTTTTTGAAAGTAAAATGTCATTTTCTTGCATTTAGTGAAATTTCATTGAGTGCTTCATTGTTTACTTTACTTTCTTTAAGATTAAAAGGAACCCACACACACTTTCATGTATCACAATAACATTGGTAAGGTTGGATTTCATCACCAACCTCCAATTTAGACCGATGATGTTGGATTTCACCTCCTTCCACCGGCTTGAAATCTTAGGTAGAATAGGGCACTCTCTCAAGATAGAATAGGTCACTAGCATTCAAAATCCCTCCCACTATTTTAAATGCTTTTCATTTTAGATTGGAAGAGCTAGGTGAACCCTCCACTCATTATGGGTTTTAAGCGGTGTACCCTAGACTCTTTTGAGAATCTCATGTTTGGCACTAGTGTTCCTAGTCACCACTTTGGTTGAGTTCCCTCATTCTAAGTCCAAAACATGAACAAGAAAGCAAGAGCAACAATAAATCTAAACACACAAAATAGCTTAGGGATTCACATCTAAAACTTAAAGGAGATAATCACATTATTTTCTTGTGTGCTTCTTTGATCATTTGATTGTGTGTTCCTAAGATTTAAAAGAGATAATCATACACATCTAATCCTTAAAAGAGATAATAATATTGTCTACTTTGTGTGTTTCTTTATTGTTTGGGTAATCGACCACCCACCTTCCGAAAAAAATTAAAAATCTACTTTTTTATTCTACATCCAATGGATCGAAAATCATGCAAATTGGACCTATAACGAAAAAGTTATGTTGGTTTTATGATTACTCTATTTTTGAAGATGAAAATAGGGAAAAACTACACTAAAACGATCATAGAATGGTCTAGACAACCCCAAAAATTGCCAATTTCGTTTTGTTGTCTTATTTAACCCCTTCTGCACCTCTCACAGAAATTTTGAGTCCTAACTCTTTATTTCTCAAAATTTCCCAAAAATTCCTAAAAGTGGGCATTTCCCCATGGGCCCCGGTTGGCCAAATATTTCAAAAATATAAATTTTTGACCCAAAGTCAAATTTTGGAGCCCTAGCCCATTGTGATCATCTCATCACATTGATCATTTTGATATATAACACTTATAACATTTTTTGAAAAGTCAAAATTTTCTAAAAATGGTCGATGGACCCTCCTTTTATGGATTTGGTCCAAATGCGGTTGAAAACAAGACCTCCAATTTAGAGAGAGATTCAAGCTCCATAACCAGTGAATATCTCCAAATAAGTCTAGAGTACATGCCCATCCCTGAATGGCATCCCAAGTTTTATCATAACAACAATACCATCCTCATGGGGGTAAACCTTTGAGATACCCTTACTAGGGAAGCACCCATAGGTCCTCTAGGAAACCTTCTTGACTTGGATACCCTGATATAATTATATATAATGAATAATACACACATTGAGGGGTCTAGTAGGTCAATATCATGGATTCACATCCCATATTGCTCTATACATCAATCGAAATATGAGCATGAGAGTACACCATGGCCTAGCTTGGATGAGAAAACCACCCCATCTAAGCTAGCAAGTCACCCCCATACTCCTCGTAGAGAGCACTCAACATACACACGTGCTTCTGTGCAGCCTGAATATACAAAGCTTACATCAAAAACTAAATATGAAGCTCTCCTCATAGATGAGGAAGAAGACCCAAGTCATCATCCTACTCCTTGTGAAGAGTACTTGGTGCAACCACATGATGGCTCTACATCATCGAACTATACATATTTGATTCATAAACAAGAGTCTTAGGTCAATGTAACCTTTAGGGAGCATGGAAAACAAGCAATAGATCCTACTAGGGAGGAACAACATGATAAACCCATTCGTATTTCAATTACAAGGGCACACAAACCCCATACAACTGAGCAACGAAATCTTATTCATCAGGCACTTAGGCTAAATCTTAACAGATAACAATATACGAATCAACTCCCATTGGATCAATAACAAAGAAATAAAAAATGGGTGGACTCACAATGAGTACACCTACAAAGGTTGTATCAACAAAAGATACAAGAACAACAAAAGATACAACAAGAGCAATTGCAATATGCATTACTTGAAGTGGTGCTTACACCTAGCATGTATAAGATGCAACAACACACAAGGTTTCCAATACAATCTCAAATGTCGCCCCCTAGACCTCCTAGGCCTAATAGGGACTTGTCTCCTAGGCCTAACATAGATCGCCTCCCACATGCGCTTATCCCTCCTTATAGGCTAGTTCAAGAAACACCCTATTGGGCCTACAATGAGCTTGAACCTAGAGAAGAATACCATGAAGCACCTTATATATGCATGGTGATGAAATTAAACCGCTATGTAATAGGCTTGGTATCCCTCGCCCTCCCCACAGGGCCAGAAAAAATATGAGGATCTCGAGTCCTCTGAAGCGTTTAAAGCATTGCTAGAACACATGGAGTCAATTGAAAACAGACCTCTAGGTCTGGGTCTCAAAAGCCCACTTTGTGCTAGTTATGGAGTCAATCGTTCCATCCTTCCATATCTAACCCTTCCTATATAGAACAGTTTAAAATGCCCCACTTGGCTAACTTTAAAGGGGAGGAAGATGCGCAGGAGCATGTCACCAAATTCTTGAACCAATGCTTTGGCATCCAGGATAATGATGCTTTACTCTTGAGGACATTCTTGACTACCCTCTTCAGCCCAGTCATGGAGTGGTACAACCAACTCTGAAAGCATAGCATCTACAATCTTGACCAATTCATAGACGCGTTTCTAAAATGCTTCACCTTCAACACTGAGTGAAAGGCAACACTGGCTAACCTTGCAGGGTTGAAGCAATATGATGACGAGTCAATCACCAACTATGGAAATAGGTGGTAAACGCTTCTTGCTAAGCTATCATACATACTACCCATGTTTGAATTGATTGGCATGTATTCTAAGAGTTTTTTGAAGCCTATCTCCTTGTTGCTACAACTCCAACAGTATCCAACTCTTGAAGATGCTCTAGCGCAAGTTAGAATAATCAAAGACATCAAAATTCAAGAGGGAGAAATTGTGAAGCCACGCAAGAAGGGGTGGACTAAGAATACCAAAAACAACCTGACACAACCAAATATAGAATTAATCAATCAAGTTGTTATTACTATTCCAAGGCCTGTGCAACCCGTGCCGCCTTAGAAACCCAACTATCAAGTCATACCTGGAAACTATGACAACAACAATCAAATAAACCAAAGACAAGACCAACCTCATCGACCACCACAACAATATACTCATTTTTCAAAGCCCTTAGCATCGATCTTCAATCGATTGTATGAGGTGCAAGCAATTATGCTTCCCAAAATCCATCCATTGAAACCTAATAAGCGTAGATCAAAGGCACACAAAAAAAATCTATACTGTGTTTACCATCGACAAAGAGGCCATGACATCCAAACATGTTATCCCTTTAGAGATGTAGTTCAGGATATGATCGAGAGGCAAGAGATTTCGATGGGCAATCCTCTTGCTCTAAACTACCGACCAATAAGAGACTTCCAAGACCTTTGTCCCACACACGAAGCAAAAACAACACCTATAAACGATGTTGAGCAACCCAATCAAGTGCATAATAACCCACCTCCCCAATATTTTATGGGAATAATCAATGTTGTAACAGAGAAACAGGAGTATCAAAATTGATCTACACAACCTATGACATCATCCAATGTTTCACCTTCACCCATATCATCTCATCGGAACATGGGCATTGCTAACTATATTGCAGTGGATAAAATGCATGTTGGGGTCCCAAAGGTAGCATACCTTCCCCACCATCCACATCACAACCAACAAAGCATAGTGAGAACTCTAAAGGTATCACACCTTTCTCACTTTCATTGAAGTAGCACACACATTGGGGGTGCCTAAGGTATCGTGCCTTCCCCTCACAAAGCATTCAAAATTAAAAAACAATTTAAACAAGCCATAAAATACAAACAAATTAGAAAGCATCAAACTTTCAAAAACATTAAAAACACAAAAAAAATGCATTTACATTTTGCATATACATTCATTTACTTGCATTGCATTAGGCATGTTCATCCATTGCATTTGCACTAGGATAGGTTTTATTTAAAATCTTACAAATGACACCATCAACATACATCAACACAACCCCTTCTTGTTGCTATAAGGAATATACTAGGGTTTTTCGATCATTCAGCCATACCTAGTGATCTTCTCAGATTTTGTAGAAATCTATCTTCACTTTTAGAAGATGAGGTCTAGTTCTGATAGCACCTAGCATATATAAAAATCCTATCACTAATCAAACACTAATAATCCTATTTTGAACAAGGGAAAGATGAACACTACAAAATGGTCCTGGTCACCTTAAGTGAAAGGTTTTCACTTGCTCATCTTGTGATGAGCATGGTCTAGGATGTTGATCATTGGCAAAAGGACAAGCTTCCCCCTACCCAAAGAAATCCCAAAGCAAAATAAACCATGATTTTCATCACTCAACAAATCCCTTTCTCAAAGAAAACAAAATAGAAAATAAACAATGATTTTCATCACTAAGCATGAGCAAGTATCCCACATCAATGTGAAGAAAAGAAGGGGTGAAGAGCTTGAATCCTTGGAATGGTCAGTATTCTGAAACCATCGAGTGATACCCAATACAACAATGGGTTGAATGAATCCCTCCTAGAATTGGGGTAGTTCTAAGCAATTTACAAAGTGATCTAGCTTTAGGTGGCTTGTATCACCTAGTGGTCTAATCCAACTAAGTCCAAACTTAGGATCATGATGAACATAGGGTGATCCTCATTACAACAATGGGCAGAATGAATTTCGCCTGGCAATGAGGTAGTCTTATGTCTCATCTAATATATTCATTTGCACACACAGGGATAATGAATATCTTGGTCTTCATAACAAGAAATTTTATCTTTTAAGAGTCCTCTATAGTCATTATACAACTTTTGATTAATCAACTAGGGTGTTTGAGTCTCACGGAAAACCTCAAAATTTTCCTAATAGCAACAAATCATTACATCAACCATACGCATTTACACATCTTACAATCATCTCATTTCACATATGGATGCTTAAATGATTAAATCTTATGATAAGAGTTATCATTTTCATTCATGATTTTCATACATTTTGTGGTGTCATCTATCAGTTTGTCAAAACATATATTAATTACATTCCTTATGTTTTCAGTGACTAAAGCATACAGGTTCATTTATATTAGATCATCATCATGTAAATATTGCATTACATACATGGTATTCACCATATCATATCAACATAACTTAAGTGCATAACAATTGAATCAAATTAAACATGCATTTAACATTCAACATTGCATTCATATATGCATACGTAGTAGAGCATATACACATCTAGATCACAACATCCAATCATACATTTATCATCTAGCTAGTGCATGTCATCAATACATCGCATATATATAGCATATTCACTTCATCAGTAGGTATTACATCCATTAATGTATCCATAAATCATAACACATAATGCATATAATGGTCCAAAATCACACAATTGCAAATCACACAAACATTTTTAAACATCAACCGAGGCATTATTGGTATTATATCTCCCCTAATCAGCAATCAAACAGCTAAGCAAACAACCCCAAAAGCCCCAAAGGTATCCATAAACCCTTTGGTCACCCAAAATACCCCAATGGAATCCACTAAGCCCATTGGTCATAATAATAACATGTATAATCCAAATCAACAATTGATAACTTAATCAAGTTAATCACATTCATCTTATGAATCATTGCCAAAGACAATCATGCACCCTCCTTGCTTGGGACAAATAAGCAAAATATCAAACACAGATTCAAGCAAACCGAGCAGCCTAGTCTCCTAATCGCCATCAAGGCTAGGATTCGACTTAAGCTTGGTCTCCTAATTGCCATTAAGGCTAGGATTTGACTTAAGATTTCTCTCCTAATTGCCATCAAGGCTAGGATTCAACTTAAGCTTATCTCCTAATTGCCATCAAGGCTAGGATTCAACTTAAGCTTATCTCCTAATTGCCATCAAGGCTAGGATTCAACTTAAGTCTGGTCTTCAAATTGCCATCAAGGCTAGGATTTGACTTAAGCTTTCTCTCCTAATTGCCATAAAGTCTAGGATTGAACTTAAGATTTCTCTCCTAATTGCCATCAAGGCTAGGATTCGACTTAAGCTTATCTCCTAATTGCCATCAAGGCTAGGATTCGACTTAAGCTTATCTCCTAATTGCCATCAAGGCTTGGATTTTACTTAATTTTATCTCCTAATTGCCATCAAGGCTAAAGTGCAGACTTGAGCTCGTCTTCCAATTGCCACCAAGGCTAAAGTGTAGACTTGAGCTCATCTTCCAATTGCCACCAAGGCTAAAGTGTAGACTTGAGCTCATCTTCCAATTGCCATCAAGGCTAAAGTGTAGACTTGAGATCATCTTCCAATTGCCACCAAGGCTAAAGTGTAGACTTAAGCTTATCTCCTAATTGTCTTCAAGGCTAGGATTTGACTTAAGCTTGTCTCCTAATTGCTGCCAAGGCTAGGATTAGACTTAAGCTTATTTGCCAATATGCCAAAGATTACCAAAATCAAGTTCCTTAACTTGTCAGAGGTAATTATTATGATATGCATACCCTTTCCATGACTAGGGCATCTAGCATTGACGAGGTATTCATTTCCTTTCTTCTATAAAATCTCATAAAAAATCAAAATAATTAAAAAATAATTGAATAACAAAAAATTCTAAAACAACACAAAAATCAAAGAAAATGGCCTAAAACCCACCAAAAACAAGTCAAATCTGATGGAATTCACTTAGGATCAAGATGCAACCCAAATTATTTATGGATGCATTGAAAATTCTTTACTTCAAACCCTAAGAAGGCCATTGTGGCCAGACCGTCCCATGAGAATGAGGTATTCAACTCCTTTCTTCCATGAAATATCAACAAAATCATCAAAATCTTCACAAAAATGCTCCATTCCATGGTGGGTAAAACTGAAGGAAACCCTAACAAAGTCATATGGGTCAAGCAACTCGTCGCTTTTCTCACTATCATTCCCTCATTGAGTCATCACTTGAGGGGGTAGTCATACTTAACAAATTCATAATCAAAATCAACAATCAAACACTCAATCATGCAAATTGTGTTTATCCAACGAATCATTGACAAAGAAAATCACACCCCTTCTTGGGGAAGCAAACAAGCACAAATTTCAACTAAACAAATGCTTGGCACTTTGGAAGCATGAAGGATCATAGGCCTTTGCCTCTTCATGACTGAACAATGCCCAAGATCAAGTAAACCTTACTGGAGAGGTTGTACTTGAAGCAAGATTCTTAGCTCGTCAAAAGCATGGATTCAAGAACACATGATCTTTCTATGATTGGGGCATCAAAATTTGGTTAGATTATTGAATAATCCTAATCATTTAGCATTTTAGCCATCTATTTTTTCTCAACTTTGTGTTGCACACAACGCATCTCAAAAAGGGGCATATGTAGACACTAAAATCATGTAAATCTGATTAGATTACCAAGGCAAGGTATAATTGACACCATATGATCCATATGGGCAACCCTTAAAGGTTATACAATGGTCCTAACATTTCTTGGAAGGCTCTACCCCACTTTTGGGAGGTTTTGGGCCTCATAGACATGACCGTCCCACCCTGGGACGGTCATAATTCATGGCCATCCCACCCAGGGATGGTGGCATAGCGATCGTCCCTAGGTGGGACGACCACAAGATTTGACTCCCAAAAAGTCAAATTTAGATAAATGGCACCTAAAAATTACTATTTATCCCACCTATTTGATCATGCAAGACTTGAGGGCACACAATCCTTATGACATACTGTAGAATGGAGGCCAAAATGGGAGATTCTCTTCCCCTTCCAATACATGCTCAGTTTTAGACAAGTGGCACCTCTTGCCCTGCATGCCCTTGCATGCCCATTTTTCCAAAGGCCCATTTGGCTATAAAGTGGATCCATTTTCCACCCAAAATATAGAGAGGAGTTTTGAGATATAGCAACGAAGTGTTGCCAAGATTTTCCCTCACCCTTTTGTGCCTTTTTTCCCTCGAAATCTCTACCTAACGAAGGAGGTTTTCGAGTGATTCAAGGGGTGCAATTAGTTTGCAAAACCAATTTTTCTGAGTGAATTTCACCACCAAAATTGATGACACTACTATTGAGAGGGTTTTTGACCAATTCACAGAGGAATTGGTGGTAAATTAGGAGCAGAACTGGTGGCCGTCCCATCCCAAGACGATCCCCATTCTATGACAGTCACCATCATACCTGCAAGGTATAGTGATATATTTGTGCACAATTTTTCTACTATTTTTAATTAGGCATATTGTAGGTTAGATTATGAGCATGTTGTCCAAATTTCATGCAATTTGGAGTTATATTGAAGGAGATATTGCAATTTTAAGGTTTTGCAAGCTTATGAGGACCATCTGAGGATGCACATGAAATTGTGATTGATATTGCTAATCCACTAACATGGGCCCTCTTAAAATATCATTTTATGCGTATTGTCCAAGTTTTGTTTGATTTGGAGGTGTTTTGGTCCAAAAATTACTTGTTATGGGTTTTGCAGGCTTTGTAGGTACATTGCGAATGCGACATGGATTCAAAGGCAATTTCTGTCTTGTTTTTGATTATATATTCCCAAAATCATATTTTATGCATATATTTACAATTTTAGATCATTTGGAGTTGTTTTAGATAGGTGCATTGCATATTTACACTTTATAGCTTATAGTTGCATGTATGGATTTTGCATGTTTCATATTCTACACACTTGCTATTTAACAAATCTGGTTTTTTTGTGTGCAGATGCAGGTTTTACAATGCATGAGGAAGGAATACAATATTAGAACAACGAAGAATGAAGCAACGACATCATAGGTTCGCCCACCTCAATTGTGGGTATGAGGAAGAACATTGGAAGTGCACATGAGCTTGTTTGAAAGGACTTGATCCTTGGGCACCCATTTTTGTAAACAATTGTATCACATTAAGAGCCCTCAAGGGGACATCTATGTAACCATGTTCTGATTTTCAAAGGAAATAAAGAGAAACACCATTTTCTTGCACTTATTTGGCTTCCATGGTTGCTTGAATTTGTCCTTTTGCAATGGTTGATTAATACCAGATATAGATGCATCTTGTTTAGCATTCTTAGGTGCATTGTTTTTCCCCTAATTTAGATGCCACTTTGTATAGTCAACTTGTCAATAGCCTCATTTGTTTGAATCATACCTGTCTTGATATTTCTTATGCAATTGACATGGTTTCATGATTTATGCAAGAACCCCATGAGCTTCATTGGAAAGCTATCAAACACATCCTTTGCTATGCTTGAGGTACTTATAGCTTTGGGATTATGTATTCTAAAGCTACTACTTCCATATTGGTTGGATACACAAATGCTTACTAGATAGGCAATCTTGATGATCACAAGTCTACTTTTGGCTACAATTTTAACCTTACTTTTGACCCACTTATTGGAAAAGTAAAAAATAGCATGCTATTACTTTGTCTTCCATACAGGCTAAGTATCAAGGAGCTATGAATGCTACCATTGAGGTTGTTTGGCTTCAAAATATCCTTACTAAGTTTGACATACCTTTATAGGAGCCCATAGTCATATTTTGTGATAGTTAGAGTGCTATCCAGATCTCAACAAATCCAGTCCATCATCAAAGGACCAAACACATTGAAATACATATGCATTATATCAAAGAGCTCATATAGGAGTATGTTCTTGATTTGAAATATTGTTGTACATCAGAGCAGGTTGCAGATTTTTTCACTGAACCCATCATAGAAGCAAATTTCTCCATTTACAAGCCTTATTGGGGGTGCATGATACTCTTCCATTAAGCATGATCTCTTAGTATTTTTTTGATTTTGGGAGGGTATTTTTTCTTATAGGTTTTCTCCTCTTTCCCGCTTATGAGAGATAATTTTGTACATGGGTACCTACTATGGCTACACATTTTCCAGGATCCATCTATCACTATCCACATAAGTTATGCTTATGGGGAGTGTTAGTGCATTTTATTATTTTATGTATTATTTATTTATTTATCCTAGCACTTAGGATAAACTTGCTTAGGTAGATGTTGACTTATTCGTCTCTCACACATGTGTCACAATCTTACTCAATATGTTGACTTATTTGTCTCTCAAAAATACGTTTCACAACCTCACTCAACGTATTGAATTATTTGTCATGTGTTTGTTGGGTATTTTCTATATATACTCATCTCATGCTTACACTTGAACAATAGAAAAATAAGAGAATGTATGTAGTTTTCATTTGAAATTTGTACTCGTAGAATATTATCATATCATTATTCTATATGTATGTGTTTGCCTTCTTAACTAAAATAATTAATCATTTTGCTTATGCAATTACTATTGTAACTTGCTTACTTCACCTGGATCTTAGATATAATATCGTTGTCTCAGTCCATAGATGAATTTAACATATTTGATATTAAATATATAAATATTATATAAATTAATTTTCAAATACAATGAATAGATATGAATTTCAAAAGACCTTCATTAATATCACTCTATAAATGAAGATAGTCTAACTCAAGTTTTCCTCAAAACATTATTTTTTCACTTTGATTCTTAAAACATTGAAAAATAAGTCTATTTTTTTTCCAATCCATTAAACTGAATTTTGATTAAAATAGCCCCACACTTATTATATCATTACCACATAGTGGTATAGCAACAAAGCTTGAATATTATCCATGTATCACTTGTCAAGATTCAAACCTTAGTCTCCTCCTTAAATGTTAAAGAATATATATTTTTTTGTTGTCTTAGGGGAAGATCAATGGTTTGAGCTTTAGCTCTTCTTTGGGAGGTTCAAGGTTCAAAATGTGGCGTGTGTATGGCTATGTATTAAATTCCCTATTTATAAGCTCAACTCTCCCCTTATGAGAGGTCATGGTGGGATGGGGTGTGTATGGCTATGTATTAAATTCCCTATTTATAAGCTCAACTCTCCTCTTATGAGAGGTCATGGTGGGATGGGATGCCCATCCTGAGCATCGATCTAAGGTTTATCACACTAACCAAATCTCAAGATTCAAACCTTAGTCTCCTCCTTAAATGTTGAGGAATCTATTTTTTTTTGGTCTCGAAGGAAGTGCAACGGTTTGGGCTTTAGCTCTTCTTTGGAAGGTTCAAGGTTCAAACTGTGGCGTGTGTATGACTATGTATTAATTTATAAACTCAACTCTCTCCTTATGAGAGGTCATGATGGGATGGGGTGTGTATGGCTATGTATTAAATTCCCTATTTATAAGCTCAACTCTCCTCTTATGAGAGGTCATGGTGGGATGGGATGCCCTGAGCATCGATATAGGTTTTCTCACACTAACCATGGCTATGTATTAAATTATCTATTTACAAGCTCAACTCTCCCCTTATGTATTAAATTATCTATTTACAAGCTCAACTCTCCCCTTATGAGAGGTCATGGTGGGATGGGGTGTGTATGGCTATGTATTAAATTCCCTATTTATAAGCTCAACTCTCCTCTTATGAGAGCTCATGGTGGGTAAGCTCAACTCTCCTCTTATGAGAGGTCATGGTGGGATGGGATGCCCATCCTAAGCATCGATATAAGGTTTCTCACACTAACCAAATCTTAAAAAAATGTTAAGGAATCTAATTAGTTGAGCTAATGCCATTTCATAAGAATTTTAGGTAAAGCCCAAATTTTTGAAAGAGGTCTTGGTCCTCTTGCCCCATGGTTACGAGGTTTAAACTAAAGACATGTAACTATGTACCCTTCACATAACTTTTAATCTATAATTTGAATTTGAGTTTCCTAAATAAAAATTCAAAGATATATCACGATAATATTCTTTATAAAACCCAAAATAAATTATATAAAACTACTTTTATATATATTTATTTTATGATATTAAATATTAAATTATTTTATTAATTATTTAATTCAATATTTTTTTGAGGATAATATCTACTCAGTTGTTAAGGATTTGTTAAATTAAGAAGGACATCCAAAACATTTTCTGTTATTTTTTTTTAATCCCATCATAAAAATTAATATAAAAAAATTGTTCTTAAAACAAAGAATCAAGGTCGAAGGGTTTGAAAAAAAAACACAAGCCCGACTTTTTATCTCAACGAAGTTTATCTACTTACGGATGGGGTCGACACTCTCGACCTAATTTAATATAGGTGTATCTTACGTATCCATCTCAATAGAAGGTGGACATTCTCTTAAATTTGATTACGATTTGTTATATTTTCATTTCTACGAGTGTGTTGAATGACATGGAAAATTGTCTACAGTTTTGCAATAAAGCGGTTGAAAACTTCGTTTTTTGGGTAGCCGAATTCCAAACGAGTTTGATAGACACAAACATCTACAAGCACAAATGCGTCTCTACGTCGACCTAAATTTATAAGATTTTAAAGGTTTGATTTTTTTAGCTTATTTAGTAAAAACAAAGTTTATATATTTCATTCCTAACCGTTTTATCCTTTGGAATATTTAAGATCTAAACTATACAATATACAATTTAATTCCATAGGTGAATCAAGGGTACTTCGCTTCATTCCACGCTGCACAGAGAAAATGAATTGGTTGCTAAGGAGAGCAGGCCCATCAGGCTTCTCCTTCTCCTCCACTGCTGAACAAGTTACTGATGGAATTGATGCCTCTGGCTTAACAGCCATTGTTACAGGTATTGTCTTGTTAGTGGATTTTGTCTCACTCTGAAACATTTCTTACGATTTTATTTTAATCTTCTTGCCCATTGTTGTTTGAGTTTAATAAAGGAGGTGCCACCTTTTGTTATGGTAGGATGAAATCTATCATGGGTTCTAGTTGTGTAAACTTTATTTTTCTCGGGATGGATTGCAAAGGCGGGTTAAGTTGGGTTGGGGGAGGGGGTTTCACTTATTCAGTTGTGATGAAATTGAGTCACAGTCGGATGGATTCGTGTTGACTCAAAGGAGTAGGCATTATCACGGACCATGTGTGAAGATCTTTTCTTAGTGCCAATAAAATTAAAATGAGCTTCGTTGGTTAACTAGTAGGTTTGGAGTAATGTTGTCTGGAGTAGGTATCTCAGCTGGTCATTTCAAATCAGTTAGGATGGGCTTCCTGGTTTATCTTAAACTGATGGATATCCGGGCTAGTGAAGCTAGCCTTGATTTTTAAGCAATATTTTAGCCTGGTTTATCTTTGGTGCTATTGAAGGTTAATTGTAGTTCTGTTCCCAGAATATGGGGCATTTTCTACATGTTTATTTATTTCAAGTTAGTATTGGAGGATTCGTCATTGCAATACATTAAGGTTTGTGTCAAGGAAAAATTTGAGGAGAACAGACATGCTTGTAAAGTGAATCAAGAGTCCCGTTTCTTTAAAACAGGAATGGAATTAAATTTGCATTGACATTAGTTGAGTAACACAAGTCCTGGTTAACTCATAAACTGTCCAAACGAGATTCAAAAACTAAAATCAAAAGACTTTGCCAGCAGGTCCATTCAAGGTGGAAACAGAAAAGTAAAGTGGGGACAAAGTTAAGAATATCATTATGTAAATACATCAAGTCAGCCGCACTTGTCAAAAATGTAGTAGTTTGCCCATAGATACATGCAAGACAAAATAAGAGAGGATCAATAAAGCCTTTCCTTAAATGTTTCCTTCAATTCGCACCTCTGGTATGTGGTAGCTTCGGAGTGGCCAATTGTGGACCTGGGGAAAGGTTCAGTTTACTCATTTGTAGTATAGCAGTATTACTGTTGGACTCACATGTCATTTCTTGCCGAGTCTGGAATTAGTATTCTCATCAACAAATACAGCATTATGGCCACAGGGTTTTATATTTTTGCTACTCTTGTGTTATTGGTTTCATCAATAGAATTCTCTTGATGATCTTCATTTTTAATCTATCTATCTATTGATTGCTCAGCGTGGAACACACTGAAATAGGAGAAATTACTATTGTCTTATAGTCCTTTGAATGTCAGATAATGTCAAGGTCAGCTAGTACTGGCAAGCTTTGTTAGCGTACTTTCATTATTTAGGCATATTGTTGCATTTGTTATTCTGTTCTAACGATTTGCTAATATGGCTGGTTGGTTTGGCAACCTCCGGCAATTCGTTCTTTGTAACCGCTATTTAAACAGGCTGCTGAATAATAAACTGTTGTTCGCTGTTTGACATGGCATCAGAGCCAGTTCAGTAATTTGTTTGCTGGGCAGAGAATTTTTTTTTTTTTTTGCAGAGGTAGTGCAAGTCGCGACTGAGGAGGAGAGCCCCCCGCTGCGGACGCAGCTGCGCGCAGGCAGCCAGTGCGTCCAGGCTGCGCATTTAAAAAAAAAAAAAAAATATATATATATATATATTTTTTTGTGTGTCGCGCGCGTCGCATCCACGCGATCGAGGGAGGCGCATCCACGCGACCGGGCGGACGCCCCCCCCACGCAGGCCGCGACGCGGGAGTTGTGACGCGCCCGCGGGCCCGCGGCAGGCCGCGACGCGCCCGCGCTCCCCCCTCGTTGAGCGGACGTAAGTCCGCACGTTCCGCCGAACCGCCCCCCCCCCTCTTCGTTGAGCGGAAGGTAGTCCGCGCGGACGCTGACGCAGCCGCGAACGCGATCGTGCGTCCACCCCCCCCGGGGATTTTAAAAAAAAAAAAAAAAAAAAAAAAAAAAAAAGAGAAGAAGAAGACGTGCGCGCGACTTGCCACAGTGGGCTCAGGAAGCAGTGGAGGAGAACGACAGCAGAGGGCTCGGGCAGACCAAGCAAGGGTTGAAAAAGGAGGGACTCCACTGATCCTTTCGGATCAGCCCGCTAGCTCACTTGGCAGTGAGCTGTGCGGTAAGGCTCTGGGAGCCTGCAGGTCGGGGGTTCAAATCCCGCCGACTCCCCCCCTAAGGTATAATTTTTTTTTCAAAGTTTTTTTTTAATTATTATTTTTTAATTAAAATTTTTAATTTTAATTTATTTTTTATAGTTTTTAAACTTTATAAATTAAAATTTAATTTTAATTTATTTTTTCATAAGTTTTAAAACTATATAAATTAAAATTATTTATTTTAATTTTAAATATATAATAATTATTAAAATGCTTTGTTAAAGAGATTTTTTTTAAGGGGGGATATTTTTTTCAAAAAATCAAAGGGGGAATGTGAGTAATTTTCTGAAAAAGCAATTTGGCGAATTGTAAAAGGTGCATTTTCGGCTGTGACCGACACCTTGTGGGTTAATTCTTGTGGGCATTTTTTTTGTTGTATGTTGCATATTTCATTTTTGCACTATAACATTAAAAATTAAAATCAAAACACTCCCTAAGTCCCCGGAATAATTAAAACCCATCCGTGCAATTTATTGCACTGCAGCGTTCGGTATTTGTGATACCTCTGGCCAGCACTTACATGTAAAGTCGTCGTGATTTGGCTACTGTATCCGCCGCCTAATATAGCTGCTACAACGACGTCTGAGCTTGTTCTCTATAAATCGTCTGGGAGAGATAAGTTAGCCATTTTTGCATTTTTTTACTCCATCCACTACCCTTTATCGCACTTGTGTTTAGGCGTAAATCCTGACGAAGTATTCTTCATAGTGTTTAGGGGAAGTTACGCCCCACGCATGAGAAGAATCTTCTATGGTAGGTGCCATCAACAAGGCGATTCCCTTTCAGCACCGCTTATGTTCCACGTATCGTATGATCTCTAAAACTCACCTATAGTCTCCCTCACGTAAGGGCGGGTGATTTTTGTTGATCTTTCTAAATACCTATAGTTTCCCTCACGTAAGGGCGGGTATTTTGTACGGTATAACGGCCTAGCAAAAGGTATATCGAAAGGGGGACCAATTGGTGATATAAGGAACCTTCACTATGGCCGCCGTTGCAAAGTTGATGACTGATCCACATCGCTTATTGAAAGGTCCAAATTATACACCATGGAAACATAAGATGAAGGCAATTCTCCAAATGGAAGATTTGTGGGATATTGTTACCGGAGTAGCAACTAGGCCTTCACCAACAAGCAGGATCCACGAGTCCTTCCGCAGATCGGATAGCTTTTGACAAGAAAGACAATGAGCAAAGGTGCTCATTTTGTTTGCTGTTTCGGATGAAGTGCAACCTCATATAGCCGACAAAGCAAGTGGTAAAGAGGCATGGGATGCCCTTAGAACCATCTATGAGGGAAAGAATGATTCCACCATTCTTCATCTTCAACAACAACTTCATAACCCGAGTTTGAGACAGGGTGAAACAGCTTGAACTCTTTCTCGTGCAGAGTGTCTGAATTGAAAGAGAAATTGAATTCTTTGGGAGATACCGTGGACGAAAAGCTTCTCATTTCACTTGTGATGAGAGCTTTACCTTCTTCATTTGATATGTTGATAACCTCCATCCAGGTGTCTCAACGACAAATTACCTACATCGAGTTGGTCAATCCGCTTCAACAACAGGAGGCACGCCAACTTCACAAGGATGATTCTTCCAATACAGCCCTATACACCAACAGAGGCAGGGTTCTAGGAAGAAAGGTAATGGGCAAAAAGGAGGCAACTTTCGGAAAGGAGGAAATTCTCAACAAGATACGAAAGGAAAAGGCAAACAACCTCAACAAGAAGAGGTGGTGCAAGATCCGTGAGAAAGACAACCATGACACCAACAAGTGTTGGCATAAGAACAAGCGAAAGGCCAAAACAAACCACAAAATAAAAACAAGCAACCCCTGGTGAATGTTGTTGTTGAAGAATCCGACTCGGATTCCGAATGGGCACACAAGGTGCTCATGACTACCACAGATTCCACACAGAGGGATCCCGTTTGGTATGTCGATTCCGGAGCTAGCAAACATATGATCGGCGACGGATCGTGGTTTGAATCATTTGTGGCCAAAGAGGGCAAACCCGTCACCATTGCCGATGATAAAACCTACAGGGTTCAGTGGAGAGGGTACAGCTTCAGCCACTCTTCCCGATGGCAAGTGTCGATTGACAAAGTCCTCTATGTTCCGGGATTGGCTAACAATTTGTTGTCATGACACAAATCCTGGATAGAAATATGGTTGTCAACTTTCGTGTTGAGAATGGAAAGAAGTGTTGTACTATTACCATGAAGGGTAAGCAGATTGCAACAGCTTCATATAAGCACGGCTTATTTGCACTAGATGCTATCTCTACTCCACATGTTGCCATGACTGTCTCTACCAAGGAGGCAACTTCCCTATGGCACAAGAGATATGGGCATCTTAGTTCGGCTACTTACTTGAGCTCGTAAGTATGAGATGGTAAAGGGTCTTCCTTCCCTTTCTCGCCACATTGCCGCTGTGCTCCGACCGCTAGCGGAAAGCAAGATAGAGTACCATTTGAGAAGAGCTCAACAAGAGCACGAAAACCTCTCGGAGTTAATTCACACCGATCCGTGCGGTCCTTTCACACCCAACAGCTGTGGAGGGAAGAGGTACTTTCAGCTATTCGTAGATGACTACTCACGAAAGATGTGGGTTTTCTTTCTCCAACCGAAATCAAGCTTTCGCATTCTTCCAACAGTTCAAGAAATCCGTTGAGAAGGATTCAAGAGCTTCTATTAAAACCCTCCGCTCAGATCGAGGGGGAGAGTTTACCTTTAATGAATTTTCTGCATTCTTAGATAAGCATGGAATCAAGAGACAGCTAACAATCGCCTATACTCCTCAAAGAAATGGAGTTGCCGAGAGAAGGAACCGTTCTATCATGGAAATGGTTCGTTGTATGCTCACAGGAGCTACTCTTGGGCAACAATATTGGGCGAAGCCGTCACCACCGCAAGATATCTCGTTGAATAGGGCACCCACAAAGGCCCTAAAAGGAATGACTCCACAGAAGCATGGAGTGGTCGAAAACCCTCCATATCTCATCTACGTATTTTCGGATGTCACGCTTTCATGCACATACCGAAAGAGAAAAGGAAGAAGCTAGATGAGAAAACACTGAGATGTATTTTTCTTGGTTATGATGAGCACTCTAAAGGATATCGTTTGATAGATCCTTTGACCAAGAAAATTCATATCAGCAGAGATGTTGTCTTTGATGAAGCTTTCACATCACAGAGCACATCTAAAGTACACCTAGATCTTGTGGAATCTAAGGAAGAGAAGATTCCTTCGTCAACACAGACAGGAGGTCCTTCTACATCTTCTTCAACACCACCGAAGAAGAATCCAAAATGGTGTACAAATACAATCAGAGACGCAAATTTATCCACTCCTCCCAATTTGAACTTGGATAGACCTCGTACACGCAGTGATGGCTCAAAAGGAAAAAGAAGCCAAAGAAACCGGTGAGGTTGATGATCTTTGTCAATCTTTTGAGGAACTTTCTCGTAACTCCAAGTACGTAAGTAGAGGATATGGATATTGATGATGACAGGGCGTTCATGTCTACCATAGATGATCTTGAACCCGCATCGCTGCAAGATGCTCTTAGTGAGCCTCATGGAAGGCCGCTATGGATACAGAGTATGAGTCTTTGATGAAAAATAAAACTTGGAAGCTTGTTGATCTGCCGCATGGAAAGAAACCCATTGGCCGCAAATGGGTATATAAAGTCAAGTACAAGGCAGATGGAACAATTGATAAGCATAAGGCCCGTCTTGTTGCAAAGGGCTATGCTCAAAAGGAAGGCATTGACTACGAGGAAACTTTTGCACCTACTGCTCGGATGACCACAATTCGAGTTATGTGTGCTATGGCAAGCACAATATGGGTGGAAAGTTCACCGGATGGATGTCAAAAGTGCCTTTCTAAATGGTGATCTCCAAGAAGAAGTCTACATGACTCACCGGAAGGATTTGAAGTGGAAGGCCAAGAGCAGAAGGTTTGCAAATTGGTCAAATCCTTATATGGTCTGAAACAAGCTCCTCGAGCTTGGTATATAAAAATGGACAATCACCTTATGCAAAATGGATTTAAGAGATGTCCGTCAGATGCAAACCTCTATTTCAAGAAACAGGGTTCTGAGATAGTGTTGCTTGTACTCTATGTGGATGATCTCGCTCATTACAGGGAGTTCGAAACTATGATCTCTACTCGTCAAAAGAAACTTGTGCAAATCTTTTGAGATGACAGATCTCGGACTTCTCCATTACTTGTCTTGGTCCTGGAATTCAGCCGTAAGGAGCACTCCATCAAAGTGTCTCGTAAAAAATATGCCAAGACATTGCTGGAAAAATATCGCATGACTCATTGCAAGCCAATGGCAACTCCGATGGAGAATGGACTTCAGCTTATCGCGATATGATGATTCACCTCTGTAGATGGTACTCTCTATCGACAGCTGATTGGGAGTCTCATATATCCGACCAATACTAGGCCGGATCTCGTATTTGCCGTCAACTATCTTTCGAGGTTCATGCAGGAGCCTAAGACCACTCATTGGAAAGCAGGAAAACGTGTTCTTCACTATGTCCGTGGTACTATGGAATATGGCCTAGAATACAAGAGGAACAACAAATTCTTCTTGCAAGGATACACGGACTCCGACTATGCCGGATCATTTGATGATCGCAAGTCAACTTCTCGGATACATTTTTCATCCGGGATCCGGTCCCGTCTCTTGGCACGACAAGAAGCAACAGTGGTTGCTATTTCATCAACAGAGGCAGAGTATCGCGCCGCACGTGAAGCCGTGTGCGAAGTGATATGGTTACGTCGCATTCTCGACAAGTATGGGCCATCCATCAAAATCTCCAATACACTTGTTTTGCGACAATCGTGGTGTTCTGAACCTCGTCAAGAATCCACTCCATCATGAAAGAACAAAGCACATTGACACACAATGTCATTTCATTCGAGATGAAGTTCCAAAGCACCGAATTCAGCTTCAAGACATTCCCACCGATGCTCAAGTTGCAGACATTTTCACTAAGGCACTTGGACGTGTCAAATTTGAATTGTTTCGCAGCTCTCTTTGTATTGCAAAATGATGTAAGGGGATGTTAGTATAGCTATTAGTTATTACATTACCCAAATAATGTAATAAAGGGGGATGTTAGCGTACTTTCATTATTTAGTCATATTGTTGCATTTGTTATTCTGTTCTAACAAATTGCTAATATGGCTGGTTGGTTTGGCAACCTCCGGCAATTCGTTCTTTGTAACCGCTATTTAAACAGGCTGCTGAATAATAAACTGTTGTTCGCTGTTTGACAAGCTTTAACCCCATTGTTATTTTTTGTTGTTAGCTGATTATGTGATCCATGTTACTTTTATTTATTTTTTTGATTTTACATGGTGGAATCGGTAGCCGCCACGAATCCGAGGCAGGCTGTCCAGTTTTTATGGCCGCCACAGTATTCTGCGCTGCCACGAATCCGGGCAGGCTGTCCAGTTTTTATGGCCGCCACAGTATTCTCCTCGCAGTCCGCCCCTATAACCACAGATCTCCTCGCAGTCCGCCCCTATAACCACCATGCCACGATCATTTTAAACCTTTTACACCGCTGAAAGCACCAGGAAAGGGACAAGCGTTCAGTCCGGCGAGGCCCGAGATTTGAACCTTGGACCTCCGCCCCCTTACGGGGTTTGGGGGAACCAATTGGTCTACACCTCGGACCTGTTACCTAGCCATTGTTGGGTAAAAAAGTTTCATAGATTTCTCTTGAGTTGTGTTGCCGATTGGTGTTACTTACAAAATTATTCTATTAAGCATGCATTATGTGCTTGAGATATTTTCCAATATGGTTGGTATTTTGATGGGAAAAAATGGAATATGCTACAATTTGAAGAGCAAAGAGACTAATTGCTAGATCTGAAAATTGGAACGGTGCTTCAATAAATTATCAAGATGAATTTCTTAAATGTCAAAATGGAAGATGAATTTCTTAAATGTCAAAATGGCACATCTCAAATTCCCTGTCACCTCTTCTATGAGTCTAATTTTTGGGACTAAAGGGTTGATTTTAACACTTGATACTGCCCTTGCAGGTGCTTCAAGCGGGATTGGCACTGAGACAGCTCGTGTTCTTGCACTACGAGGAGCCCATGTAGTTTTGGCAGTAAGGAATGTTAATGCTGGTAATACTGTTAAAGAATCTATTATAAAAGAAATTGGCAATGCTAAAGTGGATGTGCTGGAGCTAGACCTTAGTTCAATTTCATCAGTTCGAAACTTTGCTTCCAACTTCAAGTCTTTGAACCTTCCTTTGAATATTTTAATGTAAGCATTCTTACTTATATCTCCAATATAGTAATGAATTTGACTAGTTCATTTCTTCTTTGATTAGTCGAGGTTTTTCCTACCACCATCTCTAACTGATTATGTGGATTTGAAGGAGGATATAAACTAAGAATTATGCTGTAAACTTCTAAGCTTCCACATTAAAAGTGAAATTTAACTTCCTCTTATTTGCATTGAAGAAACAATGCAGGGATTATGCAATGTCCTTATCAGCTTTCTCAAGATGGCACAGAGCTGCAGTTTGCTACGAATCACATTGGTAACTCATATGTACTCTCTTATTCTGCAAAATTGTGACTGCTATTTTGATAATTGATACATCCTGGTTGATGGCTAGTTAAGAGTTTGTTAGAGTTGAGAAGCCAAGTTGATGGAGCCTGGATTACACATTGGCAGTGATAACTATGCATGAATTTGTTGACCTGTAGATATGGTCTGTGTAGTTGCACTTATTCACTTTTCGTTTTGTTCCACAGGAACTCACTTTTAACAAACTGTGCTTCTATGTTCCACATTACATGTCCACGAACAGTTTTATTCTTTGCTATGACCATTTTTTTGTTTTAGTATAAGTGCAGTTAGAAACAAATATGAAATAGCTGGATTATCAAGTATGTTTATCTTTTGTAATGTAAAATATGATGCTATTATTTTTGTATACTCTTTTCTGAGAGGAGTTGCCCAGTGCAAAAAGAACACCTTATGTTTCCAAGAGTATGTTTGTGTTACTCTAGTGTGCATGTAAATTTCTTGGGAGGTGAAAGGAGTTTGGATTTTGAAAATGACTTTACTAAATGCTAATGGTTTTGTGAAGATTGAATGCAATTATTTATCCAATTTTTGAAGGTTTTATATGTTAGAAAACATAATTGAAGTGTGCATTTCATATTCCCCTTTGCAGGTCACTTTCTTCTGACAAGTCTTCTATTGGAGACCATGAAAGCTACTGCTCATGAGACAGCCATTGAAGGGAGAATTGTTAACCTTTCATCGGAAGCTCACAGGCTATGTTATTCAGGCGGCATCCGTTTTGATAAGATAAATGATAAATCAGGGTAAGCATTATTAGATAACAGGATAAAAGTAAGTATCTACTATCAATTGTGTGTGTGTGTTAATAATTTCTTATTATAAAAATGTAATTCAAAACTTGTTTACATTCATAGGACTTTCTTGCTTACAAGCTAGAAAAAAAGGGGAAGAAGAAGAAAAATAAAAGATCTACGGTTGTCATTTTTCAATGTACACTGGAAAACATGAGTCGAAAGCTATTATATTAACTGGAGACTGGAAGCTTTCATTTATTAAATAAATTGGAGAGACTGACATATATATGGAATGTATTTCTATTACAGGTACTCTGCATTCTTAGCATATGGACAGTCAAAGCTTGCTAATATTTTACATGCAAATGAGCTTGCAAGGCAGCTTCAGGTACTGGTTTTTGTTATCCACTATAATGTACAAATGCTTGGTACTAAGGGCCAAAATAGTTTCTTGTACATTTTCCCCTTATTTTTGTTTATTTAGAGGTTCATCATGCAATGCAGAGTTCTCAGATATGATGTAGAATAAAATGGTTACTATTTATGGACATGCCCTTTAAAGTCCAAACCTTCTTGATGCATGAAATTGGCAAGTGTATGATATGCTTGAAGATTAGTTTGCTACTAACTTTCTTAGTAACTGCACCAGAGAACTAGAAAGGGATGTTTCTCATTTTAGTTTTGACTCTGCCTGTATCTCCTAACTTTATACAAAGGATGAACTTCAAATTCATTATTCATATAAGAATATGTTTTCACAAGTGTGTTATTTGGTAACCACAATATGCCCTACCCGCTTCTCCGTAAGTGGAATATATGTATGTAGCTAGGTAGGTAGGGAATTCCAATTTTTTATAAATTTAAAAATTTTCATCGAGTTTTTCGAAGTAGTAAGTTAATTGACTCTTCTCCTTGTCAGGTCTGGAATTGGTGACTATGTGCTAAACGACTGTAATAGTGAAAGAGTTATGGCAATAACAAACTTTCCACAAGAGATCCACTTCTAAGGCTGGTGCCATGTATATTTCTTCCTCTCATTTAGCGGTGGCTCACTTGTGTCTCTGTTCCCATGTCATAACTCTGTTATGACTTTATGAATTACTTTTTTAGTACCTCCAAGGGCCCTTGATTGTAGTTGAAAACATATAACATTGTATGACAACAAGTCCGAATAGGATTTGGATCCAAACAGGGAAGTATGCTCGTCCTTTAACCTTATAAAATGCCAGTTAGATGTCCACAACCCATATAAAATGCAGTCTTATCTTGCATATACATGAACCAAATGCATTAGCCGTGGGCAACAACCATAGTAGTAAAACTCAGCCAAAAAACTGGCAACTCAACAAAGACTCGGTCAAAATCTATAAATAATCTGTAAAATAATGCAATTTTCACAAAAATAAATGTTCTTTAATGCATTTACTTTCTCATTAATTGTAAAACATATACATATCCGATCATCTATCACATCAAATAAGAACAATTTAATATCAAATTATAGTTTTATATAGAATCCCAAAATCTGATTATACAAAAATAGGTGCAAAAGGTTTCAAAGAGTGAAAATAGTTCAATGCAATGCATCTATCAGGTCTTGTCTTTCCCTTGGCAGCTCCGCTCCCCCCCCATCCCAACCTTATAGAGGGGCTTTTTTCTTCTTTTGCTTTATGGTCCTGTCAAATGATAGATCAACCACATCTAAATAAATTACTTCTTGTGATATGTTTAAACTTTATATTGGAGATGAAGGTTATAGTGAACAAACACAAGGCCATTGAGCCTTTGCTGGGTTAATTTATTATATGTTTGGAGTGAATGTGCTTAAACATGCTCCGACTGTGCTCAAAACTTGAATAAACTTCAAGTGGTGAGGCACTGAAGATTGGGTGTTTTGGCACCATAGTCCTCCCATGATAAATGCACAAAATAAAAAATGAAATTATTTTAATATTTAATTAAAGGGAATTTCATCAAGTGGCATTAGCTCAACCAGTTAGATTCCTCAACATTCAAGGAGAAGACCCAGGTTCGAAGCTTGCTCAATGATACATGGATAACATCCAAGCTCTGTTGAAATACCACTATGTGGTTATGATGTAATACGGATGGGACCTGCTTCAATCCAATATAACCAATTGAAAAAAAATTAAAGAGAATTTTTTTTTTAACAAGTTACTGACAATCAATCATAAAAGATTGATTTTGAAGTCAATTTATGAGTTAGCCGGCCTTTGAGTTGCTCTATCTTAAATGCATTGCGGTGAGGAAAAGATATCCGTTTGCTTCCTTCTGAATTTGCAACTCGCACATCATCACATTCAGAATCTCATTACTAGGCATCATCTTCTCAATGCACTTATGAAGGCTGTGTTGACCTTTTTATCAACCACAGAGGCAATTATGATAGAAGATTTTGGGGTTGAGTACAGCATTGCATATAATGATGTACTGGGTTGAGTGGTCCATCAGCAACTAATTATGATCCCAATGGAATAGTATTTGCTTTTCACATGTATATGATGTGTTGCAGTAGTGTCTTTGGTTCTATCTATGGCCAAACAAAGATGTTCCATGGGAGATTTGTCTTCATCAATAAGGCAAAGAACCCTCAACAAAGGCTCTTCCACCCATGGAAAATGAAATGAAATATTTCAATTACGTGTTTGCATCCTGAAATAGAATTAATAATCGAAGTTTAACAAATTTGAATTGACTAAGCTTCTTTTAGTCTATCCAAATTTCTGATTGGAAAATATATAACCTATAAACACGTACAATGTTACACACCTAAATAGCCTCATTTGCAACCATCCAAAAGGAGTTTTCAAGTACATACTTGACCACATTCTTCCCCTCATCAATCACTTTCTTACCCTCTTTGCTATTTCAATATCTTATGCCTCATAGACCTATCCACACACTCAAATAATATTCTCTTAAGGCCCCCCTTTGCTTCATACAAGCTTTGGAATGTGGCAATGTGCATTACGCTAGCTCACACAAGATTCTTATTGTTGGTGATTTGTCTCATAAGGTTAATGTAATGTCCCCTTTCTAGCCAGTCAGCTTCGCAGTTGTGATTAACCTACTCACGGGTTCCCTTAGGCTAAATTGGATGTGTGGGAACCCATGGTGATCTTAATCAGGCCACTCTCAGCTTTCAGTTGCTAGTTTCTGTGGCTTATTTGGGCAAAGGAGATGGGACTTACTATTTATAGTAAGTCAATTCTGGGGTTTCAGTCAAAGCGGATGGTACCTTTGGATTGTTCGTCGCAATGGGTATCCAAATCCATGATCAGTTGGAAGGTTGGTTTTGCGGAGCTTAGAAATTTTAATGCCCGAAGATTATTTATATAAAATTAAATTAATAATTTAATTTTATATAAGTTATGACTTTATAATAAAGGGGGAGGATTAAAGAGTAACTTAATTTAAAATTATTTTATAAAGTGACTATTAGAATTGCAAAAAGGGGACGCCATTTTTAACGAGGAAAAATAATTTCTAGAAGACATTTTAAATTGCCTTTTCCCTCCAAAAATCCATCGACCCCTTGTGAGCTCTATAAAAGGAGATTTGGTCATTCATTTCAGGCATCTAGGTTTATATGTTTGCTTTGGCATTTGGTGAAGAAGCTTGCAGAGAATCTTTGCAGGGTTTCGAGCTTATTAGGGACGACAACCTCCAATAGGGACATCCTCTTCGGGTATGAGAGATTACCCCTGGTGGATTAGGGTGGCGATTTCATACAGAGATTGCTCAAGTGCTGATTGTGGAGAGATTTGCAAAGTTTTTTCGAAAGATTATACAAAAGTGTTTTCAGAGGTGTTGGGCGAAGTTGCTGATTGCTGGCCGTACAGCACAGGCCGTACAATTACCAGCCAGGCGTGATATCTTTGGGGAATTGGGCGATCAGTCCATAAACCCCTATCTCCTCCTTCATTGGTGCCCAAGGATTGCGAGCTGCTAGTACATCATTTCGTGGGTGAAGAAAGTTGCATTTCTGGAGCTAAGTGAATAAGTGATATGAACAGATTTACTGATTAAATAATACAGACTGAAAATTCCAGATCGATATATCTTTGTGGTATTTGTGTGTTTCCTCGATTCCTTCACTGGGTTTCTAGCATTACATATGTAAAATCTGCATCTCAAGTTTCGTTTGATTTGATTGCATAGTTACAAAGTTGTGACAGTTGCAAGTGGACTGATTTAGCATTTATCTGAGTTTTTTATTAATTTGAAAAAATACAAAAAAAGTACATATTTGCAAAAAATTTTAAAAAATATTTTAGCCAGATTGGGGAGGGTTGTTACAGTTAAAGACCCATGTATGGTTGTAGATGTATTTTGTAATACATTTTGCTTTTTCTACAATGCTCCTGACCAATGTAACTTTCCCAATGTCATTGAGAATCAAATTGAGACAAGAGGTTACACATGGAGTCCTGTTGGTCACGAATCTGCCACAGGAAAGGATTTTACAGATGCGCCCTAGACCCGGCCAACATTGAAAGGCTGGAAGCAAGAAATGGCTCCCAGACCAATCTCCAGAGTGGGCTGGTTCCCTTCACTACTCTAAAAATGGGTTTAAGATAGGGTTGCTGGAAAGAGATTTAAAAGGTTGCAGAAAGAAATGGGAAATATGGCCACAGGCCGAAGTGATGGGATCAGAAAAACAACAGCAAGAAACTACAAACGCAACAACAACAAGTAACATAAGAAATCAGCTTAATCTTCGCACAATCACATGCCGCAAATCCCTCCAAACCCACATTCCAGGAATCGTACCCTGACCGCAATATTTAAATCCAGTATGCAGAATTTAAATGTAATAGCAATGCAGGAGTACGAATGCTATTAGAAATGCAGAAAACAGAAAAGAAGTTCATCCATGCAACGCTTGAAAAATTAGAAATTGATCCTTGTATTCCCGCAAATACAATTCCAGTCTCTAGCAGCAAGTTTTTCCGACCCTTTGAAATGAGAATTACATTGGTTTTTATAGAGGTCCGTCCTCTTTGCAGCATTAAATATTTGAAACCGACCTTCTTGAGATCTACAATTATGCAACGGAAATTATGCACACGATCCCCTTAATTGCAGCAAAAATTAAATGCGATGAAACGTTCGCGGTCCTTCATTAAATTTGAGCTTTCGAACATGTGCATGAAAACCGTTGAATTAATCCACGAACAGCAGCTTTGAATAAATAAAACTTTAATTTTGGTGGCCTGGGTGCTTCTTCGACCTTGACTGCCTTGGAAATCCACAAAATATTTAATTCGGGTCAGTATTAAATACTCGGAAATCGAGAAAAACCTCTCGGGCCGTTCATACTGCACTTTGGCGGGAAACAGTCGCAGGTCGCGAAAACGCGACGGGTCGCGAAAACGCGACGGGTCGCGAAATCGCGACATATTTTTATGCCGTACGCTTCGCTGCTGAAGACCCGCGAAAATGGCACCTGTAGCGATATCGCTACGTCTTCGGCTTCAATGTCTCCATCGCTAGCTTGTTCCGCGAAAATGGAACATGTAGCGATTTCGCTACATGTTTCTGTCGTTGGCTCTTCCCTGCGCTCTGCCCCGCGAAAACGGAACATGTAGCGATTTCGCTACATGTTTCGGGCACCTTGTACGGCTTCATGGACGGGTCGCGAAAATGGAACACTTCTTGCCCTTTGAAGCCAATCACCGCGCGATTTCGGAACGTCAGCGAATCGCTGCACTTTTACCACTTGAGCCTTTTGAAATGACTGCATCGCGAAAATAAGACGTCAGCGCGTCGCTGCAATTTTTGCACCTTAGTCCTCGAAGCTCCCGACGTCGCGATTCTGGAACCTGTCAGCGATGCGCTGCAAGTTTTCAACTTGAGTCTTTGAAGCCGACCGACCCGCGATTCTGGAACACGTCGCGATATCGCGACGGTTCCGCCCAACCTGCCTGCGTTGACTGCGTTGACCGCGATTTCGCGACATGTCAGCGAATCGCTGCAGTTTTTAGACTTAGCCATTTTTCGCTCCTTTTTTCTCCTTTTTTCGCCAAAGCTGCATCAAAGCTGAAAATAGAGGTTAGATCTGCAACAATATAAGCATTAATATTTCAATCAAGATCAATGTGGCAAAAATGCCAACATTCTTGGCGGCTTATGGGGTATACAGCTCGCTGTATGCAAGAATCCAGGCCTTAGTCCATTGGGCAACAGAGTCATATCCGAACAGAAGGCGGGCTGCTGCAATACATGTTCTGCTGAAAAATTGAAACTGGAAAAAACCTGCATATAACTGATTATGAAACAAATGGAGTGGTAGGATGGAGTGAGACCCTGCGATTGCGCAAGCGGTGACTGCAATGGAATGATGAAATGAAAATGAACGAAGTTATGGAGTGGGAATGGAACTAGGAAAGCTGTGAAATGAAATGAACTAGACTGTTAGCAAATGCGTAAAAAGACAAAACATAGAGGAAAGGGAGAAGAAGGAAAGGGAACAATGAGAATGGGGAAAAGAAACAGCAGCCGTGGCCTGCTTTTTATTACTATAGAAGAAAAAGGAGGAAGAAAATGAAGAAAGGAAAGAGAGGAAAAGGGAAAGGGAAAAGAAGAATTTCCTGGAAAGCCAACGACTGCTGGGAAAAGAAAAACAAAGGAAAAACAAGCATCTACGGCTCGCAGGCAACAAGAGAGCTGAGATGAACAGTAATAAAAACAATACCTCTTTTTTTTTTTTTTTCTATTTTTTTTGTTTTTTCAAAATACTATATACAATAATTCACGACATGATTGGCATGCCGCCACCAGAAACTCAGTCTCAGGAGTTATCCGGTAAATCTGCAATGTCCCGACCAGATCTGATCATACTTGAGTCGGTTCTTGAAACTGGGCTGGCTCCTTCCTGAAGTTCTCCATGGTGCGAATAGGATGCAATGCGGCAGATTATCCTTCTTACTAGTACCCATATGGAGGACTTCTTCAGGTACTGGATGTAGTGCTTGGAACCAACACCACCACTTTGCAGACTTTAATGGTCGTGGGTGAGTACAGAGCTCCTCTAACTCCTTGATGTGATCACAGGGCTCTTCAAGTGAGAAATCTGATTCTGGGATCTCCTCAGGCTCTGGAATTTGCACTTGTTCTTCTACTTGGCCCATCTCTTGATGAAAACTGCAAGCAACCATATTGTTCATTGCTGGAAAAGTGCTTGCATGTTCCAATCCTTGACTTTGGACGAGATCTGTCCCTTGAACTCCACATGACTGCATCTCAGGTTTATGCTCAGTATAAGGGATCTGGCATGAAAAGTACTGTGCAGGGTAGACAGGAGCAGCAACCACCGGAGAAGGTAATGGAGTTTCTTCCCACGGTAACTTTCTCGATAAGAGCAAGAGCTGTTCCGCTCGCACTGCTTCCTCAAAGATTTGTGGGAACCGTTGTTCACCTGACTGCAGCAAAAAGAGACCTATGTCAGAATTAAAAGCTCGAACATAAAAGAGGTGGGCTTGGGTGGGTGATGGACGGATCTTCTCCGGAATTCTCTTCCAACTTATCAAGAATCGGACATTGAAGTCCGTGATGCTTTCTTGAGGTGCTCTCTTGATGTACATGAAAAATTGGTAGAGATCCAAAGAAGCGTAGAAAGGATCTTCGTCAAATCTTCCGATCGGTGCCCCGCTAGATCGTCCCATGAGTCGATGCTTTGACGTTTGAGCAATCTGCACCACTCGCAACGCTCTTCCTTCCAAAGACTGAACCGAAGTCGGATCATGACATCTTCATGTTCTATGACATGGATCATGGACGGAGTAGCAATGTCTTCAACATGTGCCAGAGCCATGCCTTCGGTACCATCATATTTTGCCAGGTTCTTCAGGGCACCTTCGGGAATCTCATGCCGAACTTGGAGTTTCAGAGGGCCAGGATCATCCCATTTAGAAAAAACCCTCGCCTTTGTGGCAGTGGTCTACGGGATCACGGCCATCGCCATTAAGTCAGAGTCGCCAAACGAACATTCTTTGAATTTTTTTTTTTTTTTTTTTTTTTTTAAAAAAAAAAAAAAAAAAAAAGCAGTCCACGAACAGATCTTCAACTCAGCAAAGTCGCCAGATGAACTTACAAATCTCCGCTATGAGGCCAAGACAGCTCATCAAATCTTGAGACCTCCGGGTGTTAAAAGCGTGCCAAAAACTGTTGGCACCGGTGGGGTTATCACTTTGGAAAATTATGCGTATCCCACCGATTATGAATTCTTGGAGACAGAAACAGTCTGTCCCACCGTACAGTACAGGCCGTACAATTACCAGCCAAGCGTGATATCTTTGGGGAATTGGGCGATCGGTCCATAAACCCCTATCTCCTCCTTCATTGGTGCCCAAGGATTGCGAGCTGCTAGTACATTATTTCGTGGGTGAAGAAAGTTGCATTTCTGGAGCTAAGTGAATAAGTGATATGTACAGATTTACTGATTAAATAATACAGACTGAAAATTCCAGATCGATATATCTTTGTGGTATTTGTGTGTTTCCTCGATTCCTTCACTGGGTTTCTAGCATTACATATGTAAAATCTGCATCTCAAGTTTCGTTTGATTTGATTGCATAGTTACAAAGTTGTGACAGTTGCAAGTGGACTGACTTAGCATTTATCTGAGTTTTTTATTAATTTGAAAAAATACAAAAAAAGTACATATTTGCAAAAAATTTTAAAACGTATTTTAGCCAGATTGGGGAGGGTTGTTACAGTTAAAGACCCATGTATGGTTGTAGATGTATTTTGTAATACATTTTGCTTTTTCTACAATGCTCCTGACCAATGTAACTTTCCCAATGTCATTGAGAATCAAATTGAGACAAGAGGTTACACATGGAGCCCAAAACATAGCAATGAATCTTTCCTCAACATTTTGCCCACTGCTGCAAATGATTTGAGGAATACTATACCTCAGCAACATCTTCTCAATGCACTCATGAAAGCCATGGTCATCTCTTTATCAACTATAGAGGCATCATCATAGAAGTATTTGGGATTGAGATAGTACCGCATTGCACATAATAGCTTATGGGGTTGAGCAGTCCATTGATAACCAATTATACTCCAAATGGCATTATATTTGCGTTCTATATGTCTATAATATTCTGCCATTGCCTCTTTGGATCTATCCATGGCCTATAAAATTGTTACATGGGAGATTTGTATCCATCAACAAGATGAAGAACACTCAATAAAGGCTTTTCCACCTACAAGAAATAAAATGAAAGATTTTAATAAACCATTTGCATCTTGAAATAGAAGATAATAATCAAAGTTTAACAAATTCGAATGGAGTGAGATTCATTTAGTCTATTCAAATTTGTGATCAAATTATTATAACTTATAAACATGTATATTGTTACAACCCTGAATAGTCTTGTCTCCAACCATCAAAAAGAGGTCTTCAAGTACTTGACCATGTTCTTACCCTTATTAACCACATTCTTATCCTCGTCACTAGTTCAATATCACATGCCTCATGGACATATCCACTCCTCACTCACAAGAATCCTTGTAAGGGCCCCCTTTGCTTGATACAAGCTTTGCAAACTATGTTATCCTAGCTCACACAAGCTTCTTATTGGGATGAACTGTCTCATTAGGTTAAAGACCCATGTATGGTTGAGAGATATATTTTTTTAATAAATTTTGCTTTTACTACAATGTCAGTTACCCATGCAACTTCTCCAATGTCTTTGAGAATTAAATTGAGTTGATGGGTTACACATGGAGTCCAAAACCTCGTAGTGAATCTTTCCTCTAGAGTCCAAAAACTAGTAGTGAATATTTCCTCTAGAGTCCAAAAACTAGTAGTGAATCTTTCCTCTAAAATTTTGGCTGATGCGAAAATTGATTTGGGGAACACTACACATCTTGTAAACAAAAAAAAAACAAAATGATTAGTATTTGATCTTTTCTACGAGACCACCCATTGGATATGATTATGTAATCCTTTTTTCCCCAAATATTCTTTTGCTTACCAAATTGAGCTTGTAAATCTTATATAGACTTGCTCAATAGAGGACCTCTAAGATCATCATAAATTGGTGCCTTAAATCATGTGAGGACATTTACCATTCTCGTTAAATATAAAGGCCTTGCAACATTGAAAGAAATGTTCAAAAAAGCAGAATATTCACACAAGCCCTCCTTATATCATAATGCCTTTTATTTCAAGCAGTCATGTACTCAAGAGATGGTTGTGCACCTAGAGTAGAATAGAGGAGACAAATGAGGATCCTATGGCCATGGTATTTTTTAACCTAGATTGGCTTACACTAGGGCTAATGCTCCTAGTCTCTAGAGGAGAATGAAGAACAGGTGGAGGAGAAGCGAGGCTTGATTTGGCTATTTTCTTCTCTACCTTCTTGTGAAATGCCTCCAAGAAGGCATTCATTTCCCTTTCAACTTCAGAATCCACATTGTTACATAGCTATGTTCCATGAAGTATTTGGGACAGGGATGACATAAGATGATGGGACATGTTTCTGGGAGCGGGACAGATTTTTAAGATGATAGGACACTTTTCTAGGACAACAAGACACATCTTAGAGACAACCCCCAAAGCCCAGAACGCGTCCCCATGGAACATAGTTCCATAGTTGTAGATTTTGGCCTTTGGTCCTTGCTAAATGCTATTTAAAGTAGTTTATGCCCTTTATAGACCAAGGTATCACAATTGTTGCATATCACTTGCCCCTTCTTTGAACTCTCTTTTCCATGCTTCCAAGCTGAATTTGCCTTTCCCGATGTCATTTTAAATGTGGATATTTGGTAAGCAACTTAAAACGTGAAAAAAAGAAGATTAGGGGTTAAGCATAAACAACGCAAATTTCATTCTTTACCTTGGACTCCATTGCTGGATGGTGGAGATATTCTTCTGCAATTACAAATATTAGAGTTTAGGAAGCACCATCTTGTTTCTTCCAACACTCTTGACCTCCCTGCAGTTCTTGCTGTGGACAACAATGTGCGAAGATGAGGGAAAAACATATATTTTTTAGTTTTCATTACCTTTGATCAAATCAATCAACATATGATGAGTTTTTTGTCAAGACTTTTAAGTTCTGGCAATTGAGCAAGTTTTTTGAAAGGTTCGACAAGTATTGCAAAAAAGTAAAAACTTGCAAGTTGTGCCACAGGGACTTATTCTCTGTGATTCAGCTTGTGAGATAACATGTTTTCATAAAACTCATCAAGTCTCACATCTGTTGATCCTTCAGTAACCCCATGGGTGAGCAAGGCATCTATGAAGTAAATATCCCCCCCCTCAGGCTATAACAGTAACACCAAAAAGCACTGTCAGCCTGAGAGGGTCGACTTTCATAAAAATAAATAAGTGTCTATATATAAAATATTGAGATTAGATTCGGAACATAGAATGATCACACTGATGCTTCTAGTTTTATCCATTGGATGTCTTTAATCTACTTTAGTTTTAAAAGAGAAAAAAAGAAGAAATTACACAGAGACTACGAATAGTACATCTGTCTGTTAAAAACCATGGCTAGATTCTTAACAGGACTGGAGGTTTCCATCTGCAAGTTTGTTAATAGTAGGTATGGCTTGATTAATACCTGTGAAAGGGAACATGCATCCCATTATTGGTAAATGGCCTTTGATGCACATGACCCTTGATAATGGGAAGGATGATAAATGGATACAGAGGAGCCTTACATGCTGGCACCCCCCACCAGTTGAGACAGTGAAATTAAATTTTGATGGGGACGCCCACGGGAACCTAGGCTCGACAAGTGCAGGAGGTTTTTTCAGAGATAGTAATGGTCAGTTGCTCTATGCATATGCTCTTTACCTTCTGCCATCCACTTTGAATTGGATGGATGTAGTTAGTCTGATTAGGGGTCTGGGAGTGGCCATTGAGCAAGGTTTTGAGGAGTTAATTGTTGAGGGGGACTCAAAGGTCGTGATTGAAATCTTCCGAAAAGAAAAGTTTGTTAATTGCAGACTTAATACTCTCATGGAAGAGTATTTGAGCCTCAAGCATAGACTGAGAATTAAAGACTTCTCTCATACACTTCATGAAGGTAACAAGGTAGATAAACTTTATGAAGTCAAACATTCTGGGACATGTTTTCACCGTCCGCATTCTGTTTTGTTGTCTTGATATTGTCATTTATGTATTGGGCCTTTGCCTTGCATTGTTTTGTTATGGTTAGACAATTTAGCATAATGGGATCCAAGTATTATCTTGTTTTTGTTTGTACTTCTGCCAGTAGGCATCAACAATGTACATTTTTGTTTCGTATTTCATGGGCAGGACCCTCAATAGAAGCCCCTTTGAATTAACAAAAAAGATTCCATCTGTTAAAAAGCACAGAAAGGGAGTAGGAGTAGAAGAGGTATTAAAGTGGAACGAAATTCCAACATAGGAATATGCCACTGGAAATAAACAGCTTGTATGGGAACACAACATCACATGAACCGGTTAGAAAGCAAGAGGGCCAACTACCAATGGAGATGAATCCAATGGACTACTGCATAAGCACTTAAGTGCTATTTTCCTCCTCGATAATCTTCAGGAAGCAACTCTTTCCTCCTTTATAGCTGCGTCCTTGGTTTCTAAATTGAGACTTTGGAGAGCTTTTTAAAACAAACTATGCCGAACTGATGATGATCTCTATTTTTGACCATCTGCATATGAAAATCAAAGTGCTGCCTGCTAAACTTGTTCTTTTTTTAAAAATATCCTATTCTATTGTCTTGTACATTGTCTTTCTATTTGGGATATTATTTATCCAATCCAACACATATCTCATTTTAAGTGCAAGTCTGCTCCTGCCAAATGTTTTCATGCACTGGTGTGCCCCAAAAACATTTTTGTCGAGCTCAAACCATAGGAGATGGATGTTGATGGATTTTGACATTGTTTGATTTCACCTGATTTTTGGACATCTTTATTTTTAAATTTTGAGGCACTTTGGAGTGTTGTAGAGGAGTCAAAAGCCAGTGAACACAGTTTGCTGCTCCTTGATTTGATCGTATGTGAAAAAAGAAAACAACTCCAAAAAAACTTCATTTTTTTATAATGGATAGTTATCCTTCAGTGAAGCCCTATCAGATTTCGAAAATCCACATGATTTGCTACACATATTAAATAATGGACTCGAACAATGATCTTATAAAAAATCTTCTTTTGATTCCTTCTTAATGATTGGCTTCAACAAAAGATTAACAGGCCTCAACCTTTGCCTAAGGTTCTTTCTTCAACTTGATTTCATGGGTGATTGTTCTTGTTTTATGTCTTCAAATTTTCATATTGCCAAGCAAAATCATTTTCATACTTTCTAATCAGTGCAACGTGTTTCTTCTTTTCTAGAGATGATAAAGATTTTGCCATCTTTATTGTTCTAGTCTGTTGAGTGGTGCTGAGGTTGACTTCTTTAATGTCCTTTTCTAATGGCTGGATGGGTCGAATTTTGTGGAACATCCTATTGATCCAACAGATGCTCAAGTGGTACTAATCCACTTGGAATGAAAATAGTGTTGAGCTTAATCAATTTGTATCCTACTACATCATTAGCAACATCTTCTTTTGAAATCTGCCCCTCATCAACTGATTCCATATCAATGTCTTGAGAAGCAAACACATCAATGCGCTGTAGAAACTGTTCAATTTGTATTTTATCTTTAAGCACTCGCCAATATTTGACATTATCATGTATATTATAACTTATATGACCCTGCAGTGAAATTATAACAGCAATATGCACTCATTGGAAATGCAAACAGCAGAAAAGACACACTGAAGAGCAAATGAGAGAAGATCAGATGATTTACACTCTATATTGGAATGTATTAAATAGATGTACAAGGATATGTTAGATTTCATAGTAGTTTCCAGAAACAAATGGAATAAACACATTACCCAGCATTGCTGGAAAAGAAATACACACAATATATGGGGGTGCTTGTGGACACCAAATAATCTAACTATCAAAGAATAGAATTACACCTAACCAATATTAAAATGGTTGGTATGATACCGTTTTTATACCCAAATATAAGTTACTTTTAGGTCAAGGTTAAGTGACCAACCTTAAGGATTAAAATAATAAAATATTACAAAAATACATTTTTCAAGGTTTACTAGGGTCCAAAGGGCTTAAACGTACAAGTACAATACAAAAGTCAGCTATGGCCTTAAGAGAAGCTTAACCACCACATATTCCAATAGGATAAAGATGTCATTGCTGGATAAGGCAACAAAGCACATGCAAAAGATCCTTAAGTTGAAAGGGGACACAGAGAGAGACCCTTATTTGTGATCCCCCCTTATGGGACACTCTCCTACACCAAGTACCTTCAGCATGTACACAAAAGGAACCTCGGGCATGACCTTGGTCAAGATATCCATTGCTTGCTCCACCAAAGCCACAAAAACTGGATCAAGCATTCCAAGTGCATGAAGCCATCTCACAAAATGCATCCAAATCTCTATACCCTTGGTCCTCTAATGAAACACTGGATTGCAAACAAGTTGGATGGTGCTTTGATTATCACATTAAAGAGTGATTGGAAAACTTTGAGGAATGCCAATCTTCTTCAAAATCATGAGCATCCACTGAAGATGCTTAGTTGCTTCATTGGCAACGCAATATTCGACTTCTGTAGAAGACTGAGATATGGTGGATTGGTGTCTGGAACACCAAGAAATAGGGTCAGATCCCAAATAGAACAAAAAGCTTATAGTGGACAGAAAATCCTGTCAAAATCAAAGGGGTGCCAACTGAGTAATGAATACCCATTTGATAAGTCACCTGGATGTACCTGAGAATCTTGTTGGCCATAGTCTAGTGACTCTAAAGATGCTTGCATGTACGTCGAACAATAGCTGACAACAAAAGCTATATCTGGTTTTGTGTGAATGAGATAAAAAAGTCAACCCACAAGAGACCAATACAAAGTAGCATCCACCAAAGGAGTTGTACAACCAACTCGAAGCTTCAAGCTTGAAGCGAAAAGAGTTTGAGTGGACTTGCAACCCTCCATCCTAAAATGCTAAAGAAGATCCAATGCATACTTGGGCTATAAAATGGTAATGACAGAATTTGTCAGATCAATTTGAATCCCCAAAAAGTAGTGTAGGAGTACCAAATATGTCATATTAAAAGTGGAACAAAGCCATGATTTCATATCCTGAATTAAGGCAGGAGAGCTACAGGTAATAAGAAGATAATCAACATAAAAGACAATTGCCAAAATCTCCCCATCCTGATGTTTGATGTAAACATCATGTTCGGCCTCACATTGCCGAAACCCACTACCGAAAAAAGGCAAATCTTCTCATACCAAGCAGGAGGTGCTTACTTAAGTCCCTACAAGGACCTAGTCAATTGACAAACCAGAGGAGTAGGCCCCTCATGCTCAAGTCTAGGTGGTTGTTGCATGCAGATCTCCTCTTGAAGCTCGCCATGTAGGAAGGCACTCTTCACATCCATTTGATGTATCTTCCATCCATGTGAGGCAGCTATAGAGAAAATCATCCTGACCGAATCCATCCTAGCCACTGGAGCAAATGTCTCAAAATAATCAACTCCCTCCTATTGAGAGAATCCCTTAGCAACAAGGGGTGCCTTATGCTTCTCCACTTGACCATCTAAAGTATACTTGGTCCTGTAGACCCATTTGCATCCAACTACATTTTTCCCTTCGAGAAGAGGAATAAGTTCCCATGTCTTGTTCTTCATCAAGGCCTCATACTTTGCAAGCATAGCATCTTCCCACCGCAATCAACACTTAGCATGAGAATATGTAAGAGGATCCTAAGAATGAGCAACCTTGAGAGCAACGCTCGAGAAGGAGCCTTTTGGTGTCGCTCTAGAGATAGAATAGGTTGAGCATCCTTTAGATGCGTCTACTCTTAACCCCCTTGGATGTTGGATGAATTGAGGAAAAATTATATGCACTCTATGGCAAAGCAAACATTAGAAGCCAAAAGTGAAGAATCTAACTCAAAATCACCACTCACCTCGTCATGCAAAGTTGAAGCACTTTGAACTGATGTATCCTGCTCAACACACCTTGAATCTAGAAAAGAAGGTGCTATTGGTGGTGTTGCCCGTGAAGGTGTCAAATCTATAGACAATGAACCTCCACTCAAATATAAAGAAGAAGAGATACTTTGATGGGATAAGAGCCTACCATTTTTTTTGATGAAATAGCTGAATCAATCAAAGGATTAGAAGAGTCATCTACCAAAAGCTTAGGTGGTGGATTAGAAGGAGCACCTGGAAGAACCTCATAAAAAATGACATCTTTCCGAATCAAAACCTCATGCCTTTGAGGGTCATAAAGGTGATATGCCTTTGAGGTATTTGAATACCCCACAAAGATGCATTTGTGACTCTTTAGTGCCTTCTTTGGAAGATCTTTGGGTATGTTAGCCCATGTTGAAGACCCAAAGATACAGAATTGAGACACATTAGGCTTATCTCTAGTCAACCTCTCAAGAGGTGTCATGCCTTGAACAACCTTGGTAGGAACTGTGTTGATGTTGTATGCTTCACAAGTGACAATATTACCTCAGAATTTGTGCTCCATCCCCTTGGCAAGAATCATACACTGTGCCATGCCTTATCTCTAGTCAACCTCTCAAGAGGTGTCATGCCTTGAACAACCTTGGTAGGAATTGTGTTGATGTTGTATGCTTCACAAGTGACAATATCACCTCAGAATTTGTGCTCCATCCCCTTGGCAAGAATCATACACTGTGCCATGTCCATGATCACCTTGTTTTTCCTTTCGACCACACCATTTTGCTTAGGAGTATAGTGAATTGTCCTCTGATAGGCTATCCCATGAAGAGCCAAAAAATCATGAAAGGCATTACTTACATACTTGCCTTCCCCATTTGTCCTAAGACATTTGATTTTCCTATCCAACTAATTTTCTAGAAGAGCCTTGAAGGTCTTGAATCTCTCAAAACCTCTTGCATAGTGTGAATAGTATACAACCTCACAAATCTAGAAAAGTCATCAATAAAAGAAAAAGGAAGTACCTGTTTCCAGAAAGAGATGGTGTACCCATAGGGCCATAAATATTACTATGTATAATATCCAAAGAGTGAGTAGCTCGTTTTTCAATTCCTTTTAGAAAAGTCTCCTTATGATGCTTCCCAAGAATGCATCCCTCACATGCACCAGTTGGAGGGGATATGTGTGGAAGTCCAATGACCATTTGACAACGACTCATATCTCAAGGAGCCAACTGAGATGCCCAAGCCTATGTTGCCATCTTTGACTCTCATCATCTACATGTGCAACCATAACCACACAATCTTTCTTCCTAGCCCAAATATACATTTGGTCTGACTTATCACAATTATTAAAAGCATCAATTTTAAATCCATTGTCTATATCCTTAATTACACTATGATCAAGCTAGAATTCTACTTTTTATTATCCGAGTTATGCGATAAATACACGAGATTAGGGCCAACATTAGGAACATGAAACACCTCATTAAAAGAAGAGGATTCAATGCCGATCTCTCCACATCCTGCAACCTGCAAAGAAGAGTCGTCTCCAATAACAGCATGTTCCCCTGAATGCGATTTGTTGTTATGGGCCTAGTTGCCCTTGAATCTGTTATCCACTCATAAGAAGTGGGTGTCCAATATGCTAAATGAACAGATACATGTGCTTGTGAGGTCTCTCCATGAAAGCTGTCCTCACCCTATGCATAGAAGAGAGCAACATCAACATCCCCTTTTTGTTGCTTCCTATAGCTTCTTGATACGAATTGGACAAAATTCTGCTTTATGTCCTTCTTGCAATACTCACATGTTGGCTATTTGAAAGGCTTCTTGGGCTTCTTTTCATTTTGTTATGGCTTCTTGTCATTTTGAGCTTTGGCAATAGCTTCCTTTGGATGGGCCTGATTGATGACAAAATTATCCTTATCCCATTGTCTTCTAGCATGATAATACAAGAAGTACTTGAATACCTCATCAATCATCAACTGGTGGTGCAGGAGATTTAGGGAAGTACACTCGAAGCATCTCAAACACAACAACAACTATCTCATATGTGTTTGAAACATTGTTGAAGACGATATTGAACATTTCAATGGCTTTCTCCTCCACAAATTTTTGTCCTATCATCTTAGGTAATCCTATTCCAGTTCAAATATCTTCTTAAGAGTCCATAGTCAAAGTACCAAGCTTAGCCTCCAACCTACTAATTTGTGTAGAATCAAAATCACTCAAACTTGTCAAGCATCTCCTTGGGGTCTGTGATGATGCTAACATGGATGTCATAGATCTTGTCAACATGAACAGCTATAACACCAATAGCCTCATCCTTCTTATCCCTATAGACCTACTTACTTCTTTAGTATCAGTAGCATGCGGTTCCTCATTCACATATTTGAGTAACCCCTTACTTTGAAGCAAAGCTTCAATCTTAATTTTCTAGGTAGCATAGTTTGGACCATTCAACAAGGGCACATGTTGATCCATGGACCATGACTATCCTATCGAAATACAAAATCTTACATGCAGTTGTGAGCAGAGGCAACACCATCAAATGCAAATATCTCAAAAAACTATGCAATTTGGGGAAAATGGGGCTCAAAATGCTTTTGTATGCTCAAGTTATGGCCCTTGAAAGTTTAGCCCAAAAATCACACAAAATGCCTTCAAAACTTTTGAAACAATTAAGAAACCTTTCAGTACCTACAAAAAATTGGAGGCCGACAAATGTCACTGTGCAAGTGGTTGAGGGGTGCCAATTTGGCGTTGACTGACAATGGATCGACGAATAACATGATGCCACTTTTCACGATCAGGGGATTGCCACCTGTGTTGATTGTGTCGGCCACTGGGTAGGGTATTGATGAAGCAAATTGCGCCACTTTTTGCGCTCTGATTAGCTTTGCAATCTATGAACCACATTGCATCTCTTGTTGTGTTATGATTTGCTTCAAAATTCGTGCTTTGTCAAGTCTACTGTTGATTGTGTGAATGTGTGGTCAAGTTTAATGAGATTGTAGATTCTGATTGGTCAATTTGGTATTTATATGCACCAAGTGGCATACAACCTACCATGTTGGCCATCATACGACTTGCCACGTCAGCCCCTGTATCGCTTGCCACATCAACCTCCACATCAACCGCAATGTCAACTATACGATTTGCCACGTCAGTTGATGCATGTCATGCCACATCATTTGACACATCAAATGTAAGGACTGTCATGTCACTCGCCACGTGTTGTGCCATGTTAGCTGTACAAACTGCCACATCATTGGGTACCATGTTAGCATGTTTGACTTGAAAAGGGGTGATGTCATCAGTGCCACCTCATCACATACTAGGATGTCATCAATTTTTGTTATGTTGACATCATTTACCTCCAAAAAGGTTGGGTGCAAGGGGGGTTTGAACTCTTGATCTCTTCCTCCATCCAACGCCTTACAATAGGTTGTGGTAGCCATTATCCCCAAGGCGCCCCTTGGGATTACAATGGCAAGCATTATAGTTAAACAAGCAAGACTTCTTACATGCCCCCCTCTAGTGTGTGCGTGATGCAATTATGCGTCAACATGACGTATGCTTGTGCGCCCTTTTTGAACTCGCCATATTGGGAATATTCTTTGGCATATTCTCTCTTTAAAAAATTTGAAATTTGAATTTTGGAGGGAAAAGAGAATTTTTTTGAATGTGAAAATGGAGTACCTGGAGGTAGAATGAGGAAAAGTGCTGAATTGGGACCTCTTGAAATTTCACAAAGAATCCAAAAATCCTGATGGTTCGTTTATATCTATTACGGTTTGCCTTACACAATTTTTTTTGTCAAACGCAACCAATTAGGACATCCTCTCATGTCTATGCAGCTAAAATATTGCCAAACCATTTCAGCAACTTTGTCAAGCGACTCAGAGCAATTTGCCAAGCACTGAAGCCTTCCCATGGCTTCTTTGGCACCAGGGGTCTGTTTGGAAAACTTCAGCCTCTTCTTTTCTTCTTTCAGGGTGGGCAAGCAATCTGTCCTCTCATTTGTGTTGCTATTGGACACAAGAAGCCGAAAGAGAAAAGGAAATGGATTTTTTGAAAAATCCGTAAAAGACAAATGAGGTTTTTAAAGAACCTCAAAAAAATCAATCCTAAAACTAGGGCATCCATTTGGTTAGTAATCAAAAGAAACAATGAGGATTGACTGCCAATGCAAGGAACAAAGAACCTATGGGTGAATATTTCTCCTAGAGCAAATTTGTTGAATCTTGTGAGATCCTCGTGATCCAAGTTCACTTAGAGGGTCTTATAAAAAAACCTTTCATTCAATCTCGTCATCAACTTTAGTAAAATTTTTAGAAGTCGATCTGTCAACAACAAGCAATCAAGTAATGAAGATTCACACCTGCTCTGATACCATGTTAGATTTCATAGCAGTTTCCAGAAATGAATGGAATCAATACATTACCCAGTATTTTTTTTGTGTTTAACATACACACACCCAACGTGTTGGGTCTCCTTGATGAGATCAAAGACATACCAATGCAGTGTCCCTACGTTACCCAGTATTGCTCAAAAGAAATACACAAGTATATGGGGGTGGCCATGGACACCAAATAATCTTACTATCAAAGAATATAATTACACTCCAACCGCTAATAAAATGGTTGGTATGATGGGGTATTTATACCCAAATACAAGTTATCTTTAGGTCAAGGTTAAGTGACTGACCTTAAGGATTAAAATAATAAAATATTACAAAAATACCTTTTTCAAGGTTTACAAGGGCCCAAAGGGCTTATATGTACAATACAATACAAAAGTCGGCTATGGCCTCAAGAGAAGCTTAACCACCACATATTCCAACAGGATAAAGATGTGCTTGCTGGATAAGGCAACAAAGCACATGCAAAAGATACTAATTGGAAGGTTCCAATTAGAAAGATAAAAGTTCTAATTAAATAGAAATTTCTAACTAGAAAGATGCCAATATACATGAATAAAAATAATGCTACACAGCAGGAAAACAATTTAACATACAACTATTAAAAGTCAAACATTCTGATCTCATCAGTATAGATGGTCTAGGCAATTCTGATTGTCTATTTAAACATAGAATCACCTAGTGGCTGAAACTAAGAAGCTGCTACTGCTAAACCATCAGCTTGTGCATTGGTTGCTTGTGGAATTGCTGCATTGTTGAATGCTTTGAAATTGTGCTTACTTGAATATGACACCAGGTTCCTGTATTGCTTCGACAAAGGATTCTTAGCTTGATTGGTCCTTCTCACCTGGTTTATGACAAACTCTTAGTGTCCAAACACTTGTAACTCTGTTATCTTCAACTTTGTTGCCTCTTTCAATCCTGGCAATAGTGCTTCATATTCTTCTATTTTATTAGTGCAACTGAAATTCAGTTTTGCTATTACTGGACTATGTTTACCAACTAGATCTGTCAGCATTGCAAGTGCACTTGCTACCTCATAAGGGCATGGAGCATCAACTTAAAACAAGAAAAAAAAATCCATGAAAAAAAAGGCTTGGGGCTAAGCATAAACAACGGAAATTTCATTCTTCACCTCAGATTCCATTGCTGGATGGTGGAGTATTCTTCATGAAAATAAAACATGAAAAAGAGGCTAGGGGCTTGTTGAGCATGGAAATCAATGAGTGCGATTTGTGCCCATGACCACAGTTCAACAAATGGATGTGGGGGGTTTCACTCTCCCCATCCTCTGGATCTTGCATCGGTTCCCTTCTAACTCAGCTGAAAACAATGAAAGAAACTAATCTAAAATGCAGAAAACAAATCTGATCTACTTTGCATAAGAGAATAGGATGCAAGAGAAAAGAGATGTAAATAAGGCTGACGTTGTAGCAAGGTTTAGTTTTGGTGCGGTTTGCATTTTGTGCAAGGACTGAATAACTTCAGCATGTAAGATCTTCAAATTACCTGCAACAACAATGAAAATAGGACTAACAGGGAAAGGGGGGCAGAGCCACCGATTTCACACATCCATGAGACATATAGGCAAAGACAATTGAATCAGAATGCCACAAACAACTCTTTTATTGAATTGTAATTTGAAGTTTCAATACAATCTTACTTCGAAGAGTAACTTTGATATGCTTGAAGGCCAAAAGACTTTTACAATGAGCATTTAGCCCTTATTTATACTTGAACTTATAGCCACAAATTGGACTACGTACAATGTACCTTGGTGATAATTATGAGGTAATCACATCATACTTATCTGTTTATTAAAGATAGACAGAGTGAAACGCCTTGGCAGTGGGCTGCTCAGAGAGGGTTGCTTCGGTGAGTGGGGATCCCTTTGCCAAACACTTAACCAAATTTCTTATTTCTGCCCTGTTTTGTCTTCTGCCCCACCTTGTGCAATAGACCTCTGTTTGGGAAATGAGGTTGCTTGGAGAGCGAGGTGCTTTGGCGAGCGGTGCTTTATGGAGTAGAAAATGCTCAAAGCAAAGTGTCTATGAAGTCTGGCTGAGCCCCTTCACATTTTCTATACTGATTGCATGGCAAAACTTGTTTTGGAAGCGATGGTAGTAGTCAGTTACTACAGGGCTAAGCATAAACAGTGAGAATTTCATTCTTTACCTCAAACTCCATTGCTGGATGGTGGAGATATTATTCGGCAATTACAAAGGTTGGAGTTTCGGAAGCAACATCTTGTTTCTTCTAACACTTTTGACCTCCCTTCAGCTCCTGCTGTGGACAACAATGTGTGAAGATAAGGGAAAACACATTTTTTAGATTTCTTTGCCTTTGATCAAATAAATCAACACATGGCAAGTTTTTTATCAAGACTTTTGAGTTTTGACAATTCCAACAAGCTGGGAGTTTGGGCAAGTTTTTTGAAAGACTCAACAAGTTTTGCAAAAAAGTAAAAACTTGCAAGTTGTGTCACGGAGACTCGTTCTCTGTGACTAGGCTTGTGACATCACAAGTTTTCATAAAATTCATCAAGTGTCACTTCTATTGCTCCTTTAGTCACCCCGTGAATGAGCAAGGCATTTGTGAGGTAAATATCTCTATCTTAGGCAATAACAATAACACTAAAACACACTGTTAGCCTGAGAGGGTCAACTCTCATTATATATATATATATATATATATATATATTTTGAAGTTTAGTTTCAGAAAATAACTCTCATTATATATATATATATAAATCACACTAATGCTTTTAGCTTAATTCATTGGATGTCTTTAATCCACTTTAGTTATAAAAGAGAAGAAAAGAACTAATTAGACAGTGACTATGACTAGTAATTCTATCTGTTAAAAAGCCCATGGGGTTCAGAGCAATTGGATAGGTGAGAAGAATGACACACTATAAATCAAGGTTTGAATTTCACGGGCGAACCTTAACTTCAATCAAATGGCATTAGCTCAACTGGTTAAATTCCTTAACTTTCAAGGAGGAGACCAAGGTTCGAATCTTGCCAAGTGATACTTGTATAATTGCCAAACTATTGTAATACCATAATGTGGTCATGATGTAATATGAGTGGGGCCCATTTCAATCCCATATACTCCATTACAAAAAAAAAACAAAAATTTTATCTGTTGAAAAGCACAGAAAGGGGGTAGGATTGAAAAACCCATGTGACAGTTTGATTGATTAAAGATCTAATTACAAGATTCCTTTAAGAAATAACAATACAACTTGATATGGGGGCAGATGCCATGAATCTGTATTATAATCTAAGGCACTTGTGGGCCAGAAGTACGAGCAAAAGCCTAAATCCATTTAGATACAACTGCTGGGTCACTAATTTGTTGACCCTGTGGCTGAAGAGTGGATCTGAGGGATACAGGAGACCAAAGTGGAGACTAATATGATGGACTATTGCATAAGTGCTATTTTCCTCCTCAATGATCTTCAGGAGTCCTTTATAGCTGCGTCCTTGGTTTTGGTTTCAAAATTGAGATGTTGAAGAGCTTTTAAAACAATGTATGCTGAACTGATGATGATCTTTGTTTTTAACCATCTGCATATGAAAATCAAAGCACTGCCCACTAAACTTAGCTCATTTCCAAAACTATCCTTATGCTATTGTGTCTTGTGCATTGTCTTTCTAATTCAGGTAATATTTTATGTTTACACATGCTGATGTGCCCAAAAGACATGTTTGATGAGCTGGAGCCATAGGATATGGATATTGATGCAATTTGACATTATTTGATTTCACCCTATTTTTGAACATCTTTATTTTTATATTTTGAGGCCCTGGGATTGTCATAGAGGAGCTAGCAAACAGAGTTTGCTACTCTTTGATGTGTTTGCTTTGTGAAAAAGGAAACAACTCCAAAACAACTTTGCTTTGATAATGGATAGTTATCCTTCAATGAAGCCCTGTTCAGATTTCGAAAATCCACATGATTTGCTATACAAATTAAATAATGGACTCGAACAATGATCTTGGTATCAAGAAGCTTCTTTGATTCCTTCTTAATCATTAACTTCAACAAAATATTAACAGGCCTCAACCCTTGCCTAAAAGGCTTAGCTCCTTCAACTTGATTTCATGGATGATTGTTCTTGTTTTATATGTCTTCAAATTTTCAAGTTTCCAAGCAAAAACATCTTCATACTTTCTCATCAGTGCAATGTATTTCTTCTTCTCTACAAATGATGAGAATATAGCCGTCTTTACCGTTCGAAGCTATTGAATGGTGTCCAGGTTGACTTCTTCAATGTCCTTTGCTAATGGCTGGATGGATCTTTGTGGAACATTTTATTGATCAAACAGATGCTCAAATGGTACTAATCTACTTGGAATGAAAATAGTGTTGAGCTTAATCAATTTGTAGCCTACTACATCATTAACAACATCTTGTTTCCATATCAATGTCTTGAGAAGCAAACTCATCAATCGACTGTAGAAACTATTCAATTTGCATTTTATCGTCGAACAGTTAGCAATGCCGGACATTATCAGGCATGGAATGGTCTACTGGAAATTCTTATCGTGTATTTTAACCTATAATCATCTAGTGGCTGAAACTGAGAAGCTGCTACATCTGAATTATCAACTTGTGCATTGGTTGCTTGTGGAATTGTTGTAATGTTGAATGCTTTGAAACTGTGCTTAATTCAATATGACACCAGATTTGTTTATTGCTTCCACAAAGGATTCTTAGCTTGATTGGTCCTTCTCACCTGGTTTGTGACAAACTCTGAGTGTCCAAACACTTGTAACTCTGTAATCTTCAACTTTTTTTGCCTCTTTCAATCCCAGCAATAATGCTTCATACTCAGCCATGTTATTAGTGCAACTGAAGTTCAGCTTTGCTATTACATTTTGTAAAGGGGTAAAATTTCTGAAAATTTAAAGAAATTGCTGCTTCCTCCCTCCTTTCTCTCTTTCAGTTCTCTTCATGCAGTTTCATGTTTCATATCTTCCATTTTTCTGTTCTCATTCTTTACCTTCTAGTGTTTCGTTTTGAAAAAGAGTCAAGAATGGCTAAGTCTGGGTCCTCCCATTGTCGCTCCCTTTTGGGGCGACGCCCGTCGACGCTCGTTTTTGGAGCGAAAGTCAGCTGAAAGTTTAAAATGCAAAATTTGACTAAGTGTCAAAAAGGGAGCGACTCCCGGCGTCGCTCCATTTTGGAGCGCCGCCCGTCGTCGCACCCCCTTGTCAAGCGAAACCCGGCAGGCGAGAAGAAAGATAAAATTTTGACTAAGTGTTTGAAAGGGCGCGCCGCCCGTCGTCGCGCCATTTTGTGGGCGACACCCGACGTCGCTCAATTTTTGAGCGCCGCCCGTCGTCGCTCCCCCTTTTTGAGTGCCGCCCGTCGTCGCTCCCCCTTTTTGAGTGATCGTCGGCGGATGAAGAGGAAGGAGAGGAAAACGTCTAAGTATAGAGCCTCCTGCTGTCGCTCCAGTTCGCTTGCGCCTCTCGCTGTCGCTTCGTTTTCGGGCGACGTCGGGCGTCGCTATCATTTTCAGTGACAGCGGGCAAAGACGCTCAAATTTGGCTAAGGCTTGAAAGGGAGCGCCGCTCGTCGTCACTGCTGTTTTCCAGCGACCGCTGCCGCCCCCCATCCAGTCAGCAAGTACAAGAAAAGTGAACCAAATTGCCAGCGTTTCTAACTCAGGGTGCCTCCCAAGTTCGCTCCATCTGGGAGCGACTCCCGGAGGCGCTCTCTTCAGCAGGCGACTTTGGTCAGCCCCCCTACATTTGCAAACCGCACAAGTTTCAAGATTTATGCCTGTCAAGAAGTGACAGATTGTGTGCTACCAAGGTACAAGGTAGATAAACATTGAAGAACAAATTGTACCTCATCTACCGCATTCAACCGGACCTGGCTTTCCTGCCCACCAGACCTGTCCGGGATGTACAGTTTTCAGAGCGGCCATATCTCAAGTACAAGTACAGCCGACAGGGGTCTCATCCAGGCAACTTTTTACAGCTTTTACAACTTTTACAGATTTTGCCGGTCCTTGGGATCCGTGCATGATTGTATTTTGGGGGGAAATTCCTGCTATAAAAGGCAGTTCATTTGATTGTAAAAGGGGGGGAACATATTGCTAGAGAACTCTGCTGTGACAGATCACCTTCTACTTAATTCAAAGCATCCTTGGCTCTGCTTCTTGTCTTTGTCTTTTATGCTGCCTTCTGCTAGTATTTCTGCTTCATGTCCATTTATATTTCTGTCTGTTTGAATTCTGAATCCTGGATTTGGGCATTGGTGATTATTTGGATCTGGAATACTAACCAGAAGGATACATAGGGTAGAATAACAGCTGCAATTTCTGTTACATGCTTTGTTTTGATTGTTGTTGGTTTGGATGCAAATTTGTAATCGTGTTGCTTGTTCTTCCCCACCTGAAACAAATGATATTTCCATTTCTTTCTGCACATTTATCCCTTTCCAGCACTCTTATCTAAACCCCAAAAAACTAGATTAGTATAGGAGCCGGCCTTCTCCGGAGATTGGCACGGAAGGCATCCCTTCCTTTCGGCCTTTCAATCTGCTGGGCGAATCTAGGGCGCAATAGATTTAAAATCCTTTCCTAAGTGGCAGATTCGTAACCAACACTTACCCACTAGATCTACTGGCACTGCAACTGCACTTGCTCCCTCAATATACATAGATCAAAGCCCGCTATCTCTTAGGTGAATCTTCTTCAGAACACTCATCTACTACATACAAAAGTTTAGGATAGTCCCATAGAGGGACATCTGGCATGCGAAAAACATATGATCCTAAATCCTGCATGGCATAATTTGGGTAACTGATTGGTCCATGTGGGTCACTCAAGATATAGGTCAATTTAGGTTTTCTAAACATTCTAATAGTATGAGTATCAACTCTGTAAAGAGGAATAGTGGCATATGATAATTCCTGCTATATGTTACCTTTGAAACCTGCATCTCAACCCTTTGACAACAAGAGACCAAAACTAGGTGGAATCTCAGTGACAACTACACTCATATTAATGTATCTCTGAGGATCTTCTGGTTAATTGGACACAAGATTTTGATCATTTGACACAGGAGACAAATTCAAATCAAAAGAGTACAATCTCTATGGATGAGTGGCCTCTGGACCCAGATTTTCCATTACTACTTTGGGCATAACAAAATGAAAAGCACATGAATCCGATAGATAGTTGTTCAAAACATATCTTTGGACTAACGATAAAATATACAGAGGAGTTCTCTTGTCCATGCAATTTGTTATACTTCTCAATAACTTGCAGAGGGTCAATCTGTAAGGCTTATGTAATCAGCTTGAATAGGAGGCTTTGTCTCACCAAGGAACTTAGCCACTTCTTTTCTCTATTGTGAGGGTTTGGCAAGATCTGATAATGGAACATGAATATTGATCTTCTCCAGTTTCTGTTTCAGATTCTACTTGGTATACAGATGGCCTGCAGGGTCAGGTCACATAATAGGAAAGTTCTAACCTCTAGAGAAAGTAGTACCTACCTTTGATAGATTATTTTTTCTGGTATCAGCATCATTTTGATTGGAAATGCCAGGCCAAGAGGTCTTCTTTGCACTAAAGTCTGAAGCCTTGTTTTTTTTCTGTGCAGTTTGAACATCCTGAGCTTTGGTACAGGACCTCAAATCATATTTCTTCTGCAAAGTCTGGATCATATTATTGATTTGTGTTGTAGACAGGCCAAGGGATATGATATCGTCTAAAGATTGAGTCTGATATATTACATCCATGCTCCAAATCTGAGATGAATCTTTCCTTAAGCTCCAATTACTATTTTCAAATAAGTTCCTCATCTTCATAAATGTCTTCTTCAAATTCTGGACCAACAAGACTAGTGTCATTACTTACTGGTGCTGAAACAGAATGCTTTTCATTCCTCTTGTTAGCCTGATTTGGTTGCTTGAATTGCTGCTGATTTCTCATGGGCTGGTTCTGTCCTCTGGGAACAGGTCCTGGTGTTAGTTGAGAATTCCTCCCTTGCTTCATCTTGGTGACATCATTTGTCAGATTCCTTAAAATTCTTGTGATCTCTTCTACTTGATCTTTGGCCTTTGTAACAGATGCTTTGTATCATTGAGGTCTCTTATCAAGTGGCAGTATGAGAAGATCATGCCACCATCCCTACAACCATCATGTTAGCCTTGACATCCAAACAGTTAATAAGCAAGGCTTCTAGTTTGCTGACATGTTTTCCTTTAAAAGTAGAGCAAACCCTGGTTCAAATACTGTAACATATGTTTTCATTGCCAAAAATTTGATGGGGTTAACCAGTGCGACAGTGCCATTATATAATTTTCGGAGTCTTCTTTTTAGTTAAGCAATCAATTCTCCATTCTTGAGGTTGATGTTTGCATATAGATGGGAGTAGTATCTATAGTCATTTTCACCCTAGTGGTTCATGAAGACATCTGCAAATGCTTCCATACTGTTGATGGATGCAGCTGCCAAGTTTCCATACCATTTGCAAGCATCCCTTTCTAGAGATTGAGCAAACAATCTCATAGTCATCTTTATCCTTAATAAAAAGGTTAACGTGCAATCCTAAAGAGCAACTAGAGGTTCTTCAGCTAAGCCTATTATCTAATCATTTCTTTTAAATCTTGGCAAGTTTCCATAGGTTGTCCTGCAGAAAATCATTCAGATCAGCAGGTGAGGCCACTAAGCAAAACTAAGTGGCTACCCATTGGTTTACTCTAGGTGGACTACTGATGTTAGCTTTTTCAATTGGTGAAGAACTCTTTAAAGGAGTGACACATGAATGGGTTGGATACAGAAGTGAGACCAATGAATCTGATAGGGGATGAACTAATATCAACTAAGAGAAGCAAGGGGGTTTAGGGATTTGGTGGCAGAAATTGATCTGAGATGGGCAGCAGGAGGTGATGAAGGTGAAACCCTTTGGACTACTGATTAAGACTTGGCTTCTTCAAAAAATGGATCTTTATTAGAAGAAGTTGAATCTATTTTCTTCTTCTATGATCTGATGAATATTTCAATATCTGGTTTCTCCGGAACTAATCTCCTTTTTGGATTTGATGGCATGACTGGCATATGGGTTTTTGGTTGTCACTTTCAGCGATATGCAGAAAGTTTCATGTTTTGATTTTGATCCCCAACAGAGTTACCCATGATTTGTTCTTCTCTGGAGTCGCAATCATGGATATCTGACACTCCCCAAAACAACACCAAAAAGATGTTGAACCTCTGGTCTCCCCAAGGGTTAGTGAGGCACCTATGAGGTAAATGCCTTCCACCCTAGGCTAGTAATAATAAAGCCGAAAAGCACTTTCATCCTAAGGAGGTCTCTCATAAAATAAATTAATTTGAAATACAGATTTAAAAAATAGAATGATCACACCTATGCTTGTACTTTTATCCAGTGGGTGTCTTAAATCCACTTTAGTCTTTAAAGAAAAGAAAAGAAAAGAAGAAATTAGACAGAGACTAAGAATAGCAATTCTAGCTGTTAGAAAGCGCAAAAAGGTATTAGAAGCAAGAAACCATGTGAGAGAGTTTTACTGATCAAAATCTGATTAAAAGAATCCTATGAGGGGTACCAATTGCAACTTGATACAAGGGGGTGGATGTTACAAATATGTACTACACTCAAAGGCTTTTGTAGGATGGAAGTGGGAACAAGGGCTTATATATGTTTAACTACAATTTTTAGCTCATTAATTTGCTGATCTTGTGGTTGAAGAGTGGGTTTAAGGGAAGCAAAGACTAAAGTGGAGATAGATCCTATGGACTACTGCATAAGCACTGGAGTGTTATTTTCTTCCTCGATGATCATCATGAAACAACTCTATACTCCTCAATAGCCGTATCCTTTGTTTCTAAATCGAGGCATTGAAGTGTTCTTTTCATTTTCTTTTTTTTTGTGGGGTGGAGTTGGGGGGGCGTCTGCACTGATGATGATCTCTTTTTTTAACCATTTGCGTATGAAAATCAAAGCATAGCCCACTGAACTTATCTCTTCCCCCAAAATATCCTCGTGCTATTCTGTGTTGTGCACTGTCTTTCTATTTTATGTAGTGTTTATCCAATATTCAACACAATTCTAATTTAAGGTGTAAATCTTTTCCCTCCAACTTTAAGTTTACATGCTGATGTGCTCAAATTGCATTATTGAAGAGTTGGAACCATCGGAGATGAATCTTGATGCGATTTGACATTACCTGATTTAACCCAGTTTTTGGATAGCAACATTATTAATAAATTTTGAGTCACTTGGGAGCGTCATAGAGGGGTCAAGAGTCAACAAACAGAGTTTGCTGCCTCATGACATGATTCTGCATGGAAAAAATTAAACAACTCGAACGAGTCAATCAGTGTTAGGAAATTAAAAGAAAGCAATCTAAACAACAATAAACAGTACACGAGATTTTACGTTAAGGTGTCAATCAGTGTATGGGTTTTTGGTTGTCACTTTCAGCGATATGCAGAAAGTTTCATGTATGTTTTGATTTTGATCCCCAACAGAGTTACCCATGATTTGTTCTTCTATGGAGTCGCAATCATGGATATCTGACACTCCCCAAAACAACACCAAAAAGATGTTGAACCTCTGGTCTCCCCAAGGGTTAGTGAGGCACCTATGAGGTAAATGCCTTCCACCCTAGGCTGGTAATAATAAAGCCGAAAAGCACTTTCATCCTAAGGAGGTCTCTCATAAAATAAATTAATATGAAATACAGATTAAAAAAATAGAATGATCACACCTATGCTTGTAATTTTATCCAGTGGGTGTCTTAAATCCACTTTAGTCTTAAAAGAAAAGAAAAGAAGAAATTAGACAGAGACTAAGAATAGCAATTCTGTCTGTTAGAAAGCGCAAAAAGGTATTAGAAGAAAGAAATCATGTGAGAGAGTTTTACTGATCAAAATCTTATTAAAAGAATCCTATGAGGGGTACCAATTGCAACTTGATACAAGGGGGTGGATGTTACAAATCTGTACTACACTCAAAAGGCTTTTGTAGGATGGAAGTGGGAACAAGGACTTATATATGTTTAACTACAATTTTTAGCTCATTAATTTGCTGATCTTGTGGTTGAATAATGGGTTTAAGGGAAGCAAAGACTAAAGTGGAGATAGATCCTATGGACTACTGCATAAGCACTTGAGTCTTATTTTTTTCCTCGATGATCATCATGAAACAACTCTATACTCCTCAATAGCCGTATCCTTTGTTTCTAAATCGAGGCATTGAAGTGTTCTTTGCATTTTCTTTTTTTTTCTGGGGTGGAGTTGGGGGGGCGTCTGCACTGATGATGATCTCTTTTTTTAACCATTTGCATATGAAAATCAAAGCATAGCCCACTGAACTTATCTCTTCCCCCAAAATATATTCGTGCTATTCTGTGTTGTGCACTGTCTTTCTATTTTGTGTAGTGTTTATCCAATATTCAACACAATTCTAATTTAAGGTGTAAATCTTTTCCCTCCAACTTTAAGTTTACATGCTGATGTGCTCAAAATGCATTATTGAATAGTTGGAACCATCGGAGATGAATCTTGATGCGATTTGACATTACCTGATTTAACCCAGTTTTTGGATAGCAACATTATTAATAAATTTTGAGTCACTTGGGAGCGTCATAGAGGGGTCAAGAGTCAACAAACAGAGTTTGCTGCCTCATGACATGATTCTACATGGAAAAAATTAAACAACTCGAACGAGTCAATCAGTGTTAGGAAATTAAAAGCAAGCAAGCTAAACAACAATAAACAGGACACGAGATTTTACGTGGAAACTCTGCAGTGTGTAGGGATAAACCACGGGGCAAAAGGCAGCTTTTTCTCTTTTATTATTCTTAGCTAGCTTTCATACATTCGCACTGTTCAAATTCTAGGGGCATTCCCCTTTTTATAGAAATACAAAGCAAGATTCCAAAAAGTTGTAGCACATTCCAGATAAAAGCGCTTTATTAAAAGAGCTGCTTTATTAACTGCGTTTAAAAATATGCGCTTTACTGCTTTTATGACAAAAGCACTTTATTGCGTTTTATAACAAACACGCTTTTACTGCATTTTAGTAATCCGCACCATATGGATGCACGGACGTAAATTTTCAGGTCGGGGGCGGAGCCCTCGAACCCCTAGGCAGGGGGAACCTGGCCGGTTCCCCCCCTGCGACCCCCCTCGGCGCGCCCGACACATACGAGCAGCACAGGCGCTTGGGTTACTATATGCTGCACAACCATGGTCCACTCTGATGGCTACCCATTGGTTTACTCTAGGTGGACTACTGATGTTAGCTTTTTTAATTGATGAAGAACTCTTTAAAGGAGTGACACATGAATGGGTTGGATACAGAAGTGAGACCAATGAATCTGATAGGGGATGAACTAATATCAACTAAGAGAGGCAAAGGGGTTTAGGGATTTGGTGGCAGAAATTGATCTGAGATGGGCAGCAGGAGGTGATGAAGGTGAAACCCTTTGGACTACTGATTAAGACTTGGCTTCTTCAAAAAATGGATCTTTATTAGAAGAAGTTGTCTATTTTCTTCTTCTATGATCTGATGAATATTTCAATATCTGGTTTCTCCGGAACTAATCTCCTTTTTGGATTTGATTGCATGACTGGCATATGGGTTTTTGGTTGTCACTTTCAGCGATATGCAGAAAGTTTCATGTATGTTTTGATTTTGATCCTCAACAGAGTTACCCATGATTTGTCCTTCTATGGAGTCGCAATCATGGATATCTGACACTCCCCAAAACAACACCAAAAAGATGTTGAACCTCTGGTCTCCCCAAGGGTTAGTGAGGCACCTATGAGGTAAATGCCTTCCACCCTAGGCTAGTAATAATAAAGCCGTAAAACACTTTCATCCTAAGGAGGTCTCTCATAAAATAAATTAATATGAAATACAGATTAAAAAAATAGAATGATCACACCTATGCTTGTAATTTTATCCAGTGGGTGTCTTAAATCCACTTCAGTCTTAAAAGAAAAGAAAAGAAGAAATTAGACAGAGACTAAGAATAGCAATTCTATCTGTTAGAAAGCGCAAAAGGGTATTAGAAGCAAGAAACCATGTGAGAGAGTTTTACTGATCAAAATCTTATTAAAAGAATCCTATGAGGGGTACCAATTGCAACTTGATACAAGGGGGTGGATGTTACAAATCTGTACTACACTCAAAAGGCTTTTGTAGGATGGAAGTGGGAACAGGGACTTATATATGTTTAACTACAATTTTTAGCTCATTAACTTGCTGATCTTGTGGTTGAAGAGTGGGTTTAAGGGAAGCAAAGACTAAAGTGGAGATAGATCCTATGGACTACTGCATAAGCACTTGAGTGTTATTTTCTTCCTCGATGATCATCATGAAACAACTCTATACTCCTCAATAGCCGTATCCTTTGTTTCTAAATCAAGGCATTGAAGTGTTCTTTTCATTTTCTTTTTTTTTGTGGGGTGGAGTTGGGGGGGCGTCTGCACTGATGATGATCTCTTTTTTTAACCATTTGCATATGAAAATCAAAGCATAGCCCACTGAACTTATCTCTTCCCCCAAAATATCCTCGTGCTATTCTGTGTTGTGCACTGTCTTTCTATTTTGTGTAGTGTTTATCCAATATTCAACACAATTCTAATTTAAGGTGTAAATCTTTTCCCTCCAACTTTAAGTTTACATGCTGATTTGCTCAAAATGCATTATTGAAGAGTTGGAACCATCGGAGATGAATCTTGATGCGATTTGACATTACCTGATTTAACCCAGTTTTTGGATAGCAACATTATTAATAAATTTTGAGTCACTTGGGAGCGTCATAGAGGGGTCAAGAGTCAACAAACAGAGTTTGCTGCCTCATGACATGATTCTACATGGAAAAAATTAAACAACTCGAACGAGTCAATCAGTGTTAGGAAATTAAAAGCAAGCAAGCTAAACAGCAATAAACAGTACACGAGATTTTACGTGGAAACCCTGCAGTGTGTAGGGATAAACCACGGGGCAAAAGGCAGCTTTTTCTCTTTTATTATTCTCAGCTAGCTTTCATACATTCGCACTGTTCAAATTCTAGGGGCATTCCCCTTTTTATAGAAATACAAAGCAAGATTCCAAAAAGTTGTAGCACATTCCAGATAAAATCCTCCAAGGGAGGTCCCAGGTTCGAATCTCCACCCAACCAAAAAGCTGAATTGGGTACTGTTGGTTACGAATCTGCCATGAGGAAAGGATTTTGTGTTAACGCGCCCAGATTCGCCCACCAGATTGAAAGGCCGGAAGGAAGGAATGCCTTCCGTGCCAATCTCCGGAGAAGGCCGGCTTCCTGTGGGGTTTTATGGTTTAAGATGAGAGTGCAGGAAAGAGATAAAAATGCGGAAAGAATTTACAGATGTGATTGGAGTTGGGTGGGGGGAACTAACAGTACGGCAACACATCAATCACCACTACTTACTGCATCATAAATACAAAGCATAACCAGAAACTGCAAAATCTAAGTATACTTTTTATATAAAGAAGTGTACGCACAGCTACAATGGCTCCCTAACAGACATTCCCTACAAGGAACTAACAGTACGACAACGCATCAATCACCACTACGGACAGCAACATAAATACAAAAAGTAACCAAGAAATGTCAGATCCAAGTATATGTGTTATGCAGAGAATTTGTACGCACAGCTACAATGGTCCCCTAACAGACATTCCCTCCAAGGAACTAACAGTACGGCAACGCATCAATCACCACTACGGACAGCAACATAAACATAACACACAACTGAAGGAACTGCTACCTAATTTATTCTATGTATCCTCTGATCTATGAAGTCCGGGAGTACTTGGCCATCAAATGCTGGAGTTCGAATCAACGAGCAATGACACAAGAAATATGACAAAAGAGAGGCGGCATAAAAAATAAAAGTAGTAGAACAGAGCCAAGTATATACTTTATATTAAGAAGCAGAAGCACAGCTACAATGGTTCCCTAACAGACATTCCCCTTCCACCACCTTACAATGAAAACGTGGTGGGTATTTATAACCCGAGTCCCTCCCGATTACATTAATGGGCACAAAGTCCCAGATCAAACATTAGCTGACAAAAGCGGCCGTGGAGCTGCTGATGCTGACCTTTGTCGGGCAGGACTGCCCTGCGGCATGGTCTCCCTGGAGGCTGTACAGATACGTGGCAGCGCGTTAGGTAGAACTTCTCATCGGCGGGAATGCGGGTAGCTGAAGCAGGTAGAACCTCCAATCGGCTTTAAATGAGGCAGCTGGCATAAGTAGTGCGGCCCATGCTTGTCCTTTTGCTCGGCACGTCTTGGCTCAGATCCCAAAGCTGGACACTTGTCGGATGATCCTTGCTTGACACGTGCTTGCCTTTAAAGGCAGTTTATCCAACTTCGCCCAGGATCTGAGCGCCATCAGGTTGCGCAAGCAGAAAACAGCGCAGTCGGGAAGGCCTTCATGCCTTGGGTGCATTTACGAGTTTATTCCCCTACTGCGCTTTGTCAAAGGGCGCACTCCGACTTCGCTGCGAAGTCGGGTTGCGCACAGGTGAAAGCTGATTTCTGCCGCCGTACGGACTTCGCCCTGGAAAGGGGGCGCACTCCGACTTCGCTGCGAAGTCGGAGTTCGCCCGACACTTAGTCATTTTCTGCCCGACCTGCTACAAGGTGCGCCCGAAAGCGGGCGCACTCCGGCTTGCTGCGAAGTCAGGTTGCGCCCAAAACACTTGTTATTCTGGTTGATTATGTCGCACTACGCACTTTGCACTCCTGTTGTGCTCCAACTGGAGGGCGCACTCCGACTTCGTTGCGAAGTCGGATTGCGCTCTGACACTTAGCCATTTTTCAGGGCAACTGCTTGTCAATTTTGAGATACGGCGAGGGGCTCAAAAGAAAGAGGGAAGAATGAGAATGTAGGGAAGAGAGAGAAAGGGGGAGAAGAGGAAGGGGAAAGAGAGGAAGAGGGAAAGGGAAGAGCAGCTCTCTTACAAAAACTGAAAACATTGCACCCCGTGCAAAATGTGGCAACATTTCTGGCGGCTCGCGGGGTGTCGAGCTCGCCTCGGCGCAAAGAATCCATGCCTTCATCCATTGGGTGCAGAGGAACTTACTTCCCACGCTTCTGCTGCTCTAGCCGTTCCCCTCGCGGCAACTGTTCTTCAGATCCACTTCCGGCGGGTGCCTCCTCAGATTCGCCTTCCGAATGCTCTCCGGCGGCGGCTACGCCTCGCGAGATGCGCTTGTATGCGGCTTGGGCTTGGCCCCAGGCTTACGCTTCGAATGGTCGGCGGTCAGCAACTTCTTCTAATGCTGCGTGGAATGCGGCGACCGCGTGCGGGTCGATGGTGAGGTATCTCTTTCCCAGCTCCTGGAAGTAGGAGCTGATCTTGCAGCACTTGGACACCATCTGGGTGACCTGACTTTCTTGAATTGGCTCGGTCCAGCTATCGATTTCAGTTGTATCTGCCTCAAAGGACAGCCAATTCTTTTTCACCTGCTCATGGGTGAGAAACTCACCATTCTCAACATAGCCCGGGCACCCTAGTTCAGAGAGAGCGTGAAGGGGAGCCAGACAAATGTCTCTTTCATGTTCGAATGCATCCAGCATTCGTCTGGCAACTCTCACCTCTTCTGTTTTCTTAAAATATTTATGCAAGGTTACCCTTGCATCTGCCCATTCTGCAGCGAATGAGGACATGGGGGAGAATTGGAGGCCATCGCGCTCGTGTTCTTGAAGTTTTATCGCCAAGTCCAGCCATTGCTTCGCACGGCGTTCGGCCTCCTCTACCACGAGGCTTTCCACTGGGCAGAAACTTCTTGGATCCTGGATGCGAAATCCGGGACCGACATAGCTTTACACATGTGGGGCTTGCATCCCCGTAACAGATCAGCCCGCATCTCCTTAACTTTGCTCTTTGAAAAGACCGTCGCTTGAGATGCTTTCTCTGCAGATTGCGACTGCGCCTGCTTCAAAGACTCCTGGAGCTGAGAAATCTGCTCCAGGGCTGCCTGCTTTTCCGTTGCGGCTTCTTGCTGAGAAGCGGCCAGCTGGGCTTTTAACTCATCTATTTCTCGCTGCGCCGATTCCAGCTGCTCAGTGGACCTAGACAGGTCCTCTTCAAGCTGTCTTGTTTTGTCCTGCAACCGGAAAAGCTCTTCCTGTTCCTCCAGATTTTTGACAAGGAGATTATCCGCTTTACGAAGGATTCCATGAATCTCGTATTGCGGGTGGATATCGTCAAAGCTCTTCTCCTTTCTCTGGAGCTCGTAGTCCGCCCTGGTCATTTCCCGGAGAGGCTTCTTCACTTTTGGAGTTATCTTTTATGTCGTGAGCACTCTCCTCTCGAAGTCAAACTTGGTGCGCTTTACCGGGGCGGCAATCTCTTCAGGTCTCCTCCGCTTCAAGTTTTGGAGGAAAGAGATAGGATATTCTACGGCTCTTGTTGCCAGAGGCAAATCGTCCGTGTTTTGGAGATCGTCCATGAAGTCCGGTTCCCCCAGCCTAGGGTTACTTTGTGACGTCTCTCCTGCGGACGAGGAAATAGGAGGAAGCCGGAAGGACTTTGGAAGGAGCGGCCGCTTTTGAGGGCGGCCGGGAAGCGGAGAGCGGAGCGGTTGATCCTTGGAAGGGTTTCAAGCGGGCGAGGCGATGGATGCGGCGGTGAACGCGCGGCTTCGGCACTAACCACGGGTGAAGGGTTTGGGGTTTGACTCAGGGATAGGAAGGCGTTGGGGTCCTGAGCAAACTGGTCGAAAGAATGGGGGCCGCTAGAAGGGTGTGGAGATGGGGAGGAAGATGCGGCCATGGCTTGCTCGGATTGAGCGGGAGATGGAGTCGGAGTAGGGCCAGATGAGATCAGAGGGAGCGGGGCAGCGGACGTACTGCGGGCTCCGCTTGAGCCGATCTTTGGATGAATGTCTGCGGTTCCGGTTCCGGCGGGCGGCTCAGGACTATCCAGAGAAACAACCTACGGAGCGGCTGGACGCGAGCTGCGGCTCTGCGACCAGCTGCTGCATTGTCAGGCTAGGTCGCCTGACCCTCTCAACTCTCTTCCTCTTTTTCTTTTCTGGAGCAATGGCTGGTTCGGAAGAAGGAGATGAAGTAGGTGCAGCGGGCGCTGATGTTCCCACGGTAAACTTGTACCGGGGTTTGACTTGCAGAAGACCTGCCGCGGCCGGTCCGCTCGCTGGCGGCGCTGGCGTCTTTTGTGCCTGAGGAGTCACCTCGGGCGTTGACTTGACTGATTTCTTCGCCTTTTCGGGCGCCACCTTGGAAGCAACAGGCTGCATTGGGTCCACTTGGATATCTGCTGGGCCCGCACTGGCAGTTGCAAAAGTGTACAACTGTTGGGAGGAAGATCCCCCCTTATAACCCTCGAAGGGACCTCGGGGAACGTAATCTCGGAATGCGAAAGGCCGCCAGCTGTCAATGTGCTGGTCATATAGAGCTGAAAAATCATCATCAACGGCCAGATTCCTCCTGATGGATTTATCGTGCTGCGTGCGGCACCTCATCTTCCAGCATTCAACAACTTTTTCTTTTGGCCAGTTAAGGCCTGCTAGCTTGGTGATGAGTTTCTTAAATCCCGGAGAAGTGAACTTGTGGTCCGGGTTTCGCTCGGGGTCATATGCTACCTCCTCGCAGTAAAACTCCTGCCACGGAGGCCATGCTTCCATCGAGTCAATCTCCCGATCGAGGTCAACATGGACCACATCGCATCTGTCTTCGATTATATCCGCCTGGGGGCGGATATGTGCAAACTTTCCCCTTATCCCGTATGGGTCGTACTTCCAGCGGCTGCGGCAGCAGAATCAGGCCAATGTCAAAGAGCTCCCGCTCGAGATAGACATGTTGTCCTATCTCTGATATTTCGACGTTCGCCCAGGAAAGAGGATATTGAAAGATATGGCCCTTTTTCTTTCCCTGGCCGAACTCCTCTTCAACGTAATCCATCTGCCGCGCAACCTCCATCCCAAAGCGATGATCCGTGCACCAGTAGGGCAGCAGATGAGGCTTGCCCTTGAATCCGTAGATTCGACCACGATCCCTACGTCGGTCTAAAAACGTCCCCGAGCTTGTGATTCAACAAATAGTTTGTCATTTCCTGCGGGGGCGAGGGATCTCACCATCGTCGAAGGCCGACATGACCAAGCCGAGAAAGTTGAAGTTGAACTTGTAATAAGACCCTTTCCGGTATAGGTCATCCGTCCATTCATAGACGGGTTGTGGCTCTCCCTTCTCATTTACCTTCTTCAGGTTAGGGATCGGCATACGGGAGTGCAAGTGATACAAACATAGCCAAGCCAAGAAGGAACTGAATCGAAATTCAGTTGACTGCTTTTACGTAGCTTCACCGAGTGGAGTGAATGGCGTATGCAAGCCAGTCCGCCCAGTCAAAGAAGATAGGGCGCTTCCCACTTTTCTGCGCTGCTGGTTCATAAGATTCTCCGCATAGGAGACATTCTGCCAGCGCTAGCTGGTACGGCCGTACCAGCTCGTCAGAGTCGCAGCCGAGGACCCACGCCAGGATGGTGTATATGTATTTACTTTGAAACCTTTCCAGGGGTATGGGGCCGGTTGGCCATTGTCCGGCTGCGAGCGGGGCGTTCGGCTCTGAGTTGAGGAAATCCCTCATCCTTTTTGTATGCGTAAAGCGTCCTGCTTGCTCGCCAAGATTTATCTTTACGACAATCGTCTTTGGAGTCATACTCCAACCCTGGGGCGAAGGCCGGCTGGACAGTCTCTTTGCGAAGTGTGAACAAGGGTTTACCGCTGGAGTTGCAAATTTGCCGGGTAGCTGGTCTGTAATGTCTGACAATTAGGTCGACCAACTCCGGGCATTGATGGACAGGAGGGCACAAGAACCGGTAAAGGTTCGACTTGTACGCCGCTCCGAAATGGTGAGAGGGCGAAACTTTATCAGCCCAATTTTCCACATTTATCCGCAGTTTAGTAAGGCTCATGGAAAACGAGCCGTCCTTGTACCCAGACAGGTAATTAACCGGTGGTGGTGGGGCTTGCCCACGCTTTACTTTCTTTGGCCGGGATTTTGACTTTTGATCTTGCGGCGTCTCACTCCTGAAAGCACTTGACTGCGGTAAATCTCCCAGTTCGCGCCCTTCGCTGGATTGCGCTGGCATTGGCAACTTTCCTTTGTCCATTCCTTCGAAACAGCAATAATTATGACCTCTGGACGTCTGCACAAGATTTCGCAGTCACAGGAATAATCTGCACGATTTGGCATGTCTGGGTGCACCAGACCCCCTTTTCTAGATAATGACAGCGTCATTAATGGTGCGCAGGAGGGGGTAGGTCGGCCGGCTAGTGAAGGCGTTATGTTTTTTGGTGGCCGCACAGGAGAACGTCTTGAAAGATGTACCCTGGTTGCCGCGCCATGCTTCCTTGATTGCGTTTTCCTTGAAGGTTGCGCAATCATTAAATTTGACTTTGAACGTTGCGCCATGGCTGACGTCACTGCCGCAATCCGGGCACACTGCTCAAGGAAAAACCCTTTTGGTTCGGAAACCCAACTCTTACTGCCGCAATGCGCCCTGGGCCCACGCTTGGAGTATTAATTTTTTATTTATTTTTTATAAACCATCCAAGCTGCGCCCAGGAAACAGGGCGCAATCGGACTTCGCCCCAAAATTGGGCGCGATCCGACTCCGCGCAGTCGGACTTCGCCCCAAAATTGGGCGCAGTCCGAACTGACACTTGCGTTAATTCTGTTGCTGCCTTTCTTTTCCAACTGCGCCCTTTGGCTGGGCGCAACCGGACCTTGCAATTTTTCGGACGAGGCTTTGGGCCCACTTAGGATTATTTGCCTTTTTCGTGATGGGCCACTCGAGCTGCGCCCGGAAAACGGGGCGCGCTCGGACTTCGCCCGAAGATCGGGCGCACCTCGCACTTCGCGCGAAAGCCGGGTGTATTCGGACTTCGCGCGCGAAGTCAGACTTCGCCTTGAAAGTCAGCGCAGTCCGAACACTTAACTCCCTTTTGCTGCTTCTGCTCTCCAACCGCGCCCTTTGGCCGGTGCGCAGACACCCTACGAACTTCGCTCTTTACAAGGCGAACACAGGACTTCCTGCGAAGTCTGTGTCTTCTCCTTTTGTCCTACTTGGGCTCTTAACAAATGGAAAAACTGAAAGCTGGAAAACTGTACATGCTGAAAAGTAAAATGCATAAGGGAAATTTGTACAAGGAAGGGCCCATTGGGCACCTTCAACAACGGTAAATTTTTAAGTGGAACCCGTTAACGGGGATAGGTAGGAGCTGACCCTCCATATCCCGAAGTATGTAAGCGTTGAGCTGGTTCACCGGGCAATACGATAAGGGCCCTCCCAGAGGGCATCGAACTTCCCGTGGTTGCCCGGCTTCGCCTTAAATGAGTCCCACTTCAGCACCAGGTCCCCGATTTTAAAAACTCGGGCAGTGGTGCCTTTCGCAAACCAGCCTTGAGTGGCTTCAACATGCTTGGTGAAGGCCTGGTATGCTTTCTCTCTGTCTTCTTCCAACTGCAGAAGTTGGCACAGTCTGTCATCCACCGGGTCTCCACTGCTCCTGTCTTCGTCCAACATCCATAGGGCAGGGATTTCGATGTGGGCTGGCATGACAGCCTCTTTACCATAGACGAGCGCATAAGGGGACGTTCTGATGGATTTCTTGAATGAAACTCTGTCCGCCCACAGCGCCCGGTTCAGGAGTGAATGCCAAGTCCGCTTGTTCCTGTCAATGGTCCTTCTGATGATCTTCAGGAGGTTCTTGTTAGTAGACTCAGCAAGGCCATTCCCCTGCGGGTAGTAATTAGAAGACATTTTGTGATAAATGCCAAGTTTGCCAGTGTACTCCGTGAGTACGGCGCACTGCGAACCCCGGACCATTGTCCGTTACAATTGACTATGGAACCCCGAAGCGGGTAATCAGGCTTTCAAGGAACCCGATGACCGTTTCTTGGTCCGCGTTTTTGGTTGGGATCGCCTATGCCCACCGTGTGAAGTAATCGGTGGCTATAAGAATAAACTTGTGTCCGGCGAGAGGAATTAGGCGAAATCACCCCAATGAAGTCTAGACCCCATTCTTTGGAACGGAGTCTCGGCTTTGAATCGGTTGAAGGGGCGGGGGTGCTTTTCTGTTTACGCCGACAAACCTCGGCATTGATCACACTTGGAGCAGGACCGCATAAGCGTACGCAAATAGAGTGGGCCAATAGTACCCGGCTCTAATTATTTTCAAGGCCGTAGGCCTTGCGGAATGATGACCTCCGGGCATCCCGGAATGAAAATCTCCGAGGACCACTGGGTGGTCCGATTTCATGACGCACCGCAACGGGATGCCGTCAATATTTTTGAAGTAAAGCCCCTCGGGGCGAAGAGTGTACTTGAGTGCACCTAGCCGAAATCTCCTTCGTTGTGAGGCGTTCAGGTGATCCGGACATCTTCCGGTGCAGAAATATCTCACCAGTTCATCTGTCCAATCACTCCCCTCCGATAAGGAGTTGGCTAGGTTGATGCTTGTCGTTGTGTCCTCCCACTTACAGGCGGAGATGCCGGCTACAGCGCTTCGGGCCAGCTCCTGACACAAGGCTCGGCCTATGATAAGCTTGGTGGGCCGCACTTCGATGTCGAACTCCTGGATTTTTGCAATCCATCCTGCTCTCTTGTGACCCGGCTCTCCTTGTATGATGAAGCTTCGAACGTCGGGTGAATCACAAAGACGGTCGTTTTGCTCTGGGAGACAAAATGCCTGAACTTTCGGAGGGATTTCATGACCGCGTGAACCTGCCGCTCTATAAAGTTGTACTTTTCTTCATGCGGCTGAATCACTTGGCTCAGGAACGCTATGGGGCGCTCCTCGCCATCGTCTCCCTTTTGAGTTAGGACTGCGGCGTAACTTTCCGGTTCTCCCACCGCGTAAAGGATGAAGTCCTTGGAGTAGTCCGGGTTTATCAACACCGGAGCTTGCGCAATTCGAGCCTTGATTTCCTCGAAGGCTTGCTCTCTCTCATCGGTCCATTCGTAAGTTGTATCTTTTTTCAGCAGTTCGGCCATAGGCTTGATCACTGTGCGAAGTCCGGGATGAACTTCCGCACGAAGTTAATACGGCCGAAGAAGGACTGCAGCCCTTTTTTATCAATTGGGGCTGGCAAGCGAAGGAGGGCTTTTGCTCTGTCAGGGTCAATGGCGAGGCCTTTCTCGGAGATGACATGTCCCGACAACTTACCTTCTTTTACCGCGAAGACGGACTTCTTCGGGTTTATAGAAATGCCGAATTCTCGACACCTCTCAAATATTTGCCGCAGGTGGGAAACATGATCCCCTCTTTGGTGAGAGAAAACGGTCATGTCATCAAGGTAGATGACAATGATCTTATTGAGCGGCTCTCGGAAGGCCGGGTCCATGGCCCTTTGGAATGTGGCACCGGCATTGGATAAGCCGAAAGGCATGCGGTGATAGGCGAACGTCCCCCATTTGGTGGTGAACGCCGTTTTATCCTTGGTCCTCATCCACGACCCAAATCTGGTTGTAGCCGGAAAATCCATCTAGAAGTGAGAATCTCTGGGCTCCAGCAACGATGTGTAGAATTTGATCAATTTGGGGAAGCGGATAGTGGTCCTTGAGGGAGGCCTGATTCAGGTTTCTGAAGTCGACACAGAGACGGATGTCGCCATTCTTCTTCCTCACAGGCACCAAATTCGCAACCCGGGATGAATGTTTGATGGGGTAGATGATTTTGGCCTCCGAGCATCTTCAAGAGCTCGGCTTTCATCATGGCCTCAATTTTCGGATTTACGGCCCTCTGCTTCTGTCGGAATGGCTTGGCGCCATCCTCTAGCTCAATGGTATGCTGGATTACATCTCTGTCATACCCCTTCAAATCCTCGTAGCACCAGGCCACGATGTCGGGGAACTCTCGGCACAGTGATCTGATCTGCTCAAGTTCCTCCGAAGTGCAGTCTGTCCCGACCTTGATAGTTTTACCAGGTTCGAGTTCCAGGTCGGCATACTGCTTCGGGTCTACTTTGATCCTATGAGATATAGCTCTGTCATTACGATCAAATAGACTCTCCAATGTAATCAGATCCTTTTGGGACATGATTATTTTTCAAGCTGTATCAACCCCTCATATTGCTCGTCATCGGGGTCTCTACTCTCGATTGAACATGCTTCATTTACCAAAAATGTGACGATCTCCTCGTCACAATCGAACACCTGCCGGTGGGTGTCCTTATCGAGCACGGAAGGCACTGTAAATAGTGCGAACCGGCTTCGGTTTACGGACAACGTCGTCGGCCGGAACGTGACTGGCTCCAACGGGCGCGAGAATGTCGGCGTGTTTGTTTTTCTCACGCGATATCGCCTTGACATTCAACGAGTCAAACGACTCCATCAGGTCCCACACCCGGTTGCGGTACGCCTTGAGATAGTGCTTTTTGGAGGCGCACTTGTTCGTAACCCGGTGACACACCGACTACGAATCTCCAAAGATCTGCAGGTGTTTAATCCCCGACCTCTCCGCCTTTCGCAATCCCAAGCACGGGGCTTCGTACTCCGCCGAGTTGTTAGTGCAACTCCAGGCCAACCTGTAGGTATAGTCCTTCTGGATCCCGGTCGGAGAAACCAGAAGCACCCCTGCACCGGCGCCATTTTTGCATCGCGCGCCGTCAAAGAAAAGCTTCCACAGCTTCTCAGGTGCAGGTCCCACTTCCTTTTCAGCTGACTTGTCAAGCCTCTCGGGCTGTACAACGGTGTAACAACCCTGCTCTGTCTCAATTACGGCATTGAAATCCCGCAAAGAGAACTCATCTTCGAGTTGTAGCACTTCGAGGGCTTGCTCCGTCAGCTCTACCGTCACCAGTTCTTCCTCCGTCAGCTGGACCATGCAGTCCGACTCTTCTCCGGGTATCTTCTCTACTAGGAAGGTGGAAGGCTTCTCATTGAAGATTTTCAGTCTCCTTCCTTTGAAGGGCACTTCCATGTGTGAGTAGTCTAGAGGCAGGTACCCGCCCAGCTTCGCAGTGAACTCCCGGGAGAGACACATGCCGAAGTAGGGAGCCAAGTCAACAACCACGACTTCTTGGATGACCACGATGTCGAGAGCCTTATGCGGCCGAATAGGGATGTCCTTTATGACACCAAGCTGTCTTGACGGGGGTGCCGTCCGATTGCGGCACGCCTTGGCTGCTCCTTGTGTACTCCATCCCGATCTCGTCGCGAGACGGCTTTCGGCATAACGGTCGTGGAAGCGCCGAGTCCACCATGCGGTTGTGTACTATGTGCCCTTGCATCCGTAAAGACGGATAGAAGGGAGGCGGTCTGTTCTTCCCGGTGGTTGAGGCTGTCGGAGGTTGAACCGGGACAGCGGGCATGTATCGCTTGCCGTTCTTCATGTTTTTCGAGAGATTCCTGCGACGAGATCCACTGGCACGGGAGCGAGAAGAGCATCGTACATGCTGATTCTAGCGGGTGTTCTTTTCAACTCGTCTACTATTCTGTAGCCCGAGGTGCTAGCTCCTTCTGCTTCTTTTGTCGGCTCATACTTCGTCCGATGCTCTTTGGGTGGCCTCAACTCTCTGTCTCTTGGTCGGAGACGGGTACTTGACTTCTCTTGTGCTTGTTCTTTGGTTTTAGCTGGAGGGTGAGGTACGGGAGCTTTAGCCGAAACTAGAGCTGGAGCCGCTCTAGCTATGGGAGGCTTGGCTGGAATAGGGGGTGCCTTTACCGGAGGAGGCTTGGGTGGAGCTTTGTCTTTGGATGCCTTCTCCTGGGCTGTGTAGGGCCACAGCCGCTTGTATGGTGGCAGCCCACCGGGCTGCGCCTTTTCTCTTATGGCATACACCTGCAAGGGCTTGGCAGCATCTGCAGTTTTCTTTTCTTCCTTGGCGGGCGGCACTAGATTCTCCTCTGGGAGGGCAAAGTTGGCTTCGCCGTCCAGGATCATGTAGAGTTCATCGTCCTCTATGGCGCTGCCGGCCAAAGTCTGGATGTAGTGTTGGTGCAGTGTGCAGTCATCCTCCGAATGCGGGTCATTGCAAGTCGTGCACCAGTTAACCTGGTCAGAGGGACCAGGTTGGTCTTCTATAGCGGCATTTCTCGGAGGCGGACGCCTCTGCGGTGGTGTTACGGGGGTCTGTCTTTTGTCGGCGCCGGGGGCGCATATGGCCTCCTAGGAGCGAGGTCCATCTGGGCCTGCTTCTTCTTCAGAGCGGTCATGTCATTAGACATGGCATGATAACTTGAGGCCAAAGCCCGTACCTCCTGGAGGATTGTATTACGAATGTTATTGTCGGGAGGCGGCAATTGTGCCGGTGGAGGCAATGCGGCTAATGGAGGAGGATTGGAATAAGGTGCGTCCTGCGGGGAGCGGGGAGTCCTTGGAAAATGCGGAGGAGGAGGAGCGGGTGAGGATAATGCATTTGCGGCGGGCCGTAAGGAGTTACGACCGGCGCCGGATTCCATTCCTGCTGGGGTTGTTGCCTTGATGTGGACGGCGCACCACCAAAGGCTGACGGATGCTGGGATCTAGGGAAGTCGGGATGAATGGGTTCCTGCACCCTGGACGGGAGTCTGCCGATGGAAATGATATCCGCTTCAGCTTGCTGGGCAGCATCGTACAGAGCAGGAAACGAGTCTATTACGGCAATCTTCAGCGACGAGGCATATGTCCGAGTTGAAGGATCTCGGGTAGTAGTGAGCAGCCATGCCGGTTGAAGGCCGAAGTTCACGAGGTACCCGTTTCCGGGATCTCGCAAACCTGATGTTAAAGTCGGACACCTCCTCTTGGGGGTGTCTCTGGATACTTGGGCCCGATGCGGCAAAGAAGTAGGGTCAGTAGACTCGTTGCATCCTTTCACGAGCCTTCTGGCAAGCTAGGGCCACCCTGTGATAGATCCCTCTGACAGCGATCTCCACCAGTAGAGTCCACCGCCGGGAAGAGATCATCATCATTCTGCTGTTGGGCAGCCATTTCTTCTTCTTCTCCTCCGTCGGTTGTATACTCAGTGTCGGTACCTTCCGAGGATGTAGATTCCTCTTCTTCCTCGGCCTCTTCTATTTCGTTCTCAGCTCCTTCGACCTCGGCTTCGGCTTCTTCTTGGATTTCAGCCTCGGCTTCGTCGACACGAGCTTGTTGATCAGCCAGGCTGACAATTTCGCCTCAAGCGTCGATGTCCAATTCGTAAAAGGCAGGCGGGTTTCTCGGATCCCTTACTCGCCAACTTCTAGTTTGCATGAAGGTGCTAGGACCGGTCTTTCGGACTCAGAGGATATGTTCGTGCAGAGTCGCCAGGTGTTCTGATTTTGAACAGCAATGAAGCGAACACCGGTGCTTCGATTCTGTTTGGGGGTGGGAAACTTCCTTGGCCCACCGAGTGCTCGGAATGAACTGTCAGCCCGAGTGAAGACGAGCTTGAGATTTTTCAAATGTGGGACTCCGGGTCCCACCGGGCGTGCCAGAGAAACTGTTGGTTACGAATCTGCCATGAGGAAAGGATTTTGTGTTAACGCGCCCAGATTCGCCCACCAGATTGAAAGGCCGGAAGGAAGGAATGCCTTCCGTGCCAATCTCCGGAGAAGGCCGGCTTCCTGTGGGGTTTTATGGTTTAAGATGAGAGTGCAGGAAAGAGATAAAAATGCGGAAAGAATTTACAGATGTGATTGGAGTTGGGTGGGGGGAACTAACAGTACGGCAACACATCAATCACCACTACTTACTGCATCATAAATACAAAGCATAACCAGAAACTGCCAAATCTAAGTATACTTTTTATATAAAGAAGTGTACGCACAGCTACAATGGTTCCCTAACAGACATTCCCTACAAGGAACTAACAGTACGGCAACGCATCAATCACCACTACGGACAGCAACATAAATACAAAAAGTAACCAAGAAATGTCAGATCCAAGTATATGTGTTATGCAGAGAAGTGTACGCACAGCTACAATGGTCCCCTAACAGACATTCCCTCCAAGGAACTAACAGTACGGCAACGCATCAATCACCACTACGGACAACAACATAAACATAACACACAACTGAAGGAGCTGCTACCTAATTTATTCTATGTATCCTCTGATCTATGAAGTCCAAGAGTACTTGGCCACCAAATGCTGAAGTGAATCAACAAGCAATGACACAAGAAATATGACAAAAGAGAGGCAGCATAAAAAATAAAAGTAGTAGAACAGAGCCCAGTATATACTTTATATTAAGAAGCAGAAGCACAGCTACAATGGTTCCCTAACAGACATTCCCCTTCCACCACCTTACAATGAAAACGTGGTGGGTATTTATAGCCCGAGTCCCTCCCGATTACATTAATGGGCACAAAGTCCCAGTCAAACATTAGCTGACAAAAGCGGCCGTGGAGCTGCTGATGCTGACCTTTGTCGGGCAGGACTGTACCTGCAGCATGGTCTCCCTGGAGGCTGTACAGATACGTGGCAGCGCGTTAGGTAGAACTTCTCATCGGCAGGGATGCGGGTAGCTGAAGCAGGTAGAACCTCCAATCAGCTTTAAATGAGGCGGCTGGCATAAGTAGTGCGGCCCATGCTTGTCCTTTTGCTCGGCACGTCTTGGCTCGGATCCCAAAGTTGGACACTTGTCGGATGATCTTGCTTGACACGTGCTTGCCTTGAAAGGCAGTTTATCCAACTTCGCCCAGGATCAGAGCGCCATCGGGTTGCGCGAGGGAAAACGAGCGCGATCGGGAAGGCCTTCATGCCTTGGGTGCATTTATGAGTTTATTCCCCTACTGCGCACCTGTCAAAGGGCGCACTCCGACTTCGCTGCGAAGTCGGGTTGCGCACAGGTGAAAGCTGATTTCTGCCGCCGTACGGACTTCGCCCTGGAAAGGGGGCGCACTCCGACTTCGCTGCGAAGTCGGGTTGCGCCCCAGCACTTAGTCATTTTTCCTGCCAGCCTGCTACAAGGTGCGCCCAGAAAGCAGGGCGCACTCCGACTTCGCTGCGAAGTCGGGTTGCGCCCAGAACACTTGTTCTTCTGGTTGATTATGTCGCACTGCGCACTTTGCACTCCTGCTGCGCTCCAACTGGAGGGCGCACTCCGACTTCGCTGCGAAGTCGGATTGCGCCCTGACACTTAGCCATTTTTCAGGGCAAGCTGCTGTCAATTTTGAGATCTGACTGAGGGGCTCAAGAGAAAGAGGGAAGAATGAGAATGTAGGGAAGAGAGAGAAAGGGAGAGAAGAGGAAGGGGAAAGAGAGGAAGAGGGAAAGGGAAGAGCAGCTCTCTTACAAAAACTGAAAACATTGCACCCCGTGCAAAATGTGGCAACAGTACCCAAAATCCAATTGATAATGTTGGTGCGGGCAGGGTCGGGTGCGACCCCCGGGTGACTTTGACGGTGTAGAACCCCCTGTTCGTGGTCTCTTAGACCAAGGCGGCCCCGCAAAGGGTTTTTCGCTTAAAAAAAAAAAAATGCGCTTTACTGCTTTTATGACAAAAGCGCTTTATTGCATTTTATAACAAACGCGCGTTTACTGCATTTTAGTAACCCGCACCATATGGATGCACGGATGTAAATTTTTGGGTCGGGGGCGGAGCCGTCAAACCCCTAGGCAGGGGGGAACCTGGCCGGTTCCCCCTACGACCCCCCTCTGCGCGCCCGACACATACGAGCAGCACATGCGCTTGGGTTACCATATGCTGCACAACCATGGTCCACTCTGATGGCTACCCATTGGTTTACTCTAGGTGGACTACTGATGTTAGCTTTTTTAATTGATGAAGAACTCTTTAAAGGAGTGACACATGAATGGGTTGGATACAAAAGTGAGACCAATGAATCTGATAGGGGATGAACTAATATCAACTAAGAGAGGCAAAGGGGTTTAGGGATTTGGTGGCAGAAATTGATCTGAGATGTGCAGCAGGAGGTGATGAAGGTGAAACCCTTTGGATTACTGATTAAGACTTGGCTTCTTCAAAAAATAGATCTTTATTAGAAGAAGTTGAATCTATTTTCTTCTTCTATGATCTGATGAATATTTCAATATCTGGTTTCTCTGGAACTAATCTCCTTTTTGGATTTGATTGCATGACTGGCATATGGGTTTTTGGTTGTCACTTTCAGCGATATGCACAAAATTTCATGTTTTGATTTTGATCCCCAACAGAGTGACCCATGATTTGTTCTTCTATGGAATCGCAATCATGGATTTTCGACACTCCCCAAAACAACACCAAAAAGATGTTGAACCTCTGGTCTCCCCAAGGGTTAGTGAGGCACCTATGAGGTAAATGCCTTCCACCCTAGGCTGGTAATAATAAAGCCGAAAAGCACTTTCATCCTAAGGAGGTCTCTCATAAAATAAATTAATTTGAAATACAGATTAAAAAAATAGAATGATCACACCTATGCTTGTAATTTAATCCAGTGGGTGTCTTAAATCCACTTTAGTCTTAAAAGAAAAGAAAAGAAGAAATTAGACAGAGACTAGGAATAGCAATTCTATCTGTTAGAAAGCGCAAAAAGGTATTAGAAGCAAGAAACTATGTGAGAGAGTTTTACTGATCAAAATTTGATTAAAAGAATCCTACGAGGGGTACCAATTGCAACTTGATACAAGGGGGTGGATGTTACAAATCTGTACTACACTCAAAGGCTTTTGTAGGATGGAAGTGGGAACAAGGGCTTATATATGTTTAACTACAATTTTTAGCTCATTAATTTGCTGATCTTGTGGTTGAAGAGTGGGTTTAAGGGAAGCAAAGACTAAAGTGGAGATAGATCCTATGGACTACTGCATAAGCACTGGAGTTTTATTTTCTTCCTCAATGATCATCATGAAACAACTCTATACTCCTCAATAGCCGTATCCTTTGTTTCTAAATCGAGGCATTGAAGTGTTTTTTTCATTTTCTTTTTTTTTGTGGGGTTGAGTTGGGGGGCGTTTGCACTGATGATGATCTCTTTTTTTAACCATTTGCATATGAAAATCAAAGCATAGCCCACTGAACTTATGTCTTCCCCCAAAATATCCTCGTGCTATTCTGTGTTGTGCACTGTCTTTCTATTTTGTGTAGTGTTTATCCAATCTTCAACACAATTCTAATTTTATGTGTAAATATTTTCCCTCCAGCTTTAAGTTTTTACATGCTGATGTGCTCAAAATGCATTATTGAAGAGTTGGAACCATCAGAGATGAATCTTGATGCGATTTGACATTACCTGATTTAACCCAGTTTTTGGATAGCAACTTTATTAGTTAATTTTGAGGCACTTGGGAGCATCATACAAGGGTCAAGAGTCAACAAACAGAGTTTGCTGCCTCATGACATGATTGTGCATGGAAAAAATTAAATAACTCTAACGAGTCAATCAGTGTCAGGAAATTAAAAGCAAGCAAGCTAAACAACAATAAACAGTACACGAGATTTTACGTGGAAACCCTGCAGTGTGCAGGGAAAAACCACGGGGCAAAAGGCAGCTTTTCTCTTTTATTATTCTCAGCTAGCTTTCATACATTCGCACTGTTCAAATGCAAGGGGCATTCCCCTTTTTATAGAAATACAAAGCAAGATTCCAAAAAGTCGTGGCACATTCCAGATAAAAGCGCTTTATTAAAAAACTGCTTTATTAACTGCGTTTAAAAAACGCGCTTTACTGCTTTTATGACAAAAGCGCTTTACTGTGTTTTATAACAAACGCGCTTTTACTGCATTTTAGTAACCCGCATCATATGCGTGGGGTTGGGTTACTATAAGCTGCACCACCATGCTCCACTCTGCTGAAGAACATCGAAGATCTGGATATTGAATTCACCTCCTAACATTCTCCCACTTGAAGTCAAGATATAAGGAATTCTTTGCCTTTGTTTTCCATCCAAGTGCCAATTGCCCAATGCTGCCCTTATCACGTTTTCAGCAAGCCCAGAGAAGTTTTGCACCACTCAAACTTCTCTCTCTTGACCGACTTTGTAAGCATATCTGCAGGATTCACTTCAGTATCAATCTTCTCCAACAGGATCCTACCTTCTTCCACCACATTTCTTATAAAATGGTACTGAACATCAATGTGTTTGGTGCGATCATGGAATGTTGGGTTCTTCACTAACTGAATAGCACTTTGACTATCACAATGCAATGCAATCTTCCCCTGCATTATCTTGAAGTCACCCAACAGTCGCTCTAGCCAAATTGCCTCTTTGCTAGCATGAGTCGTTGCAATATATTCTGCTTCAGTGGTTGATAAAGCCACCACAGACTGCAACTTAGAAGTCCAACTCACAGCTCCACCAACAAGAGTGAAAGTATATCCTGTAGTGGACTTTCGCCCATCTCTATCTCCTCCATAATCAGAATCCACAAAACCTTTAACTTGCAAATCTGCCGATCCAAAGTAAATGGCAACATCTGAAGTGCCTCTTAAATATCTAAATATCCACTTCACTGCATTCCAATGCTCCTTACCAGGATTCGCCATGTACCGGATGACTACTCCCATTGCTTGGGCAATATCCGGTCTGGTGCTCACCATGGCGTACATGAGGCTTCCTACTGCTGATGAATACGGTACATGAGACATGCTTGTCTTCTCTGCTTCTGTTCTAGGACACTGTTCGGAAGACAATTTGAAGTGTGGAGGAAGCGGGGTACTGACTGGTTTTGCATTCTGCATATTGAAGCGCTGCAGAATCTTTTCTATATATGTCTTTTGACATAACCAGATCTTCCTTCCTGCTCTGTCTCTGTGTATCTTCATCCCTAAAATTTGGTTTGCTGCTCCTAAATCCTTCATATCAAACGTCCTAGCCATCTGAGCCTTAAGATCAATGATTTTCTTCATGCTAGGGCTTGCAACTAGCATATCATCAACATACAACAGCAAGATAATAAAACTGCCATCATCAAACCTCTTATAGTATGCACAATGGTCAGCTTCACTCCTACTGAAACCTTGGCTCTTCATGAAGGTGTCAAATTTTCTGTACCACATCCTTGGCGCCTGTTTCAATCCATACAGAGATTTCTTAAGTCTGCAAACCAAATGCTCTTTGCCTCTTTCTTCATAGCCCTCAGGCTGATCCATATAAATCTCCTCCTCGAGATCACCATGCAGGAAAGCAGTTTTTACATCAAGCTGCTCCAGCTCTAAATCCTGTGCTGCCACAAGTGCAAGTAAAACTCTAACAGTAGTCAGCTTCACAACTGGAGAGAAGATTTCATTAAAGTCTATACCTGACTTCTGCACATAACCTTTTGCCACCAAGCGAGCTTTATATCGTTCCAACAGCCCATCATTGTTCTTCTTTACTTTGTACACCCACTTGTTACCAACAACCTTTCTTCCAGGTGGGAGATCCACAAGTTCCCACGTTTCATTCTTCCATAGTGATTCCATCTCCTCGTCCATGGCTTTCCTCCACTTATCTGCATTCTCAGATTCTCCAGCTTCCTAAAACGAGCTAGGCTCACCATCATCAGTTAACAAAGCAAAAGAGGACTGAAAATCAGGAGAATACCTATCCGGATGTTTTTGTGAACGTGTAGATCTTCTAACCCAATGTTCTGTTGGTTGTGGCTCTTGGTCTTGTGACTGTTCAGGCTGCTGAACTTGCTGATCTACATGCTGATCAAAAACTTCAACAACCTTATCTTCATTTTCAGCTTTGTTCATATCTACTTCAACAGGTACAACTTCAGGTGTTTGTTGTACCTCCTTCCTTTGCATGGATTTTTCATTAAAAATAACATCCCGGCTAATAATTACCTTGTGGGCAGTAGGATCCCACAGTCTATACCCCTTCACTGTATCTCCATAGCCGAGAAAAACACATTTCCTTGACTTTGGGTCAAGTTTGGACCTGTTTTCTTTTGGCACATGGGCAAATGCATCACAACCAAAGGTACGCAAATGAGAGTAATTAACTGGCTTACCACACCAAACCTCCTCCGGAATTTGTCCATCCAACGCAGTTGTAGGTGACCTGTTAATAAGGTAAGCAGTTGTATTAACAGCCTCTGCCCAGAACCTTTTCTCCAACCCAGATGTGTTGAGCATGCTTCTTGCACGTTCCATGATTGTGCGATTCATCCGCTCAGCCACACCATTTTGTTGTGGAGTATATGGCACAGTCTTCTGGTGCTTAATCCCTTCCTACGTACAAAATTGATCAAACTCCTTGGAGCAATATTCTCCCCCATTATCTGACCTGAGGCATAAAATAGGTTTGCCCAAACTTTTCTCTACTCTTGCCTTGAACTCTTTGAATTTTTCCAAAGCTTCCGACTTCTTTGTCAAAAAATAAACCCACACTCTTCTAGAATAATCATCTATAAATGTCAAGAAATATCTAGTACCTTTTAAGGACTGAGTGGGGACCGGTCCAAATATATCAGAATGTATAAGCTGCAAAAAATCAGAACTCTTACCAGGACTTGCAGTAAATCGAACCCTCTTTTGTTTGCCAAAAATACAGTGCTCACACAAGTCTAAATTGCAAGACTTAATCCCAGACAACATACCTCGGTCATGCAAAATTTTCAATCCTTTTTCACTCATATGCCCTAGGCGTTGATGCCATAGCATTACTCCATCCTGAGCATTGCCTGAAGTTGTTGCTGCTGCATGGTTTGTCACCGTATCACCACACAAACGATATAGGGTCCCATAAGGTTCTCCTTTTGCTACTACTAGGGATCCTCTGGTAATTTTGCAATAATTGTTACCAAAAGTAGTACAATACCCAAGCTTATCCATCATCTTGATTGAGAGCAAATTCTTCCATAGGCACATGTCGTACATCACATAACATCCTTTCTCTACCATCGTCCAACCTGATCCTTATGTCCCCTCTTCCCACAATTTCTAAAGGATGATCATCACCCAAATAGACCATCCCTCCATTATAGGACTGATATTTGACAAACCAGTCTCTATGTGGAGACATGTGGAAAGATGCACCTGAGTCCAAAACCCAGGTATATAAAATAGATCTGCTGCTACTGGTACAGAAGGCCTCACATGTTGCCATCTCTACTGCATCTCCAGTATTGGCCTCAGCTGATGGTTGATTTTGCTTTTCACCATTCTTCTCCTTTTTCAGATGCCAACAGTCCTTCGAGTGCCCTGGCTTCCCACAATGCCAGCACCTCCCTTTCAGCTTGCGTCCTTTTGACTTAGACCTGGATTGTGATCTACCTTGTTGACTCCTTTCGTTAGATCGACCTCTCACAGCTAGGGCTTCATTGGTTAAGGGTTCCAGAGACGATTTTCGCCTCAACTCTTCTGCCAACAAAGCGGCTACGACATCATCAACTCTTAGAGCTCCAGATGATGCATTGTTGATGGTCATCACCAAATGATCCCAGGTGTCCGGAAGAGAACAAAGTAGGGTGATTGCTTTATCTTCATCCTCCATCTTCACATCAACAGAGACCAACTTACTGATTAGAGTATTAAACTCATTCAGATGATCTGCCACAGATGAACCCTCCTTCATCCTCAGGCTATAAAGCTGCTTTTTCAAGAAGACCTTATTTGTTGCTGATTTAGTCTCATATAACTTCTCAAGCTTTTCCCAGAGGGCTTCTGCGATCTTTTCTTCAACAACATTGAACAAGACAGAGTCTGCTAGGTAGAGACGAATTGTAGACATCGCCTTCCTGTCCAACTTTATCCACTCCTCATCTGTCATGCTGTCAGGTTTATTCACGAGCCCTTCCAAGGCTAGGGCTTGGTCATTCTGAACCAACAAATCCTCCACCTTCATCTTCCATAGGGCGAAGTTCTTACCATTAAACTTCTCAATCTCGAACTTGGTTACACCTCCTGTCATTGTTGCAGCTCCCACTCGCACAAAACCCTGACCAACGAGTTTTCAAAGAACCTCGCTCTGATACCAGATGTTAGGAAATTAAAAGCAAGCAAGCTAAACAACAATAAACAGTACACGAGATTTTACGTGGAAAACCCTGCAGTGTGCAGGGAAAAACCACGGGGCAAAAGGCAGCTTTTCTCTTTTATTATTCTCAGCAAGCTTTCATACATTCGCACTGTTCAAATGCAAGGGGCATTCCCCTTTTTATAGAAATACAAAGGAAGATTCCAAAAAAGCCGTGGCACATTCCAGATAAAAGCGCTTTATTAAAAAAGCTGCTTTATTAACTGCGTTTAAAAAAATGCACTTTACTGCTTTTATGACAAAAGCGCTTTACTGCGTTTTATAACAAACGCGCTTTTACTGCGTTTTATGACAAAAGCCCACTAAACTTATCTCTTGCCCACTAAATATCCTCGTGCTGTGTTTTACATTGTCTTTCTATTTTGTGTAGTGCTTATCCGATCTCCAACATTCATGCCAAACTTATATTTCAATATATATATGCATCAATAATAACAAAATTATATACTGTTATGGAATTCATGCCCAACTTATATTTAATTTTTGAATAAGCTATGTGTGGCTTCTGTTGGGGACCACTCCCATTACATAAACAAAACATTACACTGCTCTTATTACATTTCTAACAAGCATATCCAACTTTTCCTTTCTACCAAAGATATTCTTCATTTGCCTTTCTATCAAAGATATTCTCCATCTTCCTCAAACTGCTAAGTTTCCACAATCAACTCCTGAGATGCCATTCGAAATTTAAATTCCGTTGAGATGAAATTCAACACCGCAAACGGCTAAAATATTTGCTGCCCAACTTCTATATCTATAAATATCTTGTCAGAAAATACCTTTTTTTAGGATACTTATACATTCCCCTGATATTCCACGATATTTATTTCATTTTTATTTTTTGTTTTTATTTATGGGTTTAGCCCCACTTCTTGTTAACACCTATGATATTTGCTTTGTTTTCCCAAATCAATATCCTGTTGGGTTTCTTTTTCTCTTTGTTTTTGCTTCTTGGGTCTTCCTCTCTTTTTTTAATTCCAAACAATACTTTCATCTTCATCAATCTCTTCAATCTTCTCACATTGCTCATAGTAAGACTTATCATCTTTAGGTTTGCCTTGTTCTGAAGGATCTGAAGTGCAAGGAATAACCTCAAAAGCACAATCTTCTTTATGTTGCCCTGGAAACCCTAAAGTGCAAGGATGCTCTTCCGTAGCAATTTCCTTCTTATTCTGCCCTAGAAACCCTAAATTGTTATGGGTTTCCTCCATCCTCATTTCTTTATTATGCTGCTCTTGAAAGCTTAAAGTGCAAGGGATAACATCTTCACCACTTTCACTTTTATTACCCGAAGAGGATTCTATAGTACTTGAGGAAAAAGAAGATGATTTACCTGGAATAAACTTGACCTCTTTTGCCGTCTTTGTTTTAGGATTTATCTCCACATCTTCTTTTGCACCTTTAATTCCTTCTGAGCTTGCCAAATGATATTGTAGATAGGCTTTCTTTGCCTCATCTTTTGGAGTGGAATATCCTTGATCTGATCTAGCTTCTATTACCGTATGATTTTCTTGCTTTGTCTCAAAGTTTATCTCATGGCTAGAATTTTTTGTCTCTTTCTTCATAGTTTTCACTTTGCAAAATCTTGCCATGTGTCCAATCTCATAACAATTGTGGCAACAAAATGCAATATTTTCATAATCTACTTGTTGATCCCATTCTCTTGATTCAGATTTAATCTTAATGGATTGTGGCAAAGGTTTTGAAATATCCATAGCAACACATATTTGAGTATATATAGCATGCTTTCGCTCCTTAGTAGTTAGTCCTTCCTTGATGAATTCCCCTAGGGTATTTCCAATATTCTTCAAAACATCCTTATTTATAAGTTGATATGGAAGTCCAAAAGCCTAACCCACATTGGAAGCTTTTTAATAGTTTCTGTCTCAACAAAAAAAATTTCATTCCATGGTCTCAAATAAAGTGCATCTCTTCCCCTAAACCATGGGCCATCAACCATTATTTTATCCCTAATTTATGAACTAGAAAAGATGATGAGGAAAAAACCTTTAGGAAGAAAAGTCACAGAGTAATTTGAATTCAATCTCCACTTCCACTTGATCCAATTTTGAATCTCCAAAAACCTTGGCCATGATCTATGGAACTTACATATTAACCCTTTACTTTTAAGAACCATTATATCATGCTCAATCATCTCATCCTTGATACTTACTTCTCATGCCATGTATTTGCTCTTCTGCTTATCTCCAACTTGGGCCTCCATACTTCTAACTAGGGCATCCTGATTTCTAGCTAGGGCATTTTGACTTTCCATTAGGGCTTTCAAATATGACTTCCCTTCCATACTAGCTAATGGGGCTTGCTCTTGGTTCTCACTCCCTCTCGGCTCACACTCCCTCTCGGCTCGCACTCGCTCCCGAAATGCTTTCTGTCTTGCCTCACACTCGCTCCCAACTTGCACTCCCTCCTAGCTCACAATAGCCCCAGTCTCTTCTTTTTCTTGGCGTTCCTGCGCTTCAACAATTTTTTGGAAACAATGTTTCGCGCATTCATGGTAAGGGTTTGAAGCATTTATGCACTCCGAATGAACCCGTCGCTTTTCCTCCATGACAGAATCCTGGCTCACTCTCCCTCTTGGTTTGCACTCCCTCTTGGATTGCACTCGCTCCCGACTTGCACTCTCTCCTGCATCACACTCACCCTTGACTTGCACTCCCTCCTAGCTCACAATTGTCCCTGTCTCTTCTTTTTCCTGATGTTCCTTCGCTCAACAATTATTTGGATTTTCTTCAACCAAATCCTTTAAATTCTCCTAAGATGTAGATCAAGAAGTGACACTTGTTCCTTGACCGCACTTTGGTTTCTACTTCGTGCTTCCTGCTCACACTTCCTCCTTGCTCTTGGCTCACGCTCGCACTCGCTTTCGATTGCACTCACTTCCAGCTCACGCTTGCTTTTGGCTGCACTTACTCATGCTCGCACTCGGTCCCAACTCGCGCTCGTGCTCGCTTCCGGCTCTCACTCACTCCCTCTCCCAGCTCGCACTCGTACTTGCTCATGCCAAACTTATATTTCAATATATAGATGCCAAACTTATGCATTGTTGTGGAATTCGTGCCAAACTTATATTTCAATATATAGATGCATCAAGAATAACTATACCACAACTTTTTCTTTCTTTTGAATAAAATTGAGGAAGATGACTTAATTTGGATTTTAGGAGCAATCCAGGTACACATACATCAAATTGCAAAATCCAATTTGGCATGCTAGGAAGACAGAGCAATACAGGAACATGGGAGAATTCATCATGTAGAAAGAACAATATTAAATAAGAGATACATCAAAAACTTTATTCTTACCCAAGTGCGTGTGGTCTACCGGCAAGGATGCCACTTGCATTATCGGTGATGAGACCTGGGTTCAACCCTCACGGCCGATGTGTATAAGAAGTATTGATCCAAAAAAAAATGAACTTTATTCATATGCAAACTTTGTCCAATGGGTCCCTAGAAAGATAAACTATGGCAGACTGAATTTCACCATCAAACATGTTTGTAATACGACTATGTACAATGAGAAATGAAGAGGCACCACAGGGAAATGAAATGTTTCATCTTGTGAGGGTTAGTAATGTTTGGCACCACAGTTTAACTGCTTGCATTGGCTTGGTACTGATGTCAAAAATGCCAAAACTGCATTCTCCTGTGCTCTGTATGGCAATTTGAATCTAAATTCATTAAAAATCATACTCAACAAATTCTGGTTGCACCCTAATTCCATGGACATGCATCCTCTACACGTGATCTTTGTGGTATTTGTTCTACCATCCCCTCATATGAGGATGCATCCCCTTCATTTGCAATTCATGCAATGCTTTTCATAGTCATGGAATTTCAAATGTAGCTCCTGGTTGTTGATATAATCTTACCATGAATGGGCATACAACTCGTTTTTGCTGAAAATTCTCATCCATGTATAATTTGTAGTAGAAATGAACTATGTGCTTTTAATTTTTTTTGTTACAACTCTCCCATTTTGCCATCCCCATTTTCCTAGGATTTGGAGAAATTTCAGGCATCTGTGTCCCCATGTTTTCTCTCCCTTTTAAAAAGGGACTTGGTGGAACATATTCGTTATGTCAAAGCCATCATTCCTTAACTAGTTCTTCCAGGTTTAACAGTACAAGTAATTTCCAACATTTCTTCATCAAATAGGGTATCTCTCCTCTGTTGGATTATGTTCTGAATAATCAAGCTATCTGGAGCTCAATCCTGTTTTACACAGGAACAATAGCTACTTCATGAAGACTTGGAAGGATCGGGAAGGGAATTGTGAAACCATTGTTAATTTATTCTCAATCAACACTATTGTGCTCTGCCTTTATGCCCAAGAAAACCTTGTAAATTCCTTGATCATGATTAGTTCAGCTATCTGGGAGAAATAAGGTGCATATATATTTTTTAAAGTTGGCTAATACAGGAAACACTTACCACATGGACCCTAATTAGAGCTTTTAATTCTTGGATAATTTGGATCTCTCATTAGGTATGAGTTCTTCTTTTCTGGAGACAATGCCCCAAATTCTTGGATAAAGTATGGCCTATGATATCAAGGTCCGTACCAACTCAGCGTGTTGTTAAGTGTTCTTGTTTTGGTTTCTCAAAAATCAAAATGTTATCTAGAGAAATGGCTAAAAGCTTTCCTGATTTCTGGAAGAGTTTTTAGTCATTTCCTACAAAATTTACCGGGGCTTCTGCCAGTTATATGCTAACTCAGTGATAGTTAGGGTACACCATTGCCCTGCAAAATGATCTTTAATTCAGGAATGTGGATACACATTTTTTTTGTTGACTTTGTTCAGAGCTATATTATAAAAAGGAAAATTAAGAGGCTGAATGAAACCTTTTTCCATTAATTTATGTATTTGCTTCTTCCTTCCTCCCTTCCTCCATTATCAACATAGCTAAGATGATAAGGTGCATCGCCATGGTAACTGTCCTGGCCTGAAACTTCAATTGAATAATCACTTTTTCTATGAGGTGAAAGTCTTTCAAAACAAGTCATGGGGAATACATGAAGAAATTAGTAAGAGATTTGAATTGAAAATCGACTTGTGGGGGCCTCTTGATCACTGCCACAGGATTTGTTGAGGACACTACAGAACTGTTGTCCTTAGCCATCCTTTTAGCTTGAAAGGTAATCATTGATGTTATAGCCAAAAAACAAGGATAACATAAGATGAACTGCAAAAAATTGCATATGAACTTTGTAATTACGAACCTCAATCCTGGCTTTAAGAAAAATATAAAGAAGCCTCCTTGTGGCACTGCTGCATAAACATAGGGATCCACTATAATAGAATGTTGACGTAGAAGTTATACTATAAGAAAGGACACATAAAAAGTGTTTGCATAATTGTGTCACATAGGTTTGAAGCCAATCATACCTCCACTCTTCACCTCCATGAAGGATTGCCATCAGCCTTTGTTGTAAATTCAAGTGCTAATGTTTGATAGACCTCTGCTAGTGAATTCTGGTTTTGAGTGTTCAATTTATTGATCTTGGGATCTGGTTAGCACCATATGGTATATATGCCAGTTGAGTTGCTTTGGTGTTAAATTTGATTTGTTTTGAGCAGGTTGCACTATATGCATTAGTTTGATAAGCATTGAGAAGTGAACAGTGGATGGTAAGATCAAAGAATGAAGGATTGACTCCCAGAAATGGGATCAAATATGAGAGCAGAAGGGATATGCCTATATGGAGTCCTAATCAATTGATTCCTTCTTGTGTTCAAAAGGACATTTAATGTCTTCGATCACAATTGAACTAGCACGAATGCATGTGACTGTTTATTCCATGCAGACTAACGAAGCAGATGTACTGCTTAGTGAAGTTGATCATATTTATACTAACGGATTCTTTGGTAAATAAAAGGAGATTTTGTCCAAAATTAGTGCATAAAGTGGGTCGCCTAGTGTGTATTACATGCACTTGGCAATCAATTTACAAGAGAATCAGTTGCAAAATAACCTGTTATGAATTTTCCAGTTGCTAACCCATATTTAGAGGAAAAGTATGATACCTATACAAAAACAAATGCAGTTACAAGATCCATTTGGAAGTGCAAACGTTGTTGGTGATTTGATTGTAATTCCTTGTAGCAGACAGTTTCAATGGCATGACACAGATATAATGCTAGAGCAGAGCAGTAAGATGCCCTGCATGTGAGAATAGGGTACCTTGTCATGGGTGAGTATGTATTATGGGCAATTTTGAGTTAAAAGGAACTGAGGAAAACTACTTGGGTATAATACTAAGGACATGGAATTGACCTCGATCCCAAATAAGCATTTGGTAGTGTTATTTTTACTTGTACATGATGTTTAGATTCTGACTTTAACACGCACTTATTTGGTAGTGCTTGAGAAAGTTGAGATATTTTGGAAGTGGAGTCATTTACCTTCAGTGTGTGTGTGTCATCTCTCAAACAGGCTTGGAAGTTTGGTACTTAACAGATCACAACCATGACCTAGCATTTGTGAACTTTAGTTTAAATTAATGTCCTAAAGTGTCATTGTTGACTAGCGTTGTGTAAATTTATTTTTGTTGATTGTGCTATTTTCTACCTATTCTGTTAAGTGATGTGTGTATGCATGTCTATTTGGTTTTAAGGTTAATGATACATCTTCATTGTTCCTCTTTCAGGAAGAGAGGGCTAATGTGACAGCTAATTCAGTTCACCCAGGCACAATACCTACAAATCTTACACGATATTCAAAATTAATAGGTTCGTTGCTTTCCCTCTTTTAAAGATAAGATATAATATTTTTTACAAATAGCTTCATTGAACATTTCTGAAATGTATTGAGAAGAGTGATATATTAGGCAATTTAAACTTTGACTAGAAGCCATGCATCTTGTATTATTTTAAATCTAGAGTGTCCCATTGGATGGAGGGCAGTCCTAGCTCTGAAATGTAATATGTCCATGTTTGTGAAGGACAAAACTCTTAGTTGCATTCACTTCATTTTGTTCTAATGCAAGGCAACCCTTCACAACATTGTTTTCTTTGTTTTCTGGGTATAGTTAAAGGTCTGGTTAATTACTTGGGAGTCATCCCCCTCCCTCAGAGTACAATACTCCATTGCTGAAAAGCTAACTCTTCAAATATCCATTGGATCTTTAAACCATGCCTTTCAGGTTTTGAAGTTTGATAAAAATGGCCATTAGTGTGAAGGACATGCCTTTCAGGTTTTGAAGTTTGATGAAAATGGCCATTAGCGTGAAGGACATGCCTTTCAGGTTTTGAAGTTTGATAAAAATGGCCATTAATGCCCCACAATACTGCTAGACCACAGTCTGATGGACATGAAATTTAGCTATTTCAAAAACAATAAGTACTTTCTCAATTGTCAAAACTGTTGGAACATATTCAATTGATTGTTGATATATACCGTCAATAGAAAGTAAGACACATTTCCCAACCTTATAATTCATTAATCTACAAACACTTAGTAGAAAACAATGCCCTCCTTTGATATATAAGGAAAGTGTAAATACCAGTTGTTTGAACAGTCAAATTTATTCCTCAAGATCTAAATGATCTCTGCAAGTGATTTGCAAGCAACAATAACAATTGGAAACTTAAACATCAAAATATTCTGGAAGAAAGACCAGAATATGGAAGGTACAGAATGTTGTACCAAATATATTACTAACACTGGAAATGGGTAATTGACAGACAAGATGAGACAAGTTAATTGATAAAAGCAATGAGGCACGACCCTCATCTATCTATCTACCTGTATACAAATTGGTATTGGATATATTCTTTAATTGGCCTAACCATATCGAGTTAAATAACATGCTATAATAATATAAAAATATGGTAGGTCTCAAGGATTCTTCCAACCACCAATGTTCCAACAATTTAAAGGAAAATATTTTACAACAAAAATAAAATAAAATAAACTAATAAGCGTAGTCTTGTACCTTGATGGCCTCATCCATGGCCATCCAGAAGTCCTAAAAAAAAAAAAGTATATACATTATACCCCTTAGGTGACGTTCGGTATCTTGTAGTTGCTTCAGAATTCCAATCATCACTCACAAACATTTGCTTCAGTGACCCTCTTGCATCATAAATGCTTTGCAATGTCACAATGTTTGCGGCGAAGCATGTAATGCCAGGCCTCACTAGCTTCCTCCCATTAGTAAATCGCCTCATGAGGCTAAGGACCCATGTGTGGTTGTAAATGAATTTTGTGATAGCCTTAGCCTTCCTTACAGCCTCTGCCACCCAAGGTAATTTCCCAATGTCATTGAGGAGCAAATCGAGACAATGGGCTGCACATGGGTGCCAAAAAATGGTGGGGAATATCTGCTTCAAAATCCTACCGACTGCCTTATATGCTGTTGCATTGTCCTTGATGGTTTGGACAACATTCTCCTCCTCGACCTCCAATACAACCTCCTCCAACAACCCTACAAGCATTTCGACACTCTTAACATGTGTCGATGCATCTACTGACTTGAGGAATGTAGTTCCTCCTACAGAAGCAACCAAAAAATTAATCAGGGTTCTTTCCCTCCCATTCGTCCAGCCATCAACCATTATACTGCAACCCTTGTTCCTCCACACCCTACACTGGTCTTCAAGCACAACCTGAAGTATAAAACAAAATTGGTCATGCACATTACATATTGATATTATCATATATATAAAAAAAATTAGTCTTGCCATATATATATATATATATATATATATCAATTTAGTCAAGCACAACCTGAATGTTGTCCACAGATTGTTGAAGGAGAGGGCCTCTAAGGTCATCATAATTTGGTGTCTTAAAACCTGTGCTGCAACTTGCGACAACATCTATCATGTGTCGCCACAATGGAAACCTTGCCACATTGAAGGGAATGTCGGGATAATACCAAAAAGTGGCAATGGCTGTCCTCGCTGCATTGTGTTTCTCTTGGTTCCACGCGACCATACCCTCAAGCGTGGATTGTGCCCCTGGCACGGAACGGTCTACAAAATAGGACTCTCCCGTCCCACTAGCTACTTATGCACCCGATTGACTTGAACTCTCCGGTTGAAACCGGTTAAAGCTGCTGCCGGTATAGGGAATTCGAAGGGGGGGTTGAGATGGCATCGGTATGACTTCTTTTGAGATTTACTTTTTTACTCTGATTCGGTGATTATGGCCTCTATTTTATTTTTTAATTTCTTCTGTCACCTTAGGGCATATCTTGACATCTTTGTGAGATCTCTTTGCCAAATGGAATTTGAGGCGATAAACACCTCCACTTAAATGTTCGTTACAAAAATTGCATGTAACATCCTCTTTCTTTGCCCCTAGCGTTCCATACACCCATGTTGCATCTTTTGGTTTCATTTTTTATATGCCTGCAAATGGAAACAAGTAACAACAAAGTTACAAACAATCAATTTAAAAAAAACGTAAACCCTAAACCAAAAGGCTAGGGTTTAAAATTGAAACATTGACAGTTGAAAAATGGGCTTGCATACATAGTTATCAGGCAACAATATTTACTTTAAAAGAGGAGGAAAAAAACCCAAAACCCTAGACTAGGGTTTAGGGTATAAACTTCAAAGTTCTAAGTCAAACATTAACAACTGAAACCCTAAACCCAAGGGCCAAAACTGTAGACTAGGGTTTAAACTTCAAAGTTCAAAGTTCAAACATTAACAACTGAAAAAGGGGCTTGCATACATAGTTATCAGGCAACAATATTTACTTAAAAAGAGGAGGAAAGAAAATTAAATAACCTAAACCCGAAACCCTTGACTAGGTTTAGGGTTTAAACTTCAAAGTTCAAACATTAACAACTGAAAAATGGGCTTGCATACATAGTTATCAAGCAGTCCTAAGCAATATTTAGTTATTTACTTAAAGGTTGAAAAAAAACCTAAACCCAAAACCCTAGACTAGGGTTTAGGGTTTAACAAATATTGATAGCTAATAATTTGGCTTGCATATATCAATTTAGTATCTACTTAAAAGGAGGAAAAAAAAACCTAAACCCAAAACCCTAGACTAGGGTTTAGGGTTTAAAGTTTTAAATTTCAAAGTTCAAACATTGACAAATCACAAAACTCTTATTAAATAGCCCTAATCTAGATTCTAAACCTTGTTTCAAGTTGGAGAGAAAAAAAGAAGAGTTTTCAAATATTTTCTTACTTCGGATAAATATTCTAGGATGCCCTATCATGTTTGGGTCGGGGTGGTAGCAGGTAGGCAAAGTCTTTTCCTTGTTTGGAAGAGCTCAGGGTGAAAAAAGGGGAAAAAAATGAACTTTCCCCTTAAATTGGCCACAACCTCTACTTGTGTGGTTGCGGCCGATTCATTGCCGATTGTTTCAAGAAATCGGCAAAGAATCACAGACTCGGCGATTGTGGCAATTTGACTCGGTAAGTCAAAAAATCACCACGGAATTGCAATTTTGGCGATTCTTTGCCGATTTTTGCTCCTATGGTTCCACCAACTACCTATCAAGAAGCGTATGACAGAGCAATCACTTTGGAAAGTGAAGCTAAACAAACAACAACAGGTTTGAGTGACTACAAAAATTCAGATTTAGATTGAGTGATGACTTACATGTGGTGATCCAGGCCATGAGGAAGGACAAGGAGAGGATGGTGCGAGATGCAAAGGATGAAAAGAGGAAAGAAAGACAGGATATTTGGTGTTCAAACTGCAAGGCTGGATATACAAATATCACCTACCCAAAGAAGATTATTGCAACATTTGTGAAGTCATAGGACATGCGGTTGGAGATTGTCCATTCAATATAAGAAGCTCGAGGCACCAAACTTTGTCGATGCATAAGAGAAAGACGAGAAACCAAGTACGTCTAAGAATGGACAAGCAACACGAGTGGTGGATCCAAAAATAACTGCCGAGGAGGAAGACAACTGCAACAAGGAGGACAAAGTTGATTGCAATATATGTTAGGATGTGAAGTCAATATCCAGATCTCCAATGTTCTTCAGCAGAGGAAACAAATAGTTTTTTGGAGTCTTCCTGTGGAAGAGGAAACAAACAGTTTTTTGGAGTGACCTCTTGCATGTAAAACTTGATTGAATGTAAAAAGTTTGCTGAAATCAATAAAATATCGAAGCTGCCATTACCCTGTGGTTTTTTTTGCACATTGCAAGTTTTTCACGTAAAACCCGTGTTACTGTTTTTCTGCATTATTGCGTTTTCTGCTTGCACGTAATTTTATATTTTTCTAACATCTGGTATTAGAGCCTAGGGTTTTGTACGAGTGGGAGCTACAACAATGATAGGTGTAACCAAGTTCGAGATTGAGAAGTTTGATGGCAGGAACTTTGCCCTATGGAAGATGAAGGTGGAGGATTTGCTGGTTCAAAACGACCAAGCCCTAGCCTTGAAAGGGGTCGCGAATAAACCTAGCAGCATGAAAGATGAGGAGTGGGCAACGCTAGACAGGAAGGCGGTTTCTACAATCCGTCTCTGCCTAGCAAACTCTGTCTTGTTCAATGTTGCTGAAGAAAATACTGTGAAAGCCCTTTGGAAGAAGCTTGAAAAGTTGTATGAGACAAAATCAACAACAAATAAGGTTTTTTCTGAAAAAACAACTTTATAGCTTGAGGATGAAGGAGAGTTCATCTGTGGCAGATCATCTAAATGAGTTTAATACCCTAATCAGTAAACTGGTCTCAGTTAATGTGAAGATGGAGGATGAGGACAAAGCTATCACCCTACTTTGTTCCCTCTCGGAAACCTGGAATCATTTGGTAATGACCATCAACAATGCATCATCAGGAGCTCTAAAATTTGATGATGTGGTAGCCGCTTTTTTGGTAGAAGAGTTGAGGCAGAAAACATCTCTGGAACCCTCAACCTATGAAACCTTAGCTGTGAGAGGTCGATCTTTCGAAAGGAGTCAACAAGGTAGATCGTAGTCCAAATCTAAGTTTAGAGGACACAAGTTGAAAGGGAAGTGCTGGCATTGTGGGAAGCCAGGGCACTCAAAGGATTGTTGGCATCTAAAAAAGGAAAAGAATGGTGAAAAATAGATTCAGCCATCAGCTAAGGCCATTATGGTAGATTAGGAGAGACGACAACATGTGAGGCTTTATGTATCAACAACAACAGATCTATTTTATATACATGGGTTTTGGACTCGGGTGCATCTTTCCACATGTCTCCTCATCTAGACTGGTTTGTCAAATATCAACCACATAGAGGTGGGATGGTCTACTTGGGTGATGATCATCCTTTAGAAGTTGTGGGAAGAGGGGATGTTAGGATTAGGTTGGATGATGGTAGAGAAAGGATGTTATGTGATGTACGACACGTGCGTGATTTGCGGAAGAATTTGCTCTCAATCAAGATGATGGATAAGCTAGGGTATTCTATCACTTTCGGTAACAACTACTACAAAATTACCAGAGGAGCCCTTATAGTAGCAAAAGAAGAATCTTATGGGACCCTATATCATTTATGCGGTGATACGATGACAAACCATGCAACAACAACTTCAAAAAATGTTCAGGATGCATTAATGTTATGGCATCAACGCCTAGGACATATGAGTGAAAAAGGTTTGAAAATTCTGCATGACCGAGGTATGCTTTCTGAGATTAAGTCTTGTAATTTAGACTTGTGTGAGCACTGTACTTTTGGTAAACAAAAGAGGGTTCGGTTTACTGCAAGCCCTGGTAAGAGTTCTGATTTTCTGCAACATATACATTCAGATATAATTGGACCAGTTCCCACTCAGTCCTTAAATGGTGCCATCTATTTTCTGACATTTATAGACGATTATTCTAGGAGAGTGTGGGTTTATTTTCTGAAGAAGTCGGAAGCTTTGCAGAAATTTAAAGAGTTCAAAACTCGAGTAGAGAAAAGTTTAGGCAAGCTTGTTTATGTCTTAGGTTAGATAATGGGGGTGAATATTGCTCTAAGGAATTGGATAAATTTTGTACGCAGGAAGGAATTAAGCACCAAAAGACTGTTAAAAGGTTTTGGTTAGAGGATGAATCGCATAATCATGAAACGTGCAAGAAGCATGCTCTGCGCATCCATGTTGGATAAAAGGTTTTGGTTAGAGGCTGTTAATACAGTTGTTTACCTCATTAATAGGTCACCTACATCTGCGTTGATGGATAGATTCCAGAGGAGGTTTGGTGTGGTAATTGGCTGTGATGCATTTGCCCATGTACCTAAAGAAAAAAGGTCCAAACTTGACCCAAAGTCAAGCAAATGTGTTTTTCTCGGCTATGGAGATACAGTAAAGGGGTATAGACTGTGGGATCCTACTGCCCACAAGATAATTATTAGTTGGGATGTTTTTTTTGATGAAAAATCCATGCAAAGGAAGGAGGTACAACAAACACCTAATGTTGTACCAGTTGAAGTAGATATGAACGAAGATGAAAATGAAAATCAACATGTTGAAGCTTTTGATCAGCATGCAGAACAACAAGTAGAACAACAAGTAGAGCAGCCACAATAGTGACAAGACCAAGAGCCACAACCAACAAATCATTGGGTTAGAAGATCTACACGTCCACAAAAGTGTCCGGAAAGGTATTCTCCTGTTTTTCATTTCTCTTTTGCTTTGTTAACTGATGATGGTGAGCCTAGTTCATTTTAGGAAGCTAGAGAATCTGAGAACGCAAAAAAATGGAGGAAAGCCATGGAGGAGGAAATGAGAGCACTTTGCAAGAATAAAACGTGGGAACTTGTGGATCTCCCACCTGGAAGAAAGGCTGTTGGAAACCAGTCGGTGTACAAAGTAAAGAAGAATAGTGATGGGTTGTTGGAACGCTATAAAACTCGCTTGGTTGCAAAAGGTTATGTGCAAAAGTTATGTATAGAATTTAATGAAATTTTCTCTCCAGTTGTGAATATGACTATTGTTAGAGTTTTACTTGCACTTGTAGCAGCACAAAATTTAGAACTAGAGCAGCTTGATGTAAAAACTGCTTTCTTGCATGGTGATCTCGAGGAGGAGATTTATATGGATCAGCCTAAGGGCTATGAAGAAAGAGGCAAAGAACATTTGGTTTGCAGACTCAAGAAATATCTGTATGGATTGAAATAGGCACCAAGGATGTGGTACAGAAAATCTGACACCTTCATGAAGAGCCGAGGTTTCAGTAGGAGTGAAGCTGACCGTTGTGCATACTATAAGAGGTTTGATGATGGCAGTTTTATTATTTTGTTGTTGTATGTAGGTGATATGCTAGTTGTAGGCCCTAGCATGAAGCAAATCATTGAACTAAAGGCTCAGTTGGCTAGGACATTTGAAATGAAGGATTTAGGAGTAGCAAACCAAATTTTAGGGATGAAGATACACAGGGATAGAGCAGGAAGGAAGATTTGGTTATGTCAAAAGTCATAAATAGAAAAGATTTTGTAGTGCTTTCTTATGCAGAATGCAAAACCAGTTTGTACCCCACTTCTTTCACACTTCAAATTGTCTTCCGAACAGTGTCCTAGAACATAAGCAGAGAAGACAAGCATATCTTGTGTATCGTATTTATCAGCAGTAGGAAGCTTCATGTATGCCATGGTGAGCACCAGATCGGATATTGCCTAAGCAGTGGGAGTTGTCAGCCAGTACATGGCAAATCCTGGTAAGGAGCATTGGAATGCAGTGAAGTGGATATTTAGATATTTAAGGGGCAATTCATATGCTGCTATTTACTACGGATCGACAAATTTGCAAGTTACTGGTTTTGTGGATTTTGATTATGGTGGAGATAGAGATGGGAGAAAATCTACTACAGGATATACTTTCACTTTTGCTGGTGGAGCTTGAGTTGGACTTCTAAGTTGCAATCTGTGGTGGCTTTATCAATCACTGAAGCAGAATATATTGCAGCAACTGAAGCCAGCAAAGAGGCAATTTGGCTAGAACGACTGTTAGGTGACTTCAAGATAATGCAAGAGAAAATTATGTTGCATTGTGATAGCCAAAGTGCTATTCAGCTAGTGAAGAACCCAACATTCCATGATCGCACGAAACACATTGATGTTAAGTACTCAAACGGTTTCTTCACACACAAACATAGCATGCTTTCCAAGCAGAATAATTAGATACAAAAACTAGGTAGACCCTCGTAAATCTATTTTTTATTTCTTTCACTCAATACTGATATTGTTGCACCATCCTTGAAGAACAATCCATCTCCTCCTTCTCCTCTACAAATACATAATGTTTGAATTTTCTTTTGTAAGTTGAAGTTTGTTTCACATAACATTATGAGTGTTATAAGACTAAGGATCTTGAACAATGAACAAATATAGTAACTGATATTCAATATTTGAACAATAAAAACAAAGACTATGTAAAGAATGCTTATATCGATAATATAAAAATTGATTATATTGATCAAGATGAAGATCACATAGGAAAACAAAACAAGAAACTAAAATAGATCCATTGTTGACAAGGATAGTGTTATAATTTATGATGATAAACATTTGAGAAGTAACAAGGATATATCTAGATATGAGAATGATAATCTAAGTTATGTTGCTCTAGGAAATAGTTATAATAAATTATTGCATTCTACAGTTGATAGCATTCATAATGAGTTTGACAATGATGGTTTTTGAGGTGTTAAGACTATGGCCTTTAAAATTTATCAATGATGACCTATATTATTGTGATGACTTTCTATCTATAAATAGTATCATAACAGGGCATACAAATTTTATGATAGGAAATGTTGAATATGTAATAGGGAACAAGGACACCAATAGTATGACTAGGAATACAAATGTTGTGATAGGTAACAATAATGAAGTTAACTTTGGGATAGGTATAGATTATAACTACTATGATAAATATGGATAAATGATAAATAATTGTTGGGATAGAAGCAAAAATCTAGAGATGAAAAAGGAGCGATAACACTATGAAGCAGTCCTCTTTTGCCTTGCTAGTATAGAGAGTAGGTTTTATTATTCTATTCCTCAATATTCTTTCACAAATTTCCTTTGATTTATCCTCTCCTAGATTTGCTAAGGAAGCTTTTGACTAATAAGACCAACGATTTTATCTACTATAGGAGGATCGATAGAGGAAGAGGGAGGGACTAGAGGCATCAGTATAGAGGGAGTCCTTCTACCAGGCCATACCAACAGAGTAGAGGGTGCCTCTACCATCCTCCCTATAATCATGAAGCCAGTCTCAATCATGGACATGGTCTATTTTACAATTCATGAACATGCCCCCACCAGGACCACCTCTAGCAGGTGAAACAAAGGACACAGGATCACAAAGATAAGGCAGGGATTAGGATGACATGCCAATTTTGAGTGTCGCATGCATCTTAGGGGATGGTCAAGTGTGCCAAGATTTTATTATAGCACACCAATCCAACTGACACATACTCCTACCTTTTGAGTAATAGATATCTTGCTACTTTGGCTTTTAATGTGTGTGAAAATGTGTTTGTTACTTTTATTATGCATGATTGGATGAATGAATAAAAATGATAGAAATGGAGGAATGCATGAGGAATGAACTTGATTAACAAATGCATGATGAACTTAACTAATGAATGCATGATGAACTTAACTAATGATTAAAGGACTAGATGTAAACAAAAAAAAGGTGAAAAAAAGAAGAAAAAAGAAAAACAACTCTTTGGCCGAATTCGTGCCTTAGAAAGAGTGACCATGAATTTTTTAGAGAGTGAATTCGTGCCCTGTATGGTTAGACAGTGAATTTATGACTGTTGGAGAAAATTGAAACTGAAGTGAATCTTGCAGATATGCTTACAAAGCCGGTCAAGACAGAGAAGTTTGAGTGGTGCAAAACTTCTTTGGGATTGCTGAAAATGTGATAAGGGCAGAATTGGGAAATTGGCACTTGGTTGGAAAAACATAGGCAAGTATATCGACTTCAAGTGGGAGAATGTTAGGAGGTGAAGTCAATATCCAGATCTCGAATGTTTTTCAGCAAAGGAAACAAACAGTTTTTTGGAGTCTTCCTTTGGAGGAGGAAAGAAACAGTTTTTTGGAGTCTTCCTTTGGGAGAAGAAACAAACAGATTTTTGGAGTCTTCCTTTGGAAGAGGAAACGGACTGTTTTTGGAGTCTTCTTTGGGAGAGGAAACAAACAGTTTGTTTTTTCTATAAAAGGGGAATGACCCCTTGCATTTAAAAGTAAATTGAATGTAAAAAGTTTGTTGAAATCAATAAAAGGTCAAAGCTGCCATTGCCCTGAGGTTTTTCCTGCACATTGCAAGTTTTCCACGTAAAATTTGTTTTACTATTTTTCTACATTATTGTGTTTTCTGCTTGCACGTAATTTGATATTTTTCTAACAATATGATGTAAACGGACAACCTATCATCCAATGCCAAAGATGCCAAGAGTGGGGGCACTTTGCATGAAATTGTTAAAATCAGCTAGTTGGAGAAAATAACAGAAATAATAACGCATTAATGTGTCAATGGTGCATTCCGGGCAGTCACAAGGAGGTAGGCAGGAAGCCCACGATGTATTGGAAAAAGAGATGAAAAAGACCAGGCAAGAGCAACTTTTCAGGAAAAGAAGTTGAAAAATCCTATCACCAAAGAAGATATGACGTCAACATAGCAACTGGCAAAGCAAGTATTGAATACGATGATAGAAATGAAGGCTTTAAGCTTACTTAGCATTGTACCGGTGCTTTATGCAATGGTAGGAGAGATGATGCGACCAAGGAGCATAGTGAAACTGTAATGCCAGTAGGCACCAACTGCAAGGAGATCAATTCATTGATCTGACAATGTTGATGATTGATGTTGGCAAGAAGCCAACATTAATCCATATCGAGTTGTTTAATCATAAGTTGACCCAAGTGATTGTAGATTGAGGGTCGAGTGTTAATGTATTACTTAAGAAGACTTGGAGGGAGATTGGAGCACCATTTTTGTGGTCTCAAAATTTCAAGTTGTATGGTGTAGACCAGTATGGAATAGAGATGAAAGGAGTCTTGACGACTCAGAAAGTGAAGGTCTGGAATAGAGGGTGTTGATTGGATGGAGTGATTGCCAGTAGGTTTGTGGGCATACAGAACTACGTTTATGCCAACGATGAACCATACACCGTTCTAGTTGATTTATGGACAAGAGGCAATAGTGCTAGTAGAGTTCATGGTGCTGAGTATGAGGGTGGTGTTGAGAAGAAATTTTGCCCAATTGCAAAATAACCATCACACTTAGGATTTTGATCACAAAACCCTCTCTTGCAAAGAAATATGAAATTTCTCCAAGGTTCTTTTTACTTATGTGTGCTTGTAATCTTGTGAAGATATATCAAGTGAGTGCTAGGAATACCTTAGTGATTTGCAAGTAACTGTTAACAAGGGGTCTGTGTTGGTGTTATTTTATTGTGTTGTGCTATTAATTGTTCATGAAACTTAAAGAAAATAAAATATGATTGGCCCTCATATGACCACGATGTAAGCCTTAGTTCATTTTATCTTGGAGGATTTTAGGTAGATTTTATCTTCTTTTGGTTAAGCAGATTTTAAATAAGTTTTACCTTCTTTAAACCTTGCTTTGAACAATGAAATAGAAGATTAAAATCTCTCTAAATATGAATGTGAAATGAAGATTGGATTCATTTAATTATTGCTTGGTGAATGAAAAGAAAATAAATATGCAAAACTAATTATAAAATGTAGAAGCCTTTGAAAAGTCAAATAAATAACCCTCTTCTATGAAATTGATTTTCATAAAGATAAGTTGATTTATTGCTTTGAAAATAATGGCCTATTGAATGCCATATAAATTATCCGCTTTAATGAAATTGATGTTCATAAAGGGAAGTCAAAAACTGAAATATAAAGCTTGAAAAGTGAAATTATGTCAAATCTAAAATTATAAAATGCCTGAAAAACAACTTTAAATAATTTTTATAAATTCAGATTGGCTTCAAAATGACTTCGAAATTGCATAAGATGAAAGATTGAAGCTCATTCTAGGGCTTTGTGCATTTGTTTTTGGAATTTTAATTTTTTTCGATATTTGTTTTAATCACCGAAGTTTAAAAAAAACTGCAAAAAAAAGAAGTGTTAGAAAAGTAAAATAAAATAAACGTAATCAAACAAATTGCTGCAATCCAGAAGTTCTCTACAGACCTTGCAAGCATTAGTATTCTGCACAAAAACCAACATTAGTATGACCCGAATTCACGCAATCAAACATCTAATGCGGTGCAATCTTCTAAGGAAATGGTGCAATATACTGAAAATAACAAACAAGTTAACCCTTAAGATGCATTAAAACTTGAAGTATCTCCAATATATTGCAACAAAAAGGTCTTCATCATCACACACATAAGTGCAGAAAACCATGCCCTAAATTGGCATCATATGGTGAACTTGGTCCAGCGGTGCAGCTTTCCTCCCAAAAATCCAGCCCTTGTTCATGAGCTTCATTGGCTATTTAGAATTTCCAACATTTGGCTCTTCGTTTCTTTTTCCAACTCTTGGCTTTCCAATGCTTTCTTTTTCCAACTCTTGGCTTTCCAACGCTTTCTTTTTCCAACTCTTGGCTTTCCAACGTTTTCTTTTCTTCTTAAAATTTCCAACATTTGGCTATTTGTTTCTTTTTCCAACTTTTGACTTTCCAACATTTTCTTTTCCATTGGCATGATACGTGACATTTTCTCTTCTTGAGTGCTGCTGTTTTTTTTAATAGTAACCTGCAATAAAGAAAAACACATGAATTAAACTGTCCAAAATAAAACTATTAATAAAATTTAATTAAAACAAAACTAAAGTTAAAATTAAATTAAACTTTTCCCAAAACAAAACCATTAATGAAATTAAATTAACTTATTAAAAAAAAAAAACATCGATGGCTTTATTTTAATATATATATATATATATATATATATATATATATATATATATATTTCTTTTTCTTTTTTTGTTTGTTTTATTTTTTATTATTTATTTATTTTTTATCTTTTATCTTTTTTTTTTTTCATTTTACTTGTTTTCTTTTTTTATTTTAAATTTGATTTAATTAATATCAAATGTTTGAATTGGTTTAATTCAAAACATTAAAATTAACCAAAACAATAAAAAAACAAGGAGGAACCTAACCAACACACTAAACAACTTAAAAGAAACTAAAAGGAGACACTAATCCACACCCAAACCTTGGAACATATATTGCAACCTAAACCAAAATTTTCCAAAAACTGAAAAATAAAAAGGTGGGTCCCCAATTTTGGGGCTAGTCGGTGCAATGGTCACAACAGGTGGCAGTGCATAACTGTATGGGCAACGAAGAGAGTCTAGAGAGGCTTGCAACACTTGTGAAACGAGAAGAGAAATGGGTGATGGCACAATGGGCAACGAAGGTGGCCCAACATTGAAGGAAGTTGTGGCATGATAAGCAACTGAGAAAGATGAAGTTGAAACCAGGTTCCTAGTGTTGAAATTCAATGGCAAGCGTGAAATCAAGCCTGGGAAGTTGAAGACATTGTGGCTTGGACCCTTCTAGGTAGTAGAGATGATGGATAATGGTGCGGTAAGATTGCAAAAAATGGATGGGACAATGTGTCTCGAGAAAATTAATGGTTCAAAATTGAAACCATACAAGATGAAGGCATAGGTGAATATGGTTGGATTTGAACGAAGAAAAGAAGAAAATAAGAGTATAGGAAGACTGATAGTAGCACCAACCCAGTATTTGGAAGCTTTTGAAGGTAAAGTGGTCTAGGAAGGAGGGAGAGTCAAGTCGGACCAATTTTGTAGACGATGTAGGAGAAAAAGAGGATAGTGGTCATAGTCTAGATTGGTTGTTTTGGAGTGCAAGCAAAGAGCAACCCGTAATTGAATAGGAGTTGGAGCCCTTTTTTATGGAGCAAAGAAGGACACGGGTGCATGCACGATTTCCAAACAGAGAGGAAGAAGGAAGGCTAAGATCACTAAATGAACAAGATGCATAGGGAATGGTGGAAACATGAGAAGATCCACCAGAGCACGAACCTTGGAGCGACAGAAGTGTATAATGAGGGTATGAGCTTGTTGGCAAGAATTGATTTGCAACAACAAAGGATGCAAAGAGAGACACAACAATTACAAGATCAATATGAATAGTTGCGAGTAACAAATGAACAATCTTACGAGACAATATTCAAGATGGAGAAGCAAGGAATTGGCACTAAATTAGATCCTTTGGAGAGATGCATTCTTGAGTCAATGGAACCCATATAAAAAGATAAAAAAGATAACATGGTTATTAAAAAGAGAGTTGGAAAATTTCAAGAAATTGGCAGAAGAAAAAGATAAGGATGATAGTGTGCAGGTTGAGGGAACCACAACTTTGGTGTCAAATAGGGCAAATAGTGATAAATAGGATTTATTAAAGAGGTTATAGGTTCAAGCAACAAAAATTAAAGACGTACAAATTGAGGGTGTGAATGTTCATATTTTTGAAGATTTGAAGATTACCATGGATAAATGTGTTTTACATTAAAACTTTCATGCTATTGAGATGAATGATGTGGATGTTACTCTGGGTTATCCTTGGTTGGATTCTTTGGGTACTGTTAACATTAATGTGCAAAAGAAGTTCATGAAGTTATGGTACAGGAAAAAGAAGATAACATTATAGGATATTTCTCAGCTTAAGGAGCAAGGATCCAAGGAGAAACAAGAAGCAGTTATGGCAATGGAACAAGTGTTAGAAAATATAGCAAAATTATGTGCAAGCAGAAAAACACAATAATGCAGGGAAAAACAGTAACATAGATTTTAAGTGGAAAACCTGCAATGTGCAGGAAAAACCACGAGGCAATGGCAGCTTGATATTTTTTTGATTTTGGCATAATTACATTCAATCAACATTTACATGCAAGGGGTCATTCCCCTTTTATAGAAAAAACAAACTGTTCGTTCCTCTCCCAAAGGAAGACTTTAAAAATTGTTCGTTTCCTCTTCCAAAGGAAGAGTCCAAAAAACTGTTTGTTTCCTCTCCCAAAGGAAGACTACAAAAAACTGTTTGTTTCCTCTCCATAAGTTGCACCACCATGCACCTCTCTTCTGAAGAACATTGGAGATCTGGATATTGAATTCACCTCCTAACATTCTCCCACTTGAAGTCGATATATAGGAATTCTTTGCCTATGTTTTTCCATCCAAGTGCCAATTGCCCAATGCTGCCCTTATCACATTTTCAGCAAGCCCAGAGAAGTTCTGCACCACTCAAACTTCTCTGTCTTGACCGGCTTAGTAAGCATATCTGCAGGATTCACTTCAGTGTCGATTTTCTGCAACGAGATCCTACCTTCTTCCACCACATTTCTTATAAGGTGGTACTTGACATCAATGTGTTTCGTGCGATCATGGAATGTTGGGTTCCTCACTAGCTGAATAGCACTTTGGCTATCACAATGCAACGTAATTTTCCCCTGCATTAACTTGAAGTCACCCAACAGTCGCTCTAGCCAAATTGCCTCTTTGCTGGCATGAGTCGCTGCAATATATTTTGCTTCAATGGTTGATAAAGCCACTATAGAATGCAACTTAGAAACCCAACTCACAGCTCCACTAGCAAGAGTGAAAGTATATCCTGTAGTGGACTTTTTCCCATCTCTATCTCCACCATAATCAGAATCCACAAAACCTTCAACTTGCAAACTATCTGATCCGTAGTAAATAGCAGCATTTGAAGTGGCTCTTAAATATCTGAATATCCACTTCACCGCATTCCAATGCTCCTTACCAGGATTTGCCATGTACCACTGCTTGGGCAATATCCGGTTTGGTGCTCACCATGGCATACATGAGGCTTCCTATTGCTGATGAATACGGTACGCAAGACATGCTTGTCTTCTCTGCTTTCGTTCTAGGACACTGGTTGGAAGACAATTTTAAGTGTGAAAGAAGTGGGGTCCTAACTGGTTTTGCATTCTGCATATTGAAGACCTGCAGAATCTTTTCTATATATGAATTTTGACTTGACCAGATCTTTCTTCCTTTTTTGTCCTTGTGTATCTTCAACCCTAAAATTTGGTTTGCTACTCCTAAATCTTTCATTTCAAATATCCTAGCCAACTGAGCTTTAAGATCAATGATTTGCTTCATGTTGGGGCCTGCAACTAGCATATCATCGACATACAACAGCAAAATAATAAAACTGTCATCATCAAACCTCTTATAGTATCCACAATGGTCAGCTTCACTCCTGTTGAAACCTTGGCTCTTCATGAAGGTGGCAAATTTCCTGTACCACATCCTTGGCGCTTGTTTCAACCCGTACAAAGTTTTCTTTAGTCTGCAAAACAAATGCTCTTTGCCTCTTTTCTCATAGCCCTCTGGCTGATCCATATAAATCTCCTTCTCGAGATCACCATACAAGAAAGCAGTTTTTACATCAAGTTGCTCCAGTTCTAAATCCTGTGCAGCTACAAGTGCAAGTAGAACTCTAATAGTAGTCATCTTCACAACTGGAGAGAAAATTTCATTAAAGTCAATACCTGATTGCTGCACATAGCCTTTTGCCACCAAGCGAGCTTTATAGCGTTCACAGCCCATCACTATTCTTCTTCACTTTGTACACCCACTTGTTTCCAACAGTCTTTCTTCCAGGTGGGAGCCCACAAGTTCCCATGTTTTATTCTTGCGAAGTGCCTCGCTTTCCTCCTCCGTGGATTTCCTCCACTTTTCTGTATTCTCAGACTCACTAGCTTCCTGAAATGAACTAGGCTCACCATCATCGGTTAACAAAGCAAAAGAGGACTGATAAACATGAGAATACCTTTTCGGACACTTTTGTGGACGTGTAGATCTTCTAACCTAATGATCTGTTGATTGTGGCTCTTGGTCTTGTGACTGTTGTGGCTGCTCTACTTGTTGTTCTACTTGATGTTCAGCATAGTGGTCAAAAATTTAAGCATGCTGATTTTCATTTTCATCTTCGTTCATGTCTACTTCAACTGGTACAACATTAGGTGTTTTCTGTACCTCCTTCCTTTGCATGGATTTTTCATCAAAAATAACATCTCGGCTAATAATTACCTTGTGGGTAGTAGGATCCCACAATCTATACCCCTTTACTGAATCTCCATAGCCGAGAAAAACACATTTGCTTGACTTTCGGTCAAGTTTGGACTTTTTTTCTTTAGGCATGTGGGCAAATGCATCATAGCCAAAGGTACGCAAATGAGAGTAATCAAATGGCTTACCACACCAAACCTCCTCTGGAATCTATCCATCAACGCAGCTGTAGGTGACCTGTTAATGAGGTAAACAACTGTATTAACATCCTCTACCCAAAATATTTTATCCAACATTGATGCGTTGAGCATGCTTCTTGCATGTTTCATGATTGTGCGATTCATCTGCTTAGCCACACCATTTTGTTGTGGAGTATATGGTACAGTATTCTGGTGCTTAATTCCTTCCTGCGTACAAAATTTATCAAATTCCTTAGAGCAATATTCACCCCCATTATCTAACCTAAGACATAAACAGGCTTGCCTAAACTTTTCTCTACTTGAGTTTTGAACTTTTTAAATTTCTGCAAAGCTTCCGACTTCTTCAGAAAATAAACCCACACTCTCCTAGAATAATCATCTATAAATGTCAAAAAATAGATGGCAAAATTTTCAGACCTTTTTCACTCATATGGCCTAGGCATTGATGCCATAACATTACTGCATCTTGAACAGAAGTTGTTGCTGCTGCATGGTTTGTCACCGTATCACCGCATAAACGATATAGGGTCCCATAAGATTCTCCCTTTGCTACTACAATAGCACCTTTGGTAATTTTGCAATAGTTGTTACTGAAAGTGATAGAATACCCTAGCTTATCCATCATCTTGATTGAGAGCAAATTCTTCCGCAAATCTGGCACATGTCGCACATCACATAACATCCTTTCTCTACCATCGTCCAACTTGATCCTTATGACCCCTCTTCCCACAATTTCTAAAGGGTGATCATCACCCAAGTAGACCATCCCACCACTATATGGCTGATATTTGCGAAACCAGTCTCTGTGAGGAGACATGTGGAAAGATGCACACGAGTTCAAAACCCAGGTATATAAAACAGATTTGTTGTTGCTTTTCACCATTTTTTCCTTTTTTAACTGCCAACAGTCCTGTTGTGGCTGATCCACAACACACCCCAAAATTGGGGACCCACCTTTTTTGCAGGCTTGCAGAGAAAAATCTCAGTGACCCAGATGCTAAAGATGAGGAAAAGAGGCAAAAAAATGCACAAGTGAGGAAAGTGTCGCGAAATCGCGACCTGTCGCGCCATCACTGCCGGAAAACAGAAAAACGTCGCGATATCGCGACATGTAGCTCTGTCGCTGGCAAAAATGAAAAGTTGTCGCGATATCGCGACATGTTGCTCCGTCGCTGCCAGAATGAAAAAGTGTCGCGAAATCGCGACATGTTGCTCCGTCGCGGCCCAGGCAGGAGAGAGAAAGACAAAATGAAAAGGTGTCGCGAAATCGCGACATGTTGCTGCAGAAGTTGTACGGATGAAAATAGCGTAGCGAAATCGCGACAAGAAGCAGCTAGGGCGTACGGAGAAGAGAAACGTCGCGAAATCGCGACAGCATTAAGCAAAGAGGTGCCGAGTGAAAAGACGTCGTGAAATCGCGACAGATTGCAGGTGGAAGGCATGAAACGAGAAATCGTCGCGATATCGCGACATGTCGCATTTTGCGACTCCAAGCAGCCAAAGGTGTACGGAACAAAAATGGTAGCGATTTCGCGATAGAAAGCAGGAAGGTAGTGCGAGCAAGAAAGACGTCGCGAAATCGCGACAGGAAGCGGCAAACGGGGCACGAAGCAGAAAATGGTCGCGAAATCGCGACAGAATCGAGTGAGAAGGCCTGAAGTGCAAAAACGTCGCGAAATCGCGACAGGTTGCAGCCCAAATGTACGGAATGAAAAATTGTGGCGATTTCGCGACAGATTGCAGCCCAAGCGTACGGAACAAAAAGGCGTAGCGAAATCGCGACAAAAAGCAGCAAAGGGGGATGAAACGAAATGGCGTCGCGAAATCGCGACAGGTTGCGGTTTCGAGGCTCCGAAGCAGCGAAGGAGTACGGACAGGGGAAGCGTCACGATTTCGCGACATGATGTCGCGACATGTTGCGTTTTCGCTGGGAGTGACTGCAAGAAAGGTTGCTGATAGAAAAGCGTCGCGATATCGCGACATGTCGCGTTTTCGCGACATGTTGCGTTTTCGCGGCCAGGAAGGTGAACAGGCTGCATGCCGTTTTTGTCGCGATTTTCGCAGAAAGACGTTACAGAAGGCGCAGAGAACGTGTGACACGTGGCATACAAGTGTCAGAGTTGCAGAAGCGTTACATGCAACGGAAGATTTCAAACGTTTCGGCATAAAGCATGGAATAAAAGCATCGAAAGGGCAGGAATTTGAAAAGAAGCATTCTGGGAGGTGAAACGAAGCGACGTAGGGGAACTGAAAGGCCGTGCCAGACAATATAAAGTCGGAAGCGCAGATTGGACTAAGGGTTGGAAATTGCTACTTGCGAGTTGCAGAGACAAGGGCTTCATGCCATTATGGGCCTGCACTTGGGCAATTTCCTTCATTTGTTCTGGATTTGTAAAACCTGGAACATTCTATAATTGTAATTGATACATCATTTTAATGCAGAAATACGAGAGAGTTGACATTTCATTGATGAGAAAGGAGGAGTCATTTTTGCATGCATGATTCAATGTGTTATCTTTCCCTTTCGGATTTCTAGGCTTATAGGTGAAGTTGAATGCAAGTGTTCTTGGTTGCTTCATGCGAATGTCTGAATCTGAAATTACATTAAAAACCCCAGAAGCCCGCACCTAGCTTATCTGGATTGTGTGAATTTACAGGTTCAGTAGGTTAGGTTGCATGCAGAAACCTCATTAGCTTCGGTTTTATCAATCAGAATGGTCGCACTCTGGATATAATTTAGTTTTACTTTCATTTGCATTTCTCTTATTTTCAAACCCTTATTTTATTTTGCATTTTAATTACTGTATTCAAATAAACAACTGAAAATCCATCAGAGCTAAGGATCAAAATATATTTATTTCCTAGATTTATTTTCTTTGTGTCCACTGCAAATTCAAATTAAAGTAAACTACGGTGCCCCTTGTTAACATCCACTTGCAACCCTGAGGTGTTCCCAGCATTTACATTGAACAACATCATTGGTGTTAAAGAATCAACATAACAGGAACCTTGGAGAAATTACTTTCTCTGCAAGCAGAGGATTTTGGGACTCAGATCCTACCGGAGAGTGTGCTTTCACATTTGGGTGAAAAGACCACTCAACAAGTCCTTTGAGTGCCCTGACTTCCCACAATGCCAACACTTCCCTTTCAGCTTGCGTCCTTTAGACTTAGATCTGGATTGTGATCTACCTTGTTGACTCTTCTTGAAAGATCGACCTCTCACAACTAGGGCTTCATTGGTTGAGGGTTCCAAAGACGTTTTCCGCCTCAACTCTTCTGCCAACAAAGCGGCTACCACATCATCAAAAGTTAGAGCTCCTGATGATGAATTGTTGATGGTCATCACCAAGTGATCCCAAGTCTCCGAGAGGGAACAAAGTAGGGTGATAGCTCTGTCCTCATCCTCCATATTCACATTAAATGAAACCTGTTTACTGATAAGGGTATTAAACTCATTCAAATGATCTGCCACTGATGAACCCTCCTTCATCTTTAGGCTGTAAAGCTGTTTTTTTAGAAAAACCGTATTTGTTGCAGATTTCGTCTCTTACAACTTTTGAAGCTTCTTCCAAAGGGCTTCCGCGGTCTTTTCTTCAACAACATTGAATAAAATAGAGTCCGCTAGGCATAGACGGATCGTAGAAACCGCCTTCCTATCCAGCGTTGCCCACTCCTCATATTTCATGTTGCTTGGTTTACTCGTGACCCCTTTCAAGGCTAGGGCTTGGTCATTTTAAACCAACAAATCCTCCACCTTCATCTTCCATAGGGTGAAGTTCCTGCCATTAAACTTTTCAATCTCAAACTTGGTTACACTTCCAGTCATTGTTGTAACTCCCACTCGCACAAAACCCTAGGCTCTGATACCAGATGTTAGAAAATATAACAAAATTATGTGCAAGCAGAAAAACACAATAACGCAGGAAAAAACACAGATTTTATGTGGAAAACCTGCAATGCGCAGGAAAAACCACGGGGCAATGGTAGCTTGATATTTGATTGATTTTGGCAGAATTACATTCAATCAAAATTTACATGCAAGGGGTCATTCCCCTTTTATAGAAAAAACAAACTGTTCATTTCCTCTCCCAAAGGAAGACTCAAAAAACTGTTCGTTTCCTCTTCCAAAGGAAGAGTCCAAAAGACTGTTTGTTTCCTCTCCCAAAGGAAGACTACAAAAAACTGTTTGTTTCCTCTCCATAAACTGCACCACCATGCACCTCTTTTGGCTTGTAACAACCCACCCGGATCTGCCTTCTAATTTTTTATGTTTTTGCAATATATGATTTTTGTATTTTTTTTTTTGAAAATAATTAGGAAGAAACTGAAACTCTTAATCAGCTTACTCAAACTCACAAATATTTCAGATTTATACAACAAACACACCAGAAATTCGGACAAGGAAGGATCCTAACATAAATACTCAAAACCCATCAAGGAATATAGTTTGAAGTTAAACATTTCACACTTATAACTGTCTGAAATTTACATCAAATATTTACCAGACAATATGAAAGGGCTGAAAAGGATTAATTTTGACTAGCAGGCTTCCCCACTTGATATGCACTGCTGAGTCCTCCTTACTAACCACCGCCCCTTCTTGACACAGTTATCATTCCCAAACCCAAGCGATTCATTCAGGACTGTCACGCCTAGCTCCTGTCAGGTACAGTATGACTGTCAAGGGCTGTGTGTTCAACGTTCTGCAAAATCTCCACTCAAAATGCCACGTTTTCTGATCCTTATGCCTGCTATAAAGATGTCAAGGCTTTGCAACACAAACCCTGATGTATGCAATCTGAATCGCACCAGTATTTTGGCCCTGCATGGTACGACCAGAGGGGGAATGGCTGCTGCTAATATCAATGAAGAATAGACCCACAAACCCTTTCAATATTCTCTATAATTTTTCTGTCAAACTTCACAATAACGCCCTAGTGTGATTTCTGGATGAAACCACCACAATAAATCCGCCAGGGGTAATCTTTCATACCCGAAGTGGATGCCCTTCATCGGAGGTTGTCGTCCCCCATAAGCTCGACTCCTGCAAATTCCTCTGCAAGTGGTCTCCCAAAATGCCAAAGCTTCTTCTCAAATCTGTATGCCCAAAAATGAATGCCCAAACCCCAATTTATAGAGTCTTCCAAAGAGGTCGATGGCTTTGGAGGGAAAAAAACTTCAATTTCAAATTTGCTTCTAGAATTTTCTTTATTTTCCATCATTAAGACATCCCCCCTTATTGCACAACTAAAGTCACTTTATGAAATAATATTTATTTAAGTGACTTCTAAATAACCTTTTCATAAAACATAATGACTTATATAAAATTAAATATTTAATTTAATTTTATAAAGATAAATCTTCGGACATTAAAATTTCTAGGCTCTGCCACACCAAACCTCCAACTAAACATAGATTTGGATACCCATTTCGCCGAACAATCCAGTCGTACCGTCCGCTCTGGCTGAAACCCTAGCAAAATGACTTACTATAAATAGTAAGTTTCCTCCCAATTACTAAAAAAGCCATCGAATTCGGCAACTAAAGATTGAAAGTGGCCTCAATATGATCACCATGGGCTCCCATCCATCCAATTTAGCCTACGGGAACCCGTGAGTAGGCTAATCTCATCTGTCGGACTAATAAGTCAGGAAGGGGACATTACACTGCTGAAGAACATTGGAGATCTGGATATTGAATTCACCTCCTAACAACAAGTTAAGGAACCAGTAGAGGAATCAAAAGCTAAGTCCATAAAAGAGGCAATAGTAGAGTCCTAGGAAGAAGCAACAAAATCCAAGGAAGCTCTTTTAGAAGAGCAGATGAGAGAAGAACTTGAGGAAGAATTTAAAAGAGAAACAAAGTGTTGAAGAATCAAAGGAAATAAAATGTTAGGTCAAGGTTATAGCGTATTGCCACCTTGTAATGTCCCCAACTTCGGTCACTTTAGCATTATAGTTGGCCCTAGCTCTCTCGGAGTCCGTCAGACGTGTCAGAGGGGATTTTTGATAATGGCAATGAGCTCAGGTGGTCTAGAGGACCCCGATGACACTTTCCGAGGTTGTACCCAGCTTCTGGTTTGTTCTCCAAGATTCTTGGAGAGAGCGTATATTTATAGTAAGTCACCCAGTCAGGTCCGATCATCATTATTCATCATCGGTATCACTCCTGTGCAGTCGAATTTCGATTTCGATGCTTTCCGACCGTTTCCGTAATTTGGGTGTTAATACGAGCTATATTTAATTATTTTCTTCTAAGGTTGCCATTTTAATTAAATAATTTAATGGGCGCCTAAGTGTTATAGCTCGTTGGAAAGGGAATTAAAAGTTTTAAATCATAGACGCTTTATTGTGGAGCCCTGCACATCATATATCAATATTTTTAATTAAAAGGGGTCTTTTGGAGCAAAAAGGAGTTTTTAATTATAAAGTGACTCTATGTTTTATCCCACATTGAGCCCACAGGAGAAGATTTCTCAATGAGAAGTCTATTTATATGATTGCTTGCTCTCATATTGAACATTCTGGACATTTGATAATTTGGTTTTCTCTGAGGAGAATTTGGAGCTCTGGTTGCAGAACTTCAGAAGGTTGTTGGGGACGAAAACCTCCTTCAGTAACAATATCTTCGGGTGTGGAAGATCACCCCTGGGTGTTTATCTGCCAGCTTCATTTCAGGAGTTGGGATTGTGCATACAGAGAGATTTTGCAGAGGTAATTTCAGTATTGTTTTGCATTTATATTTCAAGGGTTTCCAGTAGGCTGTACCTTTCTGTGTATGCTGGAAATGTTAAATGCAGAGATTCATCTAGGGTTTGATGATATTCGTCTGGGCGCCATTATAGAAGGTGATTTGCTTGTGAAGTAAGCTGGAGATAATTTCCACAAGGAGCCGTATAACTGCTGATAGCTCCGTACAGATAAAGGGCAATTTTGGAACCATTAAATGGTTCATAACTCAAGAAAATAAAGGAATCTCCATCTGGGTATAAATCTAAACGGTCTCTGCAAGTTGGGCGACCATTTTAAGCCCATTACTTTGGACCTTGGGAAGCAGAATTAATTTATTTATTGTGTCGTTCAGTTCTGGTCACATACACAGCTGTACACCCGTTTCTTTCATTGTTGATGAGTGTTATAGAAACTGTTTCTGGGTGTTTTTGCAAAGCATTCTACATTGCCGGAGCAGGTCACGTGAAGATCAGAGCCTCAGCCTTTCCTTGAACGGTGTTAGGTCTTCTTCAAGACAAATTAGTTGAATTCATAAGTGTAGAAGACCTTGGGGGACTATATGATTCCATGTTTTGGAGAGTGGTTGTTCATCACAGTCAGTTGCAGACCTGATTTCTAATGTAAGTTGCTACAGTTCAGTAAATATTCTTATGTATTTCAGCTACTGATAATTTACTCCATTGCTCCAAGGCATTTAAGATTGGGTTATCATTAGTTTCCAATGAATGAATGATGCTATGATTTCTGCACTCTTAAAGTAGACTGTTTAGGCGAGGTTTCAGACCATATACACTTGCAATCAGTTATGTCAGTGTTTGGGGTAATCTGATTACATGATTAGCAACAAGTTCATTGTGTCCGGGGCATGTCATGTAAATGTTATGAAAGGTATATAATACTCATATCAGACTCCTGGCAGCAATATATAGTAAGTGACGAGTGTATTGTGATTTTCTCAATGCAAATCATTAGCAATTTCGTGCAATCAGTATTGTAGCAGTTAGTGTTCACATTGGCTCTATTCCTTGTTGTTCTTTATTTGCAAATTATTCTCTCTGCCATATCGGAAAAAAAATAAGTGCAACTTGGGTAGGACATTACACACCTACACCGCCATGAGAGGCAACAATCTTGGAGGTAGGACTTATCGCATCAATATTAATATTATGGATCTACATAGAGTCAAAAAGGCATCAAGTATGGCAGTGTTTGGCAGAAAAAAACATAGTAATTCTAGATTTCAGAGTGGTGCAACAACATCATGGAACAATACGACCAATCATTTAGAATATCAGAGTAGAGTAGTAGAAGCATGTAGCCAACAAAGCAGTTATGGATATTCAAGTGGCACAATGGTAGCTTGGCATCATCGCGGACCACCACCAATCAAGATTTCACTTGGATGGAGGTATGTTCAAGATTGGTACTTGTAGTCAACATTGTTTAGCAAATCATTATTATCTAGTTTCTTCTCATGTTTCGAGGACAAAACATTTGCAAGGAAGGTGGAATGTTATGGTACCTAGGGATAAAAATATGGGGATATGATATCATATTGTGTATGGGTATTATGGATGGTTGGCATGGGCCACACATAACCCAAGGTTGATTATATTATAATAATGAGTAGGATAAGGGTTTAGGAGTCAACTCCCCAAAATAGCATTAGAGAATGGGTATATAAAGAAGAGATATTATCATTGTAAGAATCATCGATCATATTGAGTATTATTTTGTAATAGTCTTGGCTCGTGGAGCAGATCTCATTTTGGGAGACATTGTGGAGTGGTTCCTTCCTTAAGGAATGACATTGTTGTTGCCCTACCTAAAGGGTATTATCACATCTTGGCTTGTGTGGATTAATTTTTGTGGTTGATTTATTTAATATTTGGCATATTGTGGATGCTTTAACATTTATGATAAGCAAAGGTTTATAATAGAGAAACCTCAAAAATCACACTGAAGAATGGGAATGGAAAACGAGGCACACTAGTCAAAGTGAGAAGCAAACAAAAAATGAGGTGCACAGGAGCAGGGCGTTCTGAAAGCGAGATGTTATGCTGTGCAGGGTGCTCCAAGAGCGAGATGCCATGCTGAGCAGGGCTCTTCGGGAGCGTTTAGTGTTTTTCTCGCATGATCTTGTTTTAGCTCACTCCTGTCTTTGCTTGTCGCTGCTTTCATTCTTTTCTAAAAAATGATATTCACAAAAAATAAGCTAGGCAAGATTTTGGATCAATACAAATGAAGTTGCCATTTGCATGAAAATTACGAATGAGGTTATGAAAGTTGAACTAAAAAGCAACTCATAAATTTTTGATGCAAAAAAGATTTGTGGGTTTCATGCATGTTAGTGTAACACACAACCCTTTTCACAGATCTGAAAGGATATGAAGTATACTTGTGTAGATCTGCAAAATTATGTTTGGATGAAGTAAAGATCAATTTCTTACTAAAATTGTGCTTGTGTGTCCCATTGGGCTTGCTAGAACTATTAAACTGACGTGCAGTGGGTGTTTCTTTGTGGGGCAAATTGAATTCGTCTCATCGAGCATGCAAGAATTGTAGAACATGGAAATTGGAGAGTGCAATTTGTGCCTCTGATCGTAGTTCAACAAATTGATGGGAAGGGTTTCACTCTCCCCCACCTTCGGATCTTCGTTGGTTCCCTTCTAATTAAGCTGAAAAACAATGAAAGAAACTAATATAAATCGTAGAAAACAAATCTGATCTACTTGTATAAGAGAAAAGGTTGCAAGAGAAATGAAATGTAAAAATACAACCTATGTCGTAGCGAGGTTCAGCTTTAGTGCAATTGGCAATTTCAACAGTGACCAAATAACTACAACATGTAAGATCTTCGAATAACCTTTATTATCAATGAAAGAGGACTAACAGGGGAAAGGAGGGCAAATCTGTTGAGTCCACACATTTATAAACAAGAAGGTTAGAGCACAACTCCAAAGAATAGCTCTAGTATGCTTGATGGCCAAAAACGACCCTTTACAATTAGCATCAAGCTCTTATTTATACTTGAAAGTACAACCAAAAAATGGACTACATATAATGAACCATGGTGATAACTACGAGGTTGCCAAAAATAGACAAAAGCGAGTCACTTTGCTGAGTGATGTGCTCTAATGAGTGGGGCACTACTAGTTCTAAACACTTAACTTTCTTGATGATTTCTGCCCTGCTCTATCTTCTACCTTAGCTTATGTGATGGACCTTTGTTCGGAGCATGATGGTATTAGTGAGCTACTACAGTTCCACAACCATGTATTCTGGAAGAGTCTTGAAGGATTGAACTTCATGTCCTTCCAGGATTATCCATCCAGGCCCTCTTAGTCTTGGCCATCCCTCTGGGAGCATCATTAGATCCTATTGGCCCTTTTAGGATCGTTGGTAATGATGACAACTATGCTTCTACATTACATCCTATTAAAAATTAATGTTGGAGGTTGGATTGACTGGAGTTCCTTTCTATCTCTATTGTACCTTGACTTCTACCTCTCTCTTCATCCTTACTTTTAGGATGTTAAGGTTCATCCATTTTGAATAACCCTTGAGGCTATAATTTTATACCATACAGCTGTTCACTTCAGTGTAGTTTGCACTAGATTCTTTCTCTAGATTAGCTTATTTTTGTAGTACACTTATATTACTGCAGTGCATTTTAACAGCTCTTTGCAATGAGTCCCATTGGCCTGCTTTGGCCATGTGTGCACATTAATAGAAGTATCGTATCTTATCTTATCTACTCAATATTCTGAAAATTATCATTCTATGGAGCCTTTTTCTGCATCCTGACTAGTGATGAAAAAGGGGGAAGGGGTGACTTGGCAAACTGAATTGGAAGTTGATTTCAAACACTTCATCCAGGATGAACTGCTCTTGGACATTAAACCAAAATATGGAAAATACACCTGGACCAATAGAAGAGCCAGTTTTAGCCATGCTTTGTTGAATAACCCCACTGGCTGGATAAAAGTTGGCTTCTAGAATAAAAAGCTCTGTAAGGTTTCCAGTTTGAATCAATTGCCTATTCTACTCAGTTAAATCAGGTTAAGCTCCCCAAGCTGAACCCTGCACATTTCAACTTATGTGGCTCAAGGATGAGAATTCACACAATCTTATTTCAATGGCAACCTGCTTCATGCTTTTCTAAAGAAATGAGGAATGAGATGGAGGCTATTGGGGTCACCTTTGGACTGAAATAATGCTCTTAGCAAAGATACAAGAGATTAGAGGTGGAAGTAGATTCAATGCTTATATTACAAGCTATTGAAAGGAAACATTGAAAACTGGAAATTGCAAAGCATCTTGGAGAGACCGTTCTCTTCTTCACTTCATACTCATCTCCTCTTCTGGCTAATGTAGAATAAAATAATTCAACCAATCTTTTAGCTAATCTGTATCTGAATATCAAAATTTTCCTTTTTCTCATAGCGGACTCTGTAGTGGAAGTATGGGAAGGATTAGAACCACTTATTAATATTGACAAGCATAAGAAGGTGTAAACCATCTTTTTGGCAATTAGTGATCTATATGTCAAGCTCAAATGAGATGAATTATGTCCACTCACAATCATGGAGGAGTTGGATTGCAGGATTAGGCGGTAGGTATTATCTTTTATAAAGCAAGACTTAGTGGTGTAATCAATTTACAATTTTATACCTCTTTGGTATTGAGGCATCCGTCTTCAATTTCCTAGTTTACTCTTTGCTTGACATCATTATCTGCAACTGCATTCGATTTACCATGCCAAGAAAGGGGAAATGCAGCAGGAAGGGTGGGGAAAGGTTGGGAAGCAATGGAAAAAGCCATTGAAAGGCACTAGACACTGCTGGCATGCATAGCTCCAAGAATAGCAGGTAACACAATGGTGATAAGCATTGGAACAGCCCCCAGAATGTCGTTTAGTGAGCTTGCCACAGATCATAATCTCTGAAATGTTTTTGGTTTGTGGTCCCATTGGAAACTTTCTCCTGGCAAAATTGGAAGAAGCCTTGGAGTCTACAAGTTGGTCTCCTTTGTTGCTTTGTCAAAGCACCTAATATAGGGAAGAAGATTAAGATATGAAAATATATTGAAGTTGGTGGGTGATCAAAGTAGGCCAATGGGACTTACCAAAAATGAACTGTTAAAATGCACTGTAGAAACCAAGTAAGTACAAGAAAATAAACTAAACTAGAGCAACTATTCTAAAGTGAAACTACTATACATTTGATCATAGCCTTGGAAGGTGGACCCAGAAGTGGCTAAATCCTGAACATGTAAGTAGGTATGTAGTGTGTAGCGATGAGTGAACTGGCAGTTGAGGGAAAGGAAAGAAATAGAGAAGAAGAGCTCAAGTTGAACCTTCTGCCAACTCAAGGTAGTAATGCATGCACATTAGAGATAGAACTGTCATTATTGCCAACAGTCCTAGAGGACCCAATACAAGATCTAATGATGCTCCCAGGAGAATGACCAGAACTATGGAGTCCTGGTTGGGTAATCCTGGGAGGTCAAAGAATCCAACCCTTCCAAACTCTTGTATCATTCACAGCCAAAGAACCAATAGACAAAGGCCAAAAATATAGCAAGTTATGTTTCTCTGCATCAATAGGGCAAATGAGGCATGGCTGATACCTGATGTTTGAGAATGCAGGTCCCATCCCACTGCGTGTAAGAAGAGTGCGCTGAAGCCCTAGTAGCCACTCAGGTATGTGGACAAGGATGCACAGATCTATCACTATCCTCCTGAAGAGCTCTACTTAGATGAATGCTTATTGCTTCCAACAACAGTGATAGGATGAAAGAATGAGGCGATCAGTCAAGAGGTGGTCAATCTCTCTTATAACACCCAATGTCGAAGACTGATAGCTTCCCGAACCTACAGTGCCAAGTATCTTTGCTCAGGATAGTGGAAAATACTGGCAAGCAATCTAGAGAATTGCAGATGAGGTGGAGGGATTGGGGGATAGAAATAGGAATGTTTGAACACCCTGACTGACAAAAGTTGATGACATTGATGCTTAACATGGTCACCTGGTTAAACCTTCAATCATGGACACATTCAAGCAATTTGGTTGTGAACTGCTTTGTCTCTGGCTTACAGGCTATAAAGTCTTGGACCCTGAACAAGATTCTGTCTCACTGTGCTTTTGAAAGTTTGTGTGCTGGATCTTGGATGGCGAAAGAGAATATGGGGACCGATGGCCATGATCCTGTTTCTACTGCTGAGAATGTCACTGCTAATGTTGAGTGCTTCTAGGAATTTGATAAGTTTTATCTTGGTTTTCAGTTCATACTTCATTGTTTCTTTATGGTTCTGTCTAGAATTGCTGGTTTTGCTTGCTGTCTGCTAACAAGGTGCATACATATAATTCTAATGCAATCCTTGATATTACATTTGTTTTGAGAAATTAGTAGCTGGTCAAATTGATCTGCTAACTGTAATCTGCTATATACCCAATAAATTGCTGTACTCTTTGTGCATGTTTTAAACAAGCAACAGCTTGACAATTTGAATTTGTTAGGACATATGAAATCTTGCACATATTAGCTGCATTCCTTAATGTGTTTACTTCCAAGTTTCAATTATTCAGAAAATTCTTGTATTGTTTTACAGGAATTATGGCATCAATTGTAAAATTTTTGTTGAAGAGCATTCCACAGGTGAGTAAAATTTTGTATTGTTGCAATCTGTTCTGATCTTGTTAGTTCTTTAGCAACATTTGCTATTTTCAATTTGTAGGTGTTTAAAGCTAAACTGAAATATTTGTGCTATACCATCCTTTAAATGCTAGGGGGCATCAACTACATGTTATGTGGCACTTCATCCTCGGGTCAAGGGAATCAGTGGAAAGTATTTTTGCGATAACAATGAGGCCACAGCTAGCGCGCTTGCCACAGATATGGACCTGGCAAAGAAGTTGTGGGAAGTCAGTGAGAAGATGATTTCTTGATCTGTTTGCATTGATTTCAATGATATCATTCAGGGTTTGGTGATTAAAAAAACAAATGCATTGAAGCCTTCCCAACTTGAAATGAAAGATTCAGCCAGTTGTGAAACATCCTTAGAGTTTACAGTATTGAGCAGATAAGATTGTAGGAAAGTTATGTCAATAGGTCTTTTCGCACATTTCTATTCTGTTATTACATTTTATTATTTTTAAGTATTCCATCGATGAACGTCATCTTCATTCAATTGGTCCTTTATTGCTTAGATAAAGAAATTGATGTTTCATTTTCATATTATGATGTTCATATACATAAGATGCCAATTAAGTGAATTTTATTTTGATTGGTGAAATATAAATCTCTTTAATAGCAGACATTAAAAGATCCATGTACATTAGTTTTCTGAATCCAGGAAATGTCACTTTGATTTAGTTACCATGAACTAAGATGATAAATAATTGCAGTTTTCAAACAATATTCTAATATGCATATTTTGGGAAACTATTTACAATACGAATAAATCTCTGCTAAGTTGCTATATTCCAAGATGACAAGTAGATTATTAACACACGTGGAGTATTTGAGCACATTCGACTCTCGGAATGTAAGATAACAAATTGGATGTTATAGATTGCCTAAGAATCCTCTGTGACTGTTATTGCAAGAATTTAGGGATATTCTAGTGGCAAAGATCGTTCATTGGTGGACTTGTTCATTGTAGACTTGTACACGCTCTTAGGTCTGGTGGGTCTAACCATTGAAGGATCCAAATCATTCAGCACTTTTTCAATATGTAAGTTGGTTATGCAAGCACATTTTTATTGAAGAACTCAAAAGTTTAATGCCTCAATGAAAGATGTTTCAGAAGACAAGAACCCTGGGTTTAGAATTATAGAAATCATAGCGGCCAAAGCACGATAAAGTTTTTCTTTAAATTATACATTTTAATCCCTTTACTATGGAGTGAATGCAAGATTCTTACTTTAAATGAGTTTTGTAAGATGTTTTTGAACAAATCAGATAGCATGCAGAGCAAACTAGCATCAAAAGTGACTTGTTGAGATCTAGGCTTGTTTCTCTCTATTTTAAAAACATAATGTCATGTAGTATCATTTTTAAGTATTAGTAATAGCTAAAACAATGGCACGATTGAAAACATTTTTATTATGTCATATTGAATTGTAACTTTTCAAGCACATTAGGTTATACCACTTAAGCAAACAAGATATGATGTCATACCACATCAACAAATAGGACAATGCCATACCACATAAGATCCAGGTAAATAATCTAATAAAATTAGGATAGGCTACTCTATAGCTTGCATGCAGTGTTAGGTGTTATATGAACATCTTGGAAAGACATCCTATAGGTGTTCGGTTGAAAGTAACACATCTTATGTAGCTTCAAGTTACATGCCATTTAAGATTCTGATTTATAGGAAATTTTATAGCACTTGGACATACAATTGAGAAGGTAAGAAGTCATGATATAGAGATCATAACTTCTTTATTTTTATTAAGCATAGTAAATAGATATAGGATGTAGGAGGTCTTTTTGTACAAGTTTATATGCAAGCCATTCTTTGAAATGTAAGAGGATTGTTGTATTGCTTTGTTGTAACCTTGTATAGCAAAGATTTGAGTATTTTGTCTTTCTAGTTAATTGAAAAAGTCTTTTTCCTTTTTGGTTTCCTCGAAAATATAGTGGAATATGAGCTTTAGTTTCATATTAGATTGGAGGAAATTTATATAACAAAGAATGAATCCAATGAACTCATAGTTTGTTCAATGAACTGCCATAACCACTTGCCCTAACTTACCCTAACCACTTCCTAGAAGGTGTGCTTAATAAAATATAATGTAATAAATACACTATATAGCAAGCTATGCTAACATCCCCCCTTATTACATTATTTTGAAATACCAAGAGTGTTGCGAAACAACTCAAATTTGACATGTCCAAGTGTCTTACTTAAAATATTTGGAACCTGTTCATCGACAAGAATGTACTGGAGTTGTATCTTGTATTTTGGAACTTCATCTCGAATGAAATGACATTGAGTGTCAATGTGTTTGGTGCATTCATGAAACATTGGATTCTTGACGAGCTTCAAAACACTTTGGTTGTCGCAAAACAAGTGAATTGGAAGTTTCTTGGGAAGACCCATACTTGAAAGAATGCAACGTAACTATATCACCTCACAGACTACTCCACGTGTTGCGCGATATTTTGCCTTTGTAGATGATAAAGCAACCACCTGCTGCTTTTTATTGTGCCAAGAGATAGGCTCTGGGCCAAGATGAAAAATGTATCCAGAAGTGGATTTCCTATCATCAAATGACAAGGCATAATCTGAGTCTGTGTAACCTTGCAAAAAGTCATTCTTCTTGTATTCCAGGCCATATTCTGAACTGCCACGGATATAATGAAGAACTCGTTTCGTTGCTTTCCAATGACTAACCTTAGGTTCTTGCATGAACCTCGAAAGATAACTCACAACAAAACTGATGTCTGGCCTGGTGTTGGTCAGATATATGAGACTCCCAATCAACTGACGATAAAGAGTACCATCTACCTGTGAAGATTGATCATATCGCAATAACTATAGCCCTGTTTCAATTGGAGTTGCTTTAGGCTTACAGTTAGTCAGGCGATATCTCTCAATTAATGTCTTGGCATATTTTTTCTGTGTCACTTTGATGTGATTCTTCTTTTATGCCACTTCTAAACCAAGACAATAATGGAGTCCTAGATCTGTCATCTCAAATAATTTTTTCGAGTCACCTTTCACTGCATCTATCAATTTCTTTGAATTGCTAGTGATTATTGTTGCAAGTGTGAAGAAGGTTTCCACGTAAGTGGCTTAGAAAAATCCTTTTCTAGCCCTAAGTGTGAAAACTCCCTAAAGTTTGTCGGCAAATGTTGTCAGCAATTTTCTCTAACGCCCCTCCTATTTTCTTTCCTATCCTCCTATATTCCCCCCTTATCCCTCCATTTCCTCCTTATCCCTCCGTTATTCCTTCTTTCCCCTTGTCCCTCCAACTCTCTTTCCCCTTATCCCTCCAACTTCCCCTCGCCGACTTTCCCCCCATATCCTACATTATATATTCCCCATAATTTGCAATGTAATGAGGTTGAAGTAGGGGTTCAATTAAATAATAAATTTTTATTTCTGCTGCGATTATATTTTTTTTCTTATTGCATTTGATTGACCCACGTCTACATCTGGTATTAGAGCCAGATTTCGACAGCAATCGGGCATGGTTCCCGAGGCGAGGCCAGGCGGGCACGTTTCCCGAAGCAGGAGCCAGCAGGGCTCGGATCTCGAGGCGGATCGCGAGCAGGATCGGGCACAGATATCGAGGCGGATCGCGAGCAGGCTTGGCACGGATCCCGAGATGGCAGCAGACAGTAGGCTTGACAGCAGGCGCGGATCCCGAGGTGACACGTGGGGCAAGTGCGGTGATGACTGGACAACACGTAGATCGAGGCAGCAGTTGACGTGGCAGCAATCGATTGGCAGTTGACGGCATGCGGATCGAGGCAGTGAGTGACGTGGCGGTGCGATTGGCTGACGTGGCGGCGTGCGATTTGTCGAAAAGTGTGCCACGTGGCGACAAGTGGCGGATTTGCATTGGTCAACGTGTGCAGACGTGGCGGTTAGTGATTGGCTGCGAGTGCGGCAAAAGTGCGGGATTGACTGCCCGAAGGCAGTTGATTAACTTTCTGCGTTTTTGGGTTAATAAACCCTTTGGCGACTCCCACACAGCGCATGTGGGATTAAAGCGTTGTTATTTTTTTAATTTTGCCGTCGCGTGATATTATATATTGCTACCTTTCTTCACCATCTTGTCCGATCGCCTAGCGAAGGTGGCTAGGGCGTTAGTTTGCCGAGACAAGGTCCCGTGATCGATTCTCACCGGGACGGAAGAAACAAGTTTTGTTTTTTATTTTTATTTTTAAATCGGACGCGGAGAGGTTTTAATAGCTGCCGTCCGCTTAGCTTCCAAGCGGAGCTACTTGGTGTAGCGGCAAAGCCCGCCCGTCGGGTTTGTGGAGGACGCAGGATCGAATCGCCCGCAGTTTAAAAAAAGGGTAAATTTTTTTGTTTTTTGAATTTGAAAGGTTTTAAAATTTTATTTAAAGTTTTTTAAATTATTTAATAAATTTAAATTATATTTTTATTTAAAATTATCTTTTTAATAATTAATTTAAAAGATAATTTAAAAAAAATATATAAAAATTTATTAAATTTTTTTTTAAGACTATAAAAAATTTAAAAACCTTGTGTGAAAAAAAAGAATTAATGTGCCCGTGCAATGTTAGATGATCCGGTCTGGGGGGTGTTATAATGCACTTCTCTCGATTTTGAGACGAGAGACATCAAAATCTTTTGATGAAAGGGTTCGACGAACTAGTCTGCGTACAATGTTTTGTCAGTTGGAAAATCAGGTGATTGATCATCTGAGGAAGCCGAATTCAGGGTACGAGGCAGATTCTGAAGACAACATTTTCGGACAAAGAATTGAAGAGTCCGAAACTGTGGAAGTTGTACCAAAGGAAGTTGTTCCAAAGGATCAAACAAGTGCCAGTTATACACCTGGTGTACGGGCAGCAGAATCAAGTGAGAGCTATTCACCACGCTCTCCTGAACTCGAAGTAGCAGAAGAAGAAGACGAAGAAGAAGCAGCAGAAGAAGAAGATCCAGAGGAGGTCATTGTCATCAGCAGCAGTTCCGAAGCAGAACCTGAATGTACTAAAAAGGCGAGATTTGATTTGAATCATTAATCTCTTTGTACTGCTTTATAGTACTTGTTTGCTTCAAATAAAGTTTGTTTTCTGAAATGGCGTCCAATACTAGTCTGCCGATTCCTGAATTTAATGGAGGAGATTATGAATATTGGTCTATTAAAATGAAAACCCTTTTGATAGGAAAAGGTTTATGGGATGTAGTCGAAGAGGGCTATACTGAACCTACTGCTGCTGAATGGGCAGCTTTCTCTAATGCTGATAAAAAGGCTAGAAAAGAAGTACAAAAGAACAATGCTTTCGCCCTTTATCACATACATGTTGCCTTAGATAAAAGTATCTTCCCTAGAGTTGCCTCTTATGTAATTGCACAAGATGCCTGGAATGCCCTAAAAGAAAGTTATAGAGGTAGTGACCAAGTAAAACAGGTAAAGGTGCAAACTTTGAAACGAGATTTTGAAAATCTCAGGATGCAAGAAAATGAAAAAGTGGGGAGATTACTGCGTGCGAGTGAAAGCCGTAGTTGATAAAATGGTCACACTAGGGGAAGATATGAAGCCAGAGGTTATGGTGAAGAAAGTGTTGAGAACACTTCTTCCTAAATGGAATTCTGTTGCAATAATTATTGAAGAATCCAAAGACTTAACCTCATTGTCTTTTGATGCCCTAACTGGTTCACTTCTCTCACATGAAGAGAGGTTACAGGAAACTCCTACCACCAGTTATGGAGGAGATGATAAAGCTTTTGCCACACATGAAGGAAGAGGTAGAGGCCGTGGCAGAGGTCAACAAAGAGGCAGAGGCAGGAATAATCAAAGAGGAGGAACTCCTAACAGAGGAGGATCATCCAATAGAGGAGGAAATCAGAATAGAGGAGGACAACAACAATATAGAGGGAAACAATCCGGCAAAGGAAAAGGAGGAGATAAATCAAAACAAGTTTGCTACAATTGTGGAAAACCTGGCCATTATGCTCGAGATTGTTGGTCAAAGACTTCGCAAGGAAGCAGCAGCAACCAGAGCAGTCAATTTGGGAATTTTGGAGAAGAAGAAGAGTCCACAAATCTCTTTCTTTCTTATGGCCAGACAGAGCAAAATATGAATGATACATGGATTTTGGACACTGGGTGTTCAAATCACATGAGTGGCAAAGAAGAACTCTTTGCTACGTTAGACTCCTCATATAAATCCAGCATTCGATTGGGAGATGACAAGTCATTGGCAGTTGAAGGCATTGGAGCCATGGAGGTTCCAACGAAAGAAGGCATCAAGCAAGTAAGTGATATCTATTACACACCTCATCTTCAACACAATCTTTTAAGTGTTGGTCAAATGCTAGAAAAGAATTACAAGTTAATATTTGATGAGGGTAAATGCACCATTTTTGACAAGAACAATAGTAATAGAATCATTACACAAGTGCCAATGTCAAAGAATAGATTATTCCCTTTGAAGTTTGGCCAGCCAGGAGGAAATAAGTTAGCAAATGTTGCAATTACCAATCCAAGTGTCCTATGGCACTTGAGATATGGTCATTTGAATTCAGCAAGTTTGAAAATGCTAACTTCACAAGCAATGGTAACTGGACTTCCCAAAATTCAAGATAGTAAGGAAGTCTGTGAAGGGTGTGCCTTGGGCAAGCATGCCAGATCAAAATTTCCTCATGGACAAGCATGGCGGGCTAGCTATCCACTCCAGTTAGTACATTTAGATATCTGTGGTCCGATGCAGACCAAGAGTCTAGGTAACCACTCTTACTTCCTACTTTTCATTGATGATTGCACAAGAATGTGTTGGATATATTTTTTGAAGCATAAGGATGAAGCATTTGCATGCTTTGTTGATTTTAAAGCAAAAGTTGAAAGTGAGAGTGGATATTTTGTAAAATGTCTTAGATCAGATAGAGGAGGAGAATACTCCTCTAATCAGTTTTTGAATTTTTGTAAACAACATGGCATCAAGAGGCAGTTCACAATTGCCTACACTCCACAACAAAATGGTGTAGCAGAAAGAAAGAATCGCACCATTGTGGAGATGGCAAGATCAATGCTTCAGACAAAGCATTTGAGTAATTCATATTGGGGAGATGCAACAAGGACTAGTGTTCACATCTTGAACAGAAGTCCTACTTCAAGTTTGAAAGGGAAGACACCTTACCAAGCCTGGTATGGTAAGAAACAAAATGTGAAGTATTTCAGAGTATATGGTTCATTGGCATATGCTCACATTCCTAATGAGCTGAGAAAGAAGTTGGATCCAAAGAGTCAGGCATGCATTTTTGTAGGATATTGTGAAAACACAAAGGGTTATAGACTCTACAATCCTACAACTCGAAAGATAATAATTTCAAGGGATGTGATTTTTGATGAAGGGGGAGAGTGGGGTAAGCCCCGAATATTCAGTGATGTTGAAGCCACTGATACAGTTGCTCAGCAGGTGCAACCGCAGATACCACAAAAAGGAAAGCAGTCTCCTCCCACACATCCTCCAAGTCCATCTTCTGATTCAACTTCTTCACCAAGTCCTTCTCCACAGCGATCAGTAAGTTCCTCACCAATGGACATTGATGTTCCATCCAAAGGTAAGAGAACTTTACAGTATCATCCATCATCTCAGATGTTGGATAAAATTTTTTCAAGAAGATACACTAGGAGTCAAGCTAGTGAAATGGAATCTATTTTACACAGATTAGAAAGTATGCACTTGTATGGTGATGATGAATCCCAACAGGAACCTAGGGGAGATCAAGTTAACTATGCTTTGTTAACTAGTGCACAGCTTGAACCTTCTAGTTATGAGAAGGCATGTACTTAGAAGATTTGGCAAGATGCCATGAAAGAGGAGATAACCTCTATAAAAAACGACACTTGGGAGCTCATGAAGCTTCCTAAAGGAAAGAAATGTGTTGGCTGTAAATGGATCTTCAAGACCAAGTTTAATGCTGATGGAAGCATTGAGAAGCACAAGGCAAGATTAGTAGCAAAAGGTTTTACTCAGAAATATGGAATAGATTATGAAGAGAATTTTGCTCCTGTAGCCAGACAGGAGACTATCGAAACAGTTCTTGCCTTAGCTGCACACAAAGGATGGAAAGTCCAACACATGGATGTCAAGAGTGCATTTCTCAATGGTTACTTGACAGAAGAAGTGTACGTTGAGCAACCACAGGGATTTGAAGTGCAAGGTAAGGAACACCTTGTTTATAGATTGAAAAAAGCACTCTATGGTCTTAAACAGGCACCAAGAGCTTGGTACTCACGCATTGATGGGTACTTCAAAGATTATGGGTTCACCAGGAGCAAAAATGAACCCACACTCTACTACCTAAAGCAAGGTAATGACATCCTCATAGTTTGCTTGTATGTAGATGATCTCATTTTTATGGGTAGTAATGAGAAAATGAATATGGAGTTCAAATACTCCATGATGACACAGTTTGAGATGAAGGATCTTGGCTTAATGCACTATTACCTTGGAATGGAGGTTCATCAGTCAGATACAGGGATCTTCATCTGTCAACATAAGTATGCTCAGGACATGATCAAGAAGTTTGCTATGGAGCATTGCAAACCGAGTTGCAACTCCGGTTGGACATGGGATCCAATTAAGCAAAGATGATGGAGCACCAAAAGTTGATGTGACCACTTTCGAAGCATGGTTGGGAGTTTGATGTTTCTCGCCAACACCGGACCGGATATTCGAGTATCTTGTATCTCTTGTTTCTAGATTTATGGCTAACCCATCCGAGATGCATTTGCGAGCAACTAAAAGAATTTTGAGATATGTGAAAGGTACATTGGATTTTGGAATCCAAGTACCATAAATGTAACACTATCAAGCTTGTAGGCTTCAGTGATAGTGATTGGGGTAGCAATATTGATGACAGGAAGTCAACATCAGGAAATTGTTTTAGTCTGGGATCAGGACTAATAACTTGGAGTTCAAAAAAGAAGACAGTAGTAGCGCTATCTTCAACAAAAGCAGAGTATATAGCGGTTACTTATGCAAGTACTCAAGCCTTGTGGCTAAGGAAAGTACTAGAAGAGATTGGAGAACGACAAAGTGGTCCGACTAGAATCTACTGCGACAACATCAGTGCCATTCAGTTGGCATATAATCCTGTCCACCATAGCAGAACGAAGCATTTTGATATGAAGTACCACTTCATCAGAGATATGGTGGAACATGAAATTGTTGAGCTTCAATACTGTCACACTTTGGAGAATGTTGCGGACATCTTCACCAAGGCGATGACTAAAGCTCAATTTGTAAAGCTGAGAGACTGTGTAGTCAGTCCTCTCAACTTTAAGGGGGAGAATGTTGCAAGTGTGAAGAGGGTTTCAACTTAAGTGGCTTAGAAAAATCTTTTTCTAGCCCTAAGTGTGAAAACTCCCTAAGTTTGTCGGCAAGTTTTGTCGGCAATTTTCCCTAACTCCCCTCCTATTTTCTTTCCTATCCTCCTCCTATATTCCCTCCTTATCCCTCCATTTCCTCCTTATCCCTCCGTTATTCCTTCTTTCCCCTTATCCCTCCAACTCTCTTTCCCCTTATCCCTCCAACTTCCCCTCGCCGACTTTCCCCCCATATCCTACATTATATATTCCCCATAATTTGCAATGTAATGAGGTTGAAGTAGGGGTTCAATTAAATAATAAATTTTTATTTCTGCTGCGATTATATTTTTTTTCTTATTGCATTTGATTGACCCACGTCTACAATTATCAGATCATCAACATAGAGTACTAAAATAACTATTTCAGATACATTTTTCTTGACATAGAGATTAGCATTCGAAGGACTTCTAGTGGCAAAGAATCAATCCACCATTCTTAACCTTCAATCCCAACTTCATAATCTCAGTATAAAGTCTGGTGAAATAGTAGAATTGTTCCTTTGTAGAGTGGGTGGCAGAATTGAAGTCCAAGTTGAATGCTTTGAGAGAAATATTAGAGGATAAGCTCTTGACTTCAATCATTTTGAGAGCTTTACCAGATTCCTACAAGGTGTTGATCACATCCCTTCAAGTGTTCATGAGACAAGTTACTTTTGTGGAGTTGTTAAATTTGCTTCAAACTGAGGCAAATCAACTTCAAAGAGATGAAGTACCAAATAATGCACTTTACTCAAAACAGGGGTCAAAGAAACAAGGTAACTTTTAGAAGGGGAGATCTTCTTCCAAAGGTTCCAAAGGTAAGCAACCTCAACAAGGACAAAAGAAGTATTGCAAAATTTGTGATATGGACAACCATGACACCAACAGGTGTTGGTTCAAGAATAAACAACCACAAGACAAGGGTTAGAAAAAGGGCAAGAACACACTACAAAAGAAGCATAGGCAACCAAAGGGACATGTTGCTATTGAGGAATCAGACTCAGATTCTGAGAGGGCACACAAGGTGTTATGACTCACACAACTTCTAAGCAAAAGGATCCTGTGTGGTATGTTGATTATAGGGCCAGAAAACAAATGACTAGTGATAAATCGTGGTTTAAGACATTTGAGGCTAAGGAAGGCAAACCAGTTACCATAGCTGATTATAAGACCTGCAAAGTCTAGGGTGAAGGAAATGTTTCAATCACTCTTCCTGATGAAAATGTCAAATTGAGAAAGTCCTTTATGTTACAGGATTGGCTAATAACTTGTTGTCAGTGCCTCAAATCTTGGATAAAAATATGGTTGTTAATTTCAGAGTTGAGAATGGAAAGAAGCGTAACTTCATCACACCAAAAGGCAAACATGTAGCAACAACTTCCTACCAGCATGGCTTGTTTGCTTCGGATGCCATTTATACCCCTCATGTTGCCTTGGTGGTAAACACAAAAGAGGCCACTTCTCTTTGACACAAAAAATATGGGCATCTAAGTTCAGGATATTTACTTGAATTGAGTAAATATGAGATGGTGAAAGGCCTTCCCACCCTTTCATCTACTTCGCCAGTTTGCTTGGATTGCTTAACAGAGAAGAAACATCGAGTACCATTTGAGTTGAACAACTATTGGAGTTGGTACACATCGATCTGTGCGGTCCTATGCCAAACAATTATGGGGGAAAGAGGTATTTTCAGTTGTTCGTTGATGACTACTCACAAAAATGTGGGTTTTCTTTCTACATCTGAAGTCTGAGGCCTTCATGTTTTTTTAGCAGTTCAAGAATATGTTGAGAAGGAATCCATAAGTTCTATTAAGACCCTTCGCTCAGATTGAGGGGGGGAATTTACCTCAAATGAGTTTTCCTCATTTCATACTACACATGGGATTAAGATACAATTTACTACAACCTATACTCTACATCAAAATGGAGTTGCTGAGAGGTGGAATCGTTCCATCATGGAAATGGTTCGTTGTATGCTTACAGAGACACATCTAGAGCAACAATATTGGGCGGAAGTTGTCACAACAACAGTGTATCTCTTGAATAGATCACCCGTAAAAGCTCTTAAGGGAATGACTCCACAAGAAGCTTGGAGTGGTAGAAAACCCTCCATTTCTCATCTCAGGATTTTTGGGTGGAAGGCATTCATACACATTCCAAAAGCAAAGAGAAAGAAGCTAGATGAGAAATCCTTGCAGTATATTTTTCTTGGTTATGATGAGCATTCCAAGGGATATTGTTTGATAAATCCTAAAACCAAGAAGATTCACATCAGTCGAGATGTGGTATTTGATGAAGCTTTCACACCAGATAAGACATCTTCTGATGTATACCTAGTTTATGAGGAGTCTAAGAAAGAGACTCCCCCATAGAAGAAAATTTCCAAATGGTATACTAGCACAATGAGAGACTCAGAAGTGACTACACCTCTAGATCTAACTTTAGATCGACCTCTTACTTGCAGTATGGCTCATCAAAAGAGAGCAGAAGCAAAGACTACAGAGGTTGAAGAGCTTTGCCAACACTTTGAAGAACTTTTTGTAGATGTAGAAGAAGATAAAGAAGTAGAAGATATGGATGTGGATGATGATAGGGTTTTTATGTCTTCATTGGATGAGCATGAACCTACCACGGTACAATATGCACTTAGTGAGCCTCAGTGGAAGACAACTATGGATGCAGAACACTTGTCTCTCATAAAAAACAACACTTGGAAGCTAGTTGATCTGCCTCCTGGAAAGAAGCCCATTGGCTGCAAATGGGTATACAAAGTGAAGTATAAGGTAGATGGCACTATTGATAAGCATAAGGCCCGCCTTGTTGCAAAGGGCTATGCACAAAAAGAAGACATTGACTATGAAGAAACTTTTGCACCCACTTCTAGGATGACTACCATTCGAGTCCTTTGTGCTATGGCAACGCAGTTCGAATGGAAGCTACATCATATGGATGTAAAGAATGCCTTCTTAAATGGTGATATCAAGGAAGAAGTGTATATGACTCAGCGAAAATGATTTGTGGTTGAAGGCCAAGAGCAAAAGGTTTGCAAATTGGTTAAACCCTTGTATGGGTTAAAACAAGCTCCACGAGCTTGGTACATAAAAATTGACAATCACCTATTGCAGCATGGTTTCAAGAGAAGTCCTTTGGATGCTAATCTCTATTTCAAGAAAATTGGTTCTGAAATAGTGATTCTAGTACTCTATGTTGATGATCTGATTATCACTGGTAGTTTAGAGAAATTGATAGATGTAGTGAAGGGTGACTTGAAAAAGTCATTTGAGATGACAAATCTAGGACTTCTTCATTATTGTCCTGGCTTACAAGTGGAACAAAAGAAGAATCACATCAGAGTGACATAGAAGAAATATGCCAAGACATTGATTGTGAAATATCACGACTGATTGTAAGTCTAAAGCAACTCTAATGGAAAAAGGGTTATAATTATCGCAATATGATACTTCTCCTTAGGTAGATGGACTCTCTATCGCCAATTGCTTGGGAGTCTCATATACTTGACCAACACCAGGCTATACATTAGTTTTGTTGTGAATTATCTTTCGAGGTTCATGCAGGAACCAAAGGTTAGTCATTGGAAAGCAAGAAACAAGTTCTTCATTATGTTCGTGGTAGTACAGAGTATAACATGGAATACAAGAAGAATGACAACTTATTCTTGCAAGGTTACACGAACTCTGATTATGCCGGGTCAATTAATGATAAGAAATAAACTTCTGGATACATTTTTCATCTTGTATCCGGTTCTGTCTCTTAGCACAACAAGAAGCAGTAGGTGGTTACTTTATCATCTACAGAGGCAGAATATTGCGTAGCACGAGGAGCAGTGTGTGAGGCGATATGGTTAAGTCACATTTTAGCAAGTATGAGTCTTCCCAAGAAACTTCCAATCCACTTGTTTTGCGACAACCAAGGTGTTTTGAAGCTCGTCAAGAATCCAGTGTTCCATGAACACACCAAACACATTGACACTCAATGTCACTTTATTTGAGATGAAGTTCCAAAGCACAAGATTCAACTCTAGTACATTCCCACCAATGAACAAGTTGTGAATATCTTCACTAAGGCACTTGCACGTGTCAAATTTGAGTTGTTTCACAACTCTCTTTGTATTTAAAAATAATGTAATAAGGGGGGGATGTTAGGGTAGATTATATTATTACATCATTTTCTACCTAGGTTTGTTATTCGCTAAACAACATTCGTTTAGTGAATATATATTGTTAGACTATATTTTGATTTGTTTATTATTAGCCTAATAGTTGTTTCTTGTTAGAATATTTAGCTCGTTGGTTAGAGCTATTGTTGGCATTTGATATTGTATTTATTCATTCAAATTCTAATGCAATAGTTGATCATTTTTTACCTACATTGGCGAAGTAACCAAAACATCCTCAATCTTAGATTCTCTTTTGATTTGAGAAGCCATAGACGAGGAGCCATTCTAACAATTTTTTACTTTGAATATCATGGACCCACTTAAATAAGGGGAGGATAGCCTCCACAAGGTTGGCACCCTAGTTTTCTTCACCACATCACCTCATCTTTGTTGTCAATCTAAGTATGCCTTGCTAGAGTAAAAAGAACTATTGTAGATTTTATATACATTAAGCACATTTATTGTTAGAATAAGTAATTATTCTCTTAAGTTCTACTAGGATAGACTTACTTGAGTTTCCACTCCTTCATGAGTCAGGTGAACTCTCAGTTATAGTCTAGATCAGATTTGATGAGTTGTTGTAATCCAACGACTCTCAATGATCAACTTTGTTATTTATACAAAGTTGATCCATGGAATAATCAATCAGTTCTATTTTGTTTCTTCAAATCTTGTAATGCTTTGTAGTTCTACTCTTGGGAATTCTAACATGGTACCAGAGCAGGATAGATTCTGCTAGGCATTCTCTCTTGAAGGCAGTTTCATGAACTGGTTCACATCTCTTATCTTTTGTCTTTTTTTGAAAAAGAGAAGAGGTTTTTTAGATTGCTCATTTTTTTAAATCTGCAATTTTTATTTGAGATATTGTTTATGGTAATCTCTAAATAGTTACACTTGATGTATTTTACCATATTATGCAGAATTCTCAAACCTTTTTTTCAAATAATATAGATATTTGAAATTTTTTTTACCTGTACTTTTTATTGTTCTCCTCGAAGGCCTATTTCAATCTCCATCTCTCTTCTCGGACGCAACTCATTGGCCCAACAACCATCACTGCGTTTTGATTTTTTAGTGAATGCATACTTGCGTTGGCAGCATTATTACCATCGCGGCATACGTTCACTAGTGGAGACAAAGCACATAGGCATTTCATTTTTTTTAAGACAATAAAATCGTGGGTATCGTTCTGGTTGTTAGATATTTTTTTTGAATCTCTTTAGTAAAGAAATGCTCCATTTTCGACATCAATATTGATGGCCATTTGGTAAAAATAAGGCCCATTGATATTATTTAAAAATCGTGGCATCTCTGCCTACGTTTTTTAAATTTGACATCCGAAATTATCTCTCGAAATCGTCGGGTGGACATTTGGTAAACCAAAGTCCATTTTGGCATATTTGCCAACGTATCTTCTCGGTGCGTGATGATTAGCATTAACGGGCATTTCAAAACTCTTCTCAGATTTCGAAAAACATATCTTCTCCAACATTCAGTTTCACTGAAGACTCTCCATAATTATCGTCCTTCGATGCTTCGTTGGAGAGCTTCAGTTTTGTTATATATTCATCTAAATGAATGAAATTTACATCATATGCATTCTCTCGAGTTTTAATAGTGTTCTCTCCTGACTGCATTGTGATCTTCAAATTTTATTGAGAAATTTGGGTGTTTAGTTCTTTCAAGGTGCCTCACTGGAGCTTCCTCATCCGTCGCTGCGCTTATAGCAGATTCGTGGACTTTTTGGTGAAGAATCCCTCAGTTTGGTGGGCCTTCAATCTGAAAAATCATCTGCGAAGCCGTCTCCTCCATAGGAGCCCCTCCCTCTCTTCTTCTACGGATGATTTACTGCGTCTTACGCAACGTTGAGGTGGTATTTAAGCTTACTTAATTTAGTAGAGTACAGTGGTAGTGGATCCAAAATATTGTTAGTGGTTTTTAATAATATTTTTGGTTTTTTTCACTAATCTCCTCTTTTTTCAGTGAGTTCAAAGCATTTCTCAGCTTTCAAATCACATTCGCTACCCATTGACGTAGCTTTGGTGAATTCGGATTCATCCTGCTCGTAGATCCAAAAACATATATATTATTTATTTTATGATTTTTTTGGACTAATCTCCTCTTTTTCAGCGAAGATCGAAACGTTCTCGACTTTCAAATCTGGATTCGTCGTTGCCTCTTGACGTAGCCTTGGAGAAATCAGATTCACCATTGTCTCTTGACGTCTCCTGTGCGACTTTTCACTCGTAGATCTTCTAGTTCTTTAATTTTTTCTCTATATGTAAAAAAATATATATTTAGATCTTCCCTCATATTATCTTCTATATTTTCTTTAAGGGCCCTTTTAGTGGCCACAAAGATAAAGAAGAAGTTGTAATCTCAATAAAATTCAATTTTTTTTGGGGGGGTTGATAGGTGCCTTTTTATTTTGCACCTATATATCGCTTTAGGGGGGTTTGTTATTGCATCATTTTTGCCTCCTTTATTTTGCATTATTACCTTTATTATAAGTCTTTTGTTTATATATCTTGGTAATATAATATAGGTGAGGTATTTGATTTCATTTAACAATCCTTTATATATTAAATATCTAAATAAAATAACTCTATTTTATTTATTCTATAAAATCTTCTAAAGCTAATCTCTATATTAAAAATCTTACTTTGTTCAAATTGTTTTTTTTCAAAAAGTTCTTTAATATAATATAAAGATATCTTAATAAATGAAAGTGAGAACATATCATTATATATATTATTTTCCTTTCTTATCTCTCTATTAAGAACTTATTTTGATTAATTTTTTTACAAAGTAACTTAAAATTAAAATTCAAGTACGAAAATTTTTTAATCTATTTATCCTTTCTTAAATATTTCTAAAGGACAAATACATTATATCACCAATACACCATATTGCACATCTTAAATAACTTATAGTTTCCCTCAAGTAAGGGCGGGTTATTAAGATAACCAATATAGGTCTAAATGATATAAAGCCTATGTTCCAAGTATCAAATCTAATCAATACTTATAGTTTCCCTCTCATCAGGGCGGGTATTTGAAGAGAAAAGATATATAGGCCTGGCATATTTGTTCTCTTTAAGCCTAAAAATTAATATCAAATATCCTCAAATTACTTATAGTTTCCCTCTCGTTAGGGTGGGTATTTTGAGATATTTGGTGTTTCTTACAGGCATTCCTAAAATAATATCCATTGCATTCTCTAAATTAAAGTTAAAGGGGGAACTTTGGGTTAACTTCAAAATGAATTCAATGAATACAATTGATCCTCTTACTCCTCATAACTACCATACATGGAAACCCAAAATTTTAAATCTCATTTCTCAAAAAGGGCTCACACACCTATTAGAAGAAAAGCAACCTGAGTTTGAAAAAGAATATGAAATATTTGTTCATAAAGGAAAGATGTATGAAACAATGGGTATTATAAGCTCTAATGTAAATGAAAGCTTGTGGTTTCACATTACAGATTGTAAAACTCCTCATGAAAGTTGGGATAAACTAAAGAACTTGTTTGGGAAAGTAGATCAAATGAGGTCAATGCAGCTTGAGGCAGAATTAACAGCTTTATCTCCTGATGACTTCAGCAATATTGTTGACTTTCTCACAAAATTCAAAGAAGTCCTTACTCAATTTAAAGGTAGTGGCAAGGATAAAAAATATGAAGAATGCATCTATCTAATTCTTTCTAAATTAAATGGTGTATTTCAGATATTCGCAACCACCTTTCTATCTACAAAATATGCTCTTGGTGCAAGTTTCAAAATGCCCTCCTTAGAAGAATTATGTGAGAGACTAACTAGAGAAGAAACAAAACTTGCAAAGTATGAGATCTCTTCCTCTTCCTCTAAAGCCTTAGTAGCATCCACCTCCTCTAAAGAAAAATTCAAAAAGAAAGAAAGAAGTCCCATAACTTGTACTCACTACAAAAAGAATGGTCATTCTGCAAACAAATGCTGGAAAATATTACAACAACTAGAGGCAGCTATAAAGGATCAAAATATAGACAATAAAAAGCAAATAGGAAAAGCCCTAAATTTCCAAGGGAAGACCACCAATACTTCATCTAATTACTGGGTCCTAGATTCTGGAGCAACTCATCACATGACTGCTTCAGATGAGTCATTCTCTTCTATCTCCTCAAGTTCAACATGTAGCATAGAAGTTGGTGACTCCTCCTTTATCCCAGTCAAAGGAAAGGGTGACATATCCATTGATGGTGGCTCTATCAATAATGTTCTCTATGTTCCAAATATTGCAACAAATCTCCTCTTCGTCTATCATATTTGCACTTCTGGAAAGGGGAAAATTGTTCTCTTCTCTCCAACAGGAGTTGAGATAAGAGACTTACAAGACCCCCACTCTCTTGTAGCCAAAGGAGATATTGATCACAACACTCACCTATTTCACTTCAAAGGATTCAAAAATCCAGAAGGGGCCTCCTATTTTGTGGCTCATGGAGATCTTGAAAGCAAAATTTGGCATGAAAGGTTTGGTCATCTCAGTTATAACTACCTAAAAGAATTGAGCACCCATGAAATGGTAACAGGTTTACCTCAAGTCACTTCTATTGATGGAGTATGTCCTGGATGTGCTCTTGGAAAGCAACATCAAGATCCTTTCCCATCAAGTGGTTCTCTAAAAGCCTCATCCCCTCTAGAGTTAATCCATAGTGACTTGATGTTTTTTCTAGAACCTTCTTTCAAAGGAGAAAAATATGCTCTAACCTTCATTGATGACTTTTCTAGAAGAACTTGGGTCTACTTCCTAAAATATAAAAGTGATGTTCTATCCCACTTCAAAGTCTTCAAAGCCTTAGTTGAAAATCAGGCCTCTTGCAACATCAAGAAAATTTGCACAGATAATGGGGGGAATACTGCAGTAATGAGTTCTCCATATTTCTATCAAGTCATGGCATCATTCATCAACATTATGTCTCCCATAATCCATAGCAAAATGGTATTGCAGAGAGGAAAAACCGAACATTGAAGGAAATGGCAAACTGCATGCTCCATTCAAGAGATCTTCCAAAAGATTTTTGGGCAGAAGCTATAAACTGTGCAAACTATATTCAAAACCGCACACCTCATAAAGCTCTTGACCATTTAACTCCTGAAGAAGCATGGACTGGCTCAAAACCGGATGTCTCCTTCTTCAATATTTTTGGGTGTACTGCTTGGGCGCACATCCCAAAGAAGAAAAGGAAGACTCTAGATAAGAAAAGCAAAAAGCTCATCTTTGTTGGTTATTGTGAGGAAATGAAAGCATACAGGCTCCTTGATCCCACAACTCATGAGGTCTTTTTCATAGGAATGTCCAATTTGATGAAACATTCCCTCAGAAATATCCTCAACCATCCTCTTCTCCTATTGAGCCTTCTCCTATAGTAGAACCTCAATATAATGAAGAACCAACTTTAGAGATTAATTTAGAGATTGATGATCAAGATGAGGAACCTATAACTCCAACTCAAAGTCTTTCCACTCCTTCAACTCCTTCCACTATGCCAAAATGGGCCCGCACCATTGTTAAAGAAGCTACTCCTTACATTCAAAATCTTCCATCATCCAGAGGCACTGGTCTTGTCTGTCAGTCTATTTCCTCTGATCCTCAATCCTTCAAAGAGGCAACTGGTATTAAAGAATGGGATGATGCCATGGAGAACGAATTCTCTTCCTTAATAAAAAATGAAACTTGGGATTTAGTTCCCCTACCTAAAGGAAGGAAATTAGTTCATTGTAAATGGATTTATAGAACAAAATATGGGCCTAATGGAGAAATTGACAAACATAAAGCTCGCCTAGTAGCCAAAGGTTTCTCTCAAATTGAAGGAATTGATTATGCTGAAACCTTTGCACCAGTTGCCAAAATGGATTCTGTTAGACTGGTTCTTGCTCTGGATGCTTCCCAAAAGTGGCATGTCTTTCAAATGGATGTAAAAAGTGCTTTCTTACATGGGGACTTAAAGGAAGAGATATTCATGGAACAACCTACTGGTTTCACTCAAGACTCCTCTCTTGTTTGTAGACTAAAGAAGTCTCTCTATGGCCTCAAACAAGCTCCTAGAGCTTGGTATGAAAAAATGGACTCCTTCCTTCTTTCCTCAAGTTTTTCTCATTGTGAGTCTGATAACACAGTCTACATTTGGAGAGATGAAGGAAAAATCACCATACTTGTTCTATATGTTGATGATCTGCTACTCACTGGTAGTGACTTCGCTCACATTCAGACTATAAAAGACTCCCTCTCTAAAAAATTTGATATGGTTGATCTGGGTCTAGCACATTACTTCCTTGGGATCCAAATAAATCAAACAAATGTAGGAATTTCATTGTGTCAACAAAAATACACTCTAGATCTTCTTCAAAGGTTTAAAATGATAGATTGCAAACTATCTCCTACACCTTTCCAGTCTGGAGTCAATCTAAGTACTTCCTGCACATCCCCTCTATGTGATGCAACTCTATACCATCAGCTTGTAGGGAGTCTGTTATACCTTACTCATACCCATCCAGATATCTCATATGTTGTTGGCTTAATATCCAGATTCTCTCATCAACCTCATTTTAGTCACTAGCAAGCAGCAAAAAGGATCCTCTACTACTTGCAAGGAACTACTCACTTTGGGCTCTTATATGAGAGAAAATCCATGGATATCATTGGCTACATGGATTCAGATTGGGCAGGTTTAGTAGAAGACAGATGTTCAACTTATGGCTATGTTTTTTGTCTTGGTTCTTCACCAATTGCTTGGTTATGCAAAAAACAACAAGCAGTGGCCTTATCATCTACAGAGGCAGAATACAGGGCAGCAATTTTAGCAAGTCAAGAAGCTCTTTGGCTTCATCAGATTCTAAAAGAATTTGGGTTTTCCAATGAAAAACCTATTACTATTTGGTGTGACAATCAGAGCACAATTCATATTGCATGCAATCCAGTTGAACATCAATGCACCAAGCACATTGAGATACACATGCACTTCATTCGACAATATATTCAGAATGGGGACATATACTTGGACTATATTCCAACTGAAAATCAGGTTGTAGACATCTTCACCAAGTCATTTCCTTCTCCGCGTTACATACAATTGCGAGAGAAACTTGGAGTATTACAACTACATTGAAACAGAGGTCTTTACACCTCTCCTTTTATTATTGTATTCTTTGGAGGATGGTTTTTTCCCATGTGGTTTTTTTATCATCTCTCCCTTACATATTGTACATGAGTACCTCATCAGGCCATGTTGTCGGGACTCATTATTTTTTTTGTTATTAAGGACAATCTTCGCCATCCGAAGACATGCCTATTTATTTCATAGCAGATGGTTTTTCCCATGTGGTTTTTTCACCATCTCTCATATATATTGTAAATGAGTACCTCATCAGGCCATGTTTTCGGGACTCATCCTTTTTTAAGAGGACAATCTTCACAAACCGAAGACATGCCTCTTCCTTTTTTCCTTTTGATAGATGGTTTTTCCCATTGGGTTTTTACCATCTACTCAAAATGAAACCATTGTACATGAGTACCTCATCAGGCTCTATTTTCGAGACTCATTTGTATAATACACCCCTAGTATCACTTAAGGGGGGTGTTAGAATAAGTAATTATTCTCTTAAGTTCTACTAGGATAGACTTACTTGAGTTTCCACTCCTTCATGAGTCAGGTGAACTCTCAGTTATAGTCTAGATCAGATTTGATGAGTTGTTGTAATCCAACGACTCTCAATGATCAACTTTGTTATTTATACAAAGTTGATCCATGGAATAATCAATCAGTTCTATTTTATTTCTTCAAATATTGTAATGCTTTGTAGTTCTACTCTTGGGAATTCTAACATTTATTTGTATTTACATGTATTTCACTTTCTAGGTATATAAAACAAGCATTAACCTTATGTTAGGTCTCGTCTTTATTTTTCAATATTTTTTTGGTAGGTTAATATATTAAGTTCATTTTTTAATGATGTTTTTTAGGTTTATATTAGACTTTTTTAATTAAAAGATATCTTAAAGTTTAATAAACATGGTAAAAATTTATATATAAAGATATTTTTTTTGTCAAATTTGATTTTTTTAAAGTGAAAAAACCCCTTGCGGGGCCGCCTTGGTTTTAGAGACCACGACCAGGGGGTTCTACACCGTCAAAGTCACCCGGGAGTCACGTCCGGCCCTGCCCGCACCAACATTATCAATTGGATTTTGGGTACCCAATTCAAATTTTTGGTAGGGTGGAGATTCGAACCTAGGACCTCCCTTGGAGGATTGCCCTCTCATCTCCAACTCACCTACAACACCTGGGTATGTCAAATTTGATTTAATTGTTTTTAATTTGGTTCATTTTTGTTTCTTCAAATATTGTAATGCTTTGTAGTTCTACTCTTGGGAATTCTAACATTTATTTGTATTTACATGTATTTCACTTTCTAGGTATATAAAACAAGCATTAACCTTATGTTAGGTCTCGTCTTTATTTTTCAATATTTTTTTGGTGGGTTAATATATTAAGTTCATTTTTTAATGATGTTTTTCAGGTTTATCTTAGACTTTTTTAATTAAAAGATATCTTAAAGTTTAGTAAACATGGTAAAAATTTATATATAAAGATATTTTTTTTGTCAAATTTGATTTTTTTTAAGTGAAAAAACCCCTTGCGGGGCCGCATTGGTTTTAGAGACCACGACCAGGGGGTTCTACACCGTCAAAGTCACCGAGGAGTCACGTCCGGCCCTGCCCGCACCAACATTATCAATTGGATTTTGAGTACCCAATTCAAATTTTTGGTAGGGTGGAGATTCGAACCTAGGACCTCCCTTGGAGGATTGCCCTCTCATCTCCAACTCACCTACAACACCTGGGTATGTCAAATTTGATTTAATTGTTTTTAATTTGGTTCATTTTTTTTATATAGTTTAAGTACTTAAATAAATTAGTTTAACCTATCATTTTATTAGTTCTTTTAATAATTTTTACAATCATTTTTGTTGTTTAACTAAGATGGTTACTGGAATTAAAATAACCTCCTCAAATCACTTTATTAGAAAACCCATATGAAATTCATTTTTATGGTTAAATATTTGTTTAATGTTGAAACAAATATTAAGTAAGAACCAAGTTTGTCCCCTTCACAAGACAAAAGGACAAGTGGAATCTTAAAAAGGAAGAGATAATATGTTTAATCATATTAGCATGCTAATTAATATTCATACGTACATAATTAAATATACTAATCTAGAGAAATTGATCAAATCTTAAACAAGTTTATAATGATCCTAATTAAATTTAAGAAAATTTAATTGCAAGATTGATTGACCTAAGGTATATAATATTTTCAAGAATAGGGATGAATTCCTTATAAAATTTAAGATGTATTAATAGTTGGATAGAAGGCATATAATTCAAATTTCATTAAATTTAATTGATATTAGTCTAAAAATGACTTTCAAGTCTCTATCAATAATTTATCATATGGAGTGCTTATTGGGGTCACTCATATCAAAATACCATAATAGTACATTTGTTGTTGGGTCAATTAAACCATATCCAACTTGTCTTTTTAAAATAGATATTTTTATTTATATTTCTATTAAATATATTCTCCTTCTTCAAAGTGTTACATTTTCACAATCAACTTCCTGACATCATTTTCATTAAGAAATAAAATCTCACTTGATCAATTGCCTTCTAAATTTTGAATTTCACCAATTGCGTTGTGATTGGCTCAATTATTTGCTACCTGATTTCTCTCTAGATATGTTTACATTTCCAAGAGACTACCTCCAATATAGATGATGAACATCAACAATAATATTATTTTTTATCCAATCCCAATATTTTTTTTTTGTTGATAGCATTAATGATAATTTGTGAATGCCCCTCGATCTTTTTTCAATCCAATTTTAATCTTTGTAATGCTCTAGCCTTTGCATAGTTGTTAGTTGAAGTTCCATATGATTCAAAGTAATTGAGGAGAATTTGCCTTAATTATTTTTAAAAACACCACATCCATTGGCCTTTCCTAGATTTCCTTTTGAAGTACCATCAAAATTAATTTTGATAAACCCAATTTTTAGACATTTCTATTTTGCTTTAGATCGAAGCAAATCCTTTGTTTAAATGTCATTGTCATAGATGATTCTTCCATGTACATTCAAATCCTATAACCAAGTTGTTACAATCTCTTTTTTCGATACTTCCCATGATGAGCACCATATTTGTAAATATTTTGCAATAGACATAACATAATTCCAAATTTGGGCATGATTTTGAGATTTATATTAAAAAATTCTATTATTCCTTTTAAGCCATAAACTCCAACAAATAATGGCAGGACAAATCCTCCACATAACATATAATACTTTAGCTTTGAATTAATTAATCCAACATTTCATCAACTCTTTTGATGTTGATGGAGCTACTCAATATATTCTCATTTTTTTAAAATAAACCCAAATCATGTGAATAAAGGGACAATAAAGAAATAAATGGTCTCATGTTTTGAAATTTTTCTCGCGTAAGGTATATCTAAAATGTCCATTATATTGTCTTCTTTGTAGACACTCATATAAGAATAGGGATGGATTGCAATGCAGTCTTTATAAGTTATAGCTTTCCCACCATGGTTAAGAACTTGTCTTTCCAACTTGAAAACAAATTTTTATTCTATCCAAGAAAGAGTCCCAAAGCTCCGTTTTATTTTCTTTAGGAGTCAAAGGAATACCCAAGTAGGTTGATGGAAAAATTTTAATTTTAAACTGTAAAATATTCACATTAATTTATTGTGAATATAAGGTAGTGGTAATAATAAATATTTGGATTTTGTAGTATTAACCAATTGTCTAGTAGTGGATTCTTGCACCATTTTATGCAAAATTTGAAGATCTTTGAAATGACTGGTTATATGAAAGAATCCAAGCAGAATTGAGGGAGATACATCCATGTGAAGATAGTTGTTCAAAACAAGGAAAGTGTTAGGGCAATTATTCTAAAAAATATGTCTCATATTTTAGGAGTCATATCTTTGTAAAATATTATCCGATTCAAAGGATTCTTAGGTCAATTTTTTATAAAATTTGAAGAGTTTTAAAATGACTGGTCATATGAAGGAATCCAACCAGTATTAAGGGAGATACAACCATGTAAAGTCAACCATCCAAAACAAGGGCAATGATAATTTTTCAAGTCATGGGATAATGAAATTGTAGATATATGTTAGTCAGGGTTCATGTGATGGGAGGAGCAATTAAGGGCTAAGGCATTAATGAGGCAAGACATTTCATTTGGGCATAGAATGTTATCAGCTAAGTTTCATTTATCCCTTCATTTTTTTTAAGTTTTGCATGCAGATTATTATAGGTTTATTTTTTAATAATTTAATCACTATAGGATATATAAGTAAATTTTAGTAGATATGAAGATATATTATCCTTCCCATGGATAAATTTAAAGCTAAATCCTTATAATCATCCCTAGTGGATGGTATCATTTCAAAGGAACGGGATGGCTTTGTGAACGAAAGATAGATAGTGGATGGTATTATAGAGATACATGAAGTGTTGCATTTCGTGGATAGGAGAAAGGGGGAAGGGATGTGCTTGAAATTGCATATGCAAAAGGTATATGATAGTGTAAATTGGCATTTCCTAGACAAGTTCCTGAGCAAGTTTGGCTTTAGTCCTGAATGGAGAAAATGGATTAGCATATGTGTTTTCTATGCTTCATTCTCTGTACTCATACATGGGGAACTTGCAGTTGTTTTCTAATCGCAGCGGGGACTCCGATAGGGTGATTCGATTTCTTCGTATCCCTTCATAATTATGGTAGAGTTTTTGGGTAGGGTTATTGGAGTAAGGAAATTCAGTGGCAGGATCAAGGGATTCAATCTGGTAACAAATTTTCTAGCCGATATGCACCATCAGTTTGTGGATGACATGATGATTTGGGAGTAAGCTTCATTGATAGAAGCAAAGCAAATTTTGGAGGTCTTTAAAGATTATGAACAGGCACCCAAGTAGAAGATAAATTTTAATAAGAGTGAGCAATTCTTTCTAAACACCCCTACCCGCACCCTCCCCCCGCTTAGACAAAAGAGGATTGTTGATTTATTTGGATGCCAAATAAGCTCCTTTTCTTGCACCTATCTAGGTATTCCACCCTTCAAAGGAAGAATCAAGAAGGATCTTTGGAAAGCCCTCATAGAAATATTTAAAATGAGACTGGCAAGTTGAAAAGGTACTACACTCATCTAGGTGGGCAAGTACCAACTCATTAAAACCACTTTTCAAAGCATCTCAATTTACTACTCTTCTATATTTCGAATATTAGGCACAATGACTAAAAAGATTGATCACATATGTAACAACTTCTTGTGGACTGGAGTGGAAGAAAATAAATGATTGGTGCTAGTGTCTTGGAAGAAGGTTTGCCAACCTAGAAAATTTGGAGGGTTAGGCCTTAGAAAAATAAAGTATTTCAATTTAGCTTTGCTTGAAAAGTTGGCCTAGAGACTCTGTACTAATGAAAAACAACTTGGGTTCAAATGTGTAAGGCCAAATACCTAAAGGGGTAGCATAATTTCCTGAGGTTAGAATCCCTCCTGAGGGACTCAACCTTCTGGAGCAGAATTAAATAATGTAGGCAAATGTTTCAATATCATATAAAATGGAATGTTAAGGGGGGCTCTCAAGTTTTCTTTTGGGATGATATTTGGCTGGAGCAGGTTCCACTAGCTCAAATCCTAATCTTCAAGGAGTTTGCAATTTGGGCATCACACAATCTAGGGGCTATGGTGAACTCCTATATCTGCATGAGGGATGGTAAGAAAACATGGAAGAAAATTTCCTCGAAAAGAGAACTAATGGAAGCAAAAAACACGCCCATTAAGAGATTACAAAGGACTTTCATAAGTGAGTTGAGTGGAAAGGATGATCCATCTTGGTTGGGACATAAATCTAGCTCCTATTCGATAAAAGAAGGATATAAAGTCTTGAAAAGGAACAATCATGACCCATATTTTTCCAACAAGAAAGTTTGGATAAAAGGCTTAATGTCAAAAATTACCTCCTTCCTGAACAAGTTTCTAACCACTAAAAATTTGAGGAAAAAGAGCTATATCACTACCCAGTTGCTACATTATGTGTTTAAAAGGAGCTGAAGATGTGGATCACTTGCTACTACATTGCAACTACTCCAAGAGGATGTTCTAGGAAGTGTTTCAACATTTGCGAATCACATGGGTCATGCCTCAAACCTTTCAATAATTGGTATACCAATGGAGGATTCTAAAAATCCTAAAGAAACAATGCTCTTGGTGGGATATGACCTTACCACACTATGTCTGGGCCATATGGAAGGAATGTAATAGAAATATTTTTAACGAAGAAAAGCTTGATGAGAATGTGTTGGCCAGGAGGATTAAAATCATGATTGATGAAAATATAAGCCTTAAACCACATAATGAGGATAAAAATTAAGTAGAGGAGGAAGATTTGCAATCTTGTAATGAAAATGAATTACAACAATCATGATAGAAAATGTGACAGAGCCCCATATCAGATCCAGTCACTAGAAAAGGAAAAACTTGGAGTTATAATGCGTGGAGTAAAGCTGGAAAGGAGACAATTTATCCAAGGATTCAAAGGTGTCAATTGAAGCAGTTTTCATTGAAGTGTACATGTTTCAAAAGGTGAAAGTGGGAAGGGTAACAGACAAAACAAATTTTGAAAGGGAAATTGCTAGACTATCTAGGTCGTAGATTGTGTTTGTTTCTTGGTTATTGAGAGTTGGAACAAGAACACTGCAATTGACCTAGGGGTTCAAAATGCTTCAAGCGATGCAAAGGGTAAAAGTGTTGCAATCGAGTTTATGGGTTCGAATGAGTTAGAGGTTGCTTAGGCTAGCTTAATTTTTTTGTTCTTTGGTCATATTTTATAAATTGGCATTATAATATCTCACTCTATGTAAACAGGTTTTGGGACCCTGTATAAAAAGCCCTTTTTTTTTACCATTATCAAAAAATATATAAGGTAGTGCTAGTAAAAAAGTTTGAATTTTTTAGTATTAACCAATTGTCTATTAGTGGATTATTGTGCCATCTTATGTGAAATTTGAAGATCTTTGAAATGACTAGTCATACAAAAGAATCCAAGCAAAATTGAGGGAGATACGTCCATGTGAAGATAGTTATTTGAAACAAGAAAAGTGTTAGGGCAATTATTCTAAAAAAATATCTCATCTTTTAGGAGTCATCTTTGTAAAGGATTGTCTGATTCAAATGATTCTTAGACCATTTTTTTACAAAATTTGAATAGTTTTAAAATAATTGGTCATATGAAGGAATTGTTGGTCAAATATCTGCCTAATCAATAAACACTGCATTTATGTGCCCTAGATACGACCAACATTGAAAGGTCGGAGGAAAGAAATGTCCCCCGTGCCAATCTCCAGAGAGGGATGGTTCCCTTACTAATCCTACATTGGTTGAAGACTAGGGATGCAGGAAATAAATTGTAAATAACGAAAAGAAAGGGAAATATGGCCACAGGCCGAAATGTAGGATTTGGGATAGACTAACAACAGGTAATTCACCCAAGAATGAAAAAGCATTTAACAGAGGAAAAAAAAACAGAATTTACTTATAAACTTGCAGTAATAACCTTCATAATAACATTCTAGCATTCACTCCCTCATTAGTAATATCTAAATCCAAATGTAGAATTTAAACCTAACAACAAACAAGAAACATGAATGTAAAATAGAAGTGCACAGTACAGAAGGAAATTGCACACACGATCATTTGCAAATTCAGAAGCCTGATGCCTTGTATTAATGTAGAGAACTTGGAGAGTATTCTCTCAAAGTGTCCAACCTCATTTATAATAGAGGTTTTATTAGTATTTATAGAGGATTTCACCTCTTTCATTAAATATGCAAGAGAACAAAATGATCGCAGATCAGGAAAGAAAATGAAGAAATTCCTCCTTGGAATCATTGAAAATATCTTCCTTAGAGACAACCATCCATCCTTCAGGGGAATCTTTCCAGGAAATCAGTAATGCAGGCGTCAGTGCACAAATAATTTGAAAACATTGAATGCCTTGGAAACATCTTTATGCTTTGGAAATCATGAAAATTCTCCTAATTTTTCCATTCAACTTCTCCTATGCTCAGGATCATAATTTGAGTTACTCATAGCCACCATCATTTAATGCTTCAAATCTGGCACTTTGCAATTATGATTATAATCAATTTCATCCAAAATCATATTCACCCTTAGATAAAAATCAGCGTCACTTGATCGTTCTCTACTTAGCACATTCGTGCGATAGTCATGTGAGAACGCATTCGCCCATGGGAGGGGTGAATGAGACTTTTACCCCTCTAACAGGGCGAACACAAATGTGTGGTGTTTTCAAAGTACGTTCGCTCAAGAGAGGGACGAACGGGATGTTTGCCCCTCACATGGGGTGAACGTACTGCATTGAATTTTTTGGGCGAACGCGATTGCGTTCCATCATTTGATGCATGTTCACCCATAGGAGGGGCGAATGAGATTGCATTTTACCGCACATTTTTCATGAATTCCTTTGTTGTCCACCCCAACATGAGGCGCACGGGGCATTCGCCCCATCTTCCGGGCTAATGCACTGACACTTCTTAAAAATCACTTGGAATTTCATTATCTTTTATTTTTTCTTACAAGCTTAAGCACACCTTCATTGTTTATGTATTCATAATAGGTGAACTTTGAATCCCACATAAAACTTACACATAAAAATATATGAAAAACGAATACATAAGTGAACAATTCAGAAATATATGAAATTATTTCTAAAAATAAAAGCCACCATATACAATTCAAAACTTCATCAAAATATTTGCATCAAAATATTCCAGCAAAAACTCCCAATGTGGCAAGGTGCCAAAATTTCCAATATTTTTGGTGACTCATGGGGGTATCCATCTCGCATGGATGCAAGTGCTCCCGAGCCTTTATTCATTGGGCTACGAAGTCTGTTGTTCTAGCCATTTTTATTGACGCCTCTGCTGATGCAGATGCTTCCTGAAGTGCCTCTTCCTCAACATGCTCCCTCTGCTCTGCTTCTACCATTGCTCTGAGCACTTCATCCCGTTCAGCTTCTTTTGCTACCTTTTCTGCCACTCCTTGCTCCACTACTACTTGCTCTTCTTGATCTTGAATAGTCTCAGAAATAACTTTGTAGGCACGGACCACCTTGTTCCAAGCATGAGTAGTGAATAGGTAAGGGATACTGAGGAACTCATAAACAAAGCGAAGATTCTAAACATCTGATAAACTGAGGCGCTTTGCTCATTGAGCCAACTCGTACAAGGATAGCTCCAAGTGTGTGTATTTTTGCATTAGGGGTATTACATGTGCTTCCATGAGGGGCTCATCCCAAGCATCAATTTCAGAGGTATATTCAACAAAATTTCTCCATAGTGCTTCCAACTGTTCGATCGGTAATGGTTCACCCCAATTATCTATGAAAGTCAAGAATCCCAACTATCAGTAGTCTCAAAATGAGACATAGAAATGGTATGCTCATGCCCGACAGTGTTGAGAATGGTCTGTCCCTCTCTTACTAGGCCCATTCGTTGGAAATAACTATGCAAAGTGACTTTGGATTTGGACAAAGCATTATCCATTTCGTTGAGCGGGTGAATGTTTAAATGAGTATTAGCTAGGGCTTGGATTTTTACTGCCACCTCCATGTGTGGTGATAGCATCTCTTCTGTGGTATAAATCAACTATTGTCCTAATTGTATCTGCATTTGCACTACCCACAAATAGTGCAATACCTTAATGGCTTGCATAGCCAACTTCTCGCAGTTTTGTGAAGAGCGAAGATGGGTGCCCTTGACACTGTCTGGTGAAAAACCAACAACCTACACTATTTTCTTGGCTAACTACTTCTTCATCTCCTCAAGCTACTGCTAAAGTTTATGCATCTCAATCCTGGCAACATCATGCTCCTTCAAGTGTACTTTGACCTATTGGTGCAAATATTCATTTTCGGAGGTCGTATTCTCCTCCTGGGCTCTGCTTTTAGCTAGGGCATTTTCAAGCTCAATTATTTTATTTTCATTTTTAAAATACTTTTCTTTATAATGCTCACTGTGCAAATATATTGAACTCATGTCCACCTGTATGTTGCCCATATTTTCTATCAAATTTATCCTGGTGAGGTCCTCCGTGATAGTCTCGCTAACATAATCATTTGGTAACATTTCCCCTTGCAACTTTTGAACCAAGGGTGTGAGCTTAGTATGGTGAGCTTCCATGGCAACAGGATCAAAAATGACTTTCTTAATATGACGAGCTGGAGCCAAGGCCTCTTTGCACCTCATACTCTTCAACCACTACGAAGAGCTCAAGTGTTCTCGATTGATCTTTTCTATGTTAGGTTGCTTGTGGGCCACCTGCATATCATGAATTATCTACAACTCCAAAATGGGATGAATGGAACCAAAACATATGAGCGATTGGGCCCAACAGAAGTAGATATTACAGTCAAAAGGGGTGAAATGGAAATGACGATGGAATAGAAATAGCAGACTTGGTGGACAAAACAAGTTTGGATGCATTTACGCTTACTCTGGGAGGAGCTTATGTACTTACAACCTCAATGGTAATGGAGGCAGGAACAAAAAGGGAAGGGTACAAAAAGGGATTTGGTCCAAATGCATACGAATTGAAAGAAATGAAAGATGAAGGAATAGGAATAGAGGAAGGAGAAACAGTGACTTTGGGGGCGGAAGAAGATGATAGTGAAACGGATGTGGAGGGCATATCGAAGGGCAAAGAAACAAGGACCGATGACGATGAAAGTGAAATAGATGAAAGCGAAACATAAATCATTGCTTGCTTCGAAGAAGAAGAGGGGAGAAAGGACGTACCTTCGGGCACGAGCATCGTGTGATGTGGTGATAGGGGCGGTTGGAAAACTACTTCTTCATGTTGCACCTCCGCCCTTTCTCCAAAGTTCATATTCTCTTATATATCCATAACTTCGATATGAGAACTCTTCGACTGATGATCTTTCACCAGCAATTGACCCACCAAAAATACTTTTGTAACTTTAGTTGAGAGCTCTTCCATAGGCGAAGGATTTACAACTGTCGTCGACACATTAGTAACCGTGGGAACAGTTACAACTAGTGTTGTGGAAACTATAGCAACTGAAACTATGGGAGCCACAATGGTAGAAGTCATAATCGCACTTTTCCTAAGCCTCTTTGCCACCTTTGGAAATAGAGGTGCCTTCGGTAAATTTTGCTTTTCAGGTGTGGGCGTCTCCTCTACTTATCGCTTTGTTCGTTGAGATCTCCTTTTAAACACATATTGTTTTTCCTCTTCTTCTGGAGTCTCATCTTCAACTGTTGGACGTTTTTACTCAGTTTCGCCTTCGCCATTGTCAGATTGTTGGAATATTTGCGACACAATATTGGTGAAGGCGACGGGCTGATATGAGTCTACAAACTCATCATAAGTGTCTGAAAACTACTCATCCAATTTCAACCCATAAGGAATAGTCAACTTCTCGCGATGAATGCGCATAATCCACCAATTCATTATTTTTTCATTAGTCTAGTCGGGTTCGCTTTCTTTGACAGAACTAAATAAACCCGACGGAGGAATTTGGATCTTATTTTTGGCCAAATTATATTCTGCCTCCTACTCATAATAATCATGCCATGGTGGGAGGGTCGTCATCTTCTCAATATGCCAGTTCATGTCCAACCCATCAAAATTGTTTATTTTCTTTTGGATGTCTGGCCACGGGCAACAATGAAATGACTTAGCTTTTACAATAGCTAAAAACTTACCAAGAGGATCATATCTCCAGTGCTGCAACAGTTCTATCAAATCTAAATTTTGCAACACCACTATCAGGAGCCAATTCTGTCCAAACTGGCTCACTTCTATGCTACCAAATTTGAATGGCATATTACATGTGGTCTTCTTCCCACGTACAACTTCATATATATCATTCACATAATCAGTCTGGCGCACAACCTCCATGGTGAACACATGCTTTGTGGAAAAATATGGTAACAAAAATGGCTTACCCGTGAAACCAAAAATTCGTACAACCACGCCATGGGTAAGCAGAAAAATATCACCCTTCTCTTGTACAACAACTATGTCCCCCAAATTTTGCGGCACTCTCTCACGGGTACTATCTATTATCAGCCACAAAAACCATTTATTAAAGTTGTACAATGACTCCCTCCTTGAAAAAATGGGAGTCCACATATAAACGGGCAAGGGTTCGTTCTTCTCGCCCACCCGTGATACTATAATGAAAAAGAAACATTGTTGTAACTGGAAGAAGAAAAGCCACACTAAAAATGATGTATGGAGAAAGGATCTTGACTCCCCAATTTGCATCTTTTCCAACTGAAAGTTCATCCTCCGGGAGATGTAATCGGCCCAGTCAAAGAAATGTGATTGTCACCTTGCCTCATGGCCGAGGGAGAATAAAATTTAACATTACAAATACATTGTGCCACAAATGCCTGCCATTTATGCATCATTTCATCTGAAGTTAATCCAATGACCCATGCCAACATGGAGTATATATCTTGGTTCTTAAAATCTAATAGCGACTTCGACAAGTTGGGAAGCTGCCCCATCTGTGGCTCTTTCACCAGTTGAGACTCCATAAACTGAAGCATAGTCATCGTAGAGATGTATCTGTCCTCTTGCTCATCAGTATGCAACTTCTTATTAATTGCGTAAGAGGGGGGCTTCAATCCACAAGAAAAAGCTTCCCGAATTTCATCTAGAGTGATGGTAAATAATATTTCTCTTCTTGCATTTCTAACAACCCTAGTGAATGGATCATAAAATTGAGCAATGAGCTGCACCAGCTCAGGGCATGGATGAACTGGCATACACAAATACCAGAACAACTGAAAATTGTAAGACAATGTTAGCCAATTGTTCGTTGATACTCCTTGGCTCACTGTCGCTTCTACATCTTGTCTTAACCTTTCTATTCCTTTGTGCGTGATAAAGCAGTTTCCAATTTCTGCAAAAATATCTTCGTATAGGTCTTAATACACATAATCATTTTTTTGAGTCCTTTTAGCTCTAGATCATCGTTCCTTTTCCTTCTATTGCTTAGGCTTTATAGCCTTTGTGACACCCTTGGGCTCCTTAGTATGTTTTCCCATTCTTATTTTTTTTGACAAATTCTTCTGAGCAAACTATGAAATCTTCTGCAGCTACAACACGAATTACAACAGTATAAATTTTTAAAAATAGAAGGTAAAACTACAAGCTTTTACCTCATGATTTTATAGACTCATCTCGCAACTACCACAATAAATGCCAATTTAATTTTTTGGACGCTTTCAAGAGGAAAAAAGTATCAAACTGCTAGCCTGGCACTATTTCCAATGTCTCAATGGCTTACCTCCGATTCGTGGCCATATCCTCCTAGAAAAGTGTGCCCTTTTTGTTGTGTAATCTCTATTGAAAACTGCACCCTAACTCCTGAAGCTTGCTTGGGAAGCTAAATTAATCGCTTAAAAACCAATAGTTAATATTATGCCACTCCTTGGGAAATAAAATGTCCTCTCCCTTCACTTTTGCCCTTCGATTGCTGACACGTAACCAAGGGGCGCAATTTGTTATGTGACGTGCTTCTGAAACTGCTACAATTACTTCCTCCTTCTGGTGAAATCACTTTGGGCGCTAACCAATTTTCCTTTTTCATGGCACTTTCAAAATTTTAGAGCAACACATAATGTTTCCTTATTTTCAGGAAACTTCAAATTGTTTGAAAATCCCATAACGAAGTCCCCTTTAAACTTTTCGTCTGATTTTGCTTTTTTAGCCCATATTTAGAAAATCATATTTTCTAAAAAAACTTAAGTTTTTTTTTTTCTTAAGATTTATGATTTTTCTATTTAAAGGCGCTCATAGATTGTAAATATTCAAACTTTAAAAGCATAAGCTTTTTCTCTTCTCTTTTTTTTTATACAAAGGAAAAATAAGTCTCGGTCGTCATTCATGTCATGTTCGCCCAAAACAAGGGCGAACGACATGTTCGTCCATCATTTGGGGCGAACATGATGCTAGTCTTAAAATTGCTTTTGTTGATCTTATTCCTTAATTCTTCTTGCGGTATTAATATTGCAAATGATTTTAACTTCCTTTCATCATAGTGTTGAGTCGCCCCATCTTTGGGGCAAATGGCCCTTTTGCCTTTACTTGGGGTGAACGAGTTTTGTACATAGTGTATTGTTTTGTTCCTTGGAGACTAACTTATAGGCATTGCTTTAGCTAATGCATTCAACACTGGGGTGATAAGGTCCCTTAGAAATTTATTCCACTTATTTCACTTCTCTTTCTTTCTCCTTTTTTTTTTTTCTTTTTTAATAACTATATAGAATAGTAGCATGATTAGAAAAACATCACAAACTGGAAAAGCTATTTACATATGTACAAAGTAATAACTCACTTGGAATATCGTCATTGAATATAGGCATTTAGATGAAGACCGTTCATAGGGATGGGGAGATCATAACCTTCCAGATCATGAAGATGATAAGTATTTGTTGAATTCACCGTAAAATTTTGAAAATGACCCTCCTATATAACATCGAATTTGTGGTGATTCCTCGGCTTGGCCTTCTTCTCATTCCATTTCAAAATCAAATCTCCCATCTAGAAAATGCACTCGATTGTTTTCTTTCCAAACAACTTCTTCATCTCCTTAGTGTGCTCAGCAAATACTTGATAAGCCTACTCCCTATCCTGCTCTAACTGCAATAACTGTGCTAATATTGCATTCATAGCGTCATATTCTTCATTTTCATCCTAGAACAATTGCAGCGTCTGAAGTACCGAAAGCTCGATATGAGGAGGAAGAACAACTTACTTCCCATAAACCAAGGCATACGGGGAAGTTTTTATGGATTTCTTTACTGAGATGCGATCTGCCCAAAGTGCTTGATTCAACAATAAATATCAGCTTCTCTTGTTACTACCCATTATTATTTTTAAAATTTACAATAAATTTTTGTTGGTAGATTCGGCAAACCCATTCCCTTACAGATAATAGTTAGATGATATCTTCAAATAAATACCATATCTGCTAGTGAACTCCGTAATTTTGGCTACAATGAATGGAGTACCATTATCAGTGACAATTAAATCTGGGATGCCAAAGCGAGTAATAAGCCCCTCTAGAAAGGATATAATAGTAGCTTGATCGACCTTCTTGGTAGGAATAGCCTTCGCCCATCTGGTGAAATAATCAGTTGCCGTTAAGATATACTTATGCTCTACGGAAGAATGAGGATCAATAACTCCGATGAAATCAAGACCCCACTGCTGAAAAGGTGCCTCCACTTGGATTGGGCGTAGGGGCAAAGCTCCTTTCTTAGTTCTACCAACATACCACTGACAACTGTCACACCACTGACTTATTTTATGGGTGTCAGCAAATAGAGTGGGCCAATAATAACCTGCTCGGATAATATTTAAAGCCATACGTCTACTTGCATAGTGACCTCCAAATAGCCCAGAATGAAATTCTTCTAATATCTTCCCCTTTTTTGACTCTTTTACACACTTGAGAAGAACTTCGTCAATGTTCTTATGATACAATCCATTGGGCAACAATACATACTTGAGCGCTTGTAGCCTGAACCTTCGATGTTATGAGACATCAAGGCGAGTTGGACATCTCCTAGAAGTAAAATAGTCAATCAATTCTTCTGTCCAATATCGGTCGCTCATAGTATGATTTACATAAATTCTTTCTTCTAATTCCCCATCATGCATCGCATCCAATGTTTCAGCGACAACACTCTTGGCTAACTCCTGGCATAAAACTCGCCCATGAACTAGTTTTGTTGGTTGGATCTCCACATCATATTCTTAAATTTTTGTGACCCAACCTGCCCTTTTATCACTTAGTTCACCTTGGAGTATGAAGTTTCGAACATCAGGATGAACGATATAAACAATGGTCTTACTTTGAGAAATAAAATATTAAAACTTATTCAACGATTTCATTTGCATAGACCTGCTTCTCAATAAAGTTGTACTTCTGATGCGACACAATAACTTGGCTCAGGAAGACAATTGGCTTCTCTTCTCCATATTCCTATTTTTGTGTTAACACTGTAGCATAGCTTTCTTGCTCCCCAAATGCATATAGAATAAAGCCTTTCGAGTAGTCAAGATTAATTAAAACTGAAGCTTGAGAAATTATTTCTCTGACTTCCTGAAAAGCTTGTCTCCTGGCTTTCGTCCACTTAAATTTAGTATTCTTTTTCAAAAGCTCAGTCATGGGCTTCACAACCTAAGTGAAATCAACAATAAATTTGCAGATGAAATTCATTTAACTGAAGAAATATTGCAGGTCTTTCTTATTAGCAGGTAACGACAATTTCATGAGCACTTCAGCTCTTGCAGGATCAATCACTAACCCTTCCTATGAGATTACATGACCCAATAACTTCCCTTATTTTACAACAAAGATCGAATTCTTTGTATTAATAGAGATCCTGAATTCATGACACTTCTCGAACACCTACCTTAGATGAGCAACATGATCTTCTCTACGATGTGAAAACACAGTCATGTCATCAAGATATATCATAATAATTCTATTTAGTAACTCATCGAAGGTGATGTCCATGGCTCTCTGAAAGGTGGCATTGACATTTGAGAGCCCAAAGGGCATCCTCTGGTAGACAAAGGTGCCCCATTTGGTGGTGAACACTATTTTATATTGGTCCTCATCCTTCACCTAGATTTTATTATATCTAAAGAAACCATCTAATAGTGAGAATATTTGTGTGTCATCAACCGCATGAAGAATTTGATCAATCTGGAGCAGAGGATAATGATATTTAAGCGATGTCTCATTCAAGTTGCAAAAATCGACACACAACTGAATATCTCTGTTTTTCTTTCTCACTGGGACCAAGTTTGCCACCCATGTCGAATGCTTGATCGGATATATTATCTTTACTTCTAACATCTTCAGCAATTCTGCCTTCATAAGCACTTTGATTTTAGGATTGATAGGGCGTTGCTTCTATCGAAAAGGCTTTACCCCCGCCTACAGCTCTATGGTATGTTGGATCACATTCTTGTCATATCCCTTTAAATCCTGGAATCTCCATGCCACAATGTTGTAGGTCCGAATGTAAGTTCACAAAATAATCAATAGATTAATTAACATCTACTAAGGTTTAGTCTATGCTTAAATAATAGACTAAACAATAGTTTGTAGGATATAGCGCTAACTACCCTCTAAAAATAGAATAGGGAAGGAGTTGCATGATGCTAACCACTAACCTAGGTAGAGAGTTCTAACCATAACACTAACATAAATATATAATATAGGATATTTAGGTACTTACCTAGTTTAACCATGAGGAAAATATTTCATGGTAATTGCATAATTACATATAAAAGCAAATGTAATAACCCCACGTAGTGTAATGCAATACACTATCTTATTTTACCATGTGGTAACTAAAAACTACCTAACATAGGAAATGGGGAAAATATCCCAAGTAATGGAATATTATTCTAACATCCCCCCTTATTACATTATTTGGGTAATACATACATATCCCTCTATACAACAATATTTGGGTAAAGTATATAACTGCCCCAATACAGTGAAGAAGATGTTGATATGCTGGTTCTTTGCTCTATCACAATGCTTTGGCTGCTCCTAAGCAACAAGTGGGTCATTCATCACTTTGTCTTCATACCAACGAATGTCCTTATGGTAATCACATCATCCAACCGAATTGTATGGGTAACCAGCCGTTGCAATCGCTTGGTGTAGTAGAATAGATCACTTCATACAAGGTTCATTCATTTACAATATGAATTTACAAAAGATAAGGTAGCTAAGGTGTCGGTCGTTGCCGAAAATGCACCCTTATAAGTTCCCCCCTTCTCGTTGCAAAACATAGTGTAAGTAATTTCTGAAGGAAGTGTGACTAAGGTGTCGGTCGAAGCCGAAAATGCACCCTTATAAGCCATCTTCCCTTTTTACAAAAATTGTGAAGAAAAGAAATTGATATCCCCCTTCAATTGCAAAAAGTGTGCAATGCAAGAGTGTTTGTGAAGGATCTTACAAATATTGCCTCCTAGACAATTTTACATCACAAAAAATTGCTCCTTTTGTTACAAGTACTTCAAACACCTAGAATTTGCTATTTATGAAGCCTAAAAGAGGTACAAGCACCCCTTATTGCAAGGTCTTCAAACAAAATACTTATGCGATTTATGAAGCCTAAATTAAGAGAGAGAGAAAATGGTGCTTTTGCCCAAGGGACACATCTGTTTTCCCTTTACAAAACTGTTCTAGCAATTAGCACTCTGTGTGCTTTCTCTGAACCAGAATCAAAATTTGTATTAGACATCTCATTTGCAACATTGCCTTGGTTTATCTTTTGACCTTTCTCTTTGGGAGGCTTGTTCTTAAACCAACATCTCTTGGTTTGATGAGTGTCTTTGTCACAGATTTTACAATACTGCTTCTTCTTTGGAATCTCTTTGGTTTTGCCTTTTTCTTGATTAGAAGAAGAACCTTTTTGTTGATTCCACTTTTTCTTACCACCTTGTCTTTTTGAGAAAAGAGCATTGTTGGATGCCTCATCTCTTTGGAGTTGATTAGCTTCTTCTGTTTGAAGCATGTTTACCAACTCGACAAAAGTTACTGTCCTTCCATAAACTTGTAGTGAGGTGATCAACGTTCGGTAGGAGTCAGGAAGAGCTCTCAAAATGATTGAGGTCAAGACTTGGTCTTCCACTTTCTCTCCTAAGGATTGCAAGTTTGTTTTCAATTCTGTGACTCTATAGAGGAATAGCTCTATTATTTCTCCTGATTTCATATGTAGAGTATGAAGTTGTGTTTGAAGGTTAAGAATCTTTGATTGATTCTTTCCCTCAAAGATGGTATTTAAGGCATCCCATGCTGCCTTACCAATCGTAGCTTCACTGATATGAGGTTGGATATCATCAGTAATAGCAAGCAAGATCATTAAGGATAGTATTTTATCATTTTTATCAAAGTCTCTTTGATCTGCTCCAGGTGATTGAGGTCTAGTGACACTTCCATCCACTATTGACCACAAATCCTCTACAGTTAAGATAGCTTTCATCTTAGTCTTCCAAGCTGAATAATTTAAACCTTTGAGCAGTTGGCTCTCAGTGAGATACTTGTGTATCATGGCCATGGTTTAGGTTTCAAATTTGATAGGACTAAGATGGTTATATCTTGCACTATACCCTCAAAAGAGTATATGGAAGTTGTTTTCAATTTGCCTCTATAAGATATTTAATGGTACCTACCTTAACACCCTTACCAAGGGATGAAAATTTGGAGGATTTTTAAGCCAAACAAAATAGAGCAAATGAAACAGGGGTAGGTTTGTTTAAAACTTTTGATTTTGCCCTCTAGGATATTTAATGGCACCTGCTTTAACACCCTTGAAGAAGGATGAAAAATTTGAGGATATTAAGCCAAACAAAGAGAGTGAATCAAGATCAGTTGGATTTTTGACCTTTTGATGGGAAGTAAAAAAATGACTTGATTTAACCTATGCAAAGTTTAGCATGGTTTTTGAGTGAAGTTTGGGTTTTGTGAAATGCTTCTTTTAATGTTGTATTTGACATTTTAATTGCACACAAAAAACATGGGTGTTAGTGCAATAATCAAAACATGAGAGAAACCCAAATTTGTATCACTCTAGGTGTCCGATGCAACCGAAAATGCACCTAGTACAAGCAATTTTTAAGAGAAGGTGTCGAGTAAAATCGAGAATGCACATTTCTTACTCTGAAAGATCCCCCCTTTTTCGTTACAATTTTGCAAACTATAGAATTTTAAAAAATAAGTGAATTCTATCTGCCCTTAATGTTTACAAAATGTAGAATTTAGAGCACTCATTTCAAGACAAGTCGACACACGACCCGTGTTTGAAAGGCTTCCAGAACTAGTCGACACACGACTTAGTTTTTATGGACCCAAGGTTACAAGGTCTTCTCAATTTTGCAGAAAAAAATAGATGTGCAATTTTATGTATTATATCTCCTTGGAGAAAACAAATGCACTCTTTGAACTTTTGATTCTTACAAAAAATTTCAGGAACCTTGTTGTCTAATTTGCAAAAAAAATGTGCTCTTGCTATGTCTCATATCTCCATTTGGTGAGAAAATACTAGCACCTTTAAATTTCAAAGTTGCAAAAAAAAATATTTCTTTAATTTTAATTTGCAATATTTAAGAAAAGTTTAATAAATCATTTTAATGAATAATAAAAAACTAAAAATATATATATGTTTTAAATAAATCAACTTAAATATTAAAGAGAAATTGATTTATGAAATAAAACATTATTTTTTTTTAAGTTTAAATTATTAAAAAAAATAATACTAAAAAAACTTTAATGTTAATGCAAAAAAAAATTAATGTACCTTGGTGTCGAAGGCAAAAAATTGCCTTCTATACCCGACGGGAGTCAAACCCTGGAATCCTCACCTAGGGCCTTAGCTCAACCCGATCAACCGGTCGGGCTAAAGATCTCGATGGGTATTGAGGCACACGATGTGCCTCTTAAACTCTACGGACAATGAGAGTTTTTTTTTAAGTCAGACTTTTATCCCACATGCATCCTGCAGTGGGATGCAGAGTGGTTTTTAAGGCGGAGGCCTCCCCTTGTATGTCGATTGCCTTCGGGCAATCAACCAGAGTCGCTTGCCCTTTTGGACATCGCCACGTGGCGCCAGGGGTAGGCCAGTCAGTCAGGGTCATGTGTCGAGTCATTTTTAGTCAGTGTCGTGCATCGTCTAGTGGTTATCCACCACGTGTTCGATCTTGATCTAGTCTATGTCGATCGTCGTCCAGTGGATGTCTGCCACATGTCCGATCCTGGTCCAGTCTAGTCAGCACCTTGGGGTGCATGCCAGGGTCCAGTCCACGTGTCCCTCAGGATGCATGCAGGTTAGGCACAAAAAAGTGCCACATGTCAGTTAGGGATTAGAGGGCCACCTGTCCTTTTAGATCATGAGGTCTGGGTTTGTATTCGCAGGGAGGGGAGGATGCTCCTGCCCTCATTGCTCTCCCATGAATGGGCCACGTGGCCTACTTGGCCTATGAGGCTCTACGGGTCCTGGGTTGGTGCGAGAGCCGAGGATTGATGGCCTTGGTACGTCGACCATGTCCAGTCTAGGGGATCGTGGACCCTTGGCCTATGTGGCTTTGCGGGCCCTAGGCCAACGCGGGAGCTGAGGATTAATGGCCTTAGGATGTCAACCGTACGAGCCAGAGTAGGAGCGTTGCGACTGCTCCATGAGGGAGAGTCCACGTACAGTGTCGTGGCTGCTCCGTGAGGGACTCCCTGCGTCAAGTACCTTAGCTACTCCGTGGGAGTCCGCATCGATGGGAAACGATTGAAAGCTCGTATTCTCCTCCTTGATGAATGATACCAATGTAGGTCCGAAGGTAAGTTCACAAAATAATCAATAGATTAATTAACATCTGCTAAGGTTTAGTCTATGCTTAAATAATAGACTAAACAACAGTTTGTAGGATATAGCGCTAACTACCCTCTAACAATAGAATAGGGAGGGAGTTTCGTAATGCTAACCACTAACCTAGGTAGAGAGTTCTAACCATAACACTAACCTAAATATCTAACATAGGATATTTAGGTACTTACCTAGTTTAACCATGAGGAAAATATCTCATGGTAATTACATAATTACATAGAAAAGTAAATGTAATAACCCCACGTAGTGTAATGCAATACACTACCTTATTTTACCATGTGGTAACTAAAAACTACCTAATGTAGGAAATGGGAAAATATCCCAAGTAATGGAATATTATTCTAACAAATGTCGGGGTATTCGTAACATAAATTTTTAATGCCTTCAAATTCATCCGGCACACAATCAGTTTTGATCTTGATAATATTTTTTGATTCCACTTGTAATTCTTTGTACTCCTTAGCGTCAATCTTAATTTTGTGCTTGCCAACTCTATCTTTTTGATAAAATAAAATCTCCAGTGAAATCAAACCTCTAGGGATATGGTTATTCTTTAATTGAATCATTTATTCTTTCTCTTCCTTAGCAAGCACTCTGTCATCTGCGCTAGCAGCTTCTCTGAGCAGGAAATTGACTATTTGTTCATCATTGTCGAATACTTGCTAGTAAATATTTTTATCTGGGACTGAAGGTTTATAGATCACCTGTACATTCTTGGGCTTTCAGACCAATTGATATGTAGGAGAATAATTTACGTCGAGAGAGGCTAAAATATTCGCATGTTTATTTTGCTCTCGAGAAATCGCGTGAATGTTCAAAGCTATGAAATCTTCAAAAAAATCCCAAACTCTGTTGTGATAGGCTTTCAAGTAATGTTGCTTCAACACACACCTATTAGTGGTCTGGTTGACAATAATCTTAGAGTCACCAAAAATTTGCAGTTGCTTAATGCCAAACTTTTTAGCCTTTTTCAATCCAATGCATAATACTTCATACTCAGCTGCGTTATTTGTACAACTCCAAGTTAACCTATAAGAATAATTTATTTGTATACCTTTGGGAGAGATCAATACAACACCAACTCCTATGCCATTCTTACATCTAGTGCCATCAAAATACAACTTTCATAGCTAATTCGTGTGGGAATCCTAAGAATCGAGGACTACTTGCTCAATTTGCTTAGGCTTGGTTATTGAATAACAACCAATATTTGTCCCGATCATTGCATCAAAATCAGTGAGTAAAAAATCATCTTCCAAGAGAAGCTCACCCAATTATTCTCCCACCAAATCAACTTCTTCTAGCTCCCCAGTCATCATGTTTACTGCGCTTGGAGATTTTTCTTCTTATTCTAGCTTCTCAATGTGAAAAGGTGAAGGCTTTTCATTATGGATACTAATCCTTTTCCCTTTGAATGGTATATCCAAATGTGAATAGTCTAAATAAAGGTATCCTACCAGCTTAGCTGTGAACTCCCTTGAGAGGCACATGCTAAAATACCATTCCAAGTCAACTACTACCACTTACTAGATGACTGTAATTTGTGGTATGGTGTGGAGGACAATAGGGATATCTTTGATCACTTCCACTATCTTGACCGAGGTCCCATCCATATGTAACATCCTTGGGCTACTTCTTGTATATTCTATCCCCATAACTTTACATACTGCCTTTGGCATGATAGTAGTTGCAGCTCCATAATCGATCATACAGTTGTATACAATACAATCTTCCATTCTCAATGACAAATAAAATGAGGGTGACCTATTTTTTCCTATCGTAAAAGTGGGTAGCGCTTGCACTAGGACTGCTTGAGAGGAAACTTTCTTATGATCTTTGGAAGTCTTCAAGGACTCTTGCAACAAATCAATTTGTCCTGGCAACTATAGCGCATCATACAAGCTAACTTTAGCTAGAATCCTCTTCATTTTCTCTACAATGTTATAACTTGGGATAGCCGAAACCTTCTCTTCTAGAGCTTGTTCATATTTATCCTGGTACTGTTGAATAGCTTCTACTCTTTGTCTTTTCATCAAGGACAGGTACTTAAGTCACTCCCGAGCATGTTCTTTTATTTTGCTCTATGTTTGAGTAGCTGCTACAGGTTACGAAGCTGATACCTTAGTTTACACTTTCTCTTGAGCTTGCTTAGGTAATAAGTCTCTTAACTTAACGGAATCCTGCTCCTTATTCCTCGCACTTGGTGCTTTTTTTGGAGGTGGCCGTTTTTCATCTTGTACCTTTGGTTCTGCAGGCACCTTCAAGGGTCCGAGCTCAGCCGAGTCCATATTTATTGGCTTTTTCAGACCTTGTGAGGACTAAAACTTGCTCCAAAGATGGCCTTATAAAATTGTGTTCGACTTTTGTAATCATATTAACTTGTCTGCTCGCCAAACTCTTTGCCAATGTCTGCATATAATTCATATGCACCATGTAAGTTTCTTCTCCATGAGGATCGTTGCATGTCAAACACCAATATGCCTTTTTCGTTGTGCTAGTCTCTTCATTTGCTGGCACTGTTGTGCTCTTCTTAGGGTCTCTGCTGGTAGAAGCTTGTTCCCGATTAATTGGTGGAGTTTGAAATCTCCTTTATCGAAACTCAGCCTTCGCTTGCTTCTTCCTTACTGTAGTAAGCTCATTGGATATTGTTCTTAAGGTTGCATTGTTAGACTTTACTTCTTGCAAAAATATCATAAGAGGATTTGGATTAGAATATGTGGTTGGAACTGGCAAAGGTAAGGACACTTTTGATGCAGGTAGCGATAACAAGTTTGGAGGTACTGGAAATGCTAAGAAAGGAACAAGGGTCGGTATTTGGGGAACTGATTGAGTCGATAACTGAGAAAATCCTGAGGTCAGACATTGCGGGATAGGGATCAGAGCAACATGTGGTGGGATATAACTCCATGAAGGAACTGGGTACGTAGAAGGCATGGGTTGCAAAAATGCACTAGAATACAAATACTGTGGGAGATTAGGGACAATGGGCATAGTCATATTTGGAGGAATCCCACAATTAAATCAGATTTGGCTTTCTGAGCTTGAGTATACAAGTATGGAAATGTAATCACATTGGCCTGTCGAATGACCATACAAATTTTAGTGTTAAATACCCTAAGATAGTAGAACATAACTTGTTCATGTGTGGGCCATAAATCATCAAGGAATCTTTGCTAGCTACATGTGAAACGAACATTGAAGTCCACGATATCCTCTTGCGGATGCCTCTGAATCATTGTGAACTGGTCCAACAAAGAATATGGATTGACTTGTTCATGAAAATTCTTAATTAGCAATTCTACCAACTGATCCCACATGGTAATAGTTCCTGGTTGTAGAGACCAATACCGATACAACAATTTCCCTCTCAACGAAAATACCAACAATTTTATCATTACATCTTCGTCTGTTATGTCATGTATGGTCACCAAAGAAACCACATATTGGATGTGATCATATGCAGTTTTACCAATACCATCATAGGTCGACAAGATCTTCAAAGCAGCTTAGGGCACTAGATTTTGTGCTTGTAAGTTCAGGGCTTTTGACCTATTTCATGTAGGGAACTGCCTTGGTTGTTGTTGTTGATGTGGTGGAGGATTTTTAACCATATGGACTGGTATATGAGGTGCAGGTTGAGGAACACTAGTAGTTATGTGAGGCGGAGGTTGAGAGAAGCTTGTGGTGGTACTCACTGGGCTTACAGGAGCGAAGAATACACCAGCTAATCTTGAGTATGTAACAGATGGTATATGAGATATATGGGGTAATGAGGATGTACATCGAAAAGCAACTAATTAGGGATGTTCCCCCAAAATTTGAATATCAAGTTTGTAGAACTCAATATGATGATCTGGGTGTTTGGCCTTCGATCTTGTATTCATGAGACACAACTTTCACTGCCCTCATGCTTAGATATTTTTTGGTGTAATCGAGTCACCAGATGTTCTAATATTACAGCACAAAGGCGAACATCAAAACTTAAAATTGCTAGAAGTGGAATATTTGAGGTCCCACTGGGCGTGCCAAAAACTATTGGTAAAATATCTATCTAATCAATAAACACTGCGTTTATGCACCCTAGATATAGACAATATTGAAATTCCAGAGGAAAGAAATGCCCCCCGTGCCAATATCTAGAGAGGGTTGGTTCCCTTACTAATCCTACATTGGTTGAAGACTAGGGATGTAGGAAAGAAATTGGAAATAACAAAAAGAAAGGGAAATATGGCCACAGGTCGAAATGTAGAATTTAGGATAGACTAACATCAAGGTAATTCACCCAAGCATGAAATAGCATTTAACAAAGGAAAAAGCAACAAAATTTACTTATAAAATTGTAGTAATAATCTTCATAATAACACTCCAGCATTCACTCCCTCATTAGCAATATCTAAATCCAAATGTAGAATAAACCTAACAACAAACAAGAAACATGAATGTAAAATATAAGTGTGCAGTACAAAAGGAAATTACACACAAGATCATTTGCAAATTCATAATCCTGATGCCTTGTATTAATGTAGAGAACTTGGAGAGTATTCTCGCAAAGTGTCCAACCTCCTTTACAATAGAAGTTTGATTAGTATTTATAGAGGATTTCACCTCTTTTATTAAATGTGAAAGAGAACAAAATGATCATAGATCAGAAAAAAAAAATGAGGAAATTCCTCCTTGGAATCATTGAAAATCTCTTCCTTAGAGACAACGATCCATCCTTCAGGGGAATATTTCTGGGAAATCAGTAATCTAGGCATCGGTGCACAAATAATTTAAAAATATTGAATGCCTTGAAAACCTCTTTGCACTTTGTAAATCATGAAAATTCTCCTACTTTTTTCATTCAACATCTCCTATGCTCAAGATCCATGATTTGAGTTACTCACGGCCACCATAATTTAATGCTTCAAATCTGGCACTTTGAAATTCTGATTATAATCAATTTCACCCAAAATTGTATTTGCCCTTAGATAAAAATTAGCTTCGACTGATCGTTCTCTACTTAGCACATTCGCACGATAGTCATGTGAGTACGCGTTCACCCATGGGAGGGGCGAACGGGACGTTCGCTCCTCTACCAGGGTAAATGTGAATGTGTGGTGTTTTCAAAGTACATTCACCCACGGGAGGGACTAATGGGATGTTTGCCCCTCATATGGGGTGAACGCACTCCATTGCATTTTTGAGATGAACGCGATTGTGTTCCATCATTTGAGGCATGTTCGCCTATTGGAGGGGTGAATGAGATTGCATTGTGCCGCATCTTTTCCCTGAGTTCCTTTGTTGTTTATCCCAACATGAGGCCCACGGGGCATTCACCCCATCTTCAGGGTGAACGCACTAACAATTCTTAAAAATCACTTGGCATTTCATTATCTTTTATTTTTTTCTTACAAGCTTAAGCACGCCTTCATTATTTATGTATTCATAATAGGGCGAACTTTGAATCCCACATAAAACTTACACACAAAAATATATGAAAAACGAATACATAAGTGAACAATTCAGAAATATTTGAAATTATTTCCAAAAATAAAATTTGCCATTTACAATTCGAAACTTCATCAAAATATTTGCATCAAAATATTCCAGCAAAAACTCCTAATGTGGCAAGGTGCCAAAATTTCCAACAGGAATCCAAGCAGTATTGAGGGAGATACGACCATGTAAAGTCAACCATCTCAAATAAGGGTAGTGATAATTTTTCAAGTCATGAGATAATAAAATTGCAGATATCTGTAAGTCCGGGTTCAAATGATGGGAGGAGCAATGAAGGGCTAAGAAATTAATGAGGCAAGACATTTTGTTTGGGCATAGAATTTTATCAGCTAAGTTTCATTTATCCCTTCATTTTTTTGAAGTTTTACATGCAGATTATTGTAGGTTTATTTTATAATAATTTAATCACTATAGGATATACTAGTAAATTTTAGTAGATATGAAGTTATAGTATCCTTTTCATGGATCAATTTAAAGCTAAATTCTTATAATCATCCATGTAGTAGATGTTAGGAAGGACCTCACAAAGCAATGATCCTCATTGCTCAAAGACAAGATAAACATTGGTAAATGTAATGAGTCTTGGTCAAGGGCTTCGACTCTAAGAAAATGGATTTATGGGAGATGGAAAACTCTAGGATTGAGTCTATCCTTTCTTCCCAAATGTTTGTTGCTAGCCATTTTTTGTTCCAAGAAGGAAAGAGATAGAATCCTAAAAGGGAGTTCTTGGTTTATGAGAATATCAAGACTCTTCCTTGCATGTTAGTTTAAAGGCTTTGTACCTAAAAATATAAATCTACCCCTAGTACCAATCTAGGTCAAGATGTATGGGTTACCCATTGAATTCTAGGAAATGGATACCTTCAAGGTAATAGGCAACACTCCTGGAGAATCCCTTGAGATTTCAAAAACTATAAAAGATAGAGTATTAGCTATGTATGATTGGATATTGGTAATGATTGATATTAGTAAATATTTACCAAAATTATTCTTTAGTATGGGAGTAAGTTGTAGATCCAAACCATAGATTATAAAACAAATTATCTTTTAGATGTAGAAGATGTCATGAGGTGGGGCATATTGAGAGATCATACCCTAAGAAGAGTCCAACAAAATATATGTAGAAAACTACAAGAGAAACTATCTACTTTTGAGTATTATTTTGAGGCTTTAGCCTATGAATAAAAAGGAGATCAGAGCTTAAAGGACATGGTACAACAATATCAGAATATCAACAAGGAACTATCTAATTAGTCTGAACTCGATTTAGAGATGAACATTCCTATTGAACCTAAGGAATGTGCCTTGTCATATTTTTAAGACTTTTTAAGTACCATGCACCATTGATGAGAAGGAAAGTGATAGCAAAAACATAGTGCTAGATGTTAATACCTCTAGCATTAACAAGAAAATGCCAAAAAATGAGCAAGATAAGTCAAAATATTTCGTAGTAGATCCAAGAGAGGATACATTTAATAAAATAAAAGTTGTGAAAGAATATTAAGGAATAGAATAATAAGACCTACCCTTGATACTTGCAAGTCAAAAAGAGGAAAACATTTAAATTATCAAGCGAGAGCAAGGGAAGCAAGAACAAACATAGAGAAAGGAACATAATCTAAGTTGGTTGAATTTCTCTTTACCAAACAACAAAATGATATTGGTATTTCACAAAAGGGGCCTAAAGCCCCTAATGAGATATGATTATCATCTCATGGAATATAAGGGGTGCTAATGCCCCCTCAAAGCAAAGGTGTGTCAGGTAACTCTATTTAAGTAATAAGCCTTATATTCCTTGTATTCAAAAAATTAAAATGACAAAGGAAGAAGTTTATAAAAATATGAAAGTAGTATAGGCAATATGTGAATGGTATATTACGAATTTGGAAGGAGCGACAAGGGTAACATGCTGGAATCTAGTTAGAATATCCTATGAAATCATTCATAAAACTAGGCATTAAATAGCCTCATTAGTCATATGCTACTTTGTAGATATTCATTTCATCCTTATCAATGTCTATGGACCTACAAATCATTCAGGCAAATTAGAAGTAGGGAGTGGGATTGAAGCCATAACCCAATTTGATAAAAGAATTAAGAAAGTAACCGAAAGTACGAGATTTTTTTGCTTTCATTCAAAACAATAATCTATGGGAGGTTGAGTTTGAAGAGGATTATTATACATAGACTAACAACGAAATAGGCTAGAACCTAATAGCAAAAAAATACACAGATGCATAATCTCAAGTCATTGGCTAGATGAAGGCACTTGTGTTAAAATTAATGCCTTGACTATTGGCTTTTTAGTCGGATTATCATAGGTCCAAAATATCCTAGATTTTGAGTAGTCCCATATACTAGAGCAAGTTAATATAAATGACCAAAATCAATGTATAACATTTATGAAAATAAAAATAATAAGATATAAATGGCCAATATCATTCATGAAATAACATGAAAAAACTTACAATAAAATTGCTCAAATTGTATACAAGCCTTACCCAATATTCATTTAATTTTCCCGATACATTACATGCAGTTTTGTCTCCATAATGTAGCCTTACAAATATGACTATTAATACTTGACTATTGCTCTCCTCACATATCCAAGAGATGCATTTTTCCTATTCCATGTATAAGATAAATCCTCATGTCTTTTGGCTTCTCATATTGCCACTTGTACACATAACTCGACTCTCTATTTACTCTTGCACACTTTATTCTATGATACTTGCACACTACCACTTGCACACTTGTACACTTTACTATCTGACACATTGCACACTCCACTATTACATAACACTTATGCACATTCTCACTCTTCAGACTTACACATGTAATTACATGACACTTGTGCACATCCTACACATGAACACATACATAAAGGGAAAATATAAATCACACTTCTAAACTATAGACTCACACCCTAATGTATTACATATTTACATTTGTACCATAATGGTCACATGGGGTACATTAGCATATTCTAAATAATGTAATATTATCCAACATTGACAAGGATTCGTTTAAATCATTGGCCAATAAGAGTTAAGATGGTGGTAAGTGAATTAAAAAAAGATCATATTTTAAATGAGTAGATGTGAAAATATTGTCCTCAATTTGTTGATATGATAGCATAGACATGGAATTCTTCAAGAAATTATGGGTTGTATACAGTTCCAAAACAAATTAAATCAATAAGATCTAGACTAAAATAATGGAACAAGAATACTTTTAGAAATATTTTTAAGAAGAAAGAACTAAAAGAGAAACTTTCAAAATTCCAAAAAAGTGAGCATAATAATCCAAGCTCAAAGGAAATGGAGTACTTAGTGAATATCAAAATATTTTGAGTAAGGAAGAGAAATTTTGGAGAATAAAATTGAGATAAACTTGGTTAAAAGGAGATTAAAAACATAGTTTTTCATAGGATGACAATAGTATAGATATTAGCATCTATAATTAGTAGAATTAAATCAATAGAAGGGGTTTGGATTGAATATTAGAGCAAAAAAAAAAAGGAGGTAAGGCATTTTTAGCAAAATATTCTAGGATCAAAAGAGATTAAAGTTCTCAAAGATAAGCTACTATAAGAAGTACATTCGATTATAACAGATGAATATAGTAGCAAATTGATGGAGCCTGTTACTTTGGCTAAAGTTCATTAAACTCTTTTCTCTTTTGATAAGGATAAATCCTAAGGTTTGGATGGACTCTCTATAGCATTCTATCAGCGTAACAAGGAAATATTTAAGGATTATTTATTAGTGGAAGAATAATAGTCTAGGGTAAAAAAATACATACCTTATAAAATAAATGCAACATTATGTTACCTTTATTCCAAAAAATATGGATGCACTATTGTTTGATTCATTCAAGCACATAAGGTTACGTAATATGGAATATAAAATAATCTTCAAGATGATGGAAAATTTGTTAATAACACTATTAGACAATTATTTTAGAAGAGCAAGGAGGATTTGTGAAAGGGAGATAGATTCTAAAGGAGATCATAGTAGCTCATGAAGTAATGCATTCAATGGATTCTAGAAAAGAGAGCAACGATATTTAAACTTGATATGAATAAAGCATATGATAGTGTTAAATGATATTTTTTTTGTGGTATTTGAAAAGTTTGGATTTGGAAAGAAATGGATCATATGGATTGAAGCTTATGTATCTATAGTATCATATTTAGTGTTAGTCAATTGGCTAGTAAGAAAATAATTTAAAGCCAGGAGAGGTCTTAGATGGGGAGATCCTTTGTCACCATATTTGTTCATTATTATGGTAAAGGTATTGAAAAGAAAATTGAAAAATATACAAAGATGGGCTAATATGCAAACTTAAGTCTAGTAATAACATCAACAACATCACCCATCAATAATTTGTAGATGATACAACTCTATTTGGGAGGTCAAGGAAAAATGAGGCCAGAGTTTTGAATAACTTATTAAAGAAATATGAAAGATCACCTAGGTAGAAAGTTAATAGGACAAAATTCAAAATTTACTTCCTAAATACTTCAACTAAAATCAGAGCAAGGATATGCAGGTTACTTCAAATGGAGGAAGTAAATTTACTAGCAATATATAGAGGGATGCTCTTATTTGAGGGGAGAATGGGGATAGAATTATGGAATCCAGTTATAAGTAAAGTTCATATTAAACTACCAGTATGGAAAGGTAGATGATTATTATTAGCATGAAGATTGTAGCTAATCAAATCAGTCTTATAGGCCATTACAACATATTATATGTCCATGTATATTATGCCAAAATAGTAGAAAAAGTTTAATCTATATTGTACAATCATTTTTTGCTCAGGATTACATGATAAAAGGAAATTGCCTTTGGTGAAATAGAAGGTGTATGATGTTAAAACTAGGGGAGATATCAATTTAAGAGTTCTTATGGATGCAATATTAGATGTAAGGGAAAAATAGTTCAAATATTATACAAAGAGAGTTAAAGATAATGCGCAACAAGTCTTCAAGTATGTTAAGCCTAATGAGCCAAGCGTAATCTTTACTACATTTCCACTACTAGATGGTTTTGTACTATGGAATAATTTAAAAATAATCAATTGATCTAGGAATTAAAGGTCTAATATGAGTGGTGGGAACTAGAGAAAAAAATATATTTGTATGGATACTTGGTGTGATAAAAGACCACTCAATCTAGATCCAATTTTGAAACCATGGATGAGAATACTTCAAAACAAGTATGGTGATAGGGTTTTAAACATTATGTACAAGTATTAGAAAAGAAGATACCAATAGAAAGAATTTTTTTTACAAGTATATTGAAAATTATTGGAGGAGGTAGTTAAAGAGAAAGATAACAACAATGATTATTCTAAGGAGAACCTAGGATAAGTTGATTTGGGAGTTGAATAACTCAGGAGAGTACATAGCAAGAAGCAAATATAATTTAAAGCACCAAAAAAATAAGAATACCACAATAATATGGATAGGCATTTGGGATAGCCTGAGCATTCCAAGGGTTCAAATGTTTGTATGGTTAGTAAGTCACAGGAAAATTTAATCTTGGGATAACTTAAAAAAAGGGTTTTTTACGGTCCCTCACAATGTATTTTATGTAATAAGGAGGAGGATAATATAGACCATCTCTTGGTACATTACTAAATAGTCTAGGAACTATGGCAATGAATTCTTAATATGTTTGGTAAATGTATGGTGATGATAAACGACATAATTTAAGAATGGTACAATATGGGATGCATTAAAAGATACAATTTGGATTGTATGACTAGAAAGGAATAGAAAAATATTTAAAGGAAAGAAAAGCAATTTTGAGGTATGAAAAGAAAGATTCATTTAGCCATAGAGGAGTTTAAACCAATCCTATCAACTCACCCAATCCCTAATATTTAAGTAGAGAGCCTTAATAGATGGATTCAAGTCATGAAATGGAATTATGATGGTGGGTATTGGAGAAACAAAAAAAGAAGGAAAAAATATAAATTGGAAACCAATGGAAGCAAAGTTGGTCAAATTAAAATTTTATGGATCTTCTAAAGGAAATTTGGGGCCAGTAGGAGGAGGAATAATTAGAAATAATAGGGGTGAGATTTTTTCACATTATGCTTCTGATAGTAGATTTAATACAAATAATGATTTTGAAACTTGTGCAACTTTGGAAAGATTAAATGTATGCAAACAGGTGAAATGGAATAGAGTATGGATGTAATGCAATTCACTAATAGTAATAAATACAATTTTAAGGAAAACAAAGGCTCCATGAAATATACAAAATATCATTGTGGAAATACAAGACCTTGCTACAGAGTCTAAAGAAATTAGGTCTACACATATGTTAAGTAAAAGGAACAAATGTGAAAATAAGTTAGCCAGTAGAGGGGTTTTAATAGAGGATTATAAAGGTAAATTATCTTTTCCATGGTTAGAGGAAGTTGTAAGTTTAGCTAAAGTTGACAAGAAATTTTTGAAAGGAACAAATTCAAAATATTGTTCCAGATGATTACAAAATATTTCAAAGGATCCATTTATGGATCAATGCATTGGGGGAAACTATCAGTCTAGATTTGGTAAAGTGGACTATGATTTAGTGAAGCGAGTGGAAGTTTTTTATGTCAAAGCATAAGATGAGATCAAATGGACTTCATGGCTAAATGGATTATTTGAGTTGTTGGTTGTTGATTGGATTATGGAAAAGAGTATGGATTGGAACTTTCAACTTTTTTAGACTACTAAACTATTTATTAAAATAATACCATTATGATTTGTTAAAATTTCATTATAATATGAATTGGATCGAAAAGAAACTATTAGTCTAGCATTGGTAAAGTAGACTATGATAATGCAAGAGCTGGTAAAGTGGACTATGATAACACAAAGTTTTGTAAATATTACTAAGATGCGGTGCATAAATAGTAGGGGTGGAGTTTTGGTATTGTGAAGGCAACTACAAGAAAATGTCAAGAAGAAGGATGCTACATTTATATTTGTATTTACAAAAAAAACTGAAGAATATCTAGAAAATGAAAATCAAGAATTCATTTTTTTATGAAAAAAGATGGAGGTATCTAGCTATAGTAACTCAATTGAGATGATAATTGAATATGTTTGTATTCTCAGTCTCTAAAGGAGAGAGTTATGATTTGTCAAGGGTGGAGGACCTGAGTACAACCCTTTTTCTCAAGTAAAAAAAAAACAATTGTTCAATGGCCTTCTCATAGAATGATAATATTGATTTAAGCTCCACGGCCTTATTGGAAGAGAATGACCCAAAATAAAAGTATGATCAAGAAATTGGATATGATATTTGAAGGGACCTATTTTTGTATCCTGAATATCTTTGATTTTTCCTTCCATTTTTGCCTTTGATAAAACTCTCCCTAATGCCTCTACAAGAATAATGAATATATAAGAGGAAAGTGGATCACCTTAGCAGAGTCCACAAGATGACTTAAAGTAATTAGTATGAGAACCATTGATCAAAACAAAATATTTTGAAGTATAACAATAATTAATCCATTCACACCAATCATAATCAAAACTAGACTTTTTGAGAATATTTTGTAAAAAACTCTAGGAAACCCTATCATATGCTTTGTCCATATCTAATTTCATAAGCATACCTTGTTTTTTATGGAATGAAAAAATATATGCCTCCTATGTAATGATTACACCATCAAGAATTTGTTTACCATGAACAACACCATCTTGTTCAATGAGATACTGAATGCTTTTTAGCTTGTTTTCCATAATTTGTAAAATGATCTTATAAATCATATTACAAAGGCTTATTGAACAAAAAATATCAAAATATATTATCTCGTATTTCTTGGGAACCATTATAATAAAAGTGGCATTGATATCACTTATTGTAGTTTTCCTTTTTCGGGCCACTTCAACTACAACCAACATATCACTCTTTAATAAAAATCAAATCTTTTGAAAGAAAATTGCAGGAAATCTATTGGGGCTAGGTGCCTTGCTAGGATGAAAAGAGAAAAGTTCATATAGCTACTCCATAGATATCTTCTTTATCAAGATTTCATTTTATCCCTATGTGATAATTGATGGAATATTTTGCAAAAGCTTACCTTGTGCCACCTTATCTTACACAATATTTGATCAAATACTTTTAAAATAATTAATTATCTTTTTCTTTATATCTTCTTCTTCCTTAATATTTCTTTCATCTGGAGTTAAAATATTTTTGATGTAGTAAAAAGAAAACTTTATATTTTATATAGCATGATTTTTTTTTGTATTTCTATCTCCTTCCTAAAGCTATTTCTCCCTAGATTTTTAGAACCAATATGACTCATTTTTCAATGCGTTATAATAATAAAAAAGTAATTTTTTTTAGCATGAGAATCCTAGTCCATTCCATTGGTTTTTATTATCTCTTGTAAAATTTTTAGCTTGGATTCAATTTCCTTATTTTCTTTAAATATGTTACCAAAAGATTTGGTATTCCAAATCTTCATTTGCTCATGTAGATATTTTATCGTTTAGAATAACTTGTACATACATGGTACTTCAAAATTTGTTTTATCCATCCATAACATAACCATTTAGAAGAAATTAAGATCTTGGAGCCACATAGATTGGAAGCAAAATGGCTTTGGATGGTGATTATTGGGTAAATCACAAGTCAAAAGAAGGGGTTTTTGATACGATCTTGCTCACAATAAAATATCTTAAAATATTGTATGGTTTTTTTGCAACCATGTATTGGATAACAAGAATATATACAATCTTTCTACCATATGAGTTTACCCAATGCATACATTATCCTATGTATATTGAAAACTTGAATGAATAGCATTCCAAAGGCCATTTAAATTGATAAATAAAGCAAAATCTTGCATTGATTTAGACCATCCCAAAGTACCGCCCTTCTTTTCCAAAGGAGATAAAATTGTGTTGAAGTCATGTTGAGTGGTAATTTTACCCAATTGCAAAACCACACTCACAATTAGGATTTTGATTAGAAAATCCTCTCTTGCAAAGAAATTGAAATTTCTCCAAGGTTCCTTTTACTTAATGTGTGCATGTATGTTTGTGAAAATGTGTCAAATAAGTGCTAGGAATACCTTAGTGATTTACAAATAACTGTTAACAAGGGGTATGTGTTGGTTTATTTTATTATGCTAAGCTATGATTGTTCATGAAACTTAAAAGAAAAGCAAATGTGATTGGCCCTCATATGACCACAATGTAAATGTCTTAGTTCATTTTATCTTGAAGTGTTTTAGGTAGATTTTATCTTCTTTTGGTTAAGCGGATTTTAAACGAATTTTATCTTCTTTAAATCCTGCTTTGAGCTTGAAACAAAAGCTTAAAATCTATCTCCAAATGTGAATCTTGAATGATGAGTGGATTTATTTTAGCTTGCTAGAAGCATGAAATAAAATAATGAAATGACTAGCTTAAAATATAGAAGCCTTTGAAATGCTGCATAAATGACCCCTTTTAATGAAACTGAAATTTTCGTAAAGGGAAATTAATTTATTGCTTTAAAAACAATAACATCGGAAATGCCCTATAAATTATCCTCCCTTTAATGAAATTGTGATTTTCATAAAGGGAAGTTAATTTTTTGCTTGAAAAACGAAATGCAATGCTTAAAGTCTGATTTACCTTTAAAATGTGAAATTATATCCATTTTCAAAATTACATAATTCCTTATAAAACAATAATTTTGAATGATTTTTATAATTTTGAAATGACTTCAAAATGAAATCAAAATTGCATAATATGAAACATTAAAGCTTATTATAGAGACCCATGCATCTATTTTGGGGATTTTAATTTTTTTTTTTTTATTTATTTGATTGAGGTTAAAAAAATGCAAAAGGGAAGGGTCAAAAAAATAAAAATAATTTTTTTGGAATATGGACCAGAATATGGAAAACGATCAAAGAGAAACTACAAAACCCTAATATGGCCTACGCTGTAGAAATACAAAACACAACCAAGTTAGACTTGCATCCACACAATCTAAGATTCGGTTATGCCTATAGTCTAAGAAAAAAAGGTAAATATGCATTAAAGTTATCTAAATGATACAACTGACTTCACGCATAAGACACCATTAAAAACAACTCTAACACATAAAGAAAGATAGACAATAAATGATACCATTAAAGGTAAATATGCATAAAGGTACTTAGTCTAAGAAAAAAAGGTAAATATGCATTAAAGTTATCTAAATGATACAACTGACTTAACGCATAAAACACCATTAAAAACAATTCTAACACATAAAGAAAGATAAAGAAAGATAGACAATAAATCTTTTTGTATTCAAAAATCGATTTCCCTGCATACAAAAATAAGACCAAAATCTTGGCCCTAGTCCAAAAAGCCTTTCAATCTTCTTCCACCTTGTTTCTATTCCAAAACTTCCAGCCCGTGGCTTTTAAAAAAATCCAACCCCTATTCTGCTATTCCAATGGGTATTTAATATTTTCAATCTGACTTTTCATTTTCTTTTCTGGTTTCACTTTATTTCCCCCTTCTTTGATTTTTGTAAAGCTTTTCATAACGTCTTACGGGTAGGTGCGAGAATAAGTTTATTATAAGCCCCTTCCACGCCATTCTCTTTCCCCTTTTGGCTTTATTTCTCACGCCTTGCGTAGATGTTCCTATATGATTTTTATATAAATGTATATTTTCCTATTTTTTGTTTATTCAGTTTGGTAATACCAAATGTTGCTATTTTGTCCTTTCGAAACACATAATAACACCTTTGTCGAGATGTCGTCCACATTTCCCACCATTCTGCGTGTGAATATCTTTGTTTCTATGCCCTGGCCACTTGGCCTTTACTAATAGGCTTCCACCTGTATCGTGTCCTTAGGTCTCTCGTCGCTGACCTCGCTTGCAACGTTTATTTTGCAATTTCTCACCCCTATTAACATCCAGTTTTGGCATGTGGGGGTTGGCCCTCTTGTTTTCTTACCGGTTAATGTAATGATACAAGTCTAATGACATATTTCATGATTGGAATTTCGTTCCTGTTAATACCTATCTATCTATCTACCTCAATATCATTGTAGGTCACTCACTATGATTCACACTTACCATAGTACGTATCACATTAGAATCAACATACAAGTCTAATGACATATTTCATGATTGGAATTTAGTTCCTGTTAATACCTATCTATCTATCTACCTCAATATCATTGCAGGTCACTCACTATGATTCACACTTACCATAGAACATATCACATTAGAATCAACATTCGTCTTATGCCTTCTTGTAATCGAAATCCTAACCACCACCTTGTACATTTATCACACATTATTTATTTAGCCATTCATAACCAGCACACTTTTTTATTGGTTTTAAGTAATCCTCTTCGCAACTTATAATGGATTTGCCCATGTCTATTTTAGTCATGGGCTTATTGCTGCTTTCGTATTCTCCAATTTCAAGGTTACTATCTATATAAGATTGGCTGGGTTCTCAAGACCCAACTCATACCACATTAATATTAGTCAAGGGGATCATGTTTGTACCGAGTTCCAGGATTACAACACTATTACCTACGGTGGCTACTTATGCACGGCAAACTCATTCTCTACGGCTGACTTCGAAATATTCTAAATACCTTACACTCAATAATCATACGATCTGAGATCGTTCGTTACTCATAGATCCCTGCTATCCATTCTCAATATTTGTCGCTCACCTTGTCACGTCATCTCTATCATCCGTCATCAGTTCAATCATCGTACTCTACGCAGATAATACGTTGTGAAACTCTTTTTCTACTGCTGTATTCATCTCCATCTGTTTGAGCCCATGATCTTCAATGCATCTGTCCATCCAAGCATCCACGCTATCCACTGTTGGTATAATTGAAATTCGTGTCTTCGGCACTTAGTTCGTTGTGTATTCTGCGTGCACCATTCACATCGTTCCTCTGAGTGACGTGTTGTCCTGGGCTAAATATCGCTACGATGTTATCATTCTTCATGGATTTGCACCAACCTTGACGATGCTCGCTATCACTCCTGCATTGGTTCCTCGTCGATGTTAAGAACGTCCTTCAACATTCGACGTTGCGTACTTCCTCTAAACGTAAAACCCGACTATCTCCTGCTTCCTTGGCTACCGATAAACACTGCTTGGAGACCTCCCGTTGCTATCAGGTCATTGGTCCGTAATTGCTGTCTACCCCCCCACATCAATATCAACCTGCTCAGAATATTTGTTGTCGTCATCGGGTCCCTATCTCTGTTCCTGCTAGTCAATTCACATCGTCCGATCATCGTCCTCTGCCGGATTGCACGTCGAAATCATCACCTGCATTGTGAACAAAAAAAATCAAGTAAATATTATATGCAACTGCCTTATTATGCATTATAAATTGAAACCACTTTACTATATATGCATATACTATGAAGCGTGAAAGTAAAATATGGTATAAAGTAAAAGTTTTTTTTTCATATATATATTTTATTAATTTTTTATGTTTTATTTTAAAACAAACATTCTATATATATACTTTTTTATTTTTTATCATTTAAATTTGAAATAATTAATTTTAATGCTTGCATTAACTTAATTCAAACATTAAAATTAATTAAAGCATTACAAACCAATATTAAAACCATGCAAAGCACACAAGCCTCTTCTAATCCTAAATACTTTCACAAGGAGACAAGAAAACATAACCAGAAGCGAACCTTAGAATGCAAGCTCATGTGTAAATATGTGTGGAAGTTATCACTCAGATAAAAGCAAAATTCCAAACAAACCAAGATTAAAGGTGGGTCCCCAAATTTGGGGCTAGTTGTGCAATGGCCACAACGAGTCACCCTGATAATCCATAGGTCACAATTATGAATCATCATTGTGTTTGACAAAAATATGATAAGGTCCTTCGAACATCTGTCACAAGGAGTAACTATAGTTGGAGCATATACTTTTAAAACCTCAATTTTCATATTTTCTTCTTTTCTATAGAATAGTTCAACAACCTAGTTACTTTTTGCTTCTAACAAATGTCCATCCCATTTGTCCTTGTCCCATATTATTGCAATATTTCATAAAGCTCCTATAAAATAAATTATCATACAATCACCCCTCTTCTCCCCTCTTCTAAATCTTTTTAAAAGCATCCTCACATTCTTGACTAAATTTTATTTTTTGTATTTAAAAAAATTCAAGACTATAATAACCTATTAATTCCTTAATAACTCTTTTTAAGGGTCTTATTCATACACTTAATATGTCATGATACTATTTTCATCATCAATTTTTATTTCTATTAGAGGGCTTAGTCCCACTTCTTGTTAACATGTTATGAAACCATATTCTCATAAACATATATCATTTCCGATTATGTAGAAATATCAAATTATTCATCCATAAATAATTCACATTAGCAGTCAGAAGTGAGTGTGAGCATGAGTCTAGAGTGAGTGCAACCACAAGTGAGTGTATCTAAAAGTGAGTGCAAGCACGAGCTAGGAGTGAGTACAACCAAAAGCGAGTGTAGCCGAAAGCAAGTGCAAGCATGAGCCAATAGTGAGTGTATCTAGAAGTGAGTACGGGAATGAACTGAGAGTGAGTGCAACCGAAAGTAAGTGCAAGTGCAAGCCAAGAGTGAGTGTAGCTAGAAGCGACTGTTAACATGAGCCAAGAGTGAGTGTAGCTGAAAGTGAGTGCGAGTGCAAGTTGAGAGTGAGTGCAGCTAAAAGCAAGTGCAAGCATGAGGTAAAAATGAGTGCAAGCACGAGTTGGGAGTGAGGAGGAAGTGTGAGCAAGGAAGCATGAAGTAGAGTGTGATCAAGGAACAAGTGTTGCTCCTTGGTCAAGATCTTGGAAGAATTTAAAATATTCATTTGAAGAAAATCCAGTTAACATGGAAAGAAAGTCATTTGTGAAAGTCCTTCCTAAAAGTATGGATGGCCAAGTTGGAAGTATGGATGCCCTAAGAGGAAGAGGAAGAGTGAATCTATGGCAAACTCATTCTAGGTAGTAGATTCTACACCAGAAGTGATTATCAATGATGATATGATTAAGCATGATATAATGGTTCTTAAAACTAGAGGGTTAACATGTAAGTTTCATGGATATTGGCTAGGTTTTTCTAAGATTCAAAATTGGATCAAGTGGAAGTGAAGATTGAATTCAAATTACTCCATGAATTTTCTTCCAAAAGGATTTTTCTCATTATTTTCTCTAGTTCAAAAATAAGGGATTGAATAATGGATGGAGGCTTGTGGTTTAGGGAGAAAGATGCATTATATTTAAGACCTTGGAGTGAGAATTTTTTTGTGCACACAAAAACTATTAAAAGGTTTCCAATATAGATTAGGCTTTTTGGACTTCCTTATCAACTCATCGATAAGGAGGTTTTAAAAAATATTGGTAATGCTCTAGGTGAATTCATCCAAGAGGGACCAACTACTAAGGATAGAAGGCATTTTGTATACACTTGAATATGTGTTTCCATGAATATTTCTAAACCTTTACTGCATTTGATTAGGATTAAATTTGAATCAAGAGAATGGGATCAACAACTGGATTATGAAAATATTGCATTTTGTTGTCGTATATGTGATGAAACAAGACACATGGCAAGAGATTGCAAAGTAAAAATGATGAAGGAAGAGATTTTTTTGGGCATGAGGGTAGATTCAATTTGAAACAAGGAGATTATATCATAGGAGAAGCTAGGATAAGTCAATGATTTACCACTCCTAAGCGGCTAGAAAAATCTCTCTACATCATCAGAATGGAAAGGCCATTATAGTTCACTCGAATCAACCATTAGAAGAAAAAATGATATGGGGGATGAGGAAGTATAATGCACAAGTTCAAATATAGGAGCTAAAGGTGTGAAGAAAGAGGGAAGACACATTTTAAAGCATAATAAGACAGGGAGGCAAATTCTAAAGCATATGAGGTGAAGGAGGTCAAACTTTATCAAGGTAATTCACCTTTATTATCCCCAAGTAACATAAATTCTTCTCCTTACAATAAAATTGAAAGTAGTACAGAGTGTATTGCTCGCACTTTAGGATTTCAAGAGCAGTATATTAAATAAAATACTATGGAAGATATCGAGGGAAATTTAGGGTTACCATGCCAACATAAGAAAGTAATAACTATGGAGGATCATCTATGCAGTTTAGAGTTTTCAGGGCAACATAAAGAACAAAATGCTAATGAGGCTATTCCTTACACTTTTGACTCTTTAGGGCAACATAAATCCTTAGAAGAAAAGTCCCATTATGAACAATATGAAAAAATATAAGAGATTGATGAAGATAATATTGGCGAGAACAAAAGGAGAGGAAGGCCATCAAAGTAGGAACAAAGAGTAAAAGAAACTCAAAAGGTTATTGATTTGGGAAGCCAAATAAAAATACCACATGTGTTAACAAGAAGTGGGGCTAAGACCACTAATAGAAATAAAAATTGTTGATGATGAAAATGATATCATGGAATATTAGGGGTGTGAATAAAAACCCTAAAAAAGAGTTATTAAGGAATTAATAGGTCATTATAATCCTAGGTTTATTTTAATACAAGAAAAAAAATTAAGAAGTGAGGGATGTAAGGATGCTTTTAAGAAGATTTGGAAGATGGGTGATTGTTTAAAAATTTCGTCTATAGGAGCTTTAGGCAGTATTACAATAATATGGGAAAATGCAAATGGGATGGACAACTATTAGAAGCAAAAATTAATTGGGTTGTTGGATTATTTTACAAGAAAGAGGAAAACATCAAAGTTGGGATTATAAATGTGTATGCTCCAACTATAGTTACTTGTCAAAGATATTGGAAGTACCTTAGCATATATTTATCAAATACAATGATGATTTATTGTGATCTGTGGATTCTTGGGGGTGATTTCAATACTACTCTATCTCCTTTGGAAGAAGGGTAACATTCTAGGATGGTCTAAATCAATGCAAGAATTTGCTTCATTTGTCAATTCAAATAACCTTTGGGATGTTCGTCCCTCAAGCTTTCAATATACATGGGATAATGAACGCATTGAGCAAAATCATATAGCAAAAAAATTGGATAGAATTTGTTATCCAATAAATGGTTGCAAACAAAGTATACAATATTTTTAGTTATTTTATTACGAGCAGGATCAAATCACAAACTCATTCTTTTGACTTGTGAGTTACCTAATAATGTTCATCCAAAGCCAATTTGCTTCCAGTCTATGTGGCTCCAAGATCCTAATTTTTTTCTAGATGGTTATGTTATGGTGGGATGAATCAAACTTTGAAGGATCATGTATGTACATTTTTGTTCAAAAGATGAAATATTTAAAGGAGAAAATGAAGATTTGGAATGCCAAATATTTTGGTAACATTTTTAAAGAAAATAAATAAATTGAATCCAAGCTCAAAAATTTATGAGATAGTAGAAATTAATGGAATGGATCAAGATTCTTATGTGAAAGAAAAACAATTACTTTCTTATTATCATAATGCATTGAAAAAGGAGTCATATTGGTTCCAAAAATCTAGAGAGAAATGGCTCAAGGAAGGATATAGAAATACAAAAAAAAATCATGCTACAACAAAAATATTTTTTCTATTTGTCATATCAAAAATATTATAACTCCATATGAAAGAAATATTGAGGATGAAGAAGATATAAGGAAGGAAGATATTAATTATTTCAAAAATATTTTATCAGATTCTATGCAAGATAAGGAGGCACAAGAAAAACTTTTGTAGAATATTCCATCAATTATCACCTAGGGACAACGTGAGAGTTTGATGAAGAAGATATCTATGGAGGAGCCCCATGAAGTAATTTTCTCTTTCCATCCTAACAAGGCACCTGGCTCCAATGAATTTTCTACAATTTTCTTTCAAAAATTTTAGGATTTATTGAAGAGTGATATGTTAGTTGTGGTTGAAGAGGCCCAAAAAATAAAGGGTATAATAAGTGAGATCAATGCTACTTTTATTACCTTGGTTCCCAAGAAAGGCAACACAAAATATTTTGATAATATTTGTCCAATAAGTCTTTGTAATATGATTTATAAGATCATTTCAAAAATTATGGCAAACAAGGTTGAGGAGTATTCTAGGGTGTCTTATCTCAGAAGAACAAGGTGGCTTTATTCATGGTAAACAGATTCTTGATGGTATAATTATTTCATAACAAGCCATACATTCTCTTCATTCCATGAAAAAACTAGGTATGCTTTTGAAATTAGATATGAACAAAGCATATGATAGGGTTTCCTATAATTTTCTACATGTTATTCTCAGAAAGCTTGGATTTTATTATAGTTGATGTGAGTGGATTAAATATTGTTATAGCACTACAAAATTTTCTATTTTGATCAATGGTTCTCCTATTGGTTACTTCAAGTTATCTTGTGGACTTCATCAAGGTGATCTACTTTCTCCTTATCTATTCATTATTCTAGATAGTTGGTAAATACTATAAAATTTAAGATTATTTTTATTAATACCACCCTAGATTTACAATAAATTATTGTGAATATTTTAGGGTTTAAAATTGATAATTATCCATCAACCTATTTGGATATTCCTTTGTCTGATAAATGAAATAAAAAGGAGCTTTGGATCTCTTTTTTGGATAGAATGAAAGCTTGTTTTGCAGGTTGGAAAGGTTAGTTCTTAAAAATGGCAAGGCTACAACTCATAAAGACTACATTGTAATCCATTCCTATTTATATGATGTCCCTTTCAATACTACCAATAGGTATTACATTATAAATTGATAAAATTCATAGACTTTCTATGGAAAGGTTGTAAGGAAAATTTTAGGTTTCCTCTTTGCAAGTGGGATAGGGTTTTCAAAAGAAATAATATTGGAGAAGCAGGCTTGCAAAATTGCAGGATTATAAATTTGGTATTAGGAGCAAATCTTGGGTGGATATTATTCAAAGATCAAGGAAAGAATTGGGTAAAACTATTACTTCAAAAATATAGGTTCTTTTGATGCAATGAAATTATTTTGGAAAAGAACTCTACCCAAAGGATCGTCAACATGGAACTTCATATCAAAGAGTTTACAATTGATAAAAAAACATATTATATGGTCAGTTAATGAGGGGAGTTATGCAAATTTTGGTTTGATGCTTGGTTGATGCCTTATCTTCTTATCTCTGAATCAAAATAGCAACCATTGGCTCAAGAATGCCTAGCATGTAAAGGTCCAAAGATCAAAGACTATATTATTATGAGCAAAAACTTCATATCATGGATTTTTTTAGTAACTTGGTTGAAGGAGAGGAACTCAAAGAAATTGTAGATGAACTTCAAAAGATGCTTCAAGAGCTTTATTTGTCAATTTTTACATAAAAGGATGAGTTGGTTTGAAATTTATCAAAGGACGGTGGATACTCGATCAATTTGGGATATGAGGATTTAGAACAATCAAAATTTCCTTCTCCCAAATATTTTCCTTGGAAGAACATTTGGTCATTAGAGGCTCTCCCTAATGCCTCAACATTTCTTTGGTTAGCAATTTAAAGTAAGATTCTTACAAGAGAAAGTCTACAAAGAAGATGATATTATGGATCCTTCAAATGTGGCTTGTGTAAGAAGGATTTAGAAACATCAGACCATTTACTTCATTGTTCATTTTCTCATACTATTTGGGGTTATTTTTTTTAAATATGAAATTATATTGGGTAGCTCCATCAACATTGAAAGAGTTGATAAAATGTTGGATTAATTATTTCAAAGCTAAAGCATTATGTATTCTTTTGAGGATTGGCCCTGCCATTATTTATTGGAATTTATGTCTTGAAAGGAATAACATAATTTTTAAAATTAAATCTCAAAATTATGCCAAAGTTTGAAACCATATTATTACCTCTTTTGCATAATATATGTAAATTTGGTGCTCATCATGGGAAGTCTCAATTACAAAAAATTAGGTTCTAATAACTTGGATATAGGATTTGAACATACATGGAAGAGTTATCTACAACAACAGAATTTAAAAAAAAAAAAATCTACTTTTATCTATGGTAAAATGAAATTGTCTAGAAATTGGGTTTATCAAAGCTAATTTTGATGGTGCTTCTAAAGAAAATTTAGAAAAAGCTGGTGGAGGTGGCATTTTTAGAAATAGCGAAGGCACAATTCTCCTCACTTATTCAGAATCATATGAAACTTCAACTAACAACTTTGCATATCTCTAATTTGGCTGAATTTATTTGTTCTAGGAGTATTGTTGCAATTGTGAATAATGTGACCTTGTGCTACTCGAAAGCTAAACCCAAGGACTCAAATCTAGATTTGGAATGGTTGCTAGGCTTCCAAACTTTTTTTGAGCCAGCTTTACCTGTGGCAGCTAATCCAAGATCGACAACTATTTGGAATCTTCCACCTAATAACTGAATTAAGTCAAAATTGGATGGTACCTCAAAAGGTAATCTTGGTAGAGCCAGTGCGAGGGGCATCCTTAGGAATGACAGAGGTGAAATCCTTCTAGTCTATGCTGAAATTTTAGGTGTTAACACCAGCCAATTTGCAAAATTCAAGGCCCTTTACCGAAGCATCCAACTAGCAAGTTCCCTAGGGCATCCAAAAGTCATTGAAGAATGGGAATCCCTCATCATAATTAATCATATGAAAGGATAGCCCCATAGTAATCTCTCTATGATGAGCATGATCCTTGAAGCTAAAATATAAGCCCTTCTCTATGAGGATGTCATTTATCAACACACCTTTCAGGAAGGTAATAAGTCTACTAGCTTCATGGAAAATATGGATGTGGACCAATCCGAATTCTGCATCTAGCAAGAAAATTTTCCTCGGGGCTTGAGAATTTTGGAGGAAGCCAGACCCCCTATTAGGGAAGTGGAGCAGGGATTATTTTGTTCCTTATGCTTTTTCTTCAAATTTATTCCTCTCTAATGTGTATTTTTTGACATAACTCGATAGGAGTTTTGGAATCTAAGTTGGACATGCATCTGTCTTGGTTGTCTCAAATCGGGATTAAACTTTCTAAGAACTTAAATTTTGGGATTGGCTAGCACAAGAAAAAGGAAACTCACCAATAAAAAAGCCTCTCATGCGATATTTTCATCACCTTCTCTATTGAAGTTTGGGCTATTAGAATAGGCAACCACTGTGGGGATGAATATTGTCAGTTGGATTATAGACATAAGGTAGAATCAAGGAGCCTTAGGCCCTCTTGGATCTTGCATTTGTCACCTGCATTGAATATTATCCCATGTCATGATGCTAGGAGCATGATTTTGTGGAATGATCTTGGGCCCCTTCATAACAATGATATTTTCAAGATCTGGGAAAGGCCTAGATCATGTCCTCGTTGTCAAGTCCCTCATTGGAGTGTGATCACTACCACTTCCAAAATTAATCTTAGTATCTTCCTTTATCGGGAAGTAGTTTTTGAGATTTGTGAGGTCCCTTGGTAGACCAGATTTCTGTTAAGTAATTATATCTGAGAGAGAGACTCATGGTGGTTCATTGAGAAGTTGAGATACATTATTCTTATCAGAAGGTGGTGGAGGTCAGAGTGCTGAGATTTTCTCACTATGAAGCCATAAAAGGAGTAGTTTGCTCTATGAGGTTCTATTTTTTGGCCATGTCTTTTCTATGGCTTCTCCTGCATGGGTGGAGTTTTAGGAATTTATTTGCCCTATTATTTTTTAGGGTGGGTGTTCTTTTTTGTTCTTCATGTCTCCCCTTGGGTGGTGGTTGAGCCAGGGTGTGGAGGCATCCTTTGGTTTTTTTGGGGTGGTAGTTTGTGTGTCTTGTTTGCGTTAGTTGTTCTGATCCTCGATAAATTTATTTTTGGTCCTTGGTCTGGCTTGTAAAAGGTTCAGGGATCCTTTCAAAACCCCTTCTATATTTTTATCAAAAAAATCTATGCAAATACTAGGGCAGTTTTTATTGAGGTTAAAATTGTAGTAGAAAAAGGATGGAAATATATTTCAATTGAGGGGGACTCATAAATTATCATCAATGCTATTAAAAAAAATAGATGTCAAGACTGGATAAAAACTACTATTATTATTGATGTTCATCGTCTATTCCTAGAGGTAATCTCTTAGAAGTGTGAATATATTTATAGAGAAGCGAATCAAGTAGAAAATAAATTAGTGAATTGTGGTGTTGAACTTCATCTTAGTGAAATTCAAATTCTAGAAGGCAACTGGCCAAGTGATATTTTATCTCTTAACCAAAATGATGTCAAGGAGTTGATTGTGGAAATATAGCACTTCGAGGAAGTTGAAGAATATATTTAAGAGAAAAAAGAAATGAAAAAACTATGATAAAAAAGGTATGCTGCAATAAATGTAATATTTTGGTATTTTGATGGAAGTGGCCCCCAATAGAAGCCACATATAACTTATTAATATATATATCCACATTAATAATCCACACAATTAGAAAGACATAGATAACACCCTTAGGGCAGGGTAACACCAATAATACAAGAATGGAATAACTCCACAAGATCTTCTGAGATGAGAGCACCACTTAAAGAGAGAAAAGTCATATAAGCCACTTCATAGGAAAATATGATTATAAGCAATACTTGATATGAATGATAATTACAATGATAATATCCCTTCTTTATATACATATATTCTAATGCCATTTTAGGGAGGGTATAAACCTAACCCAAGCCAACTTCTAAACCCTTATCCAACTCATTGTAATAATATAATATTATAATATAATTGTAGACACCTAAAACATGTCATGTTGAGGAGGCTATCCATATGGACACCTTTTCAGGACATATGCCTTATCTTGGGTCTTCTCAAGACCTAACAGTGGTTCTGACCACTCAGAGAGGGTAATTTAACCCCTTTCATCCTGGACCATCATACCCAGGAGTGGCCTCCAATTGTCGATGGATCCTATGATAGTCCCCAAGCCTAGACTATCATACCCAGGAGTGGCCTCCAATGGTCTTTGGACCCTGTGATGACCCCAAATACTATTCACTCTACCCTAGGACAACCTTACCTATAACAAACTCGGGCTCCCCGAGCCGAGCCAAATTCATTATAGAGAAACTTGTGTATAATGACTAATCATGAGAAGCTTCCAAAAGTGATGCTTGGGATGCTTGATCCTAACCAAATCTTGATCTTGGCTTCCCTTGCAAGCCAAGATGCCAATTGGGAGATCTATAAAAGGTGCCCAAAAACTTCAGAAAATATAGAGAATAGATCATCAATTATCCGCAACAAAGTGCTATCGATTTGAGTAACAAAGAGAACCTTCTCTCATATACAACAAAGTGCTACCCAAATCTAGCTATGATGATTGCATGTGCATCAATGGAGTTTTTGAGAGTTTGAAGGTTAAATCCCACCATTATGCATCCTAATTCATCTTGAAGTCAAGCTAATTCTCGCGATTCAGCTGTGCTTCAAAGAGATAGATCCTTAAGCATAAATTTGACATTCAAATTGGACATCGTCCTACATCGAGCATGAATAATAGGATCTTTGTTCAGTGGTCGCTTCACCCTGAAGCGACTCGCAAGTGTAGCTGCTGGATCCTCTTATAGCTAACAAAGCTAGTCGATGTACCCTACGATGGCCTCTCGATGACATTTGATTTGCTATATTTTCTTATTTATATTAGCTTTAGCAGCTTTCAATTTAGTTTCTAACACAATTTAGCATCTTTTCATTCAGTTTTTTATGTATTTATTTACTGTTTTAAGCAATTTCCTTTCAATGGTTTTCTATGAAAATGGACCTCATCTTGAGAGGTTCCACATGTGCTACTTATTTCTTATAAGTGATTTTGTGTGAAGATCTCATGTTTCCACAGGAGCTAATCATCCTCAAGATCCTTCAATATTTACATCATCAAGTGGAGGTCGCAAAGAAACCCTCCATAATCAGTTTTGAGAGTGCAAAAACTCTACGGATTACACCTACCCTTTTGGGTCTCATTTTGTAATTTGTATCAATTGGTATAATCCCTAAGAGGGATATTTTGTAACCACTTTGTAAAGAATACTTTCAAATATCAATGAGGACACTGTTTTGTATATTTCTTTGTCATTTGATGGTTACATAATTTGCATTATCAATTTGATTTCATATTACAAGTTTAGGTGTATGGTTTTTGCTACTCTACAGTGGCGATCACCATAAGACTTTTCCCATAATCTCTCAGTTTGGCACTAACTGCTTGTTTCTTGCTTTCTTAAACTTATAGGGACTATTGCTCTAGGTTGACATAGCTCACAATAGCCATTGTCATACCCTCTAACGGCTAGCAAATCTCGTTTCTCTACCCCCTAATGATCTCATAACAGAGTGTAGAAACCATATTGGCAGCATCTTCATCGAATGTTGGCTACACCTGTGAGTATCATTGTACTTGTTTTTACTATGTTTTTACACAAAAATATAGAATAGTAATTTCAATTTAAAAATTTAAGAAATTTTAAGTTCTTTGTTGGCAACCACTCCTGGGTCCAGCGGCCTCTACTGTTGGTCGCTCCAGGGTATAGCGACCCCCATTTCTGAAAATTTTTGTGTTAGATGGCCTATGTTGTAAACTGTCTTACACAGAGATAGTCCCTATTTTACTGCTTGTTAGGGTTTTCTTTCATGATGCCTATCTAAAGGCTAACTTCATTTAGGGTTTGCACTTTCAAATTTTCTAAAATTGAAACATACTTATTTAGAATTTGGAAATTTGAAATGTTCTTTCATGCATTAGAAAAAAATCATGGATTGCTTTATGTTGCATTTTCCTTTTTGCATGAAGTAAAAATAACCCAAATACACATCATGTTTTACATTAAACACCAGGGAGTTGGAAGTCACATCCAATCGTTGGTCAAGACTAAAAATAGTGGCCTTCATCACCACCTTGTTAGCTTGCATTATGGTTCTTTGCACCCCATTTTTGCCAAGGCCAGTCCAAGAACCATCATAACACGCATTCCTCTTTGGAGGGTGTATCGCTGACCATTATGAACTGGGTGAGGACTAGTAGGACCTATTCTCCCTCATTGAATTTGGACTTCATCACCAAATCTTGGTGGGTTTCACGACCTGAACTTCATCACCAGGCCTGTGTGTGAGAGTATACAGTTGAAATCCTTTCAACATTGAGTATTACATCAACAATATCAAAAACTCAAATAAGAAAAAGGCAATAAGACAACAAATCAAAATACACAAGCCAGTTTTAGAAAACATAAAGAATTCTTAAAAGAGATAATCATTTGTATACTTTGTTTGTTTCTTTACTGAATCACAACATAAAGCCATGCCCAGCCCCATATTAAGGCTATAGGCGATGCACCAGAAGGTCTAGAACGCCTTCAATACAGCTCAACATATTTAATTTTACCTAAATGGTATTCTAAAAGCCATCACGAAGATGATTCCACACACAAGGGATCTGATCATCAAGATACCCCCATTAGGACTCCTATGGGACCTCCTCGTGATCACATGCTACTTCTAGATAAGATTCGTCCATTGAGGGGCCAAGTAGAGGGGTCACACGTATTCATGTACCCAACCGATCCACAAACCCCTTCGAACTCGAAGTATAATACATGCCATTACTTGGTCGATATGGGAGAGATACTCCTCCTGATGATCTTTGGTTGAGTCATAAGCTAAACCATCTAGATAGGTATGGCCCTAATGCAGCTTGTAGAGCACCTTCTTTCTCTCATTCTCATTTTGAGGGTGGGCACAATGAAGATGTAGTTCATCTTATCCATACGTATGGATAGTGTTCCATGAGAACATGCCATACTCCTATGCCATCCT